>CAMTZB010000009.1:2600000-3900000 GCA_947086495.1 Morpho achilles | reverse complement strand
AAGGGGCAATATGCAAATATTGCACAAATACACCTGCCGTGTCCCGTTTTTGTATAAATGGCGCCAATGGAATCCATCGACATTTAAAAGCACCTGTCATAAACAAACATTTAATTTTTTCTATCTTTGAATTAAACGTTCTGTGGAATAATGGTTTGCGAATTAATTTGAAATTAAACCTACATTTTCTTGTAGGTCTAAATGACTCGTCTCCTCTCTTTTCTACTTAAGATGTAACAAAAACTTATCTGTTAACGCCGTGTGGTATCCAGCTGAATAGGATAAACCGCTCTCATTTCTTACGGAGGTGTGATAAAAGGAGAGTAAGATAAGTCAACCCGTCATGTGGTATCCGACTGAGTCGAATACACGACCCTCATTTCTTACTGAGGTGCCGTAAGAAATGAATAAGGTAAGTTGACGTCAGGCAGCCGGCGGTCGTAAAATACATAGGCAATTCATTCATTCGTGACAACATGTTTGTAACATATCAAACCCCACGAGTGGGATAAGGGCGAAGGAATATATAAAAACTTATCTGTTAATATGAAATATAATCACTGTCTGTATTAATTCGTGTCGAGATGAGAACAGTACGGATATCTCAGAGGTTGTTGAACTAACTTTTTCTGTGACGCGAAAAAATCTCGTTTGTTTTTTTACTCATTCTAATATAATGGTACTTTAAATAGAATTTAGCCTTCAAGTACTGATGGCTGAAATAGATGCCAGCAGGTGGTCATTGGCAACGCTTATTATTTGAAATACATAGGTAATGTTGCCAGGTATGATGTATAACTTAGCCTTTTTCGCGTTGTATTTCTTCATAAGTTACAGGGTGAAGAAAAAGTTAGTGAATTAGACATAGTGCTTGGACTATTAATTTGCCTTTACAAAAAAGGTAGACTAAATAAACTGGCTTATTCGTAGGAAATAGTGTTATCATAAAAGTTTTTAGTATAAATGTAAACTACTAATATTTATTATAGAAAATAAAGAGCTATAATTTTTGTAATAGAGGTTATTAATTTTTTTTAAAGCTTTTATTTGCATTCTATGTATGTGAAGTTGAAACTTACCGGTGTCCGATTGAGCTGAAATTTTTCATACTGCTCCTTATGACAATGCGTGTTTATAAGCACGACCTGATACTACTTCCAGGATTATCTCCATACAAGGGAATTCCTCAACGCATAATACTAGGGACAATTTTGTTAAAAGCTTTTGTATTAACTTTATTAAATTAACTTGTTTTATTTTCAGGTAAGTCATTCATTCATCTAATAACAACACGAGAAGAACTAAGTACGTATGGTCGAAAATATTTTTATCAAAGACGATTAGTATCGTATTGTTATATTAATAGTCATTCCTGCCATTTAGTACACATTTTACATTTGAAACTGACGAATATATTATTCTATTTGCATTATTACAGATTTGTTAAATATCAATTACGTTCGACATTTAAACTTTGGGTTATTGTAATTTTCTTGTATAAAGTTACAAAAAAGTTAATAGTGCGTTCACGACTGGTGTACATAAAAAAACCTTTTTGTAACAAAGTCCCTTCCTTTCGGGTCTCAATATTAAACTTATTTTGGGATCTAGGCCAACTTTTGTCACATATTGTATTTAATATCACGTTGAAAATTGAACGGCCATTTCGTTAATGTGATATGCAACAAATGGATTTATAAGGAGATGTTTTTACGTTCGTTGATCTGAACTATAGACTCGATATTATTTTTTGTTACTTTACGCGTTTAGTAATAAAGTGGCTCATTATAAAAGTTAAGAGTTAAGATTTATAAAGTTAAGATTTATAAAGCAGTCATAAGACCTTTCGTATTGTATGGATCAGAATGTTGGGCAATGAAAAGGAGGGATGAAAGAAGAGTACATGCAAATGAGATGAGAATGTTAAGGTGGATATGTGGTGTGACAAAACTGGATAAAATACGAAACGAGTATATTAGGGGAAGTCTGAAAGTTGCGCCCATTATAGAAAAGTCGAGAAATGCAAGATTGAGATGGTATGGACATGTAATGAGGAGGGATGAAAATCATGTGACTAAACGTGTGTTAAATTTGAATGTGGATGGATATGTGCCTAGAGGGAGGCCTAAAAAGAGATGGTTGGATTGTGTGAAGTATGATATGCATATAAAAGGAGTGGCGCCAGAGTTGACGAAAGATAGGACAGAATGGAAGAGAAAAACATGTTGTGCCGACCCCACTTAGAGTGGGATAAGGACAGGATGATATATATTATAAAAGTTAAGAGTGCCAAACTTAATTATAGGGTAAAATATTATCATTTTAATCATATCCCTGTAAAAATGTGGCTAAGCAAAAAGAATTAAGCTGATAGAAGAGTTTTTATTTTGTTTCTTTTGTTTGATGAACGACTTAAGCCTTTAACATGATTAAAAGAGTTTCCGGCTGTGGAGACTATACCACCCTTATTTCTTACCGAGGTGTCGTAAAGGGCGACTAAGGTAAGTTGACCCACCATGTGGTATACGTCTCAGTATCAACAACGCGTGTATAACATGTTGTGCCGACCCTACTTAGAGTGGGATAAGGGCATAGGTAGCAATAAAAATTAGTAATTATTATTTTTTAGATTTTTGATATCTTGATCTAGTAGCGACGAAAGTTATATAAGGCCTAGGTTATCGTGTAGTTACTGACACGCCACTTACTGAATGTTAGTTTTTAACTAAATATTACTACTTTCGATAATTCTAGTAACGCAATGTCATTGAGTGAAAGAAATTCGAAAACAATTTCTTCTTTTATTTCAATTAATCCGTTACATGATATTATGATGACAAATAAATCAATTATGTAACACAACACTGTAACGTTATTACTCTAAAGGAGCGTTTTCATCTGTTTAGCTGACTGTTTAGAAAAATATAATACGTAATTATATGTTACGTATGATTTAGGGATAACGTACAGTATTAAACCCACTAGATTATATTGTAATTTTTCAATTTCGTTCGTTAGAGCCGACTTGAATAAAGAATCATTTGAATTCGAAAGCAGTTATCTATATATTGATATAATGTTTCTATTTCGCACTTTTAGAAATTATTTTTATTTGAATTATTATTAAATAAAGTCACGAAGTTTTCCTCCGTTAGTCCCAGCCCCGCTGCAATTTTAATTTAGTGCACTATATATTTAAAACTTACTCAACAATTGTATTATCTTTTAGAAAAAACCGTACATAAACGCGTTTAGTAGATTTTGAGAAAATAGATCACATACAAACGCAGGTTTTTGGGATTTTGTTTTATAATTAATGATTAATTATTGATCAAGTTCCGAATCGTTCTGGAATGTAATGTAAAAACCTCTTAAGTTTGTGAAATTGTCTAGAACGTTACTACACGCAATTCTTGTCGCATTTTAAATTAAATCACTGATATAATACATTTGAAAGTTAGTTAGTGAATGGTGATGAACGTATGAACGATTTTTAACACGATATGTGGCCAATGAGGAGATAATTGCTTTTTAATTGAATAATATTATCAACACTTACTTTGGTCACATAAATTTCATCTCTCCTCATTAAATTCTGATTATTCTCCTAGTCTTTTCTAAAATGCTGTGCGATATAACTACTACTAAACTACTTTGTTGAAATATATATTGTCAATTTATTAATTACTAGCTTTTACCCTTTTTACCGGACTGTTGTCGTATGATAAGTTGATAATAGATGGCGCTTTTCAATGTCATCCTATACCTGTAGAATTAACAGGATTGCTATAGCCTATATGTTATTCTGGTGTATAAGGAATTATAGTGCCAAATTTCATCAATATTCGTTCAGCAGTTTCGCCGTAAAAATTAACAATCACACATCCATACTCACAAACTTTCGCATTTATAATATTGGTTGGATAGTAGGTTTATATTTAATTTGTATATACAGCTGAGATCGCTACAATTCTAACATCAATTAAAGCACTAGAAACTGATAACGTAATTCGAAACTTGATTAAGGTCAAGCAGATTACCATCAATCTTAATTTGCGCAGTTAAATCCGATTGTAATTTGTCCCTTTACTATCCTGTAATCTCGAGTTAATAACTTAGCTAATTAAAGTCTACATTGTTTGTTATTACACTTCGTCTTTAATTTAATTCATGAACTGGATTGTATCCCTTATTTTAGAGTTTATTTAGCTGTATGGTATCCTGCTTAGTAGAATAGACCACCCTCATTTATTACCGAGGTGTTGTAAAAGGCAACTAAGGTAAGTCGAACCGCCGTGTGGTATTCGGCTGTGTAGAATGGACCATCCATATTTCTTACATCGGTGTCGTAAAATAGACGTAACAGACAGACGGAATTGTATATTGTAGTTTTATCCGCAATTTCGTTTGCATCAAATACTGTGTAAAAATATCCTCAATTAAGGCACTATGTTTATTCTCGTGTTTCTGACTTTAAAAACGAGAAAGCTTAGCTTAGCTTACACTAGCTTTTACCCGCAACTTTTTGCGTAATATGTTGATAATAGATGGCGCTTTTCAATGTTATCCTATTCCTATAGAATTAATAGGATTTCTATAGCATATATGTTATTCCGGTCTATGAGGAATATTAGTGTCGAATTTCATTTATATTGATTCAGCGAATTCGCCGTGAAAGAGTTACAAACATACATCCATACTCACAAACTTTTGCATTTATAAAATTAGTAGGATGTTAGCCCGGTATATAAGGTATAAGAGTGTCAAAATTCATAAATATTAGTCCAGCGGATTAGGTATAATAACATCACAGACAGACTTTCGCATTTGCATTGTTTTCATTATAGCTTATGATGTTTTTAATATTTACAATAATATCGTTATTTATAATGTCTACGACTAAGATAAGTTGACGTCAGGCAGGCGGCCGGTCGTAAAATACGTAGCCAAATCATGTGACAACATTTTTATAACATGTTGTGCCGACCCCACTTAGAATGGGATAAGGGCAGGAAGATGATGATGATAATGTCTCGTGATATAAAAAATCGTTACATAATGTAATCTTTTAAAACTAGAAGCACTTTGGTGGATAGTTTGTGTTATCGCGGAGATAACGACATATTTACATTGGTTTATCTTTTCTTGTAACAATGTTGTTTTTAAAGCAACTATCACATGTTTACCGCTAAATGTAAACATTACTGTTTGTCCAGTTTTGAATGTTAGAATAGAATATATATTGTTACGATTTGGATTTGTTTTGATTTGTGTAGGTCGTTTGCTTAATAAAATACAGTAGATATTGTAAACATTGAAATCATTATTTATTTTAAATCTAATAATTGATGTAACATATAATATTATTATAGAATGAACGAATTGGGCGTTGTTTTTTTTTTAATTCTGTCAGTCTGGAGTCTAGTCCTTCACGGACTCAATTACAAATTGGAATTTATTTCAAAGAAAATTTTCAAATTATGATCAAAATGTCCACACATCTTTAATGGGTTTATCATGTATATATATTATAAATATATATATATATTTACTAAATTTCAGCGGAAACGGCTCAAACGATTTTCATGAAATTCGGCATGTAGAAGCAAAAATACATTCTAGCTAGGATTTATTTTTAAAAAAATGTCATTTTATCCCTTTTTTCAGGCACTAAAAAAAGTGCTATAATTTTATGAGAAAGTAAACAATAACTACACTGTCAAATGCAAAGTCATAATAGCTCAATGGCGTAGTGTATGGTCTCAAATTCTGAATACCAAGATCGATTCCAGATGAAATCTTCGTTTTTTAAATTGTTTGATTGCTTTTTTTATTTAAAAAAATTACCCAGGTACTTTATAGAATTAGGCGTTACTTTGCGGAGATCCATAATACAAAAGTAATAATAAATAAAATTATTCTTCGCGAAGAATTCCGCGAAGAATTCTTCGCGGATTATAGCAAAATAATTTTATTATTACTTTTGTACCCAGGTACTATTATGAAATTTGTAAGTTAATGCAATAAACAACAAAGCTTATATACCATCTTATTAAATTTTTAAGTACACTTAACCTAGATTGATTATCGAACGTCTTAATTTGTACCGAAGCGTAACTTGGGCTTCGGAGAGCCTCTTGAGATATCTTAATCTTATATAATCATACTCGGTTTTCTATTTGTTTCCTAATAATATGGATGCGGTATTTTAAGTATACCTACTACGTACAGTCTGAATTAGACTATAAATTTAATGTGTTTGGTATCCGGCTTAGTAGAATACACCACCCTCATATCTTACCGAGGTGTCCTAAAAGGCGACTAATGTAAGTTGTCCCGTCCTGTGGCATCCGGCTGAGTAGAATAGACAACCCTCTTTTCTTACTTAATTTTTACCTTATTTCTTTAGATATTTAAACGTGAGGCGTTAAGCCCAACGCGTTTACGCTCCAGTGACTTCGCTCAAACTTACCTTGATTATTTGTAGGACTTCTCAAACCGTACTAATGCAGGGTCTACTGCTTTACGCGCCCTTGTGTTTGTTACTAAGAGGTATTTGAACTGGTTGAAATTATAAACACCTTGAGTAGAAAAAAAATTGCTGTGATAGCCCAGCGGTACCGTGCGACTCTTTCGACCCGGGTAGGCACCAATGAGTTTTTCCGTTAAAACTTATGTATCTAATTGAGAATTGCAATTTATCACACGCTTTTAGGTGAAGGAAAAAATCGTGAGGAAACCTGCATACTTCTAGAGGATTCTCTGGATATATGTAACCTACTATTCCGCATTAGAGCAGCGTGGTAGATCTTAGCTTGAATGCTTCTCTCAAATAACGGAGAGAGGAGGCCTATGCCCAGCAGTGGGATAGTAACAAAGTACCTTTACTTTTGAATAAAAACATCATACGTAAATATAAATTAGCTCCGCAATCTAAAATCTTAAAATTGTTTATAATAAAAAGTAAGAAGACGAAGAACACTAATTTTATACATACATGAATTCAAATTAAAATATTCTTTATTCAAATAAACTTGTAAACAAGTGCTTTTGAATCGTCAACTCTACTACTGGTCCGGAAAGCCGTTCCTAGCGAGAAGAGCCAGCAAGAAACTCGGCGGTTGCTTTTTTAAAGATTTGCTTATCCGTACTATATACATATATCCGTTTTGTAGCTATGAATCGGTCACAGTATCGATTATTCGCAAAGAGCAAATTCTTACGAGTCATAAACACGAATGGGCGTAGCGCCGATAAGGATTTCCTATTTTCCGGTGATCGGCCGGCGATCGCTCACGCTCCGTTTGGTATTTTGTAGTCTATAAAAATGTAATCGCCGCCTTTTTGAGTCTGTACTTTTATAGAGCTGTGATAGCCCAGCGGTAACACCGTGCAACTCTTTTTCAAACCCGTGCAGACACCAATGAGTTTTACCGTTAAAACTTATGTATCTCATTGATAATTAGAATTTACCATACGATTTCGGTGAAGGAGTCGATTAGCGACTACAAACAAAAGCCTTATTATTTAAAATTTCATACAGATCGTTCCACTACTAGTACATGGTCAATTACTAGTGCACTTACCTTAAATTGAAAAACTGAAAGTTTTAACGGAACCAATTTTGTTTCTTTTCTTAATATTACAAAACGATCGATTATGCAATGCGGTTATTTGGAACCTTTAGCCTTTAAACCTTCAACAGGCTAAATACAATTGCCAAGGTAAAGCAAATAAGTTAGTAGCATTATAAACCATTTAAGTTTAAGGTTAATTTATGTTACTACACAGACTATAAAATAAATATTATTAGGAAACAGGACGAGCGTAATGAAGAAATACGTAAATGTGTGAGCAATGAACAAATCAAGTTAAAAAAGGTTTTTAACAAAATTTCCTTTTCGTACTGATAACTGTTGAAGAGTTCCCTCATCGGGAGCTAATCCTGACGGCAGTATGAGGTCTTGCTTATCATAAACATGCATTGTCATCAGGACTGGACTAGTATGCAAAATTTTAGCTCAATCGGACACCAGGAAGTGGGTTAAATTTAACTTCCAAGATTCCACCTTCACATACATACACGGCAAGTTAAATAAAAGCTAAATAAGCGTAATAAATTCATACTTTAATAAAATAAAATGTTATTAAAATAAATAAATATATAAAACAAGTCTTAAACTTCCTTTGAACTTTTAACGACTTTGATTACAACAAAAGTAGTAACTTTCCTCGTTTAAAATTTAAGTATTTCATGTTAGGTAGTAATAGCCGGCTGATTTGTGAAGCGTAGCGTGCTTAAAGAGCAGTTAAACGCTGTGCGACTCCTGAAATTAACAATTTGGCTTAAATATAATTCGAAGGTCGCACCCCGTGGAAGTCAGCGATGCGGAGTCGTCAGTATAGAATAAAAAAACCTTGCATGATTAATAATCCGCCTTGAAATGTCATTTAGAATAAATGGAGAAAATATTACATTAAATTTCTGCTTACAATGACATGTTTCTTACATTCTTTCGTTAATAATATCGTCGGATGTATGTAGTCGACCGAGTTTATTAAAAGCTTTTATTCAACTTGCAATGTACTATGTATGTGAAGGTGGAATCTTGCAAGATACATTTGACCTATTTATATATTTGACAATGCATGTTTATGATAAGGATGAACTAATTCTGTTTTCATTATTGGCTCCAGATGAGGAATCGTTAACAATATGGAAATAAAATTTTATATCCTGGTGCAGTAATAATGACAATGCATGTTTATGATAAGCATGCCTTGATACTGCTTCCAGGATTGGCTTTAGACGACGGAAACTCCTCAAACGTTAACAGAAGGAACATGAAATTTTGTTAAAAGCTTTTTTAAAAGCATTTTTAACTTGACTTCTTAAAATAAAAAATAAATATATATTATTTATTTACTTGACTTCTTATCATATATATGTACGCAGCTTTCGTGTGGGATATAGAACTGAATGAATTCAATGAAATCTATCTATCTAAAAAAGTATATAATACGTAGAGCAAAAACTTTGTACTCTCTTTTATGGAGAAACGAAATTTGGTATAATTTTTGCACAAATTTGGAGAAAAAAAAGAAGTCCAGAATGCTTGCATATTTGTTTTTGCATTAATTTTACTTTAAAGTAATAAAAAATCATTACGATCACTATCAGACTCAAACGTATACACTCATTTGTTTATGCTTAAAGTTTGTGGTTAACGGATATACGAACGTTATTTATTGTTTCCGGCAAGTCCTGGAAAAAAAGATCTTTGAACGTTTTGTTTTTATTCAAATATATAAAGCAACCTTCATGCTGCTGAGCGGGTAACTGGCTGCTTTATACTAGATGCTACTAGTATATAACCTTACCTTACAATATAAAATCCCATTCTTATACAGTTAGTGGATTTCGCTCACTACTTTTTGAATCTTAAGACAATTATTTGAGATCCTTACGAAATAAAATTGGTTCCGAAAACGCTTAAGCTAAACCATTAAGTAAATGGACTCTTGGCCGAGAGAAATTAGGGATTACAGAGTAGAAATGTCTTGAAATTAGGGATTACAGAGTAGAAATGTCTTGAAATACCCGTCGTTTTTATCTAAAAAGCACTTTCGATTTGGCAAGAATTATCCAGTAATTAGAATAGAGTTCTGACTTCTGTTGAAACATATTATAAGATTGAAATGGTAATTATGCGTTCATAATGAAGTAAACCTATAACGTGAAAACAAACAGTAAAATATTCATAAATCAAAAAAAATATATATACATACATTTACTGTACACGTGGGGGTGCTTATAATATGTTATAAACATGTTGTCACATGATTTGACTTCGTATTTTACGACAACTCGGTATGAAAGAGGGTGGTCTATTCTACTCAACAAAATACCACACGGTGGGTCAACTTACCTTAGTCGCCTCTTACGACACCTCGGTAAGAAACGAGGGTGGTCTATTCTACTTAGCCGGATACACACATGGCACAATTATTCCTTATATACCGGAATAACATGTAAGCTATAGAAATCCTGTTAATTCTACAGGAATAGGATGACATTGAAAAGCGCCATCTTTTATCGACCTATCCCACGTCAACAGTCCACGCGAACGAAGTCACGTGGACTGTTGTCGTCGAAAAACTAGTTTATCTATAAATTACTTCCTCCCAAAAAGTGTAACATAAATCTAGATAAGACTAACAGGTTTAAGTATTTATCTAACGAAAACAACAAATGAACAATAAAAAACATTTACTGTTTGTTCTACACTACGTAAATATACATTACATATATGAGGTGTGTTCAAAAAGTATCGCGAATTTTCAATTTTCTCGGGTTACGTATATTCGAATTTCGTTTTTTTTGTGGCGTTATATTGGTACATTTGTCCCTCACTTATGCTGACAAGTTTGGCCATTTTGAATTTTCAGCTAATTGTTGACAGCTGCTTTGCTTGCACGTGTTTTGGTTCGTCTTCGATTTTTTACTTATTCAAAACAATGGAGCACGATAACGCCCCTGCGCACACATCGCTGCTTGTACGCGACTTCTTGGCCAAAAACAACACACTAATGATACCGCAGCCACCTTATTCCCCAGATCTGGCTCCCTGTGACTTTTTCTTGTTCCCAAAACTGAAAAGGCCCATGAAAGGACGACGCTACGCCACGACTGACGAGATAAAGACGGCATCGAAGGAGGAGCTGAACAAGATACAAAATAATGATTTTTTGAAGTGCTTCGAAGATTGGAAAAAACGTTGGCACAAGTGTATAATATCCCTGGGGGACTACTTTGAAGGGGACAAAATAAATATTCACGAATAAATAAATAGTTTTTGAAAATACACAAAATTCGCGATACTTTTTGAACACACCTCGTACATTCGCAATAATTTATCTTGTTCGAATTTCTAGTTGGTCGACTTCAAGAGAAATTCCGATATCTATACCGATTATTATTCGTAAATAGCCTTCAAGAATTGGGGACGAAATTTCCCGAGGCAGTTTAAGTGGAATTTGAGGGGCGGGAAGCGATGTCATTAGTGGAGCTAAATTTGTCCGTACTTGTGGTACCCAAATGATATATCACCGATTTATTTTAGTAAAAACAACTAAATTATAAAAAATTTCGCCGTGTGGTATTCGGCTGAGTAGAATAAACCAACCTCGTTTGTTACCGAGATGTCGTAAAAGGTGAATAAGGCAAGTTAACCCGCCGTGTGACCACCATCTTTTTTACCCAAGTTTCGTTAAATACGAAGGTAATTTGACATCAGACAGGCGGCCGGTTGCAAAATGCGTAACCAAATCGTGTGACAACATGTTTATATATTTATTAAAGGGACTCTACTAACTATTCCAAAAAATTAACAAATGTGTGTGTAGGAGATTTTGGGGGGAAAATATCGATCTAGCTAGGTTTCATTTAAAAAACAATCCGTTTTATACCTGTTTTCGGGCATTAAAAAATGCTAAAATGTACAATTGAATGCAAATGATATTTGCACTGTCAAATGCAAAGCTGTGATAGCCTAATGGTAAAGGGCGGACATAAAAAGTTCACAACGTGAGATCGAGACCCAAATGTCACCCTGCGCCTTCTTTCTTTCTTTTTTTATATCTTTAAAAAAAAATTAGCGAGCACGGCTCGGTCACCCAGGAACTTTATTACTATTTACATTAAAAATAAGATTTTTCTAAAATTACATTCGCAGAAAGGGTATCCCTACAGACAGAGCTGGTTCAGCATTGAGCCATAAATATTGTTTAATACCATACACTCAATATTCCTTTTATATCTGCAATAAGCAAAATTTGTGACTTTCAAATAATGAATATGTTCCACCAGTGTCAAGTACTCAGCGAGGCAGGTAAACGACGGTAATTGGTAATGATTATCCTCAATATACAGCGCAAATGCCCTCATCACCGTTGTACCGCGTTCATTTTAATGATCCGGAAATGTCCATTAAGCGAGATGAGCCGACGCTACGGGTAGATTCACCGTTTTTATTAATTCAGAAATTTTATCCTACATTAAATATACATTTTCACAGAGATTATTGGAAAGTGTATAAATGGGTGAGGTTTCAGGGATATTTATCGCCATACATCCAGTCATTTCACCAATAGCATTTATGACCAGTATAGTAATAAGTAATAAATAATAAATATATGGGACTTACACACACCATCGTCCGTCCCAAAAGTAAGTAACTTAATACTTGTGTCATGTTAGACAGGCAACTGGTATATTTTTTAAATATATACTTAAATACAAATATACACCCAGACTCGAAGACCAACAAACTCATTTATAGAAAATGTTGGCCCTAGGACCCGTGACCCGTGGAGCTGAAGGCAGGGTCACTACCAACTGTGCCAACGGGTCAGTCAATATAGTTAAAATAACGTCCTATTACTATCCCACTGCTGGGCATAGGCCTCCTCTCTGTTTTGGAAAGAAGCATTTGAGTTAAGCCATTGCATTAAGCGGCCGCATTAGAGCAGCAATATAGGTCTTTGCTCCTTCTCTCGAAAATAATGGTGAGAGAAGACCTATGTCCAGCAGTGGGATAGTAACAGTACAGCACAGATTATGGTATCCACTTGTGGTGATAAGAATATGCGCGCTGCGATACGGTTGCTCTTTCGCCGACAATGAGTTGTCCACTTTCAGCTTTTAGATGGTGCAAGTCCGATATACCGGAAATCTTAACCGGATTAAGTATTCCAGACCCAAATTAAAGAGAATAAGTTATATTAGGTTAATCGCTAAAGTACGTCGAAAAGATTTTACAATTATAGAAAAGACATGATGATGATTAAGATGGTATAAATATGTAATGGGGAGGAATGTGAAAATCATGTGACCAAACGAGTGTTTAATTTGACTGTGGATGGATATGTGCCGAGAGGGAGGCCTAAAAAGAGATGGTTGGATTGTGTTAATGACATGCATATAAAAGGAGTAGCGCCAGAGTTGATGAATAATAGAACAGAATGGAAGAGAAAAATATGTTGTGCCGACCCCATTTAGAGTGGGATAAAGAATAGAGAATATGTAATAATTTAGTACAGCAAACTTACATCAATATTTACTTGTACTATATGAATTGTCGAATTGACAAAGATTCCGCGTTCAAATCGTTAGGCAAGAGGTATCATGATTGTTATCATCTCGTGCTTATTTATAAAAATCATGCACAATTTTTCTTAGATATAAAAGAGATTAGACGGTAAAAAAAAAGTCAAATACATATGTACTTTCTAAAAGAGAAATTGTCGTCTATACGTTAGCAATCTCTTAGTTATGTCTAAGATTTTTAGTTGGGCATTTTATAATTATTTTGATAACTGTACGAACTGTGTTAAAATAAATAAGTAAGTGATAATTATATGTAAATTTATTATAATTTATACATATACTTTTATTTCAAAATATTATGATGATTCCGAAATATATATCAAATCATAATTAATGTATAGAAACCGGCTATACTCACGTGTTATTTTATAGGATGAGCCCGACTAGTTTCAAGCCCATACAGGGCTCTTATTCATGAGCTCTTTACGCGGCGTTATCGCGGCGGGATCATGAGTATAGCCGGTTTCTATACATTAATTATGAATTCAACTCACGATAGTTTAAATTCAAAAAAAAATATCAAATCAAATTAATCTTTATTGAAATGAAATTTTTCAAGCACTTTTGAGTCATCAAGGATCAATATGATTGATGAAGCTACCACTGGTTTGGTATGCTCTTACCGAGAAGAACCAGCGAGAGACTCGGCGGTCAATCTTTTAAATATTTTCAATTTACATCATTAAACTTCATTATTGTATGAAGTGCAAGGATTGTCCATGAATTTTTATCATTCTAATAATAATAATAATCTTTAATTGCGTAATATGCTATACGTATAAGCATATTTACTTGCTCGTGCTCTTATCCCACTCTAAGTGTGGTCGGCACTACATGCTATAAATATGTTGACACATGATTTGGCTGCGTATTTTACGACCGGCCGCCTGCCTGGCGTCAACTTACCTAAGTCGTATTTTACGAAACCTCGGTAAGAAAGAGGGTGGTCTATTCTACTCAGCCGGATAGCACACGGTGGTTCTACTTACCTTTGTCACCTTTAACGGCTCCTCGGTAACATATTGTAACCTTGGTTTATAACACTTAATTTAATTCTTTCTGCAGACAAGGTTACATATTAAACTTGTTATTTATTTTATTTTTTATTTTAGATCATTAGGTTAGCTGTGTCGTATCCGGCTGAGTAGACTAGTACCATCCTCATTTCTTACCGAGGTGTCGTAAAAGGCGACAAAGGTAAGTCAACCCACCGTGTGGTGTCCGGCTGAGTAGAATAGACCAACCTCTTTTCTTACCGAGGTGTCGTAAAAGGCGACTAAGGTAAGTTGACCCACCGTGTGGTATCCGGTTTAGTAAAATAGACTACCCACTTTCTTTCCGAAATGTCGTAAGATACGACTAAGGCAAGTTGAAGTCAGGAAGGCGGCCGGTCGTAAAAATGCAGCCAAATCATGTAACAGCATGTTTATAACATGTTGTGCCGACCCCTCTTAGGGTGGGATAAGGGCAGGAGGATGATGGTAGGTCCATATAATAATGCTGAGGATCCCTCATCATACGTTGGACCAAATTAAGCTTAGAGTCCATCGCGATCGTGATATTACCAAAATTACCCTAATTATATGATTATCGAATTCCAAATAAAAATGGCCTTCGTCAATAAATTAACAGACCACATTACTTGACTACACGATACGATTTAAGGTCTTAATCCATTTAGTGTAATATGCTTAGAGTGAAACACATGTTTAACCACGTTTGGATTCCAATAAGTTTCTTGGTTTAACTACTGAAACAAATACATTACGCAGTATCTTAACGTAATCTAGTTATAAACACGTGTGCACGTGTATTGTGACATACATTATTCTTTTCCAACGTGAGTTTAAAAGTTTTATAATGGCCTCATGTTGTCTTTATAAAGACACTGTCTTATACCCGCAACTTCGTTCGCGTGGACTCTTCTCAAAGTCATGCTATCGTGACTATTTAATGTCATACTATTCCTGTCAAAATAACGATTTCTATAGCCTATATGTTACTCCAGTATATAAGGAATAATTGTGCCAAATTTCATCGATATTGGTTCAGAGGGTTCGCCGTGAAAGAGTAACAAACATACATCCATACTCACTTTCTCATTTATAATATAAGATAGGATAGGATGAAATACGGGTTTTTTATTCCTGATAGGTTAGAATTCCAAAACTGGTTCCTATAGACCTTTGCAACAACAGTTTTAACATATTCCCAATTAACAAAAACATTGTTACGAATTATGAATCCCCATTTTCTTATCACGTCAACATCACCGTCGAATCTTCCTTGGATCCCTGGAGGTCCTCCTGGACTACTTTGGGAACGAAGGTGATAAGTGAGTTTTGCAATATTGTAATGTTATGTAGCCTTTATATTGATTTCAAGCCGACTTACTATAGATAGAACGACCATGACCTCCCTAAAAGTAACTCATCTCTTTATGCGCTTCTTATCTTTAGGCATATTTGACAATCTGACATTCAAAATCTTCTCGTAAGTTATTTTCTGACAGTTTCTTTTGTCAAATATGATTTAACCTACTTTTTTTTACTTATATGTTTTTTTGGAATTAAATTTGAATCGTGAATTATTGTTTTATTTTGTAAATTGAATTTTTTCATAAATTTTTGGACCAAAAAAACAGAAGGTCAGTGGAAAGTATGATCACTCAAATGAGAATCACAATTCGCCCTACCCGAGAAATAAAGCATATTCCCATGATTATACATGGGACATGTGACTTTCTTCTTCGGATAGGGCGACATAATTACATTATATCAGACTATTCGAATAAAACATCACAACAATAGGCAATTTAAGTAATATAACTTAAAAATAATTGAAAACATATTTCAAGCATTCGTTGATGATTCCTAACAAATTTTCTCAGAGGTAACCTTTAATATATTAAAGCTATATATTAAAAGTTGCACTGAGTAGTTCCGAATTCAATATTGAATATTTCAATGCTCTGAAGTTCGCCTTTGCATCCATAATTACAGTTCTTGTGAAACTTTTCGATATTGCCTTTGTGTTTGCAGGAAATTCCTCTTAACTTTAGTAATGAATAATGAGGGCTATAAATGTGACATTTCGGAACTTAATTTAATTACTATCAGAACAATTTTGACTTTAAGCACCGAGTTAGATTAAATATTTGTTTTCTTTAATAACTTTACATTTTGAAACCGGCACAAGAAGTTTCTTTGGAACTTTTAAACAAGGACAAATTAGACAAGTTTTATTGAACTACCTATGTCGTGTGGCATCTAGCTAAGTAGAATAGACTACCATAATTTCTTACTGAGGTGTCGTAAAAGGCGAGTAAAGAAAGTAGACCTGTCGTGTATCCGGCTGAGTAGAATAGACCATACCATACCATACTTGGTATGGTCTATTCTACTCAGCCGGATTGTAGCCGGAAGCCGGAGTGTTCCAATTTCTTCATACAATAATACAATATAAAAAATATATATTTATATTTGAACTTTTTTATAGCTACCGTCGCAATTTCTCTGCATTGTTAGATCTAAAGGTGCCTTATTTTCTTTTCACGGCACCTGAATGAAAATATAAGACAGATATACGACCTAGCTTTTGTTCCATATTTTCATATTTTACGTTTGTGATTTTTATAATAGACTTGTACGATACGTTATTTTTGTAGATGCTTTTTGTCGTGACGTATGTATAAACTGTAATTTCATTTGCAAATTATAATAATTATTATTTATTTTATATCGGAAAATGCATCCTTAGTGTTAGTTAGTAACAATATTGCTTAGCCTAGGTTAGTACTTAAAATATATATTTACAAAACTTGTATATTTGGATTTCATTCCATGTCCTTCAAAGAAATGAGATCAGAAGTTATTCTTATTTTCACTTACATAATATAAGACACTGCGTGAAGGTTACAATTATACGTAGAAAAATAATAACCTATATAACACTCATTCCACTAATATACCTAAAAATTCCATTTATGCGTTATTATGTTAACAATGAAGCAAGTAACAACATGCAGATTTCATAAATATAGGGTAATTATTTAAAAACAAGTCAAGTTAATAAAGCTTTTAATAAGTCAAAGTAATATTTACGAGTATGTATATATGAATAGTATTAAAATATAGCAACAATTCTGATATATATTATTGTTATATTCTTATGTTATATTATTATATTTGATAGAATTATGCATGTATCGGATAATCCACTCTACATTTAGCATTATATATATTTTCTATTCTACTTTATCGCGGATTATAGCTTAATAATTTTATTAATAGTATTGTGGATCTCCGCAAAGTAACGAATAATTCTATAAAATACAATAATATGTTATATAACGTACCACCGCAATAAGGTAGCTTTAAGAAATCCCTCAGGAAAAACGAAGTTTCATTACGTCACCAAAACAAGGGTCGCTTATACAACATTCGATTGCGTAACGCCCTTCAGTTTTACAGATTTTCTCAAGATGGCGGAAGGCGATTTTTATATGACGACAAGGCATTTTCTGTGTTGAATTGGTTAGGATAATAAAAAACCCTGCAATCAATATTAGCAACGCTTAGGTTTATTCATGTACCTAATACTAAAATAAGTAACGCTAAACATTGTTTAATATGAGCGACTGTAGTCTTTCTTTTATGTGTGTGACAGAGAAAAAACATAACGAGTTACGTTTGTATTACCTTATATTATATAACGTCTCTGTCTTTTGCTATATATGTGACGGTGATAAAAAAAATTAGTTGATCGTTCAATAATACGTAACGAAAAAAAATCAGTAACGTAGGCAAAGTAAATCGACTTTTACGTCGTAAACTTCCAAAAATATAAACATACTAGTAGCATATGACTTAGTCGACCTAGATATAAATACTACTAGCAGTAGTAGTAGTAACAAAATATGTTTAATGCATATTTTTTATTGTCATTTTAATTTTCACAAAATTATTTTTATATTTTTATTATTATATTGACGATTACTGCTTTCTGACTTAAATTCCATACTATAAAAAATTACTAAATGTTTCATCAGAAATGTGTAGTGTGTGTGTGTTAATTAGATTAAAATTAAATACATATTTTGCGGCTTTGATTACTTTCTTTTTTTTATGGAACAGATAATACAGTCGTGCGAGTAACAAATCTAGTAACGGCGCAGTGCTATTAATCATAATAATTACTAAGCTTAGACGGTATAGGGCGCATTTGTTAAAATATTTTAGTAGTAGAGGTTAATGAACCCGCAGTGAATATATCCATAATATAATGCCTGCACTCCACTATCGGCAATGATAGCCGGTTTATAGACGATCATAGACAACTGAGTATACTTCTACACGATCGTACTCGCTCTTAATCGTTTGTAATCGCCGATTTTAAAGAGGTGCCATAATGCATCTTGGTTAAACGGCTATTAGAAAATGTGTCCGGATAATCTACCTTCATCTTATTATTAAGATAAAGATAGTGTTGCAGGAAATATGTCTACGGTACCGGTTAAAAAGATAGATTATAGAAAGTGCATAACTACTAGGTGTCATATTATATTCTTACTGGCGGTAACCGCGACTTCATTGGAGTCGAATTTAATGCTAAGATGCCTTCAATTATGGACTATTTTTTTTAATCGGTATAAAAACTTCAATTGTCTAAAATTTTATCAATATTGCTCTACAAAAGTAATAATAAAATTATTTTGCTATAATCCGCGATGAAGTAAAATAGAAAATATATATAATGCTAAATGTAGAGTGCACAATCGGTTATCATACCTGATACATGCAGGAGTCGTAAAAAACACGTGCGCAAACCTCCACCACTGCCACCACGATACACAAGCACTATATACGTTCACTATCACAAACTCAACAATCGTTTCGCCCCGCAACCGAAACATCATCAGGAGATAGACTCCACGACCAAAATCGCAAAATATTGCTCTAAGCAAATTAGCCTTGAAAGCGTAACAGACAGACAGACTATCGCATTTATAATATTTTAACACTACGTATGTACCAGGATTCTTATACTATTGAATTCAATAATACATATACAGGAATCGTATATAGAATAAAGTCAGAATGGTCACTGTTTTGAAAATAGTTATAGTAAAAGTAAGTAAGTAGCGGCCTGTTTCTATCCCACTGCTGAGAATAGTCTCTTCTGTCCGTTTTTAGAGAGAAGGTTTGGAGCTAAGACCTACCACACTGCTCCAATGCGGATTTGTAACCTACCAACATATCTTTAGAATTCTCTAGAGATATGCAAGTTCCCTCACGATGTCTTCCTTCACTGAAAAGCGTGATAAATTGCAATTATTCATTAAACACATAAAAGTTTTAACAGAAAAACTCATTGGTGTCTGCCTGGGTTTGAAACCGTGACCTCTTCGAAAGAGTCGCACGGTGTTACCGCTGTGCTACTACACCTTATTTGAAAAATGTTATCCAAAAAATAATCATCACAATTCGGATTTAAATTCTTAACTCTTATCGGAATATTAAAAGTATATGCTCGACGCTTTTGGTTATTATGCAACAGATGTCTCGATGTGATAGTCTCTGAAATTGGGGCGCACGTTCGTCTGAGAGTGCCTTTGTTTGACATTGTTTGCTCTCGTCTAAGTCAATAAACTTAGCAAATATGTGCTCAAGATCGAGAAACTAGGCGAAAGAAAGCTGCGAAGAGAATCTCGATAAATGCTCCTCGCTTTCGAACAATATCCTGTGTCGTATTATGATATGTGACTAAGTATTAGCTAACCGTTTAACTGAGTCTTCGCGTGCGGGGTCCAAAGGCGTGGAGTTCGGGCGAGAACGGGGCCTGACTTGGGCGCGGACCACTTTTTGTCACAAACGCTTGCCCCCCGCACCTTCCTCAGATCGCTTTTTCATCCTACCTCCGTGGTCCTGTGCTCCGCACGCAAGGACTGAGTTAAACGGTTAGCCTATAATGACTCTTCAATTTACTAGTAATACTCGCGACTTTGTCCGCATCAACTTAAGTGTTAAAATACCTTTAATATTGTAACTATAGGTACTATGTGTTTTACCCTTGGTATCTTGAAAAAAAAATGTTAACTATCTTAACCCGGTGTATAATTGAACTAAATTTTTAATAAAATTGGATTGCCTTATTGATAAGCCGTGATACAGTAATAGGCAGACAGACATTTAGACAGAATGCCGCCTTTATAACATTAGTATGGATTGAGAGTAGACACGAACTAAACTAGTGAGTTTACTTTTCAGTTTATTATTTTTAAGCCGTCTTTAGGCCGTGCGACTTTCCAAAAGGTCACGAGTTTAAACCCCGAGCAGGCATCAATGAGTTTTTCTGTTAAAAGCTTTAACATGTGGTTAATTGATATCCATTTTATCACATGCCTGACAGTGAAGGGAAACATTGTGAGGAAACCTGGATATCTTTAAAAATTCTGGGAATATCTGTAACCTACCAATCCGCATTGAAGCAGTGTGGTGGGTCATCTCTAACCTTTCTCTCCAAAATTGGGGAGAGAAGGTAGCAAAGGCTCTTATTATCCCAGCAGCGGGATAAAAAGTCCAGTACTTTACTTTTTACTTTAAGTTGAAATAGGAGTTCAATAACCTTATCACGTAATAAAGCGAGCATCCTGTCAGCGACGGCCAATATTTTATTTATTGCATCGATAAAACCAATTCCGCTCGAATAAATTATTCTAAGACTTCAACTTAATTAGTATTACGATGTTTTTTATCACTCTTTAAAAGCTGAATGTTGTATTATTCTAATACTAGCTGCACCTGCCGCTTTGCACACGTAGAAATCAGTGTGAACGTGATATTTTTGATAAAAATTTTGAATATAAAAGTACTTATCGTAAGTTAACCATAAGAGATAGAGAAATGCTGTCCCAGACTTTTTTGCAGTATTTTTATAGATCTACACTTCTGTAGTACATTACTTTAGTGTAGCTCGCTTGGTTTACACAGTGCACGCGTTTAGAGCCAGCAGGCAAGTTTTATTACTACTGCGTAACCTCTGTTATATAATTACATAAAACAGTGACCTAAACCTTTCGGAATATTGCACTACCTAAGAACCTAGTGAAAACCGTACAAAAATCTGTTTAGTAGATTTTAATAAAATCGTTCACGAGTTCATCGACGAGAATATTATTTTGCTATAATCCGCGATAAAAGAAAATATATGTAATAAAAAAATTTTTTCTTGCAATCTGCGATTTTGTCGTGGAGTGTATCTCCTGACGATGCTTCGGTTACGGGGCGAAACAATTGTTGAGATTGTGGTGGTGAATGCGTGCAGTGCTTGTGCATTGTTGTGTCATCGGTGTCGGGTAGTGCATGAGTTCTTACAAATACTGCATGTATCAGGTATGAGAACGAATAGTACACGCTACATTTAGTATTACATATATTTTCTTTTATCGCGGATTATGGCAAAATAATATTCTCATTAGTTTTGTAGTAAGGAGTCCTTAAATTACCACTTGAAAAAGACAGAGTATTCGAAGAAAAAAAACTAATCATGTACTAAGCTGATACGATACCAATAAAAACTAAAGTTCGTAAACCCCGCCGTGTATTCAAGAAATGCCTCGTAACGTTGATAACAATCTGAGATTCTGGCCATGACGTAATTTATTGAATGCCCACTTATCTCCTTAGTCCTTATGTTATAAATGAAAATGTATTTTTTTCCTTTTATTCCACGTCCGAATTGACATATGATACGATTTTTTGGTGTGGAGAGTAACAAAATTTAACCGCTATACCATAGTCCACGACTCTCGGGAGACACCAATGAGTTTTGTCTTTTAAAAAACTTATGAGTCTAATTGATAATTGCAATTGATCACACGCTTTTCGGCGAAGGAAAACATCGTGAAGAAAACTGCATATCCTTAGAGAATTCTGGGGATATGTGTAACCTACCAATCCGCATTGTAGCAAAGTGGTTAGTTTTAGCTCTAACCATTCTCTCCTAAACAGAGAGAGGAGGCCTGTGCCCAGCTGTGGGATAGTAATAGGTCATTACTTTACTATTTTTACTCAAATCTATGCAGATTATGTCCCGGGCTTTATAGTACATTATTATCAATATCATGCAAAACATCATAAAACTTTACGCGGTATGGTATCTAGCTATAGAATAGAATATACCACCCTCTTTCTTACCGAGGTGTCGTAAACGGCGACTAAGGTAAGATGACCTGCCGTGTGGTATTCTGAAGTGTCGTAAAAGACGAGAAAAGTAAGTTAATGTCAGGCAGGCGGCCAGCCGTAACATACCTACACGAATCATGTGACAACATGATTAGAACATGTTTCGCTGACCCCACTTAGAGTAGAATAAGGGAGGATGATGACAGAATTAAAACTTTATATAGTGGGTAGAATGCGGGCTACCTCAATTACACTATTATCCAGTTTACGCGGTGCATCTATCTGACTTAGTTTACCTCATAAAGTCTGGGATAATTGAGGTCACTCGTGTTAGTATATTATAAACTAGCACTCGCCAACGGCTCCGCCCGTGGACAGATAAAAACCGTAGTATAGTCTTTTGAAAACCATAAGAAATGGTTAAAATGGGTAAATCTTAAAAGTTAGACATATGCTGTCGCGGACTTTTATTTAAAATTTTTAGAGGGTAACAATTTTGTATTACATGATTTTTGAATAACTTTTATCGTTTACTTAGCGCACGCAAGAAAAGCTTTCAATTTTGCTGCTACTCTTCTGTTCATCTTAGTCCTCTGTTATATAGCTTATAGCCTTCCTCGATAAATGGACTATCTTACACACAACGAATTTTCCAAATCGGTCCAGTAGTTCCTGAGATTACTGCGTTCAAACAAACACTCTTCAGCTTTATATATTAGTATAGATACTAAAATGAGCCACATAAAAAGAGTGCATTTCACGCGTACGCAGTCGAACGGGACCGTACAATGAACCTACTTCCCTTTCCGCTCCAGCGCAGCCATTTGTTCCGCTCGCTGTTGTATGCCGCTCATTAGTCTGTGAACAGTGGTAAAGAAAAGTTCTCTGTGTTAAACTAACCTACATTTGAAATTACTCGCACATTCTTTTATACATTTTAAGATATATTTGGAATAGATTAATATACATACTATTCCATATCACGATCATCCTGCCCTTTTTTTATAGACTTTTATTTTGTCCTTAATAAATTGTATGTTTTTTATACTGATTATTTTTAATTTTATTAATATTTTATTTATTTTATAAATAATTAATAATTTATAATAGTATTATAACTATATTTTAATTTTTATGTCAATTATTATAAAATTATATATAAAAAAAAATTACAGTTCTTATAAACATTTGACGATTCAAAAGTACTGAAAACAGTCCACTTGAGTAAAGAATATTTTGACATTGTTCTGCACATCTGCATCCTTTGCTTGTAGAATTTGACTTCTTATTTTATTTTACCGAAATACAATGTAATATTATTGTGTAGTGCCTGGTTGAACGATCCTTGCTCGGTATTTTTTTACAAAATAAAAAATTGGGTACATGGATGGGGCTCGAACCTAGGTATTTTCATTTCTCGAGACCACCCGTTCCCCGAATAAGCTACGCTGACTTGACATTTCACGAAAAATAGTGTTTTAGTTTAGTTGTTTAGTTTGAGTAACTATGTTGATCTAATAGCTGTAAGTTGTCCTTACAAAATAAAGCTCTAAGCTTATAACACCTTTATTTCATGATTTTTGATATGTCATTTAATTTTTACACTAAATATACTTTCTTGATGCCGTAGAGAAATAATGACCATGAACGTGCCCTATCTTGTATCTTTTCTAGTTTTCCCCATTCAAATATTCATAGCTTCAGACGAGAATATCGTGGTGCAAACACAGTAAATTATTCAACCATCATCAAAGATGAAAGCGACGTAAGCAAGCTGTTGTTGTCAAACGATCTTTGTTGAGGAGTTGCGACTTTTGTTTTTATTTATAGCTCAGTTGTTATATAAATCCCAATGCTAAAGCTAGATAAAAAGAATGAATAACTTTATGATCTCTAGATATTTTTTCGGCTGAGTAGAATAAGCGGCACAAAATCGTGGATTGTGGCGATCCCTTAAGGAGACATATGTTCAGCAGTGGACGTCCACCGGTTGAGAAAGAAGAAGAAGAAGAGTAGAATACACCACCCTCATTTCTTTACCGAGGTGTAGTAAACGGCGACTAATGGAAGTTGACCGACGTGTGGTATCCGGCTGAGTAAAATAGACTGTATGATGATTTAACAGACCTGTTCTGGAGTAGTGTGAAGAAATATAGACCACCGATCAACGATAAACAAGTCGGGCTAATCCGATAGAATAAGACATCATTATAGCCTATACATTAACTATGAATACAACTCATGATAGTTGAAATTTAAAAATTTAATACAGCTAAAATATATTTTAAATGTAACACTCTTAAATAGGTACATAACTAGGTACATAACACAGAGTAGGTATTAACTAGGTGTAATTTACACAGAGTAGTTGCAAGCGTTATTGTCGTTGATAATTTAATGAGCGGATTATGGTTCTGTTCATTCAACAAAGTGACAATGTCCGCAACCAGGAAACCACGTGTGAACATCAAGTAGTATTAGCATTAGGGTTCGAGTACACTAAGGGCCTGTTTCACAAGTTAATGATAAAGTGTCGATTAGTTAACCGACAAATAAAGTAAATAGCAGACAAATGTCTCTAAAAAATTGAAAAAATTTGTAAAAATAAAATCGCGGCCATTTTGAAATAGGTAATTGCTATCTAGCAGATAAACTAAATAACTGCCACATAATTTACCTGTTAACTTATTAGGGACTTTATGTGCTGAATAAGCCTATCAGAAACCTGAGAAACGCTAAATTCTGAGATATGTGTCAGATATGTTCTGAATAAGCCGACGATTTATCAGTAACTTAAAGAAGCTAACTGATAGTTTATTGGTAGCTTGTGAAACAGGACCTAAGTGCCTAACTTAAGTAAGTCAACATGATGATGACAATGATTGTCATCATCATGTTGACTTCATCATCTTCATCTTCATCATCTTCATCATCATCTGTCGTTTACGACGTCCAACATACTAAACTATGCTAATATATAAAGCTGAAGGAGTTTGTTTGTTTGCACACGCTAATCTTAGAAACAACTGGACCGATTTAAAAAATTCTTTTAATCTAAGATAATCCACCTATCAAAAAAGCTTATTGGCTATATAACATCACGCTACGATGAATAGGAGAGGAGTAACAATAAAAAATAATGCGAAAACTGCAAATTTGAAAGCTTTCCTTTGTGCGCTAAGTGAACTTTTCACTTTTTTTAATATTTTTTTGTTCAAAATGTTTATGTTTCTATGCGGATGAAACTGCTGGCACAGCTAGTTACTTATAATTAAAATTAGAGCAATCTAATTATTGTTGTACCTTCATAAGATAATAATGTTACAAATGTTAGAACAAAAAGAGAAGACAATTTTTGTATGATTTGTTTTTCTATCAATGTTCAGTAATTTGGGGGAAAAATCTTTCAAAATTCCTACACGGTTGCCTAAAATCACTTGTCGGATGTGACACTTTCTCGTATCACAGGAATAACTAGGGCTGTGAACGCATTTTAAACGGAATTCGCCGAAAATATTTACTTCGAAGAATTTATAGTATGACAAAGCTGTCACTGTTTAAATTGTGTGTGACTGTAAATTATGTATATTTTTAAATACATTATTCATTTTAAACGCAAAAGCTGAAGTGTTTTCACTATCTTGTATTATACTAACTTCTTATATTAACTTATATTTTAATAATTTATTTACTTTTCGTTACATAAATAAATATTCCACCAATTGGATTGGGCCTTCTTTAAAGTGCACCAACACCTGTGTCAGTAGGCCCATCTTTGCATAACAATATGCATACTTAAAAAATTAGGTAACTAATAAAAATTAACAAAAAAAGGCTGAGTTGTGCTAGCAAAATGTATTAGTGTGAATGTGCGTGTGTGTGTTTATGTTGATGCGTGTGAGTGTGTACTTCTGTATAGAAGTCTACACACTCACACACATCAAAAACTGTGTGAGTGTGTAGATGTGTGTACTTCTGTACAAATTTTCACGACGGTTCTCATAGCGATGATGGATGAAAAATATCGGAAAAATAATAAAAATAAAGATCAAGGGTGCAAAAATAATACTCCTGAAAGCTAAAATTCAAGAATTTTATATATTTAAAATCAATAATAAATAATGTAAGTATAAGTAACTGCTTATAACGAAGATAGTCCCACATAGAGTAGGATAGGGGCTCCGAGCGATCCGGGGTTTTATCGGATGCTCGCTGGAATTAGGACCCCAAGGCGGTCGATGCATCTTGTTGTCCCGATGCAGCGATTAGCGGGAGGGGCCACTGTTAGGAAGGCCCCGACCCAAAGGTGACGCTCTCCGGGATACAGAGCCGCTGTTGGCGGGGTTGGGGGTAATGTGTACAACGGTACTCTGTCCCCGCCACCAGCAGCGTGGTGGAGCACTGTCAGGTTTTTAGTCGGTACAAGTCCGACATATAATGGCGACGACCCATAATGGGTTTTCCTGATATTGAAAAAAAAAGATAGGGGCAGGAGAATGATGAGTAATTCGTACTGCAAATGTAACATTTTAAAAAGATCTTGTACCTCACGTGGCAGCCCTAAATAGGTATTATGGTACAGGATACCGTCGTTCAGCGTCCTCTGTTACTCAATTTGTGGGGGACAGCGCTATTTCTGGACTGTCTGCCCCCGCACTAATGACAGCAAATTGCCCCCAGCGAGACGAGAATAACAAATGGTATCAGCTGTGAACGTTTGTTGGGGTGTTTCAATGACGAGTGCGTATATCGTGAAAAGAAGCGTTAAAAAAATCATACAGTTATTATACTGGATTTGGGGCGTCAGCCTGAAATGTGTCCATCGAAAAAAAAGGAAAGCAAATGAGCTTATATATCTGTCTCTTTTTTAAGCATGCAGTTGTTATAAATTAATATTTCTAACCAAGATAAATAATAATAGTCATCATCTTCCTGCCCTTATCCCACTCTAAGTGGATTCGGCACATGTTATAAACATGCTGTCAAATGATTTGGCTGCGTTTTTACGACCGGCCGCCTGCCTGACGTCAACTTACCTGTCGTATTTTACGACACCTCGGTAAGAAAGAGGGTAGTCTATTCTACTAAACCGGATACCACATGGTGGGTCAACTTACCTCAGTCGCCTTTTGCGACACCTCAGTAAGAAAGAGGGTGGTCTATTCTACTAAATCGGATACCACACTGTGAGTCGACTTACCTTAGTCGCCTTTTACGACACCTCGGTAAGAAAACAGGGTGGTATTATTCTATTCAGTCGGATACCACACGGCGTAACATTAATTCATTTAAATATTAAAGATATACGTACATAATAAAACTTCATCAAGTCAAGTGGTGTTATAATTATTTCTAAATCGATGTGATAGCGATAACGCTATGGCCTTACTTCGGATATGAAAACAAACGAATGACAAATTGTCTGGTACAAAAACCATTACAATAAATAACTAAGTGACTAAATTGTTATAAATTGTGTTGAAAAAAAACATGGGGTGCTCTTTCGTATGTCGAGGCACCCCACGCTTTTTCACAAAATTTTTTAATAATTTTTGACTTTTTAGTTCGAAAGTGTGTTTTTGTTATCTAATTCTGAAATTTCTCTAAAAGTCTCTAACTTTCAAATATCTCTAATTTCAAATAATTTAAAAATGCAAGAGAACTTAGCCTAATGTATATGTACAAAGGGCGGCCTTATCACTGAATAGTGATATTCCCAGGCAAATTACAGATAAATCAATAATTTGCTTTCTCTTAAATATTTCAATGAGTTATATATATATATGTATATATATATATATATATATATATATATATATATATATATATATATATATATATATATAGTATATATTTCCAAAAATGTCGTTTTATCCTTGAAAATGTGGAATAGAATGTAAATGATATTTTAGCTGTCATTTATATAGTAGTGGTGGCTCAGTGGGTAACGGACCTACTAAAAAAGTGAAAACACCAGGGATCTAGCCGCTGTCACTACCGCCCCTTTTATACTATTTATTTTTTATAGTCGCCTTTTACGGCACCTTGGTAAGAAATGAGGGTGGTGTATTCTATTCAGCCGGATACCACAGAGCGGCCCAGGTACTAGCAATTATATTACCTTTATCAATTAGGTAAATTGTTACATAAAAACGCTTCCACCTATAAAATTCTAATGACCATTAACAAATTGTAATACTTGAGTAAATTGGGTGCGAAGTAAACGTATCGAACCGTTTATATTATCGTGATAAATAATTCATATATCTAGCATCATCATACATCATCATTGACATTCGAATGGTCAATACCATTTAATATTCCAACATCGTATTAAGTTAACGCCTACATAATGAGCTGTATCTTTTGATACACAGTTTACAATAATCAAAATAGGAGGATCGGGAATAATATTAAAATAATATAACATCTTCTTCACGTGAACCTTTATGTATGACCTGCCTCCATTTATTCCGGTCTAGAGTAACTCTCACCGTCTGATAGAATTTTGAAGAGAACGTGGCTTCTTTCACTTGATCAGACCATCGTGTTGGCGACCGGCCTCGTGGTCTCTTGCCTTCTGCATTGCCAACAATGACCTGCTTTTCAGGGTTGCCATCTTCCTTTCGCATTATGTGACCGAAATAAGAGAGAATGCTCTGAAGACAGATGGTGGACAATCTGGTTTTAATGTCGAGTTCAGAGAGAATAGATACATTTTTGCGTTTGGCCGCCTAGGTTCTTCGGAGCATTCTCCTCCAGCACCACATTTCGAATGCATCTAATCTCTGTCTTTCCGTAGCTCGGATTGTCCAAGTCCAATATAACATATAAACATTTAAATATAAAAGTCTGTATGTCTGTTATGTAATTTGGACAAATAAATATATATGGTACAATTACACCAGGGTAAAATATAGGAACTCTAGTATTATAACTACGGTTAGGCTTCAAACCATATTATTAATTAAAAAACAACAACACAAAAAACATTTACTCTGTCTGTGTTTTATTATAAGATTCTCACGTATTATTTTTAATTTTGCCGCTTGCATTATCATGTCGGTTGATAAATTGATAAAAATTGCAAAGAAAATTGACAGTATTAGATATAATTTATCTTTTCCTTGTGTCCTCGTCCTACATATTGAATTATCAGCTATAAATGAATATGTTTTATGACTAAAATCTAAGTTATCTAGGTAACTAAGTTAAGTTGACCCGCCGTAACCGGCTGAGTTGAATAGACCAACTTTATTTCTTACCGTGGTGTCGTTAAAGGAGATTAAGATAAGTTGACCAGCCGTGTCGTATCCAGCTGAGTACAAGAAAGAGACAACCATCTTTCTTACCGAGGTGTTGTAAAGTACGACGTCAGGCAGGCAGCCGGTCGTAAAATACGTACTCAAATCATTTGACAACATGTTTATAACATGACTCCACTTAGTGTAGGATAAGGGCAGGTTTATAATTTCATGAAGCTCTTTAGAGGTTTCGAACTGTCGATGCCTTTACGGATGTTCACATTTCCGATTCCGATAGATCGCTTCATCGCCTGAGATTATATCAATAATATACAGACAATGGCAAATCGTGGTATTGTGAAAACGGATAGGTTTAACGGTTTCTACTGGTATCTATTCACCGTAGTTCCGTTCCAGTGACCGTGCACAAACACCGTCGCGGATTCTATTCCTGTCCGATCTATTGTCAAGGCTCATCATTGTTATTCAGTTCCTGAATCTTTGGTCAACCATTCGTTCTTTATTCAAGTTATTTTTGTTTCAAATAGTCATAATCTTTATTGAGAGTCGAGAGAGTGTCTATTAATTAAACAGAATAATGAAAGTAATAATGCTAAATGTAGAGTGGACAATCGTTGTCCACGATTGTCCACTATACATTTACAATTATATATTATTTTCTATTTTACTTCATCGCGGATTATAGCAAAATAATTTTATTATTACTTTTGTATTATGGATCTCCGCAAAGTAACGCCTAATTCTATAGAATAATGAAATAAACCTTTATCAAGATAAGACTCGAAAGTGTGAATTAAGTAAAGAGACTAATGATGCACAAACCAGACATGGGAAGGTACTAGGTCGGTCATAGTCTTTTACCACATATCTTCAGTAAACGGGATGATAATCAAAGCTAGTTTAGCCATCTCTATAGGCCGCCTTATTCTCCATTTACGAGAGCCACCCTTAAGATGACGTTCTGTGATTTGCACTCTGTAGGGCTTCTACGGTCTACTTCTTCTTTTTGTTAAAACTTTTTAATCTTTGTACAATCATCATAGCTATAACGCCTGATTCGAAATAATAAATAAATGCTTGGACGAAGAACTCTTAAAGCGGAATAGAGAAAAAGTCATATATTAGGGATAGTCTTTTTTTCAAAATCACGCCTAGAAAATGAAAATTAAAAATAAAATGATTGCCAATCTCTTAAAAATTATAACGACGTTTTTTTTTGCTTTTATTCAATAAATAAGAAACGATTTTCTCAAATGTCAATCAATTTATTATTTTTAACAACTTGTTACTTCGTGCACATATCACGTAAAATGGCGCTGCCACTCTCCTCTCAACACCTCTCCTCTCCTAACCTTTCCGCTCGTTAAACAGCCACAGCTATCTTTACGTATCTATGCTACAACTTACGCTCTTTCCTTTTCCTTCCGTTACATAATACCATACAAAATAGGATAATAATATGGCGTTTAGTATGTCCGAATTTCTCGTAGGCAAAATCAGCCTACGCTTTTTATGTATCACCACAAGAATTTAGCTCACAGATTCATTAATTTGTAGGCGGCGGGCGAACTCACCAAACGCAAAAGGGATAAAATTATAATACAATGGCCGGTCGTATATTCTTAGACGTATTCGCCCCGTATATAGCACCGAGCGGCGAGCGTAATATTTCTTTCATGGGATGGTATGATATATTTACTTAGGTATTTATAATTGGGGAGTTAAATGAAAGCTCGTCCTAGTCTGTGTTCAGACACTCGTGTACCTAACTTATAATTTCACGTGACAAAATAATTATGTAGTACTAGTGTTTCGGCCTTAAGTATAACCGATATATTTTAGGAATCCAAATTCTGTCGCTGGCTATGGGCTCATAAAAATGCCAAGAGTGATCTAGAGGGAAGATGAAAATAAGCGGGTGAAAGAGAGATGATTGAAGTAACTGTGCGTGATCAAATGCGATCAAAAACGAGGACATTTAGACCAACCCGACCAACTGATATGATATCAATGTGTTGTGAAATTGAAGTGGCAATGTGGGGCACATAGTTCGAGTTCCGTACCTACATAGTAGGTTTTAGGGGCATAACTTAGAGAATTTCCGAGTGTGTAATCATCCCAGAAACTCTCACAAAGCGGTTCGGCTCACCTTTTCTCATGCGTACAGCAAAGGCTTGGAATTACCTTCCCGCACCTATCTTCCCGGACTCCTACGATTTGGGAATGTTTAAAAAAAAGAGGGAATAGGTACTACACTGGCAAGCGTGGCCGTCTTAGGCTACATCTTTCGCTTTTCAACAGGCAAGATCGTAGCCAGGCGCTAGCCTTAATAGCCTTAATCATATAAAAAAAATCAGCCTATCCATAATGAAGTTGCATGGTGAATCTAAGCTTGAATCTTTATCTCTAAATATAGAGGACTTAGTACGGTGAAGTTAAAGTGTGCTGTGCCATAAATCATTGGTGCTATAGAGACTGACGCGTGCAGTGCGTCATTTATCTATAACTGTATGACAACGATTTTTTTCCTCTACACTTATTCAATAAATAAGAATCAATTTCCTCAAAAGTCAACTCATTTATTCTTTTTCAAATTTTCACATATATTGACGGCGACAATGTTTTTCTATATTTTTTATCCAACTATTTGAAGGTTGTATTTGGAACATGCTGTAACAACTGCTTATCGATTTTAAGAAGGATGAAGAAATAGTATATTAGCTAGCCTGTTATAGGTAAGTGCAGGCTTTAAAAATATTATAGTCTATTAATAACAGCCGGTAATGTAATAATTAGTTTGGAAGGGTACTTCATTAATTCAATTATTTTGATGTGCTTCTGCTATTCAATATTGAACGTTTTGGAATTGTCATTCAACCTCAAGCGCGTATTGTTAAGCGCGTGTATTGTCAAGCGCGTATGAACAATGTTCTAACATTTTTAACGAAATTCAAAGAAGATGTAGAGAAATTTAAATGTATTGATTTCAACCAAGATCGTGAACTTGCTGCAAAGATTTGTGGAGTCAGTTTAACATTGTTTCTTTTTTCATATCACATTAAACATCGACATGTCAGTGGTCCATCACTAAGCCTGACGTAAGGCCTGTAAGTGCGACAGAGACCGCAACTGACGGCGTCCTGTTTCCACATTTTAGTAACCCGCGAGCAGCGAGTAGCTGGCGTTTATTTACTTTATTTATTACACAATTCTACAATAAATATTCTGGTATTTAATTTATGTATTCTAATTACATAAAAGTTAACGCAATACAGATTGGCTCGACTGTTATGTAAATATCAGAGACAATGACCACGTGGGAAGTGTGTAACTTCCGTTAAGCCTCTTAAGTTGCTTCACACTCTACAAATAATATGGGAACACTTCCTGCATTATAATGTACTTAATAGAAAGGCACAAGTTGCCAACTGTATTTGTGGAATATAAAGTGAAGTTGTCACTTGTTATCGTTTTTACTAATATGACATTTTTCCTTTAACTTAGCTTATGTTTAGTTTGAAATGATTATTTACAATTTTGCAAATGTGATTAAGAATTATTTTTCTTTAATCTGCGTTTGTTAAGAAATTCTATGTAATGTAGGAAGCACAATCCGTTCTCATACCTTATTAATGCAGGATTAGTTATCGCACGAGGCTGTTAGGTTGTCTTACCTACTCAAGTGTAATAACCCTATAGGCTAAAAAATAGTAATAAAATCCCACAACTCTTCCATGTACAACCTACCAGCATGTATATGATGGTAGGTCGATGTTTTTTCATACAAAAAATTCTACTAATCCTACTCACATTATAAATGCGAAAGTTTGTGAGCATGGATTTATGTTTGTTACTCTTTCACGGCGAAACCGCTGAACCAATATTGATGAAGTTTGGCATAATTATGCCTTATAAACCGGGAAAACATATAGGTTATAGAAATCCTGTTCATTTTACAGAAATAGGATAAAATTAAAAAGCGCATTCTAATATCAACCTATCGAGCGAAAACATTTTACACAAACGAAGTTTCTGGTGAAAGCTACTCTTTTATATACAAATATGCATTGTATTAAATAAATAAATAAATAATAAATATAAATATATGGGACACTTACAGACACGGTCGTCCGACCCCAAAGGAAGTAACTTAATACTTCTGTTATGGGTGACAGACAACTGGTGAATATATACTTATATATTTTTTAAAATACAAATATACACCCAGGCTCAAAGACCAAAAAATTGCTCCAACGGGCCAGTCAATGAATTGTATTGAAACATTATAATAACAGGAATGTATTGAAACATTATAATGAGTTAGACAACTTTTTGGCTCAGTATTATTGGTTTTCGAGACAATATTAGATATTCCCACACTGCTAGCTCTGAAAATAACTATATGCAATTAGTTATCTCAAAGTGGAACTGTTGCCAGGTCCACGAGAACAAATGTCCAAGTCACGTTTTTCGCCATCCGCACATGTTTGTTTATAGTAACCACTTTGGTGTCGTCTCTGTTAATACCTATAATTTTTTGTGATGATGATTTGCGTATCAATAACATTTTGCCTGAAGGTAAATGGTGTTAACAAAGTTTTGCAACATTTTATATTATTAGTTACACATACCGTAGATTTATCTAGAGATGTGCAGGTTTCCTCACGGGGTTTTCCTTCACCAAAGCACATGTGATTAATTTCAATTATCATTTAGACACATTAGTTTTAACACCAATACTCATTGGTGCCTACCCGGGGTTTTGAACCCGTGACCCCTCGATATCATGGCTTATATGCTTATGTAAAGTAACACAATTGTAGATTTAATATATATACACCAGTACTAGACTTCAATGACAAAATAATTATTCATTTTTTAATAACCTAACCTCTGTCTTGCTGATTCTTATCATAAATTAACTTTGTGGACCTGTGGTACTTTAATTTCCATTTTACATTTATTTGGAGGCTTAAACATGAATTTATTTTGAAAATTATACTAAAGAATATTTTATATTTGTACTTGTTTCTACAACATATAATAATTTAGAAATGTCTTCTTAACTTAATTAACATTACATTGACATATGACGTAACAACGAAAACAAGACAATTCGTAGGTACGAATTTGTATGTACATTAGTCTTTTTTGAAACTATATCGTTCTGATAGGAATTCCCATATATAGTCTGTGGTCTGAAGAACTTCATATCATTATCATAGACCAGCGTCAAAAATGCGAACTGAAATCTCAACAAAAAGTTCCGTATTACACAATATACCAAGTATTCTGGAACTATTCTCGTTTTATTATCTCCGATTTTATTGACTGTTGTTTGATTTTAATTATCTAGTTTTTCATGTCCTCATCGTATCTGCCGCGAAACGAGCGAATAACTTGTCGTAAAACTGAACCACAAAACTGCGAAATTATGGAAATAAGCTTATCCAATTTCTTACCAAGGTGTCGTAAAAGTCGACTAAGGTAAGTTGCCTCACCGTGTGGTATCCAGTTAAGTAGAATAGACCACCCTCTTTCTTATCGAGGTGTCATAAAATACGACTAAGATAAGATGACGTCAGGCAGGCGGCCGGTCGTAAAATACGTAGCCAAATCATAATATGACAACATTTTTATAACATGTTGTGCCGACCTCACTTAGAGTGGGATAAGGGCAGGAAGATGAAGATTACATGTCCAATGTGAAAATAAAATAAAAAGATTATATAATTATTTTTTGTTTCAATTCTGTGCAGTTTTCTATTCTTTTTCTATTTCAAGACTTACTAGGCATAAAAATAGTTATTGTATAGAACCGGCTATACTCACGTCTTATTCTATCGGAAGAGCTCATGAATAAGTGCCCCGGATGGGTTCGAAACTAGTCGGGCTAACCCGATAGAATAAGACGTGAGTATTGCCGGTTCTATACAATAACTATGAATACTACTCACGATAGGCATAAAAAAAGTTGAGAAACAATATTGTCAATAGGTCTGTGATGGTTCGATTTTTAAACTGCAGACTTTGTCATTGTATTTGGTCGCAGATATCTAATTATGTATTTTTTTTTAATTCATGCAGCGTTTAAGATGAATATTTTAACAAAATCATTTAGGTATTTGATCTTTTTAATGGAATTAGACTTTCTTAGTTATTTTTCATTTTTATGACTCTTTTTATTACAGATATATACTTGTAATTAAGTAAACTGGAAACAACACGAAAGTAATTTGGTAAAATGTTTACAGAAACCCCAAATAAATAAAAAAAAACTGATTAAATATCACTATAAACGTGTCACATTTTTTATCTATACAGCGCTGGATTCGAATGTTTTTAGTTTAAATGAAAAATAAATACAAAATACAATTTAAGACTGCATACTTGTACTTTATACCACGCCGTGTGGTATCCGGCTGAATAGAATAGTACCACCCTCATTTCTTACCGAGGTGTCGTAAAAGGCGACTAAGGTAAGTCGACCCGCCGTGTGGTATCCGGCTAAGTAGAATAGACCACCCTCATTCCTTACCGAGGTGTCGTAAAGTCGACTAAGGTAAGTTGCCTCACCGTGTGGTATCCGGTTAAGTAGAATAGACCACCCTCTTTCTTATCGAGGTGTCGTAAAATACGACTAAGATAAGATGACGTCAGGCAGGCGGCCGGTCGTAAAATACGTAGCCAAATCATAATATGACAACATTTTTATAACATGTTGTGCCGACCTCACTTAGAGTAGAGATAAGGGCAGGAAGATGAAGATTACATGTCAAATGTGAAAATAAAATAAAAAGATTATAAAATTATTTGTTGTTTCAATTCTCTGCATTTTTTTTATTCTTTTTCTATTTCAAGACTTACTAGGCATAAAAAAAATGTTGAAAACAATGTTGTCAATAGGTCTGTGATGGTTTAAATTTTAAATTGCAGACTTTGTCATTGTATTTGGTCACAGATATCTAATTATGTGTATTTTTTTTAATTCATGCAGCGTTTGAGATGAATATTTTAACAAAATCATTTAGGTATTTGATCTTTTTAATGGAATTAGACTTTCTTAGTTATTTTTCATTTATATGACCCTTTTTATTACAGATATATACTTGTAATTAAGTAAACTGGAAACAACACGAAAGTAATTTGGTAAAATTTTAAAATAAATAAAAAAATAAATAAAGAATAAATCTGATTAAATATCGCTTTAAAATTGTTACATTTTTTATCTATACAGCGCTGGATTTGAATGTTTTTAGTTTAATTATAATGTATTAGCTTCGAGTACATACCACGGTAATTTGTTTTTAATTAAATTAGAAACGGCGCCAAAATTCAAAATTTAAAAGTGACGTTGTGAGTGTAGTATGCCGAACAATCCGTGACGCGCCGATAAAAAGAACGAGACGGAAGGTAGTTAGATACTGCCCCTAACGTCTCAGCTTGAAGTACCGCCTACCTGCAGTTCCGTCGTGACCACGATACATGCAACTGGGTCGAAATATCGGCGAATCAAAACAAATTACCGTAGTATGTACTCGAAACTAATACATTATAATTATGTCTTCAAACCACGAATATTCAAGTATAAAATCATTAAGTTTTTAGTTTAAATGAAAAATAAATACAAAATACAATTTAAGACTGCATTTAGCATACTTGTACTTTACACCGTCGATTTATAATACCTAATGAGTTATATAAATTAAATCATTAATAATAGTACGCTGTGAGCAAAGCAGCTACGTTAATATTTTAAGTAGAGCATGTTTGCTATTATTATCTCGCCATTAGCGATGCATTGCACTGTCCCTTAGTATGTGCCCAACTTTATATATATGTTTGTATGTAACACTACGCCTGTTACCGAACATCAAAAGCTAGATTATTAATAGACCAAAATACTATTACAAGTGTTGCGTATTACAATAATATCGTCATGTCACTTACACTCGTGTATTTTTTATTTATCCGCAACTTTAAGGTTTGTATAAAACAGCGATCTCCGACATATGCACAGCTTCTCTCTTTTCGGAAGAAAGTTTAGAGTGTAGGGTCTCCATGTTGCTCCAATGTAAATTGGAAGATTAACCATATACCAAATACAGTAATTATAGATGTTATAAGAGTAATTATTAAACCAATGTGTTCTACTATTACAATATGGTGTACACTATTATGCAGTAATTATAATTAATGTATTTTTTTTATTAAATATTAAATTAAATTATCTAGTCTAATTATTAAGAAAATCGTTGATTGAGTAGTAACATTTAGTAATTAAGAATTTTAGCGCACTTTTAAAACTATTAATCATCATCATCCTCTTGCCCTTCTCCCACTCTTGTTGGGGTGGCACAATACGCTATAAACATGCTGTCACATGATTTTGCTGCGTTTTTACGACCGGCCGCCTGCCTGACGTCAACTTACCTCTGTCGTATTTTACGACACCTTGGTAAGAAACAGGGTGGTCTATACTACTAAACCGGATACCACACGGTGGGTCAACTTACCTTAGTCACCTTTTACGACACCTCGGTAAGAAATGAGGGTGGTACTATTCTATTCAGCCGGACACCACACGGCATATTAAACACATCTCAAATATTCTTCATATATCAAAATATCTTCATATCTAAGTAGCGTGTTGAGCTAATGTAATTTTATCATAAATAGATGCTTTGTTTACCATATATTCGTAACATAGTGGTCATAAGTTCAATATAATTTAAAAACATAATAACAGTTTGTCGGTAAGTGCCGTGTGGTATCCGGCTGAATAGAATAGTACCACCCTCTTTTCTTACTGAGGTGTCGTAAAAGGCGACTAAGGTAAGTCGACCCGCCGTGTGGTATCCGGCTGAGTAGAATAGACCACCCTCATGTCTTACCGAGGTGTCGTAAAAGGCGACTAAGGTAAGTTGACTCACCGTGTGGTATCCGGTTAAGTAGAATAGACCACCCTCTCTCTTATCGAGGTGTCGTAAAATACGACTAAGATAAGTTGACGTCAGGCAGGCGGCCGGTCGTAAAATACGTAGCCAAATCATGTTACAACATGTTGATAACATGTTGTGCCGACCCCACTTAGAGTGGGATAAGGGCAGGAAGATGATGAGGAATAACAGTTTGTCGGTAAATAACTATCTCGCGCCTAACGATAACACTAATTCATTATATAATATGGTAAACAACAAAATTTGTTTAGGTTTGCGTCACTAAAATCACGATATAGTTCATGCGGGCGTATTGGACAATCATATTAGCGTTTCCTATATTCAATCAAGAGAAACGCCTTTTCACTTGTTTGCGTAAACGTTTTTGTTTGTATAAATTTTATCACCGTGTGACGATAAGCGCGTCGCGTGACGTGGTCATTGGAAAGAGCCAAAGTGCCTATGTCTACAAAAATTTTATATACCAAAGTTTGTTTGTATATTTTATACTGCTTTAGTTCTGCAACGGTCAAACCGAAAGATTTTGTAGCTATAGTACCGTATAGTATAGTAACGGCGATTATATCACAAATGGGCATAGGTCTCTTTTTTTAAAAACGGTTTAAGCTTACTCAAGCTTAGTTGCTCATATGTATTCTTAAAATTCTTCAGAGATATACAACCCATTTTATATTCTCCCATTTATCAAGTTCTGTGCTAAACTATGCTTATATGTTCTCCGGTACATTCGAGTATTAACAAATCAGAATAATCTTTATTCAAAAAAGCTGTTTTAAGCATTTTCGAATTGACGAGGTACCATTTGATTCGAAGCTTCCACTGGTTCGGAATGTTAGTCGTACCAAAAAGAACCAGCAAGAAACACGGTGGCAAATCTTCTGAACATTTTTAATTTTGAGAATACAATTTCAATTATGACCTAATAATTTTTCTAACCCAATTATACTTGTACATCATCGAATTGAAATTGTAATGGAGGAATTACTTTAAATTGAAAATAAAATTCGAAACCTTACAATGACAGATTGCTGTTTGAATCCCCATAGCCCTTAGTCTGATGGGAGAACTTTTTTAGAGAGAGAAGAAAAATTGTGGTTAGCAATCAATCAATCAAAGTAATCTTCATTCAATTAAGCTCATTCAAGCACTTTTGAATTGTCAAGATCAATACGATTAATGACGCTACAACCGGTTCGGAATGTTGCTCTTACCGAGAAGAACCATAAAAAAAACTCGGCGGTCAATCATTTAAACATTTTCAATTTTACATTATTAAACCGCAGTCGTGTATAAAGCTGAAAGAATTTGAATTACTGCTAAATATATTACGATTTTTACTGCTAAATTATATAATTATTTAGCAGTAAGTATCGTATTGCTTTAATTGTTTTGATTATAGCAATAAGAAAATCAAGAAGCCATTAGCAAGATAATAAAATTTACATGATAATTGCATATTGTCAAGAAACAAGTACAAATTGCTAAATACGTAGTACGTCGTGGGCATGCTTCTTGGTCCTCATGCAATCGTGAGGAAATTGCTTTCTCAATACGCTATTCTTTGTTTACTCATATTCATTTCACAAAGCCTATTAATGACACCCACGTTTTAAGCGTACAGAATAAACATTCTACGTTGAAATACTTCTAAACAGCTTGGGGTGACTAATCTGAAGAAATAATGTGGGACAGATCCGGTTAGATCTATGACAATGTTTTCTTAAATATAAACTGTTAAACTTCGTAGGTTAGGATGCAGAGATCTCTTTCACAGGGATAAGTTGACCTTTGTACACTTTTTTTACCCATAATGTTTTTTTTTTCATTTTTTATGGTAAATAAATAAATTAATAAATAAATTAATAAATAAAAAATGTTGATTAAAACAAGTTAGTAAAAAGATATGTATACAGAATGGTATAAATAGAATCATCATTATCCTGTCCTTATCCCACTCTAAGAAAGGTCGGCACAATATGTTTAAAACATGTAAGTTGATTTGGGTAGCTATTTAAGTTCGGCCGTCTGCCTGGCGTCAACTTACCTTAGTCGCCTTCTACCAGACATCGGTAAGAATGGAAGGTGATCTCTTCTACACAGCCGGTGCCACACCTAGGGTCAACTTACCTTAGTCGCGTTTGATGTCACCTCGGTAATAAGGGCGGTCTACTATACTCAGCCGAATACCACACGGCGGAGTGGTATAAATGTAATCCGATAGTACACATACCAATATTATAAATACGAATGTATGTTTGTTTGCGATACTTTAATATGCGGACGGAGCAACGGAACGATTTGATTGTTGATACTGAGATAAAAGAATGACTAACTTCATAGATAGCCAAACTCTTTGCCTGGAGAGCGTTAAACATGAACCAGTTATTAAGAGTTTATTATTAGAGTTATTCCCACGCGTAAAACTCTTGATCTTATTTATCGGTCGGTTCAATTAAAATGACAAAGATGTTAATCTCACTATTCGACTATATTACAGTCTCGTAAGATAGTCGACAGACATTGCCGCAAGCGTTATCTATTAAGGATTTCAAACCGGATAGCTTATACTTTAAACCCATCGCGTTATCTATTATCTTTTGCCAATCTTGTGTAATTTTAATATTCCCGCCGTATAGCATCCGGCTGAGTTGAAAAGATCGCCTTCATTTCCTACCGATGCATCGTAAAAAGCGACCGAGGTAAGATGACGACAGGAAGGCGAAAATATGCAACAACATGTTCAAAACACATTGCGCTGACCCCACTTAGAGTGGCACAAGGACAGATGGATGATGATTATAATTTTAATATTCGCAAAATTGATTTTTTTTTTTCAATTTAAGTTTTTCCAAGTTTATATTTATTTATGGTTACCAAGATTTTCTAAAATTCTACTGTGGATTTACGCAAACAGCGGTGATTACTAACCAATAAATCAGTCGCCGGTACAAATAAACTAGGCAGTCGTAAAAGCGTAAATGCCAATTACGAAGAAACAAAAATACCTTGATTAGCCTTCAAGGCTGACGCGAATCGACGATAATGAGGATTTCAGTGTGTGAAGTCCCAAAGAACCGGATCCCACCGCAAATACAAAAATAAAGAAATCTCGTACACAACGCAATAGAGAACTAAGTTAAAACACACAAATGTTTAATAGTTGTCTTATGGTCTCAAACAATCCGTAGACGTATGGTTTAATTTTTTATTTACAACGGAAATATACAATTTACGCCCATGTGAAGTGGTCCCAAGAATGCTGGAACGTTTCCATTTATTCCTTATGCGAAAAAAAGACTCAGTCCTTGTGTCACCCGGAAAGGTGTTGGAGCTGAGTTGCACATTGACTCCATCCATGGCTTTTTTTACCCATACTATATGCATTTGAAAATACAGAAGCCGGGAGAGATTTCTATTCCCGTGCTGTGCGCAACAGAAATGAAGAATCGAGAAGCTTCGTGGCATATCCACAATATAGGGGTTGAATTTCTCTCGTTGCTTAGCAGTGTGATAATAAAAGGGCGATGCAGGAATAAGATCATTAAGTACCACACTCTCCGAAATATATCCTGTAGAAAACTTATAGACAGGCAACCCTGCGCCGATGGTGCAAACTGTGTAATTTAGCATTGGTTCGGCTCTAGACCCCATGACCCTCTAATCTGCAAACGGTAGAAATATATCACTGTCTATGAGAGGTACATACTTTAGTCGTTTAACAGATTCGCCTTGTTCAGCCACATTCAGTTTTTAAGGCCGTTTGTCTAATATGAGACAAGGCCAACGTATCAAAAAAATGTTGCGTGCCACATTTCCAAATTAATAGAAGCAATGTAATACTCTTTTTCAAGTTCACTACTGTGTTATGACTTTGCATTTTAAATGATGCTGATGTTTTGATTAAAATACTTTCTTTTACAGGACAACATCACCGCCTGGGGAGCCCTTAGTTCGTGCTCCAGTGGGAAAGCCTAGATGTCCGCCGGCCATATCACGGTTGAGGGTGGAGAAAGTGGAAGGTGGTTTGGCTGTAGCTGGCGTAGTGGTTGCAGCGAACTGCCAGATCGTACTGCCGATATTTGGATTCCTCTTTATGCTTGTTGGATGCGTTCTCACCGGTAAGTTTAATATTGCAATTTAGTATCTTATTTACCTCCTGAATTATCTATTTAAATTGATATTAACTCATCATCATCATCATTCTCTTACCATTATCCCACTCTAAGTGGGGTCGGGACAATATGTCTTCTTCTTCCATTCTCCTCTATCATTCGTCAACTATGGTGCTACTCCTTTAATATTCAGATCATTTATCACACAATCCATCCATCTTTTTTTTAGCCTCCCCCTAGCCATACATCCATCCGCATTCATATTTTAAACTTTATATTGATTTAGTATTTTTTATATTGATATTAACTGTTTTAAGTATAAAATTAATTTGTTTAATCGGCACAACATGTTATAAACATGTTGTTACATGATTTGGATAGGTGGCTTAGAAACAGGCCGCCTACCTGACATCAACTTACCTCAGTCGTTTACGACACATCGGTAAGTAATGAGGGTGGCCTATTCTACTCAACGGGACACAACACAGCGGGTCAATTTACCTTGGTACCTTTTACGACATCTCGGTAAGAAATGAGTGTGGTCCATTCTTCTCAGCCGAATATCACACGGCGGGTCAACTTACCTTATTCGCCTTTTACGACACCTCGGTAAGAAATGCGACTGGCTTATTCTACTCAGCCGGATACTACACGGCAATAAGAATGATCGTTATAATAATTATTATATTACATTCTTAGTTCTATTTAAAAAATCTTCAAGAATATAACAGTTGTGTTTTAAGCCCTCGATGTATTCGAAATGTAAAATTTATATCTTCAATGGAGGGTTGCGACAGAGAGTGATTTCATTTTATAAATAGGTGAGAAATCGATATCTCTAGAAACAGAAGAGGTCAACCGACTAAGATTAGTGATGTGAACACTGAAAAGCTTTCCACAGTCGGAAAACGTTCACTAAAAATACGCTACTGAAATAATTTCGAATGAATTTTTAAATTAACAGCTCATAATTTTTAAATCTGGAATCTAGGTTAACATTAATTTGAACGAACTGAGATTAAATGTTGAAATATTTTTAATGTGAGTATTTATATATTGAGACTAATTTACGACAAATAAATCAAAATGCGGTCGTCATTAACTATATTAGTATTATAAATGTGAAACTCGCATATTTTTAGATAAAAGAGATAGGAATAATTATATCTCCCACCCACCGTGTGGTATACGGTTGAGTAGAATAAACAACCCTCGCATCTTACCGAGGTGTCGTAAAATACGACTGAGGTAAGTTGACGTCAGTCAGGCGGCCGGTCGTAAAATACCAAGGCAAATCATTTAATAGCATATTTACAACATGTTTTGCCGACCCCACATAGAGTGGGATAGGGTCAGCAGAAATATTAGAATTGGATTATTATTAAATCTAATTGTGGATTTAAGAATATTATTATTCATCATTACTTTTTTTTATTATTTTAATCACAAAAGTAATAAAAAAATATTTTTCTATGTTCACATGCGGATTGTCCACTCTACTTTCAGCATATATAAATATTTTATGTTTTACTTCATCGCGGATTATAGCAAATTAATTTTATTATTCCTTTTGTATTATGGATCTCCGCAAAGTAACGCCTAATTCTATAAATTATTTTGATCACATTGACTTCTCGTTCCCAGCCGCGTCGTACCGGGGTTGCGGTGAGAACGAAGAGCCTGACCACTACGCGGCGCGGATTGCCTTCACCGGAAACTCCCGCGTGCTCGGCCCCGTATGCATCGTTGCCGGCGCTCTTATGACGTTAGCTGGTAAGACGAATTTCCCTTGGCAACTATTTTAAAAATAGAATAAAATTATTGTTCGTTTTGTTTTCTTTTTTTTCTGTTGATAGCGCTATACCTGCAAAGGTCGAAGGCTATTACGCCACACATTATTTTTATAACCTCCTATACTCTACGGTTTCTAGGAACGGTCTCTAATAATAGATAAGTGTTTTGTATCACAGTATTATTATACGTTATTTTTTTTTAAGAATAAGATAGGCAGGTCTACTTAAGCCTTGTAATCCTAACCTATCCTGCTAATATTATTAATGCAAAATTTTGTGAATATGGATGTGTTTGTTACTCTTTCACGGCGAATCCGGTGAACCAATATTTGGCACAATTAATCCTTATACACCGGGATAACATATAAGCAGAACAAATCCTGTTAATTCTACATGAATAGGATGACATTGAAAAGCGCCATCTATTATCAACCGATGGAGATATTTGTAGGGTTGGAGAATGACAAAAATTACTGATTTATTCCAAGACTATAGTCCACGCGAGCGAGGTGCGGGTAGAAGCTAGTATTATAAATACGAAAGTTTGTGAGTATAGACGTATGTTTCTTACTCTGCAAATCCCCTGAACCAATATGCATGAAATTTCGCAATAACATATAGGCTATAAAAAATCCAGTTAATTCTACAGGAATAGGATGACATTGAAAAGTGCCACCTATTATCACCCTATCACGCGACAACAGTCCACGCGAACAAAGTCGCGAGTAAAAGTAGTTATAGAAGATAACCAGCTTGGAAATACGCCCACGCTCACAAACGCAAAACATCACCCTCAAGGAAACATTTTCATATATTCTTTTAAAAATTAAGATAAATGGAACGATAACAGGCCTTTACATTACTACTTTTACACGGTGTCCGATTTTTCAAAATTAAAAACACTAAAGGGTAATGTTGAATTTTTCAGGTATAGTCTTATGTATGTTAATGCGCGCTGCACAGAGGCGGCAACGCAGGCTCGCCTTCCACTGCCCTATACACGGTGACTTCTACCCTCTCAGCCCGCAGAACACTAGGAAATATTCACGTGAGTATTCAAATTCTAATTCAAAATATTCTTTTTTCAAATAAACTCGTAAACAAGTGCTTTTGAATCGTCAACTTTACTGGTTCGGAAAGCTGTTACTACCGAGAACATTCAGCAAGAACTCGGCGGTTACTCTTTTAAAAATATAATTCTTTATACTAGTTACATTTTGTCTTTTCATTATTGTCATGTACATGGTCGAATAGTAGCTATGTCCAAGCATTCTTATCATCTAAGTAATCCTTAATAATATAGTAGGCTTTCTATAATTTTTGTAGAATTATTTTGCTATGTCATCGATGGTAACTTCGCACATCCTTAAATAATCAAATCCTCAAACGATTTTTTTTTAATTCGTCGATTCGATGACGACTTCTAACGTCCATGAACAACCAAATCCTCAAACAACTTTCCTTTAAGTTCACTGATAACTTTTAAGTTTGTCAATATGAGCCTGTATGGTAGATTTTAAACTTTCGCAATTCATACTGATTATTATATAAACATACGCGTCATATCGCGATATAATCACAGTTTTTACTAAAAGATAGTGTTCCTCCGGAAGGTTATGGTTTTGTTGAAAATGATGTTGAAAAGGTCGCGCAGCTGTAAAAGACTTACCTGCTGCGAGCTTACTCGCATGGGCCGCGTAAACTCACATAGATACACTACAGCAATGTATAAGAGAATTATAGATCTATAAATATACTAAAAAAAGCTCGTGATAGCATGCCTCTATCATTTATGATTAACTCACAATAAATACTTTTATTTTCAAAATTTCAATTCGGGAACAATTTCGTGATACACTGATTTCTCGCGGGTGAAGCCGCTGGCAACGCTAGTGCCATATAAGGTATCTCACTTTTGTCGACCCGTATGTTTATATAATAATGAGCCTCTATGCCAACTGACTTAAAGATATCTTCTAATTCTGCCTTCCCACACAGTACAACCAATAAATACGCAATTTTTTTTTCAGGAAGCCCAGGGGGCTTGTGGCGGTTTTTACGAGGCTGGCTGGGCATGGTAGAAGAAGGCGAGACTCCTCGTTGCCCACGATCTACGGAACCCGCGTCCCCAGCGCGTGCTGACGCACCGTGCCCACCACCTTTACCCTTCTTAGTCCCCAGCGATTCTGTTGTGTAAGTACCTTTTTTTATTTTAATAGTAAACAAGGAGCAAAGGAACATTATTTCAAAAGTAAAAAAAAAGGCAATAGCCATTGAGGCATGAAGCTTAGAAAGTGCAAAAGATAGAGATCTCTTTATTGCAGCTAACGTATACTTGCAATAACACCTGGTCTAGAGCAAGAAAACAACAAGAAAAAATGTACATTATTGTTAACATACAAAACAACAGGCCTCCGGAACCTAGAGTTTATCTAGGCCAAAGGAAATAGGTAAAATAGTTCTAGAAGGAAATATAGTTATTCTCAACATAGAAAGTAAAAAGCTTCAAGGTACACTACCAGTACGAAAGCCTAAGCAAGGGAATTTTCTCGCCCTAGTATCATGTTCTGTCAAACTGTAAGTATGATCCACAAATAATGGAGACAAATTGTCCTGTAATTATCAATAATGAGAAACCAAATTGATAAAGCCAGGATATACTGGTTATCACTAATATATGATAAGATAAACAAGGCTTTATGGAGCTAAAATGTCTATTCTTAACCTTAAAACAACTATAGAAAATGTATATCTATGTGAAGCACTACAAAAAATACTTATTATACTCATACCTATAAATAAAAATCTACAATTACCAATATTTTGTTTACAGAGGAATGGCGTCGGTACTTGGCGCGCCTTTAAGCCCGGAACAGACGTTCGGTTCGATTAAATCTTTGGCTATCTCTCGAGAGGTTGCTAGTTTTCCCTTATCGCGATCGCCCACACCACCGCCTATGAGGTAAAACATGGATTATTATCTTGTCAATGCCTAGACCTAGACCTAAAAGTGTCTTTGAAAAAAAAATTAATGTCTTAATGATGCAACTTTAGACCGTTCAACAAAACATAAGACATCATCAATATTAATAAACTTATATTTTCACCTTATATTTATATAAACAGATTTGATATAATCCTTACATCCTAACTGATTCAAGATTTATAACATAATTTTAACTAATATCTGTAACATAAATTCTTCACTTGCAGTTTAGTGTAAGTTATAGGTAAAGATTGTAAGCAACCTATTCGTGAAATGCGACATATTAAAGCGAATTAAATAATTTAAGAAAAAATTGTATAACTATAGAAACCGCATTAAAAACGCTTTAGATTTCACTTATCGTAATGGGCTAAAAAAGTTTCATTAATAAAGTTTAATAACATTCATTTTTCAGCTACCCACCATACAAGGACGAATCGAAAATCGAAATCATTCCGAACTCGGTGCCACCGCATTCGGATTTTGACTGCGGGTCAACGACCTTTAACTACCGCGTTGTCGAATGCAAGCTCACCACCACGGACGAAATATCCAGAAGCGCCCCGCCCTCGCACGACAACAGTGTGTACATAGACAATAAACAAAGACCCGCCACAGTGTGCATTACAATACCAAACGAAGGCAAAGGCTAAACAAATTAATTTTACATAGATAAAAAAACAGTGTTCAAATTTGGAATGGCTGTCCGTATTTGAGAACCGATTGTTCACGTTGTGGTACTTTTATGTTAAAGAGTGTATTTTTAAGTGTAGACAACTTTTATAAACTCGTATTATAAAGACCATTCCATGGATGTGAAATTGCATGGATGGCTAATATATTTTTTCAGTTATTATTTGTAATGGGCTAAAACATTTCGAATCTGCTCAATCACGTTGGTCTTCCGCAATCGCTTGTAAAATTCGAAATTCAAAAGATTTTGCTGGTATTTTATCTAACACGGATTAATATTTAATGCACCACTTACCATAGACATAGGAAAAATATAAATCACTATGATTTACTATTATACATTATTGCCATGATTTTAGTTTTGACACGATCAATAAGGATTGGCAATACTATAGACTTTGGCAACACTTAGTTTTTTTTTATAGCTTAGAGCTGATTCAAAGAAAAATATTTAATATTAACATTGTAATTAACTTTTTATCACTAATCGATACTTTACGCTATGTATTCAATAAAAGACAACACAAATATAATCGCGGTATCACAGATACTGAAAAAGTTGTACACTTCAAATCTACTCTTTTTAATTATTTAACGACATTTAATTCTTATACTTTTTTAATCAAACAAATTGAGAAGAGTTTTATAACTTTTTCTATTGAACATAAAACTTTTGAAGTCACTTTTAATACATTGGTACATAGAAGTCAGTGATTAGAATTACAGTTTTCTGTCTTCGAGATTTTAATGAGCAATATATTTTTAGTTAGCAATGATAAGGATGCTATTTAATTGTACTATTATATACTGCGTCTGTACTTGATGTGAAGAACTGTTGATTTATAAACAGTTAACAGATCACTATTCTTTAAGGACAAATAACAACCCTTATAGATTCCTATTATTTCGGTGGCAAAAGTTTAAATTGCTGAATGAGTTGGTTAGAATGAGATAGGTCTGACAAACTTGCATCTTTGACGACAGTATAACTGATATTCATATACAGCAATATGAATAACACCCATAATAGTCTAAGTTAAATGATGATGATAACATATTAATGGCCACAATGATTCGTAAGTCGTGTTATAACCCCACTGACCTACTTTTTTATAGATGATAAATCGTTTTCACTAAACGATTACACTTTAACTTTTATTGTGTAAACAAATAACCAAAACAAAAAAAAAACTATCAATTGATCTAGCTGAAAATAATAAATTATACTTCGTTGAACATTTTGTCATATGTGTAAATAAAAATATTTTATAGTTACACAGACAAAAAACTTATGATGTCAAAAATAAATTTATTTTGTAATACATAAACCTAATTACTCGTTTCAGATATTTTATGGTAACAAAAGCTCTAACATAACTGAAAATTATATATGAATAAATATTTTGTGACGCCATAAACATCTAACAAGTGTAAATGTTTTATTGTTCTTAAGTTATTTATGCACAGAGGCATCGAACATACTTTTTAAATCACATACATTTAGTAACATTATAAATTTCATTAAATATTTGTTGGTCTAGTCCATAGCATCTAATTTCAGTGTGAAATCGTCTTTTGAGTGTCAATGTAGGTATGTCTAACGATTTTTGGCTCAGTAGAATAATATTGTTCCTAATTTAAAAATAAATATTTTAGTATTTACGTTCTTTTATTCAATTGTTTTATACACTGGTAATAATATACAGTTGCCACATGTATGTATCCTTTTACCAAATTTTAGGCACTATACTTATAGATAAAATAGGTCAACGCCGCTTATATATTGAAGTGTGGTAAATGGATTATTGTGGCAACACTAAGTTGTATAAAACATAGATAATATAGTACATTATTATCATAAGTATAGGTACATATAATCCGATATCCTAGTTTTTATACCCGATTGTGATATTTTCGTTTAATTTAGCATTGTTATTGACTTTCAAATCTATAACTTTCACGTTCGTTGTTAATCAAGTTTATTTGTGAAGAATTACTTGTCTCATTTTATTTGGGGAAGGAGCCAAAAATGTTGCCAAAATGCACGATTAATCGCGTCCATGGGTACTTTTTGTATTCTTTTAATCAATTAAAATTGTGCTCACAAAAGACAATCGACTAGGAATGCGTGTAGTTAGATTTAGTAGGTCATTTGTGTAAATACAGTCTTGTAACGAATACATTCTGGAGTTGTTGCGGTATTGCATTAGTAACAATAACATTAAAAAACATAATACCAAAAGCGATTATTAAGTACTAAGTTTTAACAGTCGGCTGTCACAAAGATTTGCTATAAAACAACGAATATTTGTAAATAACATATTTTTTTCTCTAGCAATACACTATTCTAACTCATAAATATGAAAGTAATTAACATATTTTTACCCTTAGAAACACACAATAAATCAACTTTATATACACAAGGGTGGGGCAAAAAAGTCTGTTAGGGATGTAACTTGGAATTAAAAAATCGATGAATAAATAATCCATTTTTTTTCCTCTAAAATTAATCAACTCTAAAAATCGATTAATTTGTGACATAGTAAACGAAAAGTTGCCTTTTTTAAATTAATAATTGATTAGAATAAAAGCTATAATAATTAAAGTGGACAACTACCAATAAATAATAACAGATAACAGCGCTGTTTGTGAAATTCGATTAAAATCTTATCTTAAAATAAACAAAAAGAAAAAGGAAAATAAAACCGATTTTCAATGTAAAAAAATATATATATTTTTCATATCTTTACTGCTCTGTATTTATCCACTTTGTAACATCAGTTATATACGAATGGAATTATTATTACCAAAAAAAAAACGATCTTCGGAACGTAGTCGTTACAACCTGTATAATATGTTTAATTAGATATTTTGTAGGCTAGATATATAAACAATTTTGTTTAGTGATGAAGGCATTTACTGGCCGAGTTATTGGAAATATTTAATGTACGTAATTTTTATAATAAATAGTTAAGTGCCACGCCTAAGTAATCTATTATATTGTATACATTAAGCTTATTTAATATTGTTATAGTGTTAAGGACAAAATGAAAATACAAATTTGGTTTAAATATGTTTTTTATGCGTCCTTTATACCATCATCATCCTCCTGCCCTTATCCCACTCTAAGTGGGGTCGGCACAACATGTTATAAACATGTCGTTACATGATTTGGCTGCGTTTTTACGATCGGCCGCCTGCCTGACGTCAACTTACCTTAGTCATATTTTCACTGACTCAGCGCTTGTTTTGAAGATGCGCTGCAACAGTTCTGGTATCCGGCTGAATAGAATATTACCACCCTCATTTCTTACCGAGGTGTCGTAAAAGGCGACTAAGGTAAGTTGACCTACCGTAGTATCCGTTTGATTAGAATAGACCACCCTCTTTCTTACCGAGTTGTCTTAAAATACGACTTAGGTAATTTGACGTCAGTTGTTTAGTTTATCAAGTTGTTGATGTATTGTCACAACCTACAACAAAAAGCACGGAAAATCATTTCAGACAGAACTTTAACTTTGAAATTAATTTATCACGCGGCTCTCCCATTAATAGCTTTAAAAATCACTAAATATATTCTATACTACTATCTAAAGCTGAATAGTTTGTTTTTTTTTAATGTTTAAACGCGCTAATCTCAGGAACTACTGGACCAATTTGAAAAATTCTTTGAGTGTAATAAAGTCCATTTATCGAGGAAGTCTATAGGCTATATCACCCTAAAATGAATAGGAGAGGAGCAGTAATAAAAAATATTACGAAAACCGCAAAATTTAAAGCTTTCCTTGTATGCGCTAAGCAAACGGAGAAAGTTATTTAAAAATCATTTATTACAAAATTGTTCTCCTCTTAAAGTTGTAAATAAAAGTCCGCGACAGCATATCTCTCTAGCTAGTCTAGCTTTTTAGGGTAACCCACTTTAACCATTTTTATCAAATTACTATATTACGTTTTTAATCTTTACACGCGGGCGGAGCTGTTGGCGATTTTTTAGTTACATATAATACTAATTATTATTATTATTAGACATTTCAGAGAACAGGTCTGTTGAAGCGAAGAGTCTCCACAATAGAAAACCTCTTTAACGCCATCGTGGTATTGGATTCTGGCCAAATTGTATTTAAAAATGATTCAGAAATTAAACAATAGGTGGCGCAATGAGTCACGAAATGCGGTCTTAAAAAAAGCGATGTATGTGACTCATTGGGAACTTGTTGACAAAGTCGTGTGGGTAGAAAGAAACATCAGGAACAATCAGAGCTGCCAACCCTACTTTTTTTTCATGGTTAATAGCAATTTGTGTTACAAATCACTAGCAAACTTGTTAACTCCTCCAGGTAAGCTAAATGCTGGTATTAGGAGTGGGTTCACGTCGGTAGCATAATGGCCGGGACTCGAACCCACGACCTCTCGATCGCAAGTCCGTTACCCTAACCATTCCGCCACCGCCACTGTTTTTTATTCTAGGGTTATGTGTTATCTACCAATCTGCATTGGAGCAGCGTGGTAGGTCTCAGCTCCAATCATTATCTCCAAAAACGGAGAGAGGAAAACTATGCCCAGCAGTGGGATAGTAACAGGCAGTTTTTTTTTTGTATGGAGAATAGTTTGGGGCCTTCCCGGAGTTGAACCCGTCACCCTTACTCTTACCGCCTCACCGTTCGGCAATCACGGCGAAAGAGAGCTATAGCACTAATCAAATTAAATAGTCGTCGTAAATTATAAATAACTATCTATTCAGCGATAAATATGTCACAGATACAGCATAAAATATACTGAGGCCATCCAACGACTATTTTAGTATAAAATTATTATGTTTCCAATGAGCTTACCTTGATACCTGTGAAGAATAGTCAATTTTAAAACTTAAACGAGTCTCAAAAAGATATTAAAATTGCATATTCTTCGGAAACCATATTCCTCGATCAAGTCATCAGATTCATCGACGTGCTGTATATGCAAATTTTCGACTTTCCTGAGGTGCCTTTTACGACACCTCGGTAAGAAATGAGGGTGGTCTATTCTCCTCAGCCGGATACCAAACGGCGGATACCAAATTAAGCTGGACGAATATTTTTAAAACTTGGCAAATAAATGAAATGTAATATGAATAAATGAATCAGAGTTGTGCTATCCAGTGTTGTCACACCACACATCCAACTTAACATTTTACATTTGCAAGTACTCTTCTTTCATCCGCCTTTTTCGTTGTCCAATGTTCTAATTCATACGACAGGTCTGTTGACCGTTTTATAAAATGAAGAACCTATTTAAAAATAGAACAAAAAACAATATCGACTGTTTACAAACATACTATAACTTCAAACAACGGTTTGTTTTTATCTGTCAATAGTTATGGGCGAGTGCATCTCGTGAGTGCATTGCGCCGACTCATGCCTGTCTGCGTTCAAATTTAAAATAACACCGGCACAAAACGTCAGTTCTACTCGTATAAATATTTGGCTACATTTAAAAAGTAGACAAGTCAGAAACGGTTGAAGGCTAGTTGAATGAACGTTATGAACCAAAGTCAATTTCATGAATGAAAATAAACGTTTATTTCGCTGGCTTAGGCATATTTTAATATCACAGGCAGAAAGCAAGGTCATTTCTCACAGAGGTATCGTAAAAGATGACTAAGGTCGGACCACTTTTTTTTATACAGGAAAAAACCCCTTATGGGTACCGCCGCCCGACGGGGACAGGCGGCGGTTATGTCGGAATCGCACCGACTAAAACGACCTGTATACTTCACCATGTTGCTGATGGCAAGGACAGGGTATCGTTGTACACATTGCCCCCATCCCCGCCGACAGCTCTGATCCCAGAGAACACATCCTCCGGGTAGGGACACCACGAAAGTCCCCCTCCGCTAACTGGTGCATCGGGAGGGAAATTATGGTCTAAAAATACTATAGAAGAATTAAAGAAGAAGAACATCCAATGTTCTTCTTCTTTATATAGAAGAAAGACGGCACTTGGCACCGTTTAAGATTGAAGCAAGAAAAGTCAACACTAAGAAATGTCCACAGATACCATGAATAAAGCTTGTTTGCCTAAATCATATGTAATACTAGCAATCGCCAGCGGCTCCAGCCGCGTGGAAAGATTAATATACCATCTTTTGATAACCATAAAAATGGTTTAAGTGGGTGAACCTTAAAAGCAAGACTGTCGCGCACTTTTATTTAGAACTTTTAGAGGGTAACAAAGTTAAAAGAACAAGGTAAAAAGTTTACCTTTATAAATACTTTAGAACGTACAAATAAAGCTATTGTTTCTTTAATTTAATTTTTACCAAAGATCTATTTTTAGACAGAGTTCTCCGGGAGTGAGTACAAAGGATTAACACGCAACACAGTAAAGTCTACTGGCTAACTTAGTGGAGGTTGTGTAGAGCCAGCTTAGTTTGTGTTAACTGCAAAGTTAACGTTAAAACTGATATGTATTAGACATGATAAAATATAGCATTCAAGGTTTAATCAGCCTTAAATCAAGACTAATGATCCGATCGCAATAACATAATCAGAGATAATGTTTGCTTTGTTTTACTTTACAAGTTTAAAACTTGTCTATTTTTCTTATTTCCATAGCATTATCGCGTACGGTATCTTGCTGTGGGGTAAGGCAGCTGATATACAAAGAATATTCGTTTTGCAAAAGCGAGCTGTACGTGCGATTTATAATATGAAACCACGTGACTCGCTCCGTGATAAATTTAAAGAAATAGGTATTCTCACTGTAGCTTTGCAATACATTTATAATAATATAGTGTTTGTGAGACAAAATATACATCTTTTTAATAAAAAAAAGTGATATTAGTAATATGCAAACCAGGAACCGAAATAAATTAATAATACCCAGGATATGGCTTCAGAAAGTTCGTAGATCGTTTATGGGCCTCGGTATACATTTTTATAATAAAATTCCACAATTTATTTTGGACTTGCCTTTACACAAGTTCAAAATAGCAATTAAAAAGACACTGATTCATAAAGCTTATTATACTGTTGAGGACTATATTGATGAAAAGAAAGCTTGGTTTTAAATTGCGACCAGCTACGCACTAGATTATATTGTAAATTTTTTAATTTGTTCTTAATTAAGCCATTATTGTAAAACTCAATTTTATAAAAGAGTGACCGCCGAGTTTCGTGCTGGTTCTTCTCGGTGAGAGCACCTTTCCGAACCAGTGGTAGCTTCATTGTAATTTGACGATTCGAAAGTGCTTGTAAAGGCCAATTTGAATAAAGAATTATTTGAATTTTGAATTTACATATTTTTGTTTTGTGTTATACGCTGAATGGGCCGCAGAAAAATTTATTTGCATATTTTTGCTGCTAGTTTTAACATAGTATGCTTATTTATATGCTACAAATTTTGCATTTTGACTAAAGAAGACTTTTAACTATTTAGATTTATTACTTAATTATACAATCTCCGAGATTAATGACGACATTGTTTGTCTAAAGAACTTCACTCCAAATGATGAATACTTAATTTAAAATTAGTTAAATATATCTTTGAATGAAGCGTAAAAAGCTTTACCATTATAATGCTGATGTTTTCAACATATTATAATAAAAGAACTGTCTTGACGTATAACATGAAAGCATTCATATTGTTACTAATTATAACGAGCATAAAGAGTTCACTTGATTTATAACTGATTTAATTTACGATGACTGTTTTTAATAAATTTTTAATGTCTTCCCTTGGCTTTACACGTCTTACAAATAGATAATGTCTGCAAGACAGAACAAAAAGCAAGAACACTGGAATAATGTCCCTTTCGTTGGGATGCGAAGCCTGGTATATCAATCCATCCTCCTCACCTTATTCCACTCTAAGTAGGATCGGGAAAACATGTTGTCACATTATTCAACTGGGTATTTTACGACCAGCTGTCAGCCTGACTAATTTCTTTAGTTGCCTTTTTACGACATTTCAGTAAAAAAGAGGGTGATATATTCTATTTACCCGGATACCATAAGACGGGTCGACTTACCTTAGTCGTCTTTTACAACACCTCGGTTATAAAGATGGTGGTATTTTCGATTCAGCCGGATATCACGCGTCGAGCGGCGCCTGATATATAGAGCCAGCAATTTCAGCGCCCCGAGTTCCCTCAACCCTAAATCTTGAGAACAGTATGTTCGGGCGAATCAACCTCTTAATGCCGACCGGCTACTGAAAACTAAAAATAACCGCACACTCCTCAGTACCGCCGTACCATTCGCGCGCGACGCCCGCGCCTCACGCGTATAGCAACCATGGCGGAGACAATCGAAGAAACTTACGAGACCGCGGTCACCCGCAAGGTGGTCCGCAAGAGCCTCAAGATAGAGGAGGTGAGGGCATCACAGTTTTATATAACCGACAACACAAATAGACCGCGCACGCGCCGCCCGACGCCAGCGCACCTGCTCACATAACAGATAACACAATTGACAGTGAACACGAACGTAAACAGCGTTATCCTGATCTAGTATACAGCGAAAACTATCTCTACATTCAAATTTCAGAGCTGCACGTCCGCTCTGTGACAGCCGGCTTTCCGGCGTACCTATTCCGGGAATGCGGTTTTAAGCTCGTAAACTTCGATCACGAACCCGCGAAGGTTCGCAGCGTACGTCAGTGGAGGAAGTGCGCCCAATGCGCCACTTATAATTTGTGGCGATGTAAATAGAACTGGCGGTTGAATGAAAATTTCCGTGACCACCTTGACGCGTGTGCATCGACCTGTCTCGTGATATGGACAGTAACCACGTGCGACCTTGCAAGACACGAACAACACACTTAGCGGAATCACTACCACATATACACAACACTAAACCAAACGGGGATGATACAAAATTTCTACAAAGACAACAAAGCGATATCGTTTCTCAGTTATGCAATAGTCGTTTCTTTTAAACGAGCAGCCGCCTTAGTCATAAAAAACATCAGATATTTCTGGGAGATGATATTAGTTTGAGATAATGTTGCATAAACAAATATAAGGGTTTTGTAACACACATTTTTGCGTGCGCTATCGCATACCATCAGCGAATTAACAATGGGTGCCAGTGGGGACTACTACCCGTTTCCAAAGCGCAAAATCCAATGGAAAAACGCGCCGTGGCATATTTTCGTCTTGGCTCCCATCCTAGTTTATCTGCTACATTACGATGTTTATTCACAATACGAATGTGAGCATTAATGTGTGCGTCCGAGGCATTTGTGTTTGGGAATCAAAGCAACCAAGTGAATATATTGGTAGTCGAACAGTATTTAAGACAAACATCCGATTAGTTCGAGAATCGTGTATTGCATTACGAGTATGTTCCAGTGGTTCGTTCCAAAGTGCTAGCCATTTCTATGTAGAAGTAATTTATGAAGACGAACACGCGAAATGATATGCATATTATCTCGAAACAGATAAAGCTTACAGTGCTGCCAAATCATTAGTTTGTTTACTTGGCAGTCACAATACTTGCGCAGTGTGCGTTACGCAGCATTACTGTTCAAAAAAGAAATAATTTATTCCAATTTCAAATTAGTATTTATTCAAAACAATAAAAAACAATTTATTTATATTATTTATAACAAATTTATTTATATTTATTCTCTTTAAAAAAACCATAAACGGTTAGTAAAAATAGTACATGTACAGTCGAACTTATTCCTAAAAGAGACCTCCTCTAGTCAACGTATTAGCGATTTTTGCGTGACTGAAAAAAAAACCAAATACATTAAGAAATCTTATTAACTTTTAATTAAATATTATAAAAAAAGCTTCTTTAGAAACAACATCGAACTCGATCCTTTAATAAAACCTTAGGTTTTTGGTCCTTTATATATTAATAAAGTACATTAAATCTGAGTTTTTTATTGTCATTTAATTTAAAAAAAACAAACAAATATAATAACAGTATATAACGCAACAGGAAATAAAAACATGCAGCAGACACAGCTGTTACGTTAGTTTGCAATCTGTATGTTATTTGTATGTAATAAAACGAATACAGATGTGTCTAATAAAATTATTATTGGATAAAAAGTTTATAATAAATGTATAATATCAAAAATAGACGTATCATAAAAATATGTTTGACGTCAGCTTTAACTTTTAATTTCCAATAGCATTAAGTTAAATTATTAAATGGCTATCTCTTGCGAATCTCTTGTCAAAAACTATTCTGTGCTTTTTTTAAATTTTAATACCTAAAATTTTCCCCATCCGTAACTTGTTTCGGAATTTAAAAGAATATATATGCAAGTACATCTATACTAATATATAGAGCTGAAGAGTTTTTTGTTTGTTTGAACGCGCTAATCAAAGGAACCACTAGACCGATTTGTAAAGTTCTTTAAATGTAAGATAGTCTATCTACCGAGGGAGGCTATAGGCCATACAACGTCAAGCTAAGACAAATAGGAGAGGATATCCATTATATTAGTATATTTCAGACAAAGATTAAATGTTTAAAAAGATAATTTTTAGGCGTTTGATAGAGGTAACAAATCTATACTAATACCTACCTACAAATTCCACGTATATCTGTATAATATTGATGATTTTTTTTTACAATGGCAACTTATCAGCTGCTCGGTATATACCGGAGTAACATATGAACATTCGTTCATCCATTTAGAACAGGAAAATCATAAGTACACAGACGATATTTTAATATTTATGTCGTCCGATGTAGTTACGAATAAACTCGTGTTTTATATACATAATTGGATAATTCTAGGTAATTAAGAACTTATATGTCGTTTTTATGATTATTATAACTTTAAATTTCAATTTAGAACTAATTGTAAACATATTTACAATAACACTTATAAATAAGTAATAAGCAATTATAAACATTTCACGTAAAGCTAAACGAATTTTTAACAATGAAAAATTAAACATATTTGGGTTTTGCGCATTCATATACAAGAAAAGCTCTAAACTTTGTCACAAATTTTATCTTAATCATACTCCACTACACGTCGTCCTAAGCCGAGGTCCGGCCTCACAGAAGGCACCCTTAGGACGACGTTCCCCGGCGCTAGTAGAGCTTCTGCGCTCTACTCTCCGCATTTCGCAACTTCGGCGATGCTTCTGCGCTCGCCCGTCCCGCCCGGTGACGCTGTAAAAGCCGTTAGGGCTAACAGCATATAGTCAATTCGAAAAAAAAAATCTTAATCATAAGATAAAATCAGTATCTCGTTCATTGTTCGACAAAATCTATGACTCATGTCTTGCCACGGTCGCACGTGCTACGGGTCGCGGTCTACATAACTCATTTCAGACGTCACAAATGATTTTTTTTAATACTCCATCAGGCACAAGACACAGATATTATTTTACAAATTTAACGTTACAATACAAGTAAATACTGTTATTTAATAATATATTTTTATATCATAATACATTAATACATTTTGGAATAATAGTACATTTTGTTACTGCGTACATAATTTTAGTTTAAGTGATTTCTTTGGTTGTTACTGAAAGTATCTGAAGTGATGTTTACTTTTACAGGGTCTTTCTGTGTAAATTAACAATAGGTAGTTTATATTATTTTAATATTTAATTATTACAATCCGCCGTGTGATAACCGGCTGAGTAGACAACTCTCATTTTTTACCGAGGTGTAAAAGGCGACTAAGGTAAGTTGACCCACCGTGTGGTATACGGTTGAGTAGAATAGACCACCCTCTTTCTTACCGAGGTGTCGTAAAATGCGAGCAAGGTAAGTTGACGTCAGGCACCCGGTCGTAAAATATGAAGCCAAATCATGTGACAACATGTTTATAATATGTTGTGCCGACTCCACTTAGAAAGGGATCAATGCAGGAGGAAGAATTAACTTACGTAAAGCAAAAATAAAGGCCCGAATTGAATATCTGTAAATTGTTCCTTCAATGAAAGCGTGAAGTTTTATTTTCCAAAAACGTCAATTAAGTACATAAGCTTTTATTGAAAACTCATGGGGTTCGAATTGGGGAGTCCTTGGTAATAATCAAAAGCTATACCCACTAGTCCATCACGACTTTATACATTACCAAGTATTATTAGTCTTAATGTCAAAATATCATGTTTGAAATCGCAATGTAGTGTTTAGCGCCCATAGCAATACATTTATCAACAAGTCCGTAAATAAAATTAGATATGTATGCCCTTGATTTGATCCATTTGTTTTGATCTGAGCGGAAGTTATTTCAAAGAAAATAGTTCGCTTTAAAAGCGTTTAAATTGATTTCCCATTAAAAAAATATATTATACTATATACACGCTGTAACTTGTTTTTCTTCAATATCAAAACATTGATTTGATTCAATATCAAATATTTTTCAAGAATACAGAAAAATATGATTTTTTTATACATTCTTACTATTAAATATGTCGCACGCTTAGTATTGAAGTGACCGAATTCAAAATTAGGCTTTATTGAGTTAGACACATTGTAATCCTTATTTCAATGCCATCTATAAACTACTAATGTTTTCTTGCTTTTAAAAGTTATGGATCTCTTTAATTTGATTAATCATTTATTTGATTAATCAATAATTTATTAATCATTCTTTTAGTAATCATATTGATCCTGGACGATGCAAAAGTGCTTGAAAGAGCTTATTTGAATAAATATTATTTTGATTTGATTTCATTTAGGAGTTTTATAGGCGCTACTAAGCCTTGTTTCAATTTTCCACACAACGTTTTTTTAATTAGGTCACTTCAATTCTAAGCGTGCGTAACTAAGTATGATCTTATCAGTGTCTATAAAGATTGATTGACATCAGATATTCGTAATGCCTTAGAACAAAAGCAGTAGCAAGGACATATCTAGAGGAGTCACGGGTTCATACTCAAGTTTATGAGTTTTCTTTTAAAGTTAAGATGCTGAATGTATATTTTCAATTGACCATACGCTTTTCGGCGAAACAAGGATCTCTCTCATCTCCGGAAGTCTCTTTTTGAAAACCGCGCATGTCTGGAGAATTCCTATATAATTTTCCAATCTCCATTTTTGGATCGAAGATACCTAGAAGGTACTAAAAGAATGTGTAGCAAAGCCTAGTATTGTGATAGGACTAGAGTGCTATTTTGCATTATGTTCACATGAGATTTGCAGAGAGCAAGTTAAAGCTCAAAAAACTTATTCGAACCTATCCTAAGCGAATGTAGTCTTCGTTGCTTTGAAGGTATAAAAAGCAAGGATTCAGTTCTATAGGCCTCTCGCGTCCATCAAATGTAACGTAAGAACGTTGCATACGTTTTCATAAATAGTTTAATAGTTTCTGACCCACAATATTAACGAGGCGCAAGGCCACAACATCCCGGCCGACTCTGTAACTGCAATTAAAATAACCCAATGTAATTTATATGTATATTACGCTTTCAATTTCAAAAATTTGACGTCGTATTTTTCTGTCACTCATATGTCAACTTGGCTTATTATTTACTAACAACGGCGACAAACATCCCAAAGCTTTGCGATACTTGTCATGGAGTCTATCCCCTGATGATGCTTTGGTTTCGGGGCGAATTTTTTGAGTTTGTGAAGGCGAAAATTTGTTGAGTTTGTGATAGTGAACGCATGTAGTGCTTGTGTATTGTGGTGGCGGTGGTGGAGGTTTGCGCATGTGTTTTACGAATCCTACATGTATCAGGTACGAAAACGGATTGTCCTCACTACATTTAGCAATATATATGTTTTCTATTTTACTTCATCGCGGATTAAAGCAAAATAGTTATCGATATTGAAACTTGTTCTGAATGGCGAGTCGACTAAAAGGTGTGACTAAAAGGTAATTTGTATGACGTTAGAGTATATGCATGACAGACTCTCGTCGACCAGTTTAAAAAATAAATAAAGGTAGGCTAATTCCGAAAGCCTACTATATGAATGCGTTGATATAGCTACTCTTCAACCCTGTACAAGATAGTAACTACTAGATGTAACTAAGTATAAAAATTTTAATGAATTCCACTCACGATAGTTTAAATTCAAAAATATAAAAATTATGTTTTAAAAGAACAAACAGCGATTTTCTTGTTGGGTCCTCTTGGTAGAGACTTTCCGAACCAGATGTAGAGTTGACGATTCAAAAGTTTACAAGTTTACTTGAATAAAGAATATTTTAAATTTGAATTGACAAGATATATGTCACGTGTTAGAGACGTGTTTAATTTTGGTAAGATATTGGTCTCTGTCCACCCACATTTAGTGATTAGTATTTCTTATATTATAGTGTATTATCTATGTTAGTATTTTTCCATATGCATACTAGTTAGTTGTGTTATTCATGTCTAATATTTATTAATAATCATTATTAACACACTCTAAAGAAGTTTACGTTTCCGTGACATAAAATTTACATTTAAACTACCATTCAATTAGTCATATTGGCTATGTTCCACATACTGTTAGAAACATATACCTTTCAGTAAAATCTAAAATCAAAAACCAAAAATTGCATCAAAACAAATCAAAATAAACTCTTTTAATCAATTTTGAATCGTCGAGGATCAATATGATTCATGAAGCTTAAACTGGTTCGAAAGTTGCTCTTACCGAGAAGAACCAGAAAGAAACTCGGCGGTCAATCTTTAAAACATTTTCAATTTACATTATTAAACCGCAGTCTTGTATGAAGCTGAAAGGATAACCAAATCATTTTTATCATCTAAATAATCTTCAATTGTGTAATATGCTTTACGTATAAGCATATATCTTACACTTAATTTCAATTTCTTGGTAGACAGATCTAGTATTTTTTTCTTGAATCTCATTTCCAATTACAACTATTAGTAAATGAGATATGTAAAAGTAAAGTTACCAAATTGATTTGTCATAAAGTTTATTTTATACGTTTTAAAAAAATTTATAAGCTTAACATGAGCTTAATGTTTGCCATCTTTTTTTCTTGATTCGGGACTATCTCCATCTCTCTCCGTTACACCATCTGTCTCTCTCGCACCGTCTACTTCTATTAATATAGTCATTTCTATTAAGATTTTTCTTCGACTAAATTTATCTCAAAAGCGAGTACAGGCTTAAAATATATATTTTGTACATACCGATATGTTATCATTCCTAATGTTTTTGCCGGCACCCTTTGGTGACGCCGACGAAAGCCATTAGGGCCACCAAAACTATATGTCCCGAAAACAAAGGAAAATGTTCTAATTTCCTAAAGTACCAATTCGCTAACACTACAAGAATAGAAAATAAAAATCTCTAAAAATATTTTATGAAAAATAAATGTATAAATAAATAAAATGTAATGTTTAGTTTATGATTCAAAATATCTTTCTTATCGAGGTGTAAAATACGACTAAGGTACGACATCAGGCATGCGGCCGGTCGTAAAATACGTAGCCAAATCATGTGACAACATGTTTATAACATGTTTTGCCGACTCCACTTAGAGTGGGATAAGGGCAGGATGATGATGTATTTATATTTCTTTAGTGTCTAGAAACTTGGTATAGTTTAACGTAGCTTCGTAGTTAGCGTCTCTTTAGGTGCGGGCAAAGAACTCATTTTAAAAGTTCCCAAAAATACAAACGAAAGTATTTACTACTTAAAAGAATTTGCGCTGAAGCGTATTATAAAAAGGTCTGCCAAAAACCTGGTTTCTCGTTGCGTACTTATTTGCCTGCGACCCACTTTAATGATTGGTAAAACATAGGGCTTAAGCTGTGATAGCCCAGCGGTAACACCGTGCGCCTCTTTAGAGGAGGTCTAGGGTTCAAACCCCGGGCAGGCACCAATGAGTTTTCTAGTAAAACTTATGTGTCTAATTGATAATTGCAATTTATCACACGCTTTCCGGTGAAGGAAAACATCGTGAGGAAACCTGCATATCTTTAGAGAAAATTCTGGGGATATGTGTAACCTACCAATCCGCATTGGAGCAGCGTGGTAGGTCTCAGCTCCAATCCTTCTCTCCAAAAACGGAGAGAAGAGGCCTATGCCCAGCAGTGGGATAGTAACAGGCCGTTACTACAAAACATAGGGCACCTTCATATGTTTCATACATTATCATAGTAAATGTGATAATGTTCTGTTCCTGTACCCGAAAATTAAGCGAGACTCCACTTACCCTTATCCCACTCTTAGTGGGGTCGGCACATGTTACAAACATGTTGTCACATGATATGGCGACGCATTTTACGACCGGCCGCCTGCCTGACGTCAACTTCCATAAATCGTATTTTACGACACCTCTATAAGTATGAGGGTGGTCTATTCTACTCAACCGGATACCACACGATCGGTCAACTTACCTTAGTCGCCTTTTATGACACCTCGGTAAGATATGAGGGTGGTAAATTCTACTCAGCCGGATACCACAGGGTATAATACATTAAAACTACTTAACGATTTCATTATTAAAAATGAACAAAATTGGTTTTATTTTCGCATTTTTCAGCGTTTCCTTGACTAATGAGAAAACACAAAAACATCGTAAAAATACCAACAATTAAAAGATAAAAGTAACTTTCAAAATAAAACCTGTTTTATTGCTCGCCAGAAATGTTACGGGTTCGTCCCCAAATTGTCTCTAAACTTCGCCTTGGCTACTTTATAAGGGGCATAAGAAAATTAATTTGAAGCATTAAATTTACGTTTAAATTTTGATCTGTCCTATGGATCTTCTGATAAATTATTATTTTTTTACCATTTCATATCCTACTCAGCAATTTTAACTAACGAGTATTAAATGTGAATATGCATGGATATGTGCCTAGAGGGAGGCCTAAAAATAGATGGTTGGATTGTGTAAAATATGACATGCAATAAAGGGAGTAATTGCCAGAATTGACAAATGATAGGACAGAATGAATGTAAAATCATCTTATGCTAACCCCATTAAGACTGAGATAATGGCAGGAGAATGATAAAACATAATTAGGTTAAGCCGACTGTTCGGATCTAAATATGAAATAGAAAACCCAGCCAATAGGGATTTTACTTTTCGATTATTCCTTGCGTATCGCAATTGCGTATTGGTAGTTTTTCATCCAACTCTAGTACGTATTGAATTTTCTGGAACACTTTAGATCAGATTTCTCTGAAGCTGAATTACATTAAGTATACATAGTAGAGTAATGGCCTGATACTTCCCCAGTGCTGGGCCTCTTCTCTTCTTATTAGAAGAGAAGGGTTTGACTCACTACGCTGCTCTAATGCGGATTGGTAGGTTACTCATCCACAGAATTCTCCAGAGACATGCAGGTTTCCTTAAAATGTTTTCCATCACGATAAGCGTGTGATAAATTGCAGATATTGATTAGGTTAATTAAAAAAAACTCATTGGTGCCTGCCGGTCTCACCATTGAGTATCATATACATATACAAGTAAATAAATGTCATAGTCTAATAACATGACATCGAGCAGATATCCTTATTACACGACTAAACGTAAATAGACTTGTCAGCAAAACAGATTTAACGGCGCTATAATCTCCCTTAAATGGCAGACTCAACTATTAATTTAAGGTCATTGAACATCAGCTTTAAAACATCAATTTCTTGTACGATAGCTGACCGAATTCGCGCGTTATTTCTCGCCAACGATTTGTCCGACCACATTTAATTATATCCGCTGCGTTCCATTTTCGCGTTGGGGCGAAACGTTTCGCTTCCGCGATCTGACGCGGACCGATCGCCGTCTAGGCTTGACATGATCGACAATTTTGAATATCGAACGCACGCTAATTTACTTTTAGAAATTGCATCGAGTTCGAAGATCTGCATCGAGATCAAGGACTATATACGTCATAGTGTCAACTAATGGTCAAGATAGACGAGTGTTTTCTATATATCTTAAATAACCATAAAGGCTAATTATTATATTTACATACTGGTTACATTGCCATCAAATCGTTACCTTTATCTAAGGTTCAACGTTTTGGTAGAGTTGCATCCACCGTGGCTACAAAATAACGTGGAAGAAACTGAACTTTAGATAGATTGAAGCTTAGATAAAGCTTAGATAGTTATAGGTAAGTTGATTTGATCGTGATGTGAACCGTTTATTATGTGTAAATGTTAAAATGTTAACCGTTTAAATGTTTATACAATAATAAGTGTGAATCGTGAAAAAAAAGTCCACCATAAAAAAATCGTCTCAACTGGCAACCATGTGAGCAACCATCTAATCACGCAGATCTGACCCATCAATATTATCATATTAGGTACTAAATCGGATATATAAATTTAGTTAATAGTCTATCTTATGTAGAGTAAATTAGCTACGGAATAAAAAGAGCAAAAATCTTTAACACAAAGTAAGGTAAGGGCTCTAGTAACTATCCATATACTAGTAGTTGACCGTTTTGTATGAAATTATAAATAATAAAAAATGAATTTGTAATTACCTGTTGCCATCTATTAACAACTCCCCAGAAGCTCAGAACTATAGCCCATTGTTTAATATTTAAAATTCAATATTATTAATTAATATTCTTTATTAGCTACAACAAACAAAACGCTTATTATTTAAAATTGGATACAAAATGGTCAACTACTAGTACATATTCAATTACTAGTGCCCTTACCTGAACACTCACAAATAGAGCCCTTAAAACCTTAAGTACTAAAGCTTCACCTTTAAAATCAAATATTCTGGAAGATAACAGATTTGGAACATAGCTTGAGTTGCTTTATGTCAAATACACATTTAGCAGTCTAGACTGACAAAATCGATCGTTTAAATTGATAAATGCGTGCTAATTTGCGTTCAGTAATAGTTGCATTGCGTCCAGAAATGTAAATTTAGCTCAAGGACTTCAGGATGATGTTTTGTTTGCAACATCTTGTAAAGCATCGTACATATATGTTGCAAAAGCATGATTTGCAAATAGAAATGATATCGGAATGGAGTTAGGAATTCTAAGCGATGTAGTCAAAAACCAAAATTTCCAAATAATACGAGTAAAGTAACCTGTGATGGCCTAGCGGTGCGACCGTGTGAATCTCTAGAGACGATCATGGACATGGGTTCAAACCCGGGCAGACACCGATGAGTTTTTCTATTAAAACTTATGTGTCTAATTGATAATTGCAATTTATCACACGCTTTTCGGTGAAGGAAAACATCGTCAGGAAACCTGCATATCTTTAGAAATTCTAGGGATATGTGTAACCTACCAATCCGCATTGGAGCAGCGTGGTAGGTTTTAGCTCCAACCCTTCTCTCCAAAAATGGAGAGAGGAGGCCTATGCCCCAGCAGTGGGATAGTAACCGGCCGTTACTTACTTTTACGAGTAAAGGCCTAATTGTGTGACTCATATAATTTGTGGATTTTTCATAAAAATCTTCATCCAAAAGGAAAATTGACAGTTAAGAACCATTAACACCTCCTTTTTAAGTTTAAGGTGTACTAAAGCTCACATATTAAGCTACCTACTTAATGATAATTTTGTCAAATCTTTAGCCTGTGGATAAATATTGAACAATAATTTTGCAGAAATAATAAAGGTTCCTTAGAAAATTGCCTTGAAAATACAGCACAACAATGTATCACACATAAACACATCAGATTTATAGATCAGATCAGATCAGATTTATACCATAGAGCTTAATACGTAAGTATATTCTAAAACAGAAACATGGCATGTTATTGTAGACACTTCTCTATGATATCTTCTTTATGGTATGATGATTCTCTATTTATTATCAAGAATATATTACGGAATTGCAACGACAAAAGAATGTTTTAAATACTACCTAAGCTTTCTTTTTTTTGCAAATAAAAATTTTAAGTCCATTTAAACATTAACCATTAATTTTATTATACATAAATACGACGTATGTTATATTTTAATTTTAGTGAATTAAAAAAATTACAATAGTAAAAAAGTTTAATAAAACTCTAATAAGTAGTAATATAGTAATAATAAGTGCTGAGTATTTATTAAAAGTTTTTATTCAATTTGAGTTGTATGTTTGTATGTAAAGGTGGAATCTTGTAAAATTTAACCCACTTCCCGGTGTCCAATTAAGCTAAAATGTTACAAACTGCTCCAGTATCGATGACAATGCATATTTATGATAAGCATGACCTGATCCTGCTGCCAGTATTGACTCCAGACGAGGAAATTCTTCAACGGCTTACAGCCTTGTTAAAGCTTTTTTAACTTCAATTTTTTTAATTTATTTCCGGTAATTCCTCGTGACAATAAAATGTCAGTACCTCTAATTGCAAACGACACATTGCATTTTGAAATATCAATAAATTTAAAAGAACACGATAACGTTTCGCGACAAAACATTGTTTTGTTCCCGCGAAAATAACAATATATAGCAAATAAGATAAATCCGGCGAGTGTTTTATTCGAGTTAATAGCCGGCTGGAGTGCGATCAAACGGGATGTAACCGCTCGTCAATTAGGCGAAATTGTACATTTGGCACCCGTCCCAAACAGTTGTTGTGCAGTGCTATATGTTGATTCGCGGAACGGACGGCGACTTGCCATGTCCATATATGGCTGTATTAACTATACCCGTAACTTCGGTCACTTCAGCATTTTGTTGCGGCTTTTTACTGGAGCAAAAAGGCCTCCTCTCTCCTTTTTGAAGAGACGCGCTTAAGCTTAGATCCTTACGTTACTCCAGTAAAGATCGGCGGGATATATATAGTGTTATATATCGGCGGGTTATATAATTTTCTATGGTGCAACGGTAATGAAATAAAAGTCAAGCAGAGTACGACTTAGACACGTTTACTGTATCAAAAGACGTCTAACAATGGTGTGTGGCGGCACATTATATTCAATTTAACCCCTCTCTTGATCGTAGGAAGGGACACTATGGCGGCAAACCTGACGTCATTTCCGTTTCATTTTACGTGGTAAGGAAGTATCACTGAGGTGGCATGGCAACGCCGGCTTTGGCTGACAATTATCGCGCCCAGCTTTCAAGGCTTGGCGTAGTAGGCTTGCTAGGCTGGCTGAAGTTACGTTTCAAGAGCTAAGGTTTCCTTACGATGTTTTCCTTGACTGAAAGGCGTGTGAATATGAATAAGAAACAAACGTTTTCACGGGATAAGTCATTGTAACCTGCCCGGGATTTGAACCCATTCGGAAGGGTCATATTGTCTCAACCTCCGGCTATCACAGGTTCTTAAAATAATACGCACTAAAAAAAACAACAAGTAGTTATTTTTTTAATACAAAGGGATTTAAAACTTGAACTATTTTTATAATAATTAAAAATGTTACCATTTTAATTCGTGGTTTAAAATATTTTTTGCAGACGGATCTTTTACCCACCGCCGTCTTAATAGACGTATAAATTTAATAATTTAAAAAACATATTCTTTATTCAACTTGAGTTTTAGGAGCACTATCTAATCTAGTCCGTAGCTATCTGCAAATCTAATACAGGCTTTCTTATCATTTACACAGCTTTTAATAGTAAAAAACCTTTATGTGTTTTAAAGAGCTTTTGTGTAAGGGCAAGACTAAAAGAGAATATATAAGAATCGTAATGTGAACAATTACTAAATGATTCACGTAAACATCGCAACATTCTCTAACATTTTAATAGGTTCTTTGACTCAATAAGCTTTTTTTCAATGTCGCGCAATGACGACGGTCGTCCAGTTAGATTTGCGCGCAATTTTCATCGAAAACAATAAGAAAAGAATATGATAATTCTACTTTTTACAATATAAAAATTTTGCTAGTATATAATATAAAAAATTTGCCATAAAAAAACCAATAGTTTCTACGAAGGTATTTTAATATCATATTTAAGTTGACACGACCGATGCCACATGTTATAAAATGATCTTTTATAATAAAAGTCGAGGACATTTTAACCTTCACTTAAATTTCATGTGATAAAAATCAATAGCTTTTATTTCTCCGAATATGGTACAACGTATAAGCTAATAATCCGCCATAAGAGGGTTAGTATGTCACAATAAGAAATGACGCAACATACAACAATTGTTTTTGTACAGACACTGTTCGTGACGCCATTGTCTCATACAAAAATGAAAAACGATCGCGCGCTCAGAAATAGCACGTCGCGCTCCGCACAGCGCCAATGTCGAGGTGATCGGCCAATACTGCCAGACCTGCGGTTAAATCTGTGTCTTAGAAATATTGAGCATCGTTTATGAATCAACTGATATATTGCGACATTTAACCCTATATTTTATTCACGCCGTGTGGTATCCGGCTGAATAGAATAGTACCACCCTCATTTCTTACTGAAGTGTCGTAATAGGTGACTAAGGAAAGTCGACCCGCCGTGTGGTATCTGGTTGAGTAAAATAGACCACCCTCTTTCTTACCGAGGAGTCGCAAAATACGACTAAGGTAAGTTGACGTCAGGCAGGCGGCCGGTCGTAAAATACGTAGCCAAATCATATGACAACATTTTTGTAACATGTTGTGCCGATCACTTAGAGTGGGATAAGGGCAGAGGGATGTGACCCCTTCTATCTTTTTTTATTTTTGATTTTTGATCACCCAGGTACTTATGTAAATATATGTTACTAAGTATGTATTTAATTATACATGTACTAGTTCGTACTAGTCGTGTGTGCAATTGTCCCATATATTCATTATTTATTTATGATTGTTAGTACCTACGCAGTATTCGTGAAATTTAAATTTATATTGCAACGGTGCCAAATTGATTGGCGATACATCGAAGTGCTGAGAGGTCTGTATGACGCTGCAACTATGACCGTCCAAGTACAGAATCAGCAGTCTGGACCTATCCACCTGCATCGAGGAGTGAGACAAGGGGACGTAATTTCCCCCAAATTGTTCACTAATGCTTTGGAGGATATGTTCAAGACGCTGCACTGGAAAGGACGGGGCATAAACATAAACGGCGAGTACCTGTCACACTTAAGATTTGCAGATGATATCGTAATCGTGGCTGAGACCGTACACGACTTGCAATACATGCTGACCAGTCTGGCTGAGTCTTCTGCTCGCATCGGTCTCCGGATGAACTTGGATAAAACCAAAGTAATGTTCAATGAACATGTCATTCCGGAACCGATTGCCCTCTACGGAGTTCCTCTCGATGTTGTTGAGGAGTATGTCTACCTTGGACAAGTCCTACAGCTAGGTAGAAACAACTTCGAGAAGGAGGCTCGCAGGAGAATACAGCTTGGCTGGTCGGCATATAGGAAACTTCATCGAGTCTTTTCGTCGCCCATACCACAAAGCCTTAAGACAAAAGTCTTTAACGAGTGCGTCCTACCTGTGATGACATACGGAGCCGAGACGTGGACACTGACAATGCGACTGGTCCACCAATTTAAGGTCGCTCAGCGAGCTATGGAGAGGGCTATGCTCGGAGTTTCTCTGAAGGATCGTATCCGGAACGAAGTGATACGACAGAGAACCAAAGTAATCGACGTAGCCCAAAGGATTAGTAAGCTTAAGTGGCAGTGGGCTGGTCACATTTGTCGCAGAACCGACAACCGCTGGGGTAAACGTGTTCTGGAGTGGAGACCGCGCCTTGGCAAACGTAGTGTAGGACGTCCTCCGGCTAGGTGGAGCGACGACATCCGCAGAGTGGCTGGTATTGGCTGGAAACAGAGAGCTGAAGACCGAGCTCAGTGGCATGCAAATGGAGAGACCTATGTCCAACAGTGGACAGACACAGGTTGATGATGATGAAATTTATATTTCATAGCCATGGTAGCGTGTCATCGAGATAAATTCAAGAAGAAACCGTGCGTAACCAGGGCAGAAGGTTAGTAAAACATAAATAGAAACCAAACAAGCAGGGCTCAAGAAACCACTTAACGTCCCGTCATATACTAATTAAGGTAATTAGCTAATCTGATCAAGGTGGATTTAATCTACAGTTAATCCGCTTGGCACATAATGTACTTCATAGTTAAGCGAATTTAATACAGTTAATTTCATGTGTAAATGAAGTTTCATAAATAACCCTTAGTAACTGCAATTCGAGTTTTCATGGATGTTACAAACATCAAAAAACTTATTGAATGCAAATTTCACATATTATCGACCGATTTCAAAAATATATATCAAAGTTCAGTTTAAAAAAAATTGTCTATGCTACTTCTTATGCTTCTCAATCCGTGTAGTATCTGGCTAAATAAAATAGATCATCCTCATTTCTTACCGAGGTTTTGTAAGAGGCGACTAAGGTAAGTTGACCCTACTTTATCTTACCTTGTAAGTTACGTGTGGTATTCGGCTGAGTAGAATAGACCACCGTCATTTCTTATTACCTATTATTATCGTGATTTATGGCCACCCTCATTTCTTACTTGTCTTAAAGGCGACCGAGGTAAGTTACTCACCATGTAGTATCCAGCTGAGTAGAACAGATCACCCTCTTTCTTACCGAGGCGTTGCAAAGAGTGAATAAGGTAAGTTGACTTCAGGCAGGCGGCCGAATCATGTGACATATTTATAACATGTTATGCCAACTCCACTTAGAATGGGATAAGGGCAGGAGAATGAATAATGACTTCTTATGCTTCACATAAAATGGTTTACTTTCATATCTTTGAAATTGCAACAATTTAATGAGTATTTAGTTTACTTTGCTTTAAAGGATTTGTTTCTAGGCCATTAATAAACAAATAGAAAAAAATATATATTTATTTGCATACTGCAATAATAGAACATTTATTTGAAATTCGAATAACGTTTTACACAATTTATCTATTGTTAGTTGTCTATTAATAAATCAATATAAACAAGATTCGAATCTCAAAGAGATAAATTTAACGTGCCCTTAATTCTTTAACATTCCAAACACATCACCCTAAATCCAGAATCCAAAACATAAGTAGGATTTCAAAATAACACTAATTTGACAGTCAACTGACTCAGAGGTCAATGACACGTGTGACGAAACTCACACTTCCTTTAACGTGATCAAAATAAATACAACTACATACCTCCTACTAATTTAGAACAAAAATAACCTTTATTATGTTACTATTAAAAATTCTTGTTTTTTTTTTTCAAACGTTGAAAGTGGTTAGCTTGGAATCTATTTATTCTGAGAGAAATCTGTGTGCATATTACGAGTATTATATCTAGTCTATCGCGTAACGCCATTTTTGTACAACGCTGCAACAGCGCCATCTAGTGACCGTGGTTCCAGCGCCATACCAATTAGCCTTACGCTAACGCACTGCGTTTATTGCTTGACATAAATTTCATTTATGTCAAGCAATAAACGCAATAAACGCACGAAAGAATTATTATTCATTCGTAAATTTCTATGACTAACTGACAAGATAGATCCTTTGCCAAAATTGCAAAACTCGTCATTTCCCTATCTATATTCGCATCACTTCCACAATAAAATGTATTTCCCATGATGTCAATTATCGTAACAGAAATCCAATCATATTAAATTTTTTTTCAGTTTATTTCTGCATATACGTTTTCTTTCACCTATACCAGTGTTTCCCAACGTGGGGCCCACGGCTCAAAGGGGGGCAATTTGATGTTTAAGAGGGGGCAACTCGACACGAGTTTAAGACCTACGCTATGGGCCATTTAAGTGCAATGCTAGATTTCGGTGCCAAATTTAACAAAAAAACAAAGCAATTTCGTCTTTCTAAAAGCTATTATTTATGTTTCTAAAGTGGACAATTCAATTTTTAATATTAAAACTTATGTATGTTACTTAAGGGGGCAAAATAATTTTTAACCTGGGACATGGGCCAAAAAAGGTTGGGAAACACTGATCTATACGTTTCTTACAATTTGGAAATTTGCGTTTGCGAGCTTAAATTTCTTTAAATACTAAAATTAAATGTACTTTATTGTATTAGATATTATTCGTCATTTAATACGCCGGAAGCCTATATATTCCAAGTCACTCCAGGTCGGGAAACAGGGTTCTAGATTTCTCAATTAATGTCTAAAGATTTTTACGATTTGGCAATAAAACTGGAGCAACGTCCTAGGATCACTGGAACATGTTTACACTATTAAAATAATTGATTGCGTTTTTAGAATAATAATCACCTACACGATCGAATTATCCAAAAATATAAGCTAAACTTTTTAGATCTATAAAATTTCGATAGATAACTTTCCGTAATTTCGACTAGCTATCGGCTTATAAGCAACATATAAAATAAATTGAGCAATAAGCAAGTGCAAATTGTTCTAGATTTACGCTTCACATTATTGTGTTACTAAGCTACGTTTGATAGGTTCTCATTAAGCTTAACTGTCACTTATTATTATGAGTATAAAGATATAAGTATATGGGTGAGCCTTGATCGGTAATTTATTGAAAGATATAAAAAAATGCAAATAAAAAAAATAATAAAAAGAAATAAAGCGCCAGTAACATGTGGGACTCGAAACCCGAACCTCGAACTTCTTTGGTCCGCTCGATACCATTAGGGTATCACAACTATATCACAAAAATATCATTTGTAATCAATCCTACATTTTACATATGGAACATATTCTATTCTACATAGAGAAGAATCTCGGAGGGAATGCGTAAATCTAGACGAGATATGTAAAATTACTCTATTTATTTGATTATAAATATTATAGGGCTGCCGTCTCTTATCCGGCTAAGTAGAATAGACTACCCTCATTTCTTACCGAGGTGTTGGAAAAGGCAACTAAGGTAAGTTGAGGTCAGGCAAGCGGCCCGTCGTAAAATAACTCGTCAAAACATACAACATATTTAAAACATGTGGTGCTTACCTCAGAGTGTGATAAGAGCAGGAGAAAGATAAGAAATATTAAAGGATTTTCGAATTTCGAATTTCCAGTTACCGAAATTGCTATACTGAAGAAACAAATAGAAATGCTAAAACGGAATATAAATCAGCTTGCGGTTTCCTTTAGCTGTCAAAACAACATCAAACTATATTTGCACAGGTTTATTCGCACTCGACTCCTAATGACTTTATTTATGTTGAGAGTTGAGACGTAGGTAAGATGTACATAATATGTTATGTGACTGAAGTTCATGCTTTTGGTTTACGTCAATATCTTGAACAATAAACGTCGTGATATTTGTTAATTTATTTATTTTATATTTAATTAAACATATAGTACGTACAATTCAGCTAAGTGCACAATTCATTTATTTTTATTTATTTATTTTTCTTTTTACACATATATTTAGAAAAGAGAAAGAAAAAAAAAAAAAAAAACCACATGTATAAAGGCGGACTTATCCCTAAAAGGGATCTCTTCATTTATAAGTGACTTCTACATACGGTGCATTCTATAAGCTATAGCCCAACGGTAACACCGTGCGACTCTTTTGAGGAGGTCACGGGTTCGAAGCCGGGCAGACTCCAATGAGTTTTTCTGTTAAAACTTATGTGTCTAATTTATAATTGCAATTTATCACACGCTTTTGCGTGAAGGAAAACATCGTGAGGGAACCTGCATATCTCTAGAGAATTCTGGAGATATGTGTAACCTACCAATCCGCACTGGAGCAGCGTGGTAGGTCTTAGCTATTACTATCCCACTGCTGGTCATAGGCCTGTTCTCTCCGTTTTTGGAGAGAAGGATTAGAGTTAAGACCTACCACGCATCTCCAATGCGGATAGGTAGGAATTCTCTAGAGATATGTAGGTTCCCTCACGATGTTTTCCTTCACCCAAAAGCGTGTGATAAATTGCAATTATCAATTAGACACATAAGTTTTTACAGAAAAACTCTTTGGTGTCTGATCTCCTCGAAAGAGTCGCACGGTGTTACCGCTGGGCTATCAAAGCTCCTACTAGATTGTAAATGAACAAACTTCTTTGTTATTAATCCCGCCGCCGATCTTGGATATTGGTCATTCCCTGAAACGCGTATGACGTCGCGTCACAGGCATCGTTATAGCGATTTTACACCCGACCTACATGCACACCCGGGGAAATGACTCACTCCGGTCACTGTACTTTTACTGAGTTAATACAAATGAGGTATTACTACCGAAAATTTCAAAATACAATATATAAATACTTTGAAATGTTTTTGGAAATTGATCTCTTAAGTGCTGTATGATGTTTTGTGTCCAAGATGAAATATATTGGTTCGTAAAAAAAATTCTTTCGCAATGATTTTACAAGCACTTTCTGTTGTGCGAAATAAGACAAAGATTTTTATAGATAGGTAAATTTATTTGAACTAAATCTTATGGTTTTGTTTTAAACATAGACCAATATCACATATGACACAAGATTGACTAGGATTCTCAATTGCTATTGTCCTTAGCTACATTTCAATTCTGAAACTGACGTAATGTACATAGATTACGTCGGTATTAGAATTGACAGAGAAGAAATCGAAGGTTCGAAGAATTGACAATCATATAGCGACTACTTTACGCGTTATAGCATTTTGCCACAAAACATTTTTTTTTTAATTAGGTCACTTTACTTTTAAATACTTAGCGTGGATTATTCTTAATTGGCAGTATTTATTTACTAAAATAAAATATTTAATTATGATACTATGTTCATTCATTTGTCAATATGCCTAATATAATACCAATTTTGTAATTTATGCTTGAAGAGTGAGAGCCCGTGAACGCTAGACCTTCGTCATTTTATAAAAGCTGAAAGTTTGTCAGCGCATGCTCCCAATACAGGTAATAACGATGGTACATAATGGAATTTGGATCATCTTGCCTTTGGGAGATAAACGGTTTTCAAGATGTGTAAAATACAAATCTACTTTCGTCAAAGTATAAAGGCTGATTTTTGAAATTTTCGGCAATTTTTTTTTAATTAGGTCACTTTAATACTAAGCGTGCGAATTTTAAAGATCGTAAATTTAACTCTTATAATAATAAAGTTTTTAAACATTTATTTAGTATACTATGTACAATGATTTGTCAATAGGCCTAATATAATACCATTTTTGTAATTTATGGTTGGTATGGTACTATTGCAATTTTCCACAAGTTTTTTTTTAAATTAGTTCACTTTAATACTAAACGTGCAAATCGATTTTACAGCTCGTAAATTTAACTCTGTTAGTTAGATTTAATCTAATTTAATAAAAACAAAGATTGAAAATTTTTCATATGTCGTAGGGCTATAAGTAAGTGGCCCATAAATCGCGCGCGAAGAAATATCTGAATGATGAAACGAACTATCAAGACCTATTTATAAAATTGGTCCGTCTATTTGTGACGGCATTGCATAATGCGACAGGGCATACTAATTATATTATTTACGACTAGTTAACCGTAACTACACTCGGTTTTCAGGATTAATTATATATCTTGGACTTTACAATGTTTCGACCTGAATACAAGTTTCTATGTCTAAAGAACTCTAGCATTTGACCACGATAAGTACATGAAATTCATACTTTACACTATTGTTTGTATAATTAACTAGATGAGCAAATAATTGAGATTTTGAACATAAAAGTTGTTATTGTGATTTCAACATAAAAGATAGAGACATGCTATCCCGGACTTTTTTGTAGTTTCTCCGTAGATCTGCAATTCTCTAGTACATTACTTTGGTGTATTTCCGTTAGTTTACACGGTGCACCCGACTAAAGCTCCCAACAGGCGAGTTATTATTTTACCACCACGCGACCTCCTCAACAGAAATTACATAAAAAGTGATGTTCTATTTACATACACCTTCTGGAAGAAATGCTACGTTTTATTAAAACTTTTTCTTAACTATAAAATTATAAATTGTCTCACTTCGTAGGTTAACTGAGATCTCTGTTTAAGGGATAAGTTGACCTTTGTACACTTTTTTTTACCAATAATGTTTTTCCAACATTTTTATGGTACATAAATAAATAAATTAAATAAATAAAAACCGGTCCGAAAATCCGTTTAGTAGATTTTGAAAAAATCAATCACATAGAGACAGACAGCTTTTGTAGACTTTGTAATAATAAGTATAAATAGGAGTAGGCGATACTTTTCGAAAGAACAAAAGTAATTCATCATCTTCCTGCCCTTATCCCACTCTAAGTGGGGTCGGCACAACATGTAATAAACATGCTGTAACATGATTTGGCTGCGTTTTTACGACCGGCCGCCTGCCTGACGTCAACTTACCTCTGTCGTATTACACGACACCTCGGTAAGAAAGAGGGTGGTCTATTCTACTAAACCGGATACCACACGGTGGGTCAACTTACCTTAGTCGCCTTTTACGACACCTCGGTAAGAAATGAGGTTGGTCTATTCTACTCAGCCGGATACCACACGGCGGGTCGACTTACCTTAGTCGCCTTTTACGACACCTCGGTAAGAAAAGAGGGTGGTACTATTCTACTCAGCCGAATACCACACGGCTAAAAGAACAAAAGTAATTATAGAATTATTATGCTATGATCAGCGTTTGTTAAGAATCTATGTAAGACGACATGCAGGACAAGTCTTGTCCTATCCTCAAGTCAAGCCTTGTCCTCAGCACTTGTGCTGCATGTATGTATAAGGTATGTGATTGTTGCCTGCTTCACACACTATACATATATTCTCTTAACAAACGTGGATTACAGCAAAATGATTTTATTACAACTTCTGTACTAGGGAATTCCGCAAAGTAACACCTGCTTTTATAAATCAATTGAAGGTAATTAAAATGTATTGAACTACTTGGGTATTTATAACGAAAGTTAGCAAAACGTCGCTGGTAGAGCTAGTTAATAAATTCATATAGTAAGCGGTTTTGTTATTGTTTCTATGTAAACATATAAATAGAAGTAACAGTATCACACTAACACAAATCACGTAAACTGTACCAAGAGAAAGTGACTTAGATGAGCAACAAGAATATCGAATAAGAACCGTTTTTATCTCAAATCGAAACCAGACCATGGCATCGGCAGTTCCACGTAAATTCTTATTTACCGGTAGTTAAAGATAAATCTGTACAAAGAGACTGCGATTAAGATGAGACTCGTAAAAATTGCGAATTTGTTACCGGCTGAATTTGGCCGATGGACGGTCGTTAATTAAAGGATTTTGGCCCGATTTGCGCTTAATGTGCGTTATAATTTTCTTTGATACATTGATATACTTTTAAAGTAATAACTTATGTTTATCATTATCATCATCATCGTCCTGCCCTTATACCACTTTAAGTGGTGTGGGCGCAACATGTTATAAATAGGTTGTAGACTTCTCGGTAGGCAATGATTCTTCTCGGTCTATTCTTGCACATATTTTAAATAAATTAATTTTTGATATCATACATTGCAACACCAGAAGCTTCCTCAAGTTTTAAAGAACCACTTAAACAATAACAAAACACGAGGTGAGACGCATAAGGTCGAATGTCAATATCATCACCATTCTCCCTTATCCCACTCTAAGTATGGGCTAAAATTTTGTATGAAATGCAATAACATAGTAACATAGAGATCATTTGATGTATCTGATTGACTAAATTTGAAAGAACCGTTCCGGATGTCACACGATGTTTAATTATCATCTTGTCCTGTTTCCACTCTAAGTGGGGTAGGCACAAAATTTTATAAACATGTTGTCACATTATTTCGCTACGTATTTTACGAACGGCCGCCTGCCTGACATCAACGTACCTCAGTCGCTTTTTTCGACACCTCGGTAAGACAGAAGGTGGTCTATTTTACTCAACCGGATACCACAGGGTGGGTCAAGTTACCTTAGTCGCCTTCTACGACACGTCGGTATTAAATGAGGGTTGTTTTTTTTTTACACATAATTTTAAACGAGGTAATTTTAGACACCAGAAGCTCATGTCTAAAGAACCATAAGCAACAATGTACATAATTTTCTTATATTTACAGAACCACTCAAATAATTCTTAACGTGAAACGCATAAGGTCGAATATAAAGAGCAGACCAAATTTAATTTTTTACATAGCCAGGCTTAGTTCCTCGGGCTCTTTCTAACTGTCTAACTTTTTACCTAGATTATTTAGGAAGAACAAAGGTCATATATAACGAATTTTATCATTTTCATCGAATAATGTGCTTACATGAAAAATTCAATATTTATGTAACGTAAGCGTATAAGAAATTTAAGATAGACCACTTGTAAATCATTGTTGTATAAAAAAAATATAAAAACTAAATATTAAAAAAATGTTACTATACATGGTATCACTATATCCGAAGATAAAGTCACGTTTCCTATGCTTATATATGGGAGATATGACTTTCTTCTTTGGATAGGGCGATATATATTTATCCCATTAATTTAATGAAGTGAAATTCACGTAATATTCGATCATTCTATGAGCATTAGACGACCGCTAGTATATGTCAAACGTGTATAGATCAATATTACATAGGCAGGCACGTCGTTATGCGTATTACGACATTATACTAAATACGACTTTGGGCGTGTCAATGCACTGATTGATGGGACGGGAAAGGTTATTGGCACTTGACACACGTGCTTTGATTGATAGATATTAGTGACGCTTGATAAATAAAAAGTTTTTATAGTCTATTGTTACTAAAACTTTTTTATGTGTTACTACTACTATATGTTACTTTATTTATTAACCCGCAATTAATTTATTATTTCTTATTTATTAAGATGTGCCCGCGGGTCCACCCGCGTGTCACAATGTTTTTTGCGCATAAATCTCAACCCAGCAGAATACAATATTATGTACTATTAACCAAAAGCTCCACAAGAATTACACTATTTTTTTTGTATTATCATCTTCCTGCCCTTATACCACTCTAAGTGGGGTCAGCACAACATGTTACAAGCATACTGTCACATGATTTGGCTGCGTTTTTACGATCGGCCGCCTGCCTGACGTCAACTTACCTCTGTCGTATTTTACGACACCTCGGTAAGAAAGCGGGTGGTCCATTCTACTAAACTAGATACCACACGGTGGGTCAACTTACCTTAGTCGCCTTTTACAACATCTCGGTAAGAAATGAGGTTGGTCTATTCTACTCAGCCGGATACCACACGGCAGGTCGACTTACCTTAGTCGCCTTTTACGACACCTCGGTAAGAAATGAGGGTGGTACTATTCTACTCAGCCGGATACCGCACGGCGTAACTATTTTTTTTGTATTAATCGTCCAAAAATCCGTTCAGTAGATTTTGAGAAAATCGAACACATATAGACAGACAGCTTTTAGGGACTTTGTTTTAATCTATGTGTAGACGCTTTACAAACACCACAAACCGCTAAAGGAAAACAAAAGATACAAGATTTATATTGTATTGTGTAACCTTTAATCCATAGAGACATATCAATAAAAATACGACTTTCGTTATACCTTTAAGTCATCATAATTATACTCATTTCTTAAAACAATTTTCTTGACTATGTGTATAGACTGGGACTCTAGTATATTTTATTATGAAGTACGTGTGACAACACTAACTATGATTATAGACACCAATAAAGTTTTCTAAGACAAGCAAAATTTATTCCTAAAGTTTTACTGTATAAGATTATAGTATATACCTTAGTGTCTTTTGAGTGTCTTAAATCTTAAACATATATATATATTTAAGTGTTAAATTTTGACTACCACAGTTGATGATTGCGTCTTCGATTAAAACTCGATCTGAGTTTTAATTTGGACGATTTTACGTAAACGAATAGGTTGTGCGCGCGTACAAGAGTTTGACACATATATACGATTCGAATTTGTAAAGACGATTGATGATTGACGTTTGATTGAAGGCTAATGTGAAGTGGCGATACTATCTGGATTCGCGCGTTAACAACCACTTAATTACGAGTTCAGGATCGAGATAAGAAATATCCATGTCATCTTCAAATATTTAAATGCACACACATAAACGCACACGCATTTTAATTAATAATATTAGGATACAAAAATCCAACTGGAATAATTAGCAACACTAATAAATCAAAATCAGCGAAATGAGAACATAACACAGCGAACGTACTGCAGTTTGTAATCCTTACGATAGATGGCGCGACTAACCTACATACGACTCTTGTACGTCACCGCGCAGCTGTCGCAATTTACCGCCATTCGGCAAGACAATCTTTGCAGACATAATTTTACTTTAAATAAGCTTTTCTCTTCATGTATATAATAAACATTCAGTAATTTATTATATTATAAGTATTTGTTATGAGTGACAGACAACTGGTATATACTTATATAATTTTAAATACATTCTTAAATATATAAATACACCTCGAAGAAGTAACAAATTGTTTATAGAAAATGTCGATCCTCGGCGGGAATGAAACCTGCGATCCAAGGAGCTGAAGGCAGGGTCAGTGCCTACTTCTTATGTTAAGTTTATGGTTTATACAAAAATATCTTCATCAAAATCTACTGTTAGATTTCATGCATACTTACATAAGGTCTACATATGCTGTACCGTGACATCATCCAAGGCGACTTACCTGTAATGATAATCAAGATTAGAGCGGATGTAGTAGATGAAGCATCGCAGCAGCAGAAATAACTAAAGCTGACGATGTTTCCAACATCTGTTGACATTGACCAGATCAATGCCATTTATTTGAATCATCATCTTCCTGTCCATATCCCACTCTAAGTGGGGTCGGTACAACATGTAATAAACATATTGACACTGTGGCTACGTATCTTAAAACCAGCCGCCTGCCTGACGTCAACTTATCTTAGTAGTATTTTATGACAACTCGGTAAGAAATGAGGGTGGTCAGTTCTACCCAACGGGATACACACGGCATAAGTTACTAAAGATTACAAAGATGTCCGAAGATAAGTCCGCCTTTACATGTGAATTTTTTTACTTTTCCTGTCACTTTTCCAACCATACGTATAAAAGAAATAAATAAAATGGATGTTAAACGCAAGCGTGGGACTTGGCAGTAAGAGTTAACATGCAACTCGCAGACTTGTAGGTAGGTTTACTTGAAGCACTGCAAAGTTTAATTCACTTTTTAGAGCTTACTGCCAATCTTCGCGTAACATACTCGAGTAGCTTATTAGTCTTGGCTTCAACGCTCTTATGCAAAAAGGTCGCGTCCACGTTTTTCCATCTACAGCTACAGCTTGATTACACACATCCCAGAAATAATCTCGTTCATTTCCTACGATACCTTGACCGAAAAGCGTGTAATACATTTCTAATATCAATTGTTCGCAAGTTATTAACAGAACCCAATGGTGCCTGGGGTTTGAACCCATAACCCGAAAAGATGCGCACGGTCTCTACGTTCAGCTATTATAGCTCTGTAAATACGTACTTTCAAAAAAGTGATTAGAACGCAAATACAAAGCAAACGTTGAAGAAACTTTATTAGACAAGAAACAAACAATAACTGTCCTATATCATAGATAACAACGCAATGATAGCATCAGTTTATTACTCCCAAATGTCAATTAATCTCTGTAATCGTAAACACGTTGCCAAGAACAGATTAGCCAACTCATATCACTCACAACAAAACATATGCCAATGTAAAAGATTGTACGCAATTGCAATCTAGTTGCAATAAAAATTCGTTGGTGCTAGTATCTTTTCTCAATCAACAGTAATACACAATGTGGAAAAAATTTACTTCATCATTCTCTTGCCCTTATGTCACTATTGGTAGGGTCGGCACAACATGTTTTTCTCTTCCATTATCTCCTTTCATTCGTCAACTCTGGCGCTAATCCTTTTATATGCATCTAATACTTCACACAATCCAACCATCTCTTTAGCCTCCCTCTAGACTTATATCCATCCACATTATATCCACATTATAACACTCATCTTTTTCACAGCTCAACGGACCTTTTTATATAAAAACTTGACTTATATACTAGAAATAGTGACAGACTAGAAACTTACTCATTGATGCCTATATTGCGTTGTATAGTCCGAATATTGTTGGTATATGTTTTGTTGATTTACGTTTTTATTTTTGTTAGTATACGAAATTTCTCAGTAATATCCAGCCTTACCTTTACGCAATTTTAGACACTATGTTAAAACTATACTACTGCATAAGTTTACTATACAATTAAAGATTATCATCAGATAATTAGGAACACATTTGAACTGGCACCAGACTTCAATGATTGATATGTCATCATCTACCTGCCCTTATCCCACTCTAAGTGGGGTCGGCACAACATGTTATAAACATGCTGTCACATGATTTGGCTGCGTTTTTACGACCGGCCGCCTGACTGACGTCAACTTACTTCTGTCGTATTTTACGACACCTCGGTAAGAAAGAGGGTGGTCTATTCTACTAAACCGGATACCACACGGTGGGTCATCTTCCCTTAATCGTCTTTTACGACACCTCGGTAAGAAATGAGGTTGGTCTATTCTACTCAGCCGGATACCACACGGCGGGTCGACTTACCTTAGTCGCCTTTTACGACACCTCGGTAAGAAAAGAGGGTGGTACTATTCTACTCAGCCGGATACCACACGGCGGGTCGACTTACCTTAGTCGCCTTTTACGACACCTCGGTAAGAAAAGAGGGTGGTACTATTCTATTCAGCCGGATACCACACATAGTCACATATCAATCACTTCAATGATTGATATGTGACTATGTTAAATTATATTATTTGGAAAGAGTATCTGCCAAACTGCTTGCTAGTTTTTCTCGGACATATCTCCGGAAGTGGTAGCTTCTACATATTGTACAATATTGCATGTTAATATACCTAATATATAAAATATTCAATAATAACAATATAATTAATAATACTAAAATATATAAAGAACTAGAATATATTTTCAATTATCGCGGATTATAGTAATACGCCACGACGTGTGGTATCCGGCTGAACAGAATAGTACCACCCATACTTCTTACCGAGGTGTCGTAAAATGCGACTAAGGTAAGTCGACGTGACTTGTGGTATCCGGATTAGTAGAATAGGCCACCCTCTTTCTTACCGAGGCATAGTAAAAGGCGACTAACGTAAGACCCGCCGTGTAGTATCCAGTTGAGTAAATAGACCACCTCCTTCTTACCGAGGTGTCGTAAAAGGCGACTAATGTAAGTCAACACGCCGCGTGGTATCCGGCTAAGTAGAATAGTCCACCCTCATTTCTTACCGAGATGTCGTAAAATACGACTAAGGTAAGTTGACGTCAGGCGGCCGGTTAATACGTAGCCAAATCATGTGACAACATGTTTATAACATGTTGTGCCGATCCCACTTAATGTGATAAGTGCAGGAGGATGATGTTATAACAATATTATCATTACTTTGTATCAAAATTACCAATATTAAAGCGGACGATAATAACTCTGATAATATTTAGAATACCAGATGTTTATAAAGCGTATTTTTGGATGTACAATAACGAAAACAACTAGGAAATTTTCAATGAGTCACAATCTCACAACCGCCAAACGTTCTCCGCGAGAGCGTTACGTACTACAGCGTATAATATTTGATTTACTTCCTATTTCTCGTAAATAGAGGCGTTACAAAGTTTGATTAATGGTAGTGCGACACACCAAGATTAGTTTCGAACTCAATAAGACGTAGTTAATACATTTCATGTCCAAAATGTTAACGCACACTATATACAATAATACGATATAATAGGAATACCACAATTCCCGTTCCGAGATGCACTTCTCTTGAATGACGAACAAAGACTGACTGTCACTGAAACATTTTATCAATAGGAAGACTCAACCGGAAACAACACGTCACAGTGTTGGTATTATTTTAATCAAAAAGGGCGCGATACTCTTGTTTCATGACTGTGTTGCTATAAAATACAGAGCGGAAGTCAATGGCGACAACAAAAATATTTGTACATTTTAAGTTCGTTAATTAATTAATTTATTTATTTAGTGAGACATGCCAACAGTATTCTTAACATACATATTTGTTTTTTTTACATGTAATTTTTTTACATACAGTCTTAATCTATTTAAAATACTATTACAGGCATACACAACATTCAAAAATAAAAAATAAACATTGGTACAAAGTAAAAGTAAAAAGAATAAAATTTAAAATATTTGGAAACTAAAACTGAAAAGTAAAAAAATATAAAAAAAACATAATATAATAAATAAAGTACTAAAGAAAATTTTAACAATGTTAAAACAAAATTGAATACACTTTATTCTTATAACTATAATTAATCCCGGCTAACGCTTATGTAAAGAAAATAAGATGGCTACCAATAGATAAGAAAATCGCAATACAGGGTAGCAACATCATTTTCTGCCCTTATCCCACTCTAAGTGGGATAGGTACAGCATGTTATAAACATAAAGTGTTGTAATCGATTAACGGCGTCTTTCCGGCTAGCATATATCGAAGTTTCTGTAAAAAGAAAATTTCGCTATTGTCATAACATATAAGACTAATTTGATATTCAAACTGCACATGTCTCACCATTCTCCTACCATTATTTCACTCTAAGTGGGGTAGGTACAAGGTGCGGTTACATGATTTAGCTAGGTATATTACGACAGGCCGCCTGTCTGATATCAACTTATCTGAATCACCTTTTATGACATCTCGGTAAGAAAGAAGGTGGTCTATTCTGCTCAGCCAGATACCACACGGAGGGTTGACTTATCTTAGTCGCCTTATACGAAACCTCAGTAAAAAATAAGGGTGGTTTATTTTACCACACGGCTTTTTTCTTTACATAATAGATATTTAAATAAGTACGTGTTATTAAAATAACTATTTTTTACCTGCGACTTCGTAGCAGCATCGCAGGCATTCTGCCTGGTCTATTTTCCGACTTCGTTCGCGTGATAAGTTGATAACAGATGGAGCTTTGTAGTGTCATCACATTTCTGTAGAATTAACAGGATTTCTATAGCCTATATAGTATTTTAGTGTATAAGGAATAATTGTGCAAAATTTCATTGATATTGGACCAGCGGATTCGCCGTGAAAGAGTAACAAACATACATGCATACTCACAAACGTTCGCATTTATAATATTAGTAGGTAATTCATATTAATAATTAATATGAATATCCTACTAATCCTACTTAATAACTAATGAATAAACTTTCTTGCTAAACGAAAAGTTATCTCATTGTCATCTAAAAGAGTCTTACATCAAATCAATTGTCTAGATAGAGATCAATAAAGAATTGGACAGAGTTCAAAATTTTTTAATTAAAAATTATTTCAGTGTTTGTTTTTCAAACTTCTCTACTAATTAGGACCTCGAAAGAATCTAAAGGAAATGACGGTGGCCATTTATTTTTCCTATTTATTTACAGAATAGAACTGCTAATTGTACACATGCCAGATAACTATAATATTATACGGAATGTTTTATTTTAAGAAACCAATGTCATTTCAGAGTTTACGAGCGCCGCCCTAACGCTTTAACTGTTTCCTGAATACTATTTAAATTAATTGTGATACACTTGTAAATATTGTTAGGGATCAAAATCATTGTATGATAACACTAATGCGGGTAATAAATGTCCATTTTAACTGTCTTGTAAATAGAATAAAGTCATTTAAAAATGTTCTTTAATGCCGGGTCCACACGCAGCGACTTTTAGTTTTTGTGACGACATTATAGCAATCTTCCATTGTCCATTTGATAGTAGATGTGAATGGACCTTTGCGAACTTTCGATGTATTTTTTCCTGTTCCAATGTACTTCGTTACTTGTAATGCCTTTAGAAAAGCAATTTTACTTTTAATCATACACAATGGCGGTAAATTTCTGTACAGTTTAATAAATTCTATTACAAATTTATTTCAAAGTCGCTGTCAATTTCATTGATTGGTTCAGCGAATTAGCCGTGAAAGAGTAACAAACATTCATAGTCGCAAAATTTCGGATTTATAATATTACTAGGATAGAATGTAAATAAGATTTTAGTGGTAACTTGAAAATGGTTTTTGTATTCTATGCTCTCTTCAATTCTCAGTGATTTAATTATGTATGGAGTAAAAAAGATTTCTTCGTGGTCTACCGGAAATGTGGTCAATCGTTCTCAATGCAAATATGATTGGGAAATCGATGGAAACTTTCCATGGACGAGAATATCTCGTTAATATTGATGTAACCTAGTATAACGTGTGGATGATTTACTTGTAATAAGTTTAGTATTTCATTTAACGATCTCTGTACGAGTTGTACGATTAATAGTTATAGCAAACCGAGGTACTAATTTTAATTCCAATTTGGACCAAAAATATCATTTTGCTGGGCAAAGGATATTTTTTTGAAGAGAAGATTTTAAACATGTGTTCATATGATTTAGATAGGTATTTTACGACTGGCTGACTGCATGACGTCAACTTACCTTAGTCATCTTTGACGACACCTAGGTAAGAAAGAGGGTGGTCTATGCTACTATAACGGAATATAAAGAGCTCATGAGTAAGGGCCCTGGAAGGGCTTGAAACTAGTCGGGCTCATCCTATACAATAAGACGTGAGTATAGCCGGTTTCTATACACTCAGTTAAAATGACCTCTTATTAGTCCACTGCTGGGCCCACAAAGCTCCTCCAATGTGGAGTGGAAGGTTACCGAAATCTCTAAAATTCTCTAAAGAAACGCAATTTTTCTCACGATGTTTCCTTCACTGTTTTAACTAAGTTTTAACAGAAAAAACTCATTAGTGCCTACCCAGGATTTGAATAAGTGATCATCTCGAAGGATGCACATGGTCTCAATCTTGGGCTATCATAGTTTTAAACTGCACATCAAATGTAAGGCTTTTTAATTGAACTACAATGTCAAATTCAAATAATTCATGTTACATTTAAATATATGGCATTGATCTGGTCAATGTCAACAGATGTTGGAAACATTAGTTTAGTTATTTCTGCTGCCCACGGTCCTTCATCTACTACATCCGCTCTAATCTTGATTATCATTACAGGTAAGTCGCCTTGGATGATGTCACGGTACAGCATATCTGTAGACCTTATGTAAGTATGCATGAAATCTAACAATAGATTTTGATGAAGATATTTTTGTATAAAAACACAAACTTAACATAAGCAGTGGGCAGTGATCCTGTCTTCAGCTACTTGGGTCGCGAGTACGATTTCCGCCGAGGATCAACATTTTTTATAAACAATTTGTTAGTTCTTCAAGTCTAGGTGTATTTATATATTTAAGAATGTATTTAAAATTATATAAGTACATACCACATTATTATGAGTTAACCATTAGAAATAGAGCTGTGCTATTGCGAACTTTTATGTAGTATTTTTGTAGGTCTACAATTCTCTAGTCCATTACTTAAGTGTATTTCTTGTGTGACTTTAAAAATGATAGCCCAATTAACCTTTGATTTCTCATAAAATTATAGCAGTTTTTTCAGTGCCCGAAAAAAGAGATAAAACAATTTTTTTGTTATGAAACCTAGCTTGATTAAATTTTTCTCTCGAAAGCCCCTACATGCTGAATTTCATGAAAATCGTTGGAGCCGTTTCCAGAGTTCAGAAAATATATATTACCTATACATATTTTCTGAACTCTGATATACAAGATATTAAAAAATAAATAAAAGATAGTTGTGCGCATACTATAAGGCTTATAATAAATTATAGCAATAAAAAAGAAAATAATTTTAAACTGTTAAGCAAATCAATCAATCGATCGAATCGATTTGCTTGTTCTTTTTTCTATATCCACCATTTATTACTCAGTACACTTCCGTAACCTAAGATTTTAACGAATAACTGTTTAATCGTGTATAAAAAATTCAAAAATATAGCATATATGACCCATATACAAGCGCCCCAAAAAATTTTCCGCTCTACCACAGAGTTAACAAGATGCAATCTTGTGTTACACTCAACCGTTACTAGGAAATATTGTAATTTAAATACAAGTCTGCATGCGATAAAGGACTTTATAAGTGGGAAGTTAAAATTGCGAATTGCACGAAACCCATGGAAAATGTGGTACAGATTTATCGCGGAGTATTAGGAGAGCCGCGTATTTATATTAAGTGGAGAAGCTGTCGGCTGCTACGCCGACGCTGCTTTTGGACGGCAACATACAATATATGACCCAACTTTTTTAATCAATGTGAATAATTAAATAAATAACTGATATAGTTTCGGTATCGGTCAAGGCGTTGGCCAATTATTGTTGATATAACTGTCCTACATGACTATAATCCCATAAAAGCTGAAAAATTAACTAAATATTTGGATCTAGCTCATGAGATTACCATCATGTAGGATATTGACTCAACAATAATTGTTCCTTTTGTTGTATTGATAAACGGTCCCTCAGCTAACTGCCTCGACCAAAACCTCAAGATGGTCTCGTTCAGCTGTTAGATCAAGGGCAGGATACAGAGGGCAGTGTTGCTTGAGACGGCACGTACTGTGAGGACGTTCATCACTGTAATCCTAACCGCCGGGAGCATATCATATGGGTATAGCTGGGTTTTATGCATTAACTGTAAATTTTAAATTAAAAAATAACGTTATTAGACTAATTGACATACTTAAAAAAGAACCCTTTCACACAAGACTGCTGGTAAACGTTGTTGTAAATTCACTTTTTGTTACAAGATCCCATTATTATAATTTTTAAATTTCATTATGATGAGTAATGATTGATGGATTGACTTCAATAAACTGCTAAGTTTTGAAAAACAAAATATTTATTTAAGAGTGTATTTGTGTATTAATGTAAAAATTTATTAAAATTATAAGTCTCAGTAGTTGAGCGGGATCAATTATACGGGCTCTCGTATAGTAGACGGCCCCTTGCAAATCTTATGTACCTGTACTTAGAAAACATTGTTGATATATTTTTATTTTGAATTTGAGTGAAGTCACATTGTCAGCAAGAAACGATTACTGCCCCAGTCAATTATAACGTAAATGAAAACTAAAAATAAAATAACTAAGGTCCTTTCCCGATACCCAGAAAAGTTACAATCAGATTATATTATAGCCGCCACAGCGACACTTCACTCATTCGGCTAGATCGTCCAACTAATAATAATCGCGCATGTGAAATGTTTTGGCTGGTGCTTTTTGTTCGCCGCGGTTATTTCAGTTTTCCAGTAGGTTTCTGAACAAGATCCACTGAGGCCGTCTCCGCAGTGCTGCGATAAAGACGTCTAAATCTAGTCGACCTTCCGCGAAAATTTCAGACATGGATTTAAGGCTGAACGACCTAAAAGGACATAACGAATACGCGATTTAAATGATGTACTAATAGTGTTGGTTTAGTGTAGAGTGAATGTGTGATCCCTCATGTTCTTAGTGATTATAGTGAATTAAATCTTGTTAACAATATGACGGAACTTTTCGAAGGCTGGGCTGGCAGCAACGATGACGACGTGGTCGAGGAAACAATTGAAACTATCGAAACAGTCACAACAACAACGAGAACTAAAAAGAAAAAGACCGTTGCTCCAGAAGTGAGTCCGAAATCCTTAGCTTTGCATTTGCGCAATCCAGTGCGCCCTTGATCGTGACTGGCGCAGGTGTATTTTTGCCGCAAACGTTTATTTAGCACCGCGTTCTGGATTCCGGCGATAATTTTCAGTCTACCTGACTTTGATCTTTGCGAATCCTGTATATCTTCCATATGTTTAACATCGGAGATTCTAATTTAGGTGTGGAATTCATTGTTAAGGTGTTTATTTTGGATGAGGTGGCAGAGTGTCACGGGCGCCGTCCATGCAAGCCGTGACACTAACCAGTGTCCTATCAAGGTGAAGGCATTACGTGTATGTCAACGGCAACTCTTTTATAAATCAACTGACGCACCGATTCTGGTCTCTAAAAATACCATATTTCTAATTTCATATAGCGAATCTGCTAGTACACAATATCCTACTAATATTATAAATGCAAAAGTTTGTGAGTATGGATGTATGTTTGTTACTCTTTCACGGCGAATCCACTGAACCAATATCGATAATTTTTGGCATATTTATTCCTTATACACAGGGGTAACATATGCTATAGAAATCCTGTTATTTTACAGGGATAGGATGACATTGAAACGCGCTATTATCGACCTATCATGCGACAACAGTCCACGCGAACGATATAGCGGGTAAAAGCTAGTTTCTTATATATGAAAGCAATTCTAGCTGTTTAAATGAAAACGTTTGCTGTTCTTATAATAACAGCACTTTACGATTAATTGTTTCTCTCGAACAGACTAAATAACGTACGTTAACTGACAGTGACAAGTGAAAGACTGAATTAACTATTAAATTAAGCAAAATTTGCCTTTGAAAGTTAGTAATGCTGACTTGTTAACAGTCAATATAAATATTATCATGTTTTTTAAACTTGTTTATTGTTGCTCAGTTCTGTTAGCATATATTAATGCTAACAGAAATGATTGCCTTGATATTTGGAACAGATGAAAAGTTGACGTCAAATGACCTTTTCTTTGAATGAGCAATGTTATTTCAATCTTTTTTATATATGTTTATAAAACAGACGTTACATTCACTAATTTAATAACACAACAAAAAACAAATGATAAATGTTATTTGCATACTCCGCACATATTCATATTATAAATGCGACAGGCTGCTTATCTGTCTGTTACATTTTTGGCGGCTAATCTACTGCAGCAAGTTATTGAGATTAGGCACATTTGAAGCTTATAAAAGTAGCGGTACGTTACCATCCCACAGCTGGGCAAATCACTCCTCTCTCTTTTTAGAGAAAAGGGTTGGAGCTTAAGACTGCTTTTGCGGATGGTTAACCTCCCATTCACAGGCATTCTCCAGGGTCACGTTTCCACAAAGGCAAGTTTGCTCACGAATTTTTTCTTTAAAAATCCGTGTGATAAATTTATCTTCATCATTCTCCTGCCCTTATCCCACTCCAAGTGGGCTCGGCACAACATGTTATAATATCATGCTATCACATGATTTGGCTGCGTTCTTACGACTGCCTGACGTCAACTTACCCCAGTGGTATTTTACGACACCTCGGAAAGATAGAGGCAGGTCTATCATACTAAACCGGATATCACACACGGTGGGTCGATTTACCTTAGTCGCCTCTTACGACACCTCGGTAAGAAATGAGGATGGTCTATTCTACTTAGCCAGATACCACGCGGCTACCGTGTGATAAATTGTAAATGTAAATTAGACACATAAGTATTATTTGGTGATTTGAATCTGCCACCTGCCGAGAATCACGAAGTTTAGCCGTTCGGCTATCAAAGCTTTTAATTAACTATATAAATCAATACCATTTTATTTATGGTCTTTTATGAAATTTTATCCGTCACCACGTCTAGGCTCCAACCCTTCTCTACAAAAAAAGGGGGTAGGCCTTCGCTCAGAAGTGGAATAATATCAGGCCATTACATTACTTTTTAATCAATATTGGATATGTTGGATTACCTTAATTGTCTTATTAGTACATCATCTCCCTGCCCTTATCCCACTCTAGGTGGGGTCGGCACAACATGTTATAAACATGCTGTCACATGATTTGGCTGCGTTTTTACGACCGGCCGCCTGCCTGACGTCAACTTACCTCAGTCGTATTTTACGACACCTCGGTAAGAGAGAGGGTGGTCTATTCTACTTAACCGGATACCACACGGTGGGTCAACTTACCTTAGTCGCCTTTTACGACACCTCGGTAAGAAATGAGGTTGGTCTATTCTACTCAGCCGGATACCACACGGCGGGTCGACTTACCTTAGTCGCCTTTTACGACACCTCGGTAAGAAATGAGGGTGGTACTATTCTATTCAGCCGGATACCACACGGCGTTGTCTTATTAGTACGTAAGAGCTTAAAATACCCTTAAAATCAGCTACATTACATTATGTTGAATGTTACATAAGCATACTGAATTGCGGCTCATTAAAATCAAGTGCACGTTTATTAATTTTATCTTTTAAGCCGGAAGGACATAAAACAACGGTAGTTAGTAAAAACTAATGAACGATTTACTCATAAAAGTCAATTATATGCTATCTTGTACTAATAGTTTCGAGTGAAATTTAAAATCGTGAAACATATTTGAAACATTTTTAATATCGTGAAACATATCATCATCCTCCTGCCCTTATCCCACTCTAAGTGGGGTCGGCACAACATGTTATAAACATGTTGTCATATGATTTGGCTGCGTTTTTACAACCGGCTGCCTGCCTGACATCAACTTACCTTAGACGTATTTTACGACACCTTGGTAAGAGAGGGTGGTCTATTCTACTAAACCGGATACCACACGGTGGGTCAACTTACCTTAGTCGCCTTTTACGACACCTCGGTAAGAAATGAGGTTGGTCTAATCTACTCAGCCGGATACCACACGGCGGGTCGTCTTACCATAGTCGCCTTTTACGACACCTCGGTAAGAAAAGAGGGTGGTACTATTCTATTCAGCCGGATACCACACGGCGTTAATATCGTGAAACATATAGCAAACATAATTGTCAGGTTGATTAAGCAAAATATTTATCTTGGCAACAAAATCAAGAATCTAATTTATTTAATAATGCAATTAATATGTCCAATTGATTAGTTGTGACTTTAAATTTCACAATTTCTAAATGCTTTTTTCTGCTTTTGTAAATTATTGTTTTATTTTTATAGAATTTTTATTTACAGTGAGTTTATAAATAGTAGCTGTGGGTTACTAGAAAAATCTATAAACTTAGTTAACTTGAATATTATTATATTTCTTTTATTTATTTATATACAAATTTACATTATATTTTTAAATATTTTCTATATGAATACAAAAAAAAACAACATTTAAAAATATAAAAAAATTATTGATCACAGGCAGCGGAGAAAGTACTCAAGCTACCGGTGGTTAGGGCTCCAGACTGAGGAACCTCCTCACAATGCGTGCCGTCTCAAGCAAAACTGCCTATTATATTTATTTATTATAGATTTTTATATGTACAAACATAGTATTCGACGTAATTATAACTAAATTAATATAAATAACATCTTAAATACTATAAGTGATAAAGGCAAAAATGACACTATGAAGTTTTCAAAGGGAAAAAAATAAAATACAAATACATACATATATATATATATATATATATATATGAACACATAAACTTTAAAGGCGACTTCGAATTCGTTCTTCGAATATATAGAACGAAATCGAAAATTTCTCTACACTGCTAAATAACAAAACTAACCATACTTTTACTGAGATAAATATCGCGATAGACTAAAAAAGTCCCTTAAAGAGAAATTAATTTGAGCAACATGTTTGCAAAGTAGGTAGCTAGACCTGATAGTCCTAGTATGAGAAATTTGAGAGGTGATTCACTCACTCTCTGCAACCGATGGATCACCTCTTTTGGATATATGTCTATTGGAGTATTAATTTTACTACAACTACGACCTTTTTTAGTTTTAAGAAAAAGAAAGTTTTTGTTGTCATGGAATCATTTTTAAATATTTTGTTATTCGAATTACCAATTACGTAGAATAAAATCTAAAAGAAACTCTTGCATTTTTATCAATATATTGTTCTATAATTTATTAACTCTAACAATGTCTTAAAGAATTTCCATAGCATCATTAGTGGTGAATGAAATAATAATTGCTATATTTATTAAGGTCAAATCAAATCAAAATAATTTTTATTAAAGTTGCTCAAATAAAAGTAATGATAATATTATAGCAAAAATAATATTATTGTATTATGGACCTCCGCAAAGTAACGCCTAATTCTATAAATCAAGCTACTTATGCTTTTACAAGCAACAATCGTCAAGTCTCAATTAACGCCGTGTGGTATCCGGCTGGATAGAATAGTACCACCCTCATTTCTTACTGAGGTGTCGTAAAAAGCGACTAAGGTAAGTTGACCCACCGTGTGGTATCCGGTTGAGTAAAATAGACCACCCTTTTTCTTACCGAGGTGTCGCAAAATACGACTAAGGTAAGTTGACGTCAGGCAGGTCGTAAAATACGCAGCCAAAGTCAAATGACAACATGTTTGTAACATGTTGTGCCAACCCCACTTAAGAGTGGGTAGGCAGATGACGAATCGTCAAGGATCAATTAGATGAATTGAAGCAATGAAGCTACTACTGGTCCGAAATATTGCCCTTACCGAGAAGAACCAGCAAGGAACTCAGCGGACAATATTTTAAAAAGGTCGCACAGAAACATGTTATACCTTTAAATATAGAAATACAGTTATTTCGACATAGATGTAAAACTAAATGGGTGGAAATAGGTAAACGGTACTTTGTATGGCAAACCTTGAGCTTGCAAGGAATTGCCTGAAGGCAAACTTGCAACACCAGTTTTATTGTGCATTCAATCTTTGTTTTCGACGTCTTGTGTATTCGCAGTGGACCTTGACGTTTCTTAAGAAAGTTTTTTAAGATAGTTTACTGAATTTAAATTATCGTAAAGAGAACAACCTTTTACATAATCTATTAAATTCAATCAAAACATTTACATATTCCTGGAATTATAGTTCCCCATTCCTCTGAGACCTAAGTTATATTATAATAGTTATATTTTGATTTAAATGACTCAATCTCGTATAATATACGTATAAATATACATATGAATAGCGAAGATTAAGGTATCTGTTAGGTAATTTTTTTTAAACACATATCTGAAGGGAGAGCACTTAGCGCTCGCATCTTAGCGTGAATTTATATTACAGCCTATTATAGCCTACCTCGATGAATGGACTATCTTACACTCAATGAATTTTTCAAATAGGTCGAGTAGTTCCGGAGATTAGCGGGTTGAAACAAACAAACAAACTCTTCAGCTTTATCTATTAATATAAAGTATAGATTTGCAAAGAGACATCAGTTAAGATAATAAATGTAAATTTAAATAAATATATTATAATGCTTCATTAAAGTATAAAACAACTTCTCACATTTATGACAAGCGGCAAATTTACAAAAATTTGGTAACAAATCAGTAAATTTTTTGTGATAACTCTACATTTACCATTACATAGACTTTCTCCAATCGTGAATTATAAAAAAAAACACTATTGTATTAAAATTAAAGTAACCCCTAATTCTATAAATTATTGAAAACTAAGCTCTTGATTGTGAAAACGTATCGAACTCATAATGGGGGCCATGATTCATTGATTGTTGTTGTGAGACTCTATTCGTGGAGCGTTCACCAGAATTATAGCTATTCAATACTTCCTTTGCGTGTTGATCGCCTAACGGCCGGTCCCAATAATCTACCGACAGATAAAGACAGACTCTTATCGTCGCCGATCAAGGTCAAGTTATCCGTCTACCTATCACGTCCCAATAATTCGGATTAGTGAATCATTACTCGAGTTCGCTGTAGATAGACAGGATATCTGAGCCCTCCCATACGTTCCAGCTTACGTTATATTACTAAGGGCATCAAACTAGTCACTTCACTGTTTAATACATGTTTTCGACACCATACTAATTATATTAGCCCATAAAAAACGTAAAATTATCTGTTTCATCTAAGATTTAATAAAATTTTATTAACTTTCAGTAAATAATATTTTTTTTACAAATATTAGAAATAAACAGGCATGATGATAACGGAATCTTTTTTAATGACGTATTTTATCGTATTTGGCGCGCTGTCAATATTTGCTGTAAAACAATAGTCAACTATTATAGTATTATGTACTAAAGTTAAATTACTAAAAACAAGCCGCTTACAACAAACAAAGTGCTCCACCTAATAGAATTTATTATCTGACATCGTGGTCATTAGCAAGGCCTCGGATGTGGCCAACAATCAATCAAAAGAAAGCGCTCTATGGGATATCATATATGTTTTCAATGCATCGATTGTTAACATACAGCAGTAATAAATAACCTTAAGGTATGTATTCTTTTTACCTTCTTATGCTGAGATGATACTATGGTGCGGTGACATCTGAAGGCTGTATTATAATCGAGATTAATTACTACAAATTTAACCCCTACTTACTTCAAATCAAATCAAAATAATCTTTATTCAAATAAGCTCTTTCAAGTACTTTTGAATCATCAAGGATCAATATGATTATTGAAGCTACAACTGGCTTGGAATGTTGCTCTTACCAAGAAGAACCAGAAAGAAACTCGGATATCAATCTTTTTTACATTATCAAACCGCAATCAATCTTGTATGAACCTGAAAGGATTTTCAAATCCTGGCATTTTTATTATCCAAATAATCTTCAATTTCTAATATAATATGTATATGTATAAGCATATCTGTTATACCTAATTTAAATATTTCTGTAGACTGGTCTAGTATAGATTTGATACTTATATAATATATTCCTGCTTTGACTTTGTAATTTTAACCATAACATAAAATTAGTTAAATTGTATCTCTCAGTTGCTGTAACTTAATTTGAAAGTTATTATCACCTAAAATTAAATACTACTTATTTTAAGTTGTTCAATGCATAATTTTATTGTCAAGTGTGAATTTGGTTAATCTATAAATAAATAAAAAGTACATTATATAAAAAGTATCATAACAATGTGGGTAATATATTACAAAGCTAAGTTAGTTTATAATTTATATTTTTTCAGACTGAAGGTGAGAAACAAGAGTACATTCCACCAGATGATGCTTTGGATAGAGTAGCAGTCATATTAGGTTTGACTTGTGCTGGATTTACAGCACTCTATGGTGATCATTACCTACTTACTACACCCCAGGCAGTTGTTTTGAAAATAGAATATTTATTAAAAAGTATTGAGATACTTGATATAATGCACTATACTATAGACAAAATTTCATTTTAATTCTGAAAATCTTAAATAGTAAATAAGTTTGTTTCTCTACAAACAATACAACATAAAAAATATTTTTATTATGTGATCAAGTCACTGTCAAGGCATAATACAAGCCAATATGTAGAGATTATATAAAAATCTAAGTAATTTAAAGTCTATTTTACATTTATTTATTTAAGTACAGTTAATGTTACAATTAATATTGGTAAAGGTCTATGTTGGAATATGGTATTATTGAATGAGGATGTGCAGGACTATTTCAGGATTATATCAGCATTTCCTTTTGAGTAAAGATAAATTTGTAGTATGAATTTTTAATAGAAACCATCTGATTCGCCTTTACAGAGTGAATTATGATACTTGTCAATAAACAAGTTATGACCTTTAATTTTTTTATTTTTAGGAAAGCTATTCCTGCTGATATGAGATCCCAGATAAGAAAAATCGAAGACATAGCAGAATATTATAGCAAGATTATGAAATATTATTTTAATGTTTGTAATATTAAGTTTTAGAATTAAAGAAAAGAAAATTAGAATTACAAATAGAAAAGAAATACAAGAAATTTAAAATCACTTGATCCATAATTTTTCCCTTTTTTCATCCATTAAAAAAAGTCTCAGTGCCTGAGAACAGGCATAAAACGACATTTTTCAAAATGAAACCTAGGCTTCACAATTTTCCCCCCTAAAACATGCTGAATTTCATGAAAATCGATGGAGCCTTTTCCGAGATTCAAAAAAAGAATTATATGTACATACAAGATTAACTCATTTAAATATTTAAGGTAGTACTTGGACGACTGAGCCTTGCTCTGTAATTTTATTAAAAAAAAAGACTGGTGCAGGTGGGACTTGAACCCGGGTATTTTCATATAGTCCGCCCATATACCATTACGCTATAGTAGTAGTAGTAGTAACGGCCTGTTACTATCCCACTGCTGGGCATAGGCCTCTTCTCTCCGTTTTTGGAGAGAAGGATTGGAGCTGAGACCTACCACGCTGCTCCAATGCGGATTGGTAGGTTACACATATCCCCAGAATTCTCTAAAGATATGCAGGTTTCCTCACGATGTTTTCCTTCACCGAAAAGCGTGTGATAAATTGCAATTATCAATTAGACACATAAGTTTTACTAGAAAACTCATTGGTGCCTGCCCGGGGTGTGAACCCTAGACCTCCTCGAAAGAGGCGCACGGTGTTACCGCTGGGCTACCACAGCTTGTCGTAGTCGTAGTACCACAGCGTTACGCTATAACAACTTTACAAATAATAGGAAATAGGAGCTTTGAAATCTATTTTTATTTTAGCAGTTTTTACAATGCCTGAAAACAGGAGTAAAATGACATTTTTTAAATAAAATATAGCTTTCCCACAGGAGATTGTTTTTTTCCCACATGTCATAAAATTCAAGTTTGTCCAAGCGTTGCTGTGGCTTAGTCTGGTTTCGAACCTGGTGGACTTTGTTATAAAATAAGTAAAGATTTGAGATTAAACATGCAGACCTTAAATAACTTTATAACAATACGCAATTTTAGTGTTTGCTATGCTCATTTTTAAGGCGTTATTCCAAAATATTCTTTTATTTACGCAGTTGACTGTAAGCTATGCTGGCAAACTATATCTTTAATATCTGATTTATTGGTAATTTTACGAGAATAATAAAAAATATCACACGCTTAGTATTAAAGTGACGTAATTAAACATTTCAGTATACTACATAAATTGTTCTTTTATCGCGGTTTATAGCAAAATGAAAGTATTTTCATTACTTATGTTCAAATTATATTTGTATATTAAGTTCATGTTTACATGTCTGTAGCTACAAATAACTGTTAAATGGCGCAGCCTCCTTTAAATTTATTTTTGTCTCCTCTCCTTTTAATTTTTTTAGTTTTTCAGAAGTTAATACAATATAATTATTTTGCTGTAATCCGGGTTTGTTAAGAGAATATATATAATGCTAAGTGTATGAAGCAGGCAATATATTATGGAGTTCCGCAGAGTAACGCCTGCTTCTAAAAATCATTTATAGTTTTTTTAACTTCTGTAAAAATAGCACAGCTAAACTTACTTAGGGATAATGATTTTATTATAGAATCTTATAATAATTAACTAGTCTTTCGACATTGAACTGTTTAATCTATATATAAAAGGTTATAGAAATAACATTTTTTTTTTCAATACATATTTTTATTTATTACATAAAAACCGCCATCCAGGAAAACCTGACTTACCAGAGGCTCATCGGTTCACATCCAAGGTTGATTCACCCAATGAGTTTATTACAAAAAACAGTATTTATCTAATAAATAAATAAAAAAAAATTAACTTAGGTAATAAGTTTAAAATTTATCAAACATATTTTGATGGAAGAAAACATAGTTAACCTGATATTTTTCTATCTCCACACTTCACTCAGATCTTTTATAAAGGTTAAATGATAATAATGAATAAGTTATGGTAAAAAAAATATTTTAAATCAGGTAAAGAATAACACACCATTAGAACATTAATGAAATATTGTCTCAATAAATGTCAATAATATTATTAAATATTTTATACAATTAAATATATTAGTAATCAATAATAAAAAAAGATGTCATCATTCTTGTTTAATCTATGATGTTATCTGCTTCAATTACACTTCTGTTTGTACATCTATGCATACAACCTGTATAGACTGTAAATTAAGTCTAATTTTTAGTATAATAACTGGAAATATATGCTTTTTAGCTCCAAAGCACCTGTAACAAGTAAAGCAATTAATAATGAATAAATTCTTTGTATTTGAATGTTTATGTACTTAGGGAAAAAAACAGAAAAATAATAAGGTTCTCCATTTTAACATTTATTTACTGTAAAACTATCATTGTAATGATAGTTTTACATGAGTACATAGTCCATAAATCTGTATTATACATAAGCAGATGTTATATATACATAAGTTAGGTAAATGGTTATTTAAATTTAACTGAGCCTTGAGATAATGGATTTTGAGGTCTCGTTAACTTTGGAGAAAAACTTTGTCTTGGATTCAGCAGTCTTATGTCTATGCTATATCTGTTACAGTAAAGTATAATTATCATTGTATTATCACTGACTTTATGAAATTGGATCCAACACTGGAGACAGTAAATAGGGCTTGCATGGGGATATGCACTGTCACACTTTCATATTCAGCAGGAAATTTGTTAAATTTAACAATTAATGATTAACATTTTTTTATTATGACATAAATAGGTTATGGCTAATGATTTTAAATATAGGAAACAATATGCAACAATAAAAACTTACACTATACATATAAAAATGCCTTTAATTATGCATGAAGAGATTTACTTCTCAATGTAGAATTAATGAAAATGGTTAGTTAGTCAATCCAGGCCAACATGCCACAACATTCATGAATCACTATTGTGCATCACAGGCAGATTGAATATTAACATAAAAATAGCTCTATTCTGAAGTCTTCAACAATATTTGAATCAATTAATTAGGTAATAATTACAAGTTTTAATAACGATTTACCTTTTCTACTAATTAGCTCTTTTATATATTATATCTTGCTTGGGGATTGCATTAGAATATGTGTAGCATCAATTGCTCCTTAAACTCGGGCAAAATGACAAATGTTATAGAAATCTTGCAGTGAATTACTACACACATATACGTGCGTAGGCTATACTTGCATTTCTATTCCAGCGGAAACATCAGCTACGTTTCGGCTAGCTGATGATTTGGAGACCCCCATGTAGTCAGTTACTGACACTGGCATTGTGCTCAAAACATTAAATCTCAATGTTAGTAAATCCTGACGCAGGATATACCAGTGTTTCTGAAAAAAAAAACCATTCCTTATTAATTATATTTTATTTAATTTACGTACAAAAACCATAGAATTTCATATAGTTAAGTAGCTACGTACCGTGTGGAGGTTACATTTGATATTTTTCAATTTTGAATTCTTTTATTTGATGATTCAGCCTTTTGGGGCAATTCATCGGAAATACTGTGTCTATCGGTCCGGAAGTGTCTTTTCGGTAGGTCGGTGGTATTTATAATTATAATTTTAAATCAAAAACATCGAAAAGAAAAAGAAAACTTGAAAAAAGAAAATAATTTGAATGTGCTATCAACTCTTTTATCGCTGCTAAATGACCGATAGACGATATACCTTATCTTTACTAATGTCATTTGACACAGACAGCATTCAAAACGTTATTGGGACGAGATATGTCGCTATTTTCATAGAGAGGGCGATCCGCGGTCCTCCCGTCGACAGACAGCGTCGGACGATAGGATTCTCTGATCGTTGATAGTATATTGGGACGCGATACCTTGACATTTCTTACTCCGGTAAGCCAAAATTGGCGATAGATCGAATATTGGGACCGGCCGTAAAACAACTGAGAATGTAGCAATAAAGACGAAACTATCTAAAAGAAAAACCTGATATATGCTAGGTTAGCTATAAAATAAAAGAAGCTCCTGTGTTTTGATACGAGAAAGCATAAAACATAATACTGTTAGAAATTAAGTCACAATTTTATTAAAAATGAATAATAAAAAATGAACGAATGCGTTTAGGGAGTCACGCCGGGCACCTTACTGTGCACCAACACATTTCAATACAAAATCCAACGACAGAATGATTCTACCACCTACCAGAGTGAATGACGTCAGCTGTGGGCTTATATAGTCTGTCACAGCTTAGAGATCTGGATTCCTAACCATAGAAAGAACAGTAGAAGGTTTTTTAAATTCAGACGTGGACAAAGTTACCAATGACTGGTAGATTCACGTGTGTCAATCGGCATATTTATTTCATTCCTCTTCTGCAAATTTTGTTATTTTATTCACTTATTACTAATGAATAAGGGATTTTAGCAAAGCCTAGCTCCGCCTGGATGGAAATCAGTGTGTCATAAATTTTTCCCAATTTAATTTTGAAGATAAAAGTTATCGTGAGTTAATTATAAGAGATTTTTGAATAACTTTAACCGTTTATTTTAAATTTAAAATTTGCGGTTTTCGCAATATTTTTTATTGCTGCTCGTCTCCTATTCATCTCAGAGTGATGTTATATAGTCTATATCTTTAAAAAATTAAAATTTCAAAGAATTTTTTCAAATAGGTCCAGAAATTCCTGAGATAAGCGCGTTCAAACAATCCATCAAACAAACAAACAAATAAACTTTTCAGCTTTATATATTAGTATAGATAGCTATCTTTATATATCTTGTAAATATCTCTACATAACTATATTCTACAACTTTCTAATCTGGATAGTAACAGCGTGGTGAAAATCATGTGACCAAACGAGTTTTAAATTTGAATTTGGATGGATATGTGCCTAAACGGAGGCCTAAAAAGAGATGGTTGGATTGTGTGAAGTATGACATGCATATAAAAGGAGTGGCGCCAGAGTTGACGAATGATAGGACATAATGGAAAAGAAAAACATGTTGTGCTGACCCCACTTAGAGTGGAATAAGGACAGGAAGATATATATATTCTCTTCCATCATTCGTCAACTCTGGCCATACTCCTTTTAGATGCATATCATAGTTCACACAATAAATCCTTTTTTTTTAGCCTCCCGCTAGTAATCCATAGTAATAGTAACGAACTCTCCGTTTTTTAGAGAGAAGGGTTGCAGCTAAGACATACCATGCTGATTCAATGCAGATTGGTAGGTTACACATATCCCCAAATTCTCTAAATATGCAGGTTTCTCCTCGATGTTTTTCTTCACCGAAAAGCTTGTGATAAATTGCAATTATCAATTAGACACATAAATTTTAATAGAGAAACTCATCGCACGGTTTCATCACTAGGCTATCATAGCTTCTAGCCATCCATAACGTACTCATAAATATAGATTTGCATTTAACCGTAAAGTTCTAAAACAGAGTTAGTGTAAACCAATGTAAACACGGCGTTATGATTTACTGAATTCTCTTGCCCCACTTTACATTACATTGTTACATTTCCTCGAACAATATACAAAGTAGTATTTTGCTTTTCGCCATCGCAATTCGACAGTTTTATTGTACCAAGAAATCTCTACCTTTTGACAAGATTTATAAATCGACTACAATTATAATATACTCGTAGCATCTGTGACGGTCTCGACCTTACATCCATATTGGTAAAGTTATGTACTGAAGTGGTAGTACGTTAAGAAGGTGTATAAGTAAAAATATTCATTTGTCATGTTATGTGGTTTTTCGGAATGAGTATTTGATACTTGTTACATATATGTACATTTTTCGTAAAAATATTTTCCCCATACATTTTGGATTTTTCATTATTACTAAATTTTCATCAGTGCCGAAGGTCACGACAGGCGTCATACATAGATCGTGATGGGTGTCTGGCAGACGTTGCCGGGAGTGCGTGCGGCCTGGTACCGCATGCCGAAAGCTTACGTCTACATGTACTAGGGGCAAATCGTTACACACCGGGGTGACCGACCCGAGCTATACAACTTAATAAATGACAGCTAAAATTTTATTTGCATTCTATTCTACATTTTAGCATTTTTCACTGAAAACGGGGATAAAAATATATTTTTTTAAATGAAACCTAGCTAGATCGATTCGCCCGAGAAAGCCAAAGTAATGATAAGTTGTCCTTTGTAAACTTTTTTTAAAATCATATATTCCTTAATTTATATTGTGGTACATAAATAGTAATAAAATATATAAAAAGTTGAAGTTCACACTACGGTAACGCCCAAGGACTTCATAAAATCACAATTCTGTTTCTGTTGCGAGTATTTATTCAGTATTTGGCTTCAGAGAATTTTCGCCAAGATCAAAATATGTTTAAAAAACTTTATCAACATAAACGTATACAGTACAGGCAAAAAAAAACTGACTTGCTCGTTGGCGCAGTGGGTACTGACCCTACCTTCAGCTCCGCGGGTCACGGATTCAATTCCCGCCGAGGGCCAACATTTTCTATAAATGAATATGTTGGTCTTCGAGCCTGGGTGTATATTCGTATTACTTAAAATATTTACCAGTTGTCTGTCTACAATAACACAAGTATTAAGTTACTTGCGTTGGGGATCACGACCGTGTGTGTAAGTGTTCCATATATTTATTATTATTTATTTATTAACGTAATGACAAAAAGTCGTTGAACATACATTTTTAGAACAAAAATCCCTGAAAGCTAGCTCTCATCAACTCCAGCATCCAGCGGGGTCGACGCACCGGCGCCCTCAAACGTTGATGTTTATATTTTCGGAGGAACGCTAGAAATATCCGAGACATTCCATCATTAGCACTCGCTAGCCCACTTAAGCGATTGTCTGACACAGGTCTGATTTCCGCAAGTTCAAAGGTGCTTGCTATCCTTTGTTTCTTTATTGATTCTTGAAAAACTTTCTATGGGTTAAAAATTGCCCTGATACGGACATAGAGTCAAGCATTCCAATATTAGCATTCGCTAGTCCACTTAAGCGATTGTCTGACACAGGTCTGATTTCCTCAAGTTCAAAGGTGCTTGCTATCCTTTGTTTCTTTATTGATTCTTGAAAAACTTTCTATGGGTTAAAAATTGCCCTGATACGGACATAGAGTCAAACATTCCAATATTAGCATTCGCTAGTCCACTTAAGCGATTATCTGACACAGGTCTGATTTCCGCAATTTCAAAGGTGCTTGCTATCCTTTATTTCTTCATTGAGTCTTCAAAAAACTTTCTATGGGCTTAAATTGCCCTGATACAGTTAAGCTGCGTGGTATTTGGCTTAGTAGATCAGATCAAATCACAACAATGTTCCAACTACGACCGGACGCCTGTCTGACGTCAACTTACCTTAGTCGTATTTTTCGACACCTCAGTAAGAAAGAGGTTGGCCCATTCTACTCGAGGGTGAGAACGTTACTTTACGTTCACTATCACAAAAGTTTTGCGATTTTGTCGTGGAGTCTATCTCCTGATGATGCTTCGGTTTCGGGGCGAAACGATTGTTGAGTTTGTGATAGTGTAGTGCTGGTGTATTGTGGTGGCGGTGGTGGAGGTTTGTTAAGAATTCTACATGTATCAGGAATGAAAACGGACTGTCATCTCTACATTTAGCATTATATGTATTTCCTTCTATTGAAGACAAACACTTGCGCTTTATAAATTCACTTTATTTATTAATCTATCCGCTTACTAATGCCGTCTTTCTCGCTTGCACGTTCACGTCTCACTGCCGGTATCATTCCTTAGACCCGCCATATTTGCAATATATATCCCGCGAACGGAAATACATGCAACCAAGAAAGATTCTTAGTAATTATGATATATATTATATCATAATTACCAAGATATATTTTAACACTCAATAACATTATTATAATAATCAAGTAATTATATTACTATAACTATTAACAAAACACTCCAATAACATTATTTAGTTGATTTATGTTACAACACTTATCGCTGCCGGAAGTAATGCCAATGGTGCTAGTAGTCAAATACTGTTTTTATAATTCAAACTCCATCCATATTAATTGTAAATATATTACAATAAGTAATTGATCCTAACACTTCTAACGTAAACCACAAACAATGTTACAATAAAAATTCTAAACTAAGATTCAACGATGTCGCCAAGACTCTCCCTGAATCTACCTCATTTGACAAACAGTGATCACCTAACTCTTTACGCCAAATATCTCTCACTAACTCTACACTTTAAACTAAACCTGTCTACACGATATGAACGCTTTCGTAGTTCCTTCTTTACGATTATTAGAATTGCGCTTTAAAACTGATATTGTTCACGCAATTCTGACGTCTTTGACTGAGTTTTACGGTCTATTTTCGTATGAATGAAATTATATTTTTGGTCGCAGATCAACCAGTTTCGACAGACCTCGATGACAAGTGGTGAATGTGCTAATTGCTTGCGACAACCAAACTAAAGACAATGTGTGAGGCAAAATAATGTATTGGCATTTCTAGGCATTTCGTATTTCCATGTATATGATCTTCTTCTGGGAGTAAAGGCTATGCATGGCCTCAATGCACAGTATCACTTTGACTATTTCTGATCTATTGTAATCGCCATTGCTTACAGCTCGCTGCCAATGCGGATATCCTCCAAGAATTCCAGAATCTTCGACTAGCTCGTTGGAGCAGTGGGTAGTGACCCTGCCTTCAACTCCGCGGGTCGCGGGTTCGATTTCCGCCGAGGGCCAACATTTTCTATCAATGAATTTGTTGGTCTTTGAGCCTGGGTGTATATTTGTATTAAAGTATGTATTTAACAATTATATATGTATATATTCACCAGTTGTCTGTCACCCATAACCCAAATATTAAGTTACTTATTTTGGGGACGGACGACCGTGTGTGTAAGTGTCCCATATATTTATTTATTTATTATTTATTTATTTATTATCTTGGCAGCGAGAAATTTTACCTCCTTTGAGGGTAAACTGTGCAACCCTCGGAGATAGTATCTATGATGACAAAACTTCACGCGATTAGCTGCTGGTTCAATCTATAGATTGTCTAAAAATTACATTAAAATTGGTCGAGCTGTCTCAGAGTCTCGGAGATTTTATTAGCTTCATATCCTTTTATATCACAAAGCTCTCTAGTCACACGTTGCTGTGACTCAGTCTAGTTTCGAATTCCCGTCGAAACAGACCTTAACAGTAAAAAAAGATCCAATCGCGACCAAACAGAATCATCCGCTGTGGATCATTCTAAAGATTGTCTGAAAATTATAATAAAATCGGTCCACCCGTTTCGGAGTCTCTAAATGACATACAATAAATACATATTCATTTGTATTTTTATAAAGCTTGTTATTTAGATATAAATATTTCTATCGTATGTATATAAAGTGAAAAAGTTCAGCAAAACTTTTACGAGTGAGAACTACGCTCGTCGAAGACTAAATGAAAAAAAACCTGACTGGCAAACAAGCAGGAATGTGGACATTGGCCAAAAATATAGGATTAGTATTACTTGGATCAAAGTAATAGATAAACTGCATACAGCATAAAGACGGCTCAAAAGTATTAACGGACACTTCCAGAAAAACAATCATATCATTAAAAAAAACTAAAACGTGATAAGCCCTTAATCTTAGTTCCATAAAGTCGAGAATCGCTTGACAGAATTATATTAGTTACGACTTTGTTAAATCCACGCGCATTCGTGTCTAAAATAGAACGCCCCGCTCCGCCCCGCGAGATACGTACATTTTTGGAAATCAAATAAAAGCTTCGCTATAAATAAAACGGAATAAAACAAGGTTAAAGTGAAAATAGATAAGGCGTAGATTATAACTATACATTTTCTTAAAGGTCATCTTTACGCTTGTTTATTATAGCGATAAAAGTTTTGTAGTATGACGTCATCGAAGTGAACGTAAATGAAAACTAAATAAGAACCTTAATTCCTTGGAATAAATTTCGAATTAATAAAGTCGATATTAAAAGCTTTTAAAGCGTCGCTAGAAATGATCTACGGAGATTATACCGCAAAGGCTCTATTGATGATTTATAGAATTAGGCGTTACTTTGCGGAGATCCATAATACAAAAGTAATAATAATATTATTTTGCTATAATCCGCGTTAAAGTAAATAAAAAATATATACAATGCTAAAAGTAGAGTGGACTATCCGTTTTCATACCCGATACATGCAGCTAAAATTGACCTAGCTAGGTTTCATTAAAAAAAATCCCGTTTTATCCCTGTTTTTGGGCACTAAATAAAACTTCTAAAATGAGAATAAAAAGTACCTGATATTTTTAGCTGTCAAATGCAAAGCTGTAACAGCATAATGGTAACGCGCGGACCAAGAAAGGTTGAAACCTTAGTAGGTTCGATTCCCATATGTCACCCGGCGCTTTTTTTGGCATTTTTTGTCTTTTAAAAAATTACCGAGCTCGAGGCTCAGTCATTTACGTACATACATTAAATTGCTTAAAATATACTGTGAAGCAAATATAAGAATACCCGTTTTCTTAAACAATCAATCTAATGGCTACGCTATATAATCGGCGATTACAAACGATTAGTAAATAGTGGACATACGGTCGGGTGCAGCTGCAGAAAGTCCGAAGTCACGTAAATTCATCTTAGCTCAGGCAAATGTTGTTTATTTAAATTGAATGCGTCAAAGATACCAGTGCAGTCAATGGCCAATAATCACAAACCCCAAACCAGTTGTTAACTTACATACATTAGTTACAAACGAAAATAGAAATAAATTCGGCGAATAAATAAATCTGTGGATACAAACAGATTAAAATTAATTATTTATGTTATGAAATTTATGTGAAAAATGTTAATTCCAAAATAAGAAACAACTTACTGGAAATAAACATAAGTAAATACCATCTTACTGGGAACATATGTTTACACTAACAATAAATTCAGAGGTTCGGAGATCAAAACAATATGCGTACATAAGCATAGAGTTATTTAACAAAAAAGGGGGTGCCATAGACTATCGAGAGGCCTATAATTGAGTGTCACAAAAAATGGAGGGAAGAAAAAATTCGTATAATTTTCTTTGTCTAATCTTATCCTATCCTACTAATATTAGAAATGCGAAAGTTTGTGAGTATGGATGTATGTTTGTTACCCTTTCGACGGCGAATCCGCTGAACCAATATTGATGAAATTTGGCACAATTATTCTTTATACACCGGAATAACATATAGGCTATACAAATCCTGTTAATTCTACAAGAATAGAATGACACTAAAAGTGCCATCTATTATCAACCTATCACGCGCCAACAGTTCAAGCGAACGAAGTCGCGGGTAAAGGTTAGTTACATATAAAATAGAGAGATAGATTGGTGCGGTTTATGTTTTTTCTTAATTTCTCTTTATTATAGGGCACATTTTATGCTGGCTTCTCTACTGTAGTATAATAACTTTATGATATTCAGACGATTTATAATCTCGTATACCTTCTTAACCACAGACAAAATAATAAAATTACAATATTATTTCCATGATATTGCCAACTTCTCATTAGAATACTTGCCAAATAATATTAATTAATTTTGAATTTTATGAACATAACAAATTGACTACCGGAAAATTAAAAGCGAACGTAAACTTTGGAAATATTACTTGCATTATAGTAAGGTTAATAAAGAAAAATAAATAGAAAGCAAATGTTGGTGTCTGTCTCTTTTTTCTATGTGTGATTAGACAAAGATGATACGAGTTTAATCTTCTCTCTCCTTATTTATTGTTACACTCTCACTTATAGGCTTATAATATATAGCTTCCTTACTCTATACTTGCCAAATAATATTAAGTATCTGGTAATTTTTTACAAAATAAAAAAAAATCATCAAAAAAAATATAATAATTGGGGAGGTGGGGCTGGCTCCTTGGTATTTTTATTTTTCGAGACCACCCGTTTCCCGAATAAGCTAAGTCTCATAGAAAATTAAAATTTATAACAAAATATTTTTATCATATTCGTCCTCTGTTCTGATAAATGTTTTCCATTTAGTTATTGGTATATTAAAAAAGGGTCAATATATAATCATATATCCTAATTGTATCCATAACTTAATTAAATTGTTAACCGCTATGTATATTACTAAAAGGTTTTAACCTTTTAGTAATTTACATGATAGTGTTAAACCCTTTAAGGTATGAGCACTAGTAATTCACTATGTACTACCTATGTTTTGTACGAAATTTTAAATAATAAGCGTTTTCTTTGTAGCTAATAAAAAATAATATTAAATTTTGAATATTAAATAATGGGCTACAGATCCGAGGTTTTGGGCAGTTGTTCAAAGATGGCAACAGGTAAATAAAATTTACTTTTTATTAGCTACAACAAACAAAACGTTTAATATATAAAAATTCATACAAAACGGTCAACTACTAGTACATGGTCAATTACTAGTGCACTTACCTTAATCATTTTCGTAGAGTTTTGATAAATTGAAATGAAAATCTCTTTGCTGGTGCAGGCTATTCCTATTCCATAGACCGTGTGTAAGAAACTTTTGAAATAACTAAAGCGACTAAAAATGCAATACACATGTTATTCAATAGACATTTATATGTAAACTTTTTGGCATTACACAAGAAACATTCAAACGTTTTAAAATTTTATATCGTGCGTGAAAGTCGTGAGAGTTATAATCGGAAGGTTTATTGCCAGTAATCGTCGCCACTTTATCATAGACACAGAATATTCCGCCAAAATGGACCAATTTTTCTTTGATGTCGCAATATCGTACATGAATTATCATCCAGTCATACCTAGACCTACATTCAGCTAGGAAATGAGTCAAAATATTTATTATTGTTACTGGTGGGTGGACGTGACCTTGGGAGCGAACGAGGCGAGCAGGAATGTCCACTTTATTAGTTTATTCTGTGTCCATTATGTATTGTGATTGATTTATTAGAAATTTTGTACCGAAATCAAACAACTGCAACGTTGAAAGATTCTTTGTATACCAATTTATTACGTTAACAAGTGGAGCCGTGGTGAAAAACACGACTGGGTTTCTCGAAGTTTTTGTCAGTCTGACGTCATCACTGATTTTTTATCAAACAATTCTAACATTTTGTATGTATTGTATATAACATATATTAAATTCATTGAATGATGAATAGACTACCTTCATTTCTTACCGAGCTGTCGCAAAAGGCAACTAAGGTTAGTTGACCCGCTGTGTGGTATCCGGCTGAGTAGAATAGACCATCCTCATTTCTTATCGAGGTGTCGTAAAAGGTTAAGTTAACGTCAGTCAGGCGGCCGTTCGTAACATACCTAACCAAATATTGTAACAACACTACTAGTATCACACTTAGAGTGGGATAAGGGCATGAGAATGATGATGATGTTAAATGGATAAGTTTAACTTAACTATGGATAAGTTTAATGTGACAAATCTGCCGTATTGGCACAGTGGGTCTAAAGTCTCTACAAAGATCGAGGGGGCATTTACTGAGCAGTGATGATAACAACATATGATAACAAAGATGATTGGTTAAATACTTGAACGGTTTGTATTGAATCGTCATTGTAATTGTATTGTTTTGACTGTTTTCAAGATAAAATCTATCCTTACGTCACCGTGTACCAAAATGCGCGAACGACAATGGACTTCCGTTCGCATTGTCAAGGAGATTTCCACAAGAAATATCTTAAAAATAAATTCTCTTTGTCTACATAACAATATTAGACGTGTGTGTTGTTATAATGTGCAGTCTTTTGTTTGAAATACGTCGTCTGTTGTTTTATTTAAGCTTTCATATAAGCTGCTCTCGTGACTTCATTGGCGTCAATTTTAATGTTGAAATACCCTGAATCGGACTTTTATTATTCTGTATGTTAGTCCAGCATATTCTTGGAACCATTCCACGTGGGCATGATTTGTATAGTCCTAGCGTGTAAGTAATTTGAGATAGATATAACTTGTACATTTTTGTTGTAAAAAAAGAATTATAAAGTCCAGTATATAATCTTCAATTAAACCGAATTTTATTAATATTCCTTCATAATAAAAATACTTATTAATGAAAAGGAATCAAAAAGAATGATTTCAAAGATGTAATTTATAGTCTATCGCCCGACCAAAGATGAGAGCCATGGACTAAATCATTCTATTGTATCAATGTGTGTGTTTGTTTAATCGATCACGCACACAAATATAGAAGATAAGAAGGTAGGCATTTCTGTCGGTACTCAAGGACCAAATCTAAATGGACGGAGGACGGTCAGGTCATAATTGACGAGTACCTTCTGCTGAGTATGTCCTCTACACAATTGTGCTTGAGCTTAATCGTTTCAAATTCCAATTTAAAATATTCTTTATTCAAGTACCGTTTTTGCGGTACGTAAATTTTGATAGTTCAAATTCAAATTCAAAGTATTTTTATTCAAGTAAACTTGTAAACCTAGACATCAGACTGAGCGTGGCTATACATAGTGCTGCTGACCGGGAAAAGTGGCGCCAGCTTATGCATAATAAAAGTAATCGGGACCATCACGACGCTCAGCAGTGAGCACGCGACTAAAGGAGGAGGAAACTTGTAAACAAGTGCTTTTGTATCGCAAACTCTACTGCTGGTTCGGAAAGCTGTTCCTACCGAGAAGAGCCAGCAAGAAACTCGGCGTCTGCTGTGGAAAATATAATTGTTATAATTAGTAACAGTTAGTCATTACTGTCTTGTACGGTGTAACTTCTAACAGTAGCTATATCCACGCATTCATATCATCAATTATAATCTTAGCGTTTCTCCAACATTTAAAAATTCAATTTAAAAAGTCATCACGCTAGGATACCCTAAGGATATATTGCTTAAGCGATAGTTGATAGTCCCATATGTAGGCCAAATGCTACTAATATAGAAAGTCAGTATTCCTGTCTTGTCGGGCATGTTTCAAACAATGGGCTATTTTACGCTATATTGTTAGTGGAAGGGGAAACTGTGCCAAAATTAACCCACGGCAATGTTCCTGAACGTACGTGGTGCGTACTCGGGAACTAACGTCTACAATGTTGTAAGGGAATTATTAGAACCACCTCTATAATTTATACAAATAGCCGTTACTTTGCAGTATTCTATAGAACAAAAGTTATGATTGCATTATTTTGATATTATTCGCTTTTTTTAAGAAAATTTATGTTATGCTGTGTAGGTATAAGTGTAGGAAACGTACAGCGTGTGTCACAAGACATCGTCACTAACAATACACTACAAAGGCACTGCATACATTCACTATGACAATCTCAACGATAATTTCACATGATGGCCGTTCATAAAATACGTTCGCATATCAGAAGGCGTCTTGCTTATAGTGTCAAGATGTGACAGGGGGGCGGAGGGTTTTCCGGCAAGGTGAAGTTCGCCGTTCATTTAAACATTGTAAATTGAAACATACTCGAAAGACTCAATGTCTTTTCGTTTTCAATGTTTATTTTAATACTTCAGCTTATACTTAATTATTTGTATCCGAATGCGTCCGGAGTTGTAATAATACATATGTACTAATATAATTGTTATGTAAAAATGGAAATTTATTTAAAGTTTCGTCTAAATATATCATGTTGTGGGCATTGATATTATATATCAATGATTGTGGTTCTTAGTTTTAATGGTAAAATAGTTTTTGAGGGAGGAACAAAAAGTTTTACACAGCGTGACAGTAGGGGGGAGGGGGGTGTCTAAAAAACTTATTTTAGCGTGACGTATTTATGACCGTCCCATGGTACCGAAGATATCATCCGCAGATAGGCTTCATGACAAATCGAAATGCAATATACATAAATTATTCATTTATTATTTCATTTCTTACTCTCTCGCGGGTAAAGCTTGTGAAAAAATTGTCCAGTTGATACAAATATGTATGTAATCAAAGGCTACAGTGGTATTAAATGCTACATTACAATTATGTTTCTATTTCTAAGGATACACATGTTGTTTGTGAAAGTTTTATAAGTACCTTTCAATTTAGACAGCGATCAAGTTTGGAATACAAAAAAGGTTCGCTTTCATTCAACGATAACACACTTACCGTTATTAACATAAAAATTAAAAAATGTGATATATTTTTATTAATTTTACACAAAATATTATTGTGCGATTAGAAAAAAATCTATGTTTCGCTAAACTTTTTTCTGCCATAAAAACATTCTGCTAACAATATTTACTATACAACTAATAAAGAATTAGCGAAATTGCTCCATCCGATTACTCATGATGCGATGTACAAGAAAAATACAGGATCATTTTTAAATATAAAGATCACTAGCAACTGCCAGCGGCTCCACCCGGGTGGGAAGATTAAAACCTTAATACAGTATTTTGATAACCATAAAAATGGTTAAGGTGGGTTAACCTTAAAAGCTAGACATATGCCTGTCCCGGATGTTTTTTTTAGAAATTTTAGAGGGAAACAGTTTTGTGTTACATGATTTTTGAATAACTTTCACCGTTTACTTAACACACGCAAGGAAAGCTTTAAATTTTGCCGTTTCTGTAATATTTTTATTGTTGCTTCTTTCCTATTCATCTAAGCGTAATATTGTATAGCCTATAGCCTTCCTCGATAAATGGACTGTCTGGAATTTGATCCAGTAGTTCCTGAGATTAGCGCGTTCAAACAAACAAACAAACTCTTCAGCTTTATATATTAGTATAGATTAGTATAGATAAATTGTTTCGATTGTTCATGTTCGATTGTTTAGATAGAAAAGTTGTTTCGTTCTTATTATAGAAACAAATCGACAAAGTAACTCCTAAAATTATGTTAATTTTTTTATCGTAAACTTTAGATGAATATGCAGTAACATACATCCTGCTGCCCTTATCCCACTCTAACTGGCAAAACATGTTAAAAACACGTCACAGGGTTTGGCTACGCATTTTACGATCGGCCGCCAGGCTGACGTCAACTTACATTAGTCGTATTTTTCGACACCTCGGTAAGAAAGAGGGTCATTTATTCTACTCAGCCGGATAGCATATGGCACGTCGACTTACCTTAGGTAGTTGTATTTTACGACAACTCGGTAAGAAAGACAGTGGCCTATTTTACTCAGCCAGATACCATACGGCAGGTCGACTTACCTTAGTCGCCTTTTACGACACCTCAGTTATAAATGATGCTGGTCTATTCTACTCAACCACACGGTGGAAAATAGCAAATTTGATTCGTCCTGTTTAAAAAAAAACACAAAGCAACTCCTAAAACTATGTTAATTTATTTACGTAAACATTATATGAATATGAATTTACACAGTATTTAGGTTACGTAATCAAATATTACGTAATTAATCGAATCTAACGCTCGATCGAACAAAAAATATTACGAGTCGTTCCACTGGCATTTTGTGTGTGTAAAAATATAATTATATGAATGAAACTAGCGTGTGCCATATAAGTGATGTGACGGATCCATTAGCGATGTCGATGTTCCGATTGGGTACCGCTATTGTTATCGATGTTGCTGCGTAAAACGGTGTAATCTATTAACGGACTCTTTCCGGCCAACATATATTGTTGTATATGTTTCTTTTCACTCTACACGTAATATACGTCATCATTATCCTTCTGTCCTCTTCCCACTATAAGTGTGGTCGGCACAACATGTTATATACATGTTGTCGCATGATTTGGCTACGTATTTCACGACCGGCCGCCTGCCTGACGTTAACTTACTTAGTCGCCTTATACGATCCCTCGGTAAGAAATAAGGGTGGTCTATTCTATTCTACACTTATTATAAGTGGGTTAACCTTAAAAACTAGACATTTTTATTGCTGCTCCTTTCCTATTCATCTTAGCTTAATGTTATATAGCCTTCCTCGATAAATGTACTACTATCTTACACTTAAAGAATTTTGCCAGTACGTGTAGTTCCTGAGATTAGCGCGTTCAAACACACAAATAAACTGTCGAGATTTATTTATTAATATAGATAAGCTGATCAACGTACAAAGTAGGTCAGATTGTTTGGAAATCATATTTGACTAAGATAACTCTTTCCAGATAAAATTAATTGTCTCAAAGTTGCTAAATTATTAGAATGAATATTCATCAATTTCAACATAAAAGCGGCCGAATTTCCTATTCACTTTTTTGTTTATTATAATTTCTTGACCTACTTATATTACGCAAGGATCGAGTTATTAAGTAAATTAGTTTAAAACACGATACCAAATGACTTTTTTCAATCTTTTTACATAACATTTTTGTTACGTAAAGTGCACAAAAAGAGGTTGATTATTTAAATTTTAGATTGCGATATTATTAGCTGTGCCCGTACTATAGCGGAATTCAGTATGTCACACAGTATTTCCCGCTTAAATCCCGCCCTGCAGGAATTTTATGATAAATGTAACTTATATGTTACTCCAACATCTTCCTCTCTCTTCCAGCTAAAGTCCAATCAAAATCGGCTTAGCTATACCGGAGAACTACCTACTGTAATGGCAAAACTAAAATTGTGCAATTCTATTATAGAATCTTATACTAAAACCCACAAACGACTTGCGAAATTTTGTGAGCCGCAAAGCAGAAGCCGCAAGCTTAAGTCGGTTCCTACTTTGACTGTTATATACATTGCCAATTTTTTTATGATTGTTTTTTTATGTACAAAACATATATTTGTAATGAAAGTGTGTGAATATAGCATTTGAATTTTCATCGCGAATTATACCAGACCAACTTTTTCTTACCGAGGTGTAGTAAAAGGCAACTAAGGTAAGTTGCCCCGCCATGTGATATCCGGCTGAATAGAATAGACACCCCACTTTCTTCCCGATGAATCCTAAAATACAACTAAGGTAGGTTGACCCGCCGTATGGTATCCGGCTGAGTAAAATAGACCATCCTCTTTCTTACTGAGGTGTCGTAAAAGGCGACTAAGATAAGTCGACACGTCGAGGGGTATCCAGCTAATTAGAATAGACAATCCTCTTTCTTACCGACGTATCGTAAAAGATGACTAAGATAAGTTGATGTAAGGCAAGTGGCCCGCCAATCTGTGACAACATGTTTAAAACGTGTTGTGCCGACCCCACTTAGAGTGGGACAAGAGTAGGATAATGATATATGATCGCGAAATATAGCAAAGCAATCTTATCATCACTTTTGATAAATCTACTTAATAATGGTGTTTGTCACAATTCCTCAAAACTTCTTTATACAAGTCGTCCAATGTCATGAAAGTCAAATTTTACACACAAAGACACCGAATTTCGCATTTTTGTCGCGACGATAGCTTTCTGATCTGCCCGTCAGATAACCAACCGGTTCTTTTGAACGGGACACGTGCAATCGAGAATAAAGATTCAAAAAGTTTAATCTCACGACGTTGGTAGGCAACTGTTGAGTGAAATGTACATATGAGATTTAGTTATACCATAATATGTGCAGTTGAATTGGGAATTTCATACTCAGCAATTTCACTAATAAAGACGAAAGTTTGTGTGCGGTAAATCTTTGGTGTATTAAGAGGTAATGGATTTGTAACAAATTATGGCATGTAATGGCAGGTGTTACTTTTCCCAGGTGTACTGTATGCAGGTTGAGACGTGTGTAACGTACTTTGTACATTTATGTACAAGACACATATATGTAATACATACATGAACATAGTCACACTAACTCACACTAGTACAAAGGTACACGGTCTCAGGATGCACCACGACAGTAACACGAGAGCCCTTGGTGTGAGTGAAGTGACATGTTGTTACCTGTTAGAGCGTGTTTGAGCTTGAGCTATATTCATACAACATTAGTTTTTAAATACCAGGAATTCGACAGAGATATCTTACAAGGCTTATTAGTCGTAGAGTGAACACAGTGAGTTTCATTAAAATAAAGCGGGACAAATGGAATCTAGATTAAATGAGAATTACAATTTAGTTATTATATTATATATTCTCCTATCCTTACCCCACTCTAAGTGGGGTCGGTATAACAGATTTTTCTCTTTCATTCTGTCCTATCATTCGTCGTCAACTTGCTCCTTTTATATGCTTTATACTTCACACAATCCAACCATCTCTTTTTAGGCCTCCCTCTCGGCAAATATTCAAATTTACCACTCCAAATTTAACACTTAGTTACATATATTTTATTACACAATAAAATTCAAATATTTTTACAAAATTATGTTTTTTAAACAAATTAATTTTTTTATTAAAAAGGAAATTATTATTTTCGTTCTTATGTTTTTATTTTCTTAGATTGAAAAGAAGAAATACAGATATAGAAAGACGTGTGGTCACATTACTTAAGAATGTACTTTTTATTCACCAAAAAGTGCGTGATAACTTGTGAATATCAAATACAACTTTAGTTTTACCGATCGGCCATAATGAGATTCCATTATGTCTTTTGCATTTATGTATATAAACAAAAAATACATAATACCATAAGGAATTTGATGTCATGAAATATTCATTGCTCAGTTAAATTTTATTAGGAATTAAGTTATATGAGCGTATATTTTTTTAATTAATGAAAGCAACATTTTCTACACGTACTCGCTTTCTATGAATATCACATCAAGTAAATTATACGTAATTCAATTTGATTTAAATGAAAATAACATTAGTTTCTAATGAAATCAAATTTTATTTTGATTAATTAAGTGTTAACGTAGATGCCGAAATATCTCAACTTTATTATACTGAGACGCGTATGCGTCATTTACACATAATAGCGTAATCTAATGATGTCTGTATATTTTTCTATGTATACTTATATTAATCATCATCCTCCTGCCCTTATCCCGCTCTAAGTGGGTCGGCACAACATGTTATAAACATGTCGTTACATGATTTGGCTGCGGTTTTACGACCGGCCGCCTGCCTGACGTCAATTTACCTTAGTCGTATTTTACGAAACCTCGGTAAGAAACCTCGGTGGTCTATTCTACTACACCGGATACCACACGGTGGGTCAACTAACCTTAGTCGCCTTTTTACACCTCGGTAAGAAATGAGGTTGGTCTATTCTACTCAGCCGGATATCACACAACGGATCTTTCTATACTAATATTATAAAGAGGAAAAATATGTAAGGTTTCACACAAAAACTACTGGACCGATTCCAAAATCACTCACTATTGGAAAGCTGCATCTTTACTGAGCAACATAGGCTATATTACATTAATTAAATAGGGATCCGCAATAAAAATGTAATAAGGTGTGAGAAATTACAAAAGTAATAATAAAATTATTTTGCTATAATCCGCGAAGAAGTAAAATAGAAAATATATATAATGCTAAATGTATGGACAATCGGTCATCATACCTGATACATGCAGGATTCGTAAAAACACATGCACAAACCTCCACCACCGCCACCACAATACACAAGCACAACGCCCCCCGCAACTGAAGCATCATCAGGAGATAGACTCCACGACCAAAATCGCAAAGCTTTGCAATTTGCTATAAATAAATGCTATAAATTATTTGTGAGAAATTAGTCATATAAATCTGTCATCGCACGCGATGCGGAAACTATTGATGATATATTTAATTTATTTATTTATTTTATTATTATGAGATTGGTATGTAGTGTCATCTAATAATCTAATAACTCTATGCACTAACAACGTGAACCATAAATACACCAAAGATTCAACCTAACACGAATTTTCTTTAAATAAGTTTTTAGTGAACGATTTGTAAGAACAATATGAAATACGTATGGAATATGATGGTCACTAACGCTTAAAACTCGGTAGCAACTTCATAGAAAATATACGTATCTTATGAAATGGACAATAAAGACCATGTTTCTAGTAATTTATACAAAATAACAGGCCCGTTTTCCGTTTATTAATTATATACAGCAAGTGCATCACAATAAAATACTGTTAATAAGGCGGCATACACATACAAGACATCATCATCTTCCTGCCCTTATCCCACCCTAAGTGGGGTTGGCGCAACATGTTATAAACATGTTGTCACATGATTTGGCTACGTTTTTTACAACCGGCCGCCTGCCTGACGTCAACTGATTTTAGTCGTACTTTACGACACCTCGATAAGAAAGAGGGTGGTCTATTCTACTAAATCCGATACCACACGGTAAGTCCTTAGTCGCCTTCTGACACCTCGGTAAGAAATGAGGGTGGTCTATTCTACTCAGCCGGATAGCACACGGCGAATACACATACAAGGCAGTGAGTTGGTTAAACAATTTAAAGTATTGAATAATTTTATAAAAACCGACACAATAGACTAGACTAGAAAAAATAACCGCACTCTATCTAATCTCGGGGACGCCTGTCGTCATAGGACGGGCGATCAGCTTATATTCTGGACTATTCCACTCAGTAATGGTTGTTCTCGTATCAACATAATTGAATCAAAAATAAGGAGAATTGTAGAAGAAATCATTTAGTTCAAGAATCAGAAAACGCAGTATTTCTACTTACATTCGGTTGCAAGAATTTACTGGGTAACCCCAGTTTTTTCGACCTAGCCGTGTGGTATCCGGCTAATAAGAATAGTACCACCCTCATTTCTTACAGAGGTGTCGTAAAAGGCGACTAAGGTAAATTGACCCACCGTGTGGTGTCCGGTTTAGTAGAATAGACCACCCTCCTTCTTACCGAGGTGTCGGAAAATACGACTAAGGCAAGTTGACGTCAGGCAGGCGGCCGGTCGTAAAACCGCAGCCAAATCATTTTACAGCATGTTTTTAACATGTTTTTAACATGACACCTCGGTAAAAAATGAGGTTGGTATATTCTACTCAGCCTGATACCACTACCTTAGTCGCCTTTTACGACACCTCGGTAAGAAATGAGGGTGATACTATTCTATTCAGCCGAATACCACACGGCGTAAAGGTAAAAATATCATTATAATAATATATTTAAAACTACGTATATTGACTTATCTACGAGGTACATTTGTTTTATGAAAAAAATTAACGACTTTTTAGTCTGTGGCTTGTACTCAGCTTTAGTATCTTTACGTTACCTTTAATTACATGAATTAATCATTACATCGTCTTATGTAAATGTTGTGTTCGTTGCTAATCGTAGATTTCCTACTCTTGCTTGAACGATTCGCACCGAGTAATACGGTATACAAGTATATTTAGAAATTTTCTGAAATCTATAAAAGATTTTCGATTTTAAGCTTAGGAATTTCTATTATTACTTTTATTATTACTCTTATTATTACTTTTGTACATAGGAATTTCATTCAGATATCTTTAACAATATTATAAAGGCGAAAATTCGTGTTTGTGTTTGTACCGTATAAAACTTTTAAAAGTTTAATAGATTTTTTTATATCTAACATAAAAGCTTCAATTCTACCAAATTTTATCAATGTTGGTCCAGTGGCTTTCTCTGTCTGTCCCTATATGTATGCTTAAATCTTTAAAACAACGCAACAAACTTTGTTGTGGTTTTTTTAAAAGATACGAGTGATTCAAGAGGAAGGTTTATATGTATAATAACATTCAATATGGAGTACAGAAATTCTGTAATATTTGAGGTTTCTAATGTGATGTCGTAAATAATTATATTTTTTTTCCGTTAACATCTTACTAATATTATAAACGCGAAAGTTGTGAGTACACCTTGAAAAAGGTCTACAGAAAACTCCGCTATGTCTATGATGTGTATAGTTGTATGCGCTATGTATAACAAAATATAAAAGTGATACAATTTGCTAAATTGCTACAGCGAACGGTCTATCAATGAAAATCTATGTCTATCGCACGCGTTAGTCTGAAACAGATATTATATAAATAAGATAAGCTATTTACTTACCAAAAATACGTCGCCGTTTTTTCGAAGAAGAGAAGAAGAGGAACCTACATCATTCTTTTTACGCGATTGATTTTCCAATAAGATATAGATTGACTGATTTTATAGAAATATTAATTTGCAAATACTCTTAAGTGGCCTATACCGTTAGTTTGTAGTATTTGTAAACTGGCGGCCTTTTACAATTTGAATTAAACTTGCATTTTTACAACAAAAGACTTTATACACCACCACATATTTCGCACTAAATATTATTCATTTTGACCGTATTTTCACTAATAACTAAATACCACAAAAAAAAAACAAAACATAAAATCCGAAAAATGGCGACCGACTCCATTCTCCAAAACAAATAGTGTACTAAACAACAAATTGGTACGAGTATAGGGTTAGTAGTTAGTAATTTCGATGGTCTTTCATTTAGCGACATAATAGCAGCGCCAAATTCCGCCGTGTGGTATCCGGCTGAATAGAATAGTACCACCCTCTTTTCTTACCGAGGTGTCGTAAAAGGCGACTAAGGTAAGTCGACCCGCCGTTTGGTATCCGGCTGAGTAGAATTGACCAACCTCATTTCTTACCGAGGTGTCGTAAAAGGCGACTAAGGTAAGTTGACCCACCGTGTGGTATCCGGTTGAGTAAAATAGACCACCCTCTTTCTTACCGAGGTGTCGTAAAATACGACTTAGGTAAGTTGACGTCAGGCAGGCGGCCGGTTGTAAAAACGCAGCCAAATAATGTTACACCATGTTTATAACATGTTGTGCCGACCCCACTTAGGGTGGGATAAGGGCAGGAGGATGATGAATAGCAGCGCCAAATTGTAGTGCAATAATCAAATATATGCATATGTGTGGGTATTATTTACATGTTGTGTATTATTTGCGTATTATAAAGAAATACACACACATTCGCATCCCCGCATTAACACACTACATTGAAAAATTGAGGCTGTTTAGATCGTGTCTTTGTCGTAGAACATAGGCGGAGGCGCTGCTAAAATTAATGACGCGTTCGCTGTCGTTGTAGTATCACGACCGCTCAACAGGTAGAGCTAATTTAAATTTAATTAAAAAAAATTAGATATTTCAAAGATAGCAGGAAATCTTCATGGTATAGGGAAAGGGGAATTGTTTTAGTCCAAATTTAACGCGTGCGGGCCACAGGCAGTAATGAATAAATCAAAACTACTGGGTCGATTTTAATCATTTTTTTTTCAATGAGTGATATACGCTTTATATTTTATACCTCTGGGAAGCCGGAGCGGGCCGCTAGTTTATAATATTATATAAGTATTAATACTTTGTCTATGACCTTGTATATTAATACTGCTCGGTATTTATTTAAATATATAAAAAATGCAATAAAAAAAAGAAAAAATAGAATGTTATCTGGAATCGATCGATATCGATGGTATTGCGGGTTTGAGACCGCTCGTTACCCAAATAAGCTATCGTGACTTTGAAATTGACAGAACAATTAACCTTTGCTTTGAAAACAGAGACAAAACAACATTTGTATTGAATAAAATCTTGCTATATCGATTTTTTTCCAAAAACTTCCTACGTCCTAAATTTCATAAAAAATTGTTGGGGCCGTTTTCAAAATTCAGAAAAATATATTTAGATATAGTTACTAGATTAACATCTCATTTAAATATTAAAGATAATCCTCTATAACTAGGTACCTATGTTTAGGTATCCATCAAGACTTTTTTAACAAACTTTGCACTGCAGATAACACAGGACCAAAATATATGCGGTAAACGAAAGTTGCCAACAACAAAATCCACAAAAAAAAACAATAAAATAAATTATCGGGCACTCTCTTTTTAAACTTAGAATATGCTATACAATTAAAATTTACTTTTACTTTTATGCGGAATAATGTTTAATATAATCGTTATATTATAATCTTACTAATATTATACGCGAAAGTTTGTGAGTATGAATGTCTGTTACTCTTTAACGGCGAATCCGGTGAACCAATAACGACGAAATTTTACACAATTATTTCTTATACACCGGGGTAGCTATAGGTGTTCTAAAATACGACTAAGGTAATTTGACGTCAGGCAAGCACCCGGTTGTGAAATACGCAGCCAAATCGTGTGTCAACATGTTTATAACACTTAGAGTGGGATAAGGGCAGGAAAATGGAGAATGGATTCATCTTATCATCAATATTAAGGAAACGGTCTATACTGCCTGCTAAGCATTAACCTTTGATTAATTTTGACCATTAAATTAAAATGACCATTAATTTTTTAACACTTTTTGAATAAAAGATTACTTCACTTCGTATTGCATGATGTATTAAAAAAAATAAAGCATATTATTTTTTATAGAAAACAAAAAGGCGCTAGCCAGAGTTGCCAGCCTTCGTTGTGTTCATAATGTGTTATAAAGAATATTCATCAGAATAGTAATCAAATAATAATATTTTAATATTTTAATACATTATTTAAAAAGTCAGAAAGCTATAAACATATTATAATGTTACTTTTATATTATACTAGCGGCCTGCTCCTGCTTCGCACGGGTATAAAAAATATATATCCCATGTCAGTCAGTGTAAAAAAAATGATTAAAATCTATCCAGTAGTTTTGATTTATTCATTACTGCCCGTGGCCCGCACGCGTTAAATTTGGAGAAAAACAATTTCCTTTCCCTATACCAAGAAGATTTCCTGCTATATTTGGAATATCTAAATTCATATAGTACATTTTTACTTATTTACTTTTACATTTTCCCTATGTATTTTATTTTTACAATTAATTACAGAATGTCTTTAAACAAACTCTTGAGAGAGGGACATAGCTGCTAAAGTCGAAGTGTTATAGGGCAAAGCGCGGTGTCCTCACGTCATTTGAAATCTGTAATATCTCCGAAAATGTTCACTTAAATTACATGCTGTAAACGGCCATATTGATCTATATTAAATCTATAAACTGTTTATTTAAGGTACTTAATTGGATAAGGATTAATGCTGTATTGTATAAAAATTGCTTCAAAAATATGGCATTATTTTTTGTAAAAAGTAAATGACAAAAAATGCTATAGTGGGTTATCTATAAGAGATAGACATATATATACCACCGCGGACTTTTCTGTAGACCTTTTCAAGATGTACAAATTCTTAGTAAATTATTTTGATAAATCTCCTAGGGTTTAGCCTGCGTTTGCAATGTAAGCGGAAAAAAATGTAATTATTTACGACATCACATTAGAAACCTCAAAAATTACAGTATTTCTCTACTTCGTATTGAATGTTATTATACGTACAAACCTTCCTCTGGAATCACTCTATCTATTAAAAAAAACCGCATCAAAATCGGTTGCGTAGTTTTAAAGTTTTATGCGTACATACGGAAATATGGACTTTGTTTTATAATATGTAGTGATAAATCATGTCGGTTACATAAATAATGTATTCGACATTTAAAAATTCTAATTTATTCGAGAGTTTTTTTTTGCAGTACATAAATAGTTAATTAAAACGAGTTTTGAAATGGGTAACACTAATCGCAGTATTTCTACAGGGCTACCATTTTTGGTAAACAAGTCTAATTATAAGCGGAATGTTGATTTAGTTACTCCGGGTGACTAATTAAGAACATGCTGTACTATATTTTAGACTTTCAAAACTAGTACCACTAAAAAATGTTTCTCGGCCTAAGACCAAAACAACCAAAAAGGAACAATTTATTTTGGCAACTAATTTGTTGAATTGGTTGAAAGTTGCGTAGGTACTGGAAACTTAGATTCGAAAATTAGAATACGACGTTATTTTTAATTAGATTATAATTTTGATTGCTTAATTTTTTTTTTTTTTCAAAATGATCAAATTATTTTGGCTATAATCTTCGTTTGTTAAATCTATGTAATGCTAAGTGTAGGCTATACAACCGTTTTCATACCTTATACATGCAGGATTAGTTACCTCACGTATCACAAGACACCAGCAATATCACACTACACAAGCAGTACACACATTCACTACGACAAACGTGAACGTAAGAAATAAATGAATCTCAATGATTGTTTCGCTACGTAACCGAATCGTCAGGAAACACGCCTGAAGAGAAAATCGAAGACGCAAATCGCAATCTTTGAGATTTTGTCGTAGCTATCTCCTGACGTGTGTAGTGTGAAAAATATGGTAACTTATCCTGCATGAGGTATTAGAATGGTCATATGACGCTACTTTATCATATTCTCATGGTATTATCATGGTAAACAGAAGTTAGTTATTACCAACAATATTGTCTCTATTAAAATATCCGGCTGAAGAGAATAGTACCACCCACATTTCTTACCGAGGTGTCGTAAAAGGCGACTAAGGTAAGTTGACTCACCGTGTGGTATCCGGTTAAGTAAAATAGACCACCCTCTTTCTTATCGAGGCGTCGTAAAATACGACTAAGATAAGTTGACGTCAGGCAGGCGGTAGGTCGTAAAATATGTAGCCAAATCATGTGACAACATGTTTACAACATGTCTATAACATGTTGTGCCGACCCCACTTAGAGTGGGATAAGGGCAGGAAGATGATGATTGTCATCTATTAAAAAAGTTTCTTATACTAATATATTGGTCCAATATATTGGTGAAGTTTTCTAAACACACGCATGGTAGAAAGTTCATATGTGAATGCGTAAACAGTTGAAACACTGTGTACATCACAATGGCTTTAATTGTATGGGCGATATAGTGCCATGGTGTGGAGAAAACTTACGTTTTTGTGGCTTTCGCGCGTTAACGCGAAAGTGAGCGTGTTCTGAACCTCACGATAATTGTGACGTCGTTAGAGTTTCTAGAAAATTGTTTGTAACATATAGGTACAGTAACATAACAGGTTCTATATGTAAAACATTTTAATGAACCTGAAAATGTGTCAAATTTAAATAAATTTCTAAACGTAGCCGATAACAAATGAATTCTTTTATTTTTTATTATATTGTTACAACATGTTTCAAATACAACCTCCCTTATATCGGTTAATTATATAAAAAAAAGATTGTCGCCGTCATTCGCACATTGAGATTTTTTAGAAAGAATAAATAGTTTAACTTTTGAAAAAATTGCTTCTTATTTATTAAATAGGTAAAGAAAAAATATCGTTGTTACAAATAATATAATTATTCTTATGTAGTAAAATTTAATGTTATAATGGATTAAACAAGTTTTAAATACACCATGTCTGGCAATAATAAAGTATTTCATGCATATTCAATGCTTTATTGCTTAAATCCAAAAAAAGATTTTGTCTATGATCTGTTCTATTACCGATGATTTGTGTCAATGACCTTAATGTCAACAACTCAATCCAAATTAGAATATGCTGTTTTTATCACCCCACTCTAATTTGGGTCGGTAAAACATATTATAAGCATGTTGTCACATGATTTGGCTACGTATTTTACGACCGGCCACCTACCTGGCATCAACTTACCTTAGTCGCCTTTTACGGCACCTCGGTAAGAAATAGGGGTGTTCTATTCTACTATCTAGGGTACCTACTATTCTATTCAGCAGAATACCACACGGCATATATATGTCTCTTTATTATACATCGATATTCATACACACTAGCTTGTAAGTATCGATAATTAAATCCGTCCATAAAGCAATACATATTTATTTTGTTACAGATTTTTAATTTTCTAGCTAAGCAAACTCGTTAAGTTCTTTTCTATTATTAGGTTCACAATATCCAGACAAGATAATGAAATATTATAAAGGATAACAGTTATTTTATTTTAGAAGATGAACCTTGATATATTTAGGTTGATATCTAATATTTCTGAAATTTTAGACAAAAATTGTTTTTTTGTCTCTCTTTCATTTCATCGCCGGAGAGCCGAGTCTTCCTAGTTATAAAATATAACAATTCGACAATAAGCTTTTAATCAAATAGATCACCAGTTTCTAAACGCCGAACAGCTTCACGTTCTTCTTTAGCAATCCTAGCTTTTAATTTTGCCGTTTCTCTGTCCCTTATAATTTTCCTTTCGGCCTCTTCTTCCCTCCATTCGTCTTCCCTAGCTGAATAAATCTTTTGCTTCTTACGTCCATATATTATGCCTGCAAATAAAAATGCATACCTAAAACCGCGAATCAAAGGAGATACAAGAACTGGCGGCCCGTAGGGCAGCATTATTATTCAGCAGTTTTAAATCGACGCAGCGACAAAAATAATTATTTCACACACAGCAGCTGTGATAGTTGAAAGATTATTTAAAAATCGAACATCGAACAAAGAGGTCGATAAACTTTGTTAACGCGAATCGTTAAAATGCACACCGGTACATCCCTTATTGTTAGACACTAGGTCAAGTGCAAATTGCGACAATAAATATTTTTTGTTCCGGATTCACATTTATGCCATTCGGAAGGCCAGTGGCCGAGAGTGCAGCTAATAATACCGATTGTCTCTGGTGTGGCGACCACCAATTATAGCAGGCTGGCGTTTCGCCAGCGATAAGACTAGACTAGTGTATTAATATTGTTAATCAAATCAATCACTCATTATCATCATCCTAATCAAATATTTAGTTCTTTCTTTGTTGTTTGTTTATTTTCATTCATTTTCATAGTGAGTAGTAGGAGTATATTGATAATAAGCAATGTTGTGTAGATAAAAACATTATTAACAATATGACGTATTAAATTAAAAATAATTTAACGGATACAATTAAACAGAAACAAGTTTTTAACGACAGACGTAATATACTCACATATTAAGTTAATCGTTATGTATTACGATAATGATTAAATAATATTTATATATATATTATAAGGGGCACGTAGCATGTTTCTTTATAGCATAATGATGAGAAAATTAAATCTATCTTCAGACTGCTTCTGTGCCACATATTACATAGCTCGAAGTAGTAAACTAAAAATTATAACATATGATTCTATTCAAACTTGATTAAATAGTATGTATGTATTGTACTGCATGACTTCTTTTAACTATGTTGACTACTAATATTAATTTCATATTGTAACGATAAGCTGTTACATCTGAACACAAAATAAGCATACAGAAATATGTATGTATCACAGTGAGTTAAGTATGTTGCCGAATTGAATTTTACGTACCTATATGGTACGAGTTATTTTGTAATATATTCGTGAATTTAGTTAGTCTGTTAACTTCATAACAGTAATATCAAATTAAGTTTAACTGGGAATATCGATTCGGTTACTTAAATTTTCTCCGAGGTACCTATACTTTTTTTGTGTCCCAGTCCCAACCTCCTCTAAAATTGTTAGCATATAAAGGTATTACTCAATTTCCCATAATTTTATCATACAGTTTTATTTTTAAAATCTTAATATTTCTTTCGAAAACCTTGTTCTGCGATGAAGTACTTATTTAAAAGGTTTCTAGAATATCTGTGTAGTATCGTTAGTTTTACCGACGCTTGTATGCTTGTTTAATTTTTTTTACTAAAATTTATTAACTAAATATTATTGTTTTTTATGTTAATAGTATAGTAAACTAAATTTAACTCAGTGAAAGTGTTTGATTATATTATTATGTGACTAATATATATGCTAAGCCATTAGAAAGCGTGACTTTGACGAGATATTCTAACCCGTTTGTAATAATTATTCAATAAGGTAAATTAGTGAAGTTATAAGGTACTTTGTGCTTATAAATTGCAATTTATATTTGTATAATACAAATTATTCACTTAAAAATTACTAATGACATATTTATATCCATTCAAGAACTAGAATTTTCGGCGTCTATTTGCATGGAAAGGTATTCTTATTATTTGTAATACAATTTGTATTTTAATGATTATTACAGTTCATCGATATTACTATGTAACAAAGACTAAAATGACTTTTACTATTAATTAATTATAAGTAATATGTTAACAAAACTAGCTTGCTAGTTCAATGTTATCAAACATCACAAAAATACAAAAGTTGGATTTTGCTAATGTAAATAAATCGTGGCTAGTTAAGTTCAATAACATACGCTATTAAGAAGGCGTAGCATGAAATAGGTTATTACGTAATGTTTTCATTGTCAGGAGGAGCATTGTGACATAAAATGTCACGACTCACGACCTCGCGCAATAATAAGGATTGACTGGAATAATCCTTCTGATATATGCTACAATTCCTACACAAAAGCTGTTTGTCTGTATGTAATAGATTTTCTCAAATTCTACAGAACGGATTTTTGGAAAAAATCGTGCACTTGTCGGTGAAGGATTAGGTTAGGTAAATAAATTCTCCAGATCAGCTAAACCGATTTTGTTGAAAGAGGCGGTTGTAGAAAAAATGTAGGCTTCTTTTTATCCTAGAATTCGCGCGGCTCGGTATTTACATGGGAAAAACTTAGTGGCTCACTGATTTCCATGCGGGTGAAGCCACGGGCACAGCAGGTGTGAAATTCAAAATAATTTTAGTTCAAAATGCATTTACCAGTTATATATATATGTACATAGTAGTAATGACATTTTGAGGGAAAAAAATCATTTTTTTACTTTATAATTCGTGAAGACATTACGTAAGAGGATTATGGAATTACTTATTTCTACGTGTATATCTACATATAAAATAACATTACATACTCTACTTATTAAAATAAGACCACTCAGTAATCAGTATATTATAAGTCAAAATAATTTTAGTAATGTTTTGATTCGGATTTAAAATACTATTTGCTTTGACTAATGAAAATAGTATAATATTTAAACGACGGCCCAATAATTTGTCACTGCCTTTATAAAACTTTCCTGAATGATTTCATATTTTTTATTTATTTGGAAACTTGATAAGAAACCGGTATTGACTCAATGATTCTTCTTTCCAATGTTTAAATGCAGCGCGTACCCTTCCCTAGCAATATTTTATCTTTGTCGCACACCTTATCTAACTGGTATACAGTTCTCTTTCTTCCAACTTCGTTTTCCGCTTCCAGTCCGTATTTGTCATTCGGTTCAGAAGCTTGTTTGTGTTAAATTCTCAATTGTTATATCAATTTTAATATAATTTAATATCTCAATAAAATGTACGAACGTAATTTATTTTATATATTTGCTAATGCATAAAGGGCTTTTTACTGAAGTAATATAAGTCAGTTTTCTGGTTTAAATATGTCTGTTTTATCGATCAATTAGCTTTCATGGGTGTGGTGTGCGAACATGTCATGTTTTTATCTAAACGACCATATGAAACTTACATAACTGAATAAAGTGACCTTCAAGAGTGTTAAGTGTTGTGCTTTGTGTGTTGCAGAAGTCGTCATCGACGAAGACGACGACAATGACGACACCGGCGAAGTTGTATGGACGCGAGCTGTCTGCTTATGACGAAGTTGATGTCGACGAATTGCTCGCCAAGTTGTCACAAGAAGAGCTCACAATGCTCGCGAAGGAGGTAGATCCGGATGTGAGTATACTTTAGTATAATACTTTGAACTCTAGTGTGATAAGATTTTTTTTAGAATTAAGTTGCACTAATATAGTTTATAAGAATAATTGTTACTAATACAACATAATATGGATCTCATTGATGGTCTGAAATAAATAAATATTAGTATTATTATTTATCTGAGCTTGCTACAAAAAATTAAAAAGTCACTTTTTGATGCTATTGTTACAAATATGTAATAAAGTGTTCTTATTTGACTGGCCCGTTAGAGCAGTAGGTTGTGACCCTGCATTTAGCTCGGCGAGTCGCGGGTTCGATTCCTGCCGAGGGCTAAAATTTTCTTAAAATTAATTTGTTGGTCTTTGATCCTGGGTGCATATTTGTATTTAAGTATGTATTTAAAAATATATAAGTATATACTCACCAGTTGTCTGTCTGCCATATCACAAGTATTTTAAGTTACTTACTTTGGGGACGGACGACTGTGTGTGTAAGTGTCTCATATATTTATTTATTTATTATCTATCTTACAAATTACAAATTATAAATTCATTGTAAAATCATAATTAAAATAATTTTGGTACATTAACTCAAATTTATTTCATATTAATTCATTATAATCAAAAAGTCGTGAAAGTGATGCCTTAGATTTGAATATGAACAAACTTACAATATAATATATTATGGCAATAAACTTTTTACTTAAATAAACATTATTTGACGTAACAATTGCAAGTATAATTTCAATAATTATTTATGAATTTATAACAGGTTTATGTATATTAAAAATATGCACAGGATAAAATTTGTAATAAGCTTCACAAGTCATGTGAAATATTGGCTTTAATCCATAATTCTTTGAGGTGATGGCCTTTGCTTTACTCTTCACACATCTAGTGTAGCAGTAATCAAAATATTTTAATCACCAACAATAAATAAACATAAAAATAAATATATGGGACACTTACACACACAGTCGTCCGTCCCCATTGTAAGTAACTAACTTAATACTTGTGTTATGGGTGACAGATGACTTGTGAATATATACTTACATATTTTTTAAACACATACTTAAATACACCCAGGCTTAAAGATCAATAAATTCATTTATAGAAAATGTTGGCCCTTGGTGGGAATTGTAGCTGCACCCACAGAACCAAAGGCAGGGTCACTAACCACTGCGCCAATGAGCCAGTCAAATGAAAGTTATTATATTAAAATGATTTATTGTATTCAATGGGGAATTTTATAACAAAGAAAATGTTATACAAATCATGAGTATAATTATTAAATTATTATGTAGTGTATTATGTCAAAAATTTGTTCCCCCACTTCTTGATGGTCAAAGGGTAAATTGAATATTAATGGACTGCTACTTTGCAGTAATGTAACATTCAAATTTAATATAAACTCACATTAAATTACTTTGAAGGGCATCTTCATTATAACAGGTATTCTAATTGCTTATACCTATAATTGTTGTGAGTTAAGCCTGAATATAGTTAACCTTGAGAAATTAAATCATTATTATTTTCCTTCATGATGATGATGATGAATATTCCGACCGATTTCGGTCATGGCGACCACTTTGACTCCTAGTCGGAGTGGCGCTGATGCGCCCGGATATGGCTTACGTAGCCAATCTTAGCAGCAAACTCCCGTGCGCAATGTGGGCACGTGAGCTTGCCGCTGACATAATTATAGTGAATGGCAGCGGGTGGGCGAGCCTTTAACTCATCGCGCTTCCTCGAAGTCGCGGATTTGCCTCTTCACGATCCCGCGCCATTCAGACCGCTGTGCTGCCAAAACCTCCCATTGAGAGGGCTCAATGTTGCATCTTTTCATGTGACGCTTCTGGACATATTTATATCTGAGGAGTTGGCCGCCATACTTACGCTTGCCCTCCTCTAGCTCACAATAAAAGATGCGCTTCGTGGGTGCGGATGTGGTTCACAATAAAAGATACTTCTATATTAGTTTTAATTTTATATATTTGAATAAACATACATGCACATATATAAAATCAAAACTAATATAATAGTCCTTGTATAATTATTGCAATATCCGTAATTTTTTATATACAAATATTATTTATGAAGGTCTGTAGATATTTATTATTAAATCTTTGGAAAATTACAATTTTAAATTATAAATACTTTTTGCACATTATTTGTCTGGGATATTTCTTGTTTAAAGTAACAATCTTACAAAACCTTACAATATATTTAGTGTTCCTTTCAATGTATGCTGTGATTATCTTTAAAATTATGTTAATCTTAATGTAATTCTAGTGAATCAGGAAACATTCTGCCATATTTGTAACACTTATATTTTTCAAAATAGTGTCAGTCTGATATTCACATATCACATATTAGTAATGGTGATTGTTCACAACAACTTTCAAATATATCTAGATTAAAAAGTAGTTAATAATATAGTGTAGAAGCATATTCAATCATCATCATTCTCCTTCCCTTATCCCACTCTAAGTGGAGTCAGCACAACATGTTATAAACATGTTGTCACATGATTTGGCTTTGTTTTATACGGTCAGCTGCCTGCCTGATGTCAACATACCTTAGTCAACCTTTGTGACACCTCGGTAATAAAGTGGGTGGTATATTCTACTCAGCCGGATACCACACAGTGTGTCAACTTACCTTTGTTGCCTTTTACGATACCTTGGTAAGAAATGACGGTGGTCAATTCTATTCAGCCAGATATCACACGGCTAATAAAGGATATAGTATCTATCTAATTTGGGCAGTACAGGGCGGGTGGTCAGCTCCTATTCCAGACTATTCCACCCAGTAGCATATAGTATATAGAAGGATAAAGGTGTATAGTACCAAGTTTACGATATGGGTTTTAGATATGAGCATATGCAGAGAGACATAATTATCTTCACCATAAAGTGCACGGTGAGTGAAAAAGAGTGTATATAAGTAGGTGTATAAGTAGGTAGGTAGATAGGTTAAAGCAGAAATTGCTAGGTATATGTTGTACTTATATATTATATTATCAATCGCCAGCGGCTCCGCCCGTGTGGTCGGTTAAACAAAAGATTAATATAGTAATTTAGTCTTTTGATAACCATAAAAATGGTTAAAGTGGGTTAACCTTAAAAGACATATGTTGTTGCGGTTTTTTATTTAAATCTTTTAGAGGGGAACAATTTTGTAATACATGAGTTTTGAATAATTATTACCATATATACAGCGCACACAAGGAAAGTTTTAAATTTCGCCGTTTTCGTACTATTTTTTATTGCTGCTCCTCTCCTATTCAACTTAGCGTGATGTTATATAGCCTATAACCTTCCTCGATAAATGGATCATCTTACACTGTAAGAATTTTTCAAATTGGTTCCTGAGATAAGCAGGTTCAAACAATCTTCAGCTGTATATATTAGTATAGAGTATAGATAATATTCACAACAGCTATAAAATACCAGTTGCATCATTGCAGTAACAGGATAAAACAATTTAACACATCATTATATGAATTATATATAGCTCTCGGGTATTACATGTAAGATTATTAAGCTGTGATGCAATTTTGAATAATTATGTAAAATTATCAATGAAATAACTTGATTAAAGATTAGTGTCTAGGGAGACGTTAAAGTTGCGGTCATTATAGAAAAGACGAACAGTGCATGATTAAGTTGTCACATAATGGCAAAAACAGATGGCACATAGAATGCGGAGGGATGAAAATTATGTTATCAAACAAATGTTATTCAAATTCAAATAATTCTTTATAAGAATCTGTCTTTTACAAGCACTTTTGAATTCCCAAATTACAATGAAGCTACAACTGGTTTGGAAAGGTGCTCTTACGAATAAATTAAATAAATAATAATTAAAAATAGGTTTTTTTTATTTTATAATAAATAAAAATAATAGGAGAGAATGGAAGCTAAAAACTAGTTGTGCCGACGCCACTTAGAGTGGGATAAGGATAAGAGAAGGATAGTAAATATCAACATCTAATTGGTTATTACATTATATAATCTATTGCAGAATTTTTGTCATTGCAATTTTTACACAATTGACTAAAAATTGAATGCTCTAAAAACTTTCAAAATGGCCAATCAACATAACTAAATTATTGCATTATTGGCGCGTTATTTGAAAGTATTTCAGCGTATTTCTTAATTTACCTGGTCAATTAAGGCCAATTCAAGAGCTGATTGGGTCATCTTTGTTTTATGCTGTAACCAAAGACAAACATCATCATCCTCCTGCCCTTATCCCACTCTATGTGGGGTCGGCACAACATGTTATAAACATGTTGTCATATGATTTGGCTGCGTTTTTACGACCGGCCGCCTGCCTGACATCAACTTACCTTAGTCGTATTTTACGACACCTCGGTAAGAGAGGGTGGTCTATTCTACTAAACCGGATACCACACGGTGGGTCAACTTACCTTAGTCGCCTTTTACGACACCTCGGTAAGAAATGAGGTTGGTCTATTCTACTCAGCCGGATACCACACGGCGGGTCGTCTTACCTTAGTCGCCTTTTACGACACCTCGGTAAGAAAAGAGGGTGGTACTATTCTATTCAGCCCGATACCACACGGCGTATCAACCAAATACAATACAATATAACCAAAGACAAACATATATATTTTAATTTCCAATGAAAGTATGAAGTCCTAAATGTATGAATGTACTTAATTTTAAGGTTTTTCTTATATTTAGGATTATTTTGTCATCTATATTTTAACGGTCTGCTTTATAAATGTTTTTCATACCAGGAATTCATTGAAATTTAGTTTTTCCTTTAAATGTTTTTAAATGAATTCGTTCCTTCCTTTAAATTTTAAAAAAATTATCGTTTTTCGATGTCAGTTTTTGCCTATAGCTAACAAGCTGTAGTGGGGGTATTTTCTGATACATACGGTAACTAATCTTGCATATACAAGGGAATGTTGTATGAGAGCTCATTTTGCTTTATATACATAGCATTACACAGGTTTTATGTACCTAACGTGGATTATAGCAAAATATTTCTTAATAAATTCAAAATAATTCTTCATAATTTACCTTGTGTTTTAATTCGCCATATTGTTGTTTTGTTGAGGTGATAACTTATCATTACAGAATTTATGAGTGCTTAATAATTATCAATAATGCTTTATGCATTAAAGCCAGAAGTTGGTATTATCAATTGGTAGTTAAAATTGTCCACTCGAATGTTCATATTATCTGTAGTATTAAAAGTATTCGTAGATGGAATTTTATTCAAGTATAATAGTTACTCAAAGAAATTCACGACACAGATCCCATAAATAACTTTCGAATAAAAATGTTTATTTTTTTATCTACTATTAGCAGTGTGGTATCCGGCTGAGTAGAATAGACCAACCTCATTTCTTACCGAGGTGTCGTAAAAGGGGACTAAGGTAAGTTGACCCACCGTGTAGTATCCGGTTTAGTAGAATAGACCACCCTCTTTCATACCGAAGTGTCGTAAAATACAACTAAGGTAAGTTGACATCAGGCAGGCCGGTCGTAAAAACGCAGAACTTACCTTACTTTACCATAAACATCAACTTACCTTAGTCGTATTTTACGACACCTCGGTAAGAAAGAGGGTGGTCTATTCTACTAAACCGTATAACACACGGTGGGTCAACTTACCTTAGTCGCCTTTTACGACACCTCGGTAAGAAATGAGGGTTGTACTATTCTATTCAGCCGGATACCACACGGCGGGTCGTCTTACCTTAGTCGCCTTTTACGACACCTCGGTAAGAAATGAGGGTTGTACTATTCTATTCAGCCGGATACCACACGGCGGTTTTCTATATTAAAACAATATTTTAAGTAAAAGAGCGAAAGATAAACAGAAAATATAACTACGTCTATAAATTCAAAACTACGTCTGTTCATTTCATTGACCTACTTTATCAAGATAAAAACTTATTGTATTCTAATAGTAAATTGCAGTATGAAGCAACATTTTTTATTAACCATTACGAAATAGTCAAAGGTTAAATTTATGAACGAGTAGTCAACTAAAATTGCATAAATGATTGGAGTTTCTTAAAAAACAAAACTACCGCATGGTAGTAAATTTAAGCTTTTTATTTTTAGCTCTTACTATAAACTAGGCTTAATTTTTCCAGTTTCGACAATAACATTACAGCCGGATACTATGCAATCTTGTTATTACAAAAAAGGCTAATATATATATTTTTACTTTCATTGTCTTCTGGGAACATTATCAGAACTTGTTTGTAATCAAGGAATGTTCCAAAAAGTCTATTACTGCCTAGTTAAGGCAAAAGGTTTATAACTTATCTAATGTTGCTACAACTTGTAATTGCTATTGTTCCTACAGAAACAAAGAGAACCTGGGAAATGTGAAATATTACTTAAATTTATCTGTTTATCGCTAAATGCCGTTTGTAATTGGTGTTAAATTATGAAATACTAAGTAATGAATAGCCTTTGCACTCCGTTTTCTTCGCTATGGCGACTCGTATTATATAGGGTGATACCGAGGATACGACATTAAGGGCCTGTTTCACAAGTTAATGATAAAGTATCGGACAGGTAACCGACAAATAAACCATGTAGCAGATAAATGTCTAAACAGTGACAAAAGTGAAAAATAAAAAAAAAACTGTGGCCACTTTCAATAGGTATTTGCTATCCAGCAGATAAACAAAATAACAGCCACATGATCTACCTGTTAACATATTAGGGATAAGTGCTGAATCCTATCAGAAACCTGAGAAATGCAAAATTCCGAGATATGTGTCAGATATGTTCCGAATAAGCTAACTGACAGTTGGTGACTTGTGGAACAGAACCTAAAAGAATCAAGTGATCATTTGTACGTAATAGATAACTTTAGCATAATTAAATATTCTTAAATGTCGTTTTAAAATATATATTTTGAAAGGAAATAAATATAATTTAATTGAGGTCTCGATTTGTTAGTAATGGTTGACTGACCTGTGCCCAAACTCTTAGGCACTCGCACGCATTATTAACACATAATCAACACGCCCGTCTAGGTTAGGCTATAGGCTAACGGCCCGTTACTATCCCACTGCTGTGCCTCATCTCTCCGTCTTTGGTTGAGGTAAGACTAACTAAGCTGCTCCAATGCGGATTAGTAGGCTACACATATCCCGAGAATTCTCAACAGATATGCAGTTTAACTCACGGTGTTATCGTTCACTGAAATGCGTCTGATAAATTGCAATTATCAATTAGACACATGAGCTTAGAAAAACTTATTGGCGCCTGTCTGGGGTTTGAGTTCCTTCGAAAGAGTCGCATGGTATCACTATTTTTTTTATATAAAGAGTATATTGAATTAATTACTTATTTTTAGGTTTATTTGAGTAACATTGCATATAATTGCAATATTGCATATAATAGAGTTAATTAGGAGAAACTGCGTTTATTATCGATTAAACTGAATGTTTAAAAAGAAGACTGGGACACAAACTTTCACGCCTATTGTGCGTTATTAATTAACAATAGGAATTCAATTAATAATATTTCTATGTTGTTTTTGGTTACAGGACAACTTTCTCCCTCCCTCACAAAGGAATAACTACGCGTGCGAGAAGGACCCAACGGGCCCCCTCAATCGCAAGAAACTCATTGAACACATCAACAAACAGGCATTGGAAACACCGGATCGGCCAGAGGTTAAGCCCTACGTACCGGGTGTCATACGAGGTAAAAAGGTACGTGAATTAAGAAACAATCGATCTGAAATATATTTCTTTTGATTACAAAACTCTTTAAAACTACCATCATAGTCTGCAGGGTACGCGAAAGTGTAAAAAGTACGCGAATTGAGAATTAATCGATCTCTGAATAAGCATTTTTCTTAAATCTATAAAATCTTCAAGACTATAGTCACACCATAGAGAATCAATTGATATTTTAAACATCACTTTTTGGCTCTGGTATCTCATCGAAGGTTTAAGGTAATAAGGAAACGACATAAAAGTTCATGTACTGCAAGTCAGTATAGGATTTGTTTTTAAGTGGAGAAACTAGTTAAAAGAATAATAGTCTACGGGTTACAATACGCTGGTGAAAAGTTAATCATCTTAATTTTCTTACCCTTATCCCACTCTAAGTGGGATCTGCACAATATGTCTTCATTTTCCATTCTCCTCTTCATTCTTCACATAAACCACACATCTATATCTTTTTTCGGCCTCCCTAGATGGTAAAAATATCTGAAAATCGATCGATTATTTAAATAGTATTTTTTTAATTTCTCATACTTAACAAAGTTGCAATAGTCTGTCGGGGTACGGGAAAAGGGTAAAAAGGTACGTTAACTGAGAATAAATAGATTTTTAGGTTAGTTTTTTTAAATTTGGAAATTTGTCAATGTAATCTAATATAATAGAAGACAAGTAAATTGTAAAAACGTGCTTGAAATGAGAAACAATCGATGTTATCTTATAAAACTACCTAAGCTATTTGTGTAGATTATAAATAAATGTATCAAACTACTTACTTTCTTTATTAGCTAATATCTGGGTGACCGAGCTTCGCTCGGTAATTTATATAAAAAAACACTTTAAAAAAAACAATTATTTAGTCAGGGATCGATCTTTGGCATTCACATTTCTCGAGTCTGCCCATTACCCGAATAAGCTACGTCGACTTGACAGTTAATGGCGATAATTCAATTCAATATAAATGTTAGTGTTTTTTAATGCCCAAAAACAGGGATAAAACAATATTTTTTTTTACATAAAACCTAGCTAGATCAATTTTTCTCCCCCAAAACCTCCTACATGCTGAATTTCAGGAAAATCGTTGGAGCCGTTTCCGAGATTCGGAAAATATATATATACAAGATTAACTCATTTAAATATTAAGATAAAATGAAAATAAAATAAGTTGAAATATATACTTTAAAGACAGTTCAAAATAATAATAATTATATTGCTATTGTTAATAAAATAATCTAATTTTAAAATAAATTTTGAACTATTGTTACAAAGTAATTAAATATAAATTAAAAGTATTTTTTTCAAACTCGGTTTAGCTCCACTAGTTTGAGTCCATCCAGGGTACTTATCTATGAGCTCGTTACACTAACCGCGAAAAAAGACATGAGTATAGCCGGTTTCCGAAAAGGCTACAGTACCATAGACCACATATTCACGCTGCGGCAGGTTATACAGAAGACCGAGGAGTATAACCAGCTACTTTGCTTGGCGTTTGTGGACTATGAGAAGGCCTTCGATTCGGTGGAAACATGGGCTGTGCTAAGGTCGCTCCAGAGATGGCGCATCGACTATCGGTATGTCCAAGCGTTGAAGTGTTTGTATGAAAACGCCACAATGTCTATCCGTGTCCAAGACAGAACTACGAGACCAATCCAAACGCGGCGAGGTGTGCGACAGGGAGATGTTATCTCCCCGAAGCTGTTTACCGCTGCATTGGAGGATGTCTTTAAGCTTCTGGATTGGCACGGATACGGCATCAACATTAACGGCGAGTACATCACTCACCTTAGATTTGCCGACGACATAGTCGTTATGGCAGAGTCTCTGGAGAAACTTACTTAAAATTAAATTAAACAAATCATGCAGTTCGTTGCAGTAGTTACGTCATTGTTCTATTAGTTATGCCTGAACTATTACAGTTTACAATTCATCTAAATAAAGCAAATGGATTTAAGTAATATGTCAGGAAACGAGTATGTACATATTCTGGTGTATGTAAGAAGGTCATTACGTGCTTCTTGAAAATTAGCATAATTTGTTATTATACGTGTTCTGTTACAATTCGGAGCTGCTTTTTTTATGTACACAAATGTTTATATCGTGGCAATCGTTGATTTTTCGACGCCAATTTAAAACCATAAGAATTTTCGAACAGAAATATAGATTTCTATGTATATTTAACTTTATATTTATTAAAGGCGATTATAACGTATACTTCTTCATCATCCTCCTGCCCTTATCCCACTGCAAGTGGGGTCGGCACAACATGTTAAAAACATGCTGTCACATGATTTGGCTGCGTTTTTACGACCGGCCGCCTGCCAGACGTCAACTTACCTTAGTTGTATTTTACGACACCTCGGTAAGAAGGAGGTTGGTCTATTCTACTAAACCGGATACCACGCGGTGGGTCAACTTACCTTAGACGCCTTTTACGACACCTCGGCAAGAAAGAGGGTGGTCTATTCTACTCAACCGGATACCACACGGCGGGTCGACTTACCTTAGTTGCCTTTTACGACACCTCGGTAAGAAATGAGGGTGATACTATTCTGTTCAGCCGGATACCACACGGTGTCGCCAAACATATCGCCCTATCCGAAGAATAAAGTCACATTTCCTATACTTATGCATGGGACATGTGACTTTATTCTTCTAATAGGGCAATATGACAAAGTGCCCTTGTCTAAAACGAACTTATCTGTTTCAAAAGGTCACCTACACTAACGTGCAAAACGATGTCAGATGCCAAGGTTATTAGTGTTTGTCCTTTCTAAATAATTTTAGTATAATTGTTACTTGCAACACCAAAAACATTTAAAAGAAAAGGAAATTCCTTTTTTACCGCCTGACCAAATTACAGGATTTCCCGCTCGGCCAATCTTAAGATCTGAAAATGTCATTAAAATTGGTCCAGCTATTTCGAAGTCTATAAGTAACATAAGTACGATATTTTTTCCTTCATATTTATTGAATAAATAAAAAGCAATTTCCTCAAAAGTCAACCCATTTATTCTTATCCAACAACTCAACGTGACACTCATCATCATCTTCCTGCCCCTATCCCACTCTAAGTGAGGTCGGCACAACATGTTATAAACATACTGTCACATAATTTGGATGCGTTTTTACGACCGGCCGCCTGCTTGACGTCAACTTACCTCAGTCGTATTTTACGACACCTCGGTTAGTAAGGGAGTGGTCTATTCTACTAAACCGAATACCACACGGTGGGTCAACTTACCTTAGTCGCCTTTTACGACACCTCGGTAAGAAATGAGGTTGGTCTATTCTAGTCAGCCGTATACCACACGACGGGTCGACCTACCTTAGTCGCCTTTTACGACATCTCGATAAGAAATGAGGATGGTACTATTCTATTCAGCCGGATACCACATGACTTTCTTAAGATCTACGAAAAATGTAATTAAAATTGGTCCGGCTGTTTCGAAGTCTATAAGTAATATAGGAACGTTATTTTCCCTTTATACTTATTCAATAAATAAAAATCAACTTCCTCAAAAGTCAACCCATTTATTCTTCTCCAACAACTCAACGTGACATTGACTGCGACAATGTTTTTTTTATATTATCGACCAACTATATGAAGGAGTTTGTATTTGAAACATGTTTTTTAATATACATACTATTTTTTGTATATATTGTTTTAACTTGTGTATTTTTTTTAATGCGCAGTGGATCCCACCGCCGCCGCCAGAGAAGGTTCGAGATGCGGAAGAACAAATAACCATCGACCTTGGCGACGAATATGAACAGGCCCTCACAACTGCTACACAGGAGGAAATTATCGATCTAGCTGGTAAGCCAAATAATAGAAAACATCCTAATTCAATCCAAAAGCATCTATTTAATGTGACATAAACTATTATGTACCGAATAACGAAATAATATAACCTTGGTTAGAAATAGTTCTAAAATTGTAATCCTTACAATGTGATATAAACTAATATTATTTATATTATTTAATATATATAATATATTAAATAATATAAATAATATTAGTTTATATCACATTGTATATATATATATATATATATATATATATATATATATATATATATATATATATATATATATGTATATATATTTTTAATTAATTTAATAATAATAATAATATTGTTGATATCACTGTTCCGCATGACGATAATCTCATAAGAGCTGAAAAAGATAAATTAACTAAATATCTTGACCTAGCTCATGAGATGACCGCCATGTGGGATATTGATTCAACAATAATTGTTCCAATTGTTGTGTCGGTTAATGGTCTTATTGCGAAGAGCCTCGACCAATATCTTAAGAGGCTCTCACTTAGCTGTTGGATCAAGCGTAGGATACAAAAGGCAGTTTTGCTTGAGACGGCACGGATTGTGAGGAGGTTCCTCAGTCTGGAGCCCTAACCACCGGTAGCTTGAGTACTTTCTCCGCTGCCTGTGATCAACAATTTTTTTATATTTTTAAATGTTTTTTTTTTTTGTATTCATATAGAAAATATTTAAAAATATAATGTAAATTTGTATATAAATAAATAAAAGAACAATAATAATAATAATTTAATAATTCTTTTTATAATTTAGACTGTAAGGATGTCATATGCACACAGTTTTATACTATCGCAATGCCATCCTTGCAAATGTAGCTTATATGTATATATAAATAAATAAATAAATAAAATAAATAAATAAATAAATTATTATACTAATGCTATGATATGATATTTTTTTTATTTTTTTATTAACTTATGAAAGATAGTTTAAAAATAGTTTGTGCATTCTAGTATACAAGTAAAGTAACGACCTGTTACTATCCCACTTCTGACCATAGGCCTCCCCTCTCCGTTTTGGAGGGAAAGTGTGGAGCTAAGATCTACTACGCTGCTCCAATGTGGATTACTAAGTTACACATATCCATAGAATTCTCTAGAGATATGCAGGTTTCCTCACCATAGTGAGTTGAATGAGTTTTCATTCACCGAAAACCGTTTAATAAATTGCATTGATTAATTAAACATATAAAATTATCAGAAAAACTCATTGGTGCTGTGGGTTTGAACCCTTACCCCTCGGAAGAAGCGCACCGTTTCAACACTTTACTATCACAGCTTTCGTAGTAAGACTTACACTAATTTCGGAAAATCGCTTGTCTCACTAAGAAACACTAAACGATGCGCGTCGAAAAACAAGAAAGTGGGACAGAAATATTTCAAGCGTTTTTATTATGTTGAAATGTTATAAAAGTCGATCCTTTGTTATATTTCTTGGGAATTCGCGACAATTTGGCGACAATCCAGTCCGTCTGTCTGATTGATGATGTTTGTCTTGACAATCTTTTAATATATCATCTATCTTTTAGAGTTACGTGCTTATTTTAATGTTTATGATAATTTAGCATTTTTCTAGATCATTCGTATATAACAAGTATGCCGTGTGGTATCCGGCTGAATAGAATAGTACCACCCTCCTTTCTTACCGAGGTGTCGTAAAAGGCGACTAAGGTAAGTCGACCCCCGCCGTGTGGTATCCGGCTGAGTAGAATAGACCAACCTCATTTCTTACCGAGGTGTCGTAAAAGGCGACTAAGGTAAGTTGACCCACCGTGTGGTATCCGGTTTAGTAGAATAGACAATCCTCTTTCTTACCGAGGTGTCGTAAAATACGACTTAGGTAAGTTGACGTCAGGCAGGCGGCCGGTCGTAAAAACGCAGCCAAATCATGTCAGCATGTTTATAACATGTTGTGCCGACCCCACTTAGAGTGGGATAAGGGCAGGAGGATGATGATTCGTATAAAACAAGTGATGATTTATCACAAATTTTCAATATGATGAAATGTAATACATATTTTAAATTCTCTTATACCAAAGAGCTGTGGTAACCCAGCAAGCTGCGGTAGACCAGCGGTAACACCGTGCGAGTCTCTTGAGGAAATCACGGGTTCAAACTTGGGCAGACACTACTGAGTTTTTCTGTTAAAACTTATGTGTCTAATTGATAATTACAACTTATCACATGAGTTTCGGTGAAGGAAATCATCGTGAGGAAACCTGCATATCTCTAGAGAATTCTGGAGATATGTAACCTACCAATCCACATTGGAGCAGCGTGGTAGGTCTTAGCTCCAATCCCTTCTCTCCAAAAAAAAAAAAACGGAGAGAAGAGACCTATTCTCAGCAGTGGGATAGTAACAGGCCGCTACTTACTATATACCAAAGAGAACTCAATATTTTGAAAATTGTCAGTAGTTTCAACAAAACTGAGTGTTTCGAATAATAAAAAGTTCTCTGAAATAAGTTCATACATCACAAATCACAGATAGACATGTGAATTTTACAACTCTTTTTTGCAACGGGGGCAAAAACCTTACAATATGGATAAGGCTTAAAGCTAGGGCGACAACATTTGAATTTCTATTGAGTAAGTGACTAAAATACTACAGATAGATACAGATAGACGAAATAAAACTATTTATATTAATGCATTTTGTAAATAACTAGTAATAACCCGCGGTTTTACCCGCGTACATACCGATCTCATGGCAGTGGAAAGTCTATTAAGTCGGACTGCAGATTTTTATGACTAATTTTTTACACCTTATTTCATTTTTATCGCGGATCCCTATTTTGTTTAATGTAATGTAAGCCTATGTTGCTCAGAAAAAATGCAGCTTTCTAATGGTGAAAGAATGTTTGAAATCGGTCCAGTAGTTTTTGTGTGAAAACATTACAAACATACATACAAATTTATCCTCTTTATAATATTAGTATAGTTACTATTTGCTATTTGTTACTATTTGCGGTTTCATCCGCATAGAAAAGTTTTATGTTAAATAGGCCAAGTAGTGTTATAAAAATCATTATTTGTACAAATATTGGTAGCGTTACTACCAATGAAACTAAAATAGCCGAGTGGTAAGACCAGACCATGCGATTCCGCCAAGGGGGATGACTATCCCCCTATACGAAGAATAAAGTCAAATTTCCTATGCTTATACAAGGGACATAAGCCTTTATTCTTCGGATAGGGATTCGGATGTACCATCTATCATGCATATAAATTCAAAATATGACAGCATGTAATGATTATTAATATCTGTTAAGAATGTACAAATGCTTGCCAATCGCGTACTATTTTGGGCAGTCTTAGAAAGTATTCAGAAGATATAACGGAAACGAATGATATGCCGTCACATTCCACAAAGATTTATTTAAAAAAAAATATTGATAGTTATGATTGAGTGATGATAGATAATAAATAAATATATAGGACACTTACACACACACCCGTCCATTCCCAAAGTAAGTAACTTAATACTTGTGTTATGGTAGACAGACAACTGGTGATTTTGACAACTTTTAAAATACATAGTTAAATACACATATACACCTAGAGTTGAAGACCAACAAATTCATTCATAGAAAATGTTGGCCCTCGGCGGGAATCGAACAACTTTCATAACTGAAAGCGTCTTGATTTCATGATTGAATGATGTCTTGTATTTCAGCAATCCTCGGTTTCCACTCAATGATGAATCAGGACCAGTACCACGCGTCGTTGCTGAACAAAGGACAGCCTGTGGGTTTGGGTTGGGATGGTATCACAAAAGCTACCAAGCCTAAGGTGTGTAAATAATTTATTTCAGTAGATCTTACTATGGCCAAATTCCATAATATTTATTTATGACTAATATTATTTTATAAAATTCAAAAATTCAAAATTCAAAATATTCTTTATTCAAATAAACTTGTAAACAAGCGCTTTTGAATCGCAAACTCTACTGCTGGTTCGGAAAGCTGTTCCTACCGAGAAGAGCCAGCAAGAAACTCGGCGGTTGCTCTTTTAAAAATATAATTCTTAATACTATTTACATTAAGTCGCCTGGGAGCCAAGATTGGTTATTAAGTTGGTTATGTTTTATTATTGACTTCAGATCTACCCCATGGACCCTCCCAACGACACAGACCCTGAGAAGACGATTAGCAGGGTGAAAGAAAACGACCAGACCTTCCTTGATCTCAATTGGAATAACATTAAGGTAAATGGACAGCCTTTATGGTGTGATCATGTGATGACAACTTGTGTTATGGATGACAGAAAATTGTTAAATATATACTTAAGTAATTTTAAATAAATACACAAAGAAGCACCAAATTGTTTTTACAAAATATTGGCCCTCGGTCACTGAACACAGGCCAGTTAATCTTTTTTTTAAAATTTTATTTGATATTTAAACTTTATCATAAAAAACAACATGTTGAAATCTTCTATGTTAATTTAGCAATCCATTATGTAGCAGAGTTCTAAATCTATGACTTAATTCCTCTCCTAGAGCAGAGATTTTTTCCCTATATTGAGTATAATCTAATAACCATCTTAAGTATTATCATTGCCTCCAAAGTGTTTAAAAAACTCGATGACTAAACTAAACATCTATAATAATATGTAACTCATCATTCTCCTGCCTTAACTCACAAGTGGAATGGGCACAATATGTTTTCATCTTCCATTCTCTCCTATTATTCGTCAACTCTGGCGCTACTCCATAATCCATCCATGTCTTTTTCAGCTTACCTCTAGCCACACATCCAACATTCATATTTAAAACTATTTATTTTTGAGTTGATTAATATCCCTCCTTATTACGTGTCCATAGTACCGTAATTTCGAAGTTCTCAACTTCCTCATGACTGGCCCGTTGGCGTAGTGGGTAGTGATCCTGCCTTCAGCTCCGCGGGTCGCGGGTTCGATTCCCGCCAACATTTTCAATAAATGAATTCGTTGGCCTTTGAGCCTGGGTGTATATTTGTATTTAAGTATGTATTTAAAAAATATATAAATATATACTCATCTCTGTCTACCATAACACAAGTATTAAGTTACTTACTTTGGGGGATGGACAACCGTGTGTGTAAGTGTCCCATATATTTATTTTTATTGTTTTTTTCCACACGTCCACATTAATAGTTTATGTATAAATATATAGCTATAATCACGTCGTATTCTATCGGATCTGTCTCGACTAGTTGGCGGGAACCGCTGCCGCAATTATACTGTATAAAGAGCTCATGAATAAGGGTACAGGATGGACTCGAAACTAGTGGGACTGACCCGAAAGAATAAGACGTATAGCCTTTTTTACATAAACTAGAAAAGGGTTTGGGTCCATGACACCCTTGAAAGAATTACATGTTCTCACCGTGCAGCATCACTATACGTACTAATACGTAGCCAAATTATGTGACAACATGTTTATTACATATTGTGCCGACCCCACTTAGAGTAGAATAAGGGCAAGAGATTGACGAATGAGGACTGTTCAGCTATCACACCTTCACCTACATGCGTCTATTTCCAGAATATTAGCGACGAAAAGTTTGAGAAGCTGTTCGAGTCGTTAAAGACCAACACTCACCTGGAGGTGCTGTCGTTGGTCAACGTTGGTCTGAACGACCGCACCGCACAGCTCTTGGCGGATGCGCTGGAGGCGAACAGCTCCCTTCGTGTGGTCAACGTGGAGACCAACTTCATCAGCCCCACAGGAGTGGTCCAGCTGGTGAAGGCCCTGCTCACCACCAACTGTGTTGAGGAGTTCCGGGCCTCGAACCAGGTAATTTTATATACAATTCATACGTCTAATCAATATAAGGAAGAAAACTATTTACGCCTGAAATAATGTAAATTAGACGTGCGGATGGCATAGTGTTAGAGCGAGAGTGCGTGAAACCCAGACCTTCGTCATTTTATAATAGCTGAAAGTTTTTCAGTGCATGCTCCCCACACAGGTAAGAACGATGGTAGATTATGAAATTTCTATTATAGTAGCTTTAGGAGATTTGCGGTACCCAAGGCTGCAAAATACCGATCTAATTTCGTCAAATTATAAAGTGTGATTTTTTGGTATTGCCTTCAGAATAATATTAAAAATCACGTCAGTCAATGCCAGAAACTTAGCATAGTGGAAACCCCTTGCCAGACACCAGTAATGTTCATGAAATTTTACTTCTATTTATTCGTCATAGTATAAAAGCTGATTTTAATATATATTACTTGGATAATAAGATGATGTTTTCTCATCAGCCAGACATTTTTGATCCAACCCCTGCCAGACAAGCATAAAAGGTAGCGGTAGCGGTACACGGGCAATTTACAGACTCTTAATCCATGTTAAAAGACTAAAGAAAACAGAATTACACACAAAAAAATTAAAAATCAGTTAAAATGATATATATAGCAACTAGTGTGAAAATTACAAATCCATGACCATAGGGCCATCCATAGACCATAGGAGTATAATGCAATAACAATAAGAAATGAGTTTCAATATTCCACTATTTTGACTTTTCTGTTATTGGATCTTTTTATCCTTTTTCCTTGTATCAGCGGTCGCAAGTGCTGGGCAACAAGACGGAGATGGAGATAACGCGGCTGGTGGAGCAGAATCCGACGCTTCTGCGGCTCGGCCTGCATCTGGAATATAGCGACGCACGCCACCGCGTCGCCTCGCACCTGCAGCGCAACATCGACAGAAGTGAGTATCACTTACTGATTCCAGGGTCCAGAGATCGTGACTTCGTGGAAATTGTGGAAACATCACAGTGCTGCAAAGCGACCAACATAATAAGAGCTATCTATATATTTAATATTTAAATGACTTAATCTTGTATGGATATTTATAATTTAAATTTCGGAAACGTCTCCAACGATTTTCAGTATGTAGAGGGGTTTGGGTAATTAATAAATCGACCTAGCTAGATTTCATAAAAAATTGTCGTTTTATCCATATTTTCAGGCATTGAAAAACAGTAAATAGTGAATACAAAGGTTAAATTTGCTGTTATTTGTAAATCCATGATAGGAGAAATTGGGGAAAGGGCGGCTTAAAGAAGTGAAAATATCCCGGATTGAAACCCACCTGCCAGCCCAATTACTTTTTCCTCTTTTTTTTTAAAGTATCATCTTTTTTTATATCTTCTGAAAAACTGTCGAGCAAAGCTGGGTCACTAAGGTACTACATATTTAACTTCTAAAACTCCGCAATGCATATTGAACCTACTTATAGAAAAATATAAATTGTAAGAATAATGCTTATATGTAAAGCATATTACACAATTGAAGATTGAAAGTTTGCTAAAAATGTTTGAATTTAAAAATCCTTCCAGCTTCAAACAAAACTGTTAAATAATCTAAATTTAAAAACGCTAAAATATTGACCGTCGAGGTTCTTCTCGGTAAGAGCAACATTCCAGTTGTAGCTTCATTAAATCAAATTGCTTGTAAAAAGCTTACTTGAATAAAGATTATTTTGATTTTATTTGATGCATAGTTGGTGGTTAGTACAGAAGAATATAGCAATGGTATGCCACCACTATTGTTAGAGCTCTATGATTTACCTTCAAATCTTTATTCAGTGGATGAGGTGAAAGATCGCAGTTTTGCAACGCGACCAGTAGTGATAGATTTTTATGATCTATCTACCTTTACATTCTTACTTCCGATAACTCATTTGGAGAAGGCAAAATAGTTGGTGTAACGCAATTTTATGTTTCCGCTGCGATAGAGATGCTATTATTATAACTTGTTACATACAGATCGATACAAATTGTTTTATCTTACTGAATCTATTTCTATCAAAGCTATAGATCTGGATAGTGCTGCAGTGCGGACTGCTGATCGCTGCATCCAAAGTTATTTAAGTTAGTCAAGTAAAGGCATGTTACAATCCCACTGCTGGGCATAGACCTCTTCTCTCCGTTCCTGAAGAGAAGGGTTGGAGCTAAGACCTACCACGAGGCTCCGATGCGGATCGGTAGATTACACATATCCAGATTTCTCTAGAGATATGCAGGTTTCCTCACAATGTTTTCCTTCACCAAAAAGCGTGTGATAAATTGCAATTATCAAGTTATAGTAGTATTAGTTAATTTGGAGACTTCCATTAGCTGTTCCTCAAGCAGTTAATACACCTTACTTACCAGTCTCTGAAATTGTAATTCACGCTTATATGCAATTTAGTCCTTATGTCTTTATAACTTCGATCGAATTAGTATTATTTTCTGGGTGTCTAGCACATCTGGAACTTAATGGAAATGTTGATGTAGTAAATCGTACTAATGTGAATTGATCTTCAATATCGATAGGGTCATGTCTCATTAGCCTCAAGATAGCTGGTAAAGGAATAATTGGGGTCTAAAATGTATTTAATATTAATAACAGATGATTATTAGTCTTTGAATCCAAAGTTTAAAACTAGAGAACCGTGTGTTGCTACAGACTGCTACAGACAATCAATTAGCTGTCAGCTGATTAGACTGTTCTTACTTTTATCATTTGGATGATATTCTTTAAAAAATTGCCATGATTTTTTCTTGTCTCTAAAAAGTTTGTTAAGTTATCGACTAAAAGGCGAGAAATACAACCAGTCAGTATCAGATTTTATATAATGTAATTAAGGTAATAGTAATATCTAAGGTAATTTGGGACTTGAATTTTAAATTATGTATATTTCTAAGTAGATTATGTCTTTTAAATCTTTGTTTGTTTTAAATAACGAATGTGACAAGATTATATATTTTCTTTTTGAATTATGACACAATTAAAGTGTGAAGATAATTATATTTAAGTTTATTGTCTTTGAGAATGAGGCAAAGGTAATGACTAAGATTATGTTGTGTATTGTGTAGAAGAATATAAGAATAGACTTGATTTCGTATAATTTAATGAAGTAAACATTCGAATGAGCAAAAATAACAATAATATAATTTTAAGAATTCAATGCATCAGTATAAGTTGAATATCATTTTAAATAAATCACACTTCGCTTTCCATTATCATACCATTAAACAAACATTTAAATCAATACCTCATCTACAGTTGCATTACGAATACATTGCGGACGAGGAGACAGGGGTTCCAGAAGACGTCTCAACACACGCCAGTAAACGTACATTTAATACGTTCAAATCCCATAGCGAAACCCATAATAGTAGGCAACAAGTAGATAATCCATAGCAATATCATGTCCCATGCTCACTAACAATAATAATTAAAAAATCGACTAAAATCGATAATCACTATCGAGAGAAAACAATCGGGAATCAATCCTCAAAAGTACATGGCACTAAAATTCGTACGAAATACTACAATACGAAAATTTGATAATCACATTTTCAATTATGGAGGATTTTTCAATAAGAAATTAGAAATGCTTTCCAAGCAAAATTAATTTATACTTTCATTGTACAAAATTCTTTGGTAATGTTGTACAATGAAGTGACTTAAAAAGTTTATATTTTTAGAAATTTTACTAATTTTTTTATTAGATTGTCCAATGTAAACAAGTTCCGTGTGCATAAGGGTGTTACCAGAGTTTGTAGTGCGGACAGAATCGATAAATAAAATCGATATTGTCAGATTGCCGTTTGCAAAAGCGGGCTACCACATCCCTAAGTTTGCGGTTGCCACGGCGCGGTCGCCCGCCCGCTGTCGGCATCGACAGTAGCTTCTTTAACCTCACACCGCCAAGCGCTGAAACCTCAACGCCCACTAGTGACAGAAGAATAATCGGTGAACCGATAACTGAACCGAATGAATTGGTAACGGATATCAGGAATGGAACGGACAGGTTCGTGTTGGCGCAGCCGCCAGATATACATCCCGAACCTCACTCGTGAGTACACACGACTCACACGTACATAACACGCGTGGTGCCCCCCCTTCCACCCTTCTTATGTGTTTATCGAAACTAGAGTACGTGAAATCGAACAATATAAGTTAATGTGTCCAGTTTGTCGAAATCGAAGTGCAATCAATGATAAAAAAATCAAATAAATTCAAGTCAGACAAGATATTTTTAAAAATAGTAATTTTACTATCATTTTTTTACTTTAACTGATACATAACCAATCTATACTGTCACAGTTAATGCTGTTTTTTGTTTATAAATTTATTTGGACAAACAATCTATTACCACCAACCTTATTAGAGCAAACAAAAATTAGTACCTGGAAACCTGGTATAGTTTCGAACTTGGCGCCTTGCCAGCTTAATCCCTTTATCCAAAAATTCGTACCAGCTTGTGACTTATTGAAAAGGTAATTGAAAAAGAGTTACAATCAATGGTATATTACATAGCTCAAGAAAGCGCTATGTATTGAAATAAGGTACTCAAAATTGTACTAGTTTGTGTAGTGAAGAAAAGCCTACCAAAAATCACCGTAGTTCAGTAAGCAAAATCAGTCGAGACAGTCGATAACACCTAAAATAACTTTGTGAACTCTCCTTAATTCGTCTATAGACATACAAATCATATGGAACTATTATTGTTCGACTTCGCGCTTTACTGGTTTGCCAATTACAGATTGTCGTGGGACACAAGTTGCCAGTTTCCATTGTCAAAGTATTTTGTTAATTACAGTACGGAAAGACCTAACGCTGCGACTTCAGTTCAGATTCTTTAACAACCTGCAAAAAGGGGCGCGTAGGCAATAGTTACTATAAAGGTCAGGTCCTAAAAAGGTTAATGCAGTAAGCACGACAGCGTATAACAAAACTTCGCTTCGATTAAAGCTTATTTGATATTTGAGTTTCATCACTTACAATATATCAGTGCAGTTTTATTTGAATAAAATATTGTTTCCTTTTCTTACATAACTACCATTCTGAAGAACTTTTAAAACTGCGCTCGTTATAAAATATTAAAAAATCTAAAATATTTCACTTTTTTTTAAACTCTTGTAGTAATACTTCCTTAACATTCTTTTTTTTTTCTAAATTTTAAACTCTGTATTTGAAATTTTCAATACATTTAAAACATTTCAAACGATCATAGCGATTTTATTGTATTTTAACAGATAACAATTTGATTTTTAGACGAACGGGGAGCATAGAGCCAAATAATATGTAGAATCGTCGCCAAAAAACCGGTAAAAATTCCAGTTTTGTTTGGCGCGAATGCTGAGCCCATAAAGGTGTAGCTACACCGAAGAATAACGGTTTTTTTCTTAGGCTCTAAAGCTTTTGCTAAACAATTGTACGCTTTGTAGGCCTTCGATAAGCTGAGAAGGACTCAGACGTACTATCTGATTGTTGTTTAATACATTTGAAGTATCATACAAATCGTGTATCGACTCTTGACTAACGTCACGCATGAAGAGTGTGAACTAACAGAATGCAAAATAGTGTTAGGAATTATAATTCAATGGCGTGAGCATGTGAATCCTACTTTCAAACATAGTTTTATTGATATGAATATAATGTTGCGACTATTTTTGTGTGTTATCAACAACTTCCTTCTATACCTTTATGATACTGTCAACCCGAAATGATATTGACTTCATAAAAGACTATGACTATATAGTTTGAGATTTTCAGAGGATCCTATATTTTATTTTATTAATAATATAAATATATATTAATATCTTTCAAAACTTGGGTTCGATATTAGTTTCCAAAGAGAAGTTTAGAAGAAATTATTTTTACTATTTTTGTTTCTAGATTGTGCTTTAAATGATTAGTCTTGAATTTTACCTCCTGAAAGACTTGCAAAGGAGTTAATCGACATTTTGTGATTTGCCTGTCAATTAATATGATTCTATAAATTTCCTTTAATTGACAAATTCAATACTATACATAAGAGGTCATGTGAAGTGAATATCGGTATCATACCTGATTTGTGTGTATTTAAAACCATTGACACGGCGCCCGTGTGTGTATTGCAGTACGCCAGCAACGCCGGAGCCAGAGCGGCGCTTAGAGCACTAAACGACACACTCGGTGAGTATATTGTGTCTTCGAGGTTAGAATACTTAAATATATAAGTTTTAAAACTTACAACTATTGATTTTTGTTTCGTCCTTCGGGTATACAGGCTGTCCCAAAACTTAAGAATGAAACGGCAAGATAGACCTGCTTGTGACTACTATAGAGAAAATATATCGCGTTTTTTAAATATATTTTTTGTTGCTTATTATCCAATTGTGTTTTTCTACCATTTTGGGATCTTAGTTAGTTGCGCCAATAGGTAAGTGGACTGAAAGCAAAAACATTAAAAAAAAATAGAAAAAACAATTTGACTTTTGCGCAATAAAAAAAAATTGGAAAAAAATAATTTTACTCTTGCGCAAAAACCTCATCCATTTTTCATTAGTTGTGGTAGATAGCACTACTACTAAGATTGCCGATATGAAAGCAAATCCGACATATTTCGTAAATTGTGCTCTTGATAGTTAAAAATATCATAAGGGGTGTCAATTATCAAAGAATTACAAAAAAAGTTCTATAATTTTTTTAAAAATGCGTTTTTTTCTGGATCTTTTATTATCGCGGGCGCAAAGTAATGCGTAACGTTTATTGTAAAGAATGATTTCTAACTTCCAATTTCCTCTTTTAAACCATTAGAAACTAGTTATTAATTTAATTCCATGTTTTACCCTTTTACATAACCATTGTATAACGTTAAAACAACAAAAACAAAACATAAAATATTTTATTTTCTTAAAAATTTACATAAAATGTTACAATTCATAAAACAACATCGAAAATACGCTACACATATCAATAACGAAATATACAATAAATTAGCCAGTAATTCACAACATTTCTGTTTCGTTCAAAAATATAGATTTGCAGCTATTTTAGATTATGTGTTATAGATTTATAGGTAAATCTATTGTTGTTCTAATTAATTTTCATTTAATTTTGTTTTATCGTCCTATTTTTCAGTATTTTGCAGTTTTTGATAAAATACAAAATGAGTTGCAATTCCATAATTATTTACATTACTCGCTCATGCATACTTTACACAAACACACAAAACAAACTCGGTCATAGAAACATATTTCCAATGATGTATTAAACATTTTGGATGAACGGGGCTTCCGTCCCAAGTGTTATACCACAACTAAGTACCAGAATGGTCCCAAATTTGACCAAACTTTATCTAAATTTTCATTGTGATTGGAGTGAACTTGAGCTAAGATTAACTTGTTATACCAATTGCTTCATTGAAAAGAAAGTCAAAAATAAGAAAAACTACTAATATATTATTTTGAAATGGTTTTTAATAGTTGATTTCACCCAATTAGGTGGGCGAATCCGGCGCTTGAGCCTGTTCACACGCAGCCCCAGCTACGTAGCGGGTTGGATACCCTGAACGCCCGCACAACCGTCACGCTCTTTGTTCATGTGTAGACTGTACTTTGATCGTTTAGATTCAGTCTATTTTCTTCAGCTTCTCATTTATAGAAATCACATTTTTCCGCTTATATGGAACAATCGTAGATTTTGTACTACTTTTTTACTAATATGATTGGGCGTTAAAAATGTCTGAATATTGACATCTTTTGATATGTATCGACGCACGTCTTAGATTTGACTAATAGAAATGAAATAATCAACTTGTCTGTTGTAGTCAAATAACCACGTAATTTGCTACATTTTATATAATCCGTAATTTTTGTATTTACCTTTTATGATTGTAAGATGTAAGCAAAAAAAAAAACTTGGACAACTCCACATGACTAAAAATTTTAATATCTTGCTTGCCATAAATTTGGATATTGGTATTAAATGGTTTTTATAATTGACATAAAACAAGCGTCATCTAATATAATGGTTATCTTAAGAATAAGTATAATCGATTTTATTGATATTTAAATCCTGGTGAAACATTACTGATGTTTTTAGTAAATATATACACTTTTTTTACTTAAAATGAAAATCGATTTCCTGCCAGACAAAAATATTTTTTTTTACTGTATTTTATTGACTACACATTATCAAAGACACGTATTGACGGATAATTTTGTATGCTTGTTGTAAGATTTTGTGCGCAATCAAGAGTTATGATTTTATTTTTAAAACGATATCTTGAAAATCGATAACGACTTGCGACTAGATGGCAGGTCCATCACTACATCGCATAAACGAGACAGATATTATTGATATTGGGAAATAAAAGCATAAATCTTGTCTATGTTTGGACGTTTATAATTAATTCTAATTCTAGTGTGCTAATGAAATCGTATTAATTTTTATCATTAAATAAATTGTAATATATGTTTAGACTGCACATTCCATTAATGCATAACATGTTTCTCTGCTAAATAAAATAATCTTTATAACTCCTTATAATTTTAAAAGATTGTATATTGCTGTTATAAAAGAACTTAGAACGGATATTTTCTCAAAAAGGTAATGATAATAGAGTAGAGAAACCATAGATAGGCTTATAAGTGATCGTGACTATTAATAATGAAAGGGAAGATGGCACTCCTATACTTCATCTTTGTCTAATCACACATAAAAAAGAGAGACAGATAGATCAGCCTCATTTTGTTTCTCTTTATTGTGATATGGCTTCCCTTCTCTAGTATTATTACCTCTATGAATTTTCTTCATTTAGTTTTTCTTTTGGGTCATGGCTACACTAAAAATAATTCACCTCGCCCATTCAGAAGTTGGTGAAGTTAATTTTCTTTAATACGATGAATACATACTTTGTCCCATATTTTATTATAGCTGACAAAGGTTTTAGTAAATGCCATTAGTTAAAATTCCGTTACGTTAATGGAGAGAAGTCATGTTCTGTGTCAATGGACTTTAGTTTAACATTTTTCAACAAAGCACTAGGTTTTTTACTTAGCTGAACGCTTTTGGCACACGTATCAAAAGTAAAGGCTGGACTATTAAAATTAACTCGTCATTTACTAGTAGCTAAGAACTTGCTGCGGGAACTTATGAGAACTCAGGCCATTACAGTATTAGTCCGGCTATAAATTATTCTTTGTATTATGGAGTGGTTTTTGGATTCTCAGTGATATCCATTCAGACTTACAGCTGTATGCCATATGTCTCTAAGGAGATCTCTGAAGAAAAATTCCATCCCTCGGAGTAAAATTAGTTATACAGTCAAGTTGATTAGTTATTGGGTTTCTTAAAATACTGGAAATTTAGAAATAAATACCCAAGAACTACTCTTTATTTTTGCTCCGTTTAATTATTGAATATTTCTTATGTCGATTCTGTTTTCACTTCATATTTTTTTCACCCAAATCTTAATGCTTTCATTATAATTGTGAATTAAATCTACAATACGATTGCTATTAATTGTAGTAACTGCCGAATATCTATACATATGCTTTAAGGTTCCCAAACAGCCTAGCATTAGCTCCGATGCGGAAAATTAGATTTGAGTTTGACCTTTGTTATTCTTCGTATTGAATTGCTCACTGTTGAATGTCGGTCTCTTCTAGGTCCTTTACCGATTCTGTGTCTATTAGATAAAACGGCTCGACCTTTCTATGACCAGTCCATACAGTGAGAGGTGTTAACTACGCGGTGTTGGCTACTTCGACGCCCTTAGGACCCTAAACTCAAATATTTAATGCAAAACATTTGGAAGCCTTGTTTCAGTAATTAAAATGCCAAAGAATTACGTCATAAATGCAAAGAAGTTAGACTTTTAATAATGTAATGGCCTCGGTTGTCGAGCTTAGAACAATAACCTTTTGCTTTCTTGAAACGATATTTGCTTACCTTTTAAAATGTAACTTTATGTATATTTGATAGTGAATCTACTGGGAGATACTAGTGTCTATAACATTGTGATAAACATCATGTTTTTCCATTTAAAAAAATATTGCTTCGTTTTTTTTTTCATTATTTCAATTTAAGAGAGATTATTTGTAAATGAATTTAGAGTATTTTAATGTAATTTCTTATCTTTGTTGTATCGAGCTATGAAATTTTGAAATTAATATAAAAATCATATTTTAATTGTAATAATAGATTTTATTTATGTGGGTATAAAATGATGTATGGAACATTTTGGTCCAACGACAACCTTGACTAGTAGAGTCGCAGTTATGTAGTTTGTGACAAAAAAATAAATAAAGCACTTAAATTTTTTAATTTGTTTTATTTTGTTTATGACAGTCCGGCGCCAATAAATGACAGGCAGATTCTATATTAATGTATAGAAACCGGCTATACTCACGTGTTATTTTATCGGATGAGCCCGACTAGTTTCAAGCCCATACGGGGCTCTTATTCATGAGCTCTTTACGCGGCGTTATCTTTACGCGGCGGGAACTGAACAGTTCCCGCCGCGATAAAAAACCGATAAAATAACATGTGAGTATAGCCGGTTTCTATACATTAATTATGAATTCCACTCACGATAGTTTAAAGATTCTATATTATCTATAGACATGATTACATGCATACTGTGACGCTATATAGCTGAGTAAATAAATATCTGCTGTAAATATTGTATAATGAATATTATGAAATTTACTTAAAGCATGATTCTTATTGTATTTATTCAGTTGTAAACAAAAGGTTTAGCTCTAAACAAACTTACTTTATTTGAGTATATTTTGATTCAACATAAAAGTAGAGATTTTGTAATTGTATCTTTCGAAAATGTGTAATTAATTGTTAGAATCCAAAACGCACATAGTCATCGTTGGCACTTTGAACGACGTCATCTGATCGGATCGGATCGACGCATATATGTCGTAGGTTACCAGTACGAATAATTATAACAACGATATTTTTCCTTTATATTTATTCAATAAATAAGAAAATATTTCCTCAAAAATAAATTCATTCTTTTTGATAACTCCGCGCACAAATCACGGCTAAGTCTAATGGCGCTACCACTCTCCTCTCCACCCGTCACCACACCTCGCCATAGCTATCTTCACGTCCCTATGCTACAAATTCTGGCTTTTCCTTCCTTTAAGTAATAAACTATGAAGTATTTGTTTTTTTCTTAGTTTGCCAGATGAGTAGCTCGTCGAGTACTGCTTCCATTTCTGGGTTCCCGCCAAGACGAGATAACTGCCAATAGAAATACAAAGTAACTAAAAATAAATACTGTGGGATAATACATATAGAACAGGATAATACATGGACCGATCTATGACGTATACCGCACGATTTATAGGAGACTAAGGAATGCGTCATATCTAGTGATGTATATTAAATTACAATCAATATTTATATCAAGTGCTATAGTTATGACATCTTTAAATAAGATACTCTTTTAACAATTATTTAGGCGCCAGCGAATGTGACGCCATCTTAAAGTTGTTAGAAATGGAAATAGTCAAATGTAATCTCTTTAGGTATTTAATGCTAAAACCTGGTAATCACGTGACCAAGGAAAGGAGGGACTAATTGTCTATAAGATGTCGGTATAAGATTCTATAATAAAATTCCGCAATCAATTTCAGCTTTGCCATTACAGCAGTTTAAAAACACTGTTAAAAAGAGGCTGATACAGAAAGCCTACTATACTCTTGAAGATTATTTAGAAGATAAGAATGTGTGGATATAGCTCTCTTTGAACCTGTACAAGACAGTAACGACATAATGTAAACAGTATTAAGAATTATTTTTTAAAAGAGCAACTGCCGAGTTTCTTGCTGGCTCTTCTCGGTAGGAACAGCTTTCCGAACCAGCAGTAGAGTTGACGATTCAAAAGCACTTGTTTACAAGTTTATTTGAATAAAGAATATTTTGAATTTGAATAAAATAGACAATATAATTCTAAGTTTGTTACCGCTATATAATTTTCCCTCTCATACATATAGTCCCGTCCCCCTCGCACGCTTACTTTCAATCACCGCACGCGCATCGCCGAGAGAGGGCGACACTGAGATCCCTTTATGGGATAAGTCCGCCTTTGTGCTCTTTTTTGTTAGCTATTAATTTTGTTTTTTTACTTTTTACTTTGTTATAATTTTTGTTTGTAAAATTGTGTACAATAAAGAGATACAACAACAACAACAACACTCGATTGCTGAAACGTTTGGGACGAAAACGCTGCGCTCGCGCATTATTAACACATTTCTTTAATAAGTGTAAATTTAGTGAGTGTTGTGGAGTGCCAGAAAATTGCCTGCTGATTCTCCTGTGCCCGGGACAGTAGTCACCCAAGGTAAGCGTGTCTTCTCTTCATTCCGCTACTAAAATATAGTTCTTCACCCCCGCCATTTTTCCCGTTACCGCAATGAACCATCCCCTTTTAACTTCCACTTTCCATCATAATTTCTCACCCTGCATCCTTCCAGAATCCCGCGCCGCTTCAAAGTCTATAAAATCAGATTTAACTAGAATGGTTATCATACTGTCACGCTGCTGTATTGTGACGTCATTGTACGATTATTAAACACCCACGTGTCCAAGTCATGTTACAACATGTCTGAAGGAGTTCTGTTCCTGAAGCTAAACCGAGCTAGTGTTTAATATTGGACCTCGCTTTTGTTCTTCTTCTTTTACAATAGGTTATCAGTTAATATTGAATTTTTATCGATACTCGATTTGAACAGTACGTGTTGCTAGTGACAACATACGGATCTATGTCCTTAGTGCGAATTCTTTATTCGATCGTGTAAGCGTCAGCAGCAGGGTCGTCTCGCTGATTCCCCGGGTGGGGGGTAAGCGGGGTACGGGCCTCGAGGCGTACCTCATTGCCCGGGCAGTTCCTCGCGGGCACTTATGCCCGGTTTGTGTTTCGGCCTTAGGCCGAGGTCACCTGGGTGACCTATGGGTGTCGGTGTTTGGGCCGTGGGCCCAGGTCACCTAGGTGACCTAAGGGATGTCTGGTTCGGTGGGGAGGTCTGGGAATATTAGCTCCCAGACCTCAAAGTCGTCGTCAGGTGGTGTCATATCAGGTGGTGTCATATCCGGTGGTGTCATAATCCGTGGTGTCGCCCTCTCGCCCGTCGCGTCGTCCTCGTCGTCGCCGTCGTCATCCGCATCGGGCCGCGGAGACGGTGACCGCAGGAGCTCGCGAGGCAGGGAACGTCCATCAGGTGGTCGCGCATGGAGTGGCGCGATGCCGTGGAGGTGTACGTGCGCGCTGTGGTCCGCACGCGCGAACATCCGGCGCGCAAGGCGACGGACATACTCCTCCACGGTCGGCATTTTGGTATCCCGATGCACGACGTCGTTCCGCACATACCTCGGGGCTCCTATGATCAGTCGCAGGCAGCGGTTCTGCTGGACTTGCAGTCTTCGCTTCTGGTACGACGAACATAGCGCGTACCAGGCGGGTGCCGCATACGTCAAGCGCGAGCGGACGTAGGCACCGTAGACCCGCAGTTTGGTGTTCATAGGTAGATGGGATGTGAATAGCGCGTGAAGCTTGGACCTGGCAGCGGCAGCTCGACCCACGACGTGATTCACCGTGGGGATCATGCACAGGCTGCGGTCCAACTTACACCCCAAAAACCTTACTGTGGTCTTCCACTCTACGTCCTGGCCTCGTAGAGTCAGCTGTCGTAGCGGCTTGGAGCGGCTGGTGAGCAGAGCGGCCGTCTTCCCAACGTTGACGGCCATCCTCCACTTGTCCCGCCATTCCGGCAACAAGTCCAGCATACGCTGCATGCGTTTGGTGGCGACGATCTGATGGTAGGACGACGCGAAATACGCGCTGTCGTCGGCGAACAGCGACAGGCGGCGATGATCGCCTCCGCGATGAACGCAGCAGCATCGTCGACTCCCGAAGGTGTAGTGATCGGGCCTGCTAGCTCAAGCCCGGCAAGCTCTGCGGTGTAGCGCTCCCAGTTCGTCCGCGTCCGCGGCGGGCGAGGCACTAAGAAGCCTCCCTGGGTGGCTAGGGTGACCAGAACCGGAAGGTGTTGCGTGTCGAGGTCGTAGAGTACCTCGACATCAAAGGGGTTGTCCAGTCCATGGTGCAGCACTATGTCTATGACGTCTGGCTGGGAGCGGCTGTCGGTGGGTATGTGGGTCGGCGCTCCCGGCCCCACCACACCGTACCCGCTCCTCACGCTATCTTCGTGCAGGTGCCTCCCGACCGCAGTGATGATTCGCGATCCCCACGCGTGATGTTTCGCGTTGAGATCGCCCACGATCACTGCAGGTCCCTGCTGCCCGAAGATTGCCTCGACATCAGTGCTGCAGAAAGTCAGTCCGGGTGGTTTGTAGGCGGCATAGATGCGGAGCTCCTGGTTGCTCACGTTGACTCGCACCCCCTGTGTACGGGTGCTAGTGAACGGGGTGTGCTCCAGCTCTTTGTGTATGATGTCCCTCCGCACCAGAGCGGCCGTACCTCTGTACGGGCGGCCCCGGGGTGAGACTTCATCGCGGTGTAAGCGTCACTCCAATTTGTACGGCGTTGATACAGTGGTCACTAGATGTCGCTGTTGCAGCGTCATACAAATTGGCTTTCATTACTTACTTACTTACTTACAACCCACAGAAAGGCTTAACTTAAGTCTAAGAGATATGCTTATACGTAAAGCATATTACAAAATTAAAAAAATTATAGAATTAGGCGACACTTTGCGGGGTCCATAATACAAAAGTAATGAGAATATTATTTTGCTATAATCCGCGATAAAACAATTTGCTTTGCGATTTTATCGTGGAGTCTATCTCCTGACGATGCTTCGGTTACGGGGCGAAACAATTGTTGAGATTGTGGTGGTGAATGTGTGCAGTGCTTGTGTATTATTGTGTTCTCAGTGTCGGGTAGTGCATGAGTTCTTACAAATTCTGCATGTATCAGGTATGAGAACGAATAGTACACTCTACATTTAGCATTACATAAATTTTCTTTTATCGCGGATTATAGCAAAATAATATTTTAATTCCTTTTTTTTACAATATTAAAGATTATTTGGACAGAAAAATGCCTGGATTAAACAAATCCTTTCAGCTGCGGTTTAATAATGTAAAATTGAAAATGTTTAAAAGATTACCCGCCGAATTTCTTTCTGGTTCTTCTCTGTAAGAGCAACATTCCAAAGCAGTTGTAACTTCGTTAAAATAATGATCCGTGACGATTCAAAAGTGCTTAAAAGAGCTTCTTTAAATAAAGGTTATTTTAATTTGATTTGAACACTTCAGTGCAGTTCTTCTAAACACGCAATTTATTTCTATTTGCGTGTTTAATAGTCATAATGGTAACTAATGAAGAAAAATAATTGACGAGATCACACGTGTTACTAAAGGTGATCGAATCATTATAGAGTCAGACAATTCAAGGATATAATAAAACGTATTTTATTTTCTTACCGGTACCAATTTATCTGATTCCTTTTTTCCATTGATATTCATATTAAATAAAGTACCTGAGTCACCGAGCTTTGATTGATATTTTTTTTATTAAATAATCATCATTCTCTTTCCCTCATCACTCTAAATGGGGTCGGTACATGTTATAAATATGTTGTAACTTGATTTGGTTACGTATTTTAAGACCGGTCGCCTGCCTGACGTCAAATTACCTCAGTCGCCTTTACGTCAACTCAGTAAAAAAGAGGGTAGTTTATTCTACACAGACGAATAACACACGGCGGTTCAACTTTCCTTAGTCAACTTTTACCACACGGCAAGAAAAGAGTGGGTCTATTCTATTCGATTCACCCGGATACCACGCGGCTTTGACGCTTAATTCTATAAATTATTTAAATAAGTACACTTACTTCCTCCCTTATTTCCTTGTCGAGGGCCCAAAGAGTATCACGGGTGTACTGCAAGCTTCCAGCTTTCTCCAAAAGAGACAAAAAATATTTTTTCAGATCGACGTCACGAGTTCGTTGACGAAGAATTTCTTTATTTTAATTAAGGAGTATTATTTAAGGGAAATTCTATCATGTCTATAACTAATATATAAAGCTAATGAGTTTGTCTGTTTGTCTTATGGTATGATTTTTTGAACGATTTGAATTCGAAAAATTGTTTGATTGTAAGATAGTCCAGTTTTCGAGAAAGGCTATAAACTATATTATAACAAGAGTCTATAGCCAAAACTATATAGCAAATATTAAAGCTATCGAAATACTATCCTCAAAAAGCTATTAAATTCAGTGCGCTAAGGAAACGGAGAAAGTTATTCACAAATCTCTTATAATTAATTCACGATATGTTTTATGTTCAAAATATGAATTCGGGAAAAAACTTAGGATACACTGATTTTTGTGCGGGCGAATCTGTTGGCACAGCTAGTTCTATTGTAAGTTTCGATGCGTATTGTATTTAACCCAACTCATCATCTTCCTGCCCTTATCCCACTCTAAGTGGGGTCGGCACATGTTATAAACATGCTGTCACATGATTTGGCTGCGTTTTCGATCGGCCGCCTGCCTGACGTCAACTCACCTCTGCCGTATTTTACGACACCTTATTAAGAAAGAGGGTGGTCTATTCTACCAAACCGGATACCACACGATGGATCAACTTACCTTAGTCGCCTTTAACGACACCTCGGTAAGAACTGAGGTTGGTCTATTCAATACAGCCGGATACCACACGGCGGGTCGTATTTACCTTAGTCGCCTTTTACGACACGTCGGTAAGAAATGAGGGTAGTACTATTCTATTCAGCTAGATACCGGCGTTACACGGCGTTGTTGCACCGGAAAACGCAGTGTAGGCAGTGAAAGAAGTCGAGGGGAGCCGCTGTATTAAGGTGGAAAGATGTGAAGTTTAAAAGAACTTTGAAGAGACAAATTGTCCGATGATTACTTATTAAAATCCATTGTAAATATCAATAAAATAATAGATTAATATAGAAATCGATTATTGTATCACATCTCTAGGAACAGGTATGTACACCACACATTTAGCATTATATTTATTATCTTAAACGGCGGATAATAGCAAAATATTATTATCTTTTACATTATGGTTCTTCGCAAAATAGCCGTGTGGTATCCGGCTGAGTAGAATATTATCACCCTCATTTTTTTACCGAGGTGTCGTAAAAGACGACTAAGGTAAGTCGACCCGCCGTGTGTTATCCGGCTGAGTAGAATAAACCAACCTCTCTTCTTACCGAGGTGTCGTAAAAGACGACTAAGGTAAGTCGACCCGCCGTGTGGTATCCGGCTGAATAGTCTAGACCATCCTCTTTCTTACCGAGGTATCGTTAAATACGTCTGAGGTAAGTTGACGTCAGGCAGACGGCCGGTTGTAAAAACGCAACCAAATCATGTGACAGCATGTTTATAACATGTTGTGCCGACCTCACTTACAGTGGGATAAGTGTTGGAGGATGATGATATGGTTCTCCGCAAAGTGTCACCTAATTGTTTTAATTTTTTAACTAAAGTATATCACAGTCATCATCATCATGTTAAGTTATGTAAAGGATACTTTTTATCTTTTCACTTTCTGCAGTTCCCAGAGCGTGAATAATTGGTAAAGTGAATTTTCCCTCCGTAATATCTTCGCAAAAAGACAACTCCTGCGACTGAGACAAAAAACAATCAGCATATAAGCTTTAATTGTATCACATTTTATCAATATTGTACTAAGCTGAACGCAGACAGACTTCACTTATGATATTAGTGTATACAAAAGTAATAATAAAATTATTTTGCTACAGTCCGCGATGAAGTAAAATAGAAAATATATAAATAATGCTAAATCTAGAGTGGACAATCGGTTATCATACCTGATACATGCAGGATTCCACGACCAAAATCGCAAAGCTATTTTGGTCGCGATTTGCGATTTTGGTCGTGGAGTCTATCTTCTGTTGATGCTTCGGTTGCGGGGCGAAACGATTGTTGAGTTTGTGATAGTGAATGTATATAGTGCTTGTGTATTGTGGTGGCGGTGGTGGAGGTTTGTGCATGTGTTTTTACGAATCCTGCATGTATCAGGTATGATTACCGATTGTCAAATCTACATTTAGCATTATATATATTTTCTATTTTACTTGATTGCGGATTATAGCAAAATTGTATTATTAGTTTTGTATTATGGATCTCTGCAAAGTAACGCCTAATTCTATAAATTATATTTGTGTATATTCTTACATGTTTATCTCCATCGGCAGGCCATTCTTCTAATGCCTGAAACAGATAAAACATTTAGTATTATTTGTTTATCAAATCAACAAATAAATGTCACGAGTAATCTAGCATCGTACGACTGCTCTAAGACGTACTTGAGCTTAGGTCAATTACAAAAGCATTCTCCTTTTCCCACTCTAAGTGGGATCGGCGCAAGATATTATAAATATGTTGTCACATGATTTGGCTAGGTATTTCACCGGCCGCCTGCCTGACGTTAACTTACTTTAGTCGCCTTTAACAACACCTAGATAAGAAATGAGGATGGTCTATTCTACTCAGTCGGATACCACACGGCTTAGTTTGATAAAAATAAGATATACTTTATTATCAAATATGTCAACATGGCGTACAATAAGACTACATCGACAAAATTCGAGTTTTGTTTTTACTGTTGCTTCTTGTCGCAAATGGATTAAATACCTTCTTAAAATATTATTGTTAAATAGGTAATTTTAATTACCGTAAATTAAAATATAGTTTTCGTAAATAAAGATATTATTATTGGCGAATGATGAAATTAATATTAATTTGCATAAGATTACAACATTAATGTATATAAATTCATTTGCATTCAGCGAGCTGCTACACACAGTTCACGTCGCAATAATGCCGTATAAAGAGCTCATGAATAAGGGCCTCGTATGGGCCTAAAATCGGCCTCACCCGATAGAATATAACGTTACTGTAGCTGGCCTCTAAACATAAACTATAAATACCACTCACGATACTCTAAATTGAAAGAAATAAAAACAGATATACCTCTGGATGACCGAGATTGCAATAATCGTCCTTAATTTGAAAGTACAGTCCGAAAAGCAAAATTAAATTGGTGTAATCCCTTTTGTCTTTGCTGAACAGTTGAATAATCCGAATAGTTAGTTTCAGCATGCAGCCAAAATCTGAAACGAATTCAAAAATTTATATACAAACTCAAAAGATGCGGGTATGTTGTGATAATTTTTATCTAATTTTCTAATACTGATGAATGGGCTAACATAATGTATGAAATGCAATAACATAGTAACATAGAGATCATTTGATCTATCTGATTGACTAAATTTGAAAGAAACGTTCCGGATGTCACACGGATGTTTAATTATCCTTTATTCCTGTTTCCACTCTAAGTGGGGTCGGCACAACTTTTAGCTTTTGTGTCTACATTAAAGCGATCATTCATCAGTTTCTATTTGTTAGTAGATGTAAATGGACCTCTGCGCATTTTCGATTTAATTTTCCTGTTCTAGCGCGCTTCGTTATTTTGTAATGTCTTTAGAAAGGCTCTTTTACTTTTTATCATTCGCAATGCTGGTAAATTCAATAAATTCCGAAGAAAGTCCGCCATTTTTTTTTCGGGAATTGACATTAAGTAGCACCGTGCCATATATACTACGTCTACACAGCAGCGATATCGCTGACGACCAGCAACTTTATAGAATTGCAGCGATCGGATAGCCGCAATATCTTTTTCATGAGGACGAATCTCTTACGGACGCGCACCGGCACATACCGTTAAGGAGTGTTCGATTTGCACGGACTAAACGACCTCCCCCTGCTCACCTAGGCCAACATGGAACCGCTCAGCATTACTTCATGATGGCTTGTTTTTTTCTAGTGCTTCACTCTCTTCTTTTTAGCATCATGACTTTTGACATAGTTTCACACTTTAGCCACTCCTACTCGCTGGAAAACGTGCACCTTACTAAGTTATGTGGACTTATTCATCATGGGTTCATTGTAAAGCATTATTCTATCGTGTGTTAATTCGCTGTTCACGAAATTGGCGGTTGGTATCTTCCTCAAAGAAGTAACATTTACCAATGGCTAAGTGGTATGTATTAAAACCATGTCCTGTCAGTGCCTGTGTAATCCAGTGATCAGCTTCTTCATGCTTTCTCGTTATACCATATATTTATACCATTCCTTTATGTTTTTGATATTAAGGTGAAAAGTTGACTTGAGACTAGGGAAATATCCCTAGTCCAGGTTTTCTTTTCTTCAAATCTTTCTTCCCATTCTTTTACCTATTCCATAAAAATATTTTAGATCACCACAATTGTAGCGATCTTAGGTCGCTGTTAATATTAACGTTAATTTTCCAGTCGCCAGTGAGTCGCCGGCGATCTAAGTTGGGGACGTGTAGACCCTACTTTAGTATCCACATAAAAAAAGAGGAATAGGTATATAATTGAGATATATGCATGCGAGTGAGTAATTTATGATTTGCATACACTTTAAATCCGTTAATATGCCGCCGGTATTTCGGTTATCCTTGTACTACTTACTATGATTGATCATATCTTTGTATTCCTCTTCAGTTGGACATATGAAATTTTCTCGCCAATACACATCTTGGCCTTGCCCTCGAGCCGTATTGCACATTTCCTCTGTATATATTTTAGCAGCCTAAAAACATATATGACGTGAGCTAAGAATAGATAATTTTTATATAGAAACATCATCTTTCTGCCCTTATCCCACTTTAAGTGGGGTCGGCACACGTAACAAACATGTACGTAGTCAAATCATATGATTTGACTACGTATTTTACGTCCGGCCGGTCTCTATCCAGTAGTTTGGATGGAGGAGGAATTCTTTGGAGGAGACTTTTACCCGAAAGGGGTCCATACATAAAACTAACCCATAAGACTGATAATACTTTTCAATATCTCCTATTATTTTATTTTATTTTTATGATAATATTCTTCTATTTTAATTTTGACTTTTTTAAATATTGACTTTGAAATTATATATAGATTTTGACATACACTTATTACTTTAACTTTGTCATATAAATATAATTTAGATTAGAATCGCGATATATTTAAATTAGATATAATGTAACTTTTTAAAAAAATATTGCTTTTTTATTGTTTCTTCATCGATTTTGTATATATGTATGGACTAAATAAAGCTTTAGTCATCATAATAAAATAAAAAAATTACCTCCATATTGAAGTCCATCAACTTTTTCAGCGTTATAAAATGTAAATGAACACAAGTTGTTAAGGTCAATGGTACTCCATAAACGCAATGGGCAGCCGGCAATCCACGACGAACTATCGAACTATCTTGAATATCATCATATCTACGAAGTGATAAGAGGTTAGTACTTTTTTGCGTCAGGAAAACCCATTATGGGTCAAAGAGATTAGTACTGCCTTAACGACCGTATTTAATCCTACATAAATTTCCCAAACCATACCTGACCAGTCTACAGAAAAAATATTACAAAATTGAAGATTACTTGGATGATAAAATGCCTGGATTTGAAAATACATTCAGCTTCACTGCGGTTTAATTATGTAAAATTTAAAATGATTAAAAGATTGACCGCCGATTTACTTGCTCCTCCTGTATGTAGCTGCTTAGATTGCTATATAGATAGATGCTTAATAGAGCACCCTCATTTCTTACCAACATGTTCTAAAAAGCTACTAAGTTAAGATGTCCGACGTATGGTATCGGGCTGAGAATAATATTATTATTATTCCTTATTTCTCACCAACCCCTATCCCTTATTTCTCACTAACACTTGTCTTGTAGACAAAAGTTAGGAGCTAAGACCTACCACGCTATTCCAATTCGGTTTGGTAGGTTACATATTCCCATAATTTTCTAGAAATATAAAGGTTCCACTATCAATTAGACAAAAGTTTAAACAGAAACTCACTGGTGCCTGCCCGGGGTTTGAACCATTGACCGCCTTGAAAGAGTTGCACGGTCTCACTGCTAGGCTATCACAGCTCAAAAGACAATACGAGACACTTAAAGCAGGAAGAAAATAGCATCAGGAAAAATATTATTTCCTTTGTAAGGCCAAATACTCCCTGTCTGCTCTGGTAGCTTTATCTTGTCTAGGAATAATAAAAGACTCTAAGAAGGCTCAGAGTCGCTCAACGAGCGATGGAGCGACGTGATTAAATCTCTACGTGATCAAATCAGAAATGAGGAGATCCGTAGAAGAACCAGAGTCACCGATATAGCTCAGCGTGTCACGAAACTGAAGTGGGGATGAGCGGGGGACAAAGTGAGAAGAACCGATGGGCGTTGGGGTCTCAAGGTGTTAGAATGGCGACCCCGCATCGGAAAACGCAGTGTCAGTAGACCGCCTACGAGATGGACTGACGACCTCAAGAAAGTTGCGTGAAACTGCTGGGTCTAAGCGGCACAAGATCCCATGAAGATCATGTAAGTGTGGAGATCCCATGAAAAGACCTATGTCCAGCAGTGGAGGTCCAACGGTTGACAAAGAAGAAGAAGGAACTGATAGGTATATTGATATTAACAAGCTGGTATTATACTTACAAGCTGTGATGACCGAGCGGTGCAACCGTGTGAATCTTTACAGACGATCATGGGTGCAAACCCGGGAGACACCAATGAGTTTTTCTGTTTAAAACTTAGGTATGTGTCTAATTGATAATTGCAATTTATCACACGCTTTTCGGTGATGGAAACCTTGAAAGAAACCTGCATATCTCTAGAGAATCCTAGGGATAAGTGAAACCTACCAATCCGCATTGGAGCAGCGTGGTAGGTCTTAGCTCCAATCCTTCTCTCCAAAAATGGAGAGAGGAAGGCCTATACCCAGCTGTGGGTTAGTCCGTTACTTAACTATACTTACAGTATACTTGCAGTGTAGCTTATGTTCAATATATCAAGAATTTGTTTGACTGTGTTATTGGGTACTTGTAACCAATAGTTAAATGAAGAGAGAACTTTCGTTCGTAATCCTTTTCCCTGTACTTTTACAATATAATAATAGGGAGACAGGAGGTCCTGAAAACATATTTCTTCCTTTCACAATAGCATAAACCTGCTTAAGTAGATTACAAAATATATACGAAAAAACCATACAGTTTGACTGGCCCGTTAGCGCAGTGGGTAGAGTCTGGGTGTTGTATATTTGTATTTAAATATGTATTTAAAAAATATATAAGTATATATTCACCAGTTGTCTGTCTACCATAACACAAGTATTAAGTTACTTACTTTGGGGACGGACGACCGTGTGTCTAAGTGTCCCATATATTGTTATATTTTTTTACTAGTTATACTAGATTAGGACATACCTGTAGGCTGTTTTGTTTCACAGTATATTTTTTGCAATTCATTTTTTGTGCTTAAAAATATACATAATTATAAAAAAGTAGGCGATTAAATAATTAACAAAGTAAGAAACGACGTAAGCAAGTAGATAATTATGTAGATAAGTTGTTTGTGGTTTCGTCTATAAGGTTCTATAAAAAATTACGCAATCAGTTTTAGCTTTGCCATTACAGCAGTTTAAAAAAATTGTTTAAAAGAGGCTGATACAGAAAGACTACTATACTGTTGAGTGTTACTTAAATAATAAGAATGGGTGGATATAAAGACTCTTTTGAGAGGACACGGGTTCAAACCCGGGCAGGCACCAATGAGTTTTTATTCGTCAAATTGATAATTGCGATTTATCACACGCTTTTCGATTAAGGAAAACATAGGAAACCTGCATATCTCTAGAGAATTCTGGGGATATGTGTAACCTACCAATTCGCATTGGAGCAGCGTGGTAGGTCTTTGCTCTAATCCTTTCCTCCAAAAAACGGAGAGAGGAGGCCTATGCCCAGCAGTGGGATAATAATAGGCCGTTACTTCCCCATCATCATCATTTTCCTGCCCTTATCCACTCTAAGTGGGGTCGGCACAACATGCATTGTCACATGACGTAGCCAAATAATGATATCAAATGATTTGGCTACGTAGTTTACGATTGGCCGCCTGCCTATCCTCGACTTACTTTAGTCGTATTTTACGACACCTCGGTAAGAAACGAGGGTGCCTCTAATCTAGTCAACTGGATACCACACGGCGATTCGACTTACCTTAGTCACTTTTTACGACACCTCGGTAAGATATGAGGGTGGTATATTCCACTCAGATATAAAATATTTACCACGATATAGTAAAAAACAAATTTAATCTAACAAAAATGTAAATTAAAAACTTACTCTTTAAAAATCATTGCACATTTCTTCTGTCATTACTGATTACGTAAAAGATTTTGCAACAAAAAAAAACTTTCTTAATATCTTTTTTCACCTATTTAAACTTCGCGAAGTACGACAACATAATGGACGCTATAACGACACCTCGGTAAGAAACGAGGTTGCTCTATTCTAGTCAACCGGATACCACAAGGCGAGTCGACTTACCTTAGTCACTTTTTACGACACCTCGGTAAGAAATTAGGGTGGTATATTCCACTCAGATATCAAATATTTACCACGATATAGTAAAAAAGAAATTTAATCTAACAAAAATGTAAATTAAAAACTTACTCTCTCAAAATCTTTGCACATTTCTTCCGTCATTACTGATTACATAAAAGATTTATTAATTGCAACAAAAAAAACTTTCTTAATATCTTTTTTTACCTATTTTTACTTCGCGAAGTACAACAACGTAATGGACGCTATAACGTTGGAAGAACTTATATACTAAATACATCCATTGACTGAGTAATGTAGTATTATAAACTTTTTATTGTTTGACCGAATCGGCAATGAACGAGTCGTAATTCATACAAGATATAATTGATATAGAATGACCCGTTAGCGCAGGTGGTAGTGACCTTGCCTCACAGGGTCACGGGTTCGATTCTCTCAACATTGAAAAAAAGAATATTTTGTTGTTTTTTCGAGTCTGAGTGTTTACATGTATTTAAGTATAGCACCTGGGTGACCGAGACTTGCTTGGTAATTTTTAAAATGATGTAAAAAAAATGAAAAAATAATAGCAGATTTCGATTGACAGCGAAAAATTGTGATTGTATTCAACGTAAATTTAATTTATAGTGATATAAAATGGGGATAAAACGACATTTTTTTTAAAATAAAACTTATATACATCGATTTTTATCCCCCCAAAATCCCCTACGTGCTGAATTTCAGGAAAATCGTTGGAGCCGTTTCCGAGATTCAACAAAATTAACTCATTTAAATATTAAAGATATTTAATATTATTCTTATACTTAAAATTCTTGTTACAGTTTTAGTTACTATACTCCTAAACGGCTTGACCGATTTTTATGAAATTTTATATGCATATTCAGTAGGTCTGAGCATCTGACTATCCATTTTCATAAGCATACCATGTTTTTCATTAAGACAATTTTATTATAGTTTACATGGCATTTATATGGGAAATATATTATATTTATATGGCAAAACAATGCTTGCCCTGCCAGCTAGTATGTATTTAAACATTAACAGCTGTCTCTCCCTTATTAACTGACTTTAAGCACAGATGATCAGTTTAAAAAATGGTAATATATATTTTAATCTCGTAAAAGGCGACTAAGGTATGTTGACCCGCCGTGTGGTATCCAGCTTAGTAGAATATCACCCCCTTAATTCTTACCTAGGAGTCGTAAATAGCGACTATTCTAAAGTTTTATTAAAACGGCTAACAAATAAATATTTTGTTTAAAAATAATTAAAAATATCATCATCCTTCATCATATTCCATCACGTACTTTTTTAACTGGTTAGTGATGAGGTAGGTTAATTATATTATATATATGTATGTATATATATATATATATATATATATATATATATATATATATATATATATATATATATATATATATATATATTTATCCTGTTATGCTGTTACATGATTTGGCTTCGTTTTTACGACCAGCCGCCTGCCTGACATCAACTTACCTTAGTCGTATTTTACGACACATCTGTAAGAAGGGATCCCCCTTCTGGATGTGGTTTTCCGGTTTAATAGAAAAGACCATCCGGTCTTTTCTATTAAACCGGATACCACACGGTGGGTCAACTTACCTTAGTCGCCTTTTACGACACCTCGGTAAGAAATGAGGGTGGTACTATTCTACTTAGCGGGATAGCACACGGCTAGTTTATTGTTAAAAGTAGTTTGTTATTCAGATATTTTCATTACGCATAGGTTGGAGGACGACAATAAAAATGAAAGATGACCCGCATTTGTATAATAGAAATCAAAAAATATAGTTATACGATAGAACAAAAGTACAGTATTTCGCCTATAACACGGTACTTCTATAACGCGTTTTCGCATTAAGCGTTCTCTATCCCTCGTATTACGCGTTTTTTCCCCACTATAACGGATTTTCCATGTTCGACGTATTATAAAATTGAATTAAAGTATTTTATTGAATTTTTTGTGCCTTGTTTTTGAATAGTATTCTTACTATTCAAAAACAAGGTAGAAGAAATTGTTTGTGCATATATATTATACTGAAGGTGTAGGCATTTTGATCATATAAATTTAGTTTTAAATAACATGTTTATTTCTTAGTCACGTTTTAATAAAACACGCATGTTTTATTCATAGCATGGTTTTATCTTCATTTAAAAACCCTTTAACGAGCGTCATACGAACGCGGTTTCCGCGAATACTTCTAAAACGCGTTTCTCTATAACGCGTAACCAATCTACCGCGTTATAGGAGGGATTATTGTATTTTGTATTTTAAAGAACCCGCGGGAAAAGATAGCTTAAGAGTTTGTTATCACAAATATCTATATGTATTTTATGTACATTATCTTTAATATTTAAATGAGTTAATCTGGTATGTATATATATAAATATATTTTCTGCATCTTGGAAATGGCTCCATCGATTTTCATTTTTTCAATTTCAGTATGTAGGGGGTTTTGGGGGAGAAAAATTGATCAAGCTAGGTTTTATTTAAAAAAATCTCTTTTATCCCTGTTTATGGCCTTTAAAAAATTCTTAAATGTTTACAAAGGATTTTTTAGTTGTTAAACGTAATGTTGCGCAAGAGAATGGTAACGGACGGACCGACAATGTTCTAAGCCCGGAGTCGAATCCCACATGTCGGCGCCTTCTTTCATTTTTATTTTTTTTTAATATTTTTTTATCTTTTAAAAAATTACCGAGCAAAACTTGGTTACCCAGGTACTTATCTTTAAGTTCTTTATAGTTAATTCTTTAAGTACACATAAGTAGGTGAAGGAAATGACCTCTGAATCACGTCTACTGATAGGTCAGAAGTCAGGACGATTGAAGTAATATGCATTTAATTAGTTAATAAACTAGCTGACCACGCGCTGCTGTGGCCCAGTCTGGTTTAGATTTCCCCTCGAAACAGAACTGAAGAGTTAAAAAAATGTTCTGCCACCAAACTTTACAGGAACATCCACGTCCACTGAATCATTCTAAAGATTGTATGAAAATTTCATTAAAAATCGGTCCAGCCGTTCCAGGGTCTATAAATTACATACAGACATTCATTTTTATATAACAGGATATGATACTTATAATTTGTGACAGTTTTCTTTTAGACCTCGATCGAACTTGATATCCTTTAGGACACCTACGAGTAGGTTACCTGGAGCCACGGCCCGAACAAACCAGACAATAAAGCCTGCGAGGACTAGCCCGGACAAGGAGGCTCGCCTCGAGGTCCGTAGCGCGTATACCCTCCACCCGGGGGGGGGACAGACATCCACAGAAAAACTCATTGATACCTGGAGTTTGGAACCTCGACCCCCTATTACAGCTTTTATATTTATATATATATTTTTATGTCAGGAAAACCCATTATGGGTCATCACCGTCCGACGGGGACGACCGGCGGGTATGTCGGACTCGCACCGACTAAAAACCTGACAATGCTCCACCACGTTGCTGGTGGAGGGAACAGGGTACAGTTGTACACATTGCCCCCATCCCAGCCAGCAGCATCTCTGAACCCCAGAGTGCGGGGCCTCTCTAAAAGTAGTCCCTCCTCCCTCTGCAAAACGATGCATCGGGAGCACCAGATGCATCGACTGCCTGGGGGACCTTTTCAGGTGGGCGTCCGATAAACCCTGTTCAGAGCGCCCAGAAGTTCCCCGTCAAGGCGGTACGCGATGGTCTTGTACGTGTCGCCTGTGCCCGGCTCGCCTGCGGCGGATCGGATTCAATGAATCGACTTCTCGGATCCCTCCCGCCGCAGCTTATATATATATATATATATATATATATATATATATATATATATATATATATATATATATATATATAATTTTTTTTTTTTTTTTTAAACAGGAAAAATCCCCTAATGAGTACCACCGCCCGACGGGGGCGGGCCTCGGTTATGTAGGACTCGCACCGACTAAAATAACTTGTGTGCTCCACGCTGCTGGTGGCGGGGATAGAGTATCTATGAAGACATTACCCCCATAGCTTTTTATATATGGTCCAGTCCTAATTGTAATTAACCCCGAAAAATAAAAATGTGACTTAAGTCATTGAGAGTGCTGCGTGTAGATTTATAGTATTACACGGTCAATTAAATTATTTTATCTTGTTAATATGTTAATGCGACTGGTTTTTGATAGCTGTTGTTAACGATCTACAGTTATTATTAATTAGTCATTGTTTTCTTCTCCTTAATTCTAGAAAAGGTTATAAATGCTCAACAATGATTTATTAAGGTTTTTTTTTAATAATTATCACGCTTGGTCACGCGACATTTGTATTTCTTAGCGTATGACAATGTTTTTTATACTTGTGTAGTACTTCCAAGTACATCGATCAGTTGCTATTTTATTATACCGCCTTAATCAGCTGCCAGTCTTGTCACTTCCAACTAGAAATTATATAAATACTAGCTATGTTTGCGACTTCGCCCGCATCAATCAATCAATGTTTTCTCGTTAAAATAATTGAATAATAAAAATAAATGGAATAAAAGAAAAAATATGTACCTAAATAATATTTACGCTAAAGACTACAAACAAAATCTAACGTTCAGCAAGTTTATGTGTGTAATACGTCCACTCGCTGCCAAACTCGGATTGCGGCGGCGGTTGAAGAAATATTTTTTTGGTCGCGTATAATTTTAATCTATAATATCGTCTAAAGTATTTTTTAATGCATATAGTGTATATCACAATTTTGATCTATATCAAATGGAGAAGGAAACGAAAATTTATTTAGATAATGTTTGATACTGAACAGGAGAAAAACAGTCTTAAAAATAGCGACATATTTTTAAATGATTTTTGGAACATAAAAGTAGTTATTGTGAGTTAACTACAAGAGCTAGTGACATGCTATTTCGGACTTTTTTGTAGTATTTTTGTAGAATACTCTTGTACTACTTTAGTCCTTCTCTGCTGGTATACGCGGCGCATGCGAGTAAAGTTCCCAGCAAGCGAGTTTTTTTTAAACCACGCGACCTATTTAAAACGATTTATATAAATACGTAATGTACTATTGACCTAAACCTGTCACAATAATTTTTCTATCTTTTAGTAAGAACCGTACAAATATTCGTTCAGTAGATTTTGAGAAAATCGATCAAATACTAACAGACATCTTTTAGGGACGTTGTTTTATAATTTGTGTACAGTAGATGCATTTTGCGTCAGCTGTGTTTGTCAATAACTAGCGGCCTGCCCCTGCTTTGCACGGGCTATATAAAATATATAGTTTGTCACTCAGTAAAAAAAAAGATTAAAATCGATCCAGTAGGTACTTTTGATTTATTCATTACTGCCCGTGGCCCGCATGCGTTAAATTTGGAGAAAAACAATTCCCCTTTCCCTATACCAAGAAGATTTCCTGCTATATCTAATATCTAAATTTATATACTACATATTTATTTTTACATTTTTCCCCACGTATTTTATTTTTAAAATTAATTACAGAATATCTTTATATACAACATTCATAGCTTTCTTATCATTATAAGACAATACAAACATGTTTTCTTTAGAGGTTACTCTTGAAAGAGCGACAGTTGCGCGTCCGATCGCTGCTAAATTCGAAGTGCTCTAGGGCGAAGTGCAGCCCCTTCGCGGGATTTAAAATCTGTGATATCTCCGAAAATATTCATTTCAATTACATGCTGTAAAAGGCCATATTGATCTATATTAAATCAACAATGTATTTAAGGTATTAATTGGATAAGGATTAAAGCTGTATTGTATAAAAATTGCTTAAAAAACAAGGCATTATGTTTCGTAAAAGTAAATGACAAAAAATGTGTATGTATCCATAAAAGATAGACATAAACCATCGCGGACTTTTCTGTAGACCTTTTCAAGGTGTACAAATACTTAGTAAATCATTTTGATAAATCTCGTAGGGTTTAGCCTACGTTTGCAATGTAAGCGGAAAAAAATGTAATTATTTACGATATTTATTAGAAACCTCAAAAATTACAGTATTTCTCTACTCCATATTGAATGGTATTATACATATAAACCTTCCTCTTGAACCACTCTATCTATTAAAAAAACCGCATCAAAATCTGTTGCGTAGTTTTAAAGAAATAAATTAACATAGGGATATATGGACAAACAAAGAATGTGACTTTGTTTTATACTATATAGTGATAGTGTTGTTTTAAAAATAGGTAAAAATGTGCACTCATAACAAATAATACTTAATTGACCTATAAAAAACATTTGGTAACTCTATTTAAATTTAACAGATGTAAACGAAAATATGTTAAATTCTAACACGCATTAACTTTATTCTTTTGCCAAATAAGAAGCTCGTCGAGGGAAGCTTCCATTTCCGGGTTGCCACCAAGATGAGACAACTGTAAACAAAGATAAAGTATCATCTTTAGACTCTTTATTAAAGTATCTATATTTATGGACAATCGTAAAAAAAATACACGCAATTGTGTCGTGTAGCGTAGTTGCTCTTAATTTAATTTATACGGAAGTGATGTTTCTGTGGTTCTTTGGCCTCATTCAAAAGCAATTGTATAAATGCCTGAGTAACTCATAAGTTATTTAAAAAATAGTACCTGCGTAAAAATAACAAGCACTGCTCGTTATTTTTTAAAAAAAATTAATAAACAATTGAAAATTGAATAAAAATGAAAAATAATTGGACTCGAACCTAGGTATTTTCACTTTTTTAGACTCCAAATGAGCTACCATGACTTTACATTTGACAGCGAAAAATGTCTTTTGAATTCAACGTCAATTTTCCTGAAAACAGGGATAAAAAGACATTTTTTTTAATGAAACTTAATTAGATCTAATTTTCCCCCCTAAACGCCACTACATGCTGAATTTTAAGAACATAGAATATAGAATAGAATAGAATATAGTTATAATCTTCTTTCTATATTTGTTATTATACTTTCGGGCTTCTAAATTGATTATGGCCAGTTTAATGAACTACAAAAAAAGGTGCTAGCAGACTGATCGCAGATTCGATTTTGTACCGAATTCCGAGGTTCGAATTTGTGGCCTCAAATGTCAATAAATATACTAACCTCTTCTCTGATTTCTTTGTCGAGAGCTAAAAGCGTGTCTCTGGTGTATTGCAAGCTGCCAGCCTTCTCCAGCAGAGATATGCAGTACTTTTTCAAGGCAACATCACGAGTTCTTTGCCGAAGAATATCTTCATTTCAATTCTGGTAAGGATTACTTCGTGAATTTATTTATATTCGATATATTGTTAATTGGAGCTGTGATAGCCTAGCGGTGATCGTGCGACTCCTATGAGAGAGTTATTGGGCTTAGATAGGAACTAATGAGTTTTTCTGTTAAAACTTACGTCACCTTCTGTCCTTTACTTGTGTCCACCCCGCCGACCGGTTAGAGTGGGGTCGGCACTACATGTTGATGATTTAGGTATGTATTTTACGACACCTCGGTAAGAAAGAGGGTTATCTATTCTACTCAGCCAGATACCACACGGCGTGTTGACTTACCTTAGTCGCGTTTTACTCCATCTCGGTAAGAAATGAGGGTGGTCTATTCTGGTGGTCTATGCTGAATACAGCAGGATACCACACGGCGTTCTGTTAAAAAAAAAACTTGTTGATAATTGCAATGTATCTCTCTTTTCGGTGCAGATATCGCGAGGAAATTCGCTGGAGAATTCTTAGGATATGAGTAATCTACTAAACCACTATGGAGCACTCAAACGGGGTTTAGCTCCAATCCTTCCCTTCAAAAAAAGGGAGAAAGGAGGGCTATGCCCTATCCTATATAAGGCAATCCCATGTAAGAGGCCGTTACTTTATATAGATAATTGCGTGTAGAACAGATGATCAAAGTGAGCTAGAATTTTAAAAACCTGTCGAGTACAAATGCTTTATATTAGACCGTCCATGATTAAAAAGGATACTCATTATCTTTGTACTTTCCGCTGTTTTGAGCGCGTGAATAATTGGCAAAGTGAATTTGCCTTCAGTCAGATCTTCACAAAATGAGACTTGCTGCGGCTACAAAAGAAAAAAAACAAACTATAACATATGACATGACGTGTCTCTGACACTGACTGACAATGACTCCACGAAATGACTGCCATTACCATTGGGTTTTAAAGAGTTCACCCTTTTGTAGTAATCATAACATATTATCAAGTCGTCGTTGTATATTCACGCATCGCAAAAAGGTCATAAACATTACTTACAAACTTATCGCAAATTAATAAATTAATTGAGCTTAATTTGGTACAGAATGTTTTCGAGGATTTTTGTTGCCTGTTATTTTTAGTTATTGAAATTTAACACATTATTTAATTCAAAGGCCTAACGAAGTTCGCCCGGTTTTCCAGTAAATTATATTTATGTAGCGAATACAATGTATTTTATCAATCTAGTTTAATATTGAAATTATAGTATCAACGTACTGGTTCATGTTCAGTAGAAGGCCATTCTTCTAATGCCTGAAACACAAATAGTTTACTTTTTACATAACACTGTTTCAATAATATAACTCAAGTCATAATCCGAACATTCCGTAATCGAAACATTATTGATTTTTAAGATATATCTCTGTAAAGGAACGGCTATTGTCGTTGATACACATGGAGTTATTAACTGAAATCCTATAATAGAGAGAAAGCAAATAAGGGTGTTAGATACACACTTATTTTATCAACCTTATCTGTCTCCCTTTTATTAAGTGTAATTACACAAAGATGAGGTATTATACGAGTTTCATCATCTTCCTTTTTATTATTTATTGTGACACTCTCATTTACATGCCTGTCTATGGCTCTCATTGACAAAGCTAGCCAATTATCCTTATGGGTGATGATTTTGATTTCATTTAGTGACCTGTTAGTATTCCACTGTTGGACATAGTCTCCTCCTCTATCTTTCTCTTTTTTTTTGGAGAGTAGGGTCGGAGCTTAGTACAATCACGCAGCTCCAATGTTAGGTTATGCATATTTTAGAAATTCTCTACAGATATGCAGGCTTCCTAGGACTTTACCTTCACCGAAAAGCGCGTGGTAAATTGTAAATATGAGTTAGGCACATAAGTATTACAAAAACTCATTGATACCTGCCAGGAGATTGTACCAATAACTCCATGAAAAATGTCATACAGTCTTACCGTTTACCTATCAGAATATTGATTTGATTCATTGATATTACAAGGATAACAAAACCCATATACCTCTGGATTGATCAGATTGCAATAGTCGTCCTTAATTTGAAAGTATACTCCCAACAGCATAATTAACTTGGTATAATCCGTGTTGTCTTCGCTGAACAATTGTATTATGCGAATAGATAGTTTTAGCACCGAGCCTAAGTCTGAAAAGAATTAGGAAGTTTAAACATGTATTGATTCAACCATACTCCCATACTCTACTCTTGACATACTCTTCGATACTATTTAGTTCTTTAATTTTTATTTTATTATGCCCCTCTATATATAATAGAGAGAAGAAAGTGATATTTAGGTATGTAGTCACAATTTGTATACGATAATATAAACTTATCAGTCAACCTTATCTGAATTGTTTGAGTTAATTTTACAAAATTCGATGGTAAAGTTTCTTTTTTTATTTATCATTCTATAAAATATCTATATGGTGGTTGGTTTTATAATATATTAGACCACGTTTCTGAATTTCTTAAAATTTCAACAGGGTCTCTGATATATATATATATATACAGTTCTTGGTATAATAGCAAAAGTTATAGTGTATCTTTCTAAACCTTGATTATAGTTACGCCCATTATACAATACAGTCAGCAGAATGATCACCGTGGACGAACACATTTTAGTCACCAAATTACACCGATAAAAGTGTATATATCAGCTGATCAAATAACAATTGTATTTAGCTCGTTAAACCTATATAAGATAGCAAATTTAAATACAAAATATTCTTTATTAAAGTAAACTTGTAAACAAGTGCTTTTGAATCGTCAACTCAACTTCTAGTTCGGGAAGCTGTTGTGGAATTTTATAATAGAATGTTATATGTGTATAGCAGTCAGGATTACTGATAAAACGTGACCGATGGTTTTTAATAAACTATAATTTCTTTCAATACCCTCTATGGATAAGAAATTGCCATAAACGATACCTATGTAAAGAACTATAAGTCTATTAACTATAGTGGTTAATGACTTTTTTGATTCTGTAGGATTTTACAATAGATTACCCTTTCAGTGACAATGCTGTATTTCTTGTAATACTTACTACGTTTAATCATTTCCTTATATTCTGTTTCAGTAGGACATACATGAGTTTCTCGCCAATATACGTCTTGACCTTGTCCTATAGAACTAATCAACATATCCTCTGTATATATTTTAGCAGCCTGAAAACCCATAAACGATTTACTTACTTACGACACAACTACTTAAGACACAAGCTCATATGAGTTCTCATCTATTTTTACAAAATTTCTACACAAAAAATATGTTCCATTAACATTGATAATTTAAGGACACCTTAATAGGTGTACTTAAATTCGCTTCTTCAAGCTTTTTTCTAATCTAATTTACTTAAACTTATCTCTAACGTGCAATATATCGTGGCCATAAAATTGTAAATAGTACATAGTATGGCTGTCTTGTCTACGACTAATACTTTTCTATATCCGGAAGTAAGACAAATTATGAGTAACCTAATTTTCTGTACAAAAAAAGTAATAAAGGTTACTAAACTGATTTTCCCTTCGAAAGATGTTATATCTGGTCCATTTAGGTTTTAAATCTATTTCCGCTCCTAGAGAAGAAGGGAAAATTTAAAACTTCTGTTTTAAATGGTTCGTTTTTTATAAAAAGCTTATTTTTCCTTTTTCAACGTTAGCTTATACGAATTCTACACATTTTAATTAGCTCATTGGACCAATGAGCTACTTGCGACGAACCACTGCATACTTCGTCAATGTTATCGTCATTTCTATTTACTTCAAATATTACGGATGTATGATCAGAACACACAATATCGCAAATATTATGAATAAAGTTTGGCAAATCGTTTATGTATACTAAAAACATAAAGGGACCTAAGATTGATCCTTGGGGCACACTCATAATTATATCGGATCTGGAGCTTGCAATGAACGTTTCTTAGTTTATTTTGCAGTATTAGACAATACATAAACTGCAATTCTGAATTATTGAAACTGAATTAGAGACAGAGATTTAGTACTTGGGTGATCGAGCTTCGCTCGGTATTTTTTTATGATATAAGGAGACGAATCATTTTGAAAAAAAAAGAAAAAAGAGGCTGGTAATATCACCAGGGGTTTTTTTACTTCTTTAGTTCGCCGTTTCCCAAGTGCGCTAATACAACTAAATAACAACAAAATTAACCTTTGCATTCTATTTATATTTTAGTAGTCTTTCAATGCCTGAAAACAGGATTAAACGGCATTTTTTTAAATAAACCCCCGAAAGCTACTACATACTAAATTTTATGAAAATCGTTGAGCCCGCTTCCGAAATTCAGATTATATATTAAGATTAGCCCATTTAAATATTAACGATTTCTACAATGGGAAAGACATAGAACATTCAAGCGACGAAATAAAAAACCGTTAACCTCTAAATTAAAGTCCATTAATTTCTTGTATACCAAGAAATGTAGATGAATACATGTTCCCATGGTCAATGGTACTCCATAAACGCAATGGGCAGCCGGCAATCCACGGCGAACTATCGAATTATCTTGAATATCGTCATATCTGAGTAATGATTGAAAAAATATTAATTTAAAATGAATTAATATAATCTATATTAAAATACTAATCTGTGTCGTACCGTATCCAGTAAACTAGAGTTGACCACCCTCATTTCTTACCTAGGTGTCGTAAACGGCGACTAAGGTAAGTTGACCCACCGTCTGGTATACGGTTGAGTAGAATAGACTAACCTTGTTTCTTACCGAGGTGACGTAAAAGGCGACTGAGGTAAGTTGATCCGCCGTGTGATATCAGGCTGAGTGGAATATACCACTGACATTTCTTACCGTGGTGTCGTAAAAGGCGACTAAGGTAATTTTACCCACCGTGTGGTATCCAGTTGAATAAAATAGACCACCCTGTTTCTTACCGAGGCAGACGTCAAGCAGGCCAGTCTTAAAACACCTAGCCAAAACCTGTAATAACATGTTCGAAACATGTTGTGCAGACCCTACTTGGAGTGGGATAAGGGCAGGAAGATGATGATGTATAGGTTTTTATACATTAACTATGAACACCACACACAAATCCTACATTGTTGTTTATTCATCTTTTTTTAAAAGTTTGTTAAAAGTGTAAGGTTCGTTCAACTTTGAGGCGTTAAATTTCGTTAGTAACTGATCAAAGATCGCTAAAATAGAATACTTAATATAATAAAGTATATAACACTATATTATTTGTATCTGGGTGACCGAGCCTAGCTCTTAATATTTAAAATGATGTAAAAAAAAAAATTAAAAAAAAATTGAAAAGAAAAATAAAAAACAATAGGGCAGGTGGAGCTCGAACCTAGGTATTTTCACTTCTCTAGACCGCCCTTTCATACCAAAATAAACCACCGTGACTTTACGTTTGACAGCGAAAAATTGTGATAGTATTCAACGTAAATTTCAAAAAAATTCTATAACCCGAAAACAGGGATAAAAGAACATTTTTTTTTAAATAAAACTTATCTAGATCGATTTTTCTCCCCCAAAACCCCCTACATGCTGAATTTTAGGAAAATCGTTGGACCCGTATCCGTATATATATATATATATATATATATATATATATATATATATATATATATATATATATCATCATCTTCCTGCCCTTATCCCACTCTAAGTGAGGTCGGCACAACATGTTCTAAACATGCTGTCACATGATTTGGCTGCGCTTTTACGACCGGCCGCCTGCCTGGCTTCAACTTACCTCAGTCGTATTTTACGACACCTCGGTAAGAAAGAGGGTGGTCTATTTTACTAAACCGGATAGAAAGGAGGTTGGTCTATTCTACTCAGCCGGATACCACACGGCGGGTCGACTTACCTTAGTCGCCTTTTACGACACCTCGGTAAGAAATGAGGGTGGTACTATTCTATTCAGCCGGATACCACACGGCGTATATATATATATATATATATATATATATATATATATACATACAAGTTTAACCCATTTAAATATTAAACATTATATAATATTTTACTTACAGGAGGCATGCGTTATAACCCATATTCAAAATATCGAGAATATGTCTAACTGTATGGTTTGGCACTTTAAGCCAATAGTTAAAGGTATGAATAATTTTAATTCGTAATCCTTTTCCTTGTACTTGTAAAATGTGCTTGTACGGAGCCAATAGATCCTGAAAAAAAAACATGTTTACAAATATTAAATAAAGTTACGTATTGCCGGGCAAAAACATTCCCAGTTCCTTAAATAGAATCACAACCATGCTCTCCAAAAAATCTCTACAAATTAACAATATTTCTTTTAAGGCAAAGCGGATAGCTGAATAAAACGAAAATTGAAAATATCCACTAAGCACTCATAATTAAATTAATTAATTAAATAAAGCTGTGGTAGCCCAGCGGTATCACCGTGCGTCTCTTTCGAGGAGGTCTAGGGTTCAAACCCCGGGCAGGCACCAATGAGTTTTTCTGTTAAAACTTATGTGTCTAATTGATAATTGCAGTTTATCACACGCTTTTCGGTGAAGGAAAACATCGTGAGGAAACCTGCATATCTCTAGAGAATTCTGGGGATATGTGTAACCTACCAATCCGCATTGGAGCAGCGTGGTAGGTCTTAGCTCCAATCCTTCTCTCCAAAAACAAAAAAAAAACGGAGAGAAGAGGCCACTGCTGGCAGTGGGATAGTAACAGGCCGTTACTTACTTACTTACTCATAATTAAAGACTAAGTTGAAATGAACAATATCGAACTAACTATTAATAACAAAAAAATAACTATATTAATATAAGCTATCATCTTAAATCTCTTAAAAATATTAAATATTTTTACATCACGTATTTTAAGTGAATTGATTAATTTAAAATATGAAATAGTTCTTATTTCATAAGGGAAAATATTTCTAAGCCAACATAACTTACTTTTTCGTAGTCAAAGTTACTGCTAACTATTTCTTTTGCCATGTTAAATTTATTGAATTGGTTTATGTTACTTAATCGATAAAATAATATCATCTAGCTTCAATCTTTACAAACTTCGTTTTTATATTGGACGCAGAACCTACGTTCAGGCGACTTATATATAGTCTGAAACCTAGGTTTTATCTATTTGATTCGTGATTGCTATAATCATAGCAGTAACGAAGCAATGAGTAAGCTTATTAGGTAGTTTAATCTTCATTTCAAATCCGTAATTAAAAAGTGGAAACAATGTAAACAAGTATCATACGTTCAACAGAGAAGTGGGCTTCGAACTGTCAAGGACTTGGCATCCAATGATTAATAAAGATAACCCACAAAAGAAATCGTTGCAAGTAAAATGGCGTGCAGATAATATCGTGTTGTGATACAAACTTAACGTGGATTATGCGTTTCATGTGAGGGTAGATGTAGAAAATAATGACTGTAGTACTCGGGAACGTAGACGCTGCGGCACTCCAGTTAGTTCGTGACCACGGTGGTTGCGAAACTCGGCCGACGAACCTTATACAAAGGTAATTTGATTTTAGCGCGATGTGACCCGTTTATATAATAATCAGTATGAATCAGTATGAATCGCGAAAGTTAAAGTCTACCAAAAATGTAAACATCAATGTCGTAGGTAAAGGCCCTAGGTCAAAAAATAAACTAGGGCTCCGACTTACAATTTAAAATCGTTTACCATTTATTCCAACCTCGATGTATTCCTGATTCGTTAAACGTATAGTCGATCCAGACAGCGTTGTTATTGATTTGACAATTTCTACTTATTTAGGAAAAAAGTTTAGTTTAACATTTAAAAATTCCAACACTCCATGTTTTACTTGTTCTTGTTCAATTCGTTCCCTCATTGCTGCTCCCCAAATGTTTCACTTATTCAACGTATATTTTGTGAGCCGGATTCAGAGTGGAATAGATTTACACTGTACCCACGTCTAGCAAAGTGTTCCAGTTTGCTAGTCGTGTTCGAATGCAAAATAAGTGGTGGGGGTTAAACTTATTACTATATAATTCTGCATGTCTGGGTGACATGAGATGCGTCGCTTTGCGATTTTGTCGTGGCGTCTGTCTCATTGTTATGCTTCGGTTACGGGGTGAAACGATTATTGCGATTGTGGTAGAAAATGTGCGCAATGTGTATTGTTTGTTATACATGAGTTTTTATGAATTCTGCATATATCAGGTGTAAGAACAGATATTACACTCTACATTTAGCATTACATATTTTTTCTTTTATCGAGAATTATAGCAAAATAATATTTTTAATACTTTTTTTATTAATATATTTAGTTAATATACAATTTGCCCGACCTATTCTCCCAGCAGTTAATTCCCTGTATATAACTTAAGTCAATAACTGCCAGGAAACTAAATTACTGCCGTTTCGGGGAATGGTTATTAATAGTGGTCAATTGTTTTATCACAAACAACTGGTTGTAACTATTGTAGATAAGAATTTTCCCAACAAATATTAAAATGGAAAAAATTAATGACCTCTAAAACAAGACTGACGAAAAAAATCCTACGGAAGCAAAAAATATACGAAACATCAAACCGAATAACGCCATATTTTTTTTATTTTTTATTTACAGCAAAAATGTACAAGTTATATCTATCTTAAATTACTTACACGCTAGGACTATACAGATCATGTCCACGTGGAATGGTCCCAAGAATGCTGGCAGCGTTTCCGCGCTGAATCGCTAAGCTGATTCCGAATATTATTCTGATAACCGAATTATTTAAATTGTTTAAAATTTGGTCTGCCGATACACACGAGATCATTTGTTTTCTGATGCGAAACAATAATATACTCAAATTTATATTTTAACTATCTTTTACCCGCAATTTCGTTTGCGTATTGTCGCGTGATGAGTTGATGACAGATGGCGCTTTTTAATGTCATCCTATTTTATAATTAATTAAATTTAATTACCTTAATTATAATAAATTACGACGCTATTCTTCTTATACAACCGTTGTTATTAACATTTTTTTAATAATTCTACATATTTATTGTTTTGTTATTTTAAATAAAAGTGAAGAAATCCGTAATATGGTGTCCGACTAAGTAGAATAGACCTTTTTTTTTTAACAGGAAAAACCCCTTATGGGTACCGCCGCCTGACGGGGACAGGCGACGGTTATGACGGACTCGCACCGACTAAAACAACCTGTGTGCTCCACCACGCTGCTGGTGGCGGAGATAAGGTACCTATGAAGACATTGCCCCCATCCCCGCCAGCAGCAACTCTGTAGCCCAGAGTGCGCCACCTCTGGGTCGGGGCCTCTCTGAAAGTGGCCCCTCCCTCCGCTGGACGATGCATCGGGAGCACCAGATGCATCGAACGCCTCGGGGACCTAACTCCAGCGAGCGTCCGATAAACCCCGTTCGGATCGCTCAGAGGTCCCCGTTAGGGTGGCATGCGACGGACTTCGGCGAGTCGCCTGCGCCCCGCTCGCCTGCGGCGGATTGGATCCAAGGCCATCGCTGCCCACGATCGCTCCCTGTCCACCATGGCGTGAACCATAGTGGGCAGGGAGAGATCGTGCCCACCTGTGCCACGAGTTCCGCCCGCTGAACCGCCCAAGCTGGACAGTCTGCGAGCGTGTGCAGCGCCGTGTCAAAGTCGGCGCCGCACTCGTGGCACTCACCAGTCGCCTCGCGCTGGGCCACCTTCCACGGATACCACCCGAAACAACCATGTCCAGAAAGCCCCTGTGTCAGGCGGAAGGTGAAGACCCCATGCAAGTAGAATAGACTACCCTAATTACTTGACATGATGTCGCGACTAAGGTAAGTTTACCCGCCGTGTGGTATCCGGTTGAGGTGAAGAGACCACCCTCATTTTAACTGAGGTGTCGTAAAAGTCGTTAAACTAAGTTGACGTCAAGCATGCGGCGAGTCGTAAAATAACTAACAAAGATATGTAATATCATGTTAAAACTACGTTGGGCCGACCCCACAGAGTAGGAAAAAAGTGAATGAATAAAAAAATTAACAAAAGTGAAGGAATATACATAATAGCTGGCTTTTTGCGAAATTTCAAGACCACGCTTCGCACCTGATGTTATTTTATATCGGTTTGTTTTTATGGTGAAACATATGCACATAAAGTTAGCAAATGACGCAATACTAATATTAATGTATCGGTTTATAGCAAGTGGTAACTGTATATCCAAATTCACTCTTTCCATTAACTAATACAAAATACAGCCGATTTTTTAACAAGTTAGACATAATAAAAGCTTTTAACGAAATTATACGTTCATACTGTTTACCGTTAAGGAGGTCCCTCGTCTGCAGCCAATCCTGGCAGCAGGATCATGTCATGCTAATCATAAACCTGCATTATCATTGGAACTGGAGCAGTATGATTAACTTCGGCTCGAACACCAGAAGTGAGTTTATTTAAACTTGCAAGATTCCACCTTCACATACATTCATGGCAAGTTAAATAAAAACAAAAAAAATGCAGACTTAAGAGAATCGATGTTTCACCTTACTATTCGGATTTTCTACAGGAACGGGAAATATGTCGCTTTGTTAAAACTAATATATCAGCGTGGGGTGGGGCAGTTATAAGTCATTTTATAAAGATCGAAAGAGCTCATACAGCTTTTATAAAAGTAATGTTAAGTAAGCCGCGACAATTTCCAACCGAAGAGCTATACAAACTTTCTAAATTAGTCACCGTTCGCCAATTATATATAAAAAGCATTACAATGCGTTTTCATAAAACCTATTTTCAAATATTTACCAATTTTCCACAACTGCTTTCATCACCATGGCGTCGAATACAAATACATTTGCCTAGAAGAAACACAAACTTTGGTCAACGACAATACCGTTACCTAGGTCCATTTCGGTATAAGAACTTAAATAGAAGTTAAAAGGTCATCTATACAGATACGAGTTAAAAAATTATCTGTTAAACTTGCTAATATTCCTTAATTTTAAAGAAACAGAAAAATATTTAGTTAACACACATGAATGCGCACACACACACACGCAGACTCACACGCACAGACTCAAGCACGCATAAATACACAGATTCAAGCATAGACGATTTTACACACAAATTCAGATTTAATTATTATTGTAGTATTAAGTTTTTATAGTAGTTGATATATGTACTTATATACCATATACTGTTTAGATTTATTGATATGAATTATTTAAATGTTAATAGTTATTAAATTTTGGTTAAGTTTGGTTATTAAAATTTGGAAATTTTGTACTGGCTCCTAAGATACGCGTTCCCTAGATTAGGGGTCGAGGATAAATAGTGTATTGTAATATTATTTTTATTTAACTAAATCATTACGAATTTTATTTATTTATATACAAATTTACATTATCATCATCCTCCTGCCCTTATCCCACTCTAAGTGGAGTCGGCACAACATGTTACAAACATGTTGTCATATGATTTGGCTACATATTTTACGACCGGCCGCCTGCATGACGTCAACTTACATTAGTCGTATTTTACGACACCTCGATAAGAAAGAGGGTGGTCTATTCTACTTAACTGGATACCACACGGTGAGCCAACTTAACTTAGTCGCCTTTTACGAAACCTCGGTAAGAAAAGAGGGTGGTACTATTCTATTCAGCCGGATACCACACGGGGTTGTTTAGATTTATTAATATGAATTAGTTAAATGTTAATAGTTATTAAATTTTGGGTACTGACTCCTAAGATACGGCTTTTCCTAGTTTAGGGCTCTAGGATAAAAAGAGTATTTTGTAAAATATTATATTTTGGTTCAATGTAACATTATGACTTTTATTTATTTATATACTAATTTACATTATATTTTTTAATATAAAATAAAATAAATACATTTTTTATTTAAATAAAAAAATTGTTGACCACAGAGAGCGGAAAAAGTACTCAAGCTACCGGTAGTTAGTGCTCCAGGCTGAGGAACCTCCTCACAATCCGTGCCGTCAAGAAAAACTTCCTTTTGTATCCTACACTTTATCCAACAACTAGTTGAGAGCTTCTTAAGATATTGGTCGAGGCTCATTGCGATTAGACCTAAATCGATACTACAATTGGAAAAATTATTGTTGTATCAATATCCCACATGACGGCTATCTCATGAGCTAGGTCAAGATATTCAATATTAATGATAAATCATTATTATTATTGTAATTCAATTTGCTTAATCTACGGCATAGTTAACTTAACGTTTTATTCTTCTAAGACAGTTTTTTTTCCCCTGTCCATAAATATGATAACGATGCGGCCAAGCACCATAAGTAATGACAGTCAGACGATTTATGCATTAAGAATAAATATTACCATAATCAAAAATGACTTACTTTTTCAATTGAGTCAAAGTCACTACACACAATTTCTTGCGTCATGTTTGCGTTTGCGGTTTTTTTTTATTCTGACTCTGCTAATTTCGATGCTGTAATTGAATACAGCTACGGTGTTAAGTCAACTTATATAGATACACCAGAACCGCTGTCTTAAATATTTCATTGAGTTATTATACTAGAGTAGGAGTATAAAACTGTCAAAATAGTTTCTTTATTTTAATATTTTACTATATAAAATTAAATATTTACACTTTTGATATTCATAGTCTCTAATCTGATAGAAATACTAGCCATGGTATTTTCAATTTTTTTATCCACTGTTAACACTCTTTGTTCATCTTAAATTATAAAATCTATTGTCTTTGAAATATATATATAGAATATATATAGAAAAATCTTGATTGTATAAGTAGCGGCCTGTTACTATCCCACTGCTGATAATAGGCCTCTTCTCTCCGTTTTTGGAGAGAAGGATTGGAGCCAAGACCTACCATGCTGCTCCATTGCGGATTGGTAAGTAACACAGGAGCTGTGATGGCCTAGCGGTGCGACCGTGTGAATCTCTAGAGACGATCATGGGTTCAAACCCGGGCAGACACCAATGAGTTTTTCTATTAAAACTTATGTGTCTAATTGATAATTGCAATTTATCACACGCTTTTCGGTGAAGGAAAACATCGTGAGGAAACCTGCATATCTCTAGAGAATTCTAGGGATATGTGTAACCTACCAATCCGCATTGGAGCAGCGTGGTAGGTCTTAGCTCCAACCCTTCTCTCCAAAAATGGAGAGAGGAGGCCTATGCCCAGCAGTGGGATAGTAACAGGCCGTTACTCGAAGTAACACATATCTCCAGAATTCTCTAGAGACATGCAGGTCTCCTCACGATGCTTTCCTTTACCGAAAGGCGTGTGATCAATTGCAATTATCAGTTAGACACATAAATTTTAAACTCATTTTTGTCGTCCTGGGTTTGAACCCGTGACCTCCTCGAAAGAGTCGCGCGGTTTTACCACTGGCTCGATTGTATAAAACAGTGTAAAGAAACATACCCGGATGGAATGCCGCCAATTTTTATCAAATCCCTCTGCCTTCATTTTCCTTCTGAAATTATTTTTTCAGAATTCACTTTGAGCTGGAAATTTTCCAGGTGCTTGGGAATCAGCCAGTGATTCCTATTTACAATAAACGAGACAGAACTTATGTAATAAACTATTGACCTGTCTGTTCTGCCTATATTTTCCAAAGGTTTTTAAATCTATTGTATGTCCGGTAACTGTTAATTGGTAACTGGCACATAAAAGATTGCTTATCTGATGCAAAACATGAATTTCGAATTTTTACGTTTGTTTAAATTTTGTATACTGTGGATAAAAGGGTACAGATTGATAAATTATATACCAATTTCAGCTGTGCATTCGACAAAGCATCCTGAAGTATCATCCCCATCCATAGTATTATAGTATCCTGCTAAGGAAACTTTGGCATTATGGAGTGCATGGAACACTGGAAATGGTTTAAAGCTTATCTAAGTGATTGGGTTCTAAGAGTATAGTGGGTAGCAGGATAACAATCAGATTCTGTTTTGCCTACCGTCGGTGTTCCTCAGGGTTTCCATCTGGGAACTGTTTTATTTTTAATATTTGTTAAGTAAATTTTCGCTGTTTTTCGGATGATTTTAACATTTATATGGAGATTCGTTCATCCTCTGGTGTAATAAAAATTATAAAAACCGTTCGTTACTTTAGACAGAGACATGTTACTTCTGGCCATGCAAGAGTGTGGCATTGCAGGCCCCACCGACCAGTTTCGTAATTACTTATTAGAGCAAACGATACGAACAGAAATAAATGGTGCGGCACGAGTACGATGTAACTTTAGGAGTAGATGTTCAACTCAAACCTCTGGTTAGTTCTAAAGCAAAACAGAAAAGGTACACCTTAAAAATAAAAAAAAATAAAAAAAAGAAAGAAAGCGCCGATGATATGTGGGTTTCTAAAAATTTTTAAGTTCGCGCGTTACCCATCGGTTATAGCAAAATTACGTTTTATAATTAAAAAATCATTTGCTTTCAATTCTACATTTTAAAAATTTATGTCCAAAAACAGGGTTCAAATATTTTATTTTTATTTTAACACTATATATATATTATATACGCCGTGTGGTATCCGGCTTGATAGAATAGTACCACCCTCTTTTCTTACCGAGGTGTAGTAAAAGGCGACTAAGGTAAGTCGAACCGCCGTGTGGTATCCGGCTGAGTAGAATAGACCAACCTCATTTCTTACCGAGGTGTCGTAAAAGGCGACTAAGGTAAATTGACCCACCGTGTGGTATCCGGTTTAGTAAAATAGACCACCCTCTTTCTTACCGAGGTGTCGTAAAATACGACAGAGGTAAGTTGACGTCAGGCAGGCGGCCGGTCGTAAAAACGCAGCCAAATCATGTGACAGCATGTTTATAACATGTTGTGCCGACCCCACTTAGAGTGGGATAAGGGCAGGAAGATGATGATATATATATTATATATATGTATATATATATATATATATATATATATATATATATATATATATATATATATATATATGTGTGTGTGTGTGTGTATGTATACATCTTATATACATACAAGACATAAAATTAGGTTCTAACTTTCGGACGGAAGTATAAAGTAGTTAGTCACAAAGGTTTGACAACAGTGTTTTCTTACTATATTTTCACTATTACTACTACGTATATCATTTATAATACATACATATAGTATGTAATAAAACTATTGTCTTTTTTTTAAAATTAAGTATGGTAAACCACTGACATATTTGTGACAAAGCATCACTTTCACTGATATTAAATTATTTTCTACCAACATAAAGTGCCTGTTGATGTTAGTTACTAAACCATTTGTTAAAAAGTTGTGTTCCAATTGTTAATAAGTTAAAATTCTAACTATTTTAATTATATTGTTAATTTTATTTAATTCCACACTCATATATATATTTTATACTATTTTAGGTAGTTAGATCATTTGGTACATTCTCTTCGAGGCAAATTCTAAATTCCATTACTCGTGTTTGCCATTTTATGTCATTTTACACTGGCATAGTGATTTGCGTCCAATTTGCGCTGTACAGGCGATAAAGCAAGATAATAATAATAATTTTTATTTAATTATTTTGACGTGGCAACGTCTTAAAGTAGGTTGCGGCTTGGAGTCACTCATGAAAAAGTGTAACGCCTGCTCACGTCTGTTACGATGAGTCACCGAACAAAAGAGAGGCCCGCCAGACTGGCGAATGCCTTGCGTCTCTCTCCCACTCCAATCCATCACATTCAAAAAGACGTTGTCACGTAAAATCCTTGCCCGTAAAACCAAATTTACAGGGAACCGTTTTTTTTAGTAATAATATTTTTCTAAAGTTATTCATGGTACATAAATAAGAAATAAAAAAATATTAATAAAACATTTAATAAACTTCAGAAGACGTGCTTACATTTTGAATTAAAAATTAATAGACGTAGATAAACTATTGTTTTTATTCTAATGTACAAAAACTAAGTCTTACTTTAGAAACATTAATAACATATTTTATAGTCAAGACGAAACCTTGACGATAATATTGTTATAAAATAAAATTCTTTGTTCATAAAAAAAGGTATAATTCGTTATTTAAAAATAATTGTAAAATTCTTAGGAGCATTATTTTCCTTCTTATCTTGTTAGACAAAAAGCTCCACGAACACCGCTTCCATTTCGGGATTACTTCCAAGACGTGATAACTGTAAAAGAAATTGCAAAATTAGTATTTTGTAACCATAAAAATAGTCAAAGTGGGTTTATCTTAAAAGCTAGACATATGCTGTCGCAAACTTTTATTTAGAACTTTTAGAGGCGAATTTTTTTTTAATACATGGCTTTTGAATAACTTTCACCGTTTACATCGCGCTCACAAGGAAAGTTTTAAATTTTGCCATTTTCTCAATATTTTTTATTGTTGCTCCTCGCCTATTCATCTTAGCGTGATGTTATATTATAGCCTAATATAGATAGCTCTAAGCTCCACTTTCTCACCATAGCAGAAAGGACGCCTTTGTCCAATAGTAGTATAATAGGTTAGTGACAATAAAGATTGATGATATATCTTTTATTTAATCTATGCCAAATAATTCAAGTAAAAATTATAACTGCAAAACGATGATCCGGACGGACGTACGGACGGGGAAAGAGTAAGTGCAAATACAATACAAATACAAGTACAAAGTACAAAGGAGTATTGCGGACGGGCCCTTCACAGCATTCCAAGTATGAACCGAAAGATGCGTCGTTTACAATTTCGCTTAGGCTTAGTGTTCCAGAAAACCGAAGGAAATAATAGGTGATGTCGATCAATAAACATTTTGTATGGGGACTTTGCGATATAATTAAATTAGATATAATGTAATTTTTAGAACAAAAAAATACGCCGTGTGGTATCCGGCTGAATAGAATAGAACCACCCTCATTTCTTACCGAGGTATCGTAAAAGGCGACTAAGGTAAGTCGACCCGCCGTGGTATCTGGCTGAGTAGAATAGACCAACCTCATTTCTTACCGAGGTGTCGTTAAAGGCGACTAAGGTAAGTCGACCCGCCGTGTGGTATCCGGCTGAGTAGAATAGACCAACGTCATTTCTTACCGAGGTGTCGTAAAAGGCGACTAAAGTAAGTTGACCCACCGTGTGATATCTGGTTTAGTAGAATAGACCACCCTTTTTCTTACCGAAGTGTCATAAAATACGACTGAGGTAAGTGACATCAGGCAGGCTGCCTGTCGTAAAATACATAGCCAAATCATGCCGACCCCATTTAGAGTGGGATAAGGGTAGGAAGATGATGGTGATGTAATTTTTAGAAAAATCTTGTTTTTTTTATTGGTACTTAATCGATTGTTTTTGTATGTATGGACTAAATAAAGCTTTATTTTTATTATAATGGGGACTTCTTATATTACAAAAACTACTCTTACAAATTCTATAGCGCAGAGTAAAGAACTAGTGTCGGCATCTGTTATTTCAGCGAGGAACTATATGTGTCACGAGTACTTTATGTTACATAACGTGAAAAAAATGGGTATTAAATCTGGGAATATATTAGTCACACAAAAACTTGCCTCCTCTCTGATTTCCTTTTCAAGGGCCTGAAGAGTATCATGGGTGTACTGCAAGCTGCCAGCCTTCTCCAGCAGAGACAAACAGTATTTTTTCAGTCCAACGTCACGGGTTCGTTGACGAAGAATGTCTTAATTTTAATTTAAGGAACGTTTTGCTCCGATGGCTTCACCCACGTGGAAAACAGAGTCACAAGTTTCCCAAATTAAAATTTTAAACAGAAAAGTAGTTATTCTAAGTCAACCATAAGAGATAGAGATTTTTTTGTCTACGCTTCTTCGCCGTGTGGCATCCAGCTGAATAGAATAGTACAATTCTTACCGAGGTGTCGTAAAAGACGACTAAGGTAAGTTGATCTACCGGGTGGTATCTGGTTGAGTAGAATAGACCACCCTCATTTCTTACCGATATGTCGTAAAAGATGACTAAGGTAAGTTGATCCACCGTGCGGTATCTGGTTGAGTAGAATAGACCACCACTTTAGACCATTCTAATTTCTTACCGAGATGTCGTAATAGGCGACTAAGGTAAGTTGACCAGTCGTGTGGTATCCGGCTGAGTAGAGAAGACCACACTAAATATATTTACTAAGGTGTCGTAATAGGCGACTAAGGTAAGTGGACGGATACCAGCCGTGTGGTATCCGTAAGGTCTTTGCGATTTTGGTCGTGGAGTCTATCTCCTGATGATGCTTCGGTTGCGGGACGAAACAATTGTTGAGTTTGTGATAGTGAACGTATATAGTGCTTGTGTATCATGGTGGCGGTGGTGGAGGTTTGTGCATGTTTTTTTTTTACGACTCCTGTATGTATCAGGTATGATAACCGATTGTCCACTCTACATTTAGCATTATATATATTTTCTATTTTACTTCATCGCGGATTATAGCAAAATAATTTTATTATTACTTTTGTATTATGGATCTCCGCAAAGTAACGCCTAATTCTATAAATTATCCGTAAGGTCGTAAAATACGTAGCCAAAACATGTTACAACATGTATGTATATACAATATTGATGAGGTCAGAATTATGATGTACTTACATTGTTTGGCCACTTCCTTATGTTCGGATATAGTGGGAACCACGATATTATCCCGCCAATATATATCTAGACCTTGCGCTCGAATTGCTCCCAAAAATCCCTTTGAATATATTTTAGCTGCCTGAAATAAAATACATTAAGTTTAATACCTGGGTAACCGAGCCTAGGTCGGTATTTTCGTTAAAAGATAAAAAAAAATGCAATTTGATTGTCATTTTTGAGCTTATCTATTAAATCTTGTTTTTTTTTTTTAATTTGGGACATACGAGGTGTGTTCAAAAAGTATCGCGAATTTTGAATTTTTGCGAGTTACATATATTCCAATTTCCATTTTTTTGTGGCGTTATGTTGGTACATATGTCTCTCACTTATGCTGACAAGTTGAGCCATTTTGAATGTTCGGTTAATTGTTGACAGCTGCTTTGCTTGCACGTGTTTTGGTTCGTCTTCGATTTTTACCTATTCAAAAAATGGAACAAGGAACCTGTATCGATTTTTGTGTGAAAAACGAAATTAAGTGCGCGGATGCATTCCGAGTGTGGACTGTGGCATATGGAGAAGCTACTTTGGACGAAAGCAACGTTTATCGGTGGTGCGAAATGTTTTTAAAAGGCCGAGAAGATATGAATGACGAAGAGCGTGCCGGACGCCCGAGCACTTCAACAACAGACGAAAAAATTGATGAATTGAAGAAAATGGTATTGGCCAATCTTCGAATCATCGATAGAGAAATTGCCATGGACCTAGGCATATTGATTGGCTCGTGCCATTCGATTTTAATCGATAATGGAAAAACAAAAATTGGCTTTTGCACCTCGATAACGCCCCTGTTCACACATCGCTGCTTGTACGCGACTTCTTGGCCAAAAACAACAGACCAATGATACCGCAGCCACCGTATTCCCCAGATCTGGCCCCCTGTGACTTTTTCTTGTTCCCGAAACTGAAGAGGCCCATGAAAGGACGACACTACGCCACGATTGACGAGATAAAGACGGCATCGAAGGAGGAGCTGAACAAGATACAAAAAAGTGATTTTTTGAAGTGCTTCGAAGATTTGTAAAAACGTTGGCACAAGTGTATAATATCCCAGAGAGATTACTTTGAAGGGGACAAAATAGATATTTACGAATAAATAAATAATTTTTGAAAATACACAAAATTCGCGATACTTTTTGAACACACCTCGTATATATTTTAAATTTCGGAAACAGGTTCGGTTAGGGTTTTGGGGGGAAAAAATCGGTCTAACTAGATATCAATAATGTTCGTAAATATTTCATAATTTTATTTAGTTCGTAATATATTTCTTGTCTCTGGGCAATTGTCATTTTTTTATTCACCGATATGTGGGTATTAATAAAAACGCCACTCGCCGATCAGTTTGAATTTGAAAAATGAGTCCGTCTGTCGCCGTGCGTGTGTCTACGTGAGCGCGGAACCTTCGCTAATGGCCGCTCGATCGCTATACATAATTCGCATCAAATTCATTATAAAACATTGAACAATTCGTTTAGGACTTGCAATATAACACTTTATATTGCAAGTCCTAGATTTGTGCCTAAATGCAAAGTGTCGTGTCGAGTTTCGGCCTCGTAATAGTGTAACTGTCCGTTCGAGTAACATTTCCCCTGGCGTCACAGGAAACGGCCGGCCGCCAGCGCATATCGAGGTCTTCGAACCTTCCAGTGTATGGTGGCAGTACAAAGGCATCGAATGGTGGGTGGTGCTAAGTTGTTACTACGTATCGGTAATAAATGTGCATTGCCCAGAAAGATAGAAAATAGGCAAAATCCCTGAACCCCAATACAGTCCACTTTAATTACCCTTCAGCGAACTATGGTCTAGGGACCAGGTTCCTTTTAATTAGGGAACATTTCCCTAGAAATAAAAAAAAACCAAAATTTTATCCTTGTTTTCGGGCAACGAAACATGCTTAAATGTTCCTATAATAGAATGATGATATTTTAGCTGTCATGTATAAAGTTGTAATAGATCAGTCGAGAACGGGCGGATTAGAGAATTTAAAATATCCGGGATCAAGTCCCATGCATAGTTGCATTTTATTTATATCTTTAAAGTAAAGTACCTACCAAGGCTCGGTCACCCACGGTCGGTACTACAAATTCAAATTCATAATTGTTTATTCAAATAAACTTGTAAACAAGCGCTTTTAAATCGTCAACTCTACTGCTGGTTCGGAAAGCTGTTCCTACCGAGAGCCAACAAGAAACTCGGCGGTTGCTCATTTCAACATAATACTTATAACTAATTACATTAAGTCATTACTATCTTGTACTGGGTCGGACAGTAGCGATATCCACACATTCTTATCGTCTAAATACTCCTCAACAGTACAGGCCTTTAAATAAAGTGTTAGACGTTGTTTTAATAAAAAAATTGTCACCTCCACATTAAAATCCATCAGCTTATTGAACACTAAGAAAAATATGTGTGCACAAGTATTCAGGGTTAATGGAACTCCATAAATACAATGGGCAGCTGGCAATCCACGACGAACAATGCAGTCATCTTGAATGTCGTCGTATCTGAGAGAAAAGATAGACAAAGATATTGGTATAGTAAATATGGCGCCCTATCCGAAGAAGAAAGAAGAAAGTTACATGTTCTGTGTCATCATCCTCCTGTCCTTATCCCACTCTAAGAGGGGTCGGCACATGTTACAAACATGTTGTCACATAATTTGGCTGCATATTTTACCACCTGACTTACCTCAACGTCAACTTACCTTAGTCGTATTTACGACATCTCGGTAAGAAAAAGAATGGTCATTGGTGGCTCAACCACACGGCATTTAAATGTATAAACAAATGTTATTCTTCGGATGGGGCGAAATTATAACATTCAAAGGCAATCTTATAATTAATATTTCCTTTGTCATCACTAACGAAAGTTGTAAGGAAAGTAGTAGAAGTTGCAAAAAGTAAGAGAAGAAGAGAGAATAAAGAAGTTGTCCAAGATGCAACGACGCGTTTCATAGCGTTGATATTAACGAAAAATTTAACTGGTGAGTTTGTCAGAACCCCATTAAAAAGAAAATCTCATTTACAAGCATGACTGGCCCGTTGGCGCAGTGGGTAGTGATCCTGCCTTCAGCTCCGCGGGTCGCGGGTTCGATTCCCGCCGAGGGCCAACATTTTCTATAAAAAAAAAAAATGAATTTGTTGGTCTTTGAGCCTGGGTGTTTATTTGTATTTAAGTATTTATTTAGAAAATATATAAGTATATATTCACCAGTTGTCTGTCTCCCATAACACAAGTATTAAGTTACTTACTTTGGGGACGAACGACCGTGTGTGTAAGTGTCCCATATATTTATTAATTTATTTATTTATTTATTTATTTCTCATGGAACTTCTACCTAATAATTGCCGTAGTAAGGAACAAATACAGCTATGCAATATCACGAGGTAATAGTATTATTTGGCGTGTTCCAATAGTTTTATACAACTTTTGGGTTGTGGCGCTAGTGGATAGGTTTCGAATTAGATGTGATCGAAATCAAGCGGAATGACTAATTTTTTGCAATAAGTTTTTGTAGCGATATAATTGGTTTAAGCTGTGACAACCCAGCGGTGCGACCGTGTCAATCTCTAGAGACGATCATGTGTTCAAACCCGTGCAAATACCAATGAGTTTTTCTATTAAAAACTAGTGTCTAATTGATAATTGCAATTTATCACACGCTTTTAGGTGAAGGAAATCGTGAGAAAATCTGTCATCGCATGCGCTGCGGAAACTTTTATATTGATGATATATTTAACAAAAATAAATCTAGACTTAGTAGACTTTCCATTGCCATGAGATCGGTATGTACACGGGTGAAACCGCGGGATATTACTAGTATATTATAAACATGGAATCACAAGATAACATACGGCCGCCTGCCTTAAGTCAACTTACCTTAGTCATATTACAACACCTCGGGTGGTCTATTCTACTCAACTAGATACCACACGTTGTGTCAAATTACCTTAGTCGCCTTTTACGACACTCTGGTAAGAAAGAACGGTGGTCTATTCTACTGAGCCGGATACCACACGGTGGGTCAACTGACCTTAGTCGCCTTTTACGACACCTCGGTAAGCATCGAGCGTGTTCTATTCTAGTCATATTCTATTATAGTCAGGCGATATTTGAGCTGTGAAATACATAGCTGTAATAGCCTAATGGTAACGGGCGGAGTAAAAAAGTTTTAACCGGAGATCGATCCCCACATATCACCCGGCGCTTTCTTTTTTATTTTATTTTTTTATCTTTTTTACAATATCACCCAGATACTATTGCTTATATGCCATACAGTGTCGGTACTGAGTACTGAGCAGTGACGTCTTAAACAGAATTAAAAATTAATTAACATAAACTCTTAAACATAATTTGATTTTGATTTTTTTTAAAAGGTTTCGTTAAAAATTCACGTCCCTATCCATATCGTTGAGGAGTCCGCTCGTCTGGAACCAATACTGGCTGCAGCATATTCCTATGTGTAATGAATGCGGGTTGAGACTAGGGTTGCCACCTTTTTTTTGAAGAAAAATAGTATTTTTCTTTTTAAAAATCAAAAAAATATAGTACTTTTAGGAAATTCAGGAAAAAAAATAACACATCTAATTCAATCATTATTTATTTTTCCATGATTATTTATTATTACTTTTCCCTGGACAATGACAAAGGAGTTAGAGTTACAAACTAACTAAGCTCCCGTAAATTAATGCATGAGTTTCGTTCAAACATTCTCTATGCAGTGCTGCGGGTGCGTTCCATTCACAGTTGATTAAAAAAAGCGCGACAATTGATTTAGCGATAAAAATATAGTATTTTTCGTCCTATATTATTTTTCTATAATATATAGTACAATTGACTAAAATATAGTACGATACTATATAATATAGTACGGGTGGGAACCCTAGTAACGTAATTTGTATATTTATTTACAAGACACATATATGTAATACATATATGAACATAGTCACACTGACTCACACTAGTACATACCCGGTCTCAGGATGCACCACGACAGTAACACGAGAGCCCTTGGTGAGGGTGGTAGTGAAGTGACATGTTGTTACTTGTTAGTGCGTGTTTGAGCCTGTGCTATATTCATAAAACATTAGTTTATAAACACTACAATATGCATTCATGCAGCATATATTAGCTAGCTACAGATATATATCCTATAGATATCTCGTCATCATTATCTTACTGCCCTTATTCTACTCTAAGTGGGGTCGGCACAACATGTCATAAACATGTAGTTACATGATTTGGGTACGTATTTTACGACCGGCCGCCTGCCTGACATCAACTTACCTTTGTCGTATTTAACGACACCTCGGTAAGAAAGAGGGTGTTCTATTCTACTTAAACGGATATCACACGGTGGGTCAACTTAGATTAGTCGCCTTTTCGACACCTCGGTTAGAAATGAGGGTGGTACTATTCTATTTTGCCGGAGACCACACGGCGACCTATAAATATCTCGTAAGCAAAATAACCAAAAGTGATTCTGTCGGAACGGATTTTTTTTATATTAGAAAAAATAAACTTTAAATGTGTATAGTTTTTATTTGTTGAATAAATTAATATTCTCCAATGCACGATCCTCGGACAAACCTTTATAAAACGTACGGGCAACATACAATTTTAAGCGGATTTCTCTTTTCCTTGATCTTGCCAGGTCAGAAGTTCGTGAAGCACAGCCTCCATATCAGGATTTCCCCCAAAACGAGATAACTGTAGGGAAATAATATAATTTAACGGGTTTTTTGAATGACAAATAGTAAAAATATCAATAATTTCAACATTGAGAATTCGTAGTGTTGTTACTTAGTACCTAATACTTTTTTATGGTAATGTTTCCTCCTCCACGTCAGTCATCAAGTGAAAAAGTTGTGAAAAATAATAGATTTTTATATTAATCGATTATTTTATTATTATAATCGATTTTTTAATAATTAAAAATATATTTTAAAAAAACGATTATATTAAGTACCCTTCTTTTCTTTTTTTTTACTGTATTTTTTTCTTCTTTTTTAAGATAAGGTGTGCATGTTGGATGAAACCAATGTAGCCAAACTACACATTTTAATTGAATATCGCAAATAGCGTAGCTGTTAATTTTTATTCCTACTTGTCAACTGTGATTATTCTATATTCTTATTAATAATAAATATTAAAAAAGGCATGTCAAGAAAAAATATTATTATGCTTGCTCGTTAAATTATAGCAATTTTTTTAGTACCTTAAACAGGGAGAAAATGTCATTTATTTTTTACGGCATTTTAAATCTGTAATATCTCCGAAAATGTTCACTTAAATTAGATGCTGTAAACGGCCATCATCATCCTCCTGCCCTTATCCCACTCTAAGTGGGGTCGGCACAACATGTTACAAACATGTTGTCATATGATTTGGCTACGTATTTTACGATCGACCGCATGCCTGACGTCAACATACCTTAGTCGTATTTTACGACTCCTCGGTAAGAAAGAGGGTGGTCTATTTTACTCAACCGGATACCACACGGTGGGTCAACTTACCTTAGTCGCCTTTTACGACATCTCGGTAAGAAATGAGGGTGGTCTATTCTACTCAGCCGGATACCACACGGCGGGTCGACTTACCTTAGTCGCCTTTTACGACACCTCGGTAAGAAATGAGGGTGGTACTATTCTATTCAGCCGGATACCACACGGCGTAGATGCTGTAAACGGCCATATTGATCTTTATTAAATCAACAATTTATTTAAGATACTTAATTGGATAAGGATTAATGCTGTATTGTATAAAAATTGCTTTGAATATAGGGCATTATTTTTCATTATTTAAAAAGTAAATGACAAAAATGCTATTGTGGGTTATCCATTAGAGATAGATATATAACATCGCGGACTTTTCTGTAGACATTTTCAAGGTGTACAAGTACTTAGTACATCATTTTGATAAATATCGTAGGGTTTAGCCTGCGTTTGCAATGTAAGCGGAAAAAATGTAATTATTTACAACATCACATTAGAAACCTCCAAAATTAGAGTATTTTTCTACTCAGTATTGAATGTACTTATACATATAAACCTCCTTCCTCTTTAATCACTCTACCTATTAAAAAAACCGCATCAAAATTTGTTGCGTAGTTTTAAAGAAATAAGCATACATAGGGATATTTGGGCAAACAAAGAATGTGACTTTTTTGTACTATGTATTTTCTTTTGTTTTATACTATGTAGTGATAAAACCCTGCTTGATCGATTTTTTCCCTCAAATACCCATATATGCTGAATTTGAGGAAAATCGTTGGAGCCGTTTCCGACATTCAGAAAAAATATATATACTCGTATAAAGTTTAACTCATTTACATAATAAAGATGTATAGCAATTGCAATTGGTTACATCACAACACTGTTATTGTATAAACTCGCCTCCTGCCTTATTTCTTTGTCGAGGGCCCACAGCGTGTCTCGTGTGTACTGCAGGCTGCCAGCCTGCTCCAGCAGAGATACGCAATGTTTCTTCAGTACCACGTCACGAGTTTTTTGACGAAGAATATCTTTATTTTTATTCTAAATAGGAATTTTAAAAGCACATGAATATTAACTAGACCATCACCATTTACTAGTTTGTGTTTTGCCTTTTGTTTTTTAGAAAGTGATGTTAAAAGCATAAAAGTTGTTAAAAGCGATTCTTCAGTTTAAATTACAAGTTCTCGGAGTTTCGGGTATAAGCATGAGTAGGTACAAGCGTAGACATCAAGCTTAAACTTTACAATTTTACGTTTATATTAAACTAGCAATCGCAAGCAGCTCCGCCCGCGTTTGATAACCATAAGAAATAGTTAAACTGGGTTAACATTAAAAGCTAGACATATGCAATCGCATATTTTATTGCTGCTCCTCTCCTATTCATCTCAGCGTGATGTAACTATTCCTGTCCTATTTCACTATGCTATGAAATAATTATATATTCCTTTTCGTTATATTAAATATTAAAAGGATACTTTTTATTTCCTCGCCCTGTGGAGATTTGAGCGCGTGAATAATTGGTAAGGTGAATTTACCCTCCGTCAGGTCTTCACAAAAAGCCAACTCGCGTGCCTGAAAATAAGTCATGTATATTTAAGGCGCCGTCGCTTTAAGTTCATCCTGGTTGAGAAAATCCTTCGTCTAGAGACAATAATGGCAACAGCATCAAGTCATGCTTATCATAAACATGCATTGTCATCGGTACTGGACCTGTATGTAAAATTTCAGCTCAATCGGACACCAAGAAGTGCCTCAAATTTAACTCGCAATAATCCACCTTCACATACATAGGCCAAGTTAAATAAAAGGCTTCCAAAAACTATTAGTCAGATACAGCAATGTCAAATTTACTTGAATACTTTTCCTGATATCTAGGCATAACTAGGCAAGTTCAAGAGGAATCTATAACCGGTACATTATTTTCTTAAATCTTCATACAGTATCTACATGTATACACTTACATCTTTATCTTCAGCCGACGGCCATTCTTCCAATGCCTGAAATAGACAATATTTTTTCCTACATTCAATGAAAAAGTATAAAACTAAGCAAAAAACATCAAAGCCGTTACTTTTAAATTTCATAATGGCATTGTCGTACAAATGAATTTCTTAAGGTTCATTGAGTTTTCTACTGTTTGACTTGATAATGAGAGGTAAGGTTGGTTCGTCTATATCTGATACAACAGTTTTAAATAGAATCTTCATAGTGAAATCATACCAATATAGTAAACTTAATTATACCCATTTTTAGCTTACCCCATTCTCCATTATAGGAGAATTCCTATAGTATAGATTATTATTGACAAATAAGAAATGTAATTTTTTTCAGAATATTACAAAAAGTAAAGTAATGGTTAATTATATCACATGAAATGTATGTAAATAAATACCTCTTGATGATTGAGATTGCAATAATCGTCTCTAATTTGAAAATACAGTCCCAAAAGCAAAATGAAATTTGAATAATCTCTTTTGTCTTCGCTGAATAATTGAATGATACGAATAGATAGTTTATACCAAGCCCCAGTTTCTGAAAAAAAGAGTATAAAATACATTAAAATTTCGAACCAGTTGTAGCTTCATTAATCATATTAATCCTTGACGATTCAAAAGTGAATAATTTATAGAATTAGGCGTTACTTTGCGGAGATCCATAATACAAAAGTAATAATAAAATTATTTTGCTATAATCCGCGATGAAGTAAAATAGAAAATATATATAATGCTAAATGTAGAGTGGACAATCGGTTATCATACCTGATACATGCAGGAGTCGTAAAAAACACATGCACAAACCTCCACCACCGCCACCATGATACACAAGCACTATATACGTTCACTATCACAAACTCAACAATCGTTTCGCCCCGCAACCGAAGCATCGTCAGGAGATAGACTCCACGACCAAAATCGCAAAGCGAAGAAATACCCAAATAAGTTTAGTTATATACTAATCGGTTCAACCCCACCCTTTATTTTATTTTGCCTGCAAACAAGTGTAACAAGCTTGAACTAGAAACATTTATTTGCTCGTTAATGAGGGTGCCAGTTTTCTGGGTAAACTTATTTGGGTATTTCTTCGCCATTCCATCGATCGCCGCTGTAGCGTGCGGATGTCTCGGTCGAGCGCAATCCGGTTGCCGCTCCCCCCGCCTGACTCACGCCCCTGCCGCGTTAGATTGTGAAAGTGCCCAAGGACTCTGGACTGTTAGTGTCGTCGTTCCTGTGCAAGTGGATTGTGTTAGTGCTATTGTGAATCGATTAGGTAGTGTGGTGCTTCACGCATAACACTTGCCGTAGGTGGTTCCGTCCGTGCGTAAGTACACTAATTTTTAATTTAGGTACTCACCTCTTTCCCCCGAAGGGAGAGAGACTAAGACGTAGATTTTTTCTTAGGTACACACCTCCCTGCCCTCCGGCAGGGAGGCCACCCCCACACTAGCGGGCCAATATGGCCCCAACCCTGCGCCCCACGGGGCAACCGTTACTGGACGCAATTTTCGCGTTCCTCCAGGCGCACCACCCCGCCATTTTGCAGGAACTCGCCAAAGCCCTCCCGCCCTCTCAGGGCCAGAGTGGCATCCCGGTGGTACCTTCTCCCCCCTCTGCGGAGAAGGCCAAAGATCGTTCCCGCTCCGTGTCTCCTGACATGGAAGTGGAGGAACAGACTGACTCGGAATCCGAATCCGGTGAGGAAGCCGAAGCATCCGATGCTTCGCAGTCCCCGTCCCCGTCCCCCTCGGCGTCATCCGCCTCAGACGAGGACGACGGCTTCACCGCCGTCCTATCAAAGAGCCAGAAGCGGAAGCTGAAGGCTCCTAAGACCGTCCCGCCCAAAAGGGCCACCAACGACGCAGGTGCACCTGCCCCGCGCCCCAACCCCAAACCCCAGCCTGCCTCACAGGCCAATACAAAACAGACTGACTCCCCACAAGACTCGCCTATGACGGAAAGGAAGGAGAAGGTGCCGCCACTATTTGTTAGGGAAAAAGACGCGTGGAATCGCATAATCCCGCGCATGGACAGCTCGTCCATTCCATTTACATCTGCCCGGTCCACAAGCTAGGGCATAATGGTTCAATGTCCGTCTTCAACGGACCACCGTCGCCTCACGACGCTCTTGGATGCCGAAAAGATCGGCTATCACACGTACGCCCTAGAAGACGAGCGCGAACTTCGCGTCGTCATCCGCGGACTCCCGGTAGAGCTCGATATCGAGCATATCAAAAACGACCTCCTCAGCCAGGGTCTCCCAATCAGGCAGGTACACCGCATGTACCACCATAGAACCAAAGTTCCTTATGAACTTTGTCTCGCGGTCCTCGACCTCACTCCTGAAGGCAAGCGTGTCTTCAACGTCAATACAATATGCAGACTGTCGGGTCTGCGTATCGAAACGCCGCGTACGCGTGGGGTAATGGGGCAGTGCCATCGCTGCCAACTTTACGGCCACTCGCAGCGCAACTGCACCGCACGACCAAGGTGCGTCAAGTGCCTGGGCGATCACGGCACTGCCGATTGCCCCAGAACGGTTCCGTCCGAGGAACCTCCCAGCTGTGTCCTCTGCAGGACCCAAGGGCACCCCGCGAGCTATCGCGGCTGCCCGAAAGTCCCGCTTAGGGGAAAACGAGGGGGCAGAAGGGCCACCCGTAAAAAGGCGGACCGTACCGCCCCCAAACCAGCTGAGAGGTTCGTCCCCGCGCCTCTCCCCACCTCAAACCCCTGGCACAGGAAACCGGCATCCGAGCCGGCTGTGCCAGTAAAACCGGCTCAGGAGACGGTAGCGAAACCCGCCGCCGCCAACTTGAGCTCCAATACAAGAGCTGCCGCTCCTAAAGCGACAGCCGCCCCTCCAGCAACGAGTTTCATGGACGACATGAAACTCGTTTGCGATATTGTAACCAAAATTGACACTACGGAGCTGTCAATTTTGGCAAACAAGCTGAGGAGTAATCCTCAAAACAGATTAATGGCCTTGCTCGAACACTCTTGTTTGGTGCAGGCCATCTCTAGGCTTTAAGCTTAAACCCTCACTGGGTAGGGCCAAGCCCCACTCCCTCAAGCTCGTCACGTACAACGCAGACGGGCTTATCAGACACATGGACGAAGTCCGCGATTTCGTAGTTGCACACGATATTCTTCTAATACAAGAATCCTTCTTAAAACCCCAATTTCGCAATCCCAATATTGCGAATTACAGTTTGATTAGAAATGACCGTCTGTCATCCAAAAAAGGCGGCACGCTCATTTACTACAAAAGAGCCCTCCTATGCTCCCCCCTTGATTCCCCAAAGCTCACTAACATGGAGGCTTCAGTCTGTCAGGTGGGTATGACCGGCCATCAGTCGATCATACTAGCATCAGTATACCTCAGTCCGACCAAATGGGTACTCGAAAGAGACGTCCGCACTCTTCTCGCACTAGGCGACGCTGTAATACTGGCCGGAGATTTCAACTCCAAACATGGCCAATGGAACTCTCGCCGAACCAACCGGAACGGCACAATACTCCAAGGCCTCAATGGCCTTCCAAACCTCGCTTTTGAGGTGATAGCCCCTAACGAGCCCACCAGATACCCGCCTAACGGGGATCCAAACAGAGCAGATGTGTTAGATATATACATTTTCAAAAATGTAGCTCTCCAGTTACATTGTATAGAAGTCCTGCATGAATTAGACTCGGACCACCGTCCGGTTCTAATTCAGTTAGGGCAATCCACCTCCACGACCCCTCCCACGAAAACGATAATCGACTGGAGTAAATTAGGCGGGAAACTCCAGTCCCTAAACTCAGACCACCTAGATCAAATTCCTGACAAGATAGACTCCGTGGATAGTGCCAAGTTCGCTGTTACCCACCTTACGAAACATATAACAGACTCACTCGAGCGTTGCTCCAAGGAAGTCCCCGACGACCGCCGTCGTGGGAGACTACCGGACGACCTGCGCGACCTACTTAGACGTAAACGTGCCGCCACTAGGGCCCATGACGCATACCCGACAGACGATAATCGGAGAACACTCCGGCGACTTCAAAGAGAGGTTAGAGAAAAACTCAGCCTCAACCGTCAGTCCGCCTGGGACAACAAACTCTCAGAGATCTCGCCGAGTCACCTGGCTTTCTGGAAACTGGCGAAATCCCTGAGAGGAGACCAGTGTGCAGCTACACCTCCATTGATACGTTTAAACCGTCCGGTCGCTATTGACGACATCGATAAGGCCGAATGCTTGGCTGACAGTCTTGAGGGACAATGTTCAAATAACACCAGTCATCCCGAACACGCCGAATTCCACTCGGAAGTGGAAATGGCGGCGGCTAGGATATCCGCGAAGGCTCCCGAAAGCGAGCCGCTCACTCCCACCACTGGAGAGGAAGTCCGTTCCATTATCCAAAACCTAAAGACCCGCAAGTCCCCAGGCCCCGACTCCATATCCAACAAAGCACTCAAGTGCCTCCCCGACCAACTCATAAACCTATTAGTATTGATTTTCAATGCCCTCCTGTTAGGTTGCTCCTTCCCCGACGAATGGAAGGAAGCAATAGTAATAGGTATTCGTAAACCGGGAAAACCCAGTAATCTCCCGAGCAGCTATCGACCCATCAGTCTGCTCAACAGCTTAGGGAAAGTCTACGAGCGAGTAATCCTCGCTAGACTCATAACGTTCATGGAGTCGATGAAGCTCATACCGGATGAGCAATTCGGCTTCCGCGCCAAACACACCGCGGTACAACAACTACACCGACTTACCGAAGCCGTCCTCAATGGCTTCGCCAAAAAACGGTACACCGGTACTGTCTTCTTCGATGTCGCCAAAGCCTTCGATAAGGTATGGCATGCGGGTTTAATATACAAACTCGCGAACCTAGGAATCCCCGATAGACTCGTTCTTATCATTCGCGATTATCTTACTAATCGCTCATTTAGATATCGTATTGATGGTGCGCTCTCCTCAAGACGCACCTTACGCGCCGGAGTCTCCCAAGGTTCGGTACTCGCACCGTTCCTCTACTCGCTCTATACGAGTGACATCCCACGATTCTCCACTAAAACTAGTGCAGTCACCCACTTAGCTATGTTCGCAGACGATACCGCAATCTATACCACCTGTAGAGATCCCATAACGATAAATGATAGGCTCCAAAGAGCAACCAACCAGCTCGGAAGCTGGTTCCGCCGGTGGAGAATCGAAATAAATCCCGATAAAAGCGCAGCAATGTTCTTTGCGAGATCTAGGAGAGCCATGGACTTCATCCGGACGCCCCCTAGAGTCTCCATTTACAACAAATACATAGATTGGCAAAAGGAAGTCAAATACTTAGGTGTCATCCTCGAACCTACCCTATCCTTCATCCGACACATCCGCGTTGTCCGTAACCGGGCAGCGTTCGCCTTGGGACGCCTCAATCCGATACTGTGCAAGGCAAGTAAACTGTCACTTCGCAACAAAGTGACACTTTACAAAACTTGCATCAGACCCATCATGACGTATGCGAGCGTCACGTTCGCGCACGTCCCGAAATCACGACTGTGTCCGTTGCAGACACTTCAAAATCGATTCATGCGTACAGCCACTGGCTGTCCGTGGTTCGTGCGCAACGTGAACCTCCATAGAGATCTCGACCTACCCACGATAGCCGATCTTTTCAGACGATTCTCGACGACTTACTTCGAGAAAGCGTCCATCCACCCAAACCCCCTTATAGTGGCCGCGTCCAACTATAAGGTGTTCAGGCACCCAAATAAGATTCACAGGCGCCCGAAGAGCGTCCTTAACGACCCCGACGATGCTATAACAGCATCCAACAAGATACACACACTACATTTACACAAACAGCGTCTTCGCCGGCGAAGACGAGGTCCCCGCTTGCTTGTGTCAAGCGGCCGCAGCCCTCTGCCGCGGCCGCCGTGACGCAGACTTCTTCCAAGTCATTTATTAGATGCAGCCCTCCAAAAACGCGCCGCCTTAAGCCGAGGTTCGGTCTCGCAGGAGACACCCTTAAGGCGACGCCCCCTGTAGGGCGGGTGCTTGTAATGTACCCGCTTGTATTATCCATTTCTTCTCGGCGATGCTTCTGCGCTCGCCCGTCTTATCGGTGACGCTGTCAAAGCCATTAGGGCTAACAGCATTAGTCATATTCGAAAAAAAAAAAAAAGGTATTTCTTCGCTTTGCGATTTTGGTCGTGGAGTCTATCTCCTGACGATGCTTCGGTTGCGGGGCGAAACGATTGTTGAGTTTGTGATAGTGAACGTATATAGTGCTTGTGTATCATGGTGGCGGTGGTGGAGGTTTGTGCATGTGTCTTTTACGACTCCTGCATGTATCAGGTATGATAACCGATTGTCCACTCTACATTTAGCATTATATATATTTTCTATTTTACTTCATCGCGGATTATAGCAAAATAATTTTATTATTACTTTTGGATTCAAAAGTGCTTGAAAGAGCTTATTTGAATAAAGATTATTTTTGTTTGATTTGATTTGGTTTGAAAGGAATAATATTACATCCATCGAAAAGGAGGCGTTCACTTTTAGGCATCGTAAGTATCGGTGAGTGTGACATGTAAGAGCGTAACTTTATTGCGATATGACAGATAGACGCGGAGAGGTACTTTTTATAATATGGTATCATATGGGTGCATAGATTTAACCTATTACTACATGATGAGTCAGAAATGTGCTGACTTATAACGATATGCGATAACACGATACCTATGTTACTTACTACGTTTAGCCATTTCTTTGTACTCTGTTTCAGTTGGACATATGAAATTGTCTCGCCAATATATCTCTTTACCTTGACCTTGAACAAGATTCAGAATTTCATCTAAATACATTTTGTACGCCTGAAATTATAACATTATGTTTATTGGTTTAAGACTAGGAATTTGCATATTATTAAATATATAGCGGATGTACGCGAGTATAAACGTTTGATCGTAAAATAGCAATATCATCATTCTAAGTATGATTGGCACTGCAAGTCTTTCTCTTCCATTCTCTTCTATTATTCGTCAACTGTGGCACTACGCCTTGCATATATGCATGTCATACTTTTGACCATCCAGTCATCCCTTTTTAGGCCTTCCTCTTGTCACATTACCATCCACATTCGCATTTAATACTGGTTTAGTCAAATACCATTCATCACTTCTTATTATATGTCTATACCATCTTAATCTTGCACTTCTTGACTTTTCTGTAATAGGCGCAACGTTCATACTTCCGCTTATATACTGATTACGTATTTTATCCAGTCTTGTCATACCATACATCCTCCTTTACATTTTCATCTCATTAGCATGCACTCTTCTTTTATCCGTCACCATGGCTTAAAAATTATGTAAAACAAAAAATCGTATGTAAAAATATATTACCTCCGCATTCAAGTCCATTAATTTTTTTACCATAACAATAAATAAATAAAGACTTGTACTCATGGTCAATGGTATTCCATAAACGCAATGTGCAGCTGGCAATCCACGACGAACGATCGAGTTATCTTGAATATCATCATATCTGCGACATAATTTAAAAATATTTTCAGAATATCTTATTTTTTTCATTTATTCATTTATTTACATTTGTAAATATTTTATTAAAAAAAAACTAAAACATTTAAAAATTATAGGAGAGAGGGATCAACTTTCCAATAGTTCGGATGCTAGTGCAAAAAACTTCACCTCTCCAGCCCTCGATTAGACAACTAAGCGAAAGCCTTCCGAGGTGTAGGTCGATCCTTTTCAAATTTAAATACAAATTATTTTTTTTTTATTGAAATAAAATTGTAAACAAGTACTTTTGAACGTCAATTCTACTGCTGGTTCGGGTAGCTGTTCCTATCGAGAAGAGCCAGAACTCGGCAAGAGAGTTTCTTGCTTCTTGTTTCTTGCCGAAGCGGTTGCTCTTTTCAACATAATATTTATAATTAGTTACATAAAGTCATTATTATCTTGTACAAGGTTGGACAGTAGCTATATCCAATCGTCCATTCGTATCGTCTAAATAATCCTCAAAGATGAGATGAGATGAGAAGAGAGATGTTAAAGACTTTGGCCATAATTGGTGCAATAATTTCAATAATATTATTAATTAATTTTACAGACTTCATAGATCTGTTTTTTTAATTGTTTTTTAATACTTAAAAGTTTTGACAATATTGTATGAGGTAACGTGTTCAAATTTAACAATGCACTCCGTGACGCAGCTCTTCAAGCTAAATATTAAAAGCTTACATTGAGGATGAGTTTATTGATTTTCTCTGCTGGACCGCAACTAATGAAACAATAGGAACTATTCATGTTGAGTCAATATTCCACATGGCTGCTATCACATAAGTTAGGTCAGCCAGGTATAAATATTTAGTTCTTTTCTTCAGATTTTATGAGATCTTAGTTATGTTGGACAGTGACAACAACATCAATTTTCCGAAACGCCCAGTGACGAACTAACACTAATACAGGGTTTATTGTCAGCAATATATTCCTCAGTAAAGATAGATTGGCCCTAATAGAGAATAGAATGATGATTTTCAACAAGAACTCGATGATTTATTGAAGATTACAATGATGATGGATAATCCTGGCTACTTTTATCATTAGTAAGATGAAGATGACATCAACCTTAAACTTTGTACTATATGCCCTGCTTACTTCTGCTTCGTTATTGGCTGGGTTACACCGTTAAGTTTTGGCTATAAATATCCCTTAATTTGATCACATAGAGGTACTTATTTTTTAGGTCGTTTTATCGCCCCGAATAAACGTTAGATTATCAATTTTACTCACAGGAGGCCTGCGTTATGGCCTATACTCAAAACATCTAGGATATGTCTGACCGTATCCATCGGTACTTTGAACCAATAATTAAAGGCAAGGATAATTTTTACTCGCAACTGCTTTCCTTGTACTCTTAAAATGTGTTGATAAGGAGATAAGATTTCCTGAAATATTTTATCCTTATTAGGTTTGAAATTAAAGTAAATGTTCCACAAACACCAACACTGAGATCTCATATTGATGTCTACAAATACTGAGCAAAGGTCGGTACAGCGTCATCTACTGGATAACTATGGTTAGGTTGCAGTGACATGATGATGAGACATAAGGCCAGCACGTAGAGTGTAGTTTTTTGGGGTGTGAGTTGGACCGCGGTCTGTGCATGGTCCCCATGGTCGATAGGCGAGTCTACAGGGCCTACATCCGCTCGCACTTGACGTATGCGGCACCCACCTGGTACGCGCTATGTTTGGCGTACCAGAGGCGAAGGCTTCAAGTCCAGCAGAACCGCTGCCTGCAAATAATAGTAGCAGCCCCTAGGTATATGCGGAACGACGTCGTGCACAGAGATACCAAGATGCCGACTGTGAGGAGTTCGTTCGTCGCCTTGCGCGCCTACTGTTCGCGCGAGCGGACAACAGCGCGCACCTGCACAGCATCGTACCACTACACGCACAACCACTTGAGGGACGTTCCCTGCCTCGCGAGTTCCTGCAATCACTGTTACCGGGGCCCGCTGCGGACGACGACGGCGACGACGAGGACGACGAGACGGGTGAGAGGGCGACACCATCGGTTTTCACTCTACCATGATACCCATACCATGAGTCCATACCATCTTAATCTTGCACTTCTCGTCTTTTTAAAAATGTTCGCAATTGTCAGAATATTTTAAATCTTGATTCGAGCACGTATAATGATTACGCAATAAATATTTAATAAGGGTAAAAGCAATCTCATCCTGTGATTACCTTGACATTAGTAATAGTAAGCTGTGACAGCCTAGCAGTAAGATCACCTAATGTTTTCGAGTCATGGGTTCAAACATCAAGCAGGCACCAATGAGTTTTTGTGTTAAAACTTATACCTGATTGATAAGTGGAAACAACATGAGAAAACCATCATATCTGTAGAGAATGCTGAGGACATGTGCACGCTACCAACCTGTATTAGCTCCAATCTCCGGAAGGAGAAAGTGGAGACCTATGCCCAGCAGTGTGATAGTAACAGGCCGATAACAACTTTACATTTACACTCACGATAAAAAAAACTTACTTTTTCATCATTGTTGCAAGTAATTATACCTTCCGACATGTTTTCCTTATTTTAATTCTTTTAAATTCCTGACAGCATTAAAATGGATTTAAGATAACTGGTTGTTTTAAATGGCTTTCGTTTGATTCGTACTTCACAAATTTCGATAGCGTAATGAATACGATTACCGTTAAAACTCGACTTACATAAGGTAGAAGGCAGTTTACTAAGAGCCAGACAAAAAACTAATATTTTATGATATATGGACGTACGTGCGCAAGAGTATGAAAATTTATTACGTGTAATTTTTTTATTTTTGGTCATATACCGAAAATAAAAAGGAATAAAATATAATGAGACTTGAGGGACTGAGATTGTACACGAAGTTATAAAAAATAATAGTAAGCCTCTATGAAACAAAACTGAGACAGAAAAAGCATCATTCTCCTGCCCTCATCCTACTCAAAGTAAGGTCGGCACGGTCAATTTCCTACAGGCGCCGGGTGCTGTGCTGGCGTCGTCTCCGAGGCTCGCCCTAATATTATTGCTATCTTTTATACTATTTATTAAGTTGTGATATGATTTCGCATAATAATTTTGCTACTTGCCGCCTTCTTGATATCAATCCTTTTTATGAATAGATTTGGCGATCTTTATCCGGTAGGACAGTGGTGGAGGTTGAAGTTATAGCGTAATTTACCTTAATCGCCTCTTCCAACACTTCGGTAAGGAATAAGGGTGGTTTATTCTTCTCATTACTCATTTCTCACGGCGTAAAATCAGAGACAGAATAATGATAGTCTAATAATCATAATGATACTGACTTGTGGAGTTCAGCAACGATATGCATAATTTAGTTTCCCCGCGCCATCCCTAATACCTATAATCGTACCGCTTGCCTGCTTTAAAAACTTAAATATTTCGGTTTCTGCTACCTTTGCTTCAATGCTTCCCTGTGCCAGATAATATTCACAAGAAACCATCATAACTATAATTTGGCCATAAAATTGTTGCTTTAACAATAGCAACATCTCATTGCAGATAGAGATCCATATTTTATGATCCATAATATTATGGGCTCCAATAGGACGTGCCGGCAACTCAAAATCGGCATACAACGCCGTGTGATCAAACTTCATCCTCGATTTATATCATAAGGTATTTTTTATTTTTATACGCAAGTTTTTATAATGCCATATATTTTTCAATTAGCGTGTTAAGTCTGCGCTTAGCGTTAATATTATTAAACTGATAAATTAAAGGAGTTAATTAAAGAAATACTTGAGAAAAATTATTTAATTTTAAGGGAACACGTATTGCTTCTTGAAAGCCGGTATGCAAAGAGAGCTGTCAAATATGACAGCTGTCATAGATTAACTATGCCATAGAGTAATTTTTTTATGTCTCTAACAAGCGTTAGCATTCTTTCAATCAACAAAATTAGATGTAGTTCATATGTTTATCTCCTTGAAATTTAATCGTATTTATACTCTCTAAATATGAAAGTTGCACCAATGAATGTAATCGCATCACCATTGTGACCTCTTGCCATTGCAAGAGGTCTTTAGGATATGAATTGAAGATTATAGGAGGGGCATAAACATTTCATCGTTTTGAGGTATAAATTGCCTACCAGCTAGCATTAGTTAGCATAGCAATAGGTATAGTTTAATTACTAAAATATAGAATTCTGATAGCTCCAGATCAGTTTATGCACATCATCAACTTCTTTTTCTTGTTATGTAATTGATTGACGTCCACTGATAGATTCTTTGAACTTCGGATCCAGTATCAGCTCGTGAACTTTTTAGGTCTATCTATCGACCAAAGCTCTACCATCGCTGAGTCTTTCATTGCGGTGTTACCAATTAGACACATCAGGACGGTCGTCGATCCTTCCTTACACTTGCTACTAATGTAGCAATAGGCGGAGTTTCTAATGAACCGCAGTTCGTTACTACCAGTAACTAGACATTTTACGGATTTTCATAGATTAGTTGAATATATGGAGATATCTGACACAGTGTGCAAATAATGTTTTATGAAAAAAGCGTTCGATGATGGCTTCGAAGCGTCTTGATTTTTCCTAATTTTGAAAAAAAATAATTAATACTTGGCTAATTTATACCAAACCTTAACAACTTATATATTTTAATCTCCTGAATTAGTGTGTCCGTTGGTTTGTCGAATTGTTGAATAGACATTGAGTTTTTGAATTTATCGCGGACTGAGAGAAACCGCGAGACACTATTTTCTATCTATACATATTACACAAAGTCACCACAAACGGTCTTTTTGTATGTGATGGATTTGCTCGAAATGTTTTAAAAGAATTTTGGTACAATTTTTATTAAAAGATAATGTAAATCTTGAAGAAGGTTTAAGGTTATAGTGCATTCCGATTTTATGTAAATTTACTAAAATAGAACACGGGGAAAACTTTGTGATACACTGATTATCACATGGATGAAGGGGCGGGGACTGCTATTACTGTATAAGGAAAAGATTTGTAAAATAATCATACCCTTCCCCGAACTGCCTTCTCAAGGCGATAATAAATTTTTAAAGGTCAGATTGCGCAACTTTTAAAAAACAATAAAACCGATGCACACTAAAGCTAGCATAATTTGACATTAACATGAATTTAATATGTAGGTTTTCTTAATTTTTATAAAGCAGCGTATATAAAACTTCGTTGTTGGTTTTTTTTGTTAGGTAATTATTATAAATTTTGATGTTAGATAAGACAATAACATATTTAAAATAGTAATCAACGTGCGTCATAGTATAATGAGACCATATTGTAATTTTTATGTATTCCAAAAACAAGCTACAATAGCGTATCATTTAAAGAATTGAAGATAGCTTGATTCCATGTTAGCCAATTTTTCGGAAAGGGTTTTAATTTTTTAATTTTTAAACTATCTTTAAATGGAAGAATCCTATTCTACTTTGGACATAGCACGTAATCCTCGAGAAACTAATGATAAAGGGCAATGTACAAGGTAAGAGACCCAGGGGGCAGAATCCAAATAGACGGTTAGATCAGGTATCCGATCACCTGGACGCAAACATCAGCCACGCATTGCACTGCGCCGACGACTGAACCAGGTAGCGAGAACTTTTCAAAAAAACTGAGGTGGGAAATCACGATGCTCAACAGTGAGCGAACGGTGAGAGGAGGAAACAGACTTTCCAAGTAATGCCTACGGAAGAGTTTGAGTTCTTTAGGCACATTCTTGGCAAGTCTGGCAACGACCTCCAAAAAATTTGTCACCACCAAAGTCGATGGCAAGGGACCCAGAGGACGTTTTAACGTTTAAAATTAATTTTGTATTATATTTATATTTTGCAGATTTAATAATTTTTTTTTAAACAAAACTGAATTTATATGAAAATCGTTGAAGCCGTTTCCGAAATTTAATTATATATAAGATTAGCTCATTCAAAAATTAAAGAAATATATGTACAATTACACACGTAGTCCGTCCTCAAAGTAAATTAATGTTTGTGTTATAGGTGACAGACAAGTGGTAAATAAACATCATTTTTAATAAATGCTTAAATACATAAACACACCCAGACTTAAAAAACCAAAGTATTTTTTTCGAAAATATTGGCCATCCGCAGAAATTGAACCACTGAAAGCTTATGCCCACTTATGCCAACGGGCCAGACAAAGTTTTGTCTGAAAATGTATTTTTAAAATTCCGTACCGAGAATTAAATGTTTTATCTGAATGCAAATATAGTTTTTATTTCATAAATTTTAGTAATCAGCAAATTTTGAATAATAAAAATTAATTATACAAATTAATTAATGGATTAAATAGACCACCCTCTTTCTTACCGAGGAGCCGTAAAATACGATTAAGCAATAATTACTTATACTTACGAGTAGTTACAATATACAATACATTAATTAAAACTTACTTTGTCGTAAATAATATCACTGCCAAATATTTCTTCCATTTGTTCGTTATATTTTTTGATAAATTTATTTAATACAATTTGACAATACAATAACAGTCATTGCAATGTGCAATTTGATAATACAATTGCAAGTAAACATATGAATGAGCTTGGAATAAGGCACGGCGTTAAGATATACATTTAGGTATATTATATGGTTGTGAAAATTTAATAATGCTTGCCATAAACTGCAGTGATACTAGTGTTGTGCCGATGTTTTTATATCGATCATACAATAGCAGCAGGGTCGTCTCGCTGACTCCCCGGGTGGGGGGTAAGCGGGGTACGGGCCTCGAGGCGTACCTCATTGCCCGAGCAGTTCCTCGCGGGCACTTAAGCCCGGTTTGTGTTTCGGCCGTAGGCCGAGGTCACCTGGGTGACCTAAGGGTGTCGGTATTTGGGCCGTGGGCCCAGGTCACCTAGGTGACCTAAGGGATGTCTGGTTCGGTGGGGAGGTCTGGGAATATTAGCTCCCAGACCTCAAAGTCGTCGTCAGGTGGTGTCATATCCGGTGGTGTCATAATCCGTGGTGTCGCCCTCTCGCCCGTCGCGTCGTCCTCGTCGTCGCCGTCGTCATCCGCATCGGGCCGCGGAGACGGTGACCGCAGGAGCTCGCGAGGCAGGGAACGTCCATCAGGTGGTCGCGTATGGAGTGGCGCGATGCCGTGGAGGTGTACGTGCGCGCTGTGGTCCGCACGCGCGAACATCCGGCGCGCAAGGCGACGGACATACTCCTCCACGGTCGGCATTTTGGTATCCCGATGCACGACGTCGTTCCGCACATACCTCGGGGCTCCTACGATCAGTCGCAGGCAGCGGTTCTGCTGGACTTGCAGTCTTCGCTTCTGGTACGCCGAACATAGCGCGTACCAGGCGGGTGCCGCATACGTCAAGCGCGAGCGGACGTAGGCACCGTAGACTCGCAGTTTGGTGTTCATAGGTAGATGGGATGTGAATAGCGCGTGAAGCTTGGACCTGGCAGCGGCAGCTCGACCCACGACGTGATTCACCGTGGGGATCATGCACAGGCTGCGGTCCAACTCACACCCCAAAAACCTTACTGTGGTCTTCCACTCTACGTCCTGGCCTCGTAGAGTCAGCTGACGTAGCGGCTTGGAGCGGCTGGTGAGCAGAGCGGCCGTCTTCCCGACGTTGACGGCCATCTTCCACTTGTCCAGCCATTCCGGCAACAAGTCCAGCATACGCTGCATGCGGTTGGTGGCGACGATCTGATGGTAGGACGACGCGAAATACGCGCTGTCGTCGGCGAACAGCGACAACAGCACGTCCTCCTCCCCTTCCCGCAGATGGTGGCGCAGGGTGGGGATGTCATCCGTATACGCCGCGTATAAGCGCGGCGATATACAACTGCCCTGGGGTACTCCGGCTTGGATGGTGCGTGGCTGGGATTCGGCACCATCCACTGCCACGTAAAAGCTACGGCCGTGTAGAAACGATGCCAGCACTCGCACATAAGCAGGCGGCATGGTGGTATCCAGTATTTTGACCAGGAGCCCGGCGTGCCACACACGGTCGAAGGCCTTCTCGATGTCGAGAAAGACCCCCACGGTGTAGCGCCCGTTGTTCCGCTCACTGGTCAGGTGGTTTATGACCCTCGCCAGCTGGAGCGTCGTCGAGTGGCCGCTGCGGAATCCAAACTGCTCCTCGCGCAGGGGCAGATGGGGCGTGACTCGACGCAGCAGCAGACGCTCGAACAGCTTGGCTATGTGCGAGAGCAGGGTGATCGGCCGGTAGCTTCCAGGCAGGCGGCGGTCCTTCCCCGGCTTGGGAAGAACAATGATCTTCCCGGTCTTCCACGCCTCTGGGAAGTGGCCGGTGCGGAGTACTCCGTTGAACAGTCTCGTGAGCGCTACGAGACCTGTTCGGGGCAGCAGCATCAGCGCGGCGTTAGTGATTCCGTCGGGGCCTGGCGCTTTTCGCTTATCAAGGCGAGCAGCGACCGACCGCAGCTCTGACAGGGAGATGAAGTCCTCTCCCCGGAGCGGCGGTGTAGGGGCCGACAGGAACCTTTCCAGCTTGTCCTGGACAGCCGCGTGATGACGGATGACATGGAGGTTGGAGGTGTTGGGGGCGTTGGGCGTAAATGTCTGTTCCAGGTGTGCCGCCAGAATCTCAGCACGATCCTTGGCGGCATAGGTGCGTTTACCCGCGGCATTGAGCAGCGGGTAAACGGGGGTGTCTTGTCCGGTGAGTTTCTTGCAGAGGGAGTACAGCGCTGTGTCGTGTTCTGTCGCTCGATCGACGGTATCCTCCCATCGCGCCTCGTCGAGAGCGACTACGGCACGCGCGATCCTCTCTGCAAGCCGGTTCAGGTCAGTCTTCACCCTGGGGCAACGAGTGCGGGCCCATAGGCGGCGCAGGGTGCGCTTCCGCTTAAGCATATTGCGGAGCGAGCTCGGCAGGTCCTTCCTTCGATTAGTATCCGGTGAAGTCGACGTGGTGGAGGTGGCTGCTGCCTTGGCGGCGATGATCGCCTCCGCGATGAACGCAGCAGCATCGTCGACTCCCGAAGGTGTAGTGATCGGGCCTGCTAGCTCAAGCCCGGCAAGCTCTGCGGTGTAGCGCTCCCAGTTCGTCCGCGTCCGCGGCGGGCGAGGCACTAAGAAGCCTCCCTGGGTGGCTAGGGTGACCAGAACCGGTAGGTGTTACGTGTCGAGGTCGTAGAGTACCTCGACATCAAAGGGGTTGTCCAGTCCATGGTGCAGCACTATGTCTATGACGTCTGGCTGGGAGCGGCTGTCGGTGGGTATGTGGGTCGGCGCTCCCGGCCCCACCACACCGTACCCGCTCCTCACGCTATCTTCGTGCAGGTGCCTCCCGACCGCAGTGATGATTCGCGATCCCCACGCATGATGTTTCGCGTTGAGATCGCCCACGATCACTGCAGGTCCCTGCTGCCCGAAGATTGCCTCGACATCAGTGCTGCAGAAAGTCAGTCCGGGTGGTTTGTAGGCGGCATAGATGCGGAGCTCCTGGTTGCCCACGTTGACTCGCACCCCCTGTGTGCGGGTGCTAGTGAACGGGTTGTGCTCCAGCTCTTCGTGTATGATGTCCCTCCGCACCAGAGCGGCCGTACCTCTGTACGGGCGGCCCCGGGGAGAGACTTCATCGCGGCGATACACGAAGTAGTTGGGCACGCGGAGCTCAACACTGTCCGTGAGTTTGGTTTCGCCCAGGAGGATGACGTGGATATCCTGCGACTGGGCGAGTAGTGTTAACTCACGAACGTGACCTCTGATGCCGCCCGGGTTCCAGTATAGGATTCGTAGGGAGGTCATTGATACGACCTCCCAAACTGGGTAATTGCTGCCGTGATGGCGCCGACTACGTCCCTGTTGCTCAAATAATGAGTGAGTGCCGCCATAAGCGCCTCGATAAGGACCCGGACAATATTATTAATGCCCGAGTCCTGCGCGAGGGGTGGCGGGAGGAACGTAGGAAATTGCGGAGCTCGCAGCTCCGCCTCTTCTGTGGCCAGTCGGTGGCCGCGGCTTCTCGGCGCCTCGGCAGTTTCGGATATCGCCGCCAACGATGTTGATGTTGGCGGCCTGGGGTGCGGTGTGGACGCGGCGGCGGGCTCAGCATCTGCTGGCCTCGGCTGCCTGCGCCTGCGCCGGTTTCTCTTCCGTCGCAGGGGCTCCCCCCTGCTTGTCGGGTCGTTTGCCGGCGGTTGCAGAGTCGCCGGCTCCATACAATAGTAGGGTGAATGTTAGAGTTGTTAGTTAACGGCGACAGATGGCAGCACTTGTACTTTATTCCGCGCTAATGTTTGTTAATTAAGTTTATATATATGAGGATCCGTACAGTGTGCCGCGGTGTTGTGGTTGTCAGTTCAATAGGATCGTCTTAGGTATATCGTTGTTGTCTATAGTCTAGTTAAGGTCGAGTAATAAGTTAATGTTGAATGGGTTATAGTACTTAATCATATTTCGTAAATTAGTGTTTAATTAAGCTATCGAACAGTGAATCTTCGAAATATATTCACTTCGTTCAGTTTTTATGTGATCGCAACAAAATCTCTGAATTCTTAATTTGGATTCGCAAATATTATTCTTTGTAGGCTTGTTATTTTACTTGTAGCAAAGGCACCTATTTTATATGGCTTGAAATATCGATTTGAAAAAAAATATGATGAAGGTAATGATATAATGTGTAGGGTAATGATATTGCTTAAAATATACCATAAAACATTCGTGAATGAAAAAAATCGATGTATTGAGTTTGAAATTATTTTAATTAACACCAATAAAGTACTAGAAACTGCATCAGCAATCATTATAACTGTATCATCAGTTTTACCAGTAGGTATGTTGTCTTTTGATGAAACTAAAGTATCAGTGTTTTTTTCAAAAACATCTTTCTTTTTCACTTTTGATTATTAGATTTTCTATCTGTCTATTTATCTTCTATTCTTTTTATAAATAGCGCTCTTTGCTTTACTTTGTTTGTATCTTTTTTTATATAGACGGAGGGAAGTAAATGACGCAACCAAAAAATTTTTAAACATGAATGTAGAAGAGTCGATAAAAGTTGCCTGCACTATTATTCCGGTTTATTCCGCATTAGCGCAGTCTATATTAACATGACCTAATGTATGTAATGCAGTCATGTGGAAATACACAAAAATAACTTATTAAATTAGCGTGCATTCTAAAAGGTATTGACATTGAAAAACGTCCTAACCCATAGAGTTCTTATGCAATAGATATAGAGTACGGAAGCTAGCCTAAAATGTGTCCTAATGGCTATTACAATAGAGAGAAATAAAAAGAAAACAACGGAGAAAACAACGGATCAATCTCTCTCTTTTTGTGTGGATTAGATAACGATGAGTATACGAGTATCTTCCCTCTCATTATTTATTGAGACACTCTCACTCACAGTCCTGCCTTCAAACGTCGATCTTTATTTTGTAATATTTTCTGAAAGTCAATCGTATGTTAAAGAAATATAATGTCGCAAAATCAAAAATCAGTTGGAAATCATGACTGAGCATTAGCAGCAATGATATAAGTCTATCCGATGATTTAACGTAAATATATAAATTAATAAAAGATTATAGGTAATATATACACTAAACTAGCTTGTTCGCAACTTCGCCCGCGTGGAAATCAGTGTGTCACAAAGTTTTTCCCGCGTAAGTCACTTTATTTTATTCTGAGTTAAAAATATAAATTATACCAAAATAGTTAGTTCCAGAGAAAAACCTATCTAAGATTGCTTAAGCAAAATGACTGCATTAAATATTGAGCGTTCAGCAAGTCGATGTGCGTAATACGTCCACTCCAAAGTTGTTATAACGTCAGACGTTCCACGATATTGGCGTTTATCAGAGATGCTTCAATATATGCCGTAGCCAGCCATTTCTGCGCCTTTTGTTGCAGTAAATATGTATAAGTTGTAAATCTGATTGTTTTTATTAGATAACCCTTACACCATAAAATTTATGTATTATATTGCTAGTTACAGTTAATACGGGCTTTTGTGTGATGAGTTTTCCTTCGTAAGGAAACCTATTACTCTAACAGAATTCCTGAGAACTTATATTCCATCTAATAATTCAGAATTGCAGCAGCATGGTAGGTCTAATCTCCCTCTGCTAATAAGAGAAAGCAAGAAGTTGATTAAAATAAAACAATAATAATAAAAATATTATTCTCTGGTTTTGTATTATACAATGTCCTTACAATAAAATTGCAAACAAAATAACTCGAGAACATTAATCACTTTTTAGTGCTAATAACGGTTAGAAATTTATTTCTCTTCCTTCCATGAAAGCAGCTCATCCAGTGCAGCCTCCATCTCCGGATTACCCCCAAGTCGTGCCACCTGTCATGATATTAACAAATTACTTTTACTTATAGTTTAAATAGCACTAATGACTTTTTGTATTAAAACATGTGTCTAATTTATAATTGCAATTTATCACACGCTTTTCGGTGAAGGAAAACATCGTGCGGGAACCTGTAAATCTCAAGAGAATTCTGGGAATATATGTAATCTACCAACCAGCATTGGAGCAACGTGATAGCAGTACCCATGAAGGATTTCCTCATGTAATAAAAAAGAAAAAAAAAGTTCTTATCTCCAACCCTTATCTCTAGAACCCGTGTATATCTATGTCTATGTATGTGTGTCAGTGGAATGAGAACAGGCCGTAACTTAACTTTTTTTATTGTTTAAAGCAAGGTTTGTTGCTTTTGTTTGCTAGCTATTGTTTGTGTGAAACAGTGATTGATTTTAGTAACGTTTAAAATTATATTGTGTTAGCTTAGGTTAGATATGCGTACTAATACTCTATATAATTTTTATAATTGTTAGACATAATTATAATAATCAGATATAAATTACAAAATATAAATTGATACGTTATTAGGAATAGAATGATAATGAGGAAGTATTTTGTCTACCATAATATGTTGTCCGTCATTCGGTGGGACCGAACGAATGAATGTAAAAGATTGTGACCGAGTCTTGTTCTCTAACGACATTCAACAGTTTTGAGCATTCCGATTATAGTCATCGAAGAGTTAATACGTCCTAAAAGTAAAGTATTGAGCTAATAAAGTGTGTGATGCTAACAATTGTTACCTTGTAATAATTATATTGATTTACCTTTTTACATGTATAGAGACCTTTTATTAATGATGTATATACCTGTAATGAGTGATTCTAATGGGCCCTGGCTAAATAATTTATAGAATTAGGCATTACTTTGCGGAGATCCATAATACAAAAGTAATAATAAAATTATTATGCTATAATCCGCTAAGAATTTCGATTTTCGAATTGCGAAAGAAGAGAATTTCTTCGCGGATTATAGCAAAATAATTTTATTATTACTTCTGCCCCTGTCTAAATCTAAATTAGTTATTTATTGTTGGTATATCTTAAAAAAAAATTACAGTTACGAGTCTGTCAATCACGCATTCACGGCTAATTCACTAAAGCAATAAAAATAAAATTTGGCACAATTGAAACTTATACACCTTATAAACATATAGATTAAAAAAAAGGTGTTTCATTGTGAAATAGGTGAAAAACAATATAGTACATTCATTTTTATGAATTATTATTACACTAAAGCGAACAAAGTCACAAGTAAGACTAGTTGCATAATACATGTTTATTTTAAAACTAATCTGTAATATTTGTAAAGAAATTGATATCCAACAATATTTTACATACCTCGGCTCTTGCATTTTTGTCGAGGTCCCGCAGTACATCGCGGGTGTATTGCAAACTGCCGGCTTTTTCCAACAGAGATACGCAATATTTCTTCAGTTTTACGTCACGTGTTCTTTGACGTAGAATATCTTTGCGCAGTTCAGGATTTTAAAGCAAATTTATCTTTATCTAAGTAGTTAATAAAATTGAACACCAGATCTTATGTGATACAAGTGCTATAAGCTTTAGGATAAAAATGATTTAAAGTTTATCACAAATATAATAATAAGCGGTAGCGGAATGGTAAGGGTTACGGGCTTGCGATCGAGAGGTCGTGGGTTCGAATACCGGCCATAATACAACCGACGTGAACCCATTCCTTACACAAGCATTTAGCTCAGCTGAAGGGGTTAACAAGTTAACTAGTAATTTGTAACCCAAATTGCTAATAATCTTTACAAAATAATTAAAAAAGACATCCATACGTCTGTTACCTATACCTATATTATAAATGCAAAGTCTGTCTGTTTCGCTTTCATTTCAAATCTAATTATAGTCATCACAAGCTCATAATCTTTTCTCTCATGTTAAGGTCTTTCCTATTATTATGCGAAGTGGTTTTATCCTAAGGGTCTCTTAGTTAGTGAACATCTTTCAATCAGGTAAGCGTTTGCGACCCGCGTTACTTAAGCGATATACGTGTTTTTTTTCTGAATCTCCGAAACGGCTCCAACGATTTTTATGAAATTCGGTATATTGGAGGTTTTGGGGAGGAAAAGTCGATCTAGCTAGGTTTCATTTTAAAAAATAGTCTTTTTATCGCTGTTTTTAGGTACTGAAAAAATGCTAAAATGTAGAATGGAACTAAACACTATAGACTAAAGAAGTGAAAATACTCGAGCACCATCTGACCAACAATTTTTTTTATATTTTTCTTCTTTAAAAAAAATACCGAAAAAGGCTCTGTCACCCAGGTAGTAGTTATTTATGTGTAAATTTTGTCTTTTACGAATAAAAAATCTTTGGTTATTTGCGATAGAAACAATTTATCAGTTTTAATTTCGACTCAGTAATTTTAGCGGACATTTATTGTGGCTTAGAAATTTATTTGTTACATTGCCAATAACTTTTACTTATTTCCATCATAAGCCAGTATGTGTTTATATGCTTATAAACATTTTACTATTGTTATCAATAGGAGGTACTTTTCAACACTTTTGTGTTACTACTTTTATTGTGTTATTACTGCTATTGACTTCAGTATGTACCTTGTTATAATGACTTATGTCGTAGTTAAAAGGATACTCAATATCTGCGGACCTTCCGGAGTGTTCATCGCATGTATGATCGGCAAACTGAATTTGCCCTCCGTCAAATCCTCGCAAAAACTGTCTTGAAGTGCCTTAAAAATAAATTGTGTATATAAACTAGTAATTCATGCTCACTGCTCATTATCATACAAAAATTATATTATATTTTCTCACACCGTGTGGTATTCGGCTGAATAGAATAATACCACCCTCATTTCTTACCAAGGTGTCGTAGAAGATGACTAAAGTAAGTCTACCCGCGGTGTAGTATACGGCTGAGTAAAATAGACCAACCTTATTTCTTACCGAGGTGTCGTAAAAGGCGACTAAGGTAAGTCGACGCACCGTGTGGTATCCGGTTTAGTGGAATAGACCACCCTCATTCTTACCGAGGTGTCATAATAGGGTGTCATAAAAGGCGACTAAGTTAAGTTGACGTCCGACAGGTGGCCGGTCGTAAAACGCAGCCAAATAATGTGACAGCATGTTTATAACATGTGCCGACCCCACTTAGAGTGGGATAAGGGCTGGAAGATGATTATATTCTTTATTCTTACATGTCGACACCTTATTTATGATCGCTATAATATCGCCCCATCCAAATAATAAAGTTACATGTTCTATGTTTATAAAATCCCCGTGTAGTCTCGGAAAGAGTAAAATAAATCACCTCACTTTAACCGAGGCGCCGTAAAAGGCGACTAAAGTAAGTTGACCTGCCGTTTGGTATCTGGAATATTAGAATAGAGCACCCTCTTTCTTACCGAGGCGTCGTAAAAGGCGACTAAGGTAAGTTACCCGCCGTGTGGTATCTGATCAAATAGAATAGACTACACTCTTTCTTACCGAGGTGTCGCAAAAGGCAACTAAGGTAAGTTGACGTCAGGCAGGCAGCTGGTCGTAAAAGACCTAGTCGAATCATGTGACATGTTTATAACATGTAGTGTCGATCCGACTAAAAATGAGGTAAGGGCAGGAGAAAGATGTTCTATGTTTATGGAACATATAACTTTATTCGTTGGATGGTGCGATATATTTCTAACTCTCGTATCTCACATTGTAAATGCTATTACATTCAAAGCAATATTAAAATTCAAGCGCATACATTACCTACTTGTAACATGGCAACATTACCTGCTTATCGTCTATTCCTGGCCATTCTTCTAACGCCTGAAACAAAATATTAGTTATCATATTCGGTATATCTTTTCTAGCAAGGTTTTCTAAAGGTATTTATACTAATCTCAATTAATTATATTATAAATATAATTATTATAAATACGAAAATTTGTGTGTATGGATGTATATTTGTTATGTGGCACAATTATTCATTATACACCGGAATGACATATAGGCTATAGAAATCCTGTTCATTCTACAGGAATAGAATGACATTGAAAGGCGCCATCTATTATTGACCTATCACACTAAAACAGTAACGAAGTCGCGGATAAAAATTAGTTATATATATATATATATATATACAAAAGTCTGGCAGTCACACTTCACGTCAAAAATCTCTTGTCACGCTTAGCTAATCTGCTGGACCAATTTTTCTTTAGGAAAAGTTTTATTACGTTTCATTTCGACAATTTATCTTTAAATTCATCAGTTCGTACTTTCAATTGTATATTTTGAATGCAAGCAAACTCTACGGAAGAGACCCTATAACTATGTTGGTTGCATTATAAAATATTTTTTTAATACACTGTTTTTTAATAAACTGGATTTTTTTATTTAAATAAAATAGATTTTTTTTAATAAAATTGGTTTCAAGGTTAGTTTACTTTTAATTGTTTTGCTTACCTCTTGTTGTACCAGATTACAGTAGTCGTCTCTGATTTGAAAGTAAAGTCCTAGTTCCAATGCGAAATAACTCAAATCAGTTTTGTATTCGCTAAAATACTGGAACAAATGTACAGGCAGTACAAACATACCGCCAGTTTCTGTAAATAGCACAAAATATAAAAAAGTTAGCCAAAGCCATGGTTTTTAGTATTGTATAGATCACTATGTAAGTATCTATTCAGACACCAAGGCACTATGTCCTTATGACACTGTGTGTGTAAATTATCTTTCATAGCTTTCCCGGCTTCTCATAACACCAAGAGGGGTTCCTTCGCATTCGCGAAAAATGTTCGTGCGACGTGCGGAACGTCATCTCTAAGGCATAGCTCTTCTACACTCTCGTCGTGTCCCGAACGTTCCTTGCCTCGTGTGCTTCTGCAGTCACCTTCACGCTTTTAGTGGGCTTGGAAGACGACAAGACACTACCGGACACGAGCTTACCCCGTCAGGATTACCAGCGAATTAGATAACTTACCTCATGATTATCATTCAAAATTATCAGCGACCTATTAAAGATCCCCACTAGTACGCGAATAAATAACCCTTATGCCTATGCTGTAGGGCTTACTAGGTCATTAGCAATAGGCCAAATTAAAGCCCAAGCACAAAGCCTGTGAGAACCATCCCGTCTAAGACCTGCTCCCTTATTGTTCATGAGCAATTGAGATAGCCCGCAACACAAGTTCTAAAATTATAACTCACTAAGGAATCTATTTCTATTGATCTATGACACATCTAAAAAACCGATTTTCAGCTATATTTCATCAAAAAAAAGGGACGGTACTATTCAATTGATGTTACTCACTTTGTTTGACCATTCGTTTGTATTCCTCTTCAGTGGGGCAAATAAAATTATCACGCCAATATATGTCGGTGCCCTGGCCACGTAACACGCTAAGAAAGTCTTCACAGATTGTTTGTATACTCTAAAAGTATTTTTTAAACAATAAGCTATAAACATTTACCTTCAAATTACTGTTTTTAGTTAAGTAGCAGTATGTTATTATCTACATCTAGTAAGTAAGTAAGTAACGGCCTGTTACTTTCCCACTGCTGGGCATAGGCCTCTTCTCTTTTGGAGAGAAGGATTGGAGCTGAGACCTACCACGCTGCTCCAATGCGGATTGGTAGGTTACACATATCCCTAGAATTCTCTAGAGATATGTAGGTTTCCTCACGATGTTTTCCTTCACCGAAAAGCGTGTGATAAATTGCAATTATCAATAAGACACATAAGTTTTACTAGAAAACTCATTGGTGCCTGCCCGGGGTTTGAACCATAGACCTCCTCGGAATCTATCCTCTCTATATCACCTCCATATCTACATCTACTATCTATCTATTCTAAGACATAAGAATTTAGAGCATAGATCCATCAAGCTGATACAGTATGATTTGACAGAAAATAAAAAATTCTCTGTGGACGCAGGTGTCCGCACTTATTTTCCTTCATCGTGAAATACATTGGGCGGCTACTTGTATAACTTTCAAGAATTGCGTCAGTGTTGTAACCTGACTTGTTAATGATTAATGATGGACAGTAAAATTCACCGCCTGTTACTCACTCCTGAGCATAGGCCTCCTCTCTTAATTTTTAGAGAGAAAGATTGGAGTTAGCACACTGCTATTGCGGTTTGGTAGGTAACATATAACCTCAGAATTCTGTAGGGATGTGTAGGTTTCCTCACCTTGTTTTTCTTCACCGAAAAGCGTATGATATATTGCTTTATTAATTAGACACATAAGTTTTAATAGAAAAAGTCATTGGCGCCTACCTGGGATTTGAACCCATTATCGTCTCTAGATAGCCGCATAGTCTCACTATTGGGCTATCACAGCTAAAGATAGTCAATATAAAAACATATTAACCAGACAGGTGGTTATGATTTAAAATAGTAATATCCAATGTAAATATATCCGACTAAGTAGAAAAGACCACTCTCGTTTCTTACCGAGGTGTCATTAAAAGTGACTGAGGTAAGTTGACCCATCGTCTGTTGTCCGGTTGAGTAGAATAGACCACCCTCTTACTTAACAAGGTTTAATAAAATACGACTAAGGTAAGTTGCATGCAGGCGGCCGGTCGTAAAATACGAAATCAAATCATGTGACAACATGTTTATAACATGTTGTGCCGGCCCCACTTAGAACGGGATAAGGGCAAGAGAATGATGATGACTATCCAATGTACGTCGATATCCAATGTAGAAATAGCTCGACTTAATTCCTTACCTTTATACCTAATCGTAATGTTCTTGCCAACACTAAAAATATTGAATGTAATGAAGTGTTAAACGTCAAGGGAACTCCATAAACACAGTGGGCAGCTGGTATTCCCCGTCGCACCTCTGAGTTGTCTTGAATATCGTCAAATCTGGAATATATTAAAAATGTTGCATTTTATTACTAAAAATTAATTTAAGGGTACTTACTACCTAAAGTTTATTTTAAATGAGTGGCCAATACGGGGGTAAGACGGCGTTACAAATCAAATCCAAATAATCTTTATTCACGTAAGCTTTTTATTTTTAATCGTCAAGAATGAATATGATATAATAAAGCTACTTCTGCTTTAGAATTTTGCTTTTACGAGTACCAGCAAAAAGTCGTCTGGCAATCTTTTAAACATTTTCAATTTTACATTAATAAGCCTCGCGCATGTGTGTGTGTGTGTGTGTGTGTGTGTGTGTGTGTGTGTGTGTGTGTGTGTTTAATCCCAGTTTTCAGGCCTTGAAAAACTGTTAAAATAGAAATATAATAGAAAGGTTCATTGTACTATCATTTGTTAAGTTGTAATAAAAGAAGAAAATTAAATAAGTGAAAATATCCGGGATCGATATACCACCCATATACCACCAGCCTTTTCTTTCTTTTTTTAATGCATTTATTTATATCTTTTAATTAAATTATCGAGCAAGGTTCGGTAAGGCTCAAGTACTGATATTTATAGGAACAAAACATACTATACGCTCTCTTATACTGTCAAATGCGAGTATAGTATATTTTTATTGTATCATACCATTCATGTTTTGAGGCTCTGTGAGCTTGGATAATGTTGGTTGTTTTAATTGTTTTTTTAATTCTTGTTTTTCATTTATATACATGGTAAGTAATTCACGTAACAACGACCTAGAAGTAAAATATTTATGTCATCGCTCCAAGTTCGTCCAAGATCGTCAAAAAGGCCGTCATACTCGTATTACTGGTATATAAAAAGGCTCCTCTTGATTGACGTAAAATTTTGGTATGTACCCAACATCACAAAGATTCGAAAAGTATATGCCAGTTATTAATTTTTTAATTTTTAAAATATATATAAATTTTCATATAATTGAATCAAATCAATTAATATAAATCTATTCAAATAAGATCTTTCAAGCACTTTTGAATTGTCAAGAATGAATATGATTAATGAAGCTACAACTGGCTTGGAATGTTGCTCTTACCGAAAAGAACTACCAAGAATACTCGGCGGTTAATCTTTTAAACATTTAATTTTACACATACACAGTCTTGTATGAAACTGAAAAGATTTTTAAATCCAGTCCAAACGTTCAATCAACTTTTTTGACACGATTAGGGTACAAATGAACAGTAGGAAGTTACCAAAATTGTTTTAAAATATTCAACTATTACATTAATTTTACTTACAGCAGAGTTGCAATGTGCAGCATTTTGACTGTTTCTTCGATATAACTCAGCTTGTCTTCAGGCACTTGAAGCCAATGGTTGAAAGCTAGCGCGATCTTTGAACGGAGCTGTTTCCCTTTGATTTGTGTTACATGGGTGTACGGGGCAAGAAGCTCCTAGTTGAAAGAATTAAAAAAAAATAGTTTACTTATGTCTTAAATATACCAATGTATTGTACTCTTGTATGTAACGTTGAACCTGTGATACCCTAGTGGTGAGACCTTGCGACTCTTTCGAAGGTTCACAGGTTCAAAACCCGGGCAATGAGTTTTCTGTTAAAACTTATGTCTGATTGATAATTGCAATATATCACATGCTTTTTGGAATACATTATGAGGAAACCCTGCTTATCTCTAGACAATTCTAAGGATATGTGTTACCTACAATGCGTATTTGATCAGCGTGGAAGATCTACCTCCAGTCCTTTACTCCAAAAACGGAGAGAGGAGGCCTATATCCAGCTGTGGGGCAGTGACAGGCCGTTACTTTTATTTACTGTTCGATAGAAATTTTCTAAACTAGCAGTATAATTAACAGTTCACAAGAGTTTGTAAAGAAATGTGTTTGAATTAAGTAAATTTTCATCTCATTACTAAATAATTCATAGGATTTCTAAAGCCTATATGTTATTCCGTTGTATAAGGAATAATTAAGCCAAACTTCATCAATATTGTTTCAGCGGATACGCCGTGAAAGAGTAACAAACATAGATCCATACTCACAAACTTTCGCATTTAAAATATCAGTAGGATCGGACAACATAAGTAAGAATCACTTAGTAGACATATTGTAGTAGTAAAAGTTACTTACTTTTTCTAAATATAATTTTTCATTTGCGTCTGATTCGCCTGCCATATTCTATCTCCGGTGATGCTACTTAGTTTTAAAGATAGCCCTCGACAGAGCAACGTGTAATGAATGAAGTATCTGCAGACGATTTATTATATACACGCAACGTTTTTTTGATGATCAGTGTTAAGCAATATTAAAAACCAGTACTATACAGGTAACTAGTTGTAAATGAGAAATAATTTAAGAATTTTTATTCGATGTTTCGCAAAAGTATAATTATATATGTACTTTGCATTAACATATTTGTTAACCAGGTTCGTTCGATTACAAAAGGCTTTACAAAAGGAGCCCTGCCAGATTGCTGTATCCCAGATTTCTGACGTCGTCGTATTGACTAATCAAAGTCATACCATCAGCTCTCCACTACACGTCGCCCTAAATAGTGGTCCGGCCTCACAGGAGGCACCCTTAGGACGACGTTCCCCGACGCTAGTAGAGCTTCTGTGCTCTACTCTCCGCATTTCGCAACTTTGACGATGCTTCTGCGCTCGCCCTTCTCGCCCGGTGACGCTGTAAAAGCCGTTAGGGCTAACAGCATACAGTCAATTCGCAAAAAAACAAAAGGAACCCACTCACAAACACCCTGACAATCTTATCTGATGCAGCCATCTCATAAACCTAAACGCATCTGACACCGTTTTTATTTATTTACTAGCAATATCCCGCAGTTGCCGCCTAATTTTTATTTCATAAAGAGCTGTCATCGCATGCGCTGCGGAAACTATTAATGATAGAACAAAAAAATGTTCTACAGAATTATAAAACGTATCAATATCTACAATAAAGTCTGCGATACCATATATCTAACAACTATATGCCATTACAGCTACTTTTTCATTCATTAAATTATGAATTAAAAACTATGAAACTTAAATGAAATAAAACTTTTTTGTTAACAAAAATAAATCTGTAGTCCGACTAAGTAGACTTTCCACTGCCATGAGATCGGTATGTACGCGGGTGAAACCGGGAGATATTACTAGTTATTTATAATTAGGAAGGGAAACGAAATAAGCTTCTGGGCAAGTACTTCACTAGTTTAGCTTTACCTACAACGAAGTCTGACATATTTTCGTTTCAATGCATAAGCATACGGCAAAGAGTGTTATCTTAATACTTATGTTATTAGTGAAATACAACTGGTTAATTTATACGTATTTGTATAAATTAAAATAAATATATACATTGTTCTTATAATAAAATGGTATAAACATTCATTCAAGAACATAAAAGATTTAAATTTTAATTCCTCATAGTACATAATTTAATCCATATGTTTTGAATCTTTATTTTTGTTCCTTCCATGAAAGCAGCTCATCCAATACAGCCTCCATCTCCGGATTACCCCCAAGTCGCGCCACCTGCAATATTATTAACAAACTACTGTTTATACCAAGATAATCCAAACTAATATTATACCCGAAAGTCCATCTGTTTGACCAGCTTTCATGGCTAGTCTGATAGAGCAATGATCCTCTTGCCCTTATCCCACTCTAAGTGGGGTCGCCTCAATGTGTTATAAACATGTTATCACATGATTTGTCACTTATTATCGACCGGTTGCCTACCTGACGTCAACTTGCTTTAGTCATTTTTTACGACACCTCGGTAAGAAAGGTGTGGTTTATTCTTCTTAACCGGATACCACACGGCGGGTTGACTTACCTTAGTCCCCTTTAAACGACACCTCGGTAAGAAATGGGGGTAATCTATTCTTCTCTGCCGGATATCACACTGCGGGTTGACTTTCCTTAGTCGTCCTTTACGTTGCCTCGGTAAGAAATGAAAGCGGTCTATCTATTCTACTATAACGGTCTATCTATTCTACGGATACCACACGGCATAGTCTGCTAGAGCAATATTGATACAGATAATATACCGGGTAGCATACAGATTAAAAATACCTTTTTTCTTCTAGCATTTTATTATGACAATAAAATGGACGCTAACGTAGTCGCACATGATAATGTCAAAACTAAGCTATAATTTTGTAAAGTAACTCATAAAAAAGGGTAAAAGGTAAGGGGTATTATGACACTAAAATGTAAGCGAACAAATTCACAGGTAAGATTTGTTGTATAATATATGTTAATGTTAAAACTAATCGGTGATATTTCTAAAGGTAAGTTTTATGTATAACAATATTGTACCTACCTCCGCTCTAGCATATCTGTCAAGGTCCCGCAGTACATCGCGGGTATATTGCAAACTGCCAGCTTTTTCCAACAGAGATACACAATATTTCTTGAGGTTAACATCACGAGTTCTTTGGCGTAGGATACCTTTGTGCTGTTCAGGATTTTAACCAAAAAAATTATATACGTATCTTAACTTCGTAAGTAGTTACGCTAATCGATCGATCAATCACTAGATCTTATGTGATACAAGTGTTATAAATTTTACAAATTGCTAGTAACCTTTAAAAACAAAAAAACTATACTAATATATAAAGCTGAAGAGTTTGTTTGTTTGAACGCGCTAATATCGAGGACTACTAGACCGATTTGAAAAATTCTTTGAGTGTAAGATAGTCCATTTATCGACTACATAACATCACGCTAAGATGCACAGAAGAGGAATGAAAAATATTGCGAAATTTTGTGACACTGATTTCCATGACCTATCTCCATATAATTGGGGTTATGTTTCTAAATACTTTGTTTACAAACGTTTTACTATTATTATGTATTGTGTTTACTCTTCAACAATTTCGTGTTACAATTTTTATTTTTATATTATTTAGAACACTATAGCATTACCTTTCGTTGGTAAGGAACATATTTCATCATGTTCGTCAGTCATTATGTCGTACTTAAAAGGATACTTAATATCTGAGGACCTTCTGCAGTTTTCATCGCATGTATGATCGGCAAACTGAATTTGCCCTCCGTCAAATCTTCGCAAAAACTGTCGTGACGTGCCTTAAAAAACAATTTATGTATCTATAGTTAATAATTCATGCTCAGTTCTCATTATTATACAAATATAATTCAATTCAATTCAAATTATAAATATTCTTTATTCTAATAAATTTCTAAACTAGTGCTTTTGAATCGTCAACTCTTCTGCTGGTTCGGAAAACTGTTCCTACCGAGAAGAGCCAGCTAGAAACTCTTTCGTTGCTCTTTTAAAAATATAATAGTTTTTATTCCGCCATGTGGTATCCGGCTAAGTAGAACATACCACCCTCATTTATAACCAAGGTGTCGTAAAAGGCGACAAAGATAAATTGACGTCAGGTAGGCGGCATGTCGTAAAATTCCTACCCAAATCATATAACATGTTTTAAACATGTTGTGCTGACTTCCCACTTAGAGTGGGATAAGGGCAGGAGAATGATGATGTGATAATGATGGTAGTATTTTTTATTCCTAGATTTCGACACCTTATCGATAATATCGATCGATCAGTCGCGATAATATATTTTACAAACTACCCTACTTTACATTTTAAACATTGTTAACGTCTATTGCTTTCAAAGTAATATCAAAACTCAAGAGCTAACATTACCTACCAGCAGCATTGCAACATTACCTGCTTATCGTCTTTTCCCGGCCATTCTTCTAACGCCTGAAATCAAATATTAGTTATGGAATCATTATAATTCATTTCTAAAAAAAACACCGCGTGGTATCCTGCTGAATAGAATAGTACCACCCTCATTTCTTACCGAGGCGTCGTAAAAGGCGAGTATGATAAATCGACCCGTCGTGTGGGGTATCCGTTTGAGTAGAATAGACCACCCTCATTTCTTACCGAGGCGTCGTAAAATACGATTAAGGTAAGTTCACGCTAGGCAAGCGGATAAGGGGACTAGGAATGATAGCGTTCGTTCGATATCGTATACTAGATCAATATTCCTTTAGGAAAAAACCATTTTTATTACGATCCATTTCGGCAAAGTTAATTTGTGATAGCCTAGCGGTAAGACTCTTTCGAGGGGTCACGAAATTAGACCCCGAGCAGGCACCAATGATTTTTCCGTTAAAACTTATGTGTCTAATTGACCATTGCAATTTGTCACTCTTTTCGGTGAAGGAAAACATGAGGAAAGCTGCACATCGCTAGAAATTTCTAGGGATATGTGTAACCTACCAATCCGCATTGGACTAAAATGGTAGGACTTAGCTCCAATCCATCTCCCCAAAAAAGGAGAAAGAAGAGTAAGAGCCCGAAACATTATCTACAAATGCATCGGTTCGTATTTTAAAATATATGTTACAAATACGAATAACCTCTACGGAAGAGACCCCTTATACCTCCGTTCCATTATAAATGTGCTATTTTTAATTATATAGATTTCAAGATCACTGTTAGTTGTTTTGCTTACCTCTTGTTGTACCAGATTACAGTAGTCATCTCTAATTTGAAAGTAAACCCCAAGTTCCAATGCGAAATAACTCAAATCAGTTTTGTATTGGCTGAAATGCTGGAACATATGTACAGCCATCAAAAACATGCCGCCAGTTTCTGTAAAAAGCACAAAATATATAAAAATTATTGTATAATTTTATTTTTTTCCAATGTTTTATGACTTGTACATAAAACTGCGGTGCGACGTCGCATCGCAAAAACCTGCAACATCGCACGACACGTCGCAAGAACATATGAACTGATTCGCATCACGTTTTCTGCGTCACACTTGTTGACCATATTATGTTTAGTTCGCCCTGAGATTAAGCGTGGGCAAGACGTGTACTTCAGATGGTAATAGTTCCCATCGGGATTCATAACCGTATTAAAAGGATGAACCCAAATCTACTTTTTGTGAACCTCCTAAGCAATAACAAAAGTGCACACTTCTTTTACGATCCATGCCACGACCTAGTTTCCAATTTAAAATACGTTTAGTACAGTTGATGGTCGTCGAAGGAATGGTCACCCTGGGAGACGCCTTGCTGCACGAAATCGCATCGCAGCAATTCATGTCGCAACTTCCTGCGTTGAGAATTCGCATCGAGTCGTATATAAGTTTTGTGTTCAAGACCTTACTCAAAAAGGAAAGTTTATATAGATAGAGGCATAGTTTAGAGCCTTATTCAGGTACATTTTTCGCGGTGAAATATTATGCTTGGTTTTCCATGCACAAAATCTACAGTGTTATATGGATCACTATAAGTATTTAAACGGACAAGCTAATTACTTTACACAGACACATAAGTTTTAGTAGAAAAACTCATTGATGCCTTCAGGGGTTAGAACTCGTGACCCTCTCGAAAGAGTCGCACGGTCATACCGCTGGGCTATCACATCTTTCCAAGGCTGATCACAGCTTTTCAAAGCTTGCCAGCAGTCCAAGGCATAATCCCCTCAAATTTCGGGTGTCCCTTGCTTCGAGCTTCTGCAGTCACCTTCACCTTCAGGGTTTGGAAGACGACGAGACACTACCGGACGACTTCAGCCAAGGATGACCCCATCGGAGAAGATATCTTATAGACATGACAAAACCGAATCACCATCCGCAGCAAATCGACCAAAAAATGACCAGGTAAATGTACCAAATTAGAACGCGAATAAATATAACCCCTAGCTTAAGGCGTAAGGCTTGTTCTTTTTAGGCTAGGTCTTATTAAAACCTAAGCATAAAGCCTGCGAGCGCCAGATCTGGTGAGGAGGCGTAACTTCTCAAGCTCTGTTCGCTCGCTCAAGCCAAATGTATAACTGACTAATATATTCCATTGATGACACACGTAATAAGACCTATATTCAGCTACTATTTATCAAAAACAGACGACCATATTTAATTCATTATACTCACTTCGTTTGGCTATTTGTTTGTGTTCCTCTTCAGTGGGGCATATTAAATTTTCACGCCAATATATGTCGGAACCCTGCCCACGTAACGCGTATAGAAAGTCTTCGCAGATTGTTTGCACACTCTAAAAGTTTTATTGAAGAAATTAGATCTATGAACATTTTACGTTTTTTTTTACGAATGAGTCTGTTACTATCTCACTTGTGGGCAAATTTCGCCTCTTTTCTAGGAGAATAGAATTAAAGCTTACATAGCTGAAGCCGCAAGCCGTGTCGTATCCGGCTGAGTAGAATAGACCACCATCTTTTAGAGGTGACGTAAAAGGTGATTGAGGTAAGTTAGCCTGCCGTATGGTATCCGGCTGATTAGAATAGACCATCCTCATTCTTTATCAAGGTGTCATAAAAAGTGACTAATGTAAGTTAGCCCGCCGTGTGTTATTCGGCTGATTAGAATAGACCATCCTCATTCTTTACCAAGGTGTCATAAAATGTGACTGAGGTAAGTTAGCCCGCTGTGAGGTATCCGGTTGAGTAGAATAGACCATCCTCTTTCTTACCGAGGTGTGGTAAAATACGAGTAAGGTAAGTTGACGGCAGGCAGACGACCGGTCGAAAAAACGTAGCCAAATCACGTGACAGCATGTTTATAATATGTTGTGCCCATCCCACTTAGAGCGGGATAAGGGCAGGAGAATGATGATGACTATCCAATGTACATCGATATGCAATGTAGAAATATCTATTACAAAAGTAATAAGAATATTATTTTGCTATAATCCGCGATAAAACAAAATATATGTAATGCTATTTGTAGAGTGTACTATTCATTCTCATACCTGATACATGCAGAATTTGTAAGAACTCAATCATTGCGATTTTATCGTGGAGTCTATCTTCTGACGATGCTTCGCTTACGGGGCGAAACAATTGTTGAGATTGTGGTGTTGAATGTGTGCAGTGCTTGTGTATTGTTGTGTCATCGGTGTCGGGTAGTGCATAAATTCTTACAAATTCTGCATGTATCAGGTATGAGAATGAACAGTACGCTACATTTAGCGTTAAATATATATTTTTTTATCGCGGATTATAGCGATTTTTATAACGGAATAGGAATTTTAAAAGGGAGGCCATACGGTGGAGTCGCTATAATATGGCGAAAGGGTATTTTCGAATCTGTAAAGGTCATAAATTTGAGCAGTGATAGAATCTGTGCCATTAGAGCGGTATTACCGAGTAAACAAGTAATCTTAGTTTTTAGTATTTACATGCCAACAGATACACAGGAAAACTTAATTGATTTTACTAGTTGTCTGAGTGAAATAAAAGCTGTAATCGAAGATAATGATGTAGAATCCATTTACATGCTAGGAGATTTTAATTCTCATCCGGGCGAGCTATTTTGGATAGAGCTTAATGATTTTTGCTCAGATCAATCTTGGTTATGTGCTGATGTTGAGAAGTTGGGCATAAACTCAAATACATTTACATATAGGAGTGATATAAATGGTAGCTTGAGGTGGCTGGACCACTGTGTAGTGACAGGGTCGGCCTGGCAGACTGTGGTTCATATTACGATCGGTCAGGATATCTACTGGTCGGACCACTTACCGGTCATCGTAGAGTGCGACCTGAATTTAATCGCCAAAAAAATACTTATTGGGAATAACGTTAAGGACAAAATAGTATGGGGAAATAGATTGCAAACACAGATAGATAAGTATCAGGTAGAGAGTAATCGTCATTTCAAAAATATTTATTTTCCTGAACGTTGAGTCGTGCCGTGGAAGAAACTGTGCGAGTAGAGAAAACATACGGGTATTGGACGACATGTATAAAAAAGTGGTTCAGATTCTCTCTAATGCTTCAGCCTCGACTTATAGGGGCGCCAGCATCCACAACAAAAAGAATATAGCAGGATGGAATTAGCATGTTCGTGCTGCGCATCGTGATGCTCGGTCGAAGTATCAAACATGGCTATTGTACAATAAACCAAGATTTGGAAAAGTTTGGAGCGAGATGAGTGAGAGCCATAAGATATTCAAGAGTCGATTAAGATGGTGTCAAAATCATCAAGATGAAATAAAAATGGACATAATTGCGACCCACAGGTCTGCGAAATCTTTTTCTAAATTTTGGAAATCGACTAACAAGCTAAACGTTCGGCCGAGTTTACCGATGTGTGTCGCGAGCTGCAATACAGAAGAGGAGATTGCCAATTTGTTTAAGGACAAATTTAGGGTGGCGTCACCTCTGGGTTTGCCGAAGAGTGGGGTCGATACTGAGATGAGTCTAGAAAGAGAACTGTTGTGTTTCTCGGCCAAACAGGTTGAACTCACAATACAAAGAATGACAGGAGGAAAATCACCGGGTCATGACAACCTTAGTATCGAACATTTAAAGAACGCGGGCATTGAAATTCATAGGGTGCTAGCGATGTTTTACTCTCTCTGCATTAGTATTCGTATCTGCCCGATGATATGATGAGAACTATAGTGGTGCCCGTTGTTAAAAACAAAACGGGAGATATCACAGATCAGTCAAATTATAGACCAATATCGCTTGCCACCATTATCGCAAAGGTATTGGATAGTATGCTTGAGAGGAAGCTTAGTGAAACTCTCAAATTTCATGACGCCCAATTCGGTTTTCGACCGGGACTCTCCACTGAGAGTGCGATATTAAGCCTCAAGCAGACTGTCCAGTATTACACGAGTCTACGCCTGCTTTTTTGATCTTTCCAAGGCATTTGACCTGGTAGCATGTGATGTGCTATGGGAAAAGATGAAGAAAGCGGGCTTTCAGTCAGAGTTGATTGGTATTTTAGGTACTGGTATGCAAACCAGATAAATAATGTGAGATGGGGAAAAGCACTCTCCGATTCATACAGGTTGGAGTGTTGAGTAAGGCAGGGGGGGTTAAACTCTCCGAAGCTCTTTAACCTGTACGTGAATGAGTTGATCGTCGAGCTCAGTAGCAAGCCTGTCGGCTGTTGGATAGATGGTACCTGTATTAACAACATAAGCTACGCCGACGATATGGTCTTGTTAGGACCCACGGCTGGCTCTATTAGGCAGATGCTTGAAACGTGCCTTAATTACGTGGATAGACATGGTCTGGTATACAATGTGACGAAGAGTGATTACTTGATCTTTAAGAGCCCCCGTAAAGAAGTACAATATGAGCCCGTAATTGCACTACGTGGAATACCGCTGAAACGAGTACCGCAATTTAAATATCTTGGCCATTATCTTACGGAGGATCTTAATGATCAAGTGGACATCGAGCGTGAAAGACGGGCATTGGCAGCCAGAAGATGTTGGCCCATAGATTCGCTCGCTGCAGTGTGGAAGCGAAACTAACACTTTTTAAAGCGTACTGTCAGACCTTCTACACAGGCAATCTGTGGTTCAAATACTCTAAAGCTGCCATTGATACACAAAGAGTGCAATACAATAACGGGTTTAGGATACTGTTGGGACTGCCGAGGTTTTGCTCGGCTTCTAGCATGTTTGCTGAAGCGCGAATAGACGATTTTTACTCTATTATAAGGAAAAAGACCGGAGCCTTGCTAGCAAGACTTCGTTCGAGCCCTAACAGTATCCTGAATACGTTAGTGTGTAAGATGGAGTCGCCCATATATGCACGTTTCATGAATGTCTTGGTGCGACAGTAGGCTGACTTAAAATTGTCTAAATAATTTTTTCTGATAATGTATTTTCTGTTTATTTTGTGTTTATTTTTAGTAGATAATAAGTTACTAACATAGTTATAAGTCTGTACTAACAAAATGAGCCCTTGTTGCTTTTAAATATATACATTTCATTTCATTTCATTTCGTTTCGTTTCGTTTCGTTTCGTTCCGTTCCGTTCCGTTCCGTTCCGTTCCGTTCCGTTCCGTTTCGTTTCATTTCGTTTCATTTCATTTCATAGCAAAATAATATTCTTATTACTTTTGTATTATGGACCTCTACAAAGTAACGCCTAATTCTATAAATTAAATATGACACAACTCCTTACCTTTATACCTAATTGTAATATTCGTGTCAACACTAGAAAAATTACATGTACTGAAGAATTAATCGTAAATGGAACTCCGTAAACACAGTGCGCTGCTGGTATACCTCGACGCACTTCTGAGCTGTCTTGTATATCGTCAAATCTGGAATATATTAACAATTTGCTATAAAACTTTGTTACTATCGCATTATTAAACGATGCTTTCAGTTGCTTATGTAATAAATGGAGGTCAAGGAAACCTAAAAAGTGAAAAATAGCTAAAGGGATTAACGTATTATTATGATTCCGTGTTGTATCCGGTTGTGTAGAATAGAACATCCTCTTTCTTAACGAGGTGTCGTAAAAGGCGATTAAGGTAAGTCGACCCGCCGTGTGGTATCCGGCTGAGTAGAATAGACCAACCTTATATCTTACCGAGGTGTAGCAGAAGGCGACTAAGGTAAGTTGACATCAGGCAGGCGGCCGGTCGTAAAAACGCAGCCAAATCATGTGACAGCATGTTTATAACATGTTGTGCCGACCCCACTTAGTGTGGGATAAGAAGAAGATCGTGTTTTAAAAAATTGATATATACTTTTCTTATTTTTGTATATGATATATGGTAAATACTTAAACTTAATGTCACTTGCAATAAAGTAATACTAGTGCGGTGGCATTTTGTGACGGCCACATGCAAACTTGAAGCGATGACATAAATATTTCGCTTTCTGGGTCATTGTTACATCTTACCAATATAAAGAGGAAACAAGATTAAATTTAAAAAAAAACAAAACTACAAACGTCGTGTTAGATCTCAGCGCCTCATCTTTAGTAATAAATAAAGCTGAAGAGTTTGTTTGTTTGATTGTTTGAATGCACTAATATCACTAACTACTGGACCGATTTGAAAATTCTTTGAGAGTAATATAGTCCATTTATCGAAGAAGGCTATAGGCTATATAAAAACACTAAGATGAATAAAAGCTTTCCTTGCATGCGCGTAAACGCAAGTAAAACGTAAATGCAAGTAAACGGTGAAAGTTATAAATAAAACATTTACCTACTACAAAATTGTTTCTATAAAGCTCTAAATAAAAAAAAAATAAGGACAATCAGGATAAGAGACTAATTGTATTTGATCTTATAGATAGGATGGATTAATAGATAACGGAATTATTAAGAGCGAAATGAATACAAAAGGATATTAAACGTAAGTTTTATTTTCATATCTGGTTAGTACAGGAAAGTTAATTGTAAAATTATTTTACTGTAGAATAGAATAGAATAGAATACACTTTATTGCACACCAAAACAGTACATGAAATTAACAAAAAAAAGTATTAGTACAATAGACGGCCTTATCGATAAAAGCGATCTCTTCTAGGCAACCTTAGGGTAGAGGATTTAATGAAATATCAGCGGTGGGGGTGTACAAAATAATTTCCAAATATATACTATACTAAAACATAATAATTGAAGAAATTTATAAGTAAAGGATATATGACGAAAATGATAGAAAAAATAAACAAATTAATTAATTAGAAAATATACTATAACGTTAGAAGATATGAAGGAAGAAGGAGATTACAATCAGGAAGAGTTTAAATGTAACGTAATGGTTTTTTTTTTGGTTAAGATTTGCACTACTAATGTTAACGTTACTTATGCAACAGACTTAAATTAAACTAGCTGTGGTTGCTTTGCCCGTTTAGAAATTGGTGTATCACAAAGTTTTTCTGCGTAAATCGCTACCTCGCAGGAATTAATGTAATTTAAGGCTGCAACCTAACTTGTAAGGCTATTAACTTAAACCTTCTTCCTATAAAGAATTGCACTTCTTTTAGAATAGTCATCTTTTAGTAAAAACCCTACAAAAATCTGTTCAGTAGATGTTGAGAAAATCGATCACATACAGACAGAGTTTGGGGACTTTGTTTTTATAATATTATATAGATATAGGCACACAATTTAACTTGTCCGACAACTTATATCGACAGTTCAATGTATTTGTTACCTGAATCAAGTCGTTCTTACTTTTATTTTGCGACGTTAAGGAAAATCCTGGTTCATTGACTTTTAAACCCAATTGCATACAAATTAACTTTAGAAATTTGTTAATCTTTTAACATATACGTTTTAGAAATTTTACTTACAACAGAGTTGCAATGTGCAGCATTTTGACAGTTTCTTCGATATAAGTCAGCTTGTCTTCAGGAACTTGAAGCCAATGGTTGAAAGCGAGCGCGATCTTTGAACGGAGCTGTTTCCCTTTGATTTGTGTTAAATGTGTGTACGGGGCAAGAAGCTCCTGGTTGAAAAAAAAAATAGTATACTTGCGTCATAAAATATACCAATGTATTGCATGCACTTTTATATGTAGGTACAGTTGGATAGCAATTATTCGAACAGTATGAACTTTTCACGTTCACTTTCCTGCTTCACTTCTGTAAATACCAAATTTAAAAAAATACAACTTTAAGAATGCAGGATCATGCCGTGTGGCTGAGTAGAATAGACCACCTCCATTTCTTACCAAGTTGTAAAAGGCGACTAAGGTAAGATAACCTGCCCTGTTATAGTTAAGTATTAAGTATCTTTGTAATAGATATACATTTAAAAGAAACCACGGCTCTGACCCTTGAAAAAAAACCATCTCAAATAGCGACCCTGCGGGTATTTTATTTGTTAATTTAATTAATTAATAATAAATAAATAAATAAATTAATTAATTAATAATTAGTTTATTGATGTACTATTAACCTAAACCTACCTTAAAAATTGCTATATATTCCAAAGAAACCTTACAAAATTCAATTCAGTAGATTAGAGAAAATCGATTATATACAGCCTGACAGCTTTTGTGGACTTTGTATTATAATTAGTAGCATCTGGTTGACCAAGCCTTGCTCGGTAATTTATTACAAAATAAAAAAAAAACTAGAAAAAATTATAACGATATTAGGGCAAATAGGGCTCGATCCTAGGTATTTTCATTTCTCGCGACCTCCCGTTGCCCGAATAAGCTACGCTGACTTGACTTTTAACGGCAAAAATAGTGTTTTATATATTCAAAGTAAATTTTTGTATGCCAAAAACAGAGATAAAGCGATTTTTTTGAGCTAGCTAGATCGATTTTTCTCCCCTCAAAGCCCTATCCTGAATTTTTGGAAAATCGTTGGAGCCGTTTCCGAGATTCCGAAAATATACATATATGTACATAGAAGATTAACTTCATATAAATATTAACAATCACTCTATAGGTAAAACTTGACATTGTATCAGCGAGTTTCGAATTTTAATTATTTAGACTTATTATTAAAGCAGAACGTACTCACTTTTTCTAAAAGTAATTTATCTGCATAATCCGGTTCGGCTGCCATTTTGTAATTTGGGAAATATTTTTATATTTTAGCGAGCCGTCTACCTCGACGAATGTAGAGCGTAATGCATGTAGCGGCTGCACATGATTTATTTTATAGGCAACTTTTTTGATGTTCTACGTTATTAATAAAAAAAACCAGTACTTTGCAGGTAAATGAAAAATAAGATAAGAATTTTTGTTCCATAATGCCGTTCCGCTTGCATAATTATTCACTTTTCTACATGAATATATGATAAAACTAATATTCTTAAGTTTTATTTGTAAGTTTATATTTCAAATATTACGATATTAGTATGGTAATATTTTATATATTATTTTATTAGTATAGTAATATTTTTAATGTAACTATACTAATTCATTATTAATTAAATCATTCAGTATATTACAAAAGATTTATAGGCAAAAGCGTAGACTGTCGTTTATACCAATTAATTTATTTCGAAATGTTAGACCATCAATTATCTACGCCGTGTGGTATCCGGCTTGATAGAATAGTACCACCCTCTTTTCTTACCGAGGTGTCGTAAAAGGCGACTAAGGTAAGTCGACCCGCCGTTTGGTATCCGGCTGAGTAGAATTGACCAACCTCATTTCTTGCCGAGGTGTCGTAAAAGGCGACTAAGGTAAGTTGACCCACCGTGTGGTATCCGGTTGAGTAAAATAGACCACCCTCTTTCTTACCGAGGTGTCGTAAAATACGACAGAGGTAAGTTGACGTCAGGCAGGCGGCCGGTCGTAAAAACGCAGCCAAATCACGTGACAGCATGTTTATAACATGTTGTGCCGACCCCACTTAAGAGTGAGATAAGGGCAGGAAGATGATGACTATATTAGTATGGTAATATTTTTTTTTTTTTTTGACTTGATCAAGAAACAGAAAATCTTCGATAAAAAATATAGGATACACATAGGAGCAAAAGAAAACTGGGAAGTGGAACACAGCGCGAAGAGTCAGACCATCTGCTATACGGACGGGTCTAGACGAGAATCCGCGAAGCTGGCGGGAGCTGGAATTGTCTACGGCACCTCGTCAGATTTACACCAGGTCCTAAATCTGGGTAAATATACAAGTGTCTTCCAGGCCGAAATGATGGCTATCATGGAGTGTGCCAGGAAACTTAAAGAAACTGAAATAGCATTAGAACATAATATAGTTATATATAGCGACAGTCAAGCAGCTTTAAAAGCACTTGACCGCATAGAAACAACCTCAGCTATCGTGAAGGAATGTAAACGTGTACTAAACGAATTAGCTGAGAAGGGGGAAGTAACGATTGCATGGGTTCCGGGACACTGTGGCCATGCAGGGAACGAAAAAGCTGACGAATTGGCAAGAAAGGGAGCTAGTCAAACATTCGTAGGACCAGAACCCTTCCTCCCAATTGCACATAATATAATAAAGTGTGTGATAGAAAAAAGAATAGAAACAGAATCTAACAAAAGATGGAGAAACACAATGCTCAGACAAGCAAAGTTGTTTCTCAAATCGTTTGATACAAGGAAGTCTAAACAGCTGATGTCTCAGAGCAGGGAAAATGTAGCAATTGTAACAGGCATTACAACTGGGCACTGCCTGTTAAACAGACACCTGTCAATAATGAGAATAACAGAAGATGCTGCGTGCCCAGAGTGTGGAGAGGAAGAAACGAGTCTTCACCTTATGGCTGAGTGCCCTATGTACTCGCTGGTAAGATGGGAGATACTAGGTAAGGATGAAATTGAAGCTGAGGATCTGACAAATATCTCCTTCAGGGATATTATCAGGTTCGTAAAAGCTACGGGTAGATTAGAGCAGGTGACACTGTCGGGACAGCAGTGAAACCCTTGTCCCAACATGGGGAAATGGGTGGAATAGTCCGGAATAGGAGCTGATCACCCGTCCTGCACCGACAGGCGTCCCCGAAATTAGATAGATAGATAGATGGTAATATTTTATATATTACTATATTAGTATAGTAATATTTTTAATGTTACTATACTAATTTTGGCTACTTGTTATCCTTTAAGTTATCGATTTTGACTATGAAATAGTGTAAAAAGTTTTTATATAACTCAGAGTTGTAGCATAATTATCACCATTTTCCTCCTTTTATAACACTAAGTGGGGTCGGCACAACATGTTATAAACATCTCACATGACTTGGTTAAATATTTTACGACCGGCTGCCTGCCTGACGTCAGCTAACCTTAGTTGTATTTTACGACACCTTGGTAAGAAAGAGGGTGGTCTATTCTACTCAACAGGATACCACACGGTGGATCAACTTACTTTAGTCGCCGTTTACGACACTTCGGTAAGAAATGAGGGTGATCTATTCTGGTCAGCCAGATACCACGCAGCGAGTCGAATTACCTTAGTCGCCATTTACGACACTTCGGTAAAAAATAAGGGTGGTTTATTCTGCTCCGTCAGATACCACACGGCGAATCAACTTACATTAGTCGCCGTTTACGACACCTCGGTAAGAAGTTAGTTTGGTCTATTCTACTAAGCCGAATACCACACGGCTTTTCATAAAATCTACCATCATAAAATAAAATTGAAGATTTTATCATTTAGGTGATGTTAGACTTCATTGTATAACAAAATTACGTCAGTGCATATTTTAAACGCTTTGATTTACATAAAGAAGTAGATTAATTAATTACTTAATTATTTGCTCATGCCGCACTCATTAAAATTGTAAATCTTCTAGCTTTATTTTTACTAGCTGTTATGTCGGCTTCGCCCGCGTGGTAATCAATGTATTTAATTAAACTTTTGAACATAAAAGTAGTTATTCTGATTTGAATATAAGAGAATATTATACATAAGAATATGCTTTACTCTTAAAAGGATAAGGCATTAAAATAATTAGCTATTATCTTTATTTTTGTATGTTTAAACTTATAAAAGAAAGGCCCAAAAGTTGAAGTGGAAGTTTTGTATTTTTAAACTTATTATAAAAGAAAGTCTGTATGTGATCGATTTACTCAAATCTACTAAGCGGATTTTTGTAGAATCACTACATATTATAAAACAAAGTCCCTATATCCCTATGTACGCATAAAACTTTAAAACTACGCAATAGATTTTGATGCGGTTTTTTTTAATAGATAGAGTGATTCCAGAGGAAGGTTTGTACGTATAATAACATTCAATACGGAGTAGAGAAATACTGTAATTTTTGAGGTTTCTGTAAATAATTACATTTTTTTCCGCTTACATTGCAAACGCAGGCTAAACCCTACGACATTTATCAAAATAATGTAGTAAGTATTTGTACATCTTGAAAAGGTCTACAGAAAAGTCCGCGATGGTATATGTCTATCTCTTATGGATAACCCACTATAGCATTTTTTATCATTTACTTTTGACGAAAAATAATACCATATTTTTGAAGCAATTTTTATACAATACAGCATTAATCCTTATCCAATTAAGTACCTTAAATAAATAGTTGATTTAATATAGATCACTATGGCCGTTTACAGCATGTAATTTAAGTGAACATTTTCGGAGATGATACAGATTTAAAATGCCGTGAGGACGCCGCGCTTCGCCCTATAACACTTCGACTTTAGCAGCGATGTCGCTCTTTCAAGAGTTTGTTTAAAGACATTCTGTAATAAATTGTAAAAATAAAATACATAGGGAAAATGTAAAGGTAAATAAGTAAAAATGTACTATATGAATTAAGATATTCCAAAGATAGCAGGAAATCTTCTTGGTATAGGGAAAGGAAATTATTTTTCTCCAAATTTAACGCGTGCGGGCCACGGGCAGTTATGAATAAGTCAAAACTACTGGATAGATTTTAATAATTTTTTTAGACTGACTGACATGGGATATATATTTTATACCCGTGCGAAGCAAGGGCAGGCCGCTGGTTTCTAATAATAGGTAGAGCAATTGTTCCGAAAGATTTAGGTTAGTTCATTATGATTTTGTTTAAAATGTATTGAAGAGGCCGCGCAGTTGTAAGTTAACACGCTTACCTACTAAGCTTTAGTGGGCGCCGCGTAAACCAACTACAGTACCAACTACCAACTAAAGTAATGTACTAGAGAATTGTAGATCTACTAAAATACTACAAAAAAGCCTGTGACTGTCTTTATTTCTTATGACTAACTCACAATATCTACTTATATGTTCAACTAGTGGCCCGCTCCGGCTTCGCACGGGTATAAAATATAAAGCTTATACAGTATCTATCCAGTACGTCGTGTGGTATCCGGCTGAATAGAATAGTACCACCCTCTTTTCTTACCGAGGTATCGTAAAAGGCGACTAAGGTAAGTCGACCCGCCGTTTGGTATCCGGCTGAGTAAAATAGACCAACCTTATTTCTTACCGAGGTGTCGTTAAAGGCGACTAAGGTAAGTTGACCCACCGTGTGGTATCCGGTTTAGTAGAATAGACCACCCTCATTCTTACCGAGGTGTCGTAAAATACGACAGAGGTAAGTTGACGTCAGGCAGGCGGCCGGTCGTAAAAACGCAGCCAAATCATGTAACAGCGTTTTTATAACATGTTGTGCCGACCCCACTTAGAGTGGGATAAGGGCGGGAGGATGATGAGTATCTATCCAGTAATTTTTGTATTATTAATTACTGCCGGTGGCACGCACGCGTTAAATCTGGAGTAAAACAATTCTCCTTACCCTATACCATGAAGATTGCCTGCTATCTTTGGAATATCTAAACTCATATACTACATTTTTACTTATTTACTTTTATATTTTCCGTATGTGTTTTATTTTTTTTTTACAATTTTTAATTATTTACGATATCACATGACAAACCTCAAGAATTACAGTATTTCTCTACTCCATATTAAATGTTATTATACATACCTTCCTCTTCAATCACTCTATCTATAAAAAAAAACCGCATCAAAATCTGTTGCGTAGTTTTAAAGATTTAGGGATATAGGGACATGGGGACAGACAGAGAAAACGACTTTGTCTAATACTATGTAGTGACGTTCAGCTATTATTTTGATAGTTGTCAATTTTTTTTCCCATATTTAACCAAAGTCATAATTGTATAGCCGTCATTTATGTTTTATTATTCCATGTCATAGTCGTTTTTGTTATACCACGTTTTATAGTGACTTGACGGGACAAAATAAATGCGGTCGAACGGGATAAAAAGTATTCTATGTCCGTCTCCTGGTTCTAATCAACCTTTCCACCAATTTTCAGCCGAATTGGTTCATCCGTTCTTGAGTTATAAATAGTGTAACTAACACCACTTTCTTTTATATATATAGATTATAAATTATAACAACGATATTTTTTCTTTACACTGATTATAAATAAATAAGATACACTGATAAATAAAAAGCAATTTTCTCAAAAGTCTACGAATTTATTCTTTTTCAACAACGCACAAGTAACGCCTACGTCAAATGGCGCTACCAGTCTCCTTGCCTTCTCTTTTCACGTCTCTGTACTACAACTTCCGCTCTCCTTTTTCTTCCGTTACAAAATATTACGTTATTTACACGGGAAAAACTTTGTAACATACTGACGGACGTAGTTGCGGGCACAACTAGTTAATAATAATCAAGCAAATATCAGTTAAATACATAAGTTTAAACAAAAACTCATTGGTGCCTGTCCGGGGTTTGAACCTGTGACATTCTCGAAAGAGACGCACGGTTTCACCGCAGTGCTATCATGCATCATGTGGTATTAAAAAAAGAGTAATTATATACAGTGATTACTTAAATGTAATTAATTTAAATAGGTAGTCAGATGGGAAACAACATGTTTTTTATTTACATGTTTGATTTACAATTTACATTTACGTGATTGCTTAAAGAGAAATACAATGTTTTCAAAAATACCTTTGTATGACAATATATCGCTAGCGGCTCCGCCCGCATGGAAAAACTAAACTAATATAGTATTCTGATAACCATAACAATGGTTAATATGGGTTAACCTTAAAAACTAGACGTGTGCTGTCGCGGATTTTTATTTAGAACTTTTAAAGGGGAACAATTTTGTAATACATGGTTTTTGAATAACTTTCACCGTTTATTTAGCGCTTGCAAGGAAAGCTTTAAATTTTTCCGTTTTCGTAATATTTTTTATTGCTGCTCCTCTCCTATACATTTTAGCGTGATATTATGTCTGGCCCGTTGGCGCAGTGGGTAGTGACAGTGCCTTCAGCTCCGCGGGTCGCGGGTTCGATTCCCACCGAGGGCCAACATTTTCTATAAATGGATTTGTTGGCCTTTGAGCCTGGGTGTATATTTGTATTTAAGTATGTATTTAAAAAATATATAAGTATATTGGTATTCACCAGTTGTCTGTCACCCATAACACAAGTATTAAGTTACTTACTTTGGCGACGGGCGACCATCTGTGTAAGTGTCCCATATATTTATTATTTATATGTATAGCCTTCCTCTATAAATGGACTATCTCAAACTGAAAGAATTTTTCAAATCCGTTCAGTAGTTCCTGAGATTAACGCGTTCAAACAGACAAACAAACTCTTCAGCTTTATATATTAAATACCACCAAACGCCAGTGGCTCCCCCCAGCGTGGAAAGATTAAACCCGTAATATAGCCTTTTTAAAACCATAAACCTGGTTATAGAGAGTTAACCTTAAAAACTAGACGTATGCTGTCGCGGATTTTTATTTAGAACTTTTAGAGGGGAACTTTTGTAATACATTATTTTTGAATACTTGAACCGTTTACTCAGCGCACGCATGGAAATCATTAAATTTTGTTTTCGTAATATTTTTACTGCCGCTCCTCTCCTATTCATCTTAGCTTGATTTTTATTGCCTTAAATAAATGGACTATCTTATACTGAAAGAATTTTTCATATCGGTCCAGTAGTTCCTGAGATAAGCGCGTTTAAACAAACAAACAAACTCTTCAGCTTTATATTTTAGTGTAGATAAACAAGGCAATGTAGAAAAAACGTATAAAAGTCAGTTAACTGGTACTATAATTACCAATAAATATAACCTTTTGCGTGTAAATGAACTGACTAATATGTTATTTATGGTGGAATAAAAATGTAACTTTATGTATTGACTGACTGTTGGCGCAGGGGGCAGTGATCGCGCCTTGCGGGTCGTGGGTTCGAATCCCGCAGGGTGCCAACAATTTCTTAATTTTTTTGGTTTGGTTTGGTTCTTTGATTCTGGATGTATTTACTATTATATATGTATACTAGCGGATTCGCCTGCGTGGAAAGCAATGTGTCACAATTTTTTTCTGAATTGAGATTTTGAACATTATAATTATTGTGAGTAACCGCCGTGTCGTATCCGGCTGAGTAGAATTGACCAACCTCATTTCTTACCGAGGTGTCGTAAAAGGCGACTAAGGTAAGTTGACCCACCGTGTGTGTGTACGTCACCTAAGTAAAAGGGGACTAAGGTAAGTTGATACGCAGTGTGGTATCCGACCGAGTAGAATAGACAACACCCATTTCTGACAAGGTGTCGTAAAAGACGACTAAGGTAAGTTGACGTCAGGCAAGCGCAAAAGAGAATGAGGAGAAGGGACCTCTGTGCATCTACGGGAATGTAATAGGTAGATTAAAATAAAACACTATAAATAAAAATATTTATATTTCTCTGGATTTTTATTATACAGAGTTCTAATAACAAAAATATATAAAAAATATTCCAAGACAATTTACCTCTTTTAAATTTTAATTGTAAATAATTACTAGTAATTGACCAAGCACTAGTAGTTGACCGTTTTGTCATACCAAACGGTCAAATTTTAAATAATAAGCTTTTTGTTTGTTGTAGCTAATAAAAAATATTAATTAATATTAAATTTTAAATATTAAACAATGGGCTACAGTTCTGAGGTTTTGTGCAGTTATTAATAGATGGCAACAAGTAATTACAAAATTATTTTTGGGAAGATTAAATCCGTAATATAGTATTTTGATAACCATAAAAATGGTTAGTTGTTTAACTTTAAAAGCTAGACATATGCTGTCACGGGCTTTTATTTAGAACTTTTAAAGGGAAACAATTTTGTAATACATGATTTTTGAATAACTATCACCGTTTACGCAACGCAAGCAAACAAAGCTTTAAATTGTGCTGTTTTTGTACTATTTTTTATTGTTATTATTTACAATTTCATACAAAACGGTCAACTACTAATACATGGTCAATTACTAGTGCCGTTACCTTATTTAATCCCTATTTATTGTTGTTCCTTCCATGAAAGCAGCTCATCCAGTGCAGCCTCCATCTCCGGATTACCCCCAAGTCGTGCCACCTGTCATGATATTAACAAATTATAGTTTCAAGCTGCTATTATAGAAAGTGTGATAGCCCAGCAATGAGCCTGTGTGACTCTTTCGAGGGGGGCACAGGCTGAGTTTTTCTATCATATCTTTAATTTTAAAATGAGTTAATCTTGTATGTATATATATTTTCGGAATCTCAAAATCGACCCCAACGATTTCCTGAAATTCAGCATCTAGTGGTTTTAAGGGAGAAAAATCGATCTAGCTAGGTTTTATTAAAAAAAAAAATATTTTTATCCCTGTTTTTGGGCATTACAAAAATACTGAAATTGACATCGAATATAAAACACTATTTTTGCCGTAAGTTGTCAAGTCAACGTAGCTTATTCGAGGGTGGCACGGGCAGGCACCTATGTGTTTTTCTATTATATCTTTAATATCACCATGTAGGAGGTTTCGGGGTAGAAAAGTCGACCTAGCTAAGTTTTATTTTAAAAAAAATCGTTTTATCCCCCTCTTTTTGGACATTAAAAAAATACTACAATTTACATTGAATATATTTATTTTATGAGTAACGTTACAATTATGATAACGTTTACGATTATTTTTATGATCAAACTTATAATCAACAAGATTATGCCGTGTGGTATCCGGCTGAATATAATAGGACCACCCTCTTTTCTTACCGAGGTGTAGTAAAAGGCAAAAAAAGATAAGTCGACCCATCGTGTAGTATTCGGCTGAGTAAAATAGACCACCCTCTTACCATGCAGTCGTAAAATACCACTAAGGTAGGTTGACGTCAGGCAAGCTACGTTAAATTCATAGCCAAATAATGTGACAAAATGTTTATAGCATTTTGTGCCGACTCCACTTAGAGTGGGATAAGGGCAGGAGGATGATGATAATTAAGAGTATTATTGCCATAGAAGTTAGATTGCAATGGGTTCCATCTCATATTGGATTACAGGGTAATGAGGAGGCTGACAAACGCGCTAAAAGTGCAATAGTAAAGGGAAAACCGTATACTTCAAATATTAAACCGGACTTATCAGAAATGTTGCCAAAGTATTAAAGAAAATTTCAAGATCATTGGAAGTTATATTTTAATAAAGTATCATTAGAAAAGGGTATTTGGTACAAAACGTTACAGTGTGAGCCTCCTCATATTTTTAGGTAATGCCTTTTTCCTCAGGTTTTGTAATGGTAATATTTCTCGAAGTATTATTGTCACTGCTCACAGGCTGAGGTCTGGACACAAGCCGTTAAACAAATTTAAATATTTAATGAAAATTAATAATACACCTAATTGTGATGTATGTGGGGTCATTGATGATGTGCATCACCATTGACGGATTGTGCGAAATTCCTGAATGGCAGGGAGGTTTTTATGAGACTTATGAGGTTGAATAGACTTGATACAGGTCTATGGAGACACTTATATGGTCTATGTCTAATGGAGACACTTTCTCGTCCTACATCAAAAAAAGTGTATTTCTATGCAAACTCGTAAGTCTTATTTGAAATGTTTTTTTTTTTTTAATTATGTTTTTATTTCATTTGATTTTGTTTATTTTGTTGTAAAATAAGGAAAAATAATTGTATGGTTTAAAATGGGGCTGACATATACATATTTTATAAAAGCCCCTTAATAAAATAAAGAAAAAAAAATTGTACATACTTCCGCTCTAGCATATCTGTCAAAACCCCGCATTACGTCGCGGGTATATTGCAAACTGCCGGCTTTTTCCAACAGAGATACACAATATTTCTTCAGGTTAACATCACGAGTTCTTTGGCGAAGAATACCTTTGTGCTGTTCAGGATTTTTAAGCAATAATTTCATCTTAATTACTTGATAGAAACAATTTAGCAGTTTTGTTAAACGTAGTTTACTATTTAATAAGGTACAATAATAGAATCAAATAAATAATCTTTACTCAAATAAGCTCAAGCACTTTCGAATCGTCAAGGATCGATATTATTGGAACTAAAACTGGTTCGGAATGTTGCTCTTACCGAAAAGAACGAACAAGAAACTTGGTCAATCTTTTAAACATTTTCAATTTTACATTATTAAACCGCAGTTTTGTATAAAGCTGAAAGGATCAAATCCAAGCATTTTATCATCCAAATAATCTTCAAATTCGTAATATGCTTTATAAACATATATTTGTTACATTTAATTTTAAACCTTTTTGAAGACTGGTTTAGTAGAAATTGTGAAATTTTATTATCGAAGCGAATGTCAAGAGCAACAAATGAGTTGCTCACAGTTGATCACAAGCTTTTTGTATTTCAATTTATTATCAGAAAACGATTTTCCTGAAATTCAGTATGTTGGGGGTTTGGGGGAGAAAAATCGATTCAGCTAGGTTCTCTTTTTAAAAAAATCTCATTTTATTCTTTAAATTTTTAACTGTCAAATGCAAAGCCAGCCTGGTAACGCGCGGATTAATAAAATTCAAAACTTAGGTTCGATTCCAACATGTCACCCTGCTCTTTTTTCTTTTTAATTTTTTATTGCATTTTTTATATCTTTTAAGAAATTACCGTGCAAGACTTGGTAACCCAGGTACTCTAAATTTTTAAGTAAATTACTATATAGATTAAAGAATAAGATTAGTTTAAATTTTAAAAACTAGTGTCTTTTAGTGACCCATAGATTTAAAATATACATTAAGATACTAGCATAAGAATAATGTAAAGAATATCCTAAATAGAGGATGTAAAGGAATATGCTTCAGTATCTACGTTGGTATAATAATTATGCCGTTAAAAGGATACTTAATATCTGAGGACCTTCTGCAGTTTTCATCGCATGTATGATCGGCAAACTGAATTTGCCCTCCGTCAAATCTTCGCAAAAAATGTCTTGACGTGCCTTGAAAAAACAAACTATGTATATAGCTTATAAGACATACACACCTAATGCTACACATCTATACTTACTATTAAAAAAAATCCTTAAAGTTTTCTGTCTATTTCTAAATCTACTGAACGTATTTTTGTAAGGTTTTTACTAAAAGATGCAATTCTTGCGGAAGGTTAAGTTAATAGTATATTACGGTGTTATTATGTGTCGGTAGATAGTGTCGAAAATAGAGCGCTATTTAAAAAAACTCGCCTGCTGGGAGCTTTACTCGCGTTCGCCAAGTAAAGCAGCAGAGTTTCACTATAGCAAGAACTTAAAAATTGGACATGTACAGAATCCACAATAATTTTACAAAAAAGATCCACTCTTCATGTCTATTTCTTATGATCAACTTATTGTAACTACTTTTATGTTAAAAATTTCAATATTGAACAAAATAGTCTTTTACACCATATGTATCAAATAAATACTTTGCAAGATATTATAGATTATAATAAAATTATACGCCACTAATAAATACTACTTCCGCGTGCCAGCGCGTTTTTATATGACATTCCCCCCGTAATCTGACTGGTAGCAAGTGGACGTATAACGCACATCGACTTGCTGGACGCTCAATGTTGTATGCATTTATTTGTCTAGGTATTCTTATTTATCTTTCTTTCATTGCATTTTGATTTAATTTACATTTTTAACTCAGAATAAAATAAAGGTATTATTACCTGGAAATAATTTTATGACACACTGATTTGACGTGGGCACACATATTGATTTTTTATCAATTTTTTACGCTAAAATTTCGACACATATCCATGGTTAAGATATTATATTTGACAAACTATCGTACCTAACTAGGGTTGCCATCCGTACTATATTATATAGTATCGTACTATATTTTAGTCAATTGTACTATATATTATAGAAAAAGAATATAGGACGAAAAATATTATATTTTTATCGATAATTCAATTGTCGCGCTTTTTTTAATTAACTGTGAATGGAACGCACCCGCACTCTGCATAGGAAATTTTTGAACGAAACTCATTCATGTATGTACGGGTCTTTTCCTTTCCTCTCTTTTCTCCATTCCTGCAACTACCGCTTTTACAGAAATATTTTTTCCTTCACGAATGTAAAATGGAGAGAAGAAAGGAATAAAGCATCCATTAATTTAATCATAAATGAGTTGTTAATATAGACCTAAATTGCTCAGGTGCATATAATTATTTTAAAAATAATAGAACCTTGATGGCCAAAGTGAAAAGTAATAATAAATACTCATGAAAAAATTAATAATGATTGAAAATAGATGTGTACTATTTTTTTTTCCTGAACTTCCCAAAAGTACTATATTTTTTTGATTTAAAAAAGAAATACTATTTTTCTTCAAAAAAAAGGTGGCAACCCTATACCTAACATAAATATCTATTGCTATGAAAATAAAATCAAAACCTCAATCGCTCACATTACCTGCTTATCATCTATTCCTGGCCATTCTTCCAACGCCTGCAACAAAGCATTAGTTTTAGAATCGGTACAACTTTAAAAAAGCTTTCTAAAGGTATAAATATATCAATTTTATTTTTGCTTAAGTTTATCGACTTTGTTTTTGCGACTAATTTACTGGGCCGATGTTGACTCAATTTAGTACAATTGAAGCTTATACAGAGTGGTACCGACGATACGACATTAAATAACTTCACTGCTCACTTGGAAGTAATACATTACTTTGGCATAATTCAATGTATTTAAATATAGAATTTAACAAAAATATATTTTCTAACAAACTAAATACGTTTAAATTGCGAAACACGCTCATTAATTAGGGTTCACTCACCTTGTAGTGCGCGCGTATGGCGCTCGGTGTAGATATGACGATCGCCGCGAAGATCAAACGGAGCGGCGAAATACAAAGGTCGCGGCCAAGGGCGCGATACAAAGGTCGTTGTTTATAGGGTTTATTCATATTTTTATTGTGTGGCATGCTGTCGTCGTTCATTATCCATATACATCATAAAGTGTAATTTCAAAATGAAAAATAATATCCTGTGGCTAAAATACTTCATTGAATTAACTGAATTTTTTTAAGTAGGCTTCTAAGGTGCGTAGCTATCTAGTATTAAAATTAATGTCGTATCGTCGGTACCACTCTGTATATCAGATTAACTTTTAGGATAAATACATTGTGTTTCCTTTAGGAATAAGCAAATCTTATTACGGTCCGTTTCGGCTAATGAATCTATGAATAATTTCCACGAAAGAGACCCCAGGATTGTTTCATGTTTCCTCCCCCTTTTCACAATTAAACAGGTTTCAAGGTTAACGTTTAATTGTTTTACTTACCTCTTGTCGCACCAAATTACAGTAGTCATCTCTAATTTGGAAGTAAATTCCAAGTTCTAAGGCGAAATAACTCAAATCAATTTTATATTCGCTGAAATGCTGGAACAAATGTACAACCAGCATAAACATACCGCCAGTTTCTGTAAATAGCAGGAAATATATAAAAGTTATAGATATTATTATATATTATGTACCATTTTAATATGCAGAAATTATGTTATAAGGAAGATATAAAAAATTAAATTACTCGCCGTCCCAAATAATGTCCCCATTTTTTACACACTTTAATACACAGGGCCTGTGCCTGAGGGCTCCACTCGCTTCATAATTAGTGTCACAAATTTTTCAGTCAAATTACATAAAACCTAAATGTTCCATTAGCCTAAACCTTCTGCGAGAATTGCAATATCTTTTAGAAAAAACGTACATAAAAACTTACGTACACGACTTCTAGTTGTTTAACTGATCAATTCTATTGATCTATAACTATTGATATACTATGATATGATAATATTTAGCTGCTTCAAAAAAGAATAGACGACCATATTTAATTTATGATACTCACTTTGTTTGACCATCCGTTTGTATTCCTCTTCGGTGGGGCAAATAAAATTATCACGCCAATATATGTCATTGCTCTGGCCACGTATCATATATAGAAAGTCTTCGACAATTGTTTGCACACTCTAAAAGTTTTATTCAATAAATTAGCTATAAACCATTTCTATTTTAAAAATCAATCATAATCTTTATACAAATAAGTCTTCATAAGCACTTCGGAATCGTCAAGGATGAATAAGATTAATGAAGCTATCACTGGTTCGGAATGGTGCTTCTAAATGAACAAGCAAGTAACTTGGGGGTCATTATTTTAACGGTTAATTTTTAATGGCTTTACTTTTCAACTTAAATGAATTGCAATAGCGTTGTAACCTGATTTAATATCGATTAATCAAGAGCCATAGCCCTGCAAATAACAGGCCTGTAAATGAGTGTCACAATAAATAACGAGGGAAAATGAAACTCGTATACGTCATCTTTGTCTAATCACACGTGAAAAAGAGAGACAGATACAGGCTCATTTGTTATCTTCATTATAATAGGGCATAACTAGTATAGCAGTCTAGTATAATAGTCTAGCATAATAATTCTAAAGATAAACCAGGCAGACCTTGTGGGTCGTTATGATCTGAAATAATTATATCCAATGTATCCGGTTTTATTGGTTCAGCTTATACATAAAAATTTGGTACAAAATCTTTCGAGAGAGCGAGTCCGAGCTAGGCTTTAGCATGTAGCCAATAACCAGATTCTTTCTCCGATAAGGTTATAAAGCCTTTTCGGAAAAAGAATCTGGTTATTGGCTACATGCTCTCCCTTCTAAAAATCTTGGTACACTACTAGATAACGACAGTTTCAGAGTAGCTTTAGGTTACAGATTGGGAACCATTGTGCCTAGTACAGATGTCCAAAAAGACGAAAAGAGGTAGACGGTTATGGCATAAACAGGCTTTCATGCCATAGGCCATCGACATTGATGATGGCAAAAGACCAGACGGCTTGACGCTGGTTCCTTGAGAACGGGGACGGGCCCCCTAATGTGGGACGCTACATGCGTTGATATGTTAGCCATGTCCCATATCAAGAGAAACAGCGTCAAGACCTGGAGCTGCGGCGGAAACTGCCGAATTCGTCAAACGGCCGAGGTATGCATCTCTCATCGAGAGTTATATATTTGTGCCGCGTTTGCAGTTGAGATCCTAGGGCCATTGAGACAAAGTGTAAAAAAAATTATCCATTTTAACATCTCGGTCAATTGCCTCTTCGGGTGACAAGAGGGCTGGCTCCTTTTTCGCATAAAGAATCAGCTTAGCGATTCCACGCGGAAACGCTGCCAGCATTATTGGGACCATTTCACGTGGGCATGTAAGTAATTTAAGATAGTAACTTTTACATTTTGGTTGTAAATAAAAAAAATAATAATATGTAGAGATATAGGACTGGCCCGTTGGCGCAGTTGGTAGTGACCCTGCCTTCAGCTCCGCGAGTCGCGGGTTCGATTCCCGCCGAAGGCCGTCATATTTTCTATAAATTAATTTATTGGTCTTCGAGTCTGGGTGTATATTTGTATTTAAGTATGTATTTCAAAAAATATATAAGTATATATTCACCAGTTGTCCGTCTATTATAACACAAGTATTAAGTTACTTTGGGGACGGACAACCGTGTAAGTGTCCAATACATTTATTATTATATTTTAACTTAATTCCTTACCTTTAGACCCAATCTTAATATTCGTTGCAAAACTAAAAAGATTACATGTAATGAAGTATTACTCGTCAAGGGTACTCCATACAGACAGTGGCCAGCCGGTATTCCCCGTCGCACCTCGGAATTGTCTTGAATATCGTCAATTCTGGAATATATTAAGTGCTATTTTATTACTACCGATTAATTTATGTTGCGTCCAGTTTATATACAAAAAGTGGGGATTGTCGGGGTAATCAACGTTTCAAAACAAATCAAGACAAAACAGTCTTAGTTCAGAATAATATTATAAAAAGAGCGATATTATACTTATTCAACTAATAAAAAACAATATTCCTAAAGTCAACTCATTTACTCTTTCGCAACAACTCAAAGACACATAATGACGTCCACAATTTTTTCATATTAATGTGGTTGGTGAAATTCATAGGAAGAAGGTTGTATTAGAAACATGCTGGAACAATATATTAACAATTTTGCTATTATATTATTAAGCTTAATGTAAGTGCCCCATATATTTACATTTATTTAAGAAGATTTATATGTGCCAAAGTTATTTTAGACGTTGATGTGATCAGTGCATTAATTTAATACTAATCTAATTTAATTTATATACTTTCCAAATTAATACTAATCGTAACGGAAAAATACATATTGCGTTTATTTATCAATCTCAATTGTTTTGCTTCTTCTTCAGTTGTCTCGCCCCGTAACCGAAGCATCGTCAGGAGATAGACTCCACAACAAACTCGTAAAAGCATGTCTTATGTATATATATTAAATAATTCCTCTGCATGAATATTTAAATGTAGGATATTATGATATTTATTTTTTACATTTCTGACTCATTTGTAGTCATTTAACATTTCTTAATCAGATTTATTTCTTTTAGAAACTATTATATTAACACTTTCTGTATGATTTTAAAGATAATAATATGTTGTTTTCAAGGCTTCTGGTATTTCCATTTTAAACACATTTTACGAGTCACATAATAATATAATTTGTAGACATTTGGATTAGTATATATAATAAGGATATTTTAAAAGATTTAATCGTTTATCAATTTGTTTGAAGTCTTGTCCAGAAGGTTTAACCAACTAAACGTAGAAATTTATAAGTATATTTATGCGAAAATTTAACGCATGGAAACAGGAACTTTTAGGTTCATTTGTAATAAGGTTCATTCAGTTGAGGTATGGCTTGAAAAAAGCGATATATTTTTGTGTTCCAAAATATTAAAAAAATAACGCAATTTGCAATATGGAATTGAAAAAATCTTGTAAAAAAATGCATATTGCACAAATAAACTAATTATTTATTTTATTTGTGCCATACATATTTTGATGACTAGTCCTGCATGTATAAGGTATGTGAATATTGTCTGTTTCATACACTTAGCATTGCATATATTCTCTTAACAAACGCGGATTACAGTAAAATAATATTAGTGTAACTTTAATTACTTTTGGGATTCAGGACCATTATTTGACCATCATAAGCCCATCTATATAGCTTTTGCAAGTTCGTTCGTTAATAATATTAAGTATGAAGTGCTGAGAGTTAACATGGCGATGGAGTTTTCATTTTTTAATTAAATCTTTGTTTTCCTCTTCACATTGGTAGGACGTAACATTGACCCAGATAGCAAAATTTTTTTTTTTAATGTGACCGTTACGAAATGACTTCATACTATTATTACTCGTAAACAAAAAGGTCCTTTTTTATTACAATTTCAATTGATATCTTAACGAAAAAAAAAGTATATTTTTATTTCAAAATATAATTTGGAAATTGGAAAATCTTTAAAATATGTTGGGCACTAATTAAAAAATATAAAAAAGGCACCACATAGATGACAATTATAATGAAAATAATTATTATATAATTTAAAATAATTCATTTATAGAAGCAGACGTTACTTTGCGGAATTCTATAGTATTTTAAATATATTTGGCTTGGTAACTAAGTAATTGCGGATTTTTTCAATGAAATAAAATATATATTTTTTTACTTGAACTTTAATCTATTATGTGTTTTCCATCTTGTTTGATGGCTATTTGGCATCTTTCTGACAACTTGAAAATTCCACATTTGTAAAAATTTTGATCCTTTGCGACCAAAAACCGATTTAAGTGAAATTTTACAGCACCATCATCATTGAAAGTTTTGCCACGAAGAGAGATATCTAGGGATCGAAATAAATGGTTATCCGATGAGACAAAATCAATTCCCAAACAACGCCCATCAATTTTTGACAAGTGGCCAAAGTCGTGTGCCACCTAGCATTGTCCTACTGGAAATATCATCCTTACGATTGAGCAATTCTAGTCGCTTTTCCATGACCACTGCACTTAATTTGTTTAGCTGGCGACAGTAAACGTCCGAGTTGATGATTTTGTTCTATGGAAGCAGCTCAAAATACACTGATCCTTTTTTATTCCACCAAATTGCCAGAAAAATCTTCTTTTGGTGGATATTTGACTATGAAGTGGACTGCGATGAATCATTAGGCGTGCACCATGATTGTCTTTGATTAATAATGTTTTACACAATCCATTTTTTGTCACCAGTGATGATTTTAATAACGGATCGAATTCATTTCGTTTGAGCAATAAATCGCAGGTGTTTTATGCTTAGTCAGATGAACTCACTTTAAGTCGTGCGGAACCCAAATATCCATCTTTTTAACGAGCTCTACCCTTTTTAAATGATTCTCAGTGGCTTTAAGTAAAACATTTAACTTCTTTGTAATCTCACATGTACTTATGCTCCGATTCGGAATGATGATGAATTTTGATTTCAGCCTCATTAAGCGCCACTGTTAAACCTGGACGTCGGTCATCTTTAACGAAAAATTCCTCCAAAACAGAATTTATCAAACCAATTTCGATTCTGCCTTTCTTTAAAGGCTTTATCACCATTCACATAAAATAACATATTGGCGGCGGCGCAGCGTTCTTTCTTTTACGGAAATATTAAGGCAAAGTGAGACGAAAATGTTCGTTTTTTCGCTCAATATTAATATCGAATTAAACTAAAAACTTTACGAAAATATCAATGCATTAAACTTGTAAACGTAGAAAAGGATGTTAGCTAGCATATATAAAAAGAAAAAGGACATACAATTTACGGATATTATAAAAAATTATGTGAGAAACGTCTATAACTCTAATCCACAATTACTTAGTTTCCAACCTATTAATAAAGAAATTTAAGTTACAGTTGATTGCTATTTAGAAATGTTTTTTTCTTTACAATTCTATTAACGTTTATCGATGCTAAAAATAGCAGTCATACTTAAAAAAGTCAGATGTCTTGGACCCAAAATTATATGAAAGTGTCATCATCATTTATGTTACTTACAACATTGTTGCAATGTGCAGCATTTTCACTGTTTCTGTAATGTAAGTCAGCTTGTCTTCAGGAACTTGAAGCCAATGGTTGAAAGCTAGCGCGATCTTGAAACGGAGCTGTTTCCCTTTGATTTGTGTTACATGGGTGTACGGGGCAAGAAACTCCTGGATAATAGATTAAAAAATTATAGGTATATACATATATTATTAGTAACCTTGCTAGTATTGCTAGTAACCTTTAAAATATACTACTTGGCTGACGGAGCCTTGCTCGGTAATCTTTTACAAATAAAAAGAAACTTAAATAAAAAAAAAAAATTATGTAGTTGCGGATCGATCTTAGGTATTTACATTCTCGAGACCACCCGTTCCCCGATTAAGCTACGCTGACTTAAATAAATAAATAAATAAAATGAACTTTATTCAACAAAATACATTTTGACAAAGATTTTTTAAAACAATTGTATACATATAAGAACGTATGCTGAGGAAAAGGTTGTAGACTCAGCTACAAAGCTGTTTTTCAGTCTACGCCTTATACTTGACTGTACTTGACTTGACAGTTAATGGCAAAAATTCAAATCAATATAAATTTTTGTATTTTTTTATGCCCAAAAACAGGGATAAAACGATTTTTTTTTACATAAAACCATGCTAGATCGATTTTTCTCCCCCACAACCACCTACATGCTGAATTTCAGAAAAATCTTCAGATCCGTTTCCGAGATATACGGGTGATCGGAAGTAATGAAAATACCTAGGATCGAGCCCCACCTAACCTTTAATTTTTTCTTTCTGTTTCTGTTTTTTTTTTTGTAAAAAATTACCCAGATATTTTTTATTAATGTGGGATGCCAAAAATGTATATTTCATCCCTTTAGTAAAACTGGTTCCGAATCAACAACACCGCTCGTGCATTAGCTCAATAACATGACCCCAATATCACTCACACGATAAAAGGCAATCAATGTTACAGGAAAAATTAAATGTTAATTTTGAGCTGCGTAACAATATTCGGTTATAGTTAACTGAGGTGCCTGAGGCTTAGCTCGCGTGGAAATTAGTGTCACAAAATATCACGTGGAAATTAGTGTGTCACAAAATATCACGTGGAAATTAGTGTGTCACAAAATATCACGTGGAAATTAGTGTGTCACAAAATATCACGTGGAAATAAGTGTGTCACAAAATATCACGTAGAAATTAGTTTGTCACAAAATATCACGTGGAAATTAGTGTGTCACAAAAGACACAAAAGTAGTTATTGGAATGACTCTATTTATGTGGCACATTACAACACAGAGAGAGAACAGAGGGAAGAGTAACACGATGTCGAAAAATTTTTTTATTATTTAAAGTGTTTATAACTTGAAAATAAAAAAAGAAACTTAAAAAAATATTAATACCTAAAATTGCCTTAAATTAAATGTCTAGTTTGGCAACATTGGTTTCATCCAACAATGCATATCTAATCTTAAAGCACAAGAAAAGGAGTAAAAAAGAAAAAGGAGATACTTAAAATAATCGATTTAAAAAAACTATTTTTGATATAATAATAATCGATTATTAAAAATCGATTATTGAAGATCGATTATTTTTTGACATCTCCAATATCACCCAGCGAGATAATGAATGAGATAATGAGTTAACCCACTCCAAACACAAGCATTTAGCTGAGTTGGAGGGGATAACAAGTTTACTAGTAATTTGAAAAAATTGGAGTACCACTCTGCTATTGTTGAGGTCTTTTTCAATTTCACCGATTTTCAGTGGTCACCAATTAGGGTGCGCATACGCCCGACAGTGGCTTTTCCACTATTTAGTAAACATATGTATATTACATATTATAAATAAAATTCTCGTGTCATGCATAAGAGAGACATGCTAGACACTACATAAGACTTCACATGAGATTTTTTGTAGTATTTTGGTAGATCTATAATTTTTAACTACATTACCTTAGTGTATATCTACTGGTTTACAGAAGGAGAGTTTTTTCACAACTGCGCGACCTCTTCAACACTTTTTTCTTACCGAGGTGTCGTAAAAGGCGACTAAGGTAAGTTGACCCGCCGTGTGGTTTCCGGCTGAGTAGAATAGACCATCCTCATTGCTTACCGAGGTGTCGTAAAAGCCTAATAAGGTAAATTGACCCGCCGTGACATATCCGGCTGAATAGAGTAGACCACCGTAATTTTTTATCGAGACGTCGTAAAAGGCGAATATTGTATGTTAACTCCGCTTGTGGTATCCGACTGAGTAGAGTAGACCACCCTCATTTATTACCAAGGTGTCGTAAAAGGCGAATAAGTTTAGTTGACTTCTCCTACGCGCCGCAATTTCTTACCGAGGTTTCATAAAAGGCGACTCAGGTAAGTTGACGTCAGTTAGGTGGCTGGTCGTAAAATAATTAGCCAAATCTCATCACATCATGGTTAAAACACGTTGTACCGACCCCACTTGGAGTGGAATAAGGGCAGGAGAATAATTATGATGCACTTTGGTAGTAATCAGAGGAAAACGAGAAATTATCACACAATATATACATAATCAGACATAGCCTCGTCCCATATCAAGGAAACAGCGTCAAGACCTGGAGCTGCGGAGGAAATGGCCGAATCCGGCGAACGTCGGAAGTATGCAACTCTCATCGAAAGTTATATATTTGTGCCGTTTGCAGTTGAGACCCTAGGGCCATGGAGTCAAAGTGCAAAAAAGTTTATCCGTTTTAACACCTCGGTTAATTGCCTCTTCAGGTGATAAGAGGGCTGGCTCCTTTTCCGCACAAAGAATCAGCTTAGCGATTCAGCGCGGAAACGCTGCCAGCATTCTTGGGACCATTTCACTTGGGCATGTAAGTAATTTAAGATAGTAACTTTTACATTTTGGTTGTAAATAAAAAAAATAATAATATGTAGAGATATAGGACTGGCCCGTTGGCGCAGTGGGTAGTGACCCTGCCTTCAGCTCCGCGAGTCGCGGGTTCGATTCCCGCCGAAAGCCGTCATATCCTTACTTAATTTTATAAATGTGAAAGTCTGTCTGTCTGTCTGTCGGTTCCATTTTCACGGCCAATCCGCTGAACCAATATTGATGATATTTGGGATAAATATTCCTTATATACCGGGGTAACATATAGGCTATATAAATCCTGTTAATTCAACAGGAATTAAATTCAGGAGGAATTAAATACGATAACATTCAAAACGCCATCTATAATAAACCTATGGAACTAACCACTGGACCATTCCACGTGGGCATGATTTGTATAGTCCTAGCGTGTAAGTAGTTTAAGATAGATGTAACTTTTACATATTTGCTGTAAATAAAAAAAAACAGACATAAAAATGAAACAAATATAAAAACACAATAGACTTGATAATAATAAATTATATTAGTCAATATAAAAAGAATGGCAATAGACAGAACAATAAGGCGATATAAATTATATTATAATTAGCCCCTTACAATCATTATTACCTATTGGCAGAGACATTATCATAGAGTTATTATAGAGTAGGGTCTACATTATCCTGCCTTTATCCCACTCTAAGTGGGGTCGGCACAACATGCTATAAATATGCTGTCACATGATTTGGCTGCGTTTTCACCTGCCTCACGTCAACTTACCTTAGTCGTATTTTACAACACCTCGGTAAGAAAGAGGGTGGTCTATTCTACTAAACCGGATATCACACGGTAGGTCGACTTACCTTAGTCAACTTTTACGACACCTCGGTAAGAAAGAGGGTGGTCTATCGTTCTAAACCGGATACCACTCTGTGTGTCCACTTACCTTAGTCGCCTTTTACGACACCTCTGTAAGAAATGAGGGTGGTCTATTCCACTAAACCGGATATCACAAGGTAGGTCAACTTACCTTAGTCAACTTTTACGACACCTCGGTAAGAAAGAGGGTGGTCTATCCTACTAAACCGGATACCACACTGTGGGTCAACTTACCTTAGTCAACTTTTACGACACCTCGGTAAGAAAGAGGGTGGTCTATCGTTCCAAAACCGGATACCACTCTGTGTGTCCACTTACCTTAGTCGCCTTTTACGACACCTCTGTAAGAAATGAGGGTGGTCTATTCTACTAAACCGGATATCACACGGTAGGTCAACTTACCTTAGTCAACTTTTACGACACCTCGGTAAGAAAGAGGGTGGTCTATCCTACTAAATCGGATACCACTCTGTGTGTCCACTTACCTTAGTCGCCTTTTACGACACCTCTGTAAGAAATGAGGGTGGTCTATTCTACTAAACCGGATATCACACGGTAGGTCAACTTACCTTAGTCGCCTTTTACGTCACCTCTGTAAGAAATGAGGGTGGTACATTCAACTTAACCGGATACCACACGGTGAGTCAACTTACCTTAGTCGGCTTTTACCATACCTCGATAAGAAATGGGGGTGGTCAATTGTACTCAGCCGGACACCACACGGCTAAGTTATTATACAGTAGGGTTGCCAGCCTAAATTTTATCCATCGACAATAAAGAAAAAGCAAATAAAACTTAATATCTGTCTCCCAGTTGTGATGGCCCAGCGGTGCGACCGTGTGAATCTCTAGAGACGATCACGGGTTCGAACCCGGGCAGACACCAATGAGTTTTTCTCTTAAAACTTATGTGTCTAATTGATAATTGCAATTTATCACACGCTTTTCGGTGAAGGAAAACATCGTGAGGAACCTGCATATCTCTAGAGAATTCTGGAGGTATGTGTAACCTACCAATCCGCATTGGAGCAGCGTGGTAGGTCTTAGCTCCAATCCTTCTCTCCCAAAACAGAGAGAAGAGGCCTATTCTCAGCAGTGGGATAGTAACAGGCCGTTACTTACTTTACTTACTATCTGTCTCCCTCTTTTTATTTGTAACTAGATCTCACCCGCGACTTCGTCTGCGTAGACCTAAGTACTGAAATAAACAGTAGCTTTTGTCCATTCCAAATATTTCCATCACAAAAATTGGATAGATCAGGGGATTAAATTGCAATTCCTATTGCAATATGAAGTGCTTCGAACTCCCATTTGAATCGCTTACTGTGAATGTAATAACATTTGTCTGTGGTCTGCATTTGAATCGTAATGTTAGAAAAAGAAAATATACGAAATTTAGATAACTTAGTCTCTTTTACTCATACGTTATAAGAGTGCGTTGTAAAATTTATTTTTTCTTCATATTAGCTTTTAAATATAAAATATTTTAATTTATTTTATCTTAATATTTAAATGAGTTAATCTTGTATATATATATTTTTTCCGAATCTCGGAAACGGTTACAACGATATTCCTGAAATTCAGCATGTAGGAGGTTTTGGGGGAGAAAAATTGATCTAGCTAGGTTTTATGTAAAAAAAATATTGTTTTATCCCTATTTTTGGGCATTAAAAAACACTAATATTTATATTGAATTGAATTTTCGCCATTAACTGTCAAGTCATCGTAGCTTATTCGGTTAGCGGGCAGCCTCGAGAAATGTGAGTTCCAAGGATCGATCCCAACTAAATAATTGTTTTTTTTAAGTTTTTTTTTGTAAAAAATTACCGAGCGAAGCTCGGTCACCCAGATATTAATGACTAATGAGCAAAATGTATTACAGTACACTGGTTCAGTACTAAGTTGTTATCGATCCACCATAAAATAAAATCAAATTTAAATCGCAGAGATTGTAGTAGTGAATGCATGTGGTGTGTTTTTGGTGGTGTCTTGTTATTCGTGCGGTAACTAATCCGGAATGTATAAAGCATGAGAACGGTTTTTGCTTTCTACATTTAAAATTACATAGATTTTAACGAACGCAAATTATAGCAAAATAATCCCATCCTATTTATCCTACTTATATTATAAATGCGAAATTTTGTGAGGATGTATGTTTGTGACTCTTTCACGGTGAATCCCCTGAACCAATATTGATGAAATATGGCACAATTATCATCACTACATATTATAAAACAAAGTCGCATTCATTTATTGTACGCATAAAACTTTAAAACTACGCAACAGATTTTGATGCGGTTTTTTTAATAGATAGAGTGATTCAAGAGGAACGTTTGTACGTATAATAACATTCAATGCGGAGTAGAGAAATACTGTAATTTTTGAGGTTTCTGTAAATAATTACATTTTTTTCCGCTTACATTGCAAACGCAGGCTAAGCCCTACGAGATTCATCAAAATAATGTAGTAAGTATTTGCACACCTTGAAAAGGTCTACAGAAAAGTCCACGATGGTATATGTCTATCTCTTATGGATAACCCACATAACGCATTTTTTGTCATTTACTTTTTACGAAAACTAATGCCTTATTTTTGAAGCAATTTTTATACACTACAGCATTAATCCTTATCCAATTAAGTACCTTAAATAAATTGTTGATTTAATATAGATCAATATCGCCGTTTACAGCATGTAATTTAAGTGAACATTTTCGGAGATATTACAGATTTAAAATGCCGTGAGGAGGCCGCGCTTCACCCTATAGCACTTCGAATCCAGCAGCTATATCGTTCTTTCAAGAGTTTGTTTAACAACAAGGAAGCTGTGAATGTTGTATATAAAGACATTCTGTAATTGATTGTAAAAATTAAATACATAGGGAAAATGTAAAAGTAAAGAAGTAAAAATGTACTATATGAATTTAGATATTCCAAAGATAGCAGGAAATCTTCTTGGTATAGGGAAAGGAAATTGTTTTTCTCCAAATGTAAGGCTTGCGGGCCAGGGACAGTAATGAATAAATCAAAACTACTGGATCGATTTTAATCATTTTTTTTTACTAGATGGCATGGGATTTATATTTTATACCCGTGCGAAGCAGAGGCAGGCCGCTAGTTATATACCGGGGTTATATATAGGCTATAGAAATCCTGTTAATTTAACAGGAATAGGATGACTTTGAAAAGCGCCAACTATCAAACTATCACGAGACAACAATCCACGCGCACGAAATTTCGGGTATAACCTTGTATATATTATAAAAATAAAGAATAGAATAGAAAAAACTTTATTAGTTCTCACACCAAAATACAAATAACAAAAAAAAGTAAAGACAACTAAACAAAATAATTTTTAATCTATCAATTAACCTTACCTAGTTAATTAAGTATATATGTAAAGATTTGTACAGTGGTGTGACACCAAAAAGGATGACCACTCAGCTGTAATTGGAGCAAAGCCCCAAAACTGATTTTCAGTGGCCGCCGAGTACTGGATTCGCAGACGCCATACCAACAAGCATAGCCGCAGTAAAATAAAATAAAAAATTAAATATATGTATAATGTAGTAGTAAATATATAATAAATAAATAAATCAAAACTGAAATAAAAATAAAAAACTCTATTAAAAATAAAACAAAAGGATATTAATGTAGTAACTTGTGTTGAATCCCCAATAACTACTCGCTGGGTTACGCCTAAGTATTCCTATAGTATACCTAGTATCTAGATATATATTACATATTTACATTTACAGATATTTTTGTGTGCGCTGCTTTAAAATATATTTTGAAATGGTAGGTTACGTTAGTAAGAACTAACTAAGAAATTCAACTAGTGCTACATTTCAAAATTGAAATTTTACTATATTAGTAATAAATATAGTGAAAAATTTAATAAACTAATAAAAGTTTTATTACTTTAGTATTATGGATCGTAGCAAAGTAACGCCTTATTATATAATTAACTATTGTAGTAGACTTATTCTAAATTAAAAAGGTACTTACTTTTTCTAAATACAATTTTTCATCTGCATAGTCCGGTTCGCCTGCCATTTTGTACTTCTATAAATGCGCGATTGTTTTACGATTGTCTCTCTCGACGAGTGCAACTTGTAATGGACACATAAACTGCACACGATTTGTTTTATATACACGACGTTAATGATGTTTACGTTAAGCAATCAACCTCCTGGGGTCAAAGTGGTCAGCCTCCTCGTGGCGCACCCTGGACAGGTCTTAGGAACAAGTATGTATTCCTTAGGCCTGGCAAACGGACCACTGCGGGGTGGCTAATCCAGTTGTCCCTCTGATTCGCAGAAGGCAATCTGGATGGGCCGGGGATTCCAGGGGGGTGTGGGTGGAGTCCCTAATGAGCGACGGGTTCAGTTGGGCTTGTTTAAGTCTGACTGGACACGGTTTTCAGCCACCGTCCTCGAAGCTCGTAAGCCCTGCAATGGGAACGGGGACCTTCGGGTTGCGAGGAAGAAAACCTCTAAAAAAATTACTCGGTGGGGGTGGAAAAGCCTACCCCTACTTGGGGCGCGGTCTCTCCCTGTCGACCGTGACGTAACAAACACGGTGGGCAGGAGGCGATCGTGGGCAGCGGTGGCCTCCTTTTGCTCTGCGGAGGGGGTGGAGGGAGGCAGTGGAGCGGTTCCGCTAACTGTTGTTCTTGATCCAAGCTTCTGCTGGTGAGTCCAGGTGTTAGCCCAACTTGTCCAAGCGCATCGTCTGCCGCCCTAACTGTGGACCTTCGGGTGTTCCGAACGGGGTATATCGGACGCCTGGCTTACAGGTCCCCGAGGCGGTCGGTGCATCTGGTGCTCCCGATGCAACGATTAGCGGAGGGGGACTTCTCTTTCGAGGGAACCCTACCCGGAGGAGGTGTTCTCTGGGATCAGAGCTGCTTCCGGCGGGGAAGGGGGCAATGTGTACAACGATACCCTGTCCTTGCCACGGCAACGTGGTGGAGCACACAGGTCGTCAGGTGCGAGTGCGACATAACCGCCATCTGTCCCCGTCGGGCTGTGGTACCCATAAGGGGTTTTTCCTGTATAAAAAAAACAATCAACCTCCTGCCCTTATCCCACTCTAAGTGGGATCGGCACAACATGTTATAAACATGCTGTTTTAGCTACGTTGTTACGACCAGCCGCCTTCCTGACGTCAACTTATCTTAATCGTATTTTACACTACCTATGTAAGAAAGAGGGTGGTCTATTCTACTCAACCGGATACCACACGGTGGGTAAACTTAGCTTAGTCGCCTTTTACGACACCTCGGTGAGAAATGAGAGTGATCTACTCTACTCAAACGGATACCTCACGGCGTGTAACAACATCTATTTATCTACGTCATAACATATTTTAACCGCGATGATTAACATAAAGCGGTAGTTTAATTAAATAATTACTAAATTACTTGTTCATGACGCTCTCATTAAAAAATAATATATTTTATTTTTAAAAACCAAAATTTAAAAATATGTAGATCTTGTATTCGTGTCATTTTGACTATTTTAATGCCTTATCTTTTCTAAGATCAATCACATATATACTAGCGAAGCCAGGCTAGGATGAGACCTATAAAAGGAAAGTAAGAGTTGGTAATTTTTTACAAAATAAAAAAAAGCCTAAAAAAAAATTGTTGGGTAGGTGGACTCGATCCTAGGTTTTGTACATTTCTCGAGACCGCCTGATCGCCGAATAAGCTTCGCTGACTTGACAATTTCCGGCAAAAATAGTATTTTATATTCAATGTAATTTTTTTAATGTCCACAGGGATAACCAATTTTTTTAATGAATTTATTATATATTATTTATATCGAATTTCCTGAATTTCAGGAAATTCGTTGGATCCGTTACCGAGATTCCGAACAATATATGTTGTCGCAAGTAAATTCCGCTTTGTACTTTATAGCAACACAATCATGAAACAAGAGTATCGCGCCCTTTTTGATTAAAATGGTAACAACACTGTGACGTGTTGTTTCCGGTTGAGTCTTCCTATTGATAAAACGTTTCAGTGACATTCAGTCTTTGTTCGTCATTCAAGAGAAGTGCATCTCGGAACGGAATTGTGGTTTTCCTATTATATCGTGTTATTGTATATAGTGTGCGCTAACAATATATATAAGATTAACTCATTTAAATATTAAAGATTTCATCTTCATAGATTAAAGATAAAGAGAAAGCAAATGAGGGTATATTTATCTGTCTTTCTTTTTATGTGTGATAAGACAAAAATTAAGTAATCCCTGTGCTATACGGCTAAGTAAAATAGACCAACCTCATTTCTTACCGAGGTGTCGAAAAGGCAACTAAGGTAACTTCACTCACCGTGTGGTATCCGGTTGAGTAGAACAGACCACTCATTTCTTACCGAGATGTCGCAAAAGGCGACTAAGGTAAGTCGACACGCCGTATGGTATCCGGTTGAGTAGAACAGACCACTCATTTCTTACAGAGATGTCTTAAAAGGCAACTAAGGTAACTTCACTCACCGTGTGGTATCCGGTTGAGTAGAACAGACCACTCATTTCTTACCGAGATGTCGCAAAAGGCGACTAAGGTAAGTCGACACGCCGTATGGTATCCGGTTGAGTAAAACAGACCACTTATTTCTTACCGAGATGTCGTAAAAGGCAACTAAGGTAACTTCACTCACCGTGTGGTGTCAAGTTACGTAGAATAGACTTCTCTCTTTTTTGCCGACGTGTCGTAAAAGACTGCTAAGGTAAGTTGACGTCAGGCAGGCAGCCGATCTTTCCTCTGATTATTTATTGTCACACTCTGCCTTACAGGCCTACAAATGGCTCCTCTAGACAGCTAATTAGTTTTGCCTTATCTTTTGAAGAGCAAAAATGGTGAATCTGATTATGGCGATATTATGAGATAATGTTATCTTCGACGACTTATCTTTAAAAACTTATTTATTATTATTATTATTAATTTTATTATGTTATTAATTTTATTATGATGGCTTATTTACATTCATCACGCTTTCCGGTGAAGGAAAAATCATCATCTTCCTGCCCTTATCCCACTCTACGTGGGGTCGGCACAACATGTTGTAAACATGCTGTCACATGATTTGGCTGCGTTTTTACGACCGGCCGCCTGCCTGACGTCAACTTACCTCAGTCGTATTTTACAACCCCTCGGTGAGAAAGAGGGTGGTCTATTCTACTAAACCGGATACCACACGGTGGGTCAACTTACCTTAGTCGCCTTTTACGACACCTCGGTATGAAATGAGGTTGGTCTATTCTACTCAGCCGGATACCACACGGCGAGTCGACTTACCTTGGTCGCCTTTTACGACACCTTTGTAAGAAAATGAGGGTGGTACTATTCTATTCTGCCGGACACCACACGGCGTCGATGAAGGAAAAATATCATCTAATTTTTAGAATTAGGCGATACTTTGCGGAGGCGTTACTTTAGTGTGCAGGATTCGTAGACACATGCACAAGCCTCCACCACCGCCACCAAAATACAGAAGCACTACACACGTTCACTATCACAAATTCGACAATTGTTTCGCCCCGCAACCGAAGCATCATCAGGAGATAGACTTAAAGATAAAATTGCAAAGCTTTACAATTTCGTCGTAGAGTCTATCTCGTGATTTTCTCCTGATATTTTTTATAATGAATTTGGTTTTTACGAATCCTGCATGTATCAGGTATGAAAACGGATTGTCCACTCTACATTTAGCATTATATTTATAATTTCTATTGTACTTCACCGCGGATAGGAAAATAATTTTATTATTACTTTTGAAATATATCATCAGTAAACCTACATATCCCCGACGACCTCCAGGGATATGTTTAACCTGGCAATACGTATAGCTGTGATAGCCAAACAGTAAGACTGTGCTACTCTTTCGTTACGGGTTCAAACCTCGTGCAGACTCTTTTGAGTTTTTTTTTTAAACTTAATTATCTAATTGATTATTGCAATTTATTACACGCTTTTTGGTGAAAACATCGTGATCATCATCCTCCTGCCCTTATCCCACTCTAAGTGGGGTCACACAACATGTCGCTACATGATTTGGCTGCGTTTTTACGACCGGCCGCCTGCCTGACGTCAACTTACCTTAGTCGTATTTAACGACACCTCGGTAAGAAAGAGGGTGGTCTATTCTACTAAACCGGATACCACACGGTGGGTCAACTTACCTTAGTCGCCGTTTACGACACCTCGGTAAGAAATGAGGTTGGAACTATTCTATTCAGCCGGATACCACACAGCGGCGGTGAAAACATCTAACTTTATGTATTGACTGACCGTTGGCGCAGGGGGCAGTGATCCCGCCTTGCGGGTCGTGGGTTCAAAATCACAGAGTGCCAACAATTTCTTAATTTTTTGGTTTGGTTTGGTTCTTTGATTCTGGGTGTATTTACTATTATATATGTATACTAGCTGTGCCAGCGACTTTGCCCGCGTGGCAAGCAATGTGTCACAATTTTTTTCCTGAATTGAGATTTTGAACCTAAAAGTAATTATTGTGAGTAAACTATTATAGATAGAGACATGCTGTCCCAAACTTTTTTATAGTAATTTTGTAGATTTACAATTCTCTATTACATAACTTTAGGGGTAATTTAGTTTTCTGCTGGTTTACGCAGCGTACGCGAGTAAAGCTAAAAAGCTATAAAAAGCTCGCGCTCAAGTAAAAGCTTTTACAACTTCACGACCTCTTCAACGCAATTAGCATGAAATCGTAATGAACGATTTACCTAAACCTTCCGGAAGAATGCACTATCTTTTAGTAAAAACTTTATAAAAATCCGTCCAGTAGATTTTGAGAAACTCGATCACATACAGACAGCTTTTGGGGACTTTGTTTTATATTAAGTACAGAGATATAGAAATTTACCAGTTTTCTGTCAGCCATAACACAAGTATTAAATTACTTGGGGACGGATAACCGTGCGTGTAGTTGTCTCATATATAAAAAACATATGTCTGTAAGTAACGACACCTCAATAAAAGGGGACTAAGGTATGTTGACATGCCGTGTAGTATCCGACAGAGTAGAATATACCACCTTCATTTCTTAACGAGGTGTTGTAAAAGACGACAAAGGTGAGTTGTCGTCAGGCAAGCGAAATGAGAAAAGCTCCCTGCAAAAGCTCCCGGCATCTATTCATCTACGGGAATGTAATAGGTCGATTAAAATAAAACACTATATATAAAAATATTTATAACTCTCCTAATTTTTATTATACAAAGTTCTTACAACAAAAATGTATAAAAACTATTCCAAGACAATTTACCTCTTTTAAATTTTAATTGTAAATAAATAAGGTAAGGGCAATAGTAATTGACCATTTTGTATGAAATTTCAAATAGTAAGCGTTTTATTTGTTGTATCTAATAAAAAATATTAGGTAATTAATAATATCTAATTTTAAATTTTAAACAATGGGCTACAGTTCTGAGCTGTTGGGCAGTTGTTAAAAGATGGCAACAGGTAATTGCAAATTTATTTTGACTAAAAGCGTAATATAGTATTTTGATAATTATAAAAATGGTTAAAGTTGCTTAACACTAAAAGCTAGATATATGCTGTCGCGGACTTTTATTTAGAACTTTTAAAGGGAAACAATTTTGTAATACATGATTTTTGAATAACTATCACCGTTTACGCAACGCAAGCAAAGAAAGCTTTAAATTTTGCTGTTTTTGTACTATTTTTTATTGTTGCTCTACTCCTTTTCATCTCAGAGCAATGTTATAATATAGCAAATATTGTTATTGCTGCTCCTATCATATTCATCTTGCCGTGATGTTATAAAGCCTATACCTTTCCTTGATAAATGGACTATCTTACACTGAAAGAATTTTTCAAATCGGTCCAGTAGTTCCTGAGATTAGCGCGTTCAAACAATCAATCGATGAAACAAACAAACAAACTTTCAGCTTTATATATGAGTAAGATATAGACGACTGTGCCTTATTATACTCCTCCGTCCGCGTAAAAAAAGTAAGCAAAAGTACAAAGTTATTTTCATTTAATTAAAATATAGGATGGATCCGATCATATGACATTAATTTTAATTCCAATTAGTTAATTTAGAAAAGTAGTATAGCTACAGAATTATTTAACGTTTTAAATAAAAGATATATGATATAGAAGGGTGAATGACCGCACCCCATTCCATTTCGTATGTAATGCATTGACCTTGACAGGGAGACTAAACTAACTAGCTATTTACAACAAACAAAACGCTTATTATTTACAATTTTATACAAAACGGTCAACTACTAATACATGGTCAATTACTAGTGTCTTTACCTTATTTAATCACTATTTATTGTTGTTCCTTCCATGAAAGCAGCTCATCCAGTACAGCCTCCATCTCCGGATTACCCCCAAGTCGCGCCACCTGCCATATTATTAACAAATTATACTTTCAAGCTGCAATTATAGAAAGTGTGATAGCCCAGCAATGAGCCTGTGTGACTCTTTCGAGGGGGGCACAGGCTGAGTTTTTCTATCATATCTTTAATATTAAAATGAGTTAATCTTGTATGTATATTTTTTTTTTGGAATCTCGAAAACGGCTCCACGATTTTACTGAAATTTAGCATGTAGGTAGTTTTGGGGGAGAAGAGTCGATCTAGTTAGGTTTTATTTAAAAAAAAAATTTTAGGCATTAAATCTTTAATATTTAAATGAGTGAATCTGTATATAAGTTGTCAGCTCAACGTAGCTTATTCGGGGAGGGGGGGGGGGCACGGGCAGGCACCTATGTGTTTTTCTATTATATCTTTAATATCATCATGTAGGGAGATTCGGGGGAGAAAAAAATTGTTTTATCCCTAAAAAAAATACTAAAATTTACATTGAATATAAAACACTATTTTTACCGTTTATGATTAACGTTACGATTATGATAACGGTCACGATTATTTTTTATGATCAAACTTATAATCAACAAGATTACGCCGTGTGGTATCCGGCTGAATAGAATAGTACCATCCTCTTTTCTTACCGAGGTGTAGTAAAAGGCAACAAAGATAAGTTGACCCACCGTGTGGTAACCGGTTGAGTAAAATAGACCACAATCTTTCTTACCATGCAGTCGTACAATACCACTAAGGTAAGTTGACGGACTGTCGTTAAATACGTAGCCAAATCATGTGACAACATGTTTATAACATGTTGTGCCAACTCCACTTAGAGTGAGATAAGGGCAGGGGGATGATGATAATTGAGGGTATTATTTCCATGGAAGCGAACAAAGGCACGGCAGTTCTATTATATATATATATATATATATATATATATATATATATATATATATATATATATATATATATATATATATATATATATATATATATATATATATACGTGACAAAGTTGAATTACTCTTTAATTTTCGATCTTGCAAGTCAAAGAAATCACTGGCCATTCCCCCACATTTCCCCCTTTTAACACATTTTTTTTATAGAAAATCCTTTACAATCACTGCTGCTCGTTTGTGGAAGAGATGCCTTATAGCGATAAACTTTCCTTTGTACACATTTTTCTATTTAAATAATTTATCTGTTAACTTATGGTACATAAATAAATAAAAATAAAAATAAATAATTTTATGATCAAGCTTACGCCGTGTGGTATCCGGCTGATTAGAATAGTACCACCCTCATTTCTTACCGAGGTGTCGTAAAAGGCGACTAAGGTAAGTCGATCCGCCGTGTAGTGTCTGGCTGAGTAGAATAGACCAACCTCATTTCTTACCGAGGTGTCGTAAAAGGCGACTAAGGTAAGTTGACCCACCGTGTGGTATCCGGTTCAGTAGAATAGACCACCCTCTCTCTTACCGAGGTGTCGTAAAATACGACTGAGGTAAGTTGACGTCAGGCAGGCGGCCGGTCGTAAAAACGCAGCCAAATCATGTGACAACATGATTATAACATGTTGTGCCGACCCCACTTACAGTGGGATAAGGGCAGGAGGATGATGAATTTTATGATCCAACTTATAATCAACAATATTGTACATACCTCCGCTCTAGCATATCTGTCGAGATCTCGCAGTACATCGCGGGTGTATTGCAAACTGCCGGCTTTTTCCAACAGAGATACACAATATTTCTTCAGTTTAACGTCACGTGTTCTTTGGCGTAGGATACCTTTGTGCTGTTCAAGAATTTTAAGCAACAATTTCTTCATAATTACTTGATAGAAACAATTTAGCAGTTTTGTTAAAAATCATTGCGTAGTTTACTATTTAATCAATTTATTAATACTACTTACTAATTAATTAATAATAGAATCAAATAAATAATCTTTATTCAAATACTAGCGGGCTGCCCCTGCTTCGCACAGGTATAAAATATATAGCCCATGTCACTCAGTGAAAAAAATTATTAAAATCGATCGACCGCAAGAGTTAAATTTGGAGAAAAACAATTTCCCTTTCCCTATTCCAAAAACATTTCCTGCTATCTTTGAATATCTAAATTCATATAGTACATATTTGCGTATTTATTTTTAAATTTTTCCCTATGTATTTTATTTTTACAATTATTTACAGAATTTCTTTAAACAAACTCTTGAAAGAGCGACATCGCTGCTAAAGTCGAAGTGTTATAGGGCGAAGCGCGGCGTCCTCACGGCATTTTAAATCCGTAATATCTCCGAAAATTTTCATTTAAATTACATGATGTAAACGGCCATATTGATCTATATTAAATCAACTATTTATTTAAGGTACTTAATTGGATAAGGATTAATGCTGTATTGTATAAAAATAGCTTCAAAAATAAAGCATTATTTTTCGTAAAAAGTAAATGACAAAAAATGCTATAGTGGGTTATCCATAAGAGACAATATATACATATATAGACATATATCATCGCGGACTTTTCTGTAGACCTTTTCAAGGTGTGCAAATACTTAGTACATTATTTTGATAAATCTCGTAGGGCTTAGCCTGCGTTTGCAATGTAAGCGAAAAAAAATTTAATTATTTACAGAAACCTCAAAAATTACAGTATTTCTTTACTCCATATTGAATGTTATTATACGTACAAACCTTCCTCTGGAATCAGTCTATCTATTAAAAAAACCGCATCAAAATCTGTTGCGTAGTTTTAAAGTTTTATGCGTACATAGGGATATATGGACAAAGAATGCAACTTTGTTTTATAATATGTAGTGTAGCTCAAGCACTTTTGAATCGTCAAGGATCGATATTATTGGAGCTAAAACTGGTTCGGAATGTTGCTCTTACCGAAAAGAACGAACAAGAAACTCGGTCAATCTTTTAAACATTTTCAATTTTACATTATTAAACCGCAGTTTGAAGTATGAAGTTGAAAGGATCAAATCCAAGCATTTTATCATCCAATTAATCTTCAATTTCGTAATATGCTTTACTTATTACATTAAGACGATTTTGTAACATTTTGATTTACAATCTTTATTTGTTACATGTAGACGATTTTCCTGAAATTCAGCTCGTTGGGGGTGTGGGGGAGAAAAATCGATTTAGCTAGATTTTATTTTAAAAAAAATCTCATTTTATACCTTTTCAATTTTAACTGTCACATGCAAAGCCTAATGCCTGCGCGCTGCCTAATGGCAGCGCGCGGATTAATAAAATTCAAAACCTAGGTTCGATTCCAATATGTCAGCCTGCTCTTTTTTTCTTTTTAATTTTTTATTGCACTTTTTTATATCTTTTAAGAAATTACCGTGCAAGACTTGGTCACCCAGCTACTCTTTATTTATGAGTTAATTATTACATAAATTAAAGAATAAGATTCGTTTAAATTTTTAAGCTAGTGTCTTTTAGTGACCCCATAGATTTAAAATATACATTAAGATACTAACATAAGAATAATGTAAAGAATATCCTAAATAGAGAATGTACAGGAATATGCTTCAGTATCTACGTTGGTATAATAATTATACCGTTAAAAGGATACTTAATATCTGAGGACCTTCTGCAGTTTTCATCGCATGTATGATCGGCAAACTGAATTTGCCCTCCGTCAAATCTTCGCAAAAAATGTCTTGACGTGCCTTGAAAAAACAAACTATGTATATAGCTTATAAGACATACACACCTAATGCTACACATTTATACTTATTATTTAAAAAAATCCTCAAAGTTTTCTGTCTTTATGTGATCGATTTTCTCTAAATCTACTGAACGTATTTTCGTACGGTTTTTACTAAAAGATGAAATTCTTGCGGAAGGTTAAGTTGATAGTACATTATGGTTTTATTATGTGTTGTCGCCAATGATTTCCGTTTTGTATTTTATAGCAACACAGTCATGAAACAAGAGTATCGCGCCCTTTTTTAATTAAAATGGTGGCAACGCTGTAACGTTGTTGTTTCCGATTGAGTCTTCCTATTGATAAAACGTTTCAGCGCCATTCAGTCTTTGTTCGTGATACAAGAGAAGTGCATCCCGGAACGGGAATTATGGTATTCCTATTATATCGTGTTATTGTATATAGTGTGCGTTAACATATGTGACGGTAGATAGTGTTGAAAATGTAGCGCTATTTAAAAAAAACTCGCCTGCTGCGTGCTTTCGCGTTCGCCAAGTAAAGCAGCAGAGTTTCACTATAGAAAGAACTTAAAAATTGGACATGTACAGAATCCACAATAATTTTACAAAAAAGATCCACTGTTCATTTCTATTTCTTATGATCAACTTACTGTAACTACTTTTATGTTAAAAATCTCAATATTGAACAAAATTGTCTTTTACACCATATGTATCAAATAAATACTTTGCAAGATATAATAGATTATAATAAAATTATATATAGTTAAAACTTTATATAGTTCTTGATAGTTGTTGTCAATCTGCGCATGCTGTTGCCATCTATAATTTAATAATCCTTGTACATTGTGTATTTGTAGCTATGTATGGTGTTTATATTGTTGATGGCCTTTTTAAATAAATAAATAAATTATATGCCACTAATAAATACTACTTTCGCGTGCCAGCGTTTTTATATGATATTCCCCCCGTAATTTGACTTTGGTAGCAAGTGGACGTATAACGCACATCGACTTGCTGAACGCTCAATGTTGTATGCATTTATTTGTCTAGGTATTCTTACTTATCTTTCTTTCATTGCATTTTGATTTAAATTAAATTTTTAACTCAGAATAAAATAAAGGTATTATTACCAGGAAATAATTTTATGACACACTGATTCCACGTGGGCACACATATTGATTTTTTATCCATTTTTTACGCTCAAATTTCGACACATATCCATGGTTAAGATTTTATATTTGACAAACTATCGTACCTAACTAGGGTTGCCACCCGTACTATATTATATAGTATCGTACTATATTTTAGTCAATTGTACTATATATTATAGAAAAAGAATATAGGACGAAAAATATTATATTTTTATCGATAATTCAATTATCGCGTAATTAACTGTGAATGGAACGCACCCGCAGCGTCGCATAGGGAATTTTTGAACGAAACTCATTCATGTATGTACGGGTCATTTTCTTTCCTTTCTTCTCTCCATTCCTGCAACTACCGCTTTTACAGAAATATTTTTTCCGTCACGAATGTAAAATGTAGAGAAGAAAGGAATAAAGCATCTATTAATTTAATCAAAAATGAGTTGTTAATATAGACCTGAATTGCTCAGGTGCATATAATTATTTTAAAAATAATAGAACCTTGATGGCCAAAGTGAAAAGTAATAATAAATACTCATGAAAAAATTAATAATGATTGAAAATAGATGTGTACTATTTTTTTTTCCTGAACTTCCCAAAAGTACTATATTTTTTTGATTTAAAAAAGAAATACTATAAATTTAAAAGAAATACAATATATTTTCCTTCAAAAAAAAGGTGGCAGCCCTATACCTAACATAAACGTCTATTGCTATGAAAATAAAATCAAAACCTCAATCGCTCACATTACCTGCTTATCATCTATTCCTGGCCATTCTTCCAACGCCTGCAACAAAGCATTAGTTTTAGAATCGGTACAACTTTAAAAAAGCTTTCTAAAAGTATACATATATCAATTTTATTATGTTTAAGTTTATCGATGTCGTATCGTTGGAATCACTCTGTATATCAGATTAACTTTTAGGATAAATACAATGTGTTTCTTTTAGGAATAAGCAAATCATTATTGTTATTTTTATTATAATATTTTTTTTTCTCGTAATATACTGTTAAAAATGCATACTTTAAAAATATATTATCGAAATGTTCGAGGCATTCGCAGCAAAACTCGCGATGTTAAACTGAATATTCTAAGCAACGATTATGACGTTATCATATTCACCGAGACTTGGCTTAATAGTAGTGTATATGACAACGAGTTTATAGATAATCGCTACACGGTGTATAGGAGAGACAGAGAACAAAATGATACAAATAAAATAAAAAACGGAGGAGGTGTCCTTATAGCAGTCAAAACCAATTTAAAATCCTGTCGTATATCTCAGTGGGAAAGTAGCTGTGAATATTTTCTGTCACACACGTCTAACGTAATGTTAGAATCTGAGCATGTCCTTCTAGTCGGCGATTGACCGTGTCTGGCACGATGGTCTTCTTGGCAAGCTTTCTGCTTACGGGCTGCCTACTATACTCTGTAACTGGATATCTGATTTTCTCAATGAACGATCGTTTAGAGTGGTCATTAACGGCTGCTCTTCAGAGCTAATGACCACGAATGCCGGCGTTCCTCAGGGATCAGTTCTTTCCGCGACACTTTTCTTGCTGCATATTAATGATCTGCTAAGTCCCGGTGCCTTTGGGTACGCAGATGACAGCACTGTCACGGAGAGATATATGTCCAGTTCTAGAGCTAGTAGTGCTGAGATTCTTCAACACAGAGAGGCCATGGTCGAGCGCATTAACTTGACGCTGAAAGAGGTTTCTGACTGGGGTGAAGCCAATCTAGTCAAGTTTAATGCTACAAAAACACAAGCGTGCCTATTCAGCGCTAAACGGAGTTCCTTTCCCCTAACTCCTACTTTTCGAGATATATCCATACCGATTTCCGATAGCACTGAGCTTCTGGGTATAAAATTAATTTCCAAGCTCAACTTTGTTGATCCTATTACCGTTGTTGATAATCATCACCCTCCCCTAATTATATTGCTAAAAGTTGATAAAACAGATTTTCTTTTTGAACAGACGATAGAAAAGCACAATTTTTACAAAACAGACTTCGAAGCTATAAAAGAGGATCTAAATAACTAGCCTTGGTTAGAACTATTCGGGAACTGTGATAATGTGAACGCCATGGAAAAAAATTTTTACGATATTTTAAATTCCATTATTGAAAAACATGTGCCAAAAAGTAAACAAAAATGCCAAAATTTTCCTGTTTGGTACAATGGTAAACTTATTTCTATGTTAAAACAAAAAAACAAATATCGGTTAAAAATTCAAAAAACACAACAATCCTCTAGATAAACACAAATTCGAATTATTAAGAGAGAAATGTCATTACTTAATTAAGAGTTGTTATAATAGGTATATAGAAACTATAGAATTTAACTTAACAAAAAACCCTAAATATTTTTGGACACACTTAAAAAATATCAGGCAATCTCCAAATACCTATCCGTGTAAAATGGTTTTCCGTGACAAAGTAAGTTCAGATGCTTATGATGCTTGTAACATTTTTGCTGAATTCTTTGCTTCAGTATATGTAAGGGGAAGAATTGTTTTCTACCCAAACATATAATAAAACTAATGATTACTTAAACTATGCTACTATAAACTAATGCTCTTAAAACTATAAATGCCGGGAGGCGCGCGTTGTTCGCGCTGCTGGTAGACGTATGCAAAACTGAATGCGGCGGCGCCGCGCGTCCGTATTTATGCTGTTATGTGTAAGGTGCGAATATGCACCGAACATGCTCCCGGGCACCAAATAACAAATTAACCAGTTCACAAAATGTCTTCTAACGTATAAACTCTCCTCGGCATAGGAGAGCTTGCTATGTCCCTTGTACTTAACCCACACACATTTTCACTATTGTGACCACTAGGCTGACGGTCAGCCGATCTATGATATCGCGCACTATCACTGCTTTTCGGTGTGGCCGACTCCGGCTAGGCAGTAGGCACGGCCCACCGCGAGCCGGCCCGGCGTACTCGACGACGTCCCCGTTGCTACAGGAACCTTGCTGATGTATTTATGGCCACTGATAATTGACCATAACTTACAATTTAGATGTGATGAAGGGATACATCATCCACCGGAAACTTGCTGTTTGTACATATTCTTTTGTGTATTTATTGATATGTAGTCGGAAATAGACATAATGCTGATCATATTGTGTGTCAATCGTGTTTGTCTACGATGTGGGCAGCTATGTACTTTCTGTAGTATCTTCTTCTATATTCTGGGAGATATATACATATATTTTGTTGATATTGTTCGGCGAAATGTTCGTTCAATACTCCGAACAATACATTAGCGAGATATCCGACTCCATTAATAAGCCCGCGTTTGTTACGACGGCGTGTTGTGTTTCGCTGACCAAGAAGTATGCGATTGTTGAACTCTAAGTTTAACGTACTATGACGAAGTTGTAAAAGGACTACGTCACAGTACGATTCCGAAGAAATGAGAGAGCATTGGTTGCTCAAATATGTTTGATACTTTTCTAACGTGGCTATTCCTTGCCAATAGGGATCCATGTTATAATAGACGACAAGTTTCCATGTATCTCGCACTAATTTTATAGCTCCAATTTTGTCAAAATAGAGACCTTGGTCTGGGTTTAACGTTGTGAGGTTATACGATACTTGAGATCCACTAACTAGTTTCATAAAAAACATAAACGATATTGCAATAGATATCCAGCGAGGCGAAGACTGTTTGCGTTTTTTGCTTTTTTCATCGTTACTGCTCTTTTGTATCTTTTCTTCTTTTTGTCTTTCTTCTTCTTTGCTCTCTGATGCTATAGGTAAGACCGATAATTTGCTGCTTCCGCGTCCTTTGTATGCTCTTACTTCTAGGTATCCTGTGTAATCCACGCCTGTATGAAAGAAAGGCGGGGCTGTATCAACCTTTTCCTCAGGTAAGTTACCCATCAGCTGATGTTGCTTAATAGGGTCATGCTTCCTACATGTCACACATTTCCTGATTTCCTTCTTAACTGCTCTATATCCCGATACAACCCAATACCTTTGTCTCAAATTTGATAAAGTTAGTCGTGGACCCCCATGAAAGGTTAACTTGTGTGTTTGCTCGATTAACAGACTTGTAAGACGACTACTGTATGGTATGATAATTGGATGCTTCATTTCGTCACAAATCTTAGCATATTTTATTCTCCCGCCGACACGTAAAATGCCGTTTTGATCCAAAAAGGGATTCAAATTTCTTAAATTACTTTTATTGCTTAATATATTGTTTTTTCTTAAACTCTCTATATCTAAACTAAACTTCGTTCGTTGAACGTATTTTATAATAAGCCATTTTGCATTTTTCAACTCCGGTAATGTGAGATATCCGCAAGGCGGCTTATTTGCTGTATTGTTAAATGTAATTGTTTTTGTAGCTCGTAGAATCCATGCTAAAATTCTTGTTATTTTTATGAATGAACTTGTTTTTTCGAATAATAATAATACTATGCTCTGCTCCTGACTTTTCTGAGCAACATTAACTTTTTGTTTTGATATAAGTTCTATTTGTGTGTAATAGCAAGTGTGCTTGTTGTTGTCTTCTGCAAATGATTTTAACCACTCTGGTCCCTGCCACCACAATTTGGAAATCTGTGCTAAAACAATTCTTCCCCTTACATTTTGGTCCTTCGAGCAACTTAACCACACGTGCGGGTTGGTTAAAGTGCGGGATAGCAAACACGTGGCGCACTCGAATTAACGCGTGTGTGTGGTGTGGACAGTGACTTGGGACTATACGTGTCCACAAAGCATTCAGCATCAGCATACAGCAATCAGCAACAAGCATTCAGCATCAGCATTCAGCAACAAGCATTCAGCATCAGCATTCAGCATCAGCACTCAGCATCAAGCATTCAGCATCAAGCATTCAGCATTCAGCATCAGCGTTCAGCATCAATCATTCAGCATCAGCATCAGCATAAAGGTAGACGGCAAACTCCGCAGCAGCAGCAACCAAGTAAGATCTTTCCATTTCATTATCATATAATTAAGCAAGCATCATGGAAACCTTGTACCATAATCAAAAAGAACTAAACGAGGCTATCGCTAAGTTTATCGTCAATTTAAAAAAGGCCGGGGCGGAAAGAAAAACAAGAGAGCATATCATAAGGCGGTTGGAAACTTTAGAAAAGCATTGGGGTGATTATGAAAGAAATCACAAAAGCATATTGGGGTTCAAAGCAGAGGACCACCCATATTTTCGTTATGCAGATTACGACAGCACTCGTAAGCTGTATTTAGCAGCCAAAGCTCTTGTGGACAAGCAGCTACAAGAGATAGGCACAGCAGGGGGGAATGAAGGGGATAGCATAGGCCAGAGGCCAAACATCGAGCAAGAATCAGAAGTCCACCGTCCGAGCTCCCCAGGACTCAGCCAGCCTGGACCATCCAGGTGGCAGACATCTCCAGGTACACCAAGTAAGGGAGATCTGCTGCGTAAACAGAATATAAACTTTCTTGCATTCATGCGAACAGCAGAAAGAATAGATATAGATTCAGTTAGTGAGAAATGGGAGTTAGACGACTTCCTTAAACAATTACAGTCACGGTGGGCAGCAATAGACGAGCTTCACTGGGAGATTTACTTAGAATTCAATGGAGTAAATAATGATTACCAAGAGAAATTTGATAGCTACGAGAACACGTTCCTCTCATTAAAAAAGGCCATTTCTAGCAAAATATGGTCTACAAAACACAGAGCAAATATCACTCCACAAATGGAGATTCCTGAATTTAATGGATCCTACAATGAATGGACATCATTTAAAGACTTGTTTACTGAGGCCATTCACAGTAATACAAGTTTATCAAACGCCCAAAAGATGCAGTTTTTGAAGGGCAAAGTACGCGGCGAGGCCGAAAGGTTAATCCAGCACCTATCCATTAGTTCAGAAAACTATATCACCTGTTGGGATATTCTAAACCATCGGTACAACAACAAAAAGCTCATTTTCACGTCACATATAAACATTCTTTTAAATTTGCCTATCATGCAACAAATATCAATAAATCATATAAAACGTTTACACGACACCACATTGGAGTGTATAAACGCGGTGAAAAATCTTGGTGTAGATGTGAGTACGTGGGACCCACTGCTCATACATATTCTATCTCAGAAACTGGACCAAGAAACACATTCACAGTATTTGGAGTCGCTAAAGGATCCGAGAGAACTTCCTAACATCAAAGAATTTCTATCATTCCTAGAGAGTAAATTTACAACTCTCGAATCATCGCGCAGAAAATCAGAACAAACACAGCAACATACAAAAAACAATAATTATCGTTTTCCAATACCTACACAAAATCCTAATTATAATAATGCATACAAAGCAGCAAATCGAAATGGTAACGCATTTGTAAAATCATATCATATTTCGACAAGCAAATGTGAAATATGCCACGCAAAAGAACACAGAATATTTAATTGTGAAAAGTTTACAGCAATGCCCTTAGAAATAAAGTTCAAATCAGTAAAAAGACTTAATTTATGTGTAAATTGTTTATATAATCATAATGGCAAACAATGCACGTCCCACAAACGTTGTCGGATTTGCGGAGCTAAACATAATTCTTTATTGCATGATTTTACAAATCATTGTTATAATAATTCCAACATTTCGCAACCTACTACAAGTAGGTCGATGACCAACGTAACCCAAGCCAAGCACATGTCACAAAATGAAATATCAGAAATACTCCTAGCAACAGCTCTAGTTAAAGTTACATCTTCAGATGGAAGCCAGATAGTCATGAGAGCTCTAATAGATCAGGGTAGCCAACTATCCCTTATCAGTGAAAACGCAGCACAAAGATTAGCTTTGAAAAGAAAATATTGCCAGGGAACAATATTTGGGGTCGGGGAAAAAGAGCAAAATTGTAAGGGTACGATCACACTATCGTGCCAATCAATGGTTAACGATTTTACCTTTTCCGTTAATGCATTCATCATGAATAATCTTGTAAAAAATTTACCGAATAGATCATTCCAGAAGCCGACTTGGAATTATATACAAACTTTAACATTAGCGGATTCGAACTTTAATTTATCAAGTCCGATAGACATTTTATTAGGCGCTGATATCTATTCAGTTATTATTCTAAACGGGATAATAAAGGGAGTCGAGCAAACGCAACCTACAGCTCAATTAACTCAACTGGGATGGATATTAAGCGGAAATACCACATCATACCAATGCAACATAGTTCAGACTAATATTGACGACATCAAGCGGTTCTGGGAAATAGAGGATATTGAAGACGAGTCATCATTGTCAGCAGAAGAGGAACATTGTATTAGATTCTATCAATCAACGACAGAACGTCAAGAAGATGGGCGATACACTGTTAAATTGCCTCTGAAACCGGAGACGCGTGACATGTTAGGATCTTCCAATAAAATAGCAACCGCGCAGTTTTTAAATTTAGAAAAAAGATTTAATAAACAACCAAAACTGGCAGATCAATATAGACAATTTATTGCCGAATATCAAGCATTAAATCACATGGTTCCATCTAAAAATACTCTACAGCAAAACAATGACAATTCAGCATGTTTTTTACCACACCATGGAGTACAGCGTGTTGAATCAGCCACGACCAAACTAAGAGTGGTTTTTAACGCGTCAGCAAAAACCTCGAGCGGTCATAGCTTGAATGATTTAATGTTCAAGGGACCCAACTTACAAAAGGATATCCAATCCCTCATTTTAAAATGGCGAATATATCCCTACGCCTTTACAGCAGATATCGAAAAAATGTACCGACAAATCAACGTCCATGATGATGATCAATCATTTCAGCAAATTGTTTGGCGAGAAAGTCTTCACCAACCTATTCAAACCTATCAGTTGACTACAGTCACTTATGGAACTAGGGCAGCACTGTTTTTAGCGATGATGACCTTAAAGCAACTGGCAGCGGATGAGAGTAGCAAGTTCCCTGAAGCAGCCAAGGTGGTGCAAGATGCATTTTATGTGGACGACCTTTTGCATGGAACCTTCGATATATCAAGTAGAAAACAATTCTTCCCCTTACAGTATACAGTAACGATCCTCCTTGTCAAAAGTTTGTCACACAAGCAGCTTCAGGCAATAACCTTTGTTGCATCTAAATTACTATAAAGGAAGTTATGCGGAAACTAAAAAGTTTAGATACAAAGAAAGGCCTCGGTCCCGACAATATCCCACCATTGTAAATTGTTAAATGCGCTAATTCTCTTTCACTGCCTATCAACATCATTTATAACAAATCACTGCAGACAGGTGTTTTTCCAGATGTCTGGAAAATTGCAAGAATTGTACCTATTTACAAGAGTGGTGATGGAGAGAAAATAACAAACTATAGATCAATCTCTATATTATGGGTTTTTGCGAAAACCTTCGAGTCTTTATTACAGCCTATATTATTTTACCATGTTCAACATTTACTCTCAGATAACCAGCACGGTTTTATCCGAGGTCGCTCCACAATAACAAATCTATCTAGTTTTCAAACATATGTGTCTGAATCTGTAGATTCTCGTGTGCAAGTCGATACTATTTACACAGATTTTTCAAAAGCTTTTGATAAGGTGAATCATGAGCTTCTCATATCCAAACTTTAATCTTTTGGTTTTGGACGAGCACTTGTGGATTGGTTATCGTCATATCTTCATGGTAGATCTTCTTATGTGTTAAGGGATATTCGTGAAAAACATTTTCTACAACAGCAGGTGTCCCACAGGGTTCCATACTAGGGCCACTCCTGTTTAGCATCTTCATAAATGACATTAGTAATATTCTCAAGTACTCTAAGTGTTTCATTTTTGCGGACGACCTTAAAATTGTGAAACAAATACGAGATCATAACGATGCTTTACTACTACAGGAAGATCTCAATCGAATAGTTGAATGGTGCGCGTTTAATGGTATGATTTTAAATCCCGATAAATGTTCTTTTATTCGATTTTCTAGAAATCTTGTCAGGATCGATTCTAAATATACCATCCACAAAAACCCGATTCAGGAAAATGAATGTGTTCGCGATTTAGGTATCACATTTGATGCTAAACTACGGTTTCAATACCATATTGAACAAATATGTCGATCTGCTCGCAGGATGTTAGGTTTTATATTCAGAAATTCCAAATCATTTAAACAACTTCATACTAAGAAACTTCTGTATACCACCTTTGTTAGAAGCAAACTCGAGTTTGGCACTGTCATTTGGAATCCTAACTATCAAATATACAAGGATAGGCTAGAGAGTATCCAACGCCGATTTACAAAATTTTATTCCATTGGAGGTGATAAGAGACTACCCTATAGTACGAGACTAAAAACTTTTAAAATAAGCTCATTATCAAATAGGCGTAAAGTACATGACTTGATATTCCTATACAATGAATTTTGAATTATTATTTCCTATACAATTATTTTGAATGCAAAGATAGACAACCCTAAGCTCTTAAGCCAAATCTGTATTAATATCCACTCTCGATTGCCCCGACATGCCGTCTCTTTGCTCACACACAAATTTGTAAAACAAATCTCGGGTTCCATTCTTTGATTCCTAGACTGTGTAGATTGCTGACGGAGCTTGTTGGTAAAGATACTGAAATCGATGTTTTTCACGATAAATTAGCTGATTTTAAGAAAAAAGTGGATAAAGCACTGACTACTGTTTAATCTATTTCATTTTATTTTTTCACCGAATCCTTTGTTAATATTTTTTGTATGTAGGAAATAGTGTATTTTTAGGCAATAGTTTAAGTTTTAGTTATATAATTGTTACTAATAATTTTAGTACTACATTCTGTCTACATTTCTGTCTGTTAGCTTATCGTACATAGTAGTCTATAAAAGCATGCTGTGTCTACCTATAAGTGAAATTATATGTAATTAGCAAATAAGACCAAGTACCTATGGTTAAACATACATGTAATTTTGTTGGTAGGCCATAATTAAATAAATAAATAAATAAATATTATTACGGTCCGTTTCGGCTAACTATCTATGAATAATTTCCACGAAAGAGACCCCAGGATTGTTTGATGTTTCCTCCCCCCTTTTCACAATTAAATAGGTTTCAAGGGTGACGTTTAATTGTTTTACTTACCTCTTGTCGCACCAAATTGCAGTAGTCATCTCTAATTTGGAAATAAAGTGCAAGTTCTAATGCGAAATAACTCAAATCAGTTTTGTATTCGGTGTAATGCTGGAACAAATGTACAGCCAGCACAAACATACCGCCAGTTTCTGTAAATAGAAGGAAATATATAAAAGATATATTATGTACCATTTTAATATGCAGAAATTATGTAATAAGGAAGATAAAAAATAAAAGCCACATACAAGCTACATTTGTTGTGATTTGATTTTGTTCCTTTTAATTTAAAGGCTACTCGCTATCCCAAGTAAAATCCCGATTTTTGCATCAGCTTATTTAAATCAAACACTTTAATACATAGGGCCTATGCCTGAGGGCTCCACTCGCTTCAAAATTAGAGTCACAAAATTTTCAGTCTATTTATATAAAACCAAAATGTACCATTAGCCTAAACCTTCCGCGAGAATTGCAATATTTTTTAGTAAAAACTGACTGAGTTTAACTGACCAATCTATGACTATTGATATACTATGATATGATAATATTTAGCTGCTTCAAAAAAGAACAGACGACCATATTTAATTCATGATACTCACTTTGTTTGACCATCCGCTTGTATTCCTCTTCGGTGGGGCAAATGAAATTATCACGCCAATATATGTCGATGCCCTGGCCACGTATCACATCTAGAAAGTCCTCGAAGATTGTTTGCACACTCTAAAAGTTTTATTCAATAAATTAGCTATAACCCACTTCAATTTAAAAAAATCAATCATAATTTTTATTCAAATAAGTCTTAATAAGCACTTTGGAATCGCCAAGGATGAATAAGATTAATGGAGCTATCACTGGTTTGGAATGTTGCTTCTAAAAGAACAGGCAAGCAACTTGGGGGTCAATATATTAACGGTTAATTTTTAATGCCTTTGCTTTTAGACTTTAAACAATTGCAATAGCGTTGTAATCTGAATTAATATCGATTAATCAAAGGAAGGCCTGTAAATGATACAAAAAATAATGAGGGTAAATGAAACTCGTATACATCATCTTTGTCTAATCACACGTAAAAAAGAGAGACAGATACAGGCTCATTTGTTCTCTTCATTATAATAGGGCATAACTAGTATAATAGTCTAGTATATTAGTCTAGCATAATAATTCTAATGATAAGCCAGGCAGACCTTGTGAGTCTTTATGATCTGAAATAATAATATGCAATGTATCCTGTGCCATTGGTTCAGCTTACACATTTAGTACAAAATCTTTCGAATGACCGAGATTGAGCTAGGATTCTAGCCTTATCGGAAAAAGAATCTGGTTATCGGCTTCATGCTCTCCCCTCTTAAAATCTTGGTACACTATTAGATAACGAAAGTTTCAGATTAGCTTTAGGTCTCAGATTGGGAACCACATTGTGCCATAAGCACACACACGGGCTTTCATGCTATAGGAGCTCTGGTAGGCTTTTCCGTCTCTTGCCACCATCGACATTCCTGCTCTTCTCGAGCATTCGGGGATATGTTTGGATGATGGCAAGAGACCAGACGGCTTGACACTGGTTCCTTGAGAACGGGGACGGGCCCTAATGTGGGACGCTACATGCGTTGATACTTTAGCCTCGTTCCGGAGCAGGGACATACAAGATCTATAGTTGCGGCGGAAACGGCCCAATCCGGCAAACGGCAGAAGTATGCATCTCTCATCGAGAGTTATATATTTGTGCCGTTTGCAGTTGAGATCTTAGGGCCATGGAGACAAAGTGCGAAAAAAATCCATTTTAACCCCTAGGTTAATTGCCTCTTCAGGTAACAAGAGGGCTGGCTCCTTTTTCGCACAAAGATTCAAGATCAGCTTAGCGATTCAACGCGGATACGCTGCCAGCATTATTGGGACCATTTCAAGTGGGCATGATTTGTATAGTCTTAGCGTGTAAGTAATTTAAGATTTAAGAAGATAAGAAAACTTGTACATTTTGGTTGTAAATAAAAAATAATAATAATATGTAGAGATATAGGACTGGCCCCTTGGCGCAGTGGGTAGTGATCCTTCCTCATAGCCTTCAGCTCCGCGGGTCGCGGGTTCGATTCCCGCCGAAGGCCGTCATATTTTCTATAAATTAATTTGTTTTTCTTGGAGTCTGGGTGTATATTTGTATTTAAGTATGTATTTAAAAAAATATATAAGTATATATTCACCAGTTGTCCGTCTATCATAACACAAGTATTAAGTTACTTTGGGAATGGACAACCGTGCGTGTAAGTATCCCATACAATTATTATTATATTTTAACTTAATTCCTTACCTTTAGACCCAATCCTAATATTCGTTGCAAAACTAAAAAGATTACATGTAATGAAGTATTAGTCGTTAAGGGTACTCCATACAGACAGTGGCCAGCCGGTATTCCCCGTCGCACCTCGGAGTTGTCTTGAATATCGTCAATTCTGGAATATATTAAGTGCTATTTTATTACTCACGATTAATTTATGTTGCCTCCAGTTTATATACAAAAAGTGGGCATTGCCGGGGTAATACGACGTTTCAAAACAAATCAAGACAAAACAGTCTTAGTTCAGAATAATATTATAAAAAGAGCGATATTATACTTATTTCATTACTAAAAAGCAATATTCATAAAGTCAACTCATTTACTCTTTCGCAACAACTCAAAGACACATAGATAATACCATGGACGTAGTATATACTGGACGGCGCCAAAAGACGTTGCCGATCTTGCGTCTGTGTGTAAGCAATTTATCGTTTGTATCTATTCTTATCGCGAACTATACATAAGAGTGAAAGAGATTGTGATGAAGTTTGGCAACGTCGCTAAAAATGTGTCCAGTTGGTGACACCAAATGAGGCCATACCATTGAGTTTGTTGAAGATTATTTCTTGAAATCTAAAGCAAATACGAGTGTTACTGATGTATTTTTTCAAAAAAGGTCGAATATGTCGTGTGCTGCCTTAACGTGTCCATCAAGAACAACGAAAAGAGGAGTTAAAAACACGGAATTACCATTTCATAAGTAAATCTTTGACTCTCATTTGCGTGCAAAATTAAAGCGTTTTATTCAGTTAAAGCGTTTCAGATTTCAGAATGTATCAGTACAGTTTGATATCCTCTATCCGGCACGAGTGTGGGATACTGATAAAACATAGAAATTAATCATTAAATATTCGATTGAATTGTGTTACCTACGTAGTGATGTACACACTAACGAATTATTATGTATCGATAAATATCAGTCAAAGTTATATTTACTAGCCAAGTAAATGCGAATTCTCTAATTTTAGATTATTTTCTTAGGTTTCCTAAATGCCCACATATAAGAGAAAAGCTGTCACCGGTCTCACGGATATGTAAATGTTGGGAATAATGTGGATTATGATATTGTTCCATTGGCCACTGAAGCACTAACATTTATGTTAACATTTCATCTATACATAAAGCACCGAGTATGGGCTGCACCTTCGACTTTATTTTTAACGCTTCAAAGGATTCTTTGGTAAATCTAGGCTCACAGTCAATTGACTGATACCATTTTTGAGAACCACCCATCACAGTAAGATATGCAGTAAAGATGTGCATCGGATAATTCATGACATTATACTGCAGACTGTACACTCAGGAAATTATGTCAATATATTCAAATGTTTAAATCTATTCTGAACAGTAAACCAACTAGGTTGGTTACAACTCTATATTAACTTTACAGTACCTGAGCTAGGCTTCGATAATTATCGATGCCTAGTTTACCTTATCGATAAGCTAAGTACTTCCCTAATCACGCACACTAATGCAGTTCTAAAAGTTCACACAAGCATAAAACGGACACACAAAAATAGCTAAGGTGGCATCCAGTGTATTCTTTATCCAACGATAATACACTATACAGGATATCAAAGACACATAATGACGTCCACAATTTTTTCATATTGATGACCAACCATAGAGTTGGTGAACTTCATAGGAAGGAGGTTGTATTAGAAACATGCTGTAACAATATATTAACAATTTTGCTATTATATTACTACGGAATAATAAAAAGATATCTAAAGTTTTTTTTGGAATTAGGTATATTAAAAATAATGATCTAAAAATATAAAAAGATGTATAGAATAGGCTGGGTTAATTTTTATAAACAGGTACCGTCCATACGATATTAATTTTCATTTTAATTACTTATACAGCTCAATATCCTACAAAAAAAATTTTATTAAATTATAAATAAATTTATCTAGTAAAGTATTTTAGCCAGGGTTTTTGTTCTTTAAAGAAAGGATCACGGTTTGTAGAGATTAATTTATCAAGAAAGGCTCTATTATTTACGGATTTTTTTAAGTTTTATTTTGTAAAAAAATACTGAGCAAGACTCGATCAACCAGCTACTGATATTTAAAAAGATTTATATGTGCCAAAGTTATTTTAGACGTTGTGATCAGTGCATTAATTTACTGTCAGAACCACTCTGTATATACGTATACACAAGGTGCCTGTATACACCTCCTCCTCCTCCTTTAGTCGCGTGCTCACTGCTGAGCATCGTGATGGTCCCGATTCCTTTTATCATGCATAAGCTGGCGCCACTTTTCCCGTTCAGCAGCACTTTGTATAGCCACGCTCAGTCTGATGTCCAGGTGTTCAGACACCTGATCCGTCCATCTTTTTGGGCTCCGTATATGTATACACCTATATACTTTCCAAATTAATACTAATCGGAACGGAAAAATACATATTGCGTTTATTTATCAATCTCAATTGTTTCGCTCTTTCTTCAATTGTCTCGCCCCGTAACCGAAGCATCGTCAGGAGATAGACTCCACAACAAACTCGTAAAAGCATGTCTTATGTTTATATATTAAATAATTCCTATGCATGAATATTTAAATGTAGGATATTATGATATTTATTTTTTACACTTCTGACTCATTTGTAGTCATTTAACATTTCTTAATCAGATTTATTTCTTTTAGAAACTGATTATATTAACACTTTTGTATGATTTTAAAGATAATAATATGTTGTTTTCAAGGCTTCTGGTATTTCCATTTTAAACACATTTTACGAGTAACGTAATAATATAATTTGTATACATTAGGATTTGTATATGTAATAAGGATATTTTAAAAGCTTTAATCGTTTATCAATTTGTTTCAAGAATTTTCCAGAAGATTTAACCAAATAAACGTAGAAATTTATAAGTATATTTATGCGAGAATTGAATCCATGAAATCAAACGGGGTAATTTAAGTTACAGTTGATTGCTATTTAGAAATGTTTTTTTCTTTACAATTCTATTAACGTTTATCGATGCTAAAAATAGCAGTCATACTTAAAAAAGTCAGATGTCTTGGACCCAAAATTATATGAAAGTGTATCGGTTTCCTTTTGTTAAAATATAGTGACGTATTTCATTTATGTTACTTACAACACTGTTCCACTGTGCAGCATTTTCACTGTTTCTGAAATGTAAGTCAGCTTGTCTTCAGGAACTTGAAGCCAATGGTTGAAAGCTAGCGCGATCTTTGAACGGAGCTGTTTCCCTTTGATTTGTGTTACATGGGTGTACGGGGCTAGAAGCTCCTGGATAATAGATAAAAAAATTATAGGTAGGGTAAGCTAACCTATTCTCGACACCTATCCAATTAATTGACTCCCTAGCAATTTTCTTCCAAAAATAAGAAAATAACAACCCTAAATGTTTATAGTACAAGTTAACTAATTGATAAGATTTATTTCAAAATTTTTGTTTTAATTGACTTTGTTTTATAGTGTCAACATATGGTCCACTGAAAGTACCAGAATACCAATACATTGACATCCATGTTAATAATTAGGATTTTGTAAAACTAAGGTCACAGAATACGTAATCGTTTCTTTTAATCAATTTTCTTGTTAAAAATCCTTTCAGCTTCATACAAGACTGCCATTTAATAATGAAAAATTGAAAATGTTTAAAAGATTGACCGCCGAGTTTCTTTCTGCCGTTTCTTTCGTTGTCTTCACTAATATGTAGTTAAATACCCCACTTAACATATAGGGTATTTTTTATTTCAATTGGTCAGCAAATAAAAAAGATGTGTCAATTCTAAGTTCAACGGTTGTATACTATGATAGTGGCTTAATATATTTCCTTTTTTTTTTGCCACTCCTTTTAGAGGATTTTCTTTATAGACTCCGAAACGGCTGGGCCTATTTTAGTGATGTAATTGTATTTAATATCTTTATATTTAAATGAGTTAATCTTGTATATATATATTTTCTGATTCTCGAAAACGGCTCCAACGATTTTCCTGAATTCAGCATGTAGGAGGTTTTGGGGGAGAAAAATTGATCTAGCTAGGTTTTATGTAAAAAAAATATTGTTTTATCCCTGTTTTTGGGCATTAAAAAACAGTAACATTTATATGGAATTGAACATTTATATTGAATATTGAATTGAATTTTCGCCATTAGCTGTCAAGTTGACGTAGCTTATTCGGGTAGCGGGCAACCCCGAGAAATGTGAATGCCAAGGATCGATCCCCAACGAAATAATTGTTTCTTTATTTTTTTTTAAAGTTTTTTTTTATGCAAAAAATTACCGGTCGCCCAGATATTATCTTTAAAATAAGCACAGCGAAGCGTTCTGGGGATACTAGTACAAAATAAAAAGAAACTTAAATGAAAAAGAAAGAAATAATTATGTAGTCGCGGATCGATCCTAGGTAATTACTTTCTCGAGACCACCCGTTCACCGAATAAGCTACGCTGACTTGACAGTTAATGGCAAAAATTCAAATCAATATAAATTTTTGTATTTTTTATGCCCAAAAACAGGGATAAAACGATTTTTTTATGTAAAACCGAGCTAGATCAATTTTTCTCCCCCAAAACCTCCCTACATAGTGAATTTCAGGAAAATCTTTAGATCCGTTTCCGAGATATACGGGGGATCGCGAGAAGAATCGAGCCCCACCTAGGTACCCTATAATTTCCCTTTAATTTTTAAGTTTCTTTTTTTGGAAAAAATTACATTACCCAGACATTGTTTATTAATGTGGGATGCCAAAAATGTATATTTGATCCCTTTACTAAAACTGGTTTCGAACCAGCAACGTCACTCGTACATTAGCTCAATAAAATGACCCCAATAAAAACCCACGGTAAAAGGCATAACCAATGTCACAGGAAAAATTAAATGTTAATTTTGATCTGTGGAACAATACTCGGTAATAGTTAACTGAGTTGCTTGAGTCTTAACTCGCGTGGAAATTAGTGTGTCACAAAATACACAAAAGTTATTATGAGTTAAACATAAAAGATAGAGACATGCTATCGAGAGTTTTTCAAGTATTTTGTGTAGATGTATAATTCTCTAGTAAATTACTTGGCCTGTTTCACAAGTTAATATACTGACAGTTAGCTTATTTGGAACATATCTGACACATATCTCGGAATTTTGCGTTTCTCAGGTTTCTGATAGATTTATTCAGCACTTAAAGTCCCTAATAAGTTAACAAGTAGATCATGTGGCTGTTATTTTGTTTATCTGCTGGATAGCAAATACCTATTTTAAAATGGCCGGGATTTTTTTTAATTTTTCATTTTTTAGAGTCTCTTTTTAGAGACATTTATCTGCTACTTAGTTTTTTTGTCGGTTGACTATCCGACACTTTATGAGTAGCTTGTGAAACAGGCCCTTACTTATTAAAGAACTGTATATATACGTCTCAATTTTTTTAATTTAAGGAAAGATAGAAACAGGCCCATAGAGTCTCTGCTGGTATACGCCGCGCACGCGACTATAGTCGCTCCCAGCAGGCAACTTTTTAAAACTGCGCGACCTCTTCAACACAACCTTTTCTTACCGAGGGCAACTAAAAGGCAACTAAGGTAAGTTGCCCGCCATATGGTATCCGGCTGAGTAGAATAGACCATCCTCATCTCTTATCGAGGTCTCGTAAAAGGTGATTAAGGTAAGTAAAAGCACCGTGTGCTATATCCGTACCGTGTGCGGTATCCGGCTGTGTAGGAAAGGCCACCCTCATTTCTTATTAACGAAGTGTCGTAAAAGGTGACTAAGGTAAGTTGACCTAGCGTTTGGTATCCTGTTTAGTAGGATAGACCACCCTCTTTCTCACAGAGGTGTCGTAAAATACGACAGAGGTAAGTTGACCCACCGTGTGGTATCCGGTATAGTAGGATAGACCACCTTCTTTCTCACCGAGGTGTCGTTAAATGCGACTAAGGTAAGTTGACGTCAGGCAGGTGGCTGGTCGTAAAACCACAGCCAAATCATATGACAGCGTGTTTATAACATATTGCGCCGACCCCACTTAGAGTGGGATAAAGGCAGGATAATGATGACCCTACTCTATAATAACTCTATGATAATGTCTCTGCCAGTAGGTAATAATGATTGTAAGGAGCTGGTTATAATATAATGTATATCGCCTTATGTCTATTGCCTTTCTTTTTATATTGACTAATATTAGGTCCTTACATATGAAATTGGCGTTTTCATAACAAAACGACTTTATGTTCCTTCCATAGGAGGCTTGTTCTGCAGGGCGAAATTTCCAGAACCAAAACGTTAGAACCAAAAACGCACTGTGTTTACTTTTGCGACCGTCACCATACACATCATTAATCCTTCGAGCCGTTTCTGCAGCACTGGTGCCACGGTGGAACTCATACTCGTAAATAACGCGATATTTCATGTTTTCCATTTTGTAAACAGAGTGACAAAAAGAAAAAAACAAAAGAAGAAAAAACAAATGAATTAGGGGGTTTGAAACACAAATGCATGAGTAAATAGCTATATGAATTTGAATTTGGAATTCCTAACCATAAAGGTAATATTTGAGATCAAAGTGGCCAGTACGACAAAACGCCAATTTAATATGTAAGGACCTAATATAATTTATTACTATCAAGTCTATTGTGTTTGTATATTTGTTTCATTTTTATGTCTAATTTTTTTTTATTTACAGCAAATATGTAAAAGTTATATCTTAGAACTAAGAACCAAAATTAGGCAAATCAAAAAGCTTTGTATCAACAATAAAATTAAACAACAAAAGAACAAAATATAATAAAATAAAAGAATAATAAAATAACAAGAAATGAAGCTTTTAATTCAAAACAAAATGCAATTAAGCATTATTACATGATCGTACATCTTTTTAGGTTTGCTAAGATAAGAATCTTTTACTTTAATAACTTGTTTGATGCACAGCGCGATGTTCGGATAAGCGGAATGACAATAAATATTGCTTTTTACCTGCGAAAAATAGTAATTAAGTTGTTGTCTACATTAATTTTGTAATTTTATTAATGAGTTAGAAAATAAATCTACAAAACAAAATAACATTAAAAGTAAATTTACTTATACTTACATAAATTTACTTATTCATATGTAGAAAATGTAAATTTAATTTATGCTTAATAATTTGTATATGCAGGAATATTAAATGATTAAATGTAAAACAAAGTTTCTCGCCGTGTATGTCTGTCAGTTCATGATAAACTGCTGTAAAGACTAACTGGGCACAGTTCAGGGAGCTGTTGGACTCGAGTCGCATTAAATAGTTTGACATGTAAATCCCATGCAAAGATTATATTCAATAGACGCCTGTTATAAGGCCCTGATAGCCCAGCGGTAACACCGTGCGACACTTTCGAGGAGGTCACTTGTTTAATCACTAATGAAATTTTTCTGTTAAAACTTATATGTTTAATTAGTCCAGTCGTTTAAGCTTAAATTAGGCAAGAATCTCGGAATTCGAGTTACCCAGCTGTGAGTCAATAAATACTTGTATATTGACACTCTAAAAGTTGTATCAAAACCTACATATGATAGGGAGTGTGCAACTATTAAATATCAAGGTCACAAAAATCTTTTTTTTGGGCTTTTTTGTAAATATCTCATTCCCTATGGGTTTTTTGCTATTTGTATTTATTATCAATATTGTAGAATACAGAATTTCCTACAAACTTTGTTTAAATTTTTTTTTTATAACTTGAACCGTTGTCGAGATAAAGGGCTGATAGCGCGCGGTCATAAAATCACTTCAGGTCAACCGGTGCATCCGGTCGAAACGCGCCATATATAGTCGATGACTTTTCGATAAACCACTGATTATAAATATTTGTCAATTTGTATTAACTATTATATTATATTTTATCATTTTCTTCATGCATTAAATCTCTTCCGACGTGTGGTATCCGGCTGAATAGAGTGGTACCACCCTCATTGCTTAACGAGGTGTTGTAAAAAGCGACTAAGGTAAGTTGACCCACCGTGTGGTATCCGGTTCAGTAAAATAGATCCCTCTTTCGTAGCGAGGTACCGTAAAATATGACTAGGGTAAGTTGACGTCAGGCAGGCGGCCGGTCGTTAAATACGTAGCCAAATCATGTGACAACATGTTTGTAACACATTGTGCCGACCCCAATTAGAGTGGGATAAGGGCAAGAGAATGATGATTAAATATATATCTATTTAAGACTGATAACCGTTTACTAAAATTAAAAAATAATTAAGAAGAACAACTTAAATCATAATATAATTATATTTCCATTTACCAATGTAATGGGCGAGCTTGTCTCAATGCTCTACCATATCAGAGCGACATTAACGAAGATGGTACTTTGACCCCGAAATCATGGAAGAACTTGAGACAAATGTCGTTGATGACGATAATGAAGACCAGTTTGAAATTTAAGATGATTAAAATTTTAAATTGTAATGTTTATAGCCTTTATTCCATTTTTTTTTACTTTTAATAAAAATCAATGTATTGAATGATATTTTTTAATAAAAAGATTCTTTCATAATTTTGTGTTTTTTTTTTCATCATGTCAGAGTTATAAATTAGGGTAAAATTCAAATATAATTCCTATATTTTCATTAACAATCCTGCAATTACATGGGCAGGTAAGTGTTATGTAAATTAATACTGAATACTAGGTTAGGAAAAAAATGATAAAATCTTTAATATTTAATTGCGTTAATCGTGTATGTATATATATCTTTAATATTTAAAAGAGTTAATCTTGTATGTATAATATATAATATCTGGGTGACCGAGCTTTGCTCGGTATTTTTTTACAAAAAAAAACTTTAAAAAAAGAAAAAACAATTATTTAGTTGGGATCGATCCTTGGCACTCACATTTCTCGAGGCTGCCCGCTAACCGAATAAGCTTTTTTTTTTTTTTTTTTTTTTTTTTTCACAGGAAAAAACCCCTTATGGGTACCGCCGCCCGACGGGGACAGGCGACGGTTATGTCGGACTCGCACCGACTAAAATAACCTGTGTGCTCCACGCTGCTGGTGGCGGGCATAGGGTACCTATGAAGACAATACCCCCATCCCCGCCAGCAGCAACCCTGTACCCCAGAGTGCGCCACCTCTGGGTCGGGGCCTCTCTAAAAGTGGCCCCAACCGAATAAGCTACGTCGACTTGACAGTTAATGGCGAATATTCAATTCAATATAAATGTTAGTGTTTTTTAATGCCCAAAAATAGGGATAAAACAATATTTTTTTTACATAAAACCTAGCTAGATCAATTTTTCTCCCCCAAAACCTCCTACATGCTGAATTTCAGGAAAATCGTTGGAGCCGTTTCCGAGATTCGGAAAATATATACAAGATTAACTCATTTAAATATTAAGATACCTATACATATTTTCGGAATCTCGGAAAGGGCTCTTAAGATTTTCCTGAAATTCAGCATGTAGGGGGCTGTGGGCGAGAAAAATCGATCTAGATAAGTTTTATTTTAAAAAAATGTCGTTTTATCCCTGTTCATGGGTTGAAATTTACGTTGCATACAATCACAATTTTTCGCTGTCAAACGTACAGTCATGGTAGTTCATTTGGGGAACGGGCGGTCTAGAGAGGTGAAAATACCTAGGATCGAGCCCCACCTGCCCTATTATTTTTTCATTTTTCTTTTCAATTTTTTTATAAATTTTATTTTTTACCAAGCACGGCTCGGTCACCCAGGTACTATAATATAATAGTTAATAAAAATTGACAAATATTTATAATCATTGATATATCGATAATTCATCAACTATATATGGCGCGTTTTCGACCCGAGGCACTGGTTAACCTTAAGTGATCCTGTGACTGCGCGCTCTCCGCCCTTTATGTCGCAAACGGTTCATCGTATAAAAAACAATTTAAACCAAATTTGTAAAAAAAATTGTTCTTTTCTACTGAAAAAAAGTTCTACTCAGCCGGATACTACACGCCGGGTCGACTTCACTTCACCTCGGTAAGAGTTGAGGGTAGTGGAGGTAGACACAAGAAGTAATATTGTTGACATGTAGTTAAATGCAAAGGTAAGTTGAGTAAAAATGCAAAGAAGCCATTAAAAGAAAATTGAATTGAAAAATGCAAAGGTAAGTTGCTATCAACTCGCGATATCATATAAAAAGAAATTCTTTAAAAAATCCTCTCATTTAATAAGCTGTATTTAGCAACTAAACTTAGGAAAAGCTGGAAAACTACATCAATATCCTTTGTTTTTAACAGCCTTAAGTTTTTACGTCCACATTGCCATTGCCGTGTGTACATGCCATATGCAAATGCCATTTTCGATTATTTTTTTTACAAAAGGATCATTTTGTTTGCAGTTACTGAAATATTAAATGCAACTAACCGATAATATTATCACTACAGTGTTTAGTTTCATATACTCCAATATAATAATTAATGTTTGTCTGTATGTCCTTTATAGACTCCGAAACGGCTGGATTTTAATGAAATTTTCAGACAATCTATAGAATGACTCAGCGAATGATTATGTAAATTTTGATGGCCATGGGAGCATTTTTTTAAATTGTTGAGTTCTTTTTAAAGAGGAATTTAGGACAGCTATTTATTATATATCACTAGCTTTGCTAGCTTTGCCCACGTAGAAATAAGTGAGTTACAAACTTCTCCCCAAATTGAAATTTGAACATAAAAGTAGTTATTGTAACTTAATCATAAAAGATAGACATGTTACAGCGGACTTTTTGTAGTATTCTCTAGTACATTATTTTAATGTACTTTTGCTGGTTTTCGCGGCGCACTCGAGTGTAACTCCCGGCAGGCGACTTTTTTACAACTAATTTAAACCATTACGAACGTAATGCACTCTTTTAGTGAAAACCGTACAAAAATCCGTTCAGTAGATTTTGAGAAAATTTACATACATACAGATAGTTTTTGGGGACTTTATTTTATAATAAGTATATATTTTATAATAAGTATAATATTAAGATATTCTTTAGTGCTAGATTCTAAAATTGTAATAATAATATTATTTGGCTTATCCGTTATTTATCGTGGATTATCCTAGACCAGTCTACAGAAAGGTTTAAATTAAGTATTTATTTATTTATTAGGAAGCCAACGTGATATACAATATGATTTATTTAAAACTTATATAAATTTCTAAGTTACCTATAGTTTTCTATTATATTTCCCACTTAAAGGCTAACTCAGGATGCATAATTAAATAAAAAGCTTAATAACGTTCTGCTCACTAAATAAAAAAAAAAAGTAAAAGAAGGAAGAAAAAAAAAGAGTTATTACAATAAATAAAGTGTAACGTATAACATATAAGAAATATGCTTAGCTTATACGTAAAGCATATTACAAAATCAAAGATTATTTGAAAGATAAAAATGTCTGGATATGAAAATCCTTTCAGCTTCATACATTCAGGTTTAATAATTTAAAATTGAAATTGTTTAAAAGACCGACCGCCGAGTTTCTTTCTGGTTCTTCTCGGTAAGAGCAACAATCCGAACCAGATGTAGCTTCATTAATCATATTAATATTGACAATTCAAAAGTTCTTAAAAGAGCTTATTTGAATAAAAATAATTTGATTATAGAAACTCTTTTTTTTTATTAGCATTGTATTATTTATCTCAAAGTAACGCCTAATTCTAAAAATTATGTAATTTTACTATTGTAGTGGACTTATTTCTAAATTAGTAAAAAAGTTACTTACTTTTTCTAAGTACAATTTTCCATCTGCATAATCCTGTTCGCCTGCCATTTTGTACTTCTGTAAATGCGCGATTGTTTTGACGATTGCCTCCTCGACGTGTGTAACTTGTAATGGACACAAACTGCACACGATTTATTTTATATACACAACGTTAATGATGTTTACGTTAAGCAATCAACCTCCTGGGATGCCAAAGTGGTCGGCCTCCTCGTTGCGCACCCTGGACAGATCTTAGAAACAAGTATGTATTCCTTAGGCCTGGCGAACGGACCACTGTGGTGTGGCCAATCCAGTTGTCTCTCTGATTAGAACAGGGCAATCTGGATGGGTCGGGGACTCCGGGGGGTTTGGGGTGGATTCCCTAATGAGCGACGGGTTCAGTTGGGCTTGTTTAAGTCTGACTGGAAACGGTTTTCAGCCACCGTCGGTGAAGCCCAAAAGCCCAACAATGGGAACGGGGACCTTCAGGTTGCGAGGAAGAAAACCTCTAAAAAAAATTACTCGGTGGGGGTGGAAACGCTTACCAATGCGCTGGGGCCCTACTTGGGGCGCGGTCTCTTCCTCTCGGCCGTGACGTAATAAACACAATGGGCAGGGAGGGATCATGGGCATCGGTGGCCTCCTATTGCTCTGCGGAGGGGGGTGGAGGGAGGCGGTGGAGCGGTTCCGCGAACTGTTGTTCTGGATCCAATCTGCTGCTGGTGAGTCCAGGTGTTAGCCCAACTTGTCCAAGCGCATCGTCTGCCGCCCTAATTGTGGACCTTCGGGTGTTCCGAACGCGGTATATCGGACGCCTGGCTTACTGGTCCCCGAGGCGGTCGGTGCATCTGATGCTCCCAATGCATCGATTAGCGGAGGGGGACTTCTCTTTCGAGGGAACCCTACCCGCAGGAGTTGTTCTCTGGGGTCAGAGCTGCTTCCGGCGGGGAAGGGGGCAATGTGTACAACGATACCCTGTTCTTGCCACGGCAGCGTGGTGGAGCACACAGGTCGTCAGGTGCAAGTCCGACATAACCGCCGCCTGTCCCCGTCGGGCGATGGTACCCATAAGGGGTTTTTCCTGTATAAAAAAAAACAATCAACCTCCTGCCCTTATCCCACTCTAAGTGGGATCGGCACAAAATGTTATAAACATGCTGTTTTAGCTACGTTGTTAGGACCGGCCGCCTTGCTGACATCAACTTTTTTTTTTTTTTTTATACAGGAAAAAACCCCTTATGGGTACCGCCGCCCGACGGGGACAGGCGGCGGTTATGTCGGACTCGCACCGACTAAAACGACCTGTGTGCTCCACCACGCTGCCGATGGCAAGGACAGGGTATCATTGTACATATTGCCCCCATCCCGCCGACAGCTCTGATCCCAGAGAATAAACACCTCCAGGTAGGGGCCCCTCGAAAGAGAAGCCCCCCTCCGCTAACTGGTGCATCGGGAGCACCAGATGCACCGACCGCCTCGGGGACCTGTAAGCCAGGCGTCCGATGTACCCCGTTCGGAACACCCGAAGGTCCCCAGTTAGGGCGGCAGACGATGGGCTTGGGCGAGTCACTAACACCTGGACTCACCAGCAGCAGATTGGATCCAGAACAACAGTTCGTGGAACCGCTCCGCCACCTCCCTCCGCCCCCTCCGCAGAGCAAAGGGAGGCCATCGCTGCCCACGACCGCTCCCTGTCCACCGTGTTTGCTATGTCACGGTCGACAGGGAGAGATCGCACCCCAAGTAGGGGCCCCAACGCCTTGGTGGGCGTTTCCGCCCCCACCGGGTAATTTTTTATAGAGGTTTTTTTCCTCGCAACCCGAAGGTCCCCGTTCCCGTTGCTGGGCTTCCGGGTTTTGCCGACGGTGGCCGTAACCATGTCCAGCCAGACTTAGAGTAAGCCCAACTGGACCCGTCGCTCATTAGGGACTTCACCCCAACCCCCCCGAAGTCCCCGGCCCGTCCAGATTGCCCTCTGCTAATCAGAGGGACAACTGGATTGGCCACCCCTCAGTGGTCCGTTTGCCAAGACTAAGCTTGCCCAGGGTGCGCCACGAGGAGGCCGACCACTTTGGCACCCCGCTGACATCAACTTATCTTAATCGTATTTTACACCACCTATGTAAGAAAGAGGGTGGTCTATTCTACTCAACCGGATACCACACACTTGGTAAACTTACCTTAGTCGCCTTTTGCGACACCTCGGTAAGAAATGAGGGTGGTCTTTTCTTCTCAGCCACCACACGGCGTGTAACAAAATCTATTTACGTCATTACATATTTTAACCGTGATGATTAACATAAAGCGGTAGTTTAATTTAATAATTACTATATTACTTATTCATGATGCACTCATTAAAAAAAATTATCTTCCAAGTTTATTTTTTAAAAAACAAAATGGGTCTATTTGAATTTTGTTTTTGTGTTACTCAATGTCATTTTGACTATTTCAATGCCTTATCTTTTCTAAGATCAATCACATATACATTAGCGAAGCCAGCCTAGAATGAGCCATATAAAGAGAAAGTACCTGGGTGGTAAAGCTGTGGTAGCCCAGCGGTAGCACCGTGCGACTCTTTCGAGTAGGTCACAGGTTCAAACCCGCTCAGACATCAATGAGTGTTTCTGTTAAAACTTATTTGTCAAATTGATAATTACAATTTATCACACCCTTTTCGGTGAAGGAAAACATCGCGTGGAAACCTGCATATCTCTAAAGAATTCTGGAGATATGTCAAACCTACCAATCCGCACTGGAGCAGCGTGGTAGGTCTTAGCTCCAATCATTCTCTGCAAAAACGGAGAGATGAGGCCTATTCTCAGCAGTGGGATAGTAACAGGCCGCTACTTACTTTTTTACCTGGATGACAGAGTCTTGCTTGGTAATTTTTACAAAATAAGAAAATAAACTTTAAAAAAAAATTGTTGGGTAGATTGAGCTCGATCCTAGGTTATTTCTCGAGACCGCCCGATCACCGAAAAAGCTACACTGACGACAATTTCCGGCAAAAATAATTTTATATTCAATGTAATTTTTTTTAATGCCCAAAAACAGGGATAAAACGATTTTTTTTACATAAAACCTAGCTAGATCGATTTTCAAAACCTCCTACAGGCTGATTTTCAGGAAATTTGTTGGATCCGTTTTCAAGATTCCAAATATATTTATATACGAGATTAACTCTTTTTTTATTTTCATTTCATTTAAATATATATTTTTTTTTAAATTAAATATTAATTTTTTTTTCCGTATATTTATTATGTCTGTAATTTTTATTGCTATACTCTCATTTATATGTATCTTTTATCGTAGGAAACTGTTAATGCTTTAAGTTATGTTTTAGTGTACTTTACTTATAAGAGCTTATATATACTGTATGTTTCAAAAATATTTAAATAAAATAAAAAAAATAAAAATTAAAGATTTCATCTATAAAGATTAAAGATAAAGAGAAAGCAAATGCATTGGTGCATTTATCTGTCTTTCTTTTTATGTGTGATAAGACAAAGATTAAGTCAGCCGTGTGTTCTCCGGCTGAGTAAAATAGGCCACCCTCATTTTTTTACCGAGGTGTCGCAAAAGGCGACTAAAGTAAGTCGACACGCCGTGTGGCATCCGGCTAAGCAGAACAGACCACTCATTTCTTACCGAGTTGTCGTAAAAAGCGACTAAGGTAACTTCACCTACCGTGTGGTATCCGCTTGAGTAGAACAGACCACTCATTTCTTACCGAGGTGTCGCAAAAGGCGACTAAGGTAAGTCGACACACCGCGTTGTACCCGGTTACGTAGAATAGACGACTCTCTTTTTTACCGACGTGTCGCAAAAGACTACTTAGGTAAGTTGACGTCAGGCAGGCGGCCGATCTTTCCTCTGATTATTTATTGTGACACTCTGATTAGTTAGCTAATTAGTTTTGCCTTATCTTTATGAAGAGCAAAAATGGCGAATCTGTAAGTAACGGCCTGCTACTATCCCACTGCTGGGCATAGGCCTCCTCTCTCCATTTTTGGAGAGAAGGGGTTGGAGCTAAGACCTACCACGCTGCTCCAATGCGGATTGGTAGGTTACACATATCCCTAGGATTCTCTAGAGATATGCAGGTTTCCTCACGATGTTTTCCTTCACCGAAAAGCGTGTGATAAATTGCAATTATCAATTAGACACATGAGTTTTAGTAGAAAAACTCATTGGTGTCTGCCCGGGTTTGAACCCATGATCGTCTCTAGAGATTCACACGGTCGCACCGCTAGGCCATCACAGCTTGTAATCGCGAATCTGATTATAGCGAAATTATGAGATAGTGTTATCTTCGACGACTTATCTTTAAAAACTTTTGTGCTTGTTTATATTCGTCACGCTTTCCGGCGAAGGAAAAATATCGTATAATTTATAGAATTAGGCGATATTTTGCGGAGGCGTTACTTTAGTTTGGAGGAGTCGTAGACACATGCACAAACCTCCACCACCGCCACCAAAATACAGAAGTACACACGTTCACTATCACAAACTCAACAATCGTTACACCCCGCAACCGAAGCATCATCAGGAGATAGACTCTATGACAAAATTGCAAAGATTTACGTCGTGAGGTCTATCTCCTGAATTTTTTTATAATTAATTTGGTCTTTACAAAATCTGTATCAGGTATGAAAACGGATTGTCCACTCTACATTTAGCATTATATATATTTCTATTTTACTTCACCGCGGATTATAGCAAAATAATTTTATTATTACTTTTGAAAAATATCATCAGTAAACCTGCATATCCCCAACGACCTGCAGGGATATTTTTAACGGATATGGCAATACATATCCGTTAAAAATACGTTTTACAAAAAAGAGCTATACGTGGCATTTATAATTTAAGACCGCGTGATTCCCTGCGAAAGAAGTTTAAGGAAACGGGTATTCTTACATTTGCTTCACAGTATATTTTAAGCAATTTAATTTATGTACATAAAAATATAAAGAATTATAAAACGATAGGTGATGTATACAATAGAAAAAGCAGGAACCGACATAAGCTTGCGGCTCCTGCTTTGCGCCTTGCAAAAGTACGTAATTCGTTTGTGGGTTTTGGTATAAGATTCTATAATAAAATTCCGCAATCAATTTCAGCTTTGCCATTACAGCAGTTTAAAAACACTGTTAAAAAGAGGCTGATACAGAAAGCCTACTATACTATTGAAGATTATTTAGAAGATAAGAATGTGTGGATAAAGCTCTCTTTGAGCCTGTACAAGACAGTAACGACATAATGTAAATAGTATTAAGAATTATATTTTTAAAAAAGCAACCGCCGAGTTTCTTGCTCGCTCTTCTCGGTAGGAGCAGCTTTCCGAACCAACAGTAGAGTTGACGATTCAAAAGCACTTGTTTACAAGTTTATTTGAGTAAAGAATATTTTGAATTTGAATTTGAATTTGACATATAGCTGTGATAGCCAAGCAGTGACTGTGCTACTCTTTCGTTATGGGTTCAAAACTCGTGCAAACACCAATGAGTTTTTCTGTTAAAACTTATGTATCTTACATCACGCATGTTATATAGTCTATAGCCTTCCTGAATAAACGATATATATCTTTAACACTACAATTTTTCAAATCGGTCCAGTAGTTCCTGAGATCAAACAAACAAACTCTTTATCTTTATATATTAGTATAGGTACGTTAAAATTATCAAGATGTAAGTGGAAACCGAGCGCAGATTTTGGTTTCGCTTGGAGTGTTCATTATCACACCTCCATAATTCAAAAGTGTTAAAAATGCAAAATGCATTCACCTAACGTTTAACCAAGCTGTTCCGTGATATATGATAAATACATTTGAAGGTTTTAAAATGTTCACTAAGGTAAATTAACTATACTAATATTATAAAGAGGACGTTGTGTGGTATCCGGCTGAATAGAATAGTACCACCCTCATTTCTTAACGAGGTGTCGTTAAAGGCGACTAAGGTAAGTTGACCCACCGTGTGGTATCCGGTTTAGTAGAATAGACCACCCTCTCTCTTACCGAGGTGTCGTAAAATACGACTAAGGTATGTTGATGTCAGGCAGGCGGCCGGTCGTAAAAACGCAGCCAAATCATGTAACAACATGTTTCTAATATGTTGTGCCGACCCCACTTAGAGTGGGATAAGGGCAGGGAGATGACTAATATTATAAAGAGGAAAAAATTATATGTATGTTTGTAATGTTTTCACACAAAAACTACTGGACCAATTTCAAAAATTGGAAAGCTGCATCTTTGCAACATAGGCTATTACATTCTCAAAAAATAGGGATCCGATATAAAAATGTAATAAGGTGTAAAAAAATAAAAATTACGCGGGTGAAACCGGGATATTACCTAGTACTATGTATAATAAATAGCTTTGCCAACGGCTTCACCCGCGTGAAAATCAGTGTCTTGAATCTAATTATCACAAAATTAAAAATTAGGCGGAATATCAATATTTTGACAAATTGCCACATAAAGTTTCAATTCTGAAAACAGATTTTACATTATCGATAATAATAATTAATAATTAAGTTACTATAATATTTACTCATCATAATAATTATTATAATAACGAGCATGACTAAACACACAGCTCGTTAGGAGCGTTATTCATGACTATGTTTTCTTCAAGGCTCAAAATTCAGTTAGTCTTTACTATAGTGGCGCGAAATATTGTTTTCAAATACAGCGAGCTTAAGTCGTTCCATTACATCGCTCGTATGTCAAATTACACGTATCTCAAAGCAATGTTTTTCTATGATTTCGCGCTTTAATTCAATAGGCATAAGGAATGGTAATACAAGAAGAAATACGCAATGATAAGGAAAGTAAATAAAACAAAAATTATCGTAATCAAAGCTTTATTTTAACTACACATAATATGTAACCATTACGTTAATGCCTGCAAATACATTTAGAAATGTAAATGTAATGATTATCCGGATATTACCGCTTCCTCTGCATCTAATAGTGAACATTTATTTTTTATCTTTTAAATATAATAAATATTTTAAGCCTTATTGTGTTGTTATTGGTCGTGGTATTAGTCGAGAATTATGTACTCTGTGACTTCATACACAGATTAACTAAGGCTCTACAATGTAAAGCATTAGGTAAGTAATATATTAGAGTAGGGATGTTACTTGAATTTAAAAAAAAAACCGTTTTTTCCCTTAAAAATAAAACGATTAAATAGAATCGATTTATTATGACAATTTGAACATATGCCTTTTCTGTATAGATAGTTAATTACAATAAAGGTTAATTAAAGTAGACAACTACCAAGATATAATACCAGATGTGCCGTTTGTGAAATTCGATTATAATGTGTAGTTTGGCTACATTGGTTTCATCCAACAATGCATATCTAATATTAAAAAACAAGAAAAAGAGTAAAAAAGAAAAAGATGATAATTTAAATAATCGATTTTAAAATTAGATTTTAGATAAAAATAAATCGATTTCACATCCCTATGTGAGTGCCACAGAAATAATAAGAGAAAAGAGGCTTTATGGCTCCCCTACTCTAGATTTATACCGTCAAGGTGCGAAGAAGTTAAGTCCACTATGAATAAGCGAAAATCTAAAGAATTGTATCGTATTTTCTAGAATAATTAGTATAATTTCACTATTAAATTGAAGCTAAAGTCGACGATCTCATTTATTGATTGATTATAGACAAAAAAGTCGAATCAAGTCCTTGTAGCTTGACTAACTTCACATCGTTTGAAACACTTGCAAACATATCGTGCACTATTACTGTATATTTTACCCAAGAAGCGGTAATTAACAGTATCGGTAGACTCTCTGTCTATTTATAATACTTTCATGCCCGTTTCCCTTCAAGAACAGGAGAAAAAGCATTATATACCGGCTAAAGACTAAATTTATCATTTATTATGTATATCTAACTGTATTGTCAATTCTGGAAGACCTTAATTCTCAACATACAAAGCAGGAATAAAAATAAAATAAAACAACTCATAATAAAAAATATAATTTGTAACTTGACAACAAAATAATTAAAAACCGTACCTACCGTAACTAGGCCGTATTTACAATAAAAGAAAGCTAACGTAACCAAAATGTAATAATTATTACATATCATGAATATAGAATATATATATCAGGGACAAAGCGTCAAGACCTGGAGCTGCGGCGGAAATGGCCGAATACGGCAAACGGAAGTATGCATCTCTCATCGAGAGTTATATATTTGTGCCGTTTGCAGTCGAGACCCTAGGGCCATGGAGTCAAAGTGCAAAAAAAAATTTATTCGTTTTAACACCTCGGTTCATTGCCTCTTTAGGTGACAAGAGGGCTGGCTCCTTTTTCGCACAAAGAATCAGCTTAGCGATTCAGCGCGGAAACGCTGCCAGCATTCTTGGGACCATTCCACGTGGGCATGATTTGTATAGTCCTAGCGTGTAAGTAATTTAAGATAGATATAACTTGTACATTTTTGCTGTAAATAAATAGTTAAAAATTAAAAAAAAAAATAGAATTACCTTATTTTAGTCTATAATTACTTTTAGTTTTAAGTGTAAATTGTAGACGAGTTTTGGTCAATTTCTGAGTATAACTATGACAATAACTTATGTGAGGCTGCAATCAAATTACCATATACATCGGCATATCCGTCAAACAAAGTCACATTTCCTATGCTTATATGTTGGAGATGTGACTATGTTCTTAATAAATTAAATACATGTTTCAGAATTAGTGGTAACTCTTTAATAGAAGCACAGATTAAAAATAATTTGTCAATCTTGTTGTTTTTACGTCGTTTGCTTGACAACTTTTACTTCAATTAAAAAAAAACATGGAATATAAGTCTATAGCAGATATTAGAGATTTGACTTGGAGTGTAAAGGTCGGTTACTAAATAACCGATTTTTCTCCCATCAAAATATATTTATTTGTAAAAAAAACGATAGTTAATAATCGCTTTTTTCTGACTATTTGAAAAAATGTTTATTTAACATATTAATTATTATTTAAAATAAAGACTAATTAAACTGGACTTGTACGAATTAACAACCGTAGATGTTTACAAAAATTCAAATAAAATGTCTGATTTGGCTTAATCAGTTTCATCTAAACATCGCATAACTTATCATAAAAAACAAGAAAAAAGTAATAGAGGGCAATTTATATAATCGATTATTCAAAAATAGGTTTTTTTTCACATCACTAGCAGATGTATAATGCCGACTTGTTTATACTTAAATATGTAAGTAGTTTTCATCCTTCCTGCCCTTATCCCACTCTAAGTGGGGTCGGCACAACATGTTATAAACATGCTGTCACATGATTTGGCTACGTTTTTACGACCGGCCGCCTGCCTGACGTCAACTTACCTTAGTCGTATTTTACGATACTTCGGAAAGAAAGAGGGTGGTCTATTTTACTAAACCGGATACCACACGGTAGGTCAACTTACCTTAGTCGCCTTTTACGACACCTCGGTAAGAAATGAGGTTGATCTATTTTACTAAACCGGATACCAGAGGGCGGGTCGACTAACCTTAGTCGCCTTTTACGACACCTCGGTTAGAAATGAGTGGTCTGTTCTACTCAGCCGGATACCATACGGCGGGTCGACTTACCTTAGTCGCCTTTTACGACACGTCGGTCAGAAATGAGTGGTCTATTCTACTCAGCCGGATACCACACGGCGAGTCGCATTACCTTAGTCGCCTTTTACGACACCTCGGTTAGAAATGAGTGGTCTATTCTACTCAGCCGCATACCACACGGCGGGTCGACTTACCTTAGCCGCCCTTTACGACACCTCGGTTAGAAATGAGTGGTCTAGTCTACTCAGCCGGATACCACACGGCGAGTCGACTTACCTTAGTCCCCTTTTACGACACCTCGGTTAGAAATGAGTGGTCTATTCTACTCAGCCGGATACCACACGGCGTCGACAGCTAGTATCTTTATAAAGAGGAAAAAACAAAAATATGACAATAGAAATACTTAAATGTACACTCCTAAAATATAGATAGATTATGTTGTATACAAAAACTTGACTTTACAAATAAAAATATAATAGTTTTTATTCTATACAATATTAAGAAGCAACTTAGCAGTAATAATTATAATAAACAAACTATATAAATAATCCTATAACAATTAATACTAAGTACATTCAAGCTTAAGTCACTACTTAAATCCCACTTACAATTAAAAATAATCAAAGAATTTAAATTTTAATGAATTTTATGCATAACATGTTTACAAGCCGCAAAATTAAGTCCGACGACTAGGGAAATCGAATTTTTTTTAAACAACTTAATCCTTTACCATAACTTACATAATTATTATATTACTCATAAAAAAATCTACGAACACATTTAAGGAATTAAATATTATATTTAAGTAGAAGATACTGCCAATTAAGAAGTAATCCACGCTTAGTATTAAAATGACCTAATTCAAAAAAGTTTTAGAATTGCAATAAAGCGTAGCGTACAAACTCACAAGTATTAAAGACAATAACTTGAAGGAGCAAGATAACTAGCTTTATTAATAATTGTTAACTTGATGTATAACTATTAACATCTCCTTCTTCCTGTCCTTATCCCACTCGAAGTGGGGTCGGCACAACATATTTTTCTCTTCCATTCTGTTCTATCATTCGTCATCTCTGGCTCTACTCCTTTTATATGCATGACATACTTCACACAATCCAACCATCACTTTTTAGGCCTCCCTCTAGGCACATATCCATCCACGTTCAAATTTAACACTCGTTTGGTCACATGATTTTCATCCCTCCTCATTACATGTCCATACCATCTCAATCTTGCACTTCTCGTCTTTTCTATAATGGGCGCAACTTTTAGACTTCCCCTTATATACTCGTTTCGTATTTTATCCAGTTTTGCCACACCACACATCCACCTTAACATTCTCATCTCATTTGCATGTACTCTTCTTTCATCCGTCTTTTTCATTGTCCAACATTCTGATCCATACAATACGACAGGTCTTATGACTGCTTTATAAATTTTTCCCTTAACTTATAACTACTAACAATAAAATAAAAATTAAAAATTAAAATTATTAACACGGAATCTCTTCTCATTTTGTTCTTTTCCGACTGAGATTTATTTTAATTGCCTCTTAACACTAAAAATTAAATAAAAAATCACTTGAGATAACCATAGTTAAGAAAACTTCAGACTTAAGTCGGACATTTTTGATGACTTAATGAGATTAAGATTTTTTTTAATAGCTAAAGCAACAATTTTAAAAATTGCAAGTGCACAAAAAATTGCACTGCCACTTATAGAATTAGGCGTTACTTTGCGGAGATCCATAATACAGAAGTAATAATAAAATTATTTTGCTATAATCCGCGTTATAGTAAATAAAATTCATTTTACATCATAAAATTCGTTTTCATACATGATATATGCAGGATTCGTAAAAACACATGCACAATCCTCCACCACCGCCACCAGAATACACAAGTACTACACAGGTTCACTATCACAAAGTCAACAAACGTTTCGCCCCGCAAATAAAGCATCATCAGGAGATAGACTCCACGACAAAATTGCAGAGCTTTGTTATATTATAGTATTATGCAAAGTGTATAGGATTATAGCAAGATAAGTTTTTAAAAATTACTTTTGCACTGCTATTTAAACGTGCCATCACAAAGCCTATTAAATGAGGGGAATCTACATTTTTAGTGACGTTATAAATCGGTTTTAGAATAAACCGATATAAAAAAAAATAAGCAAATCTATACATATTATAAAACAAAGTCTCCAAAAGCCTGTAAGTGATCGATTTTCTTAAAATCTACTGAATGGATTTTTGTATAGCTTTTACTAAAGATAGTGCCATTATTCTAGAATATTTAGGTTACATTATGGGTTTATGTAAATTGTGTTGAAGATGTAGCGCCACGTGATCCATCAGATATACACTAAGTAATGTACTAGAGAATTGTAAATCTACAAAAACACTCCAATAAAGTCCGCGACAGCATGTCTCTGTCTCTAAGAGTTAACTCGCAATAACTACTTTTATGTTCACAATTTCATTTTAAACGGTCTTCCTCCGAAGCCGAGGGCACAGATAGTTAATAAAAATCTTTAAAAACACGGGTGTTAGTTTCGTGGAAATTTACGCTTACGAAATTTATGTTTTACGGAAATTCAAAATTTTTTAATGTTTACAAGCATTTTTAATCGCAAATTTTGACTAGTTATTTTTACAACTAGATAATGTTTGTAAAATTTTGTGAATAAACATTTATTTTATTTAAGCTGTAAAGGAACTTAAAATCCATAACATTAAATCGGTTATATCAATCGATTCATTCGTTAGATTGAATTTCGATTTGTAAAATCGATTGCTAAATAGAATAGACGAATATTCAGTAAACTTAATTACACAATAGCACCTAAGAAATGTGGTTCTAAAAACTATGAATATGTGACACAAACAAATTAACTATCCATTGAGCAAATAGTAAATACTTTAGGACACGCAATAATAACATGAATAAATATATGATTAGCATACAAAGGCAGCTATAAGATTATGATAAGGGTTGCCAACGTTTTTTTTTTTACAAGGAATAAAGAATATTTTGTTTTAATAAGTAGCAGCATGTGTTATTCATCTTCCAATATATTATATCCTGTTCTTCTTATCTCTGAGAGACCAATGATGTCATATTAAATATTCGATATAGCTTCCTTAAATTCAATAAGTCTTTCCTTAGATAAAAGAGATCCTACATCATAAGTACAGATGTAGAAAGGATGAAGTGGAGGATTGATTTTGTTTTTTAATCCCCGTGGTGACCGGCCGTGTTCGGAATAGACACGGAGAGGTCACAGTTCTTGATCAATTTTAGTTTTTATTTTGTTTTTATATATATCTATAACAAAAATGGCATTAATTTATTTTAAAATTGAATTAATAATTGATTGATTGTTACTTTTAAATTCAAAATCTAATGTATTGTTTGATGTTATCATCTTTTTTTAAAAATGTATTCATTAAGGAAATAATAAAGGCTATAATAATAAAAAGAATATTTAGGTTTGAGAAGAATATTAAATGAATAATAAATATATGGAACAGTTACACACGGTCGTCTGACCTCAACTTAATACTAGTTATGGGGTGAAAGACAACTGGCATATACACATATTTTTTTTAAATAATTAATTAAATGCATATATAAACCTAGAACAGAGGAAATAAGAAAATGTTAGCCATTTGTGGGAATCAATAACCATATTAAAAATAACCATAATAATAATAACTTAAATGTCTTAAAATATTTGACATTGACAGAATATTTGTGAAACTCCATTAGTGTGATTTGTGAAATGAAATTTTTGAAAAAAAATGTTCTAGTGCCTAAGTCTAACATTGTGTATTAAACATTTTAATGCTAAAACTGTATTTTGCATACTTTATTTTTGTTTAACAATAAAAAGTGTAATGTGAAAATCTGTAAAAAAAAAAATTGTATAGTTGGCAACCCTAGCTATCATACACATTAATTTAACTTTTGCCCGAGTATAATAAGATATTTATTAAATGCGTACAAGCAAAAATATATAATAAAAGAAATATTACCTTTGTTTGCTAGTCATGTAATATAGTAATTTATTTTTATGACAAATCAAATTACACGTAATATTTTTTTCTAATCAATCTTTAAAACAGTCAACGTTCATAGGCGTTCAAAATCAACTTAGGAACACGTTCGCATTGATATATAATAAATAAATCATGCATTCATATAATACCCATAGATACACTACGGGTTCTATACAAATATCACATTGAAATCTCTCCAAAAGAATTTAGAAAACCTTGAGTAAAAAGGAAATACCAATATGATTAATCGATCAAAACTTGTATGTTAATAAAATCGAGTCCGACATGCAATTTGTACATCACTATTTCAGCTATGAAAAGTTAAATAAATTGATGGTAATGTTGACGTGAAGTCTGACGTTGCCAGAAAAAAATATAAATTTATACAAACAAACATCGACCTTAAGGCTATTCATTAAAGTTGTTTTTTTTTATTCAAGTTGCGTTTTGTCTGACGTTGCCAGAAAAACGTTATAAATTTGAGAGAAATACAAACAAACATCGACCTTAAGGATATGTTTTAAAGTTGTTTTTTATTCCAGTTGCGTTCTGTCTGACGTCATCACTCTACCAATCAACAACCGAGTATATGTTGACCAAATTTAAAATCCGAGCGTATTATACAAAAGCAGACTAGGGCTGTCACTTTGCAAAATAGCCGAATTATATTGTACCAGTATTTAAATAAAATTAAAAATTATTTACACTTCAATACTCTAAATGTCATATTTTTAAATTTTTTAAAGAAAAACATCGCATTCTTAACGTCCCTTCATAAGCGCAGCTGAGCCCATAGATACATTGTATAGCAGTGTTTCCCGACCATTTTTGGTCCATGCCCCACGTTATAAATTATTTTCCCCCTTAGTAACATATATAAATTTTAATATTAAAATTGAAACTTAAACAACGTAAATAATAGATTTTAAAAAGGAAAATAATAGGTTTTAGGCAGAAGAAATTGCCTTTTTTTGTTAAATTTGGCACCGAAGCCTTAAAGCCTTAAATTTAGCATTGCACTTAAATTAAACTCGTGTCGAGTTACCCCTTCTTAAACATCAAATTGCCCCTCCGTGGGTCGTGGGCCCAACGTTGGGAAACACTGCTATAAAGGATATACTCGTAGATGAGAAACTCCTTCATTTTATTAGAGTAGTAGGGGGTCCTCTCACTCGCCTTAAGACGGGTGTGGTACGGGCTTCGAGGCGTACCTCCTTACCCGGGCCTTTTTTCGAGTAATGAGAGGAAACTGTTTTACGTCCCGTGTCAGAGATGTCACTGCTACTTTACCGTAATAATACGCTAGATGGCGCTGTGCTGCATTGTTGTAGTGAACCCATTTAATAAAACGTACCTGGATGACGTATTTTTTTTTGAAAATATAATAAAGATTCAATTTAAAAAAATGCGGAAGAAGTTAACTGGGCTGGGCTGATGAAACACGGAATCGAACCAGGAGATCTAATCTTTTCGCTCGCTCGTGTCCAGATAAGCTATACTGACTTCTCTAATTACAGCGTAATTAACCCTTGTTTTCAAATAATATTTTTATCGTCTATCTATTGAGCACTTGGATAAAACTAATTTTTTTTCTACCAACTAAGAGAAACAGCTCGCGGCAAGCTAAAAAGATCTTCATAGACAGTTTCACCCCCCCCCCCCCCCCCCGGCTAAGCCTGACCTGATTGAAAAGAGCGCATACTTCGAATTATGCGTATCCTGTATTTTATATCCTGGGTATTATATATCAATGCACATTGAGAAACGAATACGCACGTAAAATTTAAATTAAAACAGAACTTTCTAGAAACAATTTAAACTTCGTTCATTGTTATTTTGTCCTCCCGCCGCCAGCTCAGTAGTTCATCCAGTAATTCATCTAAATGTGGGTTACCCCCAAGACGTTTGACCTGAAAGAAATCAGTTATCACTACATATTATAAAACGAAGTCGCATTCTTTGTTTGTCCATATATCCCTATGTATGCATAAAACTTTAAAACTACGCAACCGATTTTGATGCGGTTTTTTTTAATAGAGTGATTCAAGAGGAAGGTTTGTATGTATAATAACATTCAATACAGAGTAGAGAAATACTGTAATTTTTGAGGTTTCTGTAAATAATTACATTTTTCCCGCTTACATTGCAAACGCAGGCTAAACCCTACGAGATTCATCAAAATGATGTACTAAGTATTTGTACACCTTGAAAAGGTCTACAGAAAAGTCCGAGATGGTATATGTCTATCTCTTATGGATAACCCACAATAGCATTTTTCGTCCTTTACTTTTTACAAAAAATAATGCCTTATTTTTGAAGCAATTTTTATACAATACAGCATTATTCCTTATCCAATTAAGTACCTTAAATAACTTTGTACTTTTTTTTTACTTATATTACGGCGTACAGAGGGAGGTATTTGACGGAGTAGTATGAAATTAAACAAGGACATAGTTCTTATTTTCAAATTCAAATAGTTTTGAACTTTTTGAATATTTAACCCACTTTTAAGAAATGAGGGTACGCCGTGTGGTATCCGGCTTAGTAGAATAGACCACCCTCTTTCTTACCGAGGTGTCGTAAAAGGCGACTAAGTTGACCCACCGTGTGGTATTCGGTTGAGTAGGATAGACCAACCTCATTTCTTACCGAGGTGTCGTAAAAGGCGACTAAGTTGACCCCCCGTGTGGTATTCGGTTGAGTAAAATAGACCACCCTCTCTTACCGAAGAGTCGCAAAATACGACTAAGGTAAGTTGACGTCAGGCAAGCGGCTGGTCGTAAAATACGTAGCCCAATCATATGATACCATGTTTGTAACATGTTGTGTCGACCCCACTTAGAGTGGGATAAGAGCAGGTGGATGATGATGACGAATAGTAAACTTACAGAAGGCCGGAATTGTGCAACATTTGCACAATCTCTCCAATCGCATGCAGTTTCTCATCGCTGTGTGATAAGGGCAGAAAGATGATGAGGATGATGATTGAGGGTGGTCTATTCTACTTAGCAAGATACACGGCTAACATTGAAAAGCGCCATATATTATCGACCTATCGCGACAACAGTCCACGTAAACGAAGTTGCGGGTAACGCTAGTGGGTAAACAATCACCTCAGCTCTAGCCTCGTCATCCAGCTGTTGCAGACGTTGTCTCGTGTACTGGAAGCTTCCGAAACGTTCTAGAAGAGATATGCAATAGCGTTTCACCTCAACGTCCCTTGTCCTTTGACGAAGAATATCTGAGTTCAGTTAAGGACAACTTTTGGTGGTTTGGTCGTTACTGGTCTTGCATGTGTTAGGTATGTGAACATTGCCTGCTTCTCACACTTAGCATAACATAGATTATATAGCAAACGCGGATTATAGCAAAATAATTCTGTCACAACTTTAAAACTTTCATTGTTTACAAAACTCCGATCGCCACCAAACTATGGCATATAAGCTTTGCGACAAATTTTATACGTCTATTGACAGATAGACAGACTTTCGCAATTATTTATTTTTGTTGTCTATAATATGTTGTGCCGTAACCACTTTGAATTGGATAAGGGCAGAAGATGATGATGATGATCGAAGGTAAGTCGACAGCAGGCCGAGCCACAGCAACGAGTGGCGAGACAGCTAATGTTATATAAAAAGGATACGAAGTACTTGGTTATCAGCCTTTTGGTTGTGTATCGCGTGGATGATAGGAAAGCTGAATTTGCCCTCCGTCAGATCCTCACAGTAGCTTTTGTTCTCAGAGTACTGTAATGATAACATAACAATGATCAAGATGAACAAGAACAATCAATGAACAAGAATGAGATAAAAAAGTTAATATTTTTGAAAATTAAGATATATTACTAGTATTATGGTAAGTAGGGTTCGACCCACCAAAATGTCTATACCAGTAAAAAAATCTATATCAGTGTTTCCCGACCTTTTTTGATCCATGCCCCACGTTAAAAATTATTTTGCCCACCTAAGTAACATACATAAATTTTACAATTAAAAATTGAATTGTCCACTTATAGAACATAAATAATAGGTTTTACGAAGAAAAATTGCTTTTTTTTTGTTAAATTTGGCCCCGAAATCTAGCATCGCACTTAAATGGCCCAGAGCGAAAGGCTTAAACTTTCTCGGCGATGCTCCCGCGCTCGCCCTTATTATCGGTGACGCTGTCAAAGCCACTAGGGCTAACAGCATTAGTCATATTCGAAAAAAAAAGGGCTTAAACTCGTGTCGAGTTACACCCCCCCCCCCCTTAACCATCAAATTGCCCCCCTGTGAGTCGTAGGCCCCACGTTGGGAAGTACTGATCTATACTAATATATAAAGCTGAAGAGTTTGTTTGATTGTTTAAACGCGCTAATCTCAGACTACGAGACCGATTTGAAAAATTCTTTAAGTGTAGGATACTCCATTTATCGAGAAAGGCTATAGGCTATATAACATCAGCTAAGATGAATAGGAGGGAACAGTAATAAAAATATTGCGAAATCAGTTATTTAAAACAAAAACGAAATATACTAGCAAACATTTGCATATATATATATATATATATATATATTTCAAACAAGTATATGAATAATGTAAAAATTAATCCCACCTCTTGTAAACACAGGTTGCAATAGTCATCCCTTATTTGGAAGTATAGCCCAAGGATTGAAGACAATTTACTGAAGTCAGACTTGTTATCACTGAACAGTTGCATCAAACGTATTGCCAGCATGAACAGCCCTCCGGTTTCTAAACGCAATAATTAGCTATAAATAAATAATAATAATAATATATAATAGTAGATTATGATACTGTTGCATAATAAGGGTTATAAGACCAAGCTATGTACAGTGTCATACACTACTTTATCTACTCTCATACTATAATATTAATAGAAACCAAACTTTGTTTAAATATTGAAAAGATTTTTTAAATGTCTAATGTTAGCGCCAAGGCGCAAACATCGATTGCGCATGCGTGTTGCGTCGCCGCGGACTCGTTCATTGAAACTTTTTTTTTGGTAGAAGTTCAACCTCCTTATTCCAGCTGGAGGTTGTATAGGTGTATCGTTATGATTAAAAAGTTGCATTATGATACAGGTGTCCATACAAGACCTGTATCTTTTTAATTTTTTATTTTTGGCCTGTACGAATTGTTTATCGTAAGAATTTTGGTTTCAATTTTATCTTTGTATTATAGTATCAGAATAGATAAAAGATATAATGTACGTTCCGAATCAATGTTTAGAAAATCCCTTCTAAAACTTTTTGCTGAAACCTTGTTCATATAATTTGTGTCATTGTCACTTCTTTTTGCTACTTTTGCTTTTAGTACCTGATGTTTGTTATTATTATATATTGTTGACATATTTAATTATTATAGCCTTTAATTTATATTTTTTAATGTATCGTATATCTTCTGAACTCGTATGTAATGTATATATTATTGATGGCCTAGTAAAAAAAATAGTCAATCATCCCGTCACTCTCCTGCCCTTAAGTGTGGTCAGCACAACATGTTTTCCATGTTGTTGCATTGGCTGGGAATTTTACGACCGGCCGCCTGCCTGACGTCAACTTATCCTAGTCGCCTTTTACGACACCTCGCTGAGAAATGAGTGTCGTATATTCAGCCGGATATCACGAAGCGGTATAACTTACTTTTAGATTTTGTCTCCAAACACGTGTAACAAGCTTGAGAAAACATTGGATGAAAGCAGGGTCACTGCAACCTCCGCGAACTAGCCAGTCAATAGGACAATATCTGCCATCCAGATCTAGAATCTAATACAAAGTACGTACTTTTCATAGTCATCTCGCTATACTCCTGCTCGGTGGGACATTGGAAGTTGTCTCTCCAATATATCTCGATTCCCTGACCGCGATGAAGTTCCAGCAACTGCTCTGTATAAACTGTTGTTGCCTGAAATATATATATATACTTATTACTGTCTGCATGTGATCGATTATCTCAAAATATAAAGAATGGATTTTGCGAGGGTTTCATTAAAAGGTAGTGCCATTCCTGCGGAAGGTTTAGGGTAATGGTACATTACGGTCTATTGTAAAACTAGCTTTTACCCGCAATCTATACTGTTGTCACGTGATAGGTTAATAATAAATGGAGCTTTTCAATTTCATCCTATTCATGTGGAATTAACAGGATTCCTACAGCCTATATGATACCTCGGTATATTAGGAATAATTGTGTTAAATTTTATCGATATTGGTTCAGCGAATTCGCCGTGAAAGAGTAACAAACTTAATCCATACTCACAAACTTTCTTTTGATGTTGTGTGGATTTGTTAAAGAGAACGCGCAATTGTAAAAATCTCGCCAGCTGGGGGTAATAGTTGCGTGCGCCGCGTCAACCAACAGAGATACACTAAATTAATATTCTAGACAATTGTAGATCTATAAGAATACTACAAAAAAGTCCGGGACACCATGTCTCTATCTCTTTTGGTTAACTCACAATAACTACTTTTACGTTCAAAATTTCAATTAAATATACTGATTTTCACGCGGGCGGGATATTTTGCTTTGAGATTAGAGGAAGATTTGAGATTCTATCAGTCACACACTACACTGCTGCACACGACCTCATCATGCGCACAGATAACATGTGTAACAACTTCTTCAACCTCTGACTAGATTTTAGTCTTTGCTTGTTTCCCTCGTTTTCAAACCATTTTTTGAAAAGTTCGCGTTGTTTGCTTTTTGTACATTTACAAAACATTACCACATTTATTTATAAACATGGGTCCTAAGAAATGGTCTATTAAATGAAATCGTGAAAACATGAGCAAGTTGTGAGAGTAATTTACTTGGCGAGGACATACGGGCGAAACACAAGTAAACAGTATATGTATATGAAAATATAATGTATATGAGGAAAAATAGGGACAGTTTCAGGACTAATTTTGAGCGCCATCACTTAAACACTCGTAATAAAAACAAAATTGAGACGAGAAGGACTTGACTCAAAAAGGTTAGTTCCTCCTTCTTGGGAAACTGCATACGTTTTTATAAAAAGATTCCCGCAAAAGTATTTGAATTTCCAGAGGGGAAATTTAAATCATACATAAAAAAAACCTTATGCAGCAAGGGTTATTATAGTATTGACGATTACATGACAGATAAACATGCCTGGACATCTTCTAATAATATTTAAATTAATTATAATAAAATTTATTATTATTACTGTTTGTAATTACCATTATTATAAAATTCTGACGTTCAAAAAGTGTATATATGTACCAATTTTGAATAAAATGTTTGATTTGAAACAACTGAGGTGGAACGGATAAATGGCCTTAGAATTAAGTTCAATGGGGAAAATTGCTTTGAGATAAGAGCAATTTCACATACGGGTTACGGAACGAATTAAACTCGTATGTCGAGGTACCACTCTACGAAATCATCCAGAAAAAGTCGTAAAGGCGGTAGATGTAGTGTTAAAATTCTCTACGCTGGCATAATCGCCCTGACATTCACTAGTCCTTTCCTCTACAACTGTACCTTATTCAGAATTTTATCAATAATCCATATGGTAGACGGGTAATTTGGTCACTAGTACCTGTTTTTTGGGAATTAATAAAACTACAGTCAAAAGTAATAATAAAATTATTATGCTATAGCAAAATAATATTATTATTCAAATTCAAAATATTCTTTATTCAAATAAACTTTTAAACAAGTGCTCTTGAATCGTTAACTCTACTGCTGGTTCGGAAAGCTGTTCCTACCGAGAAGAGCCACCAAAAAACTCGGCGGTTGCTCTTTAAAAAAAATTTAATTCTTATTATTAGGTAGATTGAGTCATTACTATCTTGTACAGGGTTGAAGAGTAGCTACGTCCACGCATACTTATTTATCTAAATAATCCTCAATAGTATAGTAGGCTTTTATTACTATTGTTTTATCACTACAGTCATTTGGACGTACTATAAATCTACTAAAACTATTTTTATAATAATTAAAAATAACAATACAATAAGATAATATATGATGACATTGATTGTCATGATTGATGACATCTATTGTCTTAAGTAATTGAATGGAAAACTTGAGCAATTATTGCTGATGTGGAAGATCATTCTGGACTTACAGTCATAATACCCGTAGCAATTCAAATTTAAACTTTCTTGAAATTTAATTAATGTTCAATAAGAAGCTATGGATAGTAGGTGTCTCTAGACGAGAGCCTCGAAGACTAATTTCGGATTTTGATTGTGAAAACGTAAACCCAACGTAAAGCCAATTAAAAAAAAAACTAAATTTTTTAAACTATTGCCTAAATCTAAAGATGATATGTAACTTATAAAAATATAAAGTCAAAAACTTAAATAAAACTGTTTTATATGTTTTCCTTTTTTTATTTCGTCGCTTGGGAACCTAACCTCTGTAACCTTATATAATTTACCATTCCATATCCACGGTTTCTGTATTCGCGGCATATTTACGGAACCTGCGAGAGAAGTTTAAGGAAACAGGTATTCTTACATTTTCTTCACAGTATATTTTAAGCAATTTAATTTATGTACATAAAAATATAAAGAATTATAAAACGATAGGTGATGTGTACAATAGACAAAGCAGGAACCGACATAAGCCTGCGTTTCCTGCTTTGCGCCTTGCAAAAGTGCGTAAATCGTTTGTGGGTTTTGGTATAAGATTCTATAATAAAATTCCGCAATCAATTTCAGCACTGCCATTACAGCAGTTTAAAAACACTGTTAAAAAGAGGCTGATACAGAAAGCCTATTATACTCTTGAAGATTATTGAGAAGATAAGAATGTGTGAATATAGCTCTCTTTGAACCTGTACAAGACAATAACGACTTAATGTAAATAATATTAAGAATTATATTTTAAAAGAGCAACCGCCGAGTTACTTGCTGGCTTCTTCTCTGTAGGAACAGCTTTCCGAACCAGCAGTAGAGTTGACGATTCAAAAGCACTTGTTTATAAGTTTATTTAAATATAGAATATTTTGAATTTGAACGTATATACCCCGCGAATAAAGAGCTTCAACTGTACACGTATAGAAAATAAATACCATCGGATGTCCCAGCTGCAGTGTCTTCTCCAATGCAATAATGATAACGTAATTAGCTGCATTAATCGTACTAGCTATACCGTAGATAGAGTGGGCCACTGGTATGCCTCGCCGGAGTATCGAGTTATCTTGGATGTCATCTAGTCTGCAATAGCAAAAGTAATACAATTTAGACTTTCTATATAAATGGATGATAGAATTATGAATATTCGTGATCACCATCATCTTCCTGCCCTTATCCCACTCTAAGTGGGGTCGGCACAACATGTTATAAACATGCTGTCAGATGACTTGGCTGCGTTTTTACGACCGGCCGCCTGCCTGACGTCAACTTACCTCTGTCGTATTTTACGACACCTCGGTAAGAAAAGAGAGTGGTACTATTCTATTCAGCCGGATACCACACGGCGGGTCGACTTACCTTAGTCGCCTTTTACGACACCTCGGTAAGAAAAGAGGGTGGTACTATTCTATTCAGCCGGATACCACACGGCGGGTCGACTTACCTTAGTCGCCTTTTACGACACCTCGGTAAGAAAAGAGGGTGGTACTATTCTATTCAGCCGGATACCACAGGGCGGGTCGACTTACCTTAGTCGCCTTTTACGACACCTCGGTAAGAAAAGAGGGTGGTACTACTCTACTCAGCCGGATACCACACGGCTAATGAATATTCGTGATGACAAATAGAAATTTTCATTTTCCTATGGGACTATATATCTCCTTAAATTTAAAAATTTGAGACATTTATATAAAATTCTTCAATTAGTAAGGGCCTGTTTCACAAGTCACTGATAAAGTGTCGATAGTTAACCGTCAAATAAACTAAGTAACAGATAAATGTCACTAAAAAGAGACACTAAAAGTTAAAAAAATTTAAAATATTAAATAGCGGCCATTTTGAAATAGGAATTCGCTATCCAGCAGATAAATAAAATAATAGCCACATGATCTACCTGTTAACTTAGGGACTGAAACGCAAAATTCCGAGATATGTGTCAGATATGTTTCGAATAAGCTAACTGATACTTTATTGGTAACTTGTGAAACAGGCCTTCATAGTAAAAAAATAGTGATTGTAATGGAAAATAAAAATATTTTTTTGCTATAATCCGCCATAAAATAAAATATATGTAATGTTAAATGCACTATCCGTTCTCTAATACATCCAGAATTTGTAAAAAATCATGCACTACCCGCCACCTTTATTTTAAAAACAATATTCCTATGCCATGAAAAGCCCTACTTAGGTAAAGAGAAATATGTCTCACATGTCCAAAAGTGGGTTTCAATTCGAAGATAGACTTATTTATGCCAAACATAATAATATGTTACAAAATTTTAGTGTATAAATATTAGAAAGATGAAAAAAAAATTGTTAAACCGGTGGAACTAGAAATTTTCACCTCGAAATTAGATATTTTCACCTCTATGGACGGCCCGTTTCCCAAAGAAGCTACCATGACTTTACGTTTGACAGCGAATATTGTCTTTTGAATTAAACGTAAATACAACGTACGTAAAACATTAATTCATAGCATTTTCCCGAACAAAAAAAAATAGTTGGGCAAATGGGGCTCGAACCTAAATATTTTCACTTCTCTAGACCGCAGGTTCTACAAATAAGCTACCATGACTTTACGTTTGACAGCGAAAATTGTTTTTTGAATTCAACGTTAATTTTCCCGAAAACAGGGATAAAAAGACATTTTTATTAAATGAAACCAAGCTTTAATTTCAGGAAAATCGTTTCCCGCGTTTCCGAGATTCGAAGATATATATATATATATATATATATATATACAAGATTAACTCATTTAAATATTAAATATTTATATGCAATTATATATATCAAGGCAATTATATATATGCCTTGATATATATAATTGCCTTGAATGCCGTCAAGCGGAACAATCACAAACCATAAAATTGCTTATTCATAGTCCTTATTTTATATATATGAAGGGCAAGGTTTTTTATTGTAGAATTTTAAATTATATAAAATATTCCACTAAAAATTACCAACTTAATCAAAACTAGGTAATTCAGATCTCTATCAGTTATCCTTGAGCGTGTAAGAATTTCAGATTTATAATGCAGCGTAGAGTAATTTGTCTGACTGGCTCGAATAAAGGGCAATTAAAGTCAATTGTCCTGTTGTGTACACGTCGTCTGCATTATCTTGCACTTTTGTAGGCTACTGAGTTAGAATAGAATTATATTGCTGTAATCCGCGTTTGTTAAGATAATATATGTAATGCTAAGTGTAAAGTAAGTTACTAACTTACTTTACACTTACAGTGAGTAGTTACTTACAGTAAGTAACACTCCACACAAGCATTACACACACTCACTACTACAATCTCCACGATCGTTTCGCCCCGAAACCGAAGCATCATCAGAAAGATAGGCTCCACGACAAAATCGTAATGCACAAAAGTTATACGTGGGTACTTGTCTTGCATGTATAAGGTATGTGATTGTTGCCTGCTTATTACACTTAGCATTACATGGATTCTCCTAACGAACGCGGTTTACAAAAAAATAATTCTATTGTAACTTCTGTACTATGTAATTCGGCAACGTAACGCCTGCTTCTATTATATAAATCACTTGTAAACTATGTTACGTCTTTAAAGAATAAAACCACAATGTAATGTAGATTTTTTTTCGTATTGACTAATAGGTAATTGTTAAACGCTAAATAATATTTTTTCCATATAACATTGTTCAGTAACCTACTCAATCAAAAATGGCGCTGTACGTAATATTAAATTGAAATCACGCTAAGGAGATTCTTTGTCTCAGATATAAGTAGGGCTATGAGGTGTAAATAAAGTCGAGATTTGTATTCTTAAGAGTGTTGTTTCATTTTTCCTATATGCTCAGTGCTGGTGCGTTTACTAATGCTGTTAAACCTAATGGTTTTTACAGCGTCACCGGAAAAACAGGTGAGTTCAGAAGCTTCGCCTTGTAACATTGGTAAGAGCGAGTGCATTGACACTCTCGCAACTCCTTGGGACCGTCGCCTTAAGGGTGTCTCCTGCGAGACCGAACCTCAGCGTAAAGCAGCGCGTTTGTATCTAACCATTGACATAGCGCGGAGAACCGATGGGCGTTGGGGTCTCAAAGTGTTGGAATGGCGACCCCGCACCGGAAAGCGCAATGTCGGAAGACTAGATGGACTGACGACCTCAAAAACGTCGCGGGAAGCAGCTGGATTCAAGCGGCACAAAATCGTGTATTGTGGAGATCCCATGAAGAGACCTATGTCCAGTAGTGGACGTCCATCGGTTAATTTTAATTGCTCAATTCTTAACCTTGTTAACTGTTAATTGCTTAAGTTTATAATCTCATCCATAATTTTACATCCGATCTTTTTGGTACCGTTATTATTTTATATTGTGAACTCATTTCTGAGTAACACTTTATGACTAGTACTAATCAGACCACAGTTTTCCGATTCACTGTCTGCTTTAGCGGATTCAATTGAAATCTTTTTTTATGGTACTTACAAAACAGGACCAATTTATTGTCTGCAATAATGGCAATGCGTTTTTCAAAAGAGACACAAAAATGCGCCACAATGTTAGATTATATCTCCTGACATCGGGAGTGCAACAAAACATGCGTTTCTTTGTGAATTTATTTTTACAGTACTATTATATTATAATATGTGGTAAAGGTCGAGGTATCTTATTTTCAAATCTTGAATGCATGAAGTAAGTGCGCTCTTTATTTATCACACGATTCATCATGCCTTTATCCCACTAAGGGGGGTCGGCACGATTTGGCATGGCTAGGTATTTTACGACAGGCCGCCTGTCTGACGTCAATTTACATTAGTCGCCTTTTGCGACACCTCGCTAAGAAACGAGGGTGGTACTATTCTACTCAGCCGGATACCACACGGCGGGTCGACTTACCTTAGTCCCCTTTTACGACACCTCGGCAAGAAATGAGTGGTACTATTCTACTCAGCCGGATACAGCACGGTGTCATTTAGCACAATATTCGTATCATTTGTATTGTTGAAGGAATTTACTTACAACTAATAAAAACTCTTATTTATGGTTATAAATTATGTGTGATATTCATTGCTAAAGTTTTTTTTGTTTTTTTTCTATACAATAACTATGAATACTACTCACGATAGTTTAAATTTAAAAATTTATTTTGTTTTACTTGAATATGCTATTAACATAAAATTAAATAAATCAGCAAGTAAAAAACTATGCATAATACACAAGGATGTAATTATATGAATACATTAAGAAACAAGTGTACCTATAATCAAAATATAACTACTAAATTACTACCTAACTAGATTTAGCAAATAATGTAAGGTGATCCTTGCTCAGTAATTTTTTAAGATATAAAAAATCCAATAAAAAAAATAAAAAGCAAGCAAGCACCGGGTGAAATGTGGGAATCGATCCCAGGTTTTGAAGTTTTTTTGGTCCGCTCGCTACTATTAGGCTATCACAGTTTTGTGAGAGAAAAATCGGTTTTATTTAAAAAAAATCGTCTTATCCCTGATTTAAGGGCATTAAAAAAATTTGAAATTAGAATTGAAAGCAAAGGATTATAGCTGTCAAAAAATTGTTGACAAACTCAACAATTTTTACGACCCACAACTGAAGCATCAATCAATTGCAAGACAAAATCGAACTTTATGATGCTTTATTATTATTTTTGTATTATAGATATGTGTATTAAACTTATGTGTGTAATTGATAATTGCAATTTATCACACACTTTTCGGCGAAGGAAAACATCGTGAGGAAACCTGCATATCTCTAGAGAATTCTGGAGATATATGTAACCTACCAATCCGCACTGGAGCAGCGTGGTAGGTCTTAGCTCCAACCCTTCTCTCCAAAAACGGAAAGCGGAGGCCTATGTCCAGCAGTCGGATAGTAACAGGCCGTTATTACTTATAGATAGTAACGCAAAGTAACGTCTACTTGAAGTATTTTTTCATATCAATTTATTGGTTACAACATTTAGCCAGTCAGAATAATTCAAATTCTTAATGATTGAATAGTAAACTTACAACGCCATGTGGCAACAACAACGCCGGCTGAATAGAATAGTACCACCCTCATTTCTTACCGAGGTGTCTTAAAAGGCGACTAAGGTAAGTCGACCCGCCGTGTGGTATCCGGCTGAGTAGAATAGACCAACCTTATTTCTTACCGAGGTGTCGTAAAATACGACTAAGGTAAGTTGACGTCAGGCAGGCGGCCGGTCGTAAAATACGTAGCCAAATCATATGATAACATGTTTGTAACATGTTCTGTCGACCCCACTTAGAGTGGGATAAAGGCAGGTGGATGATGATGATGAATAGTAAACTTACAGAAGGCTGGAATTGTGCAACATTTGCACAATCTCTCCAATCGCATGCAGTTTCTCGTCGCTCACTCGCAACCAGTAGTTGAAAGCCAGGGTAAGTTTTGACCTTACTTGTTTCCCTGGCACTTGTTGGATGTACGTAAATGGCATCAGAAGTTTCTAAAAACATAGGCAGTTAATAAATTTAAAATAACTAAATATATCCCCAAATATATATATAAATATATACATACATATATATCTTCAAAGTTACTTGTGTAATGGTGTTGAAGCAATTCTGCATCCAAGTATAATGCAAGAAATTATATGTGTGTGAAATTTTTTTATTTTTTATTTGGTTTTTTTGGTTGGTTAAATTACCAGCAAACTGGTTTAAGTGCTTACTCATTAAGCACTTGTCTTCTCTTAAATACACATTTTCCTTATTTTATTGAAATAATTTATTTAAGTCTACTTAAGTAGTGTCAACTGTTCTATATTTAAAATAGTTATTATTATCAATGATTATTAAAAAAAAATAATTAATAATTAGTTTAATTTTATTTTTATAGATAGTATTTATACATTATACATATATAGTATTTACTCCAATATAAAAACAATTACAATTGAAATCATTTTCTCAATAGTGCAAAATTCGTAAATATATGTTTTATAAAATTTGTTATTAAATTCAAGAATTGTAGACAATAGAAATGCCTAAATATATTTTTATTCACATTTCTACTTTATCAAAAGTTAGCTATTGCATTTTATTACTCTAATAAATCATTACAGAACAATTAATAACATTATCAATATTTACCTCATCCTGGTTTTTATCGCCACTTTTAGTTATAATTTGAGACATAATGTAATAATTAAATTATTTTACTGAAAAACGTTATCTAAAGATGACACCGTATAAGTTAAGAAAATCAATTCTTACTGCAGTATTTTTCGGTTCCGTCATAGTTGTCTATGGTTGTCACTATGACAGCAAAATGACTAAAGACAAGTAACAAATTACAGAAATCAGAATAGGTAGTTACCACAGTGCATAAAAATTACATCTTGTAGATATAAACAAGTTTCTTCTAATTATACCACGGTTCAACTGAAATCCATACTATATGTATAAATCTTTGAAATGTGTTTTTTTACCCCTTTTTACGCATATAAAGCAACAGGTTGGCGTGAAAGTTCCAAATACTGATTTCAATGTTTATACTTACGTACAATTATTCAATTTATATCGAAAACATTACTTTGGGATACTAAAATATACGAGGTGTGTTAAAAAAGTATCGCGAATTTTGTGTATTTTCAAAAATTATTTATTTATTTGTAAATATCTATTTTGTCCCCTTCAAAGTAATCCCTCTGGGATATTTTACACTTGTGCCAACGTTTTTAAAAATCTTCGAAGCACTTCAAAAAATCATTTTTTTGTATCTTGTTCAGCTCCTCCTTCGATGCCGCCTTTATCTCGTCAATCGTGGCGTAGTGTCGTCCTTTCATGGGCCTCTTCAGTTTCGGGAATGAGAAAAAGTCACAGGGGCCCAGATCTGGGGAATACGGTGGCTGCGGTATCATTGGTCTGTTGTTTTTGGCCAAGAAGTCGCGTACAAGCAGCGATGTGTGAACAGGGGCGTTATCGAGGTGCAAAAGCCAATTTTTGTTTTTCCACAAATTATCGATTAAAATCGAATGGCACGAGCCAATCAATATGCCTAGGTCCTCGGCAATTTCTCTATCGATGATTCGAAGATTGGTCAATACCATTTTCTTCAATTCATCAATTTTTTCGTCTGTTGTTGAAGTGCTCGGGCGTCCGGCACGCTCTTCGTCATTCACATCTTCTCGGCCTTTTAAAAACATTTTGTACCACCGATAAACGTTGCTTTTGTCCAAAGTAGCTTCTCCATATGCCACAGTCCACACTCTGAATGCATCCGCGCACTTAATTTCGTTTTTCACACAAAAATCGATACAGGTTCCTTGTTCCATTTTTTGAATAATTAAAAATCGAAGACTAACCAAAACACGTGCAAGCAAAGCAGCTGTCAACAATTAACCGAACATTCAAAATGGCCCAACTTGTAAGCATAAGTGAGAGACATATGTACCAACATAACGCCACAAAAAAATCGAAATTGGAATATATGTAACTCGCGAAAATTCAAAATTCGCGATACTTTTTGAACACACCTCGTATATCATTATTACTCGGCTTAGTTTTAATGCTAATATGTTTATATTTTTGAATGTGTACAGGAGAGTCGATTTACTAATAAGATAGATATATAAAAAGTTATACGCATATAGTACTCGCAATATATGATTTTTATAGGCAATATAAAATCGAATAATAGTAGGTAACTATTTATTTGTACTTTTATACCTACAATTCCATGTTATTTGTCTATAAGCTTTAAAGTCAAAATCATAGCCGTCAAAATTATTAAAAAAATTGATTTGTTGTTTAAAACCACTTAAGTTATTTCGGAAATTAAATGAAATGTTTTAATCCACACAGCATAATCTTTTTTTAAATAATAATCTATAATATGGAAATCGATGTCAAATATCAGTTGAAATTATGTCGGCACGGAATTATGTCTTATCTGCTCGAGAGAGAAATATTAATAAACTTATTGATTATTTACCACAAATAAATGAACAAAAGAATGGATACCGTTCAGGGCAAGAGTTACCAATACTATCTGCTAACTCTAGTAGCCCAATGAATCGAAATCTCTTTTATAATTACAAGATACCAACATATTCCCTGGAAAGTTTAGAAAGAGCAAGCACTCCTTTTTCCGACTGTTTCTCTGAAAGTGAAGCTGGTGATTATATTTTAATTTTTTGCAATTATAACCACTTAACAGTTAATTGTTATAAGTTATTTAGGAGGTGTAAAAAATCCTCTACTAGCTGTGTGATACCTGGTTGAGTAGAATAGACCACTCTTTCTTACCGGGATATCGTAAAAGGCGACCAAGGTAAGTTGACGTCACATGTTGAGCTGAGTCAGCTTAGAGTGGAATAAGGGAAGGAGAATGATGATGTGTAAAAATATCTCAACACACACACAGAAAGTGAGTGTTGGTTTACTGTGGTTGACATAAGACTGCTCCTTTTAAAAACCTTAGCATTAACTACTATATCAAATTAGTAATAATATAAGTTATTCAAATTTGCAAGAATGTTAGGTATAATGATTGATCTCAAGATTTTAAATTATATATGCTTATTCTATTGCTATCATAGAATTATCATCAATCATCATTGGTGTCGTAAAAGGCGACTAAGGTAAGTTGACTCACCGTGTGGTATCCGGTTAAGTAGAATAGACCACCCTCGTTCTTACTGAGGTGTCGTAAAATTCGACAGAGGTAAGTTGACGTCAGGCAGGCGGCCGGTCGTAATAACGCAGCCAAATCATGTGACAGCATGTTTATAACATGTTGTGCCGACCCCACTTAGAGTGGGATAAGGGCAGGAAGATGATGATGGTATTAAGGAAAATTAGTCACCCTTACTTATAGGCCTGCAAGAGAGGCAAGGTCCAACTTAGGTTGCATTGTTTGCATCAGATAGTATCACAATCATTGGCTCTTCGTTTCTCATAAAAAAATCCTGAATTTCAGGTACCCCAGATTTTCACAGTGAGGAAAGTGACAGCAGTTCCGGATCAGCATTTAAAAGGAATACAGCAGAGGCCACAAAAACCTTAGCTGAGGAGTGGGAGAGGATAGAGAGGAGTTTGTACGATGAAGAGGGCGAGAAATGTACTCGACCACACATACTAGAAGAATGCAGGCAGTGGAGACAGCTGCATCCACAGCTTAGGTAAAACCTTCAACCATTTTATGTAGTAGTATCTTAATTTTTGTCATAGATAAAAATAATACATTAAAAAAGTGAAAGTTTGAATAATCTATACCAGGGCTTCTTAAACTTTTTTATATAGCGACCCCCTTCAAGCTTAGGAAATTTGAAACGACCCCCTCCTCCATATAATGAAATATATATTAACCGTAGATGTATTTGTAATATCGCACTATTTTACAATGTAAATAACAGTTTTGCATTGCCACTTTTTTCAAAAAATAGTTATAATAAAACTACAATAGTATTTTGTATGATTTTTATTTGTATTTATATTTGTACGTAGTGTGTATACTAATTTTAAAATATTATTTATAATTGTTGTAAACTAACCAATCATAAATTTAATAAAATCTATTAAATTAAATTTAATGAAATGGGGTAATGAAGGAACTTAGGAGGAGAAATATCAATAAATCTTTGTTAGAAAAGTTCTTTAAAGGACAGCTGCAGCCATGTAGTTGTATCAATAATGATTGAAAAGTATCAGATCTTTGCGACGCCCCATTCAGTAGTCGACCCACAGTTTAAGAAGCCCTGATCTATACTAATATATAAAGCTGAATAGTTTGTTTGTTTGATTGTATGATTGTTTGAATACGCTTATCTCAGAAACTAATGGACCGATTTGAAAAATTCTTACAGTGTAAGATAGTCCAGTTATAGAGAAAGACTTTAGGCTATATAACATTACGTTAAGATGAATAGGAGAAGAGCAGCAATAAAAATAGTACGAAAACTGCAAAGCTTAAAGCTTTCCTTGCGTGCGCTGAGTAATCGGTAATAGTTTTTCAAAAATCATGTATGTACAAAATGGTTCCTCTCTAAAAGTTCTAAATAAAAGTCAGCGACAGCATATGTCTAGCTTTTAAGGTTGAGTCACTTTAACCATTTATATGGTTATCAAAAGACTATATTACGGTTTTATTCTTTCCAAGCGGGCGAAGCCGCTGGCGATTGCTAGTTTTTCGTATATTTACTTTGATTTAGGGATTTAATTATTTTTCGACAAATTGAGATTGCGCAGAATTTTCTTTTATTCACAATATGGCAAGGCGTCCATTTAAGTGGGCACCAAAAGCTATACCTGTTATTATGGCCATATCATGGCGTTTATTGCCGACGCGATCGCAATCAATGGGAATCAATTCAATCATTGCAATGGAACTATCTCAGATTGGTTGAAACGAGTCAACTTCTTTACTAGTGCGACGAGTCAGCCTCTCAAGTAACGTCAATTCAGCTTATCATCGACACTGATAGAAATTTTATTCTCTTTAGTTATAAAAATTAGTATCTTCCAGAGTTATCGGCAAAGCTATACCACTGCCTGAGAAAAAACTGAGCTATCGACAAATGGAGCATGAGGAAGTTATCGCAATGCATTATAGTGATTACGAACAGTTCAGTGAAAGCGAAGATCGTCTGTCCCAAAGTAGTTCTGACGTCACCCCAAGGAACTCACCTAGAATTACCATCACAGAAGATGTGCATGAACCCAAACTGTCCAGAGAGAAAGTATCGTTTAAACTAAACGAAGATATAGACTTGCCAGATTCCTTTTGCTCCCTGTTGCATATTACTCCGATACAAATTCGAAGCCCTACACATCGTAAGAGGACAAATCCGTCTATTCTTAGATCTGATTTAGCATCATCAAGGTGGATGAGGAAGAGACCTGAATCCTCTGTACATTACGAAAGGAATAGTGCAAAATCATTTGTTTCTCTTGACACCAGAAATTACAATAGTGTTAAAGCTAATAATACCAAAATAGTTAACGCCCGTGTGTTAACAGCAAGGCATAGGGAAATGGCCAAATTGGAACCGTTATATACACCAGATATATCGCAGAGCGAAGGCGTTAGATTTTCCAACGGAATCCAACAGTTCCATATAAGAAAAGTATCTCTTCCGCCATTACTTTTAGAAGAAGAAAAGAGGAAAATGACTGTTGGGTCCGCCAGGAAGTTAAATAAATCGAGAAAGAGTACTTCGAAAATTACTGCCGATAAAACAAAGCATTGATATTGTATAGTTACCTATTATTGTTTGTTAATTTGAAATTGTATTTGCTGTTGATATGCTTAGTTTTTTTGTAAATATTTGATATAACAAAAATAGGTTTTTTTTGTAATTATCAATTGAATTGTTTTTATAAGAATACATCTGGTATTCTTTGTGATGTCTTAAATTTATTCATGTAGTGTTAGTTAATTGTAACAAATATGCTTGTAAAATTATATTACAATTATATGGAGATATTTTATTGTTAATTACGTTTTATTTTATTACTAAAATCTTGTCCTTCAAAATAATTCTATCATAACTGTTGAGTGATCGTCATTTTAACTAATGGGCACTATACATTAACATTAAAGCAACCAAAATATAACTAAAAATCACTGTCTACTAGAGAAAAATCTATAAAATGCGAATTCTTGGTAAAACGGGCATTCAAAGGATGTCTTATATTAAATACGATATTTTCTTTATTTTTTACAATAACAATAAATCACAATCAAAATAGAATAAGACTTTCATAAGTCACAACAAGACAAAACATTAAACACTTTAAAAAAAAAATGTTATAGCGCCTCTTCGCATCTCACCTCGCCTCTCCACACCACTCCCAACTTACCTAAATCATTACTTCCGTTTCAATTACTTTTTTCAACTGCAGTAATTCCATCAACAAGAATTATGAAGTTATTTTTAGCGCACAATGACACAATGATTTCCATAAAGTTTTCCTCTGAGTTTTACATGAACATTTGTTCATAGATTGGTTTTGATAAGATATCTTTAGCTATATCTTCGCCAATAAATAAAAAAAAACACACTTTCAAATACAAATACAGAATTTATTTTGATATTTACATTATTTGCATTTTATTAACAATCAACATCAACAATATTAAATAATTTGTTTCTGTGGTGTGATACATTTCGAACAGTCGGGGTAATATTACATTTACCACGTTGTGCAGTCGTTTCGCTTATGCACACAGCAACATTTCCATCTACAAGTTATGCTCTTGCTAATATATACCCTATTGTATAAACCGTTAGAGCTATATTCCAATAAATGTTGGCAGTATTGTACGGAAAGTGTTGCTATAGTACAAGTGTCAAGGCCTATGTAATATTACGTGAGCACGGTAACACACAAATTAGACTCGATAATCAGGTCTCTAGTTATACTGTTACTGATAAATCAAACGATGACTTCGATTTAACAGTACCAGGAAATTGGTCTATGGGATTATACAAGTTTCCTCGGTGAAATAAAAAATATTGCTGTAATAATAAGACGTTTTATGTTTGAGTGGGTGTATGTGATTGCGAAATGGAAACTCGTAAAATCCATAAGCGTCTCGTTTTTGTATACAACCGCAAAAATTGTGACATTTTAATTTAGATGGTCATTTTGAAGCGGTGACTTATTATTGATTTAGATTATGAGAAATTTGAGCAACTGCGAAGAAAGCTGTGAGCTTGAGTTCTAGGGGTGCCATTAGATAGAATTTTTTTCACTTAAATCAATGAAATACCCAATTTATTGTATGAAAAATGCTTTCGGACATGAAATAAAAATTGTAAATGATCTCGCGTGAGCCGAAAATAGGAAATTGTGTATCAAAACATGGCAACCCCCGACGTTAAATGGCGGCATACGTGTCCAAATCAATACAATTGGACAACTTTGTTTCGGCACTGAAGTAACACGTAGATTATATTATATGAGTTTAAATATACATAAAGCATTAATATATTTCTTAATATCTAAAATTCATAAGTGGCTAAATATTGGCTTAAGTTTTTATCGATCATAATAACGATAGGCAGTCTAGATTTAGTTTGGTGGACGCCTAATTCTATATACTGCACCCCAGTGCCGATACATAGCAAAAACAGCGTCTGTACGTTGCGTTAATTCCCTACTATTTTTAATATTTTCATTTACATAATATAAATTTAAATTATTACAATATTTACCTCACAGCCATTATTATATATTTGATTCTACTTTAATTAAGAAAGGACTATGCGTATAACAACATGACAAGAATGCGTCAGCTTACAAAAAGGTTCTAGCGTACATATAAAGTAGAGCATTAAGATATTATTTAATACGTATATAATACATAAAAAATTCATCATTCTGTCTCTAAAAACGTTAACAACCTCAAGCTATTAGCAATAGTCAACAATGTTGTTAATTCTAGTAATTTCAATGCACACAAAACATGGAACTACCTAGTTGCGAATAGGCATAGGTATTTGTATAATTTCGATTTAAATTATTGTGAAAAGTACTAGATTTTTTAACGCAGAACTAGTCAGGAACTAACAGACCACCACTTTTTTATTATTATTAACTGGGTACATATGTTTCTAGTACGCGTGCACGGTTAATAAATTTTGTTAATTATATGTATAATTTTATTGATGGCAAATCCCATTTTATTGTTTCCCCTCCGACACAAAAAGTACTTAGTTATGTAATCCAATAAATATAAATAAAAACTAAAACACGAGCTATCGTGTAGAAATCGTATAATCGATAAGTTAATCGATGTTTAAAGGTTAAGGTGTCAATTAAAAAAATATTAGAATTAAATAGACGTTAATTCTTGTTCATAAATATTTAAACCGTTAACGCGCCATTTAGTTATTGAGTTTATGATTATTAAGCACTTCCAGTTACTGAGTTGTTGATAAAATTGACATGTTTAAGTATCAAGTAAGCAAAGTACCACTTTATATATAATTTAATGCATACATTCGTAGGTACTTGGTTATGTAATAATAAGCCAAATTTGAATTTTGCTCATCTAGGAGTATGCTAAGATTTGTTCGTTATAAGACATAAGATGTCTTACAATTTTAATATACGTGTAAAATTTATAATCGATAAACCATAATTTACCTTTAGGGATGCCACGTGTTTTTATTTATTTTTAACAATATGAAGAAGAATATTTAATTTGAAAATTTTGCATAGAAAAGGCCCGAGATGTTAGAACAGTGCTGCCTTATGTGAAACACTTTCATGATATTGACTTTTGCCTTTTTTATATTGTGTCGGAGGTTTTAATTAATTGTACAATCGACTCTCCTAAGATCCAATTTACGCGGATTTTCGTACCTTAAAAGTATTCCTGTAAAGTTAAGCAAATATTTTAACGTAAATTCCTCCAAATAACAAACAGGGTATCTAATTATATTATTTTATATAGTATATCTACACTATACTATTTATTAAACTCTTGTTAGTGGTGTAATCAAGGCATCTATTGATATGGTGTTCAAAGTTAAGCAATTTGTAGATAATACATGGATAAAAAGTTTGAAGAAGTGTAACAAAATTTAGGTATTCTAAATTCATCCTAATAAAATATGTAAATATAACAAATCGGATCGTGCTGTCACTAGGTACAATTTTTGAGAATTTAGTAGTAGTACCTAGTTCACTAGGTACAATGTCTATGATTTGAGATTAGTACCTAGTTATTGTGTCGTAAACTTTACACGATATTTGTGACACATAATTCGTAAATCGTGATATAGAACATGCCTACAAGTTTATATAACGATAACATTAGATCACAAGCAACCACACGCAGAAGAACGCAACTATATTCTCTCTTTTTAAGGCGATTACACATTTAGACACTTTTCAAATTGCACACTGATCCACCTCTATAAACTTTTAATTGCGATAAATATTTTTAATGCTGTATAAAAATATTAAAGGAAAAAATCGTCATTTTATTAATTACCCTTACATGTAACATTCATAATTCAAAATACCTAATAGCGTGTATTTTACATTTTTACAATGAGACGTCCGAACTCTATACCTAGCATACAGTGACTTAGAAGCCTAATTCACAACACACTACACACGACAGAATCGAATATAAACTTTAAAGCAGCCGTAGCTTCTATTTGTTTAATGCAAGGGTGTATTTTGAAAAATTCTTACGTAAAATACAAAATTATTTGTGACTATTTACAACAAAATAATAAACTGTATCGAGCGTAGCTGATGGCAATAATTTGACCATACTAAAGTTGGTATTTACGGGCATCCTGTAGCATGCATGGCTCTAATAAATCAATGAAAACTAAATGTAATCATTTCAATTATTTGAGGTAGTCCCATTACTTCCTAAACAATCCAAGCTAGATTCCGGGACTTTCGGTCTACGGAAAAAAATTACATCAATTAAACATATTAAGTGTAACTTTTTGGACAGAACAATTAATTCGAATTAAATTACTATCGTGCACAACCTTCTTAAATTTTTTTATCAAATTTAACGATCGATTAGGATAATTTTTATCAGTTGACTAAGTGCTTACAATTAGGAAATATTTTATACCTACCATCCGCCAATTCGATTATTCTTTAAGATTATGTTTACAAATAGTATAAAACGTATCGGTAGATACGAATTACAGTTAATTAATATCATTGCACGTTATAATTGTCAAAATAATATTCAAGTGGTGCACTTATTTTTCGCCTAATAGATACAATCAAGGGTAAGTTTATAATTATTTTATGGCAACACATCCCGATAATGAAATTCGATTGTAGCAAAAATTATTCATGTAATTTCATGCCAAGTGGTCTTGGTCACTTTTCTCTGTTGTTCAGGTTACATGCCAGCGTTACCTGATAACGACGAACCTTGTAAAGGCCTTTTATTTTTATATTATAGTAAATCGTTTATTTGTTATACGAGAACGCATTAAAAATAACGTTGCCATAAACTTGACCCTAATTGGAATCAATCAAAAGTTATTATAGGAATTAATTACAAAAGACCTAATTTAAAAATAGTCTGTGTTCATAAAAGAGATGGTTTTCATTATTATTTATTTCAATATACAAAACACTGTACACTAGTAGAGCAACGAATGATTTTTTGGGGACAAATTAAGATTTTTCATTCATTTTACACAGTCAGACTACATTTTTGTAATTATTCGAACTCTTAAAGAAAATACTACGTAATAGAGAGTACAGATACAAAAGTCTTATAATAAACTACTCAAAAAACTTTCAAGGATGTCACCAAAGCCAGTTCTTCAGTGCTTCAATTACCACGAAAATAAACTAGAAACAATACATACGGCGCTCCCTAAACCATTTATTGTCTATGGTAGGGGCATCCCCTTAATGAGATCTTGCCAGAAGCGCACTTCAATTTACAGCGCTATTGCTAGTAGATGTTAAAAGTTTGAGCAACATTCTGAGACATTTAGGTAAAGTTTATTATCATCGCTTATTGATTTTTAACAGAAATTTAAACTACAGCAGTTGTGTCTCTAATACGTAGTACATATTATACCTTGATTGCCTCAAAGTGGTCAACATTCGACAGCGCACTAATTTTGTACTCTAATTAGAATTTCTTGCACCGTCTAAGAAAATTTACAATAATATGGCAGTAAATTTTTCACTCAATTCCATAAAGAATCAGTGACGTACATCCCTTTGGAACTATTTCAATTAGCAAAGAAGGTAACACTTTATCCTACACACAAGGCCGGTTTTGCCTATCCTATTGTACTAATGATAATATTTAGAAGTCTAATCTAAAAACGTGGAAACGACGCGGTTTATTACTTACTACATTTATTAAGCTGGCCACTCTCGAGCTGTAGTATTAGTTACCTTACTTTATTTAATTAGGTATCAGCTCCTAACAGTAACCAAATGAGTTGCGACTTGAAAAATTACTCGATTAATGCATGTTCCGTAGGATTTATAGCTTAAAAAGTTTTTCGAGGAAAATCCAGAAAGGTTTACAGGAGTAAAAGTAACAATGAATTTGTTACTTTGGAATATTGTTTATGATGGTGTAAGCAACTAAAAATCTTTGCTGCTTATTTGATTGCTTCATCAACCTTTGTTTGCGTTAAATATTGTCACTAGAATGTTCAGTGTGGCCAACTTAATTATAATAATGAAACTCTGGAAATTATACTAATTGTTAGGTACAATTTATGCAATAGAGGACATTGGTTTAAATTTAGCATTAATTTTATTCAATTTTTTAATTTATTAGAATTTAGGCTTCGGTCATTTGATAAATAGCATGGATATCCTTTGACTTAGACATTTGTAGACAGTCGGTTCGAAACTCGCAAGTTCTTAAGTAGTCTTAATGTCTACATGAAGCCTGACTTCACATTGCTTTTATAAATTTCCGAAATTTAGACGCAATTCCTTGTTAGATTATACAGGTTGTTTGTAAAAATTTTCGAAGCTTAGACACAAACCCCTGATAGATATTAATTCCTGTATAAATAACAATTTATACAGGATGTTTGACAAACGACAAAACAACAACAAAGTAAAGGTACAATTATTTGAGGTATTTTATTCGTTAACAACTAATGCGGAATAGCGTGGTAATGCGCATAGCGATTGCAAACCTTAGACCACTATTTTTATTCTCTTTATCAAACATCTTGTCATTTAGAAATTATCGCGTTAAGTTAGCTCACTAGATGATTCTATGCATGAATTACTAATCGTGGTGAATTGAACTAACTAATACGATCTAAAAAAAAGATTGAACTCTAATTAACTGCCCAATCTATGTTATAATTTATTTTAAAGTTAGAATATTTTCAGTGCAGTTAATTAAAGTTGTCTTATCTAATACCATAAACTATGAAGTGTCCACAATCGTCAAAGCACCCGGAGTTAAATCTAAATACATCGCAGGCTTCAGAAGCCCTATAACAACGTCGATTTCAAAATTATATCACACATTTACAGCAAAATTACACTTCGCACTCATCTTTCCACGTATAACCCATTGGATCGTACTACATACTCGCAATGGCAATTTGTATTAGCTTATATATCTTTATATTCAGTTCTTGTTTTTAATGTGCAGCGCCGCTAATCACGTCCATTTTGACAATCCCCCGCCCTAGTTTGGGAAAAAAGCAAAAGAAAACGAAAATAATTCAAAAAATTTATTATAAAAAAAAATATAACCAAAAAATTCTATAATAGGATGGATCAATAATAATCGAGAGGTACGAATAAGTATCGATATTTTCTGTGCAGATAGCGTTGGGTTAGAGTCCAATGTGCACAGAAGATATAAAGCCATCACCTAAATAACTACACTAAGTTTACAGTAAATAGTGAAGAATAAAAAGAACTAATTGTGGAGAACAGTGAGCAATGTATGTTGTATGCAAACTACCATACCGTGCAGAATTTAAAAAAAGCGTATATATTGCTTCTGTAGCGGCGACGCCTTCACAATTTTTGTGCGTTATTACAGGTGATTCCCCTCATTTAAATGAAATTAATTTGCGCAATTATTCTAAAAAATAGTCGTGCAAGTTCCATATTCAAAATCTTATTTTAAATAATAATGCTATTAATTTAATTGAAATTAAGTTATAGTTTATTAGTATCGTGAATATATTAAATTAATTTATGTATTTATTATCAAAACATTATATTGAAATACATTTATAGTAATTTAATGAACGTGACGGCTTGACAATCGCCAAAACGAACAATATGTTGGCAACATTAACACTAAAGTAGGGTAATCACAAGCACCAAGTAGACAATGATATTTGAGTGGTAACTTGAATATAGTTTAACGCGTCATATAAAATTTTGTCCGCCATTTAATATAAAAAGTGGAGCCAATGCAAGTATGGAGTGACCATAGATTATCGCGCCAAACTTGCAAATACGTCAACGCTACAGTATAGAGTAGGTGTCGAACTAAAAGATAACTTAATAAGAAACTTATAAAGACGGCCACATAATATCTAATATAAGTATTGTGTAGTGATGTAAGTAATTAACAATTATTTCGATCAGTCGATGATAAATGCTTAAAATATTCTACATAATATAACCTTAAACCTGGTACAAAAAAATCTACTGGATAAGGAATGGACAATCTAAAAGAAAACAAAAACAATGCAATATCTAATATTAATAGGTCTTCTTGAAATAGATTAACTTTTGTTGCAATTAAAAGTTTAAAAGGTTCTTTTACATTGAGCGTTTGATTACATAGTCCAAGTAATGACTAAACCTGTCGGTTAAAGTATGCCTACCCTCACTTTTTGCTTGTGTGCAGTGTTTCCTTTACAGATGAGTGTTCGCGAAGTCAAAGGTTCTCTCTTACGTTACGTGTTGGCTACATTCTGACACAATCTACGTTATCACGACTAAATATACTGAAACATCGAAAGCTTTTCTATCTATACCTTTGACGTAGCGCACACTCACTATAAGTGTTCAGAGTATATTTATTTACACATAATTCCGTGCAATTGCGAATTCCTGGATATTGTTTATTTTCTGTCCCAAAAACAATACGAAGCGACAGAATTCTAGAATCTTTATCGTGTGCTGGGAAGTGAGTGAAAGTTTGCAGTGCGGTGTTCGATCAAAATTAAAATAAAATGATACAGAGGTCGATTTTGGTGAAATTTTCGGCAGGGTGCAAGGGAGAACGCGGTATTTTATCGCGAATGAATATGGTGTTAACTAAATTTACAAAGTGTTAATCTTAAAGTTTAAATAGTTTTAACGGGTTTAAAAATCATTCTTAAGATGTCGCCGTTAATATTTGACCTTTAAGTAATTATAGTCATAATTCACTGCAGCTTACTGCGCGTTAATATATAATGTGCTGAGTATTTGTTATTTAAGACGTTGCACGTAAAGGCGTTTATAGGCTTTTTCTTCTAATAAACTAAATGTGTTTTTAAATGTTATATGAAAAAATGATATAGAAGTTTAGGCAAGATTAAAGATGACAGAAGGAACATTTGTTAGTTTTCACAATTTAATATATTAGAATGAAAAGGTAACTTCAATACATTTCTCTTTGATATTATTCTATTGTATATAATTCTAGCACATTCTGTATTAACGACGAGAGTTGAAGTATTAAAAATAATTGCTTAATGGATATATTCGTAAATACCTGCAATTTAGTAGAATTGTTATATCGATCGCATATCGATTCGCGCTAAGATCCGCGGGCGCAACTTAACTTGTTTTTGGGTTGTGGGGGTTAGGAGGGGCATTGGGGGTCGGGAGTAGGGGGTTGTCGGGTCGCGGCGACGGGCCCTGGCCCCTAGATGTAGGAGTAGGGCCCGTCGGTGAGGGCGCTGCACAGCAATAGTCAGGACGCGTCGTCCTTGCCGCCCGCAGTCGCGCGCCTGTGGGAGCGGTACTCGACGCCCGGGTCGAACTGCATCAGCACGAACACCTGTACACAGGTGATAGTGAAAAGTCTTTGGCGACCGACCATTACACCATTTACACTGTCTCACACAAAAGTTCTCCTATTTTACTATTTTCTAGAAAATAAATACATACCTGATCAGTGGGCAGCAAACAGAAGTCATCTGGCGGGTTGGTGATGACGTATCGCTTGCTGCTCGCGTCGCAAGAGGACGAAGTGTCCCGGAATCGGTAGAGGCCGATGCATAGCATCCCGTAGGTCCTGAGCGCCGCCACGAACAGGTCCCCATACTTGCCGGCCTCCCCGAACTGAGCCAAGGGACGATCGTACAACGATATCTGTCCCACTCGACATCGATCCCTGAAAAGATTAACCCAATCTGTCAAGTCAGGTGCCAAGTGAACCATTAAAAGATCTTATTGTAATGATATCTAAGCAGTAAATTTGGAAACAACTGCATTTGAATCTTGAACCCTTCCTTTGGTTCGAAAAATTGTTTCTACCAAAAACAGCTACTAGATAAACTCGGCGATTGCTCTTTTCCAAATATGCCCAAGGTTTCACCTGCGTAGAAATCAGTGGGTCGCAATTTCCTGCCTAAATCCTGATCCCGCGGAAATTCTACGATAAAAATTAGCTATAACCTTCTCTAAATCTTCTTGTAAAAATCCCATCAAAATTGGTTTAGCCGTTCCGGAGAATGTACTAATAATTTAAACCTCAAAATTTGTACTAATTTTTGATAAAAACCGTACAAAAATCCGTTTGATAGATTTTGAATCAATCGATCACATACAGACAGCATTCTGGGACTTTGTTTTACAATAGGTATAGATATAGATGTAATCCTCAGTAGTATGTAGGCATTCTGTATCAACCTCTTTTTGATAAAAGAAATCAGAAACTAACAGTTTAGCATATTTCTAATTTATCACTGCGAGATAATATTACGTGAGATACGTCACCTATTAGCCAAACTCTCAGGCGTGGAATACCCTCCTCGGAGACCAGCTCCCTCGGCGAGGATAAGTTCCAATTCTGGCGTAGCGCCGCCCGTGATTAGCGAGCGGATCAACGTTAGTGCATTCTGGTTAAAGTATGTCTGGAACATCAATAAACTTGTAAATTAGGGATGCAAGGACGTTAGGAAACACAATCAACTGTAAGCTGAACCTTTGTCAAGAAATATCAGGAATATTTTTATTATTAGGTAATAGTTTACTCACGAAATAAATATTTTTGTAGGTTCCTTTTGACGACGAAAACCGAATTTCATCTAAGTTAAAAAAATGAAATCGTTTATTTGAGCTAAATATCGAACTAAATTTGGAACCTAAGGCTCAGATAGGACCATAGATTTTTTTAGTTATTTATCTTATGCTTTGACCTAGCTGTACGCCACATTGCCTACAAATCCGTTATGGCCTTAAAGCCTAAGTACAAAACTCACACCGACGACTTTATAATATTAGCAGGATAGTAGGAATATCAATTGTCATAGTTTGTTCCAAATCTGGTATTTAACGACGCGACTAGCTTTGATTGGCATAAACTAGTGCGGCATGGTCAGTCCATGGTCTCCAAAAATAGGTGTTACATGTGAAAATGGTACAGGAGTAACTTACAGTAGACATAAGGGAGTCTAGTACGCTGACGGCGAACGCAGTGCCGCAGGCGAAGGGCTGCGTGAGATATAGCTCTGTGTCGGGGTCATCATCGTCATCTTGATCTAGGAACTGAACGTTGCTGTCGTTCACCAGCTCTGTGTTCGAATAAAGTTTACAGCTTTACAGCTTTACCGGATAGTGCAGTAAAATGTTTGAGGGAAAACATGGAATCAAGATTACTGCTATACACTGTCCATTATATTAACCATCTTTTGACAGATTGACGATTTACATATTTAGTGATGTCCTAAAGATTCTCGTATGCGATACCATTCCGATTATAGTACCTACTATCATTAATCGAATTACGTACCTAAGTAATTCGATTAATGATAACCTACGTAAACTAATAACAGATATAGAAATCAACATTTTGATTTAATATTGCCTTAGTTTTTTGAAAATAAATGTTAATCCGTGTGTATTTATTATAATCATAAAAAATATATTATACATCAACTGGCAACATCAACAGACCTTCCGCTCGGCCGCCATTTTGACGTGATCTGTCACTCTCAACGAAACGCCCGTGATAGTCACACGCATTTACGTTCGCTGAGTGTTCTCTCGCATCTGTTACACCTTGAGTTAAGTAGCTTTATTCCTCGGAAAAACTTTTGTGAAACTTATATTAATTGATCGTGAAAATGCCGAAAGGACGTGTGTTGAAAGCACAATCGAGACAGTTAGTGTTAAAACTTCATGAGTATTTTGAGCAAGAAAATCAAAATGGCGGACCTCTTATACCTATCACGCAAGTCCGAAACCGTGTTGCAGCCGCGTTGGGGATCAGTCTATCAACTGTGACTAAAATCACTACTGATGCCTACGGCAGGAGCGGCTTGGAGCAAAACAAACCATCTACACCAAAAAGAAAGCGCCGGGCTCATAAGGTGACAGCTGTTGATGACTTTGACGCTGACGCTATTCGTCGTCATGTATATGATTACTACTTGAGAAAAGAAATTCCAACTTTGAGAAAACTTATTGTTTCTTTGAAAAGAAGTGGTCTATTTCATGGTGAAAAATCTTCTTTGGTCAAAGTTTTGAACACAATTGGCTTTTCATATAAAAAGTTAAAGAATAAAAGAAAATTATTAATGGAACGCACAGATATAGCTATAGCACGTTGTGATTTTTTAAGAGAGGCAAAGAAAATACAAGATTGGGCAAATATTGTTTTCACGGATGAAACATGGCTCAACGCTAACCACTCACTATCTCGTTTCTGGACTGATGATACTGCTGATTCCACTTCCTCAGTACCAATGGGAAAAGGTGAGCGCCTAATCATTTGCCATGCAGGTACAGCAAAAGGATTTGTACAAGACGCACTGTTGGCATTTAAATCGAAGAAATCAAATGACTACCACGAAGAGATGAATGCAAATGTGTATGAAGAGTGGTTCAAAAAAATGCTCATTTCATTGGAAGAACCATCAATAATTTTTATTGATAATGCGCCCTACCACTCCCGTCAAATTGACAAAATGCCAACACAGGCTAATAAAAAGCATGAAATAATTAATTGGCTTCGGGACAATGGAGAAAATGAGGACGACTCAATGTTAAAAGTTGAATTAATAAAAATATTAAAAACCAAAAAGAGAGCAAAACGCTATGTAATCAATGAAATGGCAGCAGAATATGGCCATACTGTTCTTCGGATTCCTCCATACCACTGCCAGTACGACGCAATAGAACTTATATGGGCACAAGTAAAAGGGCATGCTGCGAGATGCAATACAAGCCCCCCATTCACAGCGAATAAAATGTTGCAATTGCTAAAAAATGCTTGCACCCACGTAACGGCCGAGAACTGGGCAAGTGTGGTGGAAAGAACTAAAAGAGTAATATTCTCTGATTGGGAACGTGATATTGCGTTTGATAATATATTATCTACACAAGAGCTAATAATAACTGCTACTTGAAGACTCCTCATCGGAGGAGTCTAGTGTTGATTATCATTCCGACGACTCGTGCTAATAAAATAAATTAAAATATCCTGATTGTTTTATTTGTATTCATGTATTAACTAAGAAGAAAGTAAAACTTTATATAATGTTATTAAATGTCTTTTAATACTCGTAACATCGATTTCTACCGATTATTTTTAATCTGTGGCATAATCGTAGTAACCATTATGTGTGACATCACTAAGTGGGCGGTACCCATCCATAAAGTACAAATATTATTTGTATGATATTTGTACGTAAGCAATACAAAACTTAATGAGCGTGAGCTGTCAAAAGACTGATAATATGATGGACGCAGTATAGCTGAATGTGAAGTAAAAAGAACCTATAGACATTGGACTCCTTGGGCTGGTGCCATGCCCAACTATTTTATAGTTAGACAACCTCAAAAACCTCGTAGAGAGCCGATGAATCATAACTGCTCTATATAGTATAAAGGGAAACCTCTCAAAGAAATTTGCTACAGTTAACGCCCAACTAGGCACTAGGGATCACGACCCTCAGCAATAAGGATAACGATGCGAGGAGGAGGAACAGTTTTCTTATAATTTAAACTTAAATTTCAAAGGATTACACTTAGTTAAGCTTTCGTGATGTATACTTTTTTTCTGTAATTAAAGGGCTTTCACACTTTATGTGTATGTCAGCCCTATTATACCCTAAAATTTAACTAATCAAACTATTCTAAGGAGCTTATAAAGAAGATGGATGGACGGATGGGCAGCGTTTGGGAAGCTACGCGAGATCTTTTCGTCCAAAATACCTCAGTGCTTGAAGACCAAGGTCTTCGAACAGTGCGTGTTGCCAGTGATGACTTACGGATCGGAAACGTGGTCGCTGACTACGGGCCTCATAAGAAAGCTCAGAGTCACTCAGCGGGCGATGGAACGGGCTATGCTCGGAGTATCTCTACGTGATCAAATCAGAAATGAGGAGATCCGTAGACGAACCAGAGTCACCGACATAGCTCATCGTATCGCGAATCTGAAGTGGCAATGGGCAGGGCACGTAGTACGTAGAACCGATGGGCGTTGGGGTCCTAAGGTGCTGGAATGGCGACCTCGCACTGGAAAGCGCAGCGTTGGAAGGCCCCCAACGAGGTGGGCTGACGACCTCAAAAAGGTCGCGGGGAGCCGCTGGATCCAAGCGGCACAAAATCGTGGATTGTGGCGATCCCTTAAGGAGACCTATGTTCAGCAGTGGACGTCCACCGGTTGAGAAAGAAGAGAAGAAGAAGATAAAGAAGAGTTTGAAGAAATCGCATGCTTCCTCCGAATCAGGTTTTGACAGTATAATATGGAAGACAACAACTTGCAATTTGTTCAAGCTCAATTTAACATATAATTTCTAGCCGAGTCAAATCGGGAACATTCCATCAGCCAATGATATATGTCATTAGAGTGATTTATACTTGTGATTATATAAACATACGCCAATTAGTGTAATTAATTCGATTATATCCAAAGATGAGATCTTCCTGATGTAACCCGCATGTTTATATAATAAGTGTAAAACGATTCATGTTCTCTGTAGACGGGATGGACAGGATGGTCACAGTGGACTTACCCGTGATCATAGGCACATTGGCACCATACACCGAACCCCTCCTCTGCAGCAGAACAGGCGCAGGAGGTCCGCCTGGTGGCGGCTGAGCAGTTGCCCCGTTTGTCGCTCCCGCACTCAACACTCCGATCGTATCGTCAAACGTCATGGCTTTGATGTTCAACGAAGCCAGGATAGCTTCCTTGTCAGCCAGCGTTGGGTCATCGTTCGATGGCACCTTCGCTGACAGGATGCAGCACATGTCACACAGGTTAACATTAACTGCACGCAAGTCGGCCCGGCTTAGCGGTGAACCCTGGGAATGTATTGAACAATATTTAAACGGCTTATTCTTTTATGATAGTTGTTCGGGCTATTTTTTTCACCGAGGGTAATCGGGGCTTGCTGCACCTGAGGTGTGGGTAGGTGACAAATTAATGTCACACACAGAAAAGAAGATCGGTCGGCCGCGCAACACGGTGCATGGGCCTCAGAGTGAATTGCAATAAAAATCGGTGTTCGGTGGAATATCGGATTAATATATAAGAAATATAAAGTATAATTCGGTGTTTGTGTGAATAAACTATATTAAAGAACCATTAAAGTTCTGATTCCACGAATGAAGATAAATTGAGTTTTTAGTGGTTATACTCCGGCCGGAGCGGCGTGGACGCCATAACTTAAGAAGAAGCCTCTTAGTCAAAGGTCAGTACTCCTTGATTATTCGGGGTGGAGAAATTATCGGTTGTCTGCCTATCCTACTTATGCTCACCAACTGCAGCTATCGAAGGCATGCAGTAGGCGCGAATAATAGTAGTATCGGCATTATAAAGTTCTCAATAAAAGTCCGCGACAGCATATGTCTAGCTTTTAGGTTAGCCCACTTTAATCAAAATACTAAATAAATACTATATTACGGTTTTAATCTTTCCACGCGGGCGTAGCCATTGGCAATTACTAGTAGAATATAAAATTCCTCTCAAGGAATGAAAATTAATGTTGCAGAACATCATCATCTAAAAATATGTAAGGTTACATGAATACTACTTAGCAACTTACAATAATTTATCAATAACTAGTGGCCTGCCCCTGCTTCGCACGGGTATAAAATATATATCCCATGTCACTCAGGGAAAAAAAAATGATCTACAAAAAATGCTATTGTGGGTTATCCATAAGAAATAGACATATACCACCGCGGAGTTTTCTGTAGACCTGTTCAAGGTGTACAAATACTTAGTACGTCATTTTGATAAATCTCGTAGGGTTTAGTCTGCGTTTGCAATGTAAGCAGAAAAGAATGTAATTATTCACATCGCATTAGAAACCTCAAAAATTACGGTATTTCTCTACTCCGTATTGAATTTTATTACACATAATAAACCTTTCTCTTTAATCACTCTGTCTATTAAAAAACCGCATCATAATCTGTTGCGTAGTTTTAAAGAATTAAGCATACATAGGGATATATGGACAAACAAAGAATGCGACTTTGTTTTATACTATGTAGTGATATAAACCTTCCTCTTTAATCACTCTATCTATTAAAAAACCGCATCAAAATCTTTTGCGTAATTTAAAAGATTTAAGCATACATAGGGATTAAGGGACAGACAGGGAAAGCGACTTTGTTTTATACTATGTAGTGATTACATAAGCGTGTTAAACGTACATTCAACACAGATATTTTTGGCAAATTCTGCAACATCTTCCACTCCCTCCTGATGTATTCTACGCTGCCAACTATAACCACATGCTTGAGCTCGTGGTAATGGAAGTTGGATGCTCTTAGCGGCATCACCAGATTCCTCAGTCCTATCAGAGGCGAATCTGGATCCGCGAAGAGGCATACCACAACATGTCCGTTGAGCACCGTCATGGCCGCTTGATTTCTGTCCTGTAGGTGCCCAAAACAAAAAAATTAGATTCATAAAAATTGACTCCGTTAATAATTAAATCTATAAACCATGATATCTATGTAAAGACTTATCATCATCCTCCTGCCCTTATCCCACTCTAAGTGGGGTCGGCACAACATGTTATAAACATGGAGTCCCATGATTTGGTGACTAAGGTAAGTTGACTCACCGTATTATATCCAGTTGAGTAGAATAGACCACTTTCTTTTTTACCGAGGTGTCGTAAAAGGCGACTAAGGTAAGTTGACCCACCGTATGGTATCCGGCTGAATAGAATAGTACCAACCTCATTTTTTACCGAGGTGTTGTAAAAGGCGACTAAGGTAAGTTGACCCACCGTGTGGTATCCGGTTCAGTAGAATATACCACCCTCTTTCTTACTGAGGTGTCGTAAAATACGACTGAAGTAAGTTGACTTTAGGCAGGCGGCCGGTCGTAAAAACGCAGCCAAATCATGTGCCGACTCCACTTAGAGTGGGATAAGGGCAGGAAGATGATAATTCAGAACACACCGGGGCACTATCCCGTCTCCTCCGGTAGCCACTGGCAATTACTAAAATATTAAAATATAGTAAAAACAGAAATACATACTAATATACAATCTTCTAGATTTCTCGCCGGACTCCAATGGAACATGCCCGTAGAGTCGTATTTCATTTCAGTCTTTTCAAAGTCGAAATCCTTCGACTGATCGTCCGCCAGGCCAGCTGGCAAACTGACTCCATTACTATTCTGATTGCCCCCACTACTTCTACTCGTAGGCCTGAATCATAAAACATAAAAAATGAAGGTATAATTTAACAAAAGATCCTTGTGGTGCGACTTGTACAGTGTGCGTAATTTATCATTGATTTTATCATGTGCATCTTTTATTTGCATATTGAATGATTGTTTTGTGGCATTTGTTTAGCGTTGAGTAATTTTTAAGGGTCAATTAAAAAATTTAGAATTAATTCTCCAAGTATACCAACGTCATTAAATTCTAAATTCTATATTGATAATTGACAACTAGCATTCTACGTATAAGCACACGTGTAAATTACAGCATTACTTGGAGTATTATTCATTGAAAATAAAAATAGAAAAGAAAGTATAAAAAATTCAAACGATATTACAAGCAAATAATATTATAATTGCAAAATGCATTGAAATAATAATAGGAAATTCAGACATGTAGTAGATAATTATACAGTGCAAGATGTATTTTAACAGCCATATTTATAACAACTTTACAAATTCGTTCATGCTTCTAAATTCTAGAAAAAAAATCTCTGGGTTGCAGTTTTGAAAGTAAAATACACTGTGTGCTCTTCCCTTTTTTTAATTCCTTCTTTAAACAACCAATAGCTATAAAAGCATCACAGACAATCAAATTATTAATAGTGTTTTATGTTATTTATCTACGGTAAATAACAAATTGACAACGTATATTACCATCAACAAATAACAAAACATAAGTATATTATTTTATAATCTTTTACGTCTAGAAATTGAAATTTTTATTAGCTGGAATTTAAATGAAAATTTTTTTATATTAGTCGAGGCTATATTGGTACTCTTTTATACGTCTATAATTATATTATACCATATCGTATTATTATAATTTATATTACATATATTAAATACTTTGACAGTTGAAAAGAGCGTAGGTATAAATTGTGTTAAGGCAAACTTTCGCTTATTCTTTGTTCTTTTAGTAAAATTTGCACAATTCTTTTGCGCAAAGGCAGTTTACAACGCTCATTAATAATACGTAACCTTCTTGCAATTGTAGTGCTCATTCTCTACAATTTAGCCAACATGAGCAAATAATAATATTTAATTTATTTAGCCAACATAAAACTGCATCAAAAGTTACGTAGCGAATTCCGAAATTGTAAATAATAAAAATGCATACGTCTAATATACATTGGTGTTATTGTAATTGCTAATGGTTTATAATAGTGTAAATTTAATAACATCGCGGTTTATACGTCTTTTTATTTTGGTTACAATGACACCATGTATCTACAGTTTTCTGCTCCAGTTTCATCTATAATATGTGCTGTGCTTAACTTTGGTGCAAAATTCATCACATAAGTGTAATAAAAGAATCTAACATACAATATGTTCACACAACTTCTACCAACTAAATGTACATAGAATATCATTCCTACTAACAACTAAAATCAGCATTGCCAAACTACAGATCAAGAAAATATCTAGGTGATATATAATTTTATGAAATTACATGAGTTTTTTCACTTCGTAGGCTAGATGATAGGCTTGGTAATTCGTATCTTGTTCTTGCGTATTCCTGCAAACAGGGCCAAAGTTCGTCTCCATTGTTTTAAGGAGTCGTGGAAGTGAGACAAAATATTAGACAGAGATAGACATAGATAACGTTGTGCCGTGCATACATAGTGCACCGTGCTAACAGCAGACATCAAATGCTTGTAAAAAGCAACAATAATATTAACTTGGTATAATAAAAGGAAATTTTACAGGATATTTTTTTTTGTTAGTCTTATTATTAAGGTAATTTAGAGGTGTATTATTTACTATTCCATATGTGTTCATTGTGTGCTTCTTGCACCTATGCATATAGCAATATTAAAAAAAAACTCTTTAGAAATAGCTGATATTTGAAATATTAGTTTTATTAATATGATATTTACTAATATACTGTTTATTTTAAAACAAAGAAAAAATATTTTATTGTTTTTTTGAAAAATGGCAAAAGGAGGTATAAAATATTTTTTATCAGATATGAAATTAAATTTATTTTTATTTTATCAACAACATTCCAAACCAGTGGTAGCTTCATTAATCATATTGATCCTTGATGATTGAAAGTGTTTGAAAAAGCTTATTTTGACTTGATTTTATTCGTATGTAATCAATGGTATGTTCAATTCGTCCTTGTCGTGGTAAATAACTAATTCGTTACGTTATTATTTCGAATAACGTTCTTTTGAAATATTAGCTTTTCTCTTTTTAGCTATAACGCGATATATTTAGTACAATTAACGCTTAAAAACACGAATAATAACCACTATGGTGTTTGAAAATACAATAAGACATATACGCAAAGTTGCAGTCAATAAGGAAAATTATTTATGACATAGATTGTGGTAATTATAGAATATTTGTATTTTTAAATAGGTTAAGTTATCCTTTATTTGGTATTTATTATTATTTATCCAATTCGCATTGGAGCAGCGTAGTTTTAGCTCCAATCATTTTCTCCAAAAACGTTTTACTTAATTTTTTTTTAGGTGTAACACTTTCAAAAAATTGATATACCTCTGAAACAAAGGTATGATCTAACGATGCGTACAATTAGTATTTTGATATTAAAAAATTGTGCTATGATAGTGTAATTTTTCGTGATTTTAATATGGGTTATAATAATTAATGTTTTAAGAAGTGTCGGCCAAATTCACTGAATTGGTAATAAGAGTGGTAGTGCTTTAATATACAATTAAGTATGTATAAACTTCTATTAGTCCTTTGCAGAAGTTATCGTCGCTTATTTTTTAAAATAAACATTACTAAATTCTTGCAATAACCGATAGATCGCAGCATCGACTGAGCGAATGTGCGATGTTCCTAAATCAACATTTAGGGCCTGTTTCACAAGCTACCAATAAACCGTCGCTTTATTCGGAACATATCTGACACATCTCGGAATTTTGCATTTCTCAGGTTTCCGATAGCACTTAAAGTCCTTAATAAGGTAACAGGTAGATAATGTGGCTTTTATTTTGTTTATCTGCTGGATAGAAAATACCTATTCCAAAATGGCCGCGATTTTTTTTGAGTCTCTTTTTAGAGATATTTATCTGCTACTTAGTTTATTTGTCGCTTAAATATTTATTTATTTATTTGATACACCGACGATATATTATAGATACATTAACATTAAATCCTTATATTAATTCTAGTCCCGTTATAATTATCATTTACCGGCGTATTCAGTATTGTTTTTATTTTTTGTTAGTTCTTAACTATTCTATTTTAATTATATCAATAATAACTATCCGACACTTTATCAGTAACTTGTGAAACAGGCTCTTAACATAGTATTCTAACTAAAACAATAAACTACTAGAATTTATATTCACTTACGTATCAGGAGGCGCTCTATTGACATTTGGCTTCACCTTGTTAACCTGTCTGGTTGTTGTTGTATTCATGAGTTGATTCGCCATCGGCGAGAGTAGGGCTGTAGGGGCAGCGCTACGGTGATTCCGATTAATCACTGAAATTTAAATAAATGTAGGTAGTTAAAAAAACTACAAAACACGCTATAAATAGTTTATAAACATGCTGTCACAGGATTTGGCTTCGTATTTTACCGGCCGCCTGCCTGACGTCAACTTACCTTAGTCGTATTTTACGAAACCTCGGTAAAAAAGAGGGTGGTCTATTTTACACAAAGTCGTCGACTTTTTTTATGTCAGGAAAATCCATTATGGGCCATCACCTCCCGACGGGGACGAGCGGAGGGTATATCGGACTCTCATCGACTAAAAACCTGACAGTGCTCTAATCACGCTGCTGGTTGCAGAGACTAGGTACCGTTGTACACATTGCCCCCATCCCCGCCAGCAGCAACTCTGAACCCCAGAGTGCGCCACTTCTGGGTCGGAGCCTCTCTAACAGTGGCCGATCCCTCCGCTGGACGATGCATCGGGAGCACCAGATGCATCAATCGCCTTGGGGACCTTTTCGGTGGGCGTCCGAAAAAACCCCGTCCGAAACGCCCAGAGGTCCTCGTTAGGGCGGCATACGACGGACCTCGGCGAGTCGTCTGCGCCTCACGACGGGTCGATTTACCTTAGTCGCCTCTTACGACACCTCGGTAAGGAATGAGGATGGTACCCTTGGTCTTATCTCGAAGCAATTTTCCTCATTAAAATTAATTGAAGTGCCGTTTATCCGTATCTAACTATTGAGTTGTTTCTGGGAGAATTCGAAACCGCAAATAATAAAAGAACAACATAATGTGCTATGGCGGGCTTATTCCGGAATCGGAATCTCTTCCAGCCAACCAGTTTTTAATTAAAAAAAAGTAAATCATCACTCATCATTCTTATGCCCTTAACTCACTTAAAGTAAAATTTAATACTTACAGCTGATATCTTCTCCTCTCTCCCGGGCAATTTCACCTAAAACAATGATTTCTTAATCAATAAATAAATATTTAAGTTATATTATAATTAATATTATATTTGAAATATTAAATATTTACAAATTTAAAGAAACAAAATGTTTATAATTTAAATAATTCTCTTCATAATCTACGACAGAAGCTTTTTACACAGCATTCAATCACAGATATTAAATAAACGGTAAGATGCAATGTCATGAAATAGGTCGGCAAGGCTTTAGGATACAAACCAGAAATGATGAAAGTAACCGCTTTAGAGTTAACCAAGAAGCATAGATCGAATTCAGATGAAACTTCAATTCGGAACATTTGTAAAACGGAAAAATGTGGTGCAAACAAAGAGCATATTGCAGTCGGTATCGCGTGAGACACTGGTAGTTTCAATTTCGAAAGGCCTAATCTCATAAACAAGGTTTTCGCTTGCCAAGAGACAGTTATAGTCTATGCCGGGGTCATGCTTGATGAAAGCAAAAATAGACATCCCCTTTAGTCTTTTTTCGTTGATATTTTTAATTCCATGTGCTCGCTATGAAAAGGCGTGGTGAAGCAACTAGGTGCGTTTACCTTTTTTATTCTTTTAACCTATGGGAAAGCGTATCTGGCTGTAATGTGTGGGCCGATGACAAAATAGAAAATTAAAATAAAATCACTCAGGCCTTGAGCCTGAGATATACCTCGAACATGGACCTTCTTGGGCAACTCTGGCGGCGTGAAGGTGGGGGGAGGATGGTGGTCATCTGCAAAACATCAGCACATTTCGCATTCCAATACACCACTCAATAAAACGACCTACACATCGCAAATGTACCAAAGTTGTATGACATTTTGATGATACACATTTATAATAAAGAAGACAAGGTTTCACCTTCAAATTAAATTATAGATTATATTATTGATCCGCTGAAACTTATTGAATTTGTAATACAAATGTCAAATTATAATTCGATTAATATTATTGAATGTTATTAGTCCTGTGAAAAATTGAACAAATTAATAAAATTGAAACTCATAGAATTAAATTTAAATGTGGAAGGAAAATTAGAGAATAAACTTAAAATTATGTTTTAAAAGTCTTAAAAGCAATATTTCAAGGAGTTAATGATTGTATGAAATAAAAATTTTTATTATTAAAAGCTGGACAAGATTTAGTTAAAGGTGAAACTGATGTCTCAAAAGATAGTTATAATAATAGAAACATCGATATTATCATTAATAAATTATGTTAATTGTCACAAAAAAACACATCCACATGCAATATTCTACGTCTAAAACAACGAGAAAACATTCAATAAGCTTTGTGTAATTCTAAGTTCTACTCTAATGTTACATTTGATTACTGATTAAAATCCTATTTAAAAAATGGATATGACTAATGAAAATGGGATATAATTAAAAGAAGTGATGACAGGAGATGGCACCGATAGCTCTAGTAGTTCTAAGGTAAATGAATTTGAGTTCTAATGAAATCAGAGAGTCTTACACGGTAGCGTATACCAAAATATTGACGTAATCTGATGCATTGATCGACCACAGTAAGGTCCTCGCAATTCTAAGGAAGGCAGGGCCATCTAATTAAAAAAATATACTCTCCCTATATAAATTAATAAGAATTAGAAAATTTCATAATAAATTATAAGCACGTAATTTCAAAACTATAACGTTACAACATCAATTTCGAAGGGTGGTAATTTGGGGTTTTACGATACATTTAAAAATAAATATCCACATTGATATGATAATATTAACAATAACAAGACCAAAATAAAACGACATCACAAAATATATCTCTCTATATTCAATGCTAATAGAGAGGCGAAACATCTAACTGCTGTATAAAATGCACATAGATAACGTATACAAGACAATGATAACAGGACACGATATTGCTATAATTGCTGGTGTGTGCGATCACCGACACCATCGCACCGTAACACCACATCGACATTTATACGGAGTTATATGAGTTACGTACTTGCTCGGCCAACCATCTGAACGGCTCGTACACCTTTCCTGAATGTAGCCACTGAATTGAGAAATAAAGGTTTATAACTTGTTATATTTGACTATTAGCATCCTGTTTTTGAACGGGTATGGATATATGGCAGACAGTTGACAAATACATATGCAGACAGAGATGCAAAGCTTTATCAATCGTCTTATTTATTGGTCAATAGTGTAAAATTACTTTTGGTGACCAATTTTCGTAACGCATATTCACGGTTATAATTTGCAATTTAAGATTTAAAATTTCGTTCACTTATTGTATATATAATATATATAAGAATTATAAGCGATTGGCACCCAAAAGCGTTTCTAATATCCCTAGATTTTAAAATTTCCAATTGTTTTATCCTCAAGCAATTATCGCAGTTAACATTCGTGAAAGAGCATTGCTGCTTTCTAATTGCGTGTTTTGTTCCTGAGTGAATTAGCATACTTTAGCCCAATTTCATAATAATTTTGAGCGTTTGTTAGTTAATGCAAGAACTAGTAATGTGAGGTACGGCATAAGTCAATCGGTTCCGTACCGTCGACACTTCGATATGTATTAAGACTTTGTTTCACCATCCCCGTCTGCATCATCATCATTCCGACATCTGTAAAAATGTAAACACTGACATACGAAGGCACGCTCCTGTTCGACTGATCGAGAACTGATGTTTTCATTCAGTAGAAACAAATTTAAATTCACCAGTGTCTAACTTTAAAAAACATCAATAAGTACACTTTTGTCAACATTGGCAAATTGTTATTTGTAAATTTACTTCTACTAAATGCGTTGATGATATGAGTAGCGACCGCATCTCTCAACTGGGCGTTAGTCACTGTAATTAGCACAGACAAGCCGAACTGTCCTATGAAGCCTTTACGTTGAAAGCTCACTTCCCATGAGAATTTTTAGCATCCCTAAATCACTCTGATTTTCTGAGACATGCTTTCATGGATTTGCATTTTAGATAGTATTTAAACTAAGTGTTTGGGAATAAATGAAAGTGCAAATTGCATTGCGAGTTTCAACTCAACTTCTACTTTAATATCATGCAGTAAATTCCCTGGGCTCTTAAGTGCATCATATCAATTTACATTTTAAGATCATTAACATGACTAAGTGTGCGTTTAAAATTCGAGGCCAACCGTGAATCTATAAAAATAGCAAGATGTGGTACTTGTTTAATATTGAATGATGCACTAACTGCTCTTAGTTTAACAAATCATTATAGAGCGAGAGATTTATCAAGAGGCATAAGTGAAGTGTCAAAGTGCTTTGTAGTGTCGGGCGTATCCATTCACGAGCGAGCAGACGAACACAATGATCGCTAAATATAGGGTGTGAACGAGCACGGATCGAGAATGGCTTGCAGCCGATCCAGTCTGTGAGGTACGGACGCAACACCACTAAAGCAACTCAAAATTATATAGACACGAAAATAAATTGTAAAACGTCAATCTGTATGCTTATTGTGTGGTGCAAGTTACCTATATCGGCTCCGACCTTCCGCTGGTGCGCGGTCACTAAAAGTTTAGCCGAATATATCATTAATGTATTAGACACAAGATATATAGTGTACAGTTAATAGTTGAACTTGATACGATCCTAAAGTGTAACACAAGTGACATACATCAAAAAGACAAAATTTTAAAAGATTTAAGTGTTGTTTGTGATCGTTAAGACACAGCAAGTGATATTAAATTTCCAGAAAGAATGTCACAGAATAATGTTACTCACTGATATGAATAAAGGATAATTATTAACTTACAAAAATATCAAACAGTATAGGAATCTGCAATTGTTTTTATTAGAGTCAAATTAATTAAATAGGATCAAAGAAATTATTGGAATGAAACTTACAATTTTTACATTTACACTTTTTGATGAGAGTTTCGTCTTTGATGTCTTCGTGACACGCCTTACAATAATACCAAGCTCTGAAAATACAATCGAATTATTAAGCTTAACGATCCTATGTATTGTTTTTGTTTTTAACTCATCTTTATCTATGATTGCATGTTTCCTTAATTTGTAAATAAAACAAAGAATGAGGTTTTACCTTTTAACTTCATCTGCCGACTGTGCTATAAAGAAACCTTGTGTATTCGCATGTATTTTTGCGTTTCGCGGGTTTATCGAGATCTTACTGTCAGCTCCTTCTTCTCCTTTGATTTCAATTGCCAACAAAAGCAGTTTCAACTTCGTAAAACATAACCTGCGAGAAAATGCAACGCTTAACCGAGTTTTGAAGTCAAATGTTATTTCGCTTGTCAGCAAATTTAATAGTGTTAACAAGATATATTTAAAAGGTTACATTTATTATGTTTAAATACATTAAAATGGACCATCAAATTGAACACGATTTAATTCACATTTACATTACAAAAAAATAATTATAATAATACTGAATATGCTACAGATATTAACTAATATAAATTATACGTATTATTGAATATTATTGCACAAAAGATATAAATATTACTTTGGTTCAGCCAATCATGTTAATGCAATGTGAATCTATATGCCGATTTTATAGCAAGTTCAGCTTTGCAACTTGATGTTGCTAGGCTATGTAGTTATTTTACTTCACTTGATCGAGTTATCCCTCGATGAAGTACCAATAATACAAACGTATCAGTATTTCTTGGTGAATGACCTAAATTTTTTATAAGTGAGCAATTAAGTTCTTAGGCAAGATGATTAATCCAAGAGAAAGTGTTAAAGGAAGTGATGGCAAAGCGAAGTATATTCATGATCTTACTCGCTAGCTTGTGGAAAGCTCATTCCCGTAAAGGAAGTCGACAGAGTTTCCGTGTACATCTCACAGCCTGTGCCCTGCAGGTAATCGTTCTGCCAAGCCTGAGTGTCGGGGGACTGGAAACAACCAACGGGATATGCTAAAGCTCGTGCTATGTTAGTCACAGCCAATGACAGTTCTGTTAATTTCGCTATGGTGCCTGCTTACATTATATAATAAAATTGTGTTATCAAGGTAGAGCATCCGAAAGTTGATGATGTAGCTTTATTAAAGACAGTTCCCGAATATGAGTCCATTTTAAAGGAACTGCATGTTCCAAAAGATGGGTATAAATTTGAAAGTTTTCTAGGATTACTCCAATACTCAACATCTGTTCTTTGTCTCAAGACAGATCTAAGAACGTCATAATTAGGGCATTAGTGTTATTCTATTCCAGGTTTCACTGCAAAATATTTACACCATTCTTACATCACAAGAAAACCGTTGTTCTGAATTGCTTATGATTCTATATTAGTCTTCTATGTGTGGAGATTCATTGTGTTGTTAGTCTTCTAGTCTATTTATCGGGACAACTAACGTTATTTGGTGCCATAACTATATTGGGAAATAGAATTGAACCTAGGTATTTGCCGTAAGCTTGCAAAACATCCCTATGTGTATTGACGATTAGTGACTTTTTTGTGGCCACATCATGAGTTGTGAGAATTGAACAGGTACAAAGTTCAATTGACGTTGCGTCACAGCTTACAAGCGTTTCTTCTCAAACTTACTCCGCTGCGTGTACGAACAGCATTCCAATAAACGTTGGGCTTAGAGTTTCGGTGTACATCTCCATGCCGCTACCTCGTTTATATTCATATGTCCATTTTGCTTTTTTGCGGGACTGCGAAAATGCAGCGTGTTTTGTTAGACACCGAACATCCTATCTACTTGAGTCTTTTGAAACGCTCGTGTTAAATTTGTTCATTAAAATTAAACAACTATTTAAATATGGAATCATAAGTAGCAATAATAAAAAAAAGCACTGTCCCTCGTAACACTAACTTGTATAGCTGAATACTAAAGAATGTAAGGATTTCCAATTAAAGTGTAAGAAATTAATAAATATTGGTAATTTTGTTAGTAGTGTAATGACTTATTTATTTATTTACGTAATCATCGTGAGCCTTGACATTTTCACGAAGGAATTTTGCAATACCAGACCTTATTTAGTCACTCATTTATTAAAATATAATTATGGCAGTGAATTTTTTTTTATTTAAAAGAAAGCCCCTGACGGATTTAAAAAAACGGCCCCCGACAGAAACAATTGTAATGGATACAAAAAAAAAGAATTTTTTGACCATATTAGATATTAAATCTACTTAACTGAAGCTATGAATATAATAACGTTTTTTTTAGAAGTTAGGTATTGCTATCAATAAACGTATTATGATTTTTTTATGAGAAAATCATAATACCTATCTTGTAAGTCTTGTCCACTATTTTTTGTACGGAACAGTACTTAAGTACAGAGACAATAAAGAAAAGCTGACCGTTTTGAAACTCCGCATAGCGAAAAGATTGGCCATCATTGTAGAGAACCCTGGTGCAAGACAGCTCTGCGCGATGAAACCTAACTTCAGCTCGGCCAAGCAAATTACATCGTCTCCTTGCTTCCAGTCCCATGATGGAATGTTCAATAGGTAGGCCTGTAATAAGGATAATAAACCTGACCTTCACCTGTTAATCATCATTCTCCTGCCCTTATCCCACTTAGCAGCATCGGCACAACATGTTATAAACATGGCGTCACATTTGTCAAGATATTATATGAAAAGCCGCCTATCTGACGTCATATTACATTAGTCGCCTTTTACGACAGCTCGATAACAAATGAGGATGGTCTATTCTACTGAGCAGGATACGATGCGGCCGGTAAACTTACTTTAGTCACCTTTTATGACTTTAGACACCTCGGTAAGAAAAGAGGATCGTCTATTCTACTTAGTCGGACACTACAGGGCATAAGTATTGACCTGTTAGTATAAGTTGATAATTTCTGTTACACATTCAGGGTTACCATCTTTTGCAATTAATGTATATTAGTTATTAAAGGTAAAAAAGCCCAATTTATTTTTCTTTATTACAATAAAAAGCATATTGGATTCGATCTGGCAAGAGGCAAAATCGATAAATTTCGATTAACGAAAGTATAAGGACTTTTCAAAATAAAGAAAGTCAGAAATTCACTTCAAAATAAACAACTTTGATTTCGGTGTGATTCCTGCGACATAAATGGAATTCTTCTGAGCAAATTATATGTTTATTTTATAGATAACTGAGGAATTAATAATATGGAATTAAGTCTTGACTTAATTATTCTCTGATTCCTTATCCATTTGATAGATCCAAAAATTGTTCGGTTGGGATAGAAATAAAGTAAATTAACACACTGTGGTGTACAGCCACAAATAATTCACAAGCAAAACCATAGGTCACATGTTGTATAGTTTTAAATAACTAGTACGTGAGCTATGGATAAATAAAAATGTTATGCCAAATAGGCATATAGGAAATATAATGTACGTGACAATATATTTCCTGTATTTCGCTCCCTCCGTTAATTCGTATTATATAAGCTAAGGTATTTTTCTTTGTATTCACTCTCACTTACTTTAACCTGTTATTATCATGTAGTCAAATAAATATACATTTGTTATTCATCACGTCATATCATTGAACACCTTCGGTTCCAAATCAAATCAAATCAAATCAAATATTCTTTATTGTACAACAACAAAAAAAAGTTAATAATAATACATTATGTACTAAAGAGACATAATTTAAAAAAAAAAAACCTATATATTGTCAGTTGCAACTGGTTCCATTGCGTACCTTATATCCCAGAAACGCAATACACACCTTGTTGTGATATTGCATCAGTTGAATGATAACCCTGATGTCGTCGGAGTAGTTCTTAATCGAAATAACCCTCATTATGTTTGCAGCATCCTCCGCATCAGGGTCTTGGCAGTATTTGTTGGCCAGAACTAAACATGCATCAGCTTCGTGTACCTACGTATTTTAAATAGTTTTAACTATTGCAATTTTCCAATATTGACATTTTCATTCAGTTTAGTTGTATTTGGACCGTGTTATAAGATATTGCCAAAGATTATTAATTTATTTGCAAAACTGGAATATATTGCCATGTTTAATTAAAAAATTAAATTTAATTCTTTATAATATAATAAATAGAATGTTGTAATACCAATTAGTTATTCTGTATAGAATGGTTGATACTCAGTGAATTTGTTTTTAATATAACACATTTACTAAAGCGAAAGCCATAGCTAGTTAGAAATTTTCTTAGAATATTAGGACTTTGTCTTAAGGTATAAAATACTGAAGTTATTTGTACAAAGTATAAATTAGTTCATAATTTTGATTAAGTCAACCTTTCTCTTGATTATTTAGTTAAAAAGAATATATAATAAAATGTAAACCATATCAACGTTGCTAACTATCACCTTAATGAAGGTAAACCACAAAGTAGGAAAAAATTTATATTGAAAAATCAAAGGTTGGTTAGATAAAAGAATAACTAAATTTGTACATTATTAAAACGTATTACAAACATTTCTAATCAATTCTAAATTAACAAAAGTGTCAACACACAAATAAACGATCAATACGCTATTTAGTTAACCGATTAACCGATAATAGCGTGTTGACCTTTTATAGGAGAAAGCGGATGGTTCCATACATGCAACTGACAACAACATGCATATCCAAGCCATGCATCTACGACTTACCGTAAACACTCGACAATATCGACAATCGACATCTGTACTTAGATCTACTGAATAAAGCCAATTTTGTAACGGGATCTCTTTCAGCGGCAACCATTAATGCCAATTTAATTTGTTAGCACTGTTTGGAAACTCGTACAGTGGTTAATATCGATTGTTTAGAGTACACATAGTGGCCAAACTCGCACACAACACCTAGTTTAGGTACAACAGACACATATGGAGGCCGACCTGGCCGGCCGGCCGGGAAGGGGCGCGACCGGAGCATCCGGCGCGCCGTGCGGGACAACCACACACACATTAGCAGTAGGCACACACACAGCCTTCAAGTCATGGCATTAGAAGGGAACCGTACACCACTCCAACGATAGTACGTCTTCTCGTATGGGAGGTTATAGAACGAGCATCGCTTTATGTCTATAGGAAAGATAGTCAGCACAGCTTCAAACCGACACCACGCCCAAAGGTCACATCGTTGATTGTGCAGTGCTACTTACTTTCACCCTCTGTAGGTCGATTGGATTCATAATGGTGCCTTGAAAGAATTCCACAGTGGTAAAGTGTCTCTTGAACAGGCCTTCGAGCTCCAGGTCGGGCGGTTTCCTGCCATCAACGCTCAGTTAACTAGGGGCCAGATTTAGGCCAGTCCGCCGCCTGTCGCGGCCCGACCTTACCATGCATCTCTATGTCAAGATACGCGGTGCGATGGGACGGGAGCGGTCCCTACTGGCCGGCGAGGCGCCCCAGTCCCACCGTGAAAGCAATGATTGCATTAAAGGAACCACAAGATAAAATTACCAAAGTGATCAATCCTACTGTGACTATGAAACAGCGTCTTTACAGAAGAAAATATCCGTTTTATGCGCATAAATGAATAAAAATTACTGGGTCGATCGTACTCGTATCAATGATAAAAAGTAGGGCCGTGCGGATAACTAATTGCCAGCGCTATTCGGTCTTACGCTAACCTTGACTCGTTCAAGGTCCACGGCATTCATCATTGTACCCTGAAAAAACTCGACGGTGGTGTAGTGACGCTTCAGGAGACCTTCCAGCTCTAGGTCAGGCTCCTTTCTGAAAGCGTCGTTCGATCATACATGATACACGACCTTTTAAATCATTCTGTCGCCGTTTAATATTTCACTATCATATATTTCTATTAAATTTTGTAGATATCACTACTGGTATTGCCTTTAATAATATATCACAATTCTATAAGGTCGGTTATATTACCTGTGTAAAAAAACAACCTCAACATCCACATCCTCTCGGTCCTCATGTAGGAAGTCTTTTAAGAAATGGCTCACCGATTCGTAAGTTATGTGTCCACATACAACAATATGCCTGAAATCGCATAAGTATATTATTTTACCCATTCGATCGTGCGGTACATATTCCTCTACTATAAATTATAAAACGAAAGAAGCAGGTAAAGCAAATTCACAGTTTAACTTATCTTTAAAATTGATTTCAAGATTTGTTAGAATTTTGTAATAAAAGTTGCACAAAAATTTAAAACGACCAAAGCTCAAGTGACTTTATTTACTGCTTGAGGTCAATTAAATTTATATATTTATAAAAGCAAGTTACACAAAAGCATAGTTCTAATACTAAAGAAAGGAAGGAAGAAGGTCAGCAATTCCAAAATTTTGTTTAACGTCCGGAGCATAAAAATTTCAGTTTCCAAATTTAGCAATCTGAAATCATAACAGAGGTTAAACAAAACAACAAATGATTCAAGCGTGATACAACTACAACAAACATAAGCAACGTTCTCATTTGCATACAATACTCGTTATAACATGATTATGAAATAGTAATCAATTACTAATATTATATTTCATGATAGTGACGTCGAGGTAATTCGAACAAATGAAAACGTTTCACATTTAACCTCCATAATTTACAATCAGCTTTGTTCTTTAATTTGTGGTACGGTTATTTCCAGTTACAATAAATTACAAGACGATTCCAAAAGAAGGAAACAATAATACCACAAACTATGAACAATCTCAGTTTCGTTCAGGATTTGTAGCTATCTACCGCACTAAACACAAAAAAGAAACAATAACACGACGAAAACATAACATTATCATTCCAATTGAGGGACTTTTACAAGGTCTGTAATTTCAAAGAAGATGCATTTGAAATAGGTGGATCTGATTAATAACACGAATTATAATGAAGATATTTCTTTGGCGACGCGAAAACATTTACTGTAAAACAAACATCTCAATAATATTGATGAGGGGAACGTAAACTTCTTATTTCATTCATAAAATTTGATGATTTATTTAATTATTCATAATAATTCTTAAATGAGCAAGTAGATTATGAAAATAAATACGTAATCATACAAACTAGCTTGCCTTTGTTCAAATAACCAAGTCATTATATGTTTGCTAATGAGTTGTTTAGGTGGTAAAGAATCGGTTCTTTATAAGTTCAATCGATAAGGGCTAGGCACGGCATGAAATTAGATGTGGTTGTGGTAAGATAGTTAATGTAGAGGCAATGATGGAGGTTGGTGAGTAAAGACATTGAAAATCATACAAAAGAGAAGAGCAACCGTTAAATACTGGACAAACACCAAAGAGAACTTATTAATTGGAAAAAAATAAAATTAGATCAAACACGTTGCCAATAACATATACATCATGCAAACTATGTATTCATCTAAGGTGTGGCAAAGGAACTGAATTCATTTTGATCATAAAACGTAACAATACTCTACAATTATTATGGCTGCATAAAATCGCAAATAATTTTATAAAAGTTATCAATTCCAAAATTTTGTATATGAATGATTTGTGTAAATTCTTGGCTAAGATGATGTCATTAACGGATGGTATGCCGAGAACTAACTAAGTTGGCATTTAAATGTCCTCAATGCACACAGCCTTGCCACGCTCTATGAATCTTTACGTTAATACATTACACTAAACAACCGAGGGGTCGATTCAAAAAGTACAATACATATTACAAAACATGATAAAGAGGGTCAACATTACGAGTACAGTACATTTAGACGTGCAGGCAGGGAGTACAGAAGGAAGCGAGCGGTTGGCACTCACTAGGTCGCAAGGGCATCGGATCGAATCAACAGCCCCGCGCTGGGCCGGCCGGCTGCGGGGAGCTGTCGACTGCGCACACGACAACTCCAACAACACACTACGGTACCACTCAACATTTAACTCGCCGCAACTAAGCTTACGATTACCATTAACATTCCTCATTACGCACGTACGGTAAGGCTAACAGAAAATAATAATACAACCTATGTCACGAGCGATTACACTAGCCACTATCTGCTGGTTTCTAGTCAACAAAATATGAATCAATACCAATTCATAGATAATTACAATCAATATCGACACATAACAAAGACAAATCGAGGGACTGGCGTCCCGCCAAAGATAAAGTGAGAACACAGAAGCGTGCTAAGAGAGGAAAAGGAAGATATAGATTTACAACACGGAACACATTCAACGGAACGGAGTGAAGACAGCGGCTCACCTGCGTCCCCGCTCATTCTTGAGGGTGCCGCCATACTTGGGTCTAGTCCCGATTAAGTCAATTATCTCTGGGATACAACTGGCAAATATCGCCTATACGCCGACAGACAAAACAAGACGTTCACATTCAAGTCGAGTGGCGAGCGGCGCGGAAGGGAGCCACGGCTCGCGGCTCGCTTGCGCGCCGCGCGAGGGCGGGCGAGGCGCGCGGCGCGGGCACTGGCTGTGTGTGTCTCGGGACGTGACGTGCCGGAGCTAGCGCTACAGCGTGGCGGCAGGCATCGTGTGCAAGCGAACAAATCAAACACTACGTCATCGGCAGCATTACACAACTTTACATCGGCTCTCTCCTCATCTAGTCTCGTTAGAAGGATTAAAAAGCTCAATGGTGTCTCGAGTGTGATTTACGAAAAAAGGCATGTAGTAGTGCGTCGGTCGACCGCGCGCCTGTCTCTCGTGTACGGGGAGAGGGGCGCGGCCGCCGGGAGCTAACTCTTCGAGCATGCGCCACGGCACCGAGAGACCGATTCTAGTGAAGGATTAATAAATTTCATTAGCAAACTCCGCATTCAATCAACCAAGTCAGATCGAAACCGTGAGAGGAAGCCCGCGGAGCGGGGGCGTGAGAGCAGGGTACCTGCGGCGGACGTCCTTGTTGTACCGGCCGCCGTATTTGTTCCGCTGCGCCGCCAGCTCCGTGATCTCGGGGATCCAGCTGGCGAACACAGCCTACGATACACAGCAAACACCGTGAGGTGAGCGACCGCCCCCCGCGCGCCCGCCCCCCCGGCCCCGGCCCGCGGCCGTGAGCCCTCGCGCTCGCGCAAGGCTGTGTGTTGAGTGTCGTCTGTCTGCGAGTGGCTGTGGCGTGTGGACGGGTGCGGGACTTGGGTGCCGTGCCGAGCTACGCTAGCGGGGCTACGTGGGGCAAGCCGTGACGGGACTCGTGGCGGCGGGTGCATGCAAGGCCTGGGGTCGTACGCTAACTAATCGATGAACAGAACTTAAAAAGAAATCGGTATCGCCGGTAACTAAACTAACACGACGGGCATTCGATATAGACGCATGGTAGTGCGCGCACACGAGCTGACCGGCTCGCGAAGTCGCGCGGCGGGTCTCGCGCCGGCTCCACGGCTCGTGGCGAGGGCGCGAGGCCCGGCGGCAGACCGCGCGAGGGGCGAGCGGGTGTGCACGAGTAGATAACACAATACATCTGACGGCACTGAGCAAGCTCTGTAGAGGTGATGATCTCACATTGTTCGAAGAGTCGAAGCGATGCACCCGGGAGCGCCGCGCGGCCGCGGGGTGTATCGCTTCCGCTCTCGTCTCGATCTATACATCAATTTGATACCTTTTTCCGTGTTCACGCTTCAGCTCGCCACTGTACTTGGACCTACTTCCTACCAGCTCTATAATTTCAGGAATGCTACTAGCGAACATTGCCTGCAACAGACCACGGTGTCGATCGGACGGCGAGTCTGCGCGCGGACACCGTCGTGTGGTGCACGACAATGTCCACCTCGAGTCTCGGTAAAACTATGGTGACGTACGGTAAGTGTAGCCGATAGCGGAGCGAACTCAAAAGAAAAGGAACGGGTGTGTGTCTACCGGTGATGTGAGCAACTGAACACAGCCAGGCACAGGTGCGCATGCAGAGATCGCGAGGGGGGAGGGGAGGGACGCGGCGCGGGACCGGCGCGCTGCGCGGGGCGCACGGCTCGCGGCACGTGGCACGCGGCGGACGACTCCGCTCCGACATACGAGGCTCGTGCCACCGCCCCATGTACACATCTCCGATATCAAGCTCGACAGATCCCCTGGCGGCACATTGGTGGTCATCACATAACAAAGCAAAAGTAAAAGAAAACATTCATGCAAGTAAATCATCGATCGAAGTGAAGCTCGTCTCGTACGATAGATGCTCCCTTGAAAGCGTTAGAAGGTTGCACATAGAACGCCGGCCGGACGGACCGGGCCGGCGACCGGGCGGCGGCCAGCCGTTGTCTCCCGGCCGGATCTGGCATGCTCTAGTGAGTGCACTAATCAGGCTGACGGTCATTCAACGAGTGCGTTAAACCAGTAAGTACAGATCTCTAACAAGTCCCATGTGAGCTATTATGGTAATCTTAAGGTAAGAGTCGTTATATTTCCTTTTGCTTTGTTATTCAACACGGCTCTATGCAAGGAATCGCAAGCGATGCGCGAATATAAAGAAACTTATAGCACTCCATTAAGATAACATTAGATGTCACAGACATATCAGTAGATAGTAATTAAAATCGTTTTATGTAATTTCAATCTTACTTGCCCCTCCTTGCAAATTTGTACTTAAAAAAATTGTAGTGAATTTATTTTATTTTATGTAAAATAGACATTATACGATTAGTAGATAAGTATTAGGGAGTGAAACTTACCAAGCCGACGAGTAGAAAAAAAACCAAAAATGTTCTGCCAAGAACTGTATGACAGAACACATCACCGTAACCTACAGTAGACATGGTGACTATTAGAAAGTACACGCACGTCCAATATGGCAATGATTGCGCATTGTCAAAATCCAACGGATCGCCAGAATTTTCCAACTGAAAAAAATCAAAATATGAACTAATTGTGAACAATAGAATAAGTATAATTCAGCATCAATATAAATGAAGGTGAAAGACCATTAACACTTTGTGGTCGTAATTAATTTGGATTTCCTATCTTCAGTTGATAGGAGCACCTTATTGGGTTGTGAATAAGATAGATTTAGAAAAAGTGTATGCTGACATACTACCAGAACGGTATAAAGGCTTTGGTAGCTGAAACCACTTGGTATTTGCGGTTATATGTCTGTCTTCATATACAAAAGAGTTAACAAGCCAACAAGTCTAGTAAAGATAATGCAAAATAAATTTTATCAAAGCAAAATTGGAAGGTGTGTATAAACTATTAACATTTAACACATATTTTTTGGCAGTAAATGCTACAACCGAAAGCAAACGTAAATTCAACACATCAAAATCTCAAAATATAGCAAACTTTTAGATCATTAATTTAAATTAATTTAACCAGAATTCACATAAGGATATAATATGTATAACAATTAAAATTGACGTGTATAAGGAAAAAGACTTACTAAATGAATAATGCCGGCTGCCGTAAGCCATACTGATATAAAGATAGAAACTAATTGCGCCAAACGAATTGAGCTCGATGTCTTTAATATATTGAGGTACTGCAAAATATCAGGCACGGTCATTAAGCGTAGAGCTCGGAGAAACCTTAGCCCTGGGGAAGAATAGAATATTTATAAAACAAATAAATGACAAGATATAATAATAGATAACTCAAGTATTACCTATCCACGTTCTATCCAGGTATATTGATACAAAGGATGGGGGTATCGTGAAATAATCCACAAATGAATACATCTCGAGCATGAACCATAGTTTGTCACTAGCTGCTATAAACTGAAACAGAGAAAATATATATTCGATCATTCTTATTATATAAGGGTACCACATATATTTTTATAACGACAGTAAACGAAAGACAAACTAAATAATAACATCATTAATGAATAAATAATGACAGATGCTAGATTCAAACAGTATAAGATCTGTAGGCCCGGAAATACCTTAAATAAGGACCTTTTTCCATCAGTTGACTAAGAATAAAATGATACTAAGTTATGCAAATAATCCTAACTTAGACGCATTTGGGTTTTTATATTGTAAATAATTCTAGTGCCCTTATCTCTCTAAATGGAATGGGCATAACATATTTTAAACATGCTGTGATGTGATTTGGCTAGTTATTTTACACCTCGATTACAAATCTCGACACCTCAGTTAGTAATGAAGTTCGTCTATTCTACTCAGCCGAATACCACACGGCGGGTCAACTTACCTTAGTCCCCTTTTACGACACCTCTGTAAAAAAATTAGGGTGGTCTATTCTACTCAGCCAGATATCACTTTGTTTGTTGTCCATTGATACCATTTGTATTGTTAAGCATTTCCTTCTATTATTTTTATTTATACATACTATGGACGTATAATACAATGGGCAGTGGGATAAAGCCTATCCCGTATAAGGTTACCCTAATAAGGTTAAAGTACAAATGATAACCACTTACTCGTATAAAAAAGTAGACCATAAAAAATATGTTAAAGGCAAGGTCGATTTGCTGAGTAATATTGTCACTCCATTTCTGGCATCGCTCCACCTCCTCGCTAGAAGCAAATAACAACATGTTTACATCACATATGAAGGAAAAGAGACAACACTGAAACGTACAGTCAAGCTTCTAATACACATAACAGCTGTAATTTAGGGCTAGTGGACATTAGTCAAGAGGGATTTAAGGGCCGTAACACAAACACAGATATAGCACCTCTAGTAGGTCGAATTACACATAATGGCTACGACAGTTACACGAATTTAACACAAATTAACAAATTTGGAAATACCTGTTGGCTTAGTCAAGGTAAAGTTTATTGTGTTATTATAGTCTCATTTTAATACTTTCTTGCATTTATGACAGTTATAAAAATAAATGGATGCACACTAGTAAATAATGACATATCTTGTCTAAGCCTTAATTCAGGTATTTGGGAAGTTAGGAATGACACAAATATAAATGATTTTTGAGATACTGATGTGATACGGCACTTAGCCTAGATTGTTGCAATAAAAGAGTGTGTGAATCTAACTATTAAATTCATCACAGTTGTTAATTTGAATTTATTATCCTGACTAGTATCAACACAAGCCCAATACAGAAGCTAACATTTACTATATCCAGCAAAACATTTGATCACATTGATTTTTGGGACTCACGTATTCCTTATTCAGCATTACAAGATATTTTTAAATTAATATTTTCGCTAAATTTTGCAATTAAGCTAGGCAAAGAAATGGGTGTTACCTGGACGCGTCGATGAAGTAGATGATGAGCGATGCTATACTCAGAATGAACACCAACACTACCTGAAATGGAGGGAATAATTTTGTTAAAACATTGTTTTCTCCACTGAAAAAACTTATTAAGGAATTTGGTTAAAGTTTTATATTTATGACTACAATATATTTGTAATTTATCAAACTGATAACCAATTGTTTTTCAATAGTTAAATCATTAAGTGGTTTGAGCAACAATATAGCCTAGTTAATTAAGATATAGTTTCATGCAGATATATACTTGTAGCATGTGACAGCATGTTTATAACATGTTGTGGCGACCCCACTTAGAATGGGATAAGGGCAGGAGGATGATGATGTATTCCTAAGGAAGACCAATCTATACTAATATATAAAGTAGAAGACTTTGTTTGTTTGATCGATTGTTTGAACGCGTTAATCTTAGGAACTACTGGATCGATTTCAAAAATTCTTTAAGTGTAAGATAGTCCATTTATCGAGGAAGGCTACTATGAAAAATAAGATCACGCTAAGATGATTGGGAGAGGAGCAGCTATAAAAAATAGTATGAAAACGGCAAAATTTTAATCTTTTCTTGCGAGCGCTAAGTAAACGGTAATAGTAATTCAAAACTCATATGTAACAAAATTGTTCCCCTCTAAAAGTTCAAAATAAAAGTCCGCAACAGCATATGTCTAGCTTTTAAGCTTTACCCACTTTAATCTTTTTTATGGTTCTCAAAAGACTAAATTACGGTTTTAATCTTTCCACGCGAGCGGAGCCGCTGGCAATTGCTAGTCAAGAATAAAGGAGTAACTAACGATCTGTTTACCAGAACGAGAGCCGATTCGTAGATTTAAAAAATTGGTTTATCGTCGTCAAAATTAAAGTAAAAAAAAATCCGAGATTCGTACAAATAAATCATTCAATTGCATGTCGCTTCATCAATATCAATTTTCAGTTTGTGTTTATGAGACAAACCATTCTTATTCTGCACAGATGAAAAAAATACTTTTGTATCTAAATTACTTTTGTATTATGGATCTCCGCAAAGTGACGCCTAATTCTATAAATTAAATTATCTGCACAGATGAATCTATGAAGCTCAACTAGCATATCATATAACTTGTTGGGGCAATATTTTCCACCGAGGGTAATCGGGGCTTGCCGCACCTGAGGTGTGGGTAGGTGACTAATTAATGTCACAAAATAAAGAAGATTTGTCGGCCGCGCAACACGGTGCACGGGCCTCTCAGTGAATTGCATTAAATATCGGTGTTCGGTGGATTCTCGTATTAATATATACGAAATATAATGGATAATTCGGTTTTTGTGAGTATAAACTATATTAAAGAACAATTAAAGTTGTGATTCCACGAATATAGGTGGATCAAGTTTTTTGTGGTTATACTCCGGCAAGAGCAGCGTGGACGCCATAACTTAAGAAGAAGCCTCTAAATCAAAGGTCAGTACCATTGATTATTCGGGGTGAAGATATTTCCGGTTGTCTGCCTATCCTACCTATGATCACCAACTGCAGCTATCGAAGGAACGCAGTAGGCGCGAGCATAACTCACTAATGCGTTTTTAATTTGTACTGAGCTAATAAATAAATATAACCCAACATGGCCATGAACGTGACTACTATGAAGATGAATTTATCAGGTAAATAATCTACGAACTGGCATATGTCCACACTGTTTAACCTTCACAATTATTCCAATTACGCGTTAGATGATATCTGCGCAATACAAATCTAAGCAATATACTATTAGATAGCAAAATATAATTGTTGCTATTTTGTGGTTAGTAAGAAAAAGTTCACGGTCTCACTTGATGGAAAGCGAACGATGCAGTCTAAGTTTCCCCATGTTTATTTGTATTTTTACGTAATATACAAGATGCAGGGAGGGAAATACACTCTATGGTAAAATATTGAAGAGTCAAACATAAAATTGCTCAAGACGGAAAAAGGTGTGTTATAAAAACCAGTTAGTAGGTGTGTTCAGTGAATCAGGGTCTCTAGGTAATGAAAAGAGAGGAATAAAAAGAATATTGCAGTAATGACACTCAGGGAATCAGAATGGATGTTCTTGGGGAATTTTTCGATTACAACGAACACTGCGAAGAGATGTTGTAATTTTTTTTGTGTTTTCAGGTAATTTCCGAGGTGTCGTGAATGGCGACTAAAGTAAGTTGACGCCAAGCCGGTCGTAAAATACGTAGCCAAATCATGTGAGAACATGTTTATAATATGTTGTGCTGACCCGACTTACAGAGGCTTAAGGGCAGGAGGATGATGACGTGTGAGGTGATTTCTGAATATATTAGATCTTAGAGCACCTAGAAACCGAATAATTTCCTCTTTTCTCACAAATTTTTGTCAAATAATAAAATATGTTAATTCGATAAAAAATGCGATCTCAAGCTTTGGAGTCGTGACTGAGACATAGAGTCATTATACTAGAGTAGGGGAGAAGAAGTAGAATAGAGTAGAGAGTCCACTGAAAAAAATAAGAAAAAGCTAATGAGTATAAGCTTAGTATTTAAAATAAGAACGCGTCATGGATATTTCTCTGCTAATGTGTGATTAGACAAAGACAATTATGCATTTATTTTCCCTCTCTTACTATTTATTGGACACTCGGACTCACACTCACAGGTCTGTCTATGGCTCCCCTACTTTAGGATAATAATCTATGGACCCAGAATATGGCGTTAGTGATATCTTTCACAACAGAAGATCTTAATTATCCTATATAGTGTATTATCTATGATCTTAACTTTTTGACAATTCTAATTACAATCATAGACTGATGAAACAAAAAAAACTGAGTCATTGACTTATCTAGCATGTAGGTACTAAAACTTAACATTTGCTTACTGACGAGTGATGTAATAATGCAAATGCTATATAATGCTAAATGATATATAATTATGAGTCTTATTGCGCCTTATTTTAAAATTAGAATCTTACATCATGGGCTCGTGTCGTGAATAACAAATGATTTATAAATATTAATTATCTGTGTAATGGAACGTGCGCCATTATGCAAATTCAAAATAAATTCATATTCGAACAGCTTCTTCGTCATTTAAAGACCTAAGAACAATTGCTTAAATTCCAAACAAGTAAAAGATGAAAGTAGTTGTCAACTTTGATTTTAAAGTGTATTAATTTAAAATTACAAAAATATCTTATTTGAAGTTAAAATTTTTGATTTATCCCCAATCTGTTTATCTTTTGATTGGACCTCAAAATCCGTACCGACGAGATTATAATATGTCAAACAAAAAATGTCTATGCTGTGATCATAGATATTATTTTTTTTTAATTTTAATTATAAATCGTATTCGAAATACTTCAATTATTGTGTTTTGTTTAATATCCACATCTAAGACCCAGTGTGATTATAATATTTGATCGTTACTGGAATGTCTGTATTATTTAATTTTTGATCTAATTTATAACTTAATACTTTTTAATAAAGCAGCAGTTTAAAAACACTATTAAAGAGATACTGATACAAAAAGCCTACTATACTGTTGAGGATTATTTAGATGATAAGAATGCGTGGATATAGCTACTGTCCGACCATGTACAAGATAATAATGATTTAATGTAATTAGTTATAAGTGTTATGTTGAAAAGAGCAACCGCCAAGTTTCTTGCTGGCTCTTCTCGGTAGGAACAGCTTTCTGACCAGCAGTAGAACTGACGATTCAAAAGCACTTATTAACAAGTTTATTTGAATAGAAAAATTTGAATTTGAATTTGAATAAAAAATAAATCATAGCGTCTGCCAAAGTTTTTACGATATTAATCATAACCGTGCCTGCTTGCTAACGACAGGCGAGTGACGATAAAATCAATCCGTCAATGTCTATAACTATTGACCGGTCCATCGGATATTTTGCACAAAACCGAAATCTAAAATTTTTACAAATTTTCGGCCATTTTTAAACTATATCGTTGTTTGTTATACATTATATACTTATGTATACTAATAATAAATAAAATTAATATATGAGACAAATACACACACGCATGTCCGTCCCAAAAGTAAAACAAATTTAAATAATCTTATTCTTCTTTCTAATCGTTATTCAAATAAGCTCTTTTAAGCACTTTTGAATCGTCTAGGATCAATATGATTTATAAAGCTGCCGCCTGCCTGCAGTCTAATTACCTTAGTCGCCTTTTACGGTTTATTCTACTCAGCCGGATGTTGGATTTCTCCTACCTTCATTTCTGAACCCGAAATATATAATTTAGGAAAATCGATTACTTACTATGAAGGTCGTGGTACTGTCATTCAAAAGTCAAACATGAACCGCGTAAGTCACCGCATCAAAGACCTTTGCGCTTTTATACGTAGGTGTGGTTTATTCATAATGACTAAGGTGTATATCATGCAGGCTTACATCGCGATAAGATCATATTTGAGTCATATTTGAATGTACGGTTCTCGGGATTCCAAAATATATAGGAGGAATTTACGATATTTCAATTGTAAAATCATTTAGTTGTTAAGACGGCGTTAATATTCAGTTAGGTCATTGTATGATCACTCGTAATAATGAGAGCGACCATCAATCCTATTGGTTTGATTTCATTTGATTATCAATGAGAAAAATAAATTGAAATGCTTATTGAAGAAATCATACGCCATATGGTATCCGGCTGAATAGAATAGTACCACCCTCTTTTCTTACTAAGGTGTCGTAAAAGGCGACTAAGGTAAGTTGACCAGCCGTGTGGTATCCGGCTGAGTAGAATAGACCACCCTAATTTCTTACCGAGGTGTCGTTAAAGGCGACTAAGGTAAGTTGACTCACTGTGTGGTATCCGGTTAAGTAGAATATACCACCCTCATTTAAGTGATAAGTTGACGTCAGGCAGGCGGCCGGTAGTAAAATACGTATCCAAATCCTGAGACAACACGTTTGTAACATGTTGTGCCGACCCCACTTTGAGTGGGATAAGGGCAGGAAGATGATGATGCTTATTGAAGAAATCATATAATTCAAAGAAATAGCGAAGTAGATTCCATTCATAAATAAAAACTACATTCAAACATTCATTGTGCCAACTTAAAATGTCTGGAGGGAAAAAGCAACTGGCCCCACTTGGCGAAGTACCGCCCACTTGGCGAGCCTCCGATACTATCTTGGCTAATGGCTGCAAAAAGTGTCCGGTCTCGCAGTATTTTTTATTTGCAAAAAATTCAAGTATTCGCTAGGACAAATTGGTAAAAAAATACATTGATTTATGCCCGTTTACTCTCATTAATATTGTTCGCGAATATCAAATTTGCAGAGGAAATATCGTGAACTTTCGTGCATAATTTCGGCCCATAAATAATGAACGTTCCGCATTTCTCATTATTCATTCATTTAACTGTTTTTTTTATAAATATGATTGAAGATTTCTGTTGTTAAGTGAATATCTGGTAAATAATCTATACTGATATATAAAGCTGAAGAGTTTGTTTGATTGTCTTAACGCGCTTATCTCAGGAGGTTATGGACCGATTTGAATTGTTTTGAGTGTAAGATAGTCCATTGATTCAGTAAGGCAATAGACTACGTAACATCACGCTAAGAATAATAGGACAGAAGTAGCAATAAAAAATATTACGAAAACGGCAAAATTTAAAGCTTTCCTTGAACTAAGTAAGCGGTGAAAGTTATTCAAAAACCTCGTATAATTAACTCACGATGACTAACGTTCAAAAATTCAATTCGGAAAATTATTATTTAGTTAGTTTTAATTTCTTTTAAGTTTTTTTTAATGCTTTTCTTTGTAAAATAGTTTAGTTTAGTAAATAGTTTACATGGTATATATTATATAATATTAATTAAATGTAAATATTGGGAAAAACAATTGTGACACACTCGATTTCCGTGCGGGCGAAGCTGCTGGCACAGCTAGTACAACATAACTAAAGTACCAATAAACGTAAATTGACTTAATCGTAGGTGTATACGTCTAATTTGCAAATTTCGTCAGATAAAACTGTATATCCAAATAAGTTGACCCATTTTTTTTAGGGACTGTCATTTTCAACTCACGAAATCAATTAAAAATCTGCAAAAATGTGAGTGAAAATATTCCGTAAATTATGTAAGCCGTGAGCCGCTATAGGCAGCGAGCCGATTTCTCCCTGTGTATAATCATTACACATCATTTAAAAGCAAATATATATCCTATATAGTGTATTATCTATGCAAATATATACGGTTAACGTAATTGTTAAATATGTCACGAAATATGAGAAATATATAGTCTATGGAATAGTTTATGGTGTCAGACTCATGGACAAGATATAAAAGGTCTTGATTACCTATGACGAAGCATATAAAAATAGCTCATTACCAGAATAACTTATGAGATGGATTTATTTCGATAAGACAAGCCATCTCCCATGTTACTTTCATGAATTTAATTTAAATTATTATTAAAAAATATATAATATGTTTATGGTTAAAATTAACATGTTGAAGATTACTTAAACGATTTAAAAAAGGCTTAAGGCAAAGTATTTATAAGCATTTAAAATTCCCTTGTAAAAAGTATTCTCTTAGGTACTTAAGTCTGTTATTTATAGCGCTTCCGGATTCTAGAGACAAAGAATTATTGCTCCATGGGGAGTGCATAGCATCCGTAAGTAACTTTACAGAGAAAGGTATAACGGAAAAGGTAAATTTAAACTACAATAGTAAAGTAAACAATAGCTTCAACCCCTCTCTCCGTTTTGGGAGAGAAGGGTTGGAGCTAAGACCTACCACGCTGCTCTTATGCGAATTGATAGGTTACATGTATCTCCAGAATTCTATAGAGATATGCAGGTTTCATCAAAATGTTTATCTTCACCGAAAATCTTGTAATGAAATGCAATAATCAATAAAACAGAAATTTCAAACGTGAGATCCAGCAATTTCACCTCATAATAATGGGCAAAATTGTATGGAAAATCCGCGATGAACGTCGAAAAATTAGTGATATATGGTTATTTCGTCTGGCGAAAGACAGAATGGCTTAACTGCTAATCTTTTGTTGTGAAAAAGAACACGAAAATTAAATTTGGATTGAAATTATTGAAAGGGTATTGGCAAAGAATGGTCCAGACTTAAGGTTGACAGCTTGTTTCCTTAAATTGTAACTCATTGACACAATGGAATCAGACGTAGTGTGATTATTAGATTAAACGGTGCACGCATGCACGACACGATCCAATTAGTTGAATCTAATTATGCAGAGCCTTCATGCGACTCGACATCTTGTAAGGTTGTACCCTTGACTTAAGGGGTGAAGATTTCTGATGACATTATTAAGTTTTTCCTAGTCCATTCTTTGTGATCTTGGTATCGGAAGGTTAAGTCAATATTGCAAATAAGTTGAACTGCTGCTATACCAGTCATAACAATACTTTCTGGTGTCTATTTATCGTTGAATTATGGGACACGTTGTAACTCTCTCTTTAAGGTCGGTTCCTCATCTCTGAGGAGTTCAGGAGCATCAGGGTTGTATCTGGAGTTGGTGTGTCTGTGCCTCCATATTTTTCGCTCTATTGCCTCTCTTATGATTATGAAGACGACGAGTTTCCTATTTGGTTAGTCCATCTTGCAACAGCATCAATTATATTTCTGTCTTGTATACACAGGATATAAAATTGTCGTACAGATTTGCCCATAAAATGTAGCTACCTACACACTATCTACGCTTCTCTTATACGTAGATTTCGACCAATTTTTTCCAGAAAGTCATAATTAAAACCGCAGACACGAATAAATCAAACGTTGCAAAAGTTCTCCACAGTAAGGCGAAAACGACATCACCGTATTAATTACGCAAAATAGGCATTCCGTTTAACGACTGCTTTAATGAAAGCTGCGTTTGCCGTAATACTGCCTGACTCACGATCACCTACTTATTGTACAAGGCAGTTCAAGTTTTTGTCTCGGGAATCTAGTTGACAGGGCTATACATGACATTATCTATGAACTTTATTGGCCATAATGACTAATCGCAGAAGGGTGTTTTATGCATCTGAGTGCACAGATGAAGCTATCCATTATTGGTAACTTCGTTCACTAAACCTTATCTCAGTCAAAGTGCACATGCTGTTACTTGATTTGCCTATGTATTTTCCGAGCCGCCTTCTTGATGTAAACTTAACTAAGTCGCTCGCTGAGTAGAATAGACCATCATTTCTTACCGAAGAGTCGTAAAAGGGGACTATGGTTAGTTGACTCGTCACGTGGTGTCCGGCTTAGTAGAATAGACCCTAGTAGTAGCTATTTCTAAGAGTTATTTCTTAAAGTTTAACGACAATAGTATATAATTGGATTAGTTTTTTTTTTGTTAAATTTAGTACTTGGTGCAGAATAAACTCTTTTTCATTTCTTTTCATTTAATTTTAATTCAGATAAGTGCAGGAGAATGATCATGACAGAAATTTCTAAGCGGGCAAAGCCGCATGCACAGCTAGTTGATAATAATAAAGTTGGTAGGCTTTTGTGGATTTCTACTTTTTTGGCAAAGTGCAGCTCGTTTAATACGAATTAAAAACAAAACATTACATTTAAGCTGCATTTAATATTCTAGCCAGTAATATCATAGAGTCAAGAAAGCATAATAATTGGAGCAAAATCAACAAAACGCCACAGGCCCTGAGCACGGTATAACGTTTCCGCGGGCAATTAAATAAATACGTATGCATTTTCATTTCATTACAATTTTACGGGCCTCGAAATTTATGGTGGAAATATACGAAAAGAAAATACAAGGGCTGTGGCAAACAATTTGTGATAGACAAAACGTTTTTAATTTTATATTTTGCAAGTAATGAATTGTATCAAATAATTTAAGACTATCCGCTCAGTTAAGTGTTTTATGAGACTGGAATAATAGAATTATATAACACACTTAGTATTCACTTATCACCATTCTCCTGTCCTTATCCCACTCTAAGTGGGGTCGGCACATGTTATAAACATGCTGTAACATGGTTTGGCTGCGTTTTTACGATCAGCCGCCTGCCTGACGTCAACTTACCTTAGTCGTATGTTACGACACCTCGGTATGAAGGAGGGTGGTCTACGCTACTAAGCGGATACCACACTGTGGGTCAACTTACCTTAGTCGCCTTTTACGACACCTCGGTAAGAAATGAGGGTGGTCCATTCTACTCAGCCGGATACCGCACGGCCAACTTAGTATTCACTTAGTACTGACCTAATTCAAAATTAGGTTTATTCGAGTTAACATGTAATCCTTAATTCCAAAGTTAACCATGACATCACGCTACTAACTAATAAAAAAGCTTATGTTTTCTTACTCTACCGAGTATGGGTCTGTTTAAAACTCACGGGTTATTGCTTTATATTGCTTTAAATGGGTTATTGGATTTATTGCAATTCGCCACAAAACAACATTTTAGAATAAGGCCACTTTAATATTAAGCTTGCCACAAATATCACTTGATTTGAAAGCAGTTTTAAATGCATAAATGGGGTGTGTGAATGAGTAAGATTCATTCATTCTCTTACCCTTATCCCACTCTAAGTGGGGTCGGCACAATATGTTTTCTTCTTCCATTCTCCTCTATCATTCGTCAACTCTGGCGCCACTCCTTTAACATGCATATCATTTTTCACACAATCCATCCATCTTTTTTTTAACATTGTTTTCTTTAAATAGCGGATTTTAATGGGGGGTATGCGCCGTTATGAACTTAGACCCGATATGACAGTTTACTGTCTTATATTGATATACAAAAGTAATAATGAAATGATTTTGCTATAATCCTCGATGGAAAATAGAAAATATATATAATGCTAAATGTAGAGTGGACAGTCCATTTTCATACCTGATACATGCAGGTTTCGTAAAAACATGCACCAACCTCCACCACATTACACAAGCACTAGTACACAAATCATCGTCTCTACTCTTTCTTACCGAGGTGTCGTAAAAGAAGACTAAGGTAGGTTGACCCACCGTTTGGTATCCGGCTGAATAGAATAAGCCAACCTCTTTCTTACTGAGGTGTCATAAAATACGACTAAGGTAAATTGTTGACAGGCAGGCGGCCGTTGATTAAATACATCATGTTTACAACATGTGCAGAACCCACCTAGAGTGGGATAAGGGAAGCGGATAATGATATATTAGAATTTATTGCTTAACTTTCTTATACATGTTTGAATTTTAATCGATAGAAAAAGCGAAAATTAATTACAACCCTATTATATTGTACTAAAATATTTGCCGGTCCGCAAAATATTTTCATATGTACATAGGTGAATGGGCAATAAAACGCAGGGATCCGCAATTAAATTATCGGATAAATTTTACAGTTCAAATAAAAATATTTCATGCGTTTTTATAATTGGTTTTATCATCCTATCCTATCTTATAATACTAATATTGTAAATACGAGAGTTTGTAAATATGGATGTATGTTTGTTACCAATCCGCTGAACCAATATCGATGAAATATGGCACAATTATTCCGTACACACCGCGGTAACATATAGGCTGTAGAAATCCCGTTAATTCTAGAGAAATAGAATGCCATTGAACAGCGCCATCTATTATCAACCTATCACGTGACAGCAGTCCACACAAACTAGTACTAAATATATATATGTGGGACAATTACACACACGGCTGACCGTCTCCAAAGTAACTTAATACTTAAGTTAACTGGTAAATATTTACATATATATAATAAATAAATAAATACACACACGGTCGTACGTCCCCAAAGTAACTAACTTAATACTTGTGTTATGGGTGACAGACAACTGGTGAATATATACTTATATATTTTTTAAATACATACTTAAATACAATAACCATCCTCCAAATAAATATATCTAAATATAATAACCATCCTCCTGCCTTTATCCCACTCTAAGTGGGATCGGCACAACATGTTATAAACACGTTGTCACATAATAAGGCTGCGTTTTTACGATCGGCCGCCTGCCTGATGTCAACTAATCTCAGACGTATCTTACAACACCTCGAAAGAAAGAGGGTGGTTTATTCTACTTAGCCACACGTGGCACCACATGTTATGAACATGTGGTCACATGATTTGGCTTATTATATATTTTATTTTACGACCGGCCGCCTGCTTGACGTCAAATTACCTTACCTCGGTAACAAATAAGGGTGGTCTATTCTACTCAGCTGGATACCACATGACGGATCGACTTAACTTAGTCACCTTTCACAATACTTCGGCAAGAAATGAGGGTGGAATAGACATATTCCACTCAGCCGGTGGTTAAAAATATTTCTGGCCATATTCCAGGCCACTCAGTGGTTAAAAATATTTCTGTAAATATAATTTTATTAAAGTGATATCATTGCTTAAAGTTATGAACAGTAAGTTAGTAATGTACAAGTTGTTTAGCGCGTATAGGCTTTCCACTTCCTTGACCTTATTAGTAGGTTAATCGTATCAGAAACGTCCTCGCTTTTGTTCCACTTTTGCTGACATAATGTAAATCTTAGTAACTTTGAACTATATTAAGTTAGTGTAAGGAATACATGATAGTAATAAATGTTACATATCGCACACTCAGAATTAACGCTGGATAGAATACTAACCCCCTAATTTCTTACTGAGGCTTCATTTTGTACTGTCGTAAAAGGCGACTAACGTAAGTTGACCCACCGTGTGGTATCCGTTTGAGTAAAATAGACCACCATCTTTCTTACCCAGGTGTCGTAAAAGGCGACTAAGGTAAGTCGACCCGCCGTGTGGTATCCGGCTGAGTGGAATAGACCAACCACATTTCTTATTGAGGTGTCGTAAAAGGGGACTAAGGTGAGTTAACCCACCGTGTGGTATCCGGTTGAGTAGAGTAGACCACTTTCTTTCTTACCGAAGTGCCGTAGACGGAAGAAAAATAACCATTAAGGTAAGTTGACGTCAGGCAGGCGGCCGGTCGTAAAATACGTTGACAAATCATGTAACAACGTGTTGTGCTGACCCCACGTACAGTGGGACAAGGGCAGGAGAATGATGATGTTAAGGTTTATAAATAAATTTTTCATAATTGCGAATTTCCCAGGTTCATAGATTCTTTTGTGCAAAACCTCTGTCTGCGAGGCCTATTTGGACAGGGTCCAAGTGGAAAGTATATTGGTACTTCGATTAAGGCAACATTTATGGTTGGGTTGCCGTTCGCAAACAATAAATGTCGGGAAAAGGTTGAATCATAAAATTGTTTGATTTAGATTTCTTTTAGGTTTACGGCAACAATTGGGCGGTCAGAAATCAGTTTTTCTGTTAAAACTTATATGTATTATTCATATTTGCAAGTTATGAGAAAAAATCTTTAGAGAAGTCTGGGGATATGTGTAACATTGGAGCAGATTCGGAATCTCGGAAACGGCTCTAACAATTTTCCTGAAATTCAGCATGCAGGAGGTGTTGGGGAAGAAAAATCGATCTAGCTAGCTTTTATTTAAAAAAAAATAGTTTTATCCCTGTTTTTGGGCATTAAAAAAATACTATAATTTACATTAAATATATAAAACACTATTTTTGCCGTTAAATGACAAGTCAGCGTAGCTTATTCGGGGAGCAGGTAGTCTCGAGAAATGAAAATACCTAGAATTGAGCCCCACCTACCCAATTATTTATCTTTTTTTCAACTTTCTTTTTTATATTGTAAAATCGAGAAATGAAAATACTTAAGATCGAGCTCCACCTACCCCATTTCTTTTAATTTTATTTATTATATTTATTCTATTTCTTATTTATTATATATTTTTATTGTTTTTTTCAAGTTTTTTAATTTTTTATTTTGTAAAAAATTACCGAGCAAAGCTCTGTCAACCAGGTACCAATATTTTGATAACCATAAAAACATTTTTATGGTTATCAAAACACTATATACGGTTTCAATCTTTCCACGTGGGCTGAGTCGCTGGCGATTGCTAGTATTATAAAAGTCATAAATGTGATGATGCTATTCATGCTGATCTGAATGCTGAATTATGGGCGAATTTCGACCAGTAACCGACCAGTAGTAAAATTTTAATAAGCGATACTTTTCCTTTGACAATACTTTTTAAATTAGGCACGTTTGGAAAGTTAGCGCTATTGTACAAAGAACTCGCTGCATTGTGTACAAGCTTTGAACAATAAGGGCGGGCTGCTTGTGAGTGGGGAAGCTTTTTAGGAACAAAACATAACAAGCGTTTGAGGCGCTTTGGCGTTAAATTATCCCATTAATAAGGCATGTAAGAGGAGTGGATGCAATATTAACAGTATCTGGATATTTAGAACTATAATATATATTAATATATTATTACTAGCGGCCTGCCCTTGCTTCGCACGGGTATAAAATATATATCCCATGTCAGTCAGTGTAAAAAAATGATTAAAATCGATCCAGTAGTTTTGATTTATTCATTACTGCCCGTGGCCCGCAAGCGTTAAATTTGGAGAAAAACAATTTCCTCTCCCTATACCAAGACGATTTCCTGCTATCTTTGGAATATCTAAACTCATATAGTACATTTTTACTTATTTACTTTTACATTTTACCTATGTATTTTATTTTTACAATTAATTACAGAATGTCTTTAAAAAAACTCTAAAAGATTCGAAGTGCTATAGGTTGAAGCGCGGCGTCCTCACGGCATTTTAAATCTGTAATATCTCCGAAAATGTTCATTTAAATTGCATGCTGTAAACGGCCATATTGATCTATATTAAATCAACAATTTATTTAAGGTACTCAATTGGATAAGGATTAATGCTGTATTGTATAAAAATTGCTTTGAACAAAAGGCATCATTTTTCGTAAAAAGTAAATGAAAAAAACTGCTATTGTGGGTTATCCATAAGAGATAGATATATACCATCGCGGACTTTTCTGTAGGCCTTTTTAAGGTGTACAAATACTTACTACATCATTTTGATCAATCTCGTAGGGTTTAGCCTGCGTTTGCAATGTAAGCGGAAAAAAATGTAATTATTTACAGAAACCTCAAAAATTACAGTATTTCTCTACTTCGTATTGAACGTTATTATACGTATAAACCTTCCTCTGGAAACACTCTATCTATTAAAAAAAACCGCATCAAAATCGGTTGCTTAGTTTTAAAGTTTTATGCGTACATACGGAAATATGGACTTTGTTTTATAATATGTAGTGATAAAGCAAAGTCCCCGAAAGTTGGTCTGTATGTGATCGATTTTTATCTACTAATTTGTGATTGAGTTTTTGGGGACTCTATCTTATCTTACTAATATTATAAATACGAAAGTTTGTTAGTATGGATGTGTTTATTACTCTTTCAGGGCGAATCCGCTGAACCAATATCAATGAAATTTGGCACAATTACTCCGTATACACCGGGGTAAAAAGTAGGTAATAGAAATCCTGTAAATTCTAAAGGAATAGGATGACAGTAAAAAGCGCCATTTATTATCAATCTATCACGAGACAACAGTCCACGCAAACAAACTTGCGAGTAAAAGCTAGTATTATTATAAAGCAAAGTCCCCAAAAGTTGTCTGTATGTGATGTGATGTTTTTGGGGACTCTTTATAATAAGATATAGATGTTTTACAGACAGACCTTCATATCTTTATTATTAATTAATATAATTAAATATTTTTATATTTGTTAATTTGATAGAAAAGAATAAAAGCGAAAAATATGCTGTGCCAACCATAGGAGTAAGGATGAGGGATAGTGGCAGGAGAATGATTTGTAAATTCGCATGGATTGGACCACCATCGCTTGTTTAATCAGCTCTTTAACTATAAGCATTAAAACAACGATAGCCCAAATTCCAAAATAAAAACATAATGTTTGCTTTCATCCAAACACGCGGAGAGTTAAAGCCGTTAAACGAGATTAATAGCCGTTGAATCAGTGCCATTTAAACGTATTGTAGCGTGCTTACTACGATAATAAAAGTGGGTAAGTAAACCCCATAAAAATCAATTCAACGCTTTGTTTATATTATATTTAGATTACATAGAATATGCGGAATTATTTAGAGAAGAGATCAACAGAGAATTATATTCATATCTCTATCTGTTAAGTTTTTATTTAAATACTGGTGGAAGGCTATATACTACATAACATCAAGCTAAGAATAGGAGAGGAACAGCAATAAAAAATATTACGAACGGAAAAATTTAAAGCTTTCCTTGCGTGCGCTAAGTAAACGGTGAAAGTTATTCAAAAATCATGTATTACAAAATTGTTCCTCTCTAAATGTTCTAAATAAAAGTCCGCGACAGCATACGTCTAGCTTTGAAGGTTAGGGTACTTTAACCATTTTTATGTTTATCAAAATACTAAATTACGGTTTTAATGTTTGCACGCGGGCGGAGCCGCTGGCGATTGCTAGTAAATGATAAAAACCAAATGACAATTTTACGATGAAATTAATATTACCTCACCTTATAAAAGTAAATAAGTTAGGTATTAAAAATAAACTAATTACCTCAAAAATGATCATCATCTTCATCATCTTCCTGCCCTTATCCCACTCTAAGTAGGGTCGGCACAACATACTATAAACATGTTGTCACATGATTTGAATACGTATTTTACGACCGGCCGCCTGCTGACGTCAACTTACCTTAGTCATATGTTACGACTCCTCGGTAAGAAAGACGGTGATCTATTCTACTAAACCAGATGCCACACGGTCGTTCAACTTACCTTAGTCGCCTTTTACGACACCTCAGTAAGTAATGAGGTTGGTCTATTCTCTTCAGCTGGATACCACACGGAGGGTCGACTTAGTCGCCTTTTACGACACCTCTGTAAGAAATGAGGGTAGTACTATTCTATTCAGCCGGCTACCACACGGCGTAATTACCTCATAAAACTTTAATTCCTTTCATTACATTTTTATTTATTATATACTTTGTAAGAATCATGAAGGTAATACAGATGCAAAATTAATATATTGGACTTCGATTCGATGGAATAATTTTAAAAGTCATCATTACACGCTACGTTGAACAGAAAAATGTATTGCATCGATGCATTCGGGTAGAAAAAATATGTATATGGGATAACTAGAATTGTTACGCGGCCTATTTACGTCGGATGCTGTTCGTGGGAATATTTACACTTTAACTTATTTTCTAGTGGAAATAAAGCCGTTTTTTGTTTGTCCGTTTCATTCGACGTGCGGCGATGTCGCACGCTGTGACACGCGTGGTAAATATAGGAGGTTAAATATAGCCCACTCACATGGGCGGTGGACATGGCAGACTTTGCTTTCGATTGTAAAACATTCATGCTATTTATTCTTTCCCTACTATTCCGCGGTTTAATCAATGTTAGAACATTCTTTTTTTTAATAATGCGATGGTACAAACTTTTTTTTACATGTTTGGGTGAGCATAGGCGAGACTGAGATGGATATGTAGACATATGTTCCATTAAACAAACATTTGTTTCTTTTAAAACAATCTTCTAACAATAACAAAGCAAAAAGAGAATTAGCGACATTTTTGGTCCGTTCACGCATGATGCGATAACAGTGAGAAATAGAGATTCATTTTATATACATATATTCTAGCTGTGCCAGCGACTCCGTCTGCGTGGAAATCAGTGTCACAAAATTTAACCCCAATTAAAATTTTTAACATAAGTAGTTTTTGCGAGTTAATCATAAGAGGTAGAGACATGCTATCGCGGACTTTTATAGTTCTTTTGTAGATCTACAATTGTCTAGTACATTACTTTAGTGTATCTCGTGCATCGCGTGAACCAACGCGATGCACGTGAGTAAAGTTCCCAGTAGGCGAGTTTTCTACACCCTGCGACCCCTTCAACACAATTTACACATAAAGGTAATGTACTATTTATCTTCCGTAAGAATTGAACTATGTTTTAGAGAAAACCTTACTAAAATCAGTTTAATAGGTTTTGAGAAAATTAATCACATACAGACAGACAACTTTTGGGGACTTTGTGTATTACATGTATAATATATAGACTATCTTTTACTGCGTATTCGAAAAGCTTAGCATTTATAACAGCCTATTGTCTAAATCTCGTATCATCTAGATGTAACTGTTATAGTAAGGACAAGTACGGCTTAAGGCAGAACGGTACAGAATTGTTTGCCATTTCTAGCGATTGTCAGTCAGTATTAAGACATGAAAATGGCAAAGATTGTGATTTGTGAAGTACAGAGGGAAGTTTCTGGTGACCAATGTCACCCATAGGGTGAGGCCAAATCTTAACAACGTGTGAAGGCTAGTGATAATTTAGTAATTAGTCATCACGCCGTTGTAAACGTGAACAGCAAACTATGGGTAGACATGTTTGTAAATTCTGCTAATCATCACTGCAATCAGGAATGATCAATTATATTACTGTTGCGTAGAAAACGCCTTTGGTACGATGATGGTTATTCCAGCTTTAGCCGGTTACGTTCAAAGCAAAGATTTCGGAATAAGAATTTATCTGATTCCTCAGTCTGGTGATTGCATGTCCAAATTTTTAGACAGTCGCTGTTAATTACAAAGACCAACAACTAAATCTTGACTGGGAACCGTCAAAAGCAAAAACTCCTGAAAGCTTTTTAATAATAAAATTTAACATAAGTATTGATGCCAGGATCAGAATGTTGGGCAATAAAGAACAGGATAATAGAAAGATGCATGTAAATGAAATGAGAATGTTAAGGTGGGTATGTGGTGTGACAAGATTTGATAGAATTCAAAATGAGTATATAAGGGGCATTCAAAATAGTTTCCATAATGTGAGGGAAGAAAAGATGAAAAAACTGTTGAATTGAGTGAAAAATGTTATGCTTATAAAAGGAGGACCAGAGTTGACAAATGATTAGACAATCGAAGATCAAATGCTGACCCCACTTATAATGGTATAAAGTGTAAGAAAATGCTGATTTGATACCTTTATATAGGAAATTATTGCACTGTGATAAATCACAGCTTAAATCATTGCGCCAAATTTATCGAATCATAATAACTGCGAAGTATAAAATTCTAAGACTTTTCGTTATATAACTAGTTAGATATATTTCACTCAACCTTCGTAAAGCCTTAATTACTTCCCTCGGCAGTTAAGTGCGCTCGAACGTGAATGTTTAGAAATCTGAAGAGTTCTTATACACGTCTTATTTGCATGTATCACATATGAAAAGGGTTAATTTCTCTACATGAGCAACCTCACCTACCTCTTCAGAACCTCTTCATAAAATATATTTTGAGTTAATTTGCATTTTTTTGGTGTATACATATTGTAAATGGATATTGCAAGAGGTCGCTGCAATCGTGCGTATTACCAGTGTAGCTGATGGATAGCGAACTCACCGCCGCTCCCTTTCATCGGGCGTCCTACGAACACACCCGAGTGTCGGTTTAATACGCAATAACAAATGGAGGTAGCGATGGCAACAGAATAACAAGCCATCTTGTGTTATGTGACGTTTGCTTTGGGAGATGTAATTACGAGTGTGATAATAAAAGTTAAATTATAGGTCAGGGTTTAATTAATACTCACTTCTGGACTTTCTTTAACAATATGTATCGGAATTCTAACTTCAAAATTTAAAGCTACTTAAATTAAAAAATACCCTCTAATATGTACTGTGTTTCCTCTTCTCGAATGAAACACACTAATGTACTATACTAGCTGTGCCACCGGCTTCGCTCAAGGAAATCAGTGTGTCACGAAAAATTTCCGAATTGAAATTTTGAACAATTAATTATTGTGAGTTAGTCGTAACAGATAGAGACATATAGTCACAGACTTTTTATTGAACAAAGTCAGCAAAAGCTGTCTCTACGTAAACGGATTTTTTTACGGTTTTTACACAAAGATAAGGCAAAAGTGCAAATATTAAGGAAGGTTTAGGTTAATGGTTCATTCTCTGGAACGGCTTAATTTATTTGGATGGGACTTTCACTGAAAGATAGATTTGTGAAGCAACATATTTGCTACTTTGTATCCTAATATTCCCGCAGGGTCAGAATCAATGCATCAAAAGCTTGATGTCCGCAAGGCCGCGAGAAAACCTAGTTATACTCGAAGAATAATTCTCTTAGTTAAAGTAAGCTTAAGTATTCTTGTTTCTAAAAATAAAGAAAGCGTAAAAGTAGAATGAATTGGGGAACAATGGAGCCTGAATTTAAGATGTCGCTTTTCTCAGTGGCCGTTGTTCCTTTGTTGTGTATAAAAGGTTTGCGAGACGATTTACAGAGTCAATGAACTCGGAAAATTAGACGGGACATCGTGTAAGGAAAGTAGGGTAACGTGACAATGTGGATTGCCTTTATTTGTCTCTTTGCGAATGAAAGAATAAACCTGTATTCTTTTTGTATACATCGCACTAACAATAGTATGCTTAAAGTTTAGTTAGCTACGGGATTCTTGTTTTATAAAATTATAAAAGCAAACTGGGATATGTTGATGTGTATTGACATATCGTTTTTTTCTAACAACAGCCCGTTAATTCATTTCATAGAGTTATTATTTTAAGGAAGGGTATGTATTACAATAATTAAAATCCTCCTACATTTATTCCACTCTAAGTGGGGCACGACATGTTATAAATATATTTGTTGTCAAATAATAATTTGACAACATGTCGATCGTATAAGGGGGTCATATAAGGCGACTAAGGTAGGTTGACTGGCTGAATAGTATCCGGCTGAGTAGAATAGACCACCCTCATACTTACCGAACGACTAAGGTAAGTTGACCCGCCGTGTGGTGTCTGGTATTGAGTAACCACCACCACCACCCTCTCTCTTGCTGAGGTATCGTAAAACACTACTAGGGTAAGTTGACGTCAGCCAGGTGGTAGGTCGTAAAATATATAGCCAAATCATTTTGTGCCGATCCCACTTAGAGTGGGATTAAGGCAGGAGGATGATGAATTTGTAAGTCAGAGTTCGAAGGGCCCCTGAACTTGTTAGCCTCGGGAACTGCCATCTCTCCGGTAAATACAATGAAATAAATCTTGTGTTGTAGAACTGAAATTCTGCGCTAAAAACTACGTCTGACAACGCGAGTGGATAAATAAATTATGGAGATAGCACTGGAAGATTCTTGTTTCGCGCAAGAAATATAAAATTCTTTCACATCCCCGCTCCCGTCTTGGAATATTTAAAAGACTATATTTCCAGCAAAAACCTGGGAACCGTCGCTTATTTCGAAAAAAGAGTTGAGTGGTATTTTGTGGGTGTAAAAAGATTTTATAGTGTGGCCTTAATTTGTTGGTACCTAACAACTAAATTTGTAATTTGTTAAAAGCTTTTATTTAACCTGCAATGTATGTGAAGGAATCTTGCAAGTTAAATTTGACCCACTTCCCGGTGTCAGATTAAGCTGATATTTGACATACTGGTGCAGTACCGATGTCAATGCATGTTTATAGTAAGCATGACCTGATGATACTGCCAGGATTGACTCCAGACGAGGTACTCTTCAACATTAGTCATGAAGTTTTGTGCTGATTCGCAATAGCTAAGCGGAAAGACGGAAAGAAATTTAATTTAATAAAATATTATAATTTTATTAATTGCTTTTTAATACAATTTATTGTTAAAAATCCTTCTTAAAGTAGAAAATAAATAGAATTGAAAAAATCCTTTGAAATAAAAAGCGAATAATAATGAAAACTATTAGTAGGTATTAGTAATTAAAAAGCGTGTTAGCTTTCTCATTATATTATATACTCGTATATCGAAAGGGTATTCGAAAGCGTGTTTATTTATTCATTTTTTTTTATATAAAAGTTTAATAAAAAGCGACCTGTAGGAATTGAACCTAGATTTCGAACTTTTTCGGTCCGCGCGATACCATTTTTTGTTTTGAGTTTCTTTGATTGAACGTGTTAATCTCAGGAACTACTGGACCGATTTGCGAAATTATTAAAGTGTAAGATAGTCCATTTATCGAGGAAGGCTATGGACTATAAACATCTTGCTAAGATGAATAGGAGACGAGCAGCAATAAAATATTGCGAGAATGGCAAAATTTAAAGCTTTCTTTGCTACTAAGTAAACGGTGAAAGTTATTCAAAAATCTCTTACAATTAACTCACAATAACTACTTTTATGTTCAAAATTTTAATTCGGCAAAAATTTGTGACACACTGATGTAAGATTTCCATGCGGGCGAAGCTGTTGTCACAGCTAGTTTTATATACAATTTTAGCTGTGTGGTATCCGGTTGAGTAGAATAGACTACCCTCTTTCTTATCGAGGTGTAACATAAGTAAGTTGACCTTGGCAGGCAGCCGTAAAGTCATATCATGTGACAATATGTTTGCCCACTGTTACGACACCTCGGCAAGAAATGAGGGTGGCACTATTCTATTCAGTCGTATTACCACACAGCGTTCGTATTAGTATTAAAGGAACTCAAATATAATCTGTTTCTAGTTGTACCATTGGCATTACATAAATTCCCTTTTACCGTAGATTAAAGTACATTATACAATTTTTTCACAATTCCGTTGATTCATAGAAAATGTCGAACGCCTACTTTTGTGTAATGGGTTGTTATTTATGGCATTTCACATCGCACTGCTTTGATCGGCCACTATTTAATTTAAACGTTTCACGATAAAACGTTCAATAAAACGATACCAGGATTTTAACAGTTGCGTCGGCTCCCCGCCCACGAACCGTATCGATTATACGCCTGTCAGTTTTTCCGATTGCTGACTTCATCATCCTCCTGTCCTTATCCCGCTCTAAGTGGACCCCACTTAGGCACAACATTTTACAAACATGCTGTCACATGATTTGGCTGCGTTTTTACGACCGGCCGCCTGACGTCAACTTACCCTAGTCGTATTTTACGACACCTCGGTGAGAAAGAGGGTGGTCTATTCTACTCAACCGGATACCACACGGTGAGCCAATTTACTTAAGTCGCCTTTACGAGACCTCGGTAAAAAAAGGGTGGTCTATTCTACTCAGCCGGATACCAAGCGGCCTGTGAATTTACCTTGATCGCCTTTAAGACACTCTGGTAAGAAATTTGGTCTTTTCTACTCAGCCGGATATACCACACGGCGGTATATTAAACCTTAATATAGTCAATTAAATTGTTAAACCACAAACTTTAGTTTCCACTTATTACAAATACATACAACATAGCAACAAGTTTTCAAAAAGTTTAACTTAGTGTATGAATGAACAAGCGTTTATCTAACGAAAATGTCAACACGTTTCAGACAAACATACAATATTTTATAGACTTTTATTTCGCTGTCCACGTTTACGACTTTTATAGAGCTTTAAACTAGAAAAAAAAAATAGTCGTTTTCCGTCAATAGCAATCCAATATTGTATCAAAAAATTATTTATTCGGATGTAGCCCGTCAAAAATGAAATACGCAGCGCTGATAGAATATTTTATTACGTTTATGAATTTATTTTATGTCTGTAAACGAGCAATTCTTGTATAAGCTCCAACGATTTTTACGAAATTTAGGGCCTGTTTTACAAGTTACTATTAAAGTGTCGAATAGTTAAAAAAACAATAAACTAAGTAATAGATATAGAATAGATTAGAATAGAATACACTTTATTGCATACCATAACAGTACATGAAATTAGCAAAAAAAGTATTAGAACAATAACAGATATGTGTCTCTAAAAAGTGAAAAATTTTATATTATAAAATTGCGGCCATTTTGAAAGAGATATTTGCGATCCAGCAGATAAACAAAATAACAGCCACATGATCTACCTGTTAACTTATTAAGGACTTAAAGTGCTGAATAAGCCTATCAGAAACCTGAGAAACGCAAAATTCCGAGATATGAGTCAGATATGTTCCGAATAGGCTAACTGACAGTTTATTGGTAACTTGTGAAACAGGCCTTCATAGTAAAAAAATAGTGATTGTAATGGAAAATAAAAATATTTTTTTGCTATAATGCGCCATAAAAGAAAATATATGCAATGTTAAAGGTAACTTGTGAAACAGGCCCTTAGTATACAGTATACTTGCTTACGTCCTACAAGACCACGTTAGCCCTTACGGGGTTGTTTACTTAATACTCGCCGTACTGATTTTTTAACACTTATGATGCTCGTAATCGCTCGATCGTTATTTTTTTTAAGCTAAGAGTATTTATTTATTTATACAAACGGATCTCCAACAGCATAACATTTTATATAACCCAAAAAATCTCCAAATAGTCTTAAATTAATTACGTAGTACCAATTACAGGCAATCACATCATTCTTAGTAAGAATTCTACAATTACAAACCTCAAAATAAACAGAAAAACAAAAGATAAGAAAATAATGAAAACATAAAAAAGGAACGCAACATTAAGGTTCCAACTTTGAACTTAATTTTTTTTTATAAATGATGAAAGCCCATCGCAGCCAATATCCGGTGATAATATAACCATTGTGCTATTATATAAGCGCGAGATACGTGATATCGAGGTATTCTTCCCAGTTTGAATGGATTGCGAAGAGATTTACGAGGTTCATTTATATTAAATCTACTTAAAAGTTCATGGTTATCAATTTTCCCATTGAAAATTTTATGCACGAAACAAAACGACGACAAAAATATATAAGTCAATTATATTACGAAGGCTGAAAATATAACCAGCAGTTCTTCCTTAAATAACATAACAAGACCTCAAGGTATCGGTAGTAGATAGCCGACGCCTAGGGAAATCTAGGCCGCGACTCGGCATACAAAGTGTTATATTTACAAAAGGATAAACGACTCCCTCTGGTCCCGCCCTATTTCATGTATATTGCCTTTATGAGGCGAGTACATGTCTCCTAGGTCGCTCAACTCAGGCACATCGTCGCCTAGGTCGATCAACCCGTAAATTTGTTCATAGATTTGAATGTTCACTACTCTTATATTAAAACTAGCAGAGCTTGCGCCTTGGACCGCATGGTTATCAGTGTGTCACAAAAGACACAGAACATGTTATTGTGAGTTAACCACAAGAGATAGAGACATATTATTGCAGATTTGCTTGTAGCATTTTTGTAGATCTAAAATACTCTAGCACATTACTTCAGTGTATCTCTGCTGGTTTAAGCAGCGCACGCGACTAAAGCTCCCAGCAGGCGCGTCTTTTTCAATGGCGCGATCTTATTAACACAAGTTATGTAAAACTGTGATGCTATTAATCTATATCTTCAAGAAAAATCTTTTTTGTGAAATTTGAAGAAAATCCCTCAGATACAGACAGCTTTTACGGAATTTGTTTAATAATAAGTATAGATATTCATTTTTCAAGTTGTCTTTTACAAGGACTTTCAATCCGTCAAATTATAATGAAGCTACCACTGGTTCTGTTGAGAGGTTTTACAAGACTTCGCAACGCTGTTTTATGTAGTATCGTCAATCCAGCATCTTAGGACCCAACGTCCATCAGTTATCCATAAAATGTGCCCGACCCATCGTTATTTTAACTTAAACTACTCTTCAATGTATCTAATATTTATTATATACGGCTCGATTGTGCTTTATCATGTGGAGATACTTTTTGATGAATACATCGCGATACTTAAAATAGTGTTTATGCTATTAATACTTTAAATAACGATCCACGATCTTGGGATGTGGAGATCATGTTAAGAGACCTGTATTCAGCTGTAGACGACCATCGGTTAACGAAAAAGAAGAAGATTTTAAAAAACCATAAACCAAATCCTGACTAAAAATCACGCGTCCATCCTTAAACGAAGTGAAAAAAGGACGTTTATCGAAGCAGCTACATATAGGCGGCACAAGATTATGTGGCTTGGATATTCCCTCAAAACACATATCCAACGGTAGACATCCAGTGGTTGAAGAGAGAGAGCTGATGAGATGTGAAATGTTTTGGCTAAGGACGTTTCGAGACTGACTTTATTCAATAAAAGCTGTATAGCCATGAAGTAGTACATGTAATATAGCCTGGTACTTGAATGCTCACCGCACACACTCCAGCGTTTTATTCGCGAATCCTCATTAAATAACACATTGCACCGAACTACCTATTCAGCAATCCTTTTATACTCAAGACCTTCCTTTTTAATTTTAAGGTCGCGTTTCAATAGCCGTACATAATTATATATTTTTTGTTTTCAGAAATGATCTTCAATTATTATACGTTCATAAAAAAGATGATTAATAAAAGAAACTTTTTTACCTTTCTTTGAAATGGTCTTTTTATAACTCATCAAATTAAAACGTAATAAACAAAACTATGATCATACCTTAGCTACCTACGTTTCTATAAATGAAAGAAATAAAAGCTTAAAAGTAAATACTGGCTTATTGAAGTAAAAATTATTATTATAGTTGCATCATGGTTACAAGTATTTCAGGTTTAAGCTTAGTAAGATATAAACGAATAATTCAAAAATAGATTGCATATTTTAAGAGTTCTAATTGATTGACAATGCGAAATTAGTAAAAGTTATATATATATATATATATATATATATATATATATATATATATATATATATATATATATATATATATATATATATATATATATATATATATATATATATTATCCGTCGAAACATTTTAGAACACATAAAATGTACTAGTGTTAAGAAAAAAAGTAAAAAATTAATGTGAACAAAACGAGTATTCGTACAGGTAGTGAATTAATTAATTATGTAAAGAGTCGATTTAAATGAGACATATTTTAGGTTGGTATTGTTTTACCAAATAAGTATGAACATTAATTTCCCTTAAACATTAAAAACTAGCAATGCTGTGTGGTTTTACCTGCAAAAAAAGGTTCCTGAGAAAAAAGCTAGGGTACTTTTTTATCTGGGACTTTTTTCATAGAATAAAATTAGCTTGTGTAATTCAAGACTAGACCTTTCAATATGCAAAAGTATAAATTCGTTAAATCGTTGAACTGTTTCAACTTTCCCCTTTATAATATTAGTAGGCTTACTGTTTCCTTTCTTATTATTCTAATGTAGCTATAGCCCTACCCCTAATCAATAAATGACGGGGTTATGTTAGTGCGGAAAAACACGCAAACTGTCGGCCGCCATAGATCCCCGTCCGACCTTGTTTGCCATGATTGATTAGCGGTGTTTACCCCGCTAGGCCCGTTGAAATGGCAGCGGCGAAAGATTGGCGATATTATGATCTATTGATGTTTGAGATTGATTATTAATAGCACGAGTGAAAACAACAACATTTTAAACATAGTTTGATTATAAATCACTCACTACATTTGCTAATATAAATAAAAACTGTAAAACAAATTCTTAGAGAAATACATCATACATTAGGCACGAGTGTTACAGGTTGGTTCAAATCATAGTAATAGATAATATTGAAGGGAAAAGAATGGATAATGTAAAAACTCGTGGTTGCGGAACATCAGAAAGTGGACTTAAATTCCGTTGAGCAATTGTTTCGTTTTGGAAAGCATAGGCTTGTTGACAGTATGGTAACAGAACATCTTCAGTAGTGAATAGGCACGAAAAGATGAAGAAAAAAAAAAGACTGACGTTAATCAAGTTAAGATTCCTGATTAGACAAATCGGGATCTTCGTAGACGTCATTAATATGGATGTGTTAAATTTGAAGCAATTTTTAATCCAAGGACTACTGAATACTAGTGTGCATTGTGTACCCCACATTGATAATGCTATCGAAAAATAAAATATGATAATTTTTGTTTTGTTGCATACTTAAGCTTATCAGAGTATTGAGAAGTTTTAGCAGCCACGGGAATGTGTAAAATTGCATTAATCCCCCAAGTAAAGCAGTAGTTCGTAAGTAATCTACTCAAGACAAAAAACTTCTATATCTTTATCCCTGGATAGAATGCTTAGAGCTTGCTTCAATGAGGATTTGCACATATATATTCCTGGCATCCTCAAGGAGTATACCACATAGCCTTTCACAAGTCTGTTTATGTTTAAAACATACTTTTACCAGTATTGGTATAGCAACGGGTTAAGTATTTTACTTTTAAAAGGGCACGCTAGCGAAAATATAAACTCAGATCCAAATATATCTTGGAAGGTCGCGACCGAAATTTTATGTTTCACTAAGTGGAATAATTTATTTCACAGGACTACATAATAAAAAAATTTGAGACAAACCTTTATCCACAAACATATCTTTTATGACTTGCTTTGGAAGTTTGAACAAGAACCTTAATAAATTAGGGGATTATTACACATCCTACAGAATTATCACGAGATTTACAACAGACCACGTCAGAATTAATCAAAGCAACCTAGCGATCTTGTTTGCACAGCTAACAGTGTCGTTACGGAGTAATTTCACGGAGAATTAAACCATTAATTTGTCAATATGCCACCGGAAACGGGGCGTTATACATCAAGATTATTAAACTGTAAATACGAATTCCAATTTAAATTATTATTTATTTAAAGAAACTTCCAACCAAGTGCTTTTGTATCATTAAGCCTATTTCTTTAGTCCCACCGTGGAGATTTTTAATTAGACTTATCTCATGATTGTGAAATGTCAGAAAACAGTTGAAAACGTATATTTCTCATTTAAATCATCCTCAATAGTATCTTGTTTCGGTTGAATGGCAAAATTAAAATTGATTGTAAAATTATAAAATCGTATACCAAAACTTATTAACGAATTAAATAATGAGCTGGAATGATATATTATATACTCGTATTTGACTAAACGAGTTCAAAATATGAATTTGGATGGGTGAAATAAAATCAGAAAAGAATTAGGAAAAAGGAAGAAAAAAGAATTACTGATTTGGTTAAATGTGATTTTAATGAGAGTGGTAGTTATTGTGGGTACAACAACTGTCTATGCAACCTCTTGCTGAAGACTGATATTGGATTCTTCAGATTTTCGAGTATAGAGTGAAAAATCTCTTTAAAAAGACATTTTAAAGCAGTGAACGAAGCTTAGTCAAATGTCTGTAAGATTGTAACGTAGAATACTTTAAGAAATGATGGAATTATTGAGCTGGAGATGTCACCGTGCACGATAAAATCGGTGATTATGATTCAAAACAAACATTTTATAAATAATACGCACATTAATATGATTGTGAGTGGACGTGCGGGGACAGCTGGCATGGCGCCGGGCCAAGGAAAAACTGTGATGCCAAACGTACAACTGTGACGTAGGCGATTGGACCTTTTTTTGATAACACACTGGCATTGGAATACAGTCATCTGTAATTGGATGTGATGACGCAGTATTAGATTAAAGAAGCTTACGCAGATGGTCGCTTTATTTCTTTTTTATTTATGGCAAGACTTTCCTCTCTATTGTATTTTGAATGACGCATTACCGAATATTCAACTTAAGTGTTGCATGGAAAGATTTTACTCAGTCGCTTATTTACAGTGAAGCCGATCTATAGTCAATGCTGGGCTATTTAGGATTTTTTCATATTTCCTATCATTGTGATAGATCCTTATGAAGACTTTTGATGACTTCCATCCATAATGTTTGTAGTGCAGCTTTAGGTTCGATTTCATATCCCAAATTGTCGCTTGTAGTCTGTTTCGGTAGAAAACTTTGTAATAGCGATTTCGTGTACTAGCAAGAGGTTATTTAGAAGCTGTTAAGGGATCTATCAGTCAGGTTTGACTATATCTTCGTTTGCCATCAGGTTACGACCATACATGCTATAGAAAAAATACGTACATTTTCAATGGCTCATCATACAAAAGTAATAATAAAAATTTATTATACATTGGTAAGCTTATCATACATTGGTAAGTTAAGTTAATAAAGATTATTTAAGCATCCTTCTAAACGGGTGACGATACTGACCTACTCAGGAAGGTCTTAGAATGCTTAATTGATTAAAATTTTGCCTAAGCCTAGCGCTTTTTTCTTTTCAGTTACATCTCCTTTCGAAGCAGCTGTTTCGATTAACAAGAGATCATGTTTTGGTTGTGCGTAGAAATATTGAGCCAAAGCGTTTCACCAATCGATTTTAGGCCCACTGGGACAAGGTCTGTCATGCCTATTTCGCATAGATGTCGTTGAAATACAAATCATCGCGCTAATGAAGTATTCACACGCGAAAACTATATAAAAGTCGAAAATGGCGGAGCGGGTATTACTTTTCGATCGGATTTAGAGTATTTTTGTGAATACTAAACTAACTGGTAACCGAATTGTGAGACCGACTAACTATAATGGAATCGCGGGTTCCAACTCCAGTATCTTTGAATATTTTACCTAGTTTTAAATTCTAGGAATAACATTCATAATTCATGATTTTTGGTAAAGAAAAACATCGTGAAAAAACCTTAGAAGATGTAAGGATATAATATAGCTTTTAAAAAAATAGTAGTAGACTGGAGTAGTATGTAAAATTTCAGCTTAATCGGACATCAGGAAGTGGGTCAAATTTAACTTGTAAGATTTCACCTTCACATACATACAATGCAAGTTAAATATAAGCCTTTATTAAGTAAAATTATTTTATCTCGTGCAGAGGAAAGTCACAGAGATTTTACTAGTTAAAGAGGCATCTTCACTAAATAACCTGATAACATGAGCAAACCAACGATGATGTCACGATTTACAGAAAAACTTGTTTTAAGTTTATGCTATGCCGTGTCGAATTTTATATTATCATTTGAGATTTTATGTAATAAATAGAAAAAAAAATTAACTATTACTTTACTATAAGTATTAGTTTACTCGATTTTAGTATCATTATCGTGAGGATTTTGTAGCCACTAGTCGCAAACCTTCAAAATGTTAATTATATTAGATACACGAACGTATTGTAAAGCTTTGAACTATATCAAAATACTTTACAGTATCATACAATACAGATAACGTATACAAATAAATTTACCCTTTTTACGTCCAAAGCACTATGGGGCGGAACGTTAATCGGGGGCGGCAAAATCTCCACTCCGAAGAAAGTACCCATACAACATCCAAGGCAAGATGTACGCTTGGAAAAAGCTTAAATGTTACACCCCTTTGTACTGTATTTCTTAGACAGTTGATATGCGGTTCAAGCGGAAGCGGAAAGATTTAACTATATTACTATTGTATTTTTTAAAGCAGTGATAGCCCAGAGATTAGATCATGCGACTCTCCGAGAGGATCTTAACCCGGGCAGGAAACAATGTGTTTTTTTGCTAAACGTATGTGTGTAATTGATAATAGCAATTTGTCATACGCTATATGGTGAAGAAAAACATTGTGAAGAAACCTGTTTATCTCTAGAGAATTCTGGGGATATGTGTTATCTACCAATCCGCATTAGAGCGTGAATGAGTTTTAGCTCCAACCTTTTAACTCAAAAACGGAGATAGGAGGCCTACACCCAGCAGTGGGATAGTAGCAGGGCATTATTACTTTACTTTTTTACGACTGTATTAAAGTGTATGCACAAGTTATCGATGATATGGGGACTTGTATCCCCAGTTGGGTGTTGTGATGGTGATGTAAACTCAACTTATATAAATGGCTTTTTTTAATATCTCTTATAACTTTAATTTTTTTTTGTTATTCTAAGTATCATTTCATCTTAATTTTACCTTTATTTTATTATTTTTCTTAACTTATCTCTAGACCTATAAGTTTGTATGTTCTTTCATTAGTTTATTCCTTTTTTTTTACTTTTGTAACACTGTTACAATCACGCCGTGTGCCGGTTGAATAGAATTGTACCACCCTCAATTCTTACTTAGGTGTCGTAAAAGGCGACTAAGGTAAGTCTACCCGCCGTGTGGTATCCGGCGAGTAGAATTGACCAACCTCATTTCTTACCGAGGTGTCGTAAGAGGCGACAAAGGTAAGTTGACCCACCGTGTGGTATCCGGTTTAGTAAAATAGGCCACCCTCTTACCGAGGGGTCGACGATTAAGGTAAGTTGACGTCAGGTAGGCGGCCGGTAGTAAAAACGCAGCCAAATCATGTGACAGCATGTTTATAAAATGTTGTGCCGATCCCACTTAGAGTGGGATAAGGGGAGGAAGATGATGTGCTGTGTTCTCCTATAATTGGGAGTACTATTGGCTCATGTGTCATATCTATTATGAGTCACTTGATCTTGTGTCAATAAAGTCATAGGCTCAAAGTAAGCTTAAATAAAAAAGAACAACCACCGAGTATCTTGCTGACTCTTATCGCCAGTATAAATTGTCCGATTCCGATCCGATTTCCAAATTGAAATTAAAAATTTCGATTTAATTTTGATTCGGAATCGCTTCCGCGTCCACGCTATACGTCATGCCGACCTAACAGCGTTCCTGCGAACCGCACAAGTGGTGGCAATCGATAGAACCCCACCCACTGACCTATTTAGAGATTAGGTTCGTTTCAGTCTTGTCTCGTGTTTTTGTCTCACAAACTGGTTAGTAATGCCGTATAGAGCAATTCTACTAAGCTATTCTCATTGTAATGCTTAGTTCGCTAATGACCGCCATTTTGTTTGTAACTGCTATTTTATATAAAACTAGCTGTACCAATGTATTAAATTGAAATTTCGAACATAAAAATAGTTATTGTGAGTTAATCATAAGATACAGAGACATACTATTGCGGACTTTTTTATAGTATCTTTGTAGATCTACAATTCTCTACTACATTACTGTAATGCATCTGCTGGTTTACGCGAGACACGCCAGTAAAGCTGGCAGTAGTCGATTTTTTTTTACAATTTACATAAAACGGTAATATACCATGAACCTAAACTTTCCGGAAATAATGCACTATTTTTTAGTAAAAACTGTACAATAATCCATTTATTCCTTCCATCCATACATTTTTCCCTAACAAAATTCTTCCTTACTATAAAAAGGTAGGAACCTTCTATTGACTATGTCAAATATACTCCCGGTATATCACTATCACTACATATTATAAAAAAAGTCCCTATGTACGCATAAAACTTAAAAACTACGCAACAGATTTTGATGCGGTTTTTTTTAATAGATAGAGTGATTCTAGAGGAAGGTTTGTACGTATAGTAACATTCAATACGGAGTAGAGAAATACTGTAATTATTGAGGTTTCTGTAAATAATAACATTTTTTTCCGCTTACATTGAAAACGCAGGCTAAACCCTACGAGATTTATCAAAATAATGTACTAAGTATTTGTACATCTTGAAAAGGTCTACAGAAAAGTCCGCGATGGTATATGTCTATCTCTTATGGATAACCCACTATAGCATTTTTTGTCATTTACTTTTTACGAAAAATAATGCATTATTTTTAAAGCAATTTTTATACAATACAGCATTAACCCTTATCCAATTAAGTACCTTAAATAAATTGTTGATTTAATATAGATCAATATTGCCGTTTATAGCATGCATTTAAAATGCCGTGAGGAGGCGCGCTTCGCCCTATAGCACTTCGACTTTAGCAGCTATGTCCCTCTTTCAAGAGTTTGTTCAAAGACATTCTGTAATTAATTGTAAAAATAAAATACATAGGGAAAATGTAAAAGTAAATAAGTAAAAATGTACTATATGAATTTAGATATTCCAAAGATAGCAGGAAATCTTCTTGGTATAGGGAAAGGAAATTGTTAGTCTCCAAATTTAACGCGTGCGGGCCACGGGTAGTAATGAATAAATCAAAACTACTCGATCGATTTTAATCATTTTTTTTACTCTGACTGACATGGGATATATATTTTATACCCGTGCGAAGCAGGGGCAGGCCGCTAGTAAGATATATATAAGGTCTCGCTCTTCCATATCTTAATAGTAGATTACAATAAAGAATAAATGAGTGTGTGTATGTTTGAATTGTATGTGTGTATTTGTGTGTGTACATGCGCTAGTGTGTGCATGTACGTATGTATGGCTGTGTGTAATATGTATGAGCACATGCGTGTGGATGTTTTGTTTATAATGTATTAGTATCGATTCTATCACATCATAATTTTGTGTTTTTCTGTCCAGTCAAAGATTTTTTGCATTCATATGTGATTGTTGTGTTGTTATTGTAGATACGAGCAGACTTAAGTATTGATTGCCAGCAAAATAAGTTTTAGTTGCATATATTTTAATAACTTTATATTTTATTCTTTTATACTTAGTATAGACTGGTATTTTTGTCTAAAATGTGATGATAATTTTTTAAGTTTTTTTTGTTTAAAATCCTTAGTTTCTGCTTTTTAATCGGACACGTGGATTCAACAGAACGTGGATATTTATTAATAAAAGCTTGGTACTGAACTCGAATAAAACTAAATGTATTGAATTTGCATTACCTAATGCTGCAAAAACAGCAAATACTCTCTTTAAATAATGTTCCACTAATAACAGAAAATTCAACTGTATTTTTGGGAGTATTCTTGGATACAAAACTCCAATGGAGCACACACGTAACAACTCTTGCAGGGAAACTGAGTTCAGCGGCCTACGCTGTTCGAAAGATAAGACAATTCACAGACGTCGAAACAGCAAAACTCGTTTATTTTGCCTACTTCCATAGCATTATGTCTTATGGAATATTGCTATGGGGTAAATGCGCGGATAGTGAAAAAATTTTTGTTTTACAAAAAAGAGCTATACGTGGCATTTATAATTTAAGACCGCGTGATTCCCTGCGAGAGAAGTTTAAGGAAACAGGTATTCTTACATTTGCTTCACAGTATATTTTAAGCAATCTAATTTATGTACATAAAAATATAAAGAATTATAAAACGATAGGTGATGTATACAACAGACAAAGCAGGAACTGACATAAGTTTGCGGCTCCTGCTTTGCGCCTTGCAAAAGTACGTAATTCGTTTGTGGGTTTTGGTATAAGATTCTATAATAAAATTCCGCAATCAATTTCAGCTTTGCCATTACATCAGTTTAAAAACACTGTTAAAAAGAGGCTGATACAGAAAGCCTACTATACTCTTGAGGATTATTTGGAAGATAAGAATGTGTGGATATAAGTCTCTTTGAACCTGTACAGCAGAAGACAGTAACGACTTAATGTAAATAGTATTAAGAATTATATTTTTAAAAGAGCAACCGCCGAGTTTCTTGCTGGCTCTTCTCGGTAGGAACAGCTTTCCGAACCAGCAGTAGAGTTGACGATTCAAAAGCACTTGTTTACAAGTTTATTTGAATAAAGAATATTTTTGAATTTGAATTTGAATTTCATTTAATTTTGTATGTAAAGGTAGAATCTTGCAAGCTAAATTTAACCTACTTCCCGGTGTCCGATTGAGCTGAAATTTTACATACTGGTCCAGTGCCGATGCATGTTTATGATAAGCATGACCTAATGCTGCTGCAACGATTGACTCCAGACAAGAGAACTCCTCAAAGTTTAACAGTAGGGTCCTGAAATTTTATTATATGATTTTTCTTAAATTAACTTGTTTAAATTGACGTGTTTGTATGTGAAGGGAGAATCTTGCAGGTTAAATTTAACCCACTTCCTAGTGTCCGATTGTGCTGAAATTACTGGTCCAGTCACGATGGATGTTTTTGATAAGCATCATCTGATGCCTTGATTAGCTTAAGACGAGGGAACTCCTCAACTCTTCGGGATCAGCACGGAGATAAAAAAATTTGAAAGCGTTTTTAAAGTTTTTTTAACTTGACTTGTTTAAACCTTCAATTCAATGTTCTTTTATACTTTTAAATTTCCTAAAGCATGAACCCGCTCTGACCTATTTCCAACTTTATGTAACATATCGATTATCCTCTATGGATGTCGATATAAAGAACTCTAGTGCCTGACTGTTGCATTCAGCTGTTGAATAAATATTTAAATACCGTCGGAAATGTATTTATCGAACTTTGAGTGTGAATATGAATGTATAGAATTATTTTGTGAACGCCGTGTGGTATCCGGCTGAATAGAATAGTACCACCCTCATTTCTTACCGAGGTGTCGTAAAAGGCGACTAAGGTAAGTTGACCCACCGTGTGGTATCCGGTTGAGTATAATAGACCACCCTCGTTCTTACTGAGGTGTCGTAAAACACGACAGAGGTAAGTTGATGTCAGGCAGGCGGCCGGTAGTGAAAACGCAGCCAAATCATGTGACAGCATGTTTATAACATGTTGTGCCGACCCCACTTAGAGTGGGATAAGGGCAGGAAGATGATGATGTATATAATTATTTTGTGAATTGTCGAATAAATTTTTGAATGCGGGTAGAATCGAGAATATGAATATTTTACGAACTTTAAAATTTAATACGTTAAAGTATTTAATTGTTGAATGCCGTGTGGTATCCGGCTGAGTAGAATAAACCATCCTCATTTCTTCCGAGGTGTCCTAAAAGGCGACTAAGGTAAGTTGATCCACCGTCTGGTATGCGGCTGAGTAGAATAGAACAGGGTGGTCTATTCTACTCATTTTTTACCGAGGTGGCGTAAACGGCGACTAAGGTAAGTCAACCCACCGTGTGGTATCCGAATGCGTAGAATAGACCACCTTCTTTTTCACTTAGGTGTCGTAAAATACGACTAAAGTAAGTTGCCGTCAGGCAGGCCGTGAAGACGTAGCCAAATCATGTGACAACGTGTTTATAACATGTTTTGCCGAACCCACTTTAAGTAGGATATGAGCAGGAGAATTATGATTGATCTTATAACGGTAATCCAACTCTAAATCTCCAGTAATGGCACGAACCACTGCTTGACGAAAGTAAAAAAAGTTAATAAGGCACTAAATATTAAAACTAAAAGCCGAAAATAGCATATTCTGAATGTGCACGTTATACATATACATATCTAGAAACCGTATTCAAGTTTCAAACAAATGTCTTAAAGAAGCGTTTTTTAGACTCTCACAGACGTTTTAAAGTAGTTCATCAAGGAGTTTCCGAGTAATTTAGAAGTAAAAAGCAGACTTTTCATATTTCAAGTCTTAAGAAATATTGCGCTTACATTACTGCAATTGAGACTTGACATATGAATAATAATAATAATTTCATCATCTTCCTGCTCTTATCCCACTCTAAGTGGGGTGGGACTTGGCTACGTATTTTACGACCGGCCGCCTGCCTGACGTCAACTTAAGTAACGGCCTGTTACTATCCCACTGCTGGGCATAGGCCTCCTCTCTCCATTTTTGGAGAGAAGGGTTGGAGCTAAGACCTACCACGCTGCTCCAATACGGATTGGTAGGTTACACATCTCCAGAATTCTCTAGAGATATGCAGGTTTCCTCACGATGTTTTCCTTCACCGAAAAGCGTGTGATAAATTGCAATTATCAATTAGACACATAAGTTTGAATAGAAAAACTCATTGGTGTCTGCCCGGGTTTGAACCCATGATCATCTCTAGAGATTCACACGGTCGCACCGCTAGGCCATCACAGCTTTCGTCAACTTATCTTAGTCGTATTTTACGAAACCTCGATAAGAAAGAGAGTGGTTTATTCTACTAAACCGGATACCGCACGGTGAGTCAACTTACCTTAGTCGCCTTTTACGACACCTCGGTAAGAAATGAGGGTGGTACTATTCTATTCAGCAGGATACCACACGGCGAGAATAATAATAATAATTTATTTGCCAGAATATGAGTGGTATACAAAGATGTTGATTTTATGAGGTACAAACGTATTCTACTGCTGTGTGCAAAATAATGCAACGAATGTTTTCACAAAAAAACTAATGGACCGATTTCGAAAATTCTTACACCATTGGAAAGCTGCATCTTTACTGAACAGCATCACTACATATTATAAAACAAAGTCCATATTTCCGTATGTACGCATAAAACTTTAAAACTACGCAACCGATTTTGATGCGGTTTTTTTTAATAGATAGAGTGATTCCAGAGGAAGTTTTGTACGTATAATAACATTCAATACGGAGTAGAGAAATACTGTAATTTTTGAGGTTTCTGTAAATAACTACATTTTTTCCGCTTACATTGCAAACGCAGGCTAAACCCTACGAGATTTATCAAAATGATGTACTAAGTATTTGTACACCTTAAAAAGGTCTACAGAAAAGTCCGGGATGGTATATATCTACCTCTTATGGATAACCCACAATAGCAGTTTTTTTCATTTAATTTTTACGAAAAATGATGCCTTATGTTCAAAGCAATTTTTATACAATACAGCATTAATCCTTATCCAATTGAGTACCTTAAATAAATTGTTGATTTAATATAGATCAATATTGCCGTTTACAGCATGTAATTTTAGTGAACATTTTCGGAGATATTACTGATTTAAAATCCCGCGAGGAGGCCGCGCTTAGACCTGAAGCACTTCGACTTTAGCAGCGATGTCGCTCTTCCAAGAGTTTGTTTAAAGACATTCTGTAATTAATTGTAAAAATAAAATACATAGGGAAAATATAAAAGTAAAGAAGTAATAATGTACTATATGAATTTAGATATTCCAAAGATAGCAGGAAATCTTCTTGGTATAGGGAAAGGAAATTGTTTTTCTCCAAATTTAACGCTACGGCCACGGGCAGAAATGAATAAATCAAAACAACTGGATCAATTTTAATCATTTTTTTTACACTGACTGACATGGGATATATATTTTATACCCGTGCGAAGCAGGGGCAGGCCGCTAGTAGCCTATATAACATATTCAAAAAATTAGGTCGTCGTTGGAATAAGGTGAAAAAAAAAAAACCGCGGGATATTACTAGTTATATAGTTACTATTATCGCAAACGATGTCGCGGCTACAACTTGTGGTCTAAAAACAAAAAATCAATGCTCTTTTGAAAGACCCTATTTCACGACTTGGAATTCACTGAAAAGGCAACCGTAATATATCTTCCGATACTAAATATCGACCTTTTTAACAGGCCCATACAAAAACCTTTAGCAATATCCCGCTATTTTACACCCTATTAAACATTCCAAACTCCATCCAGTTATATTGAAATAAAGATTCCTGAGCGACTTATCACCCTCCTGCCCTTATCCCACTCTAAGTGGGGTCGGCTCGATATGGTATAAACATGTTATCACATAATTTGGCTACATATTTTACTCCCTGCCACCTAGCTGACGCCAACTTACCTTAGTCGTCTTTTGCTAAACCACGGTAAGAAAGAGGGTGGTCTATTCTACTCAACCGGGTACCACACGGTGGGTCAACTTACCGTATACACCTTTTACGACACCTGGGTAAGAAATGAGTGTGCCCTATTCTAACCAACCGGATACCACACGGCGAATCACTTACCTTTGTCGCCTTTTACGACACCTCGGTAAGATATGAGGGTGGTCTATTCTACAAATTAAATCAAATCAAAATTATCTTTATTCAAATAAGAAACTCGGCGGTCAATCTTTAAACATTTTCAATTTTTCATTATTAAACCGCAGTCCTGTATGAAGCTAAAAGGGTTTTCAAATCCAGGCTTTGCTTCTCAACCGTATACCACACGGCGGGTCGTCTTACCTTTTACGACACCTCAGTAAGAAATGAGGGTTGTCTATTCTACTCAGCCGGATACCACAACGGATTATATAATGATTATATGTTCCCAATTTATATAATCTGACACCCCTAAAAATACGCAAGATAAAGAGCCTTTCAAATCCCCAGTTTCAAACATAGCCTTCGTTAAAATCCGCATCAGATTGACTACGGAAATAGCCAGATTAACTTCAAAAGGTCACTCAATTTACCGAATAGAACTTTGAATATAAATATTTAATTCCATATTCCATTTTTGGAATCGTTTCAGATGTTTCTATTAATATTACAGGCAGCCTGTCCTATATTCCAAATATATTCCGAATCGATATGCCACAGAGACATATCGATTTGGAATTAGGACAATTAGATTGGTAAACAAGTTTTGGAATATAATTTTTCTTGTTTTCGAAGAAATAATGATAATAAGGACTAATGGTTAATCCAGCCTTGCTCGGTAATTTTTAACAAATAAAAATAACTTAAAATTTTATAACTTAAAATAAAATAAATAAATTTCTAAGGACCACCCGTTCCCCGAATAACCTACGCTGACTTGGCAGTTTTCGGCAAAAATAGTGTTTATATTAAAGTATATATAAGTTTAAATTTTTGCATTTTTTTAATGCCCACAAACAGGAATAAAACGATTTTTTTTTTAAATAAAACCTAGCTAGATCGATTTTTACCCCCCATTAACATCCTGCATGCTGAATTTTAGGCAAATCTTTGGAGCCGTTTCCGATATTCAGAAGATATACATACACACCACACATACAAGATTAACTCATTTAAATATTCATCATCTTCATGCCCTTATCCCATTAAAAGTGGGGTCGGCACTACATGTCAAACACATGCTGTAAAATGATTTGGCTGCGTTTTTACGACCGGCCGCCTGCCTGACGTCATCTTACCTCAGTCGTATTTTACGACACCTCGGTAAGAAAGAGGGTGGTCTATTCTACTAAACCGGATACCACACGGTGGGTCAACTTACCTTAGTCGCCTTTTACGACACCTCGGTAAAAAATGAGGTTGGTCTTTTCTACTCAGCCGGATACCATACGGCGGGTCGACTTACCTTAGTCACCTTTTACGACACCTCGGTAAGAAATGAGGGTGGTACTATTCTATTCAGCCGGATACCACACGGCGTTAACTCATTTAAATATTATAGATATTATTTTTTTCTGAGTAAATTAATGTCATGCTTAATTAGCTACTGCCAGTTTATTTTACATGATGCTTCTTACTATTTGGGTACAAATTAACGCTTTTAGGATTACTAATTACATTTTTTTTTAATAGTGGACAATTCAATCCACGAAATTGTAACGATATCTGAAAAGACATTAAGAATTAGTCCAGCATTTTACATATATGAGTTTAAAAATAAGACATTTAGTTCAACTGAATGTAGCAGAATTCAGATTTCAAATTTCATTTTATGAATTTATATTAATTTAATACAAACCTCAATATCCTTGAGATAGAAAATGTTCTCGAAAGCCACAATTCCGGATATAGCCTTCAATGTATTCCCAATAGAGGCAACAGAAATAACCCGATCCACTTTCAAATATCAAATGAAAGTCCGTGAGCACTCAATGTACCAAAAGATATAAATACAATAAAATGTTTTCAATTTTTCTCGTTTCTTATTAACGTGTCTCAGTTAACTGGATTCCAAAAAAATATTACAATATGATTATCATTTTGAGGACTTCAAATTCTTTATTATTCTCATATTATTTTCTAGTTATGGGTTATCGCTCATGGGCTGTAATAGTGATACAACTCAATATAATCATATTTCGAAATAAATTTTAAGTTTTCATTGCTAAGGAAGCTGTGGTAGCCCAGCGGTAACACCGTGCGCCTCTTTCGAGGAGGTCTAGGGCTCAAACCCGGGGGCAGGCACCAATGAGTTTTCTAGTAAAACTTATGTGTCTAATTGATAATTGCAATTTATCACACGCTTTTCGGTGAAGGAAAACATCGTGAGGAAACCTGCATATCTCTAGAGAATTCTGGTGATATGTGTAACCTACCAATCCGCATTGGAGCAGCGTGGTAGGTCTCAGCTCCAATCCTTCTCTCCAAAAAACGGAGAGAAGAGGCCTATGCCCAGCAGTGGGATAGTAACAGGCCGTTACTTACTAAGGAAAATGCGTTAAAATGCTTTAGTTTGTTTAAACGGACGGCCTAATATTGAATTATGAGTTCTGCTGGTATTTCTGCTGAAAATGTGTATTTAATATATACACTTATCCTTAGCCTAAAACACGTGTTTTTATAACACTAACCGTGTTTCAATACAATAAAATACACTTTAAAAAAATTAGAAATAGATTTTCAACATTTTATCACACTAAAAACTTTAGGATAAATTGGAGTTTAAAAATACTTCCTTATTATTTATTTTAATAGATTACTATTTATCCTCACTAACCTCCTCATAAATAGTGAATTTGTCATACAATCGAAAATTAATCAAACCTTTTAATGTACTTTACTGTACTGGAATGTACTTTAAACTTTTTAAAATATTAACAAGCACTCGGCGCTTCGGGATCTAAGTAATTAATAGTAAATGCTATAATTAAATCGAGAATCGATGAAACTTTTGCGTGTGAAACGAGGCGCTGCCAGGAAAATCGTTTTTTTAAATAAAAAACGATAACAGAAGTTTGTACGCAGTGGTAAAGCAAATCTTACTTTGACATAAACGCCGCGAACACGCTATTCTGCTATACAAGGTTTACTTGAAGAAATGAGAGCCTCTTTTGTATATACTATAAAAATGGTTAAAGTAGGTTAACCTTAAAAGCTAGACATGTGCTGTGTGTTACATGATTATTAAATAACTTACAGTGTTTACTTAGCGCGAGCATGTAATGCTTTAAATTTTGCCGTTTTCGTAATATTTTTTATTGCTGCTCCTCTCCTATTCATCTTAGCGTGACGTTATTTAGCCTATAGCCTTCCTCGATAAATGGACTATTTTACACTGAAAGAATATTTGAAATCGTTTCAGTAGTTCCTAAGATTAGCGCGTTCAAACAATCAATCAAACAAGCAAACTCTTCAGCTTATTTATTAGTATAGATTTGTCTGTATTTAGAGGTTGCATAGTTTGTTAATTGCACACGGAAAATGAGTTATATTGTTATTTTTTGTGGCGTCTAAAAATAACATGTCCCGCCGTCAGATATATCCAATGTTATTTTTCCTTTAAGCGCAAAAAAGAATAAATTATAGTGCCCGGATGACTTTTGCTCAGTTTCCTCAAATTAGGCAATTAGGTAAAGGTTGGGCAATTCAAAATAAAATCGAGATGAGTATAATCTTTTTGTTCTTCGCCATTTAAATGTAATACTAAATTCTGGTGCCATATTTAACAAAAAAAGTTAGTTCTTAATCCTCAAACCTCATTCTCCTACTCTTATCCCACTTTAAGTGGGGTCGGCACACATCTTTAATCATTTTTTACGAACGGCCACCTTTCTGATATCAACTTACTTTAGTCGCCTTTTACGACATCTCGGTAAGTAGGTCCTAAGACATTTATTTGCTTTAGTAAACAATTAAATATTTTAATGTTAATTTTTTTACAAATTATGTTCACGCATATGCAAAAGAATTGTTATTGAAAGAAAGACGAAGGTGTAAGTTGATTTATTTTGTCTATTTTTTGTTACAAGTATTTTAAAAACCTTATATTTTATTTTATTTTTTTATTTATTTAATTTAATTTAATTCGAGTAACAAAGACTCAGCACATACAAACAATAAATGTATAATATATATATATATAACAAAGAGGTAAAATATATGTAACTTTAAGGTTAGTAATAAACAAAATACTTAAAACTAGTGTTAGTAACTTATTCCGTTATGAACTATACTCGATGTAGTAGTCATGAATCCTACAGCAGCGGTTCACATACGGGCAGTCTAGCCTCTCCGATATCATATTCAGGATGCTGTTGCTGCTCGCCCTCAGTCTGCGTATCAGGGACGTGCATCGTTTACGTATTGTAGTATAGAAACAATCTACACGTGCTTCCGCAAACATCCCTGAAGCACTGCAGAAACGTGGCAGCCCCAGCAGCATCCTGAATGCATTATTATACTGTATTCGAAGGGCGTTGTATGATCTTTTGGAAAAATTTTCCCATAGGCTACTCGTGTAGAAAGAAGTGCAATATGCTCTGAAGAGCGTCACTTTCACTTCCCTCGAACAACGCGCAAACCTACGGGCGATCATGTTCGCTCTTACTGACAACGCCCTTCTCTCTCTTTCCAAGTCTTCATTGTCTTTGAGGTCACTGGTAACGACGTGTCCTAGATATTTGAATTGGTGAACTCTTTTTAAAGGTTTTCCACAGATTCTAATATTTGGTATATCAGGCACGTCCCTACCACTGGCCTCAAAGACCATGACTTCACCTTTACTGGCGTTATATATTAAACCATGACTAGCTGCGTAAGACTCACATCGACTCATAAGGAATCGCAGTCCACATATCGAAGCACTCAACAGGACCATGTCGTCTGCGTAACTGATATTATTGACACATATTCCGTCCACATGACAACCGACATGCTCACTGCTGAGCTCTACGACGAGAGCGTTAATGTATAAATTGAAGAGTAAAGGAGAGGTCAATCCTCCTTGCCTCACTCCACACCTCAATCTATACTCCTCCGAAAAATGACCTGCCCACCTAACTAGGTTGACCTGATTCCCATACCAATACTTGAAGATGCGTACGAGCTCATGTGGAAAATTAATATCTTCAAGTTTGTTCCATAACATTTTGTAGGAAACAAGATCGAAAGCCCTGGACAGGTCAAGAAAACATCCATACACAGATGTCTTCCGAGAGGTATAGTACCGGACAGTATGCTTAAGAGACAGTATTGCACTATGTATAGTATATGTTTTACTGAAAAAAATATTTTCATGATATACATAAATAAATGAAGTTTTATTACGATACAGATCTTGTATGTACCTGTATAATAATATAACTTTTAATCATAACGATACACCTATACAACACCCAGCTGGACGAAGGAGGTTGAACCTCTATCTTAAAAAAAAAAGGTTTCAATGAACGAATCCGCGGCGACGCAACACGCATGCGCAAGCGATGTTTGGGCCTTGGCGCTAACATTTGACATTTAAAAAATCTTTTCAATATTTAAACAAAGTTTGGCTTTAATTAATATTGTTTTACGTATTATAGTATGAGAGTAGATAAAGTAGTGTATGACACTGTACATCATTTGGTCTTATAACACTCGTGTGATACTATAAAACATTCTTGTGTTATTAGAACCCTTATTATGCAACAGTATCATAATCTACTATTAATGGCTTCTTAATTTAATGACAAATACGTTTACCGTTAATGCATATAGTATTTTACGATCTATGTCATTTATAAAAATTCTTAGTAAAATAAAACAAGTAACGATTGTTTCTTCGGAATTATTACTTCAAAGTAAAGTTCTTTAGAATCAGTTATTGCATAAACAATCAGTTATGGGGAAACGTTATTTACAGTGATATAAGTTATATGTACTAAACATATAACTTATATCACTGAAAAGATTTTAGTACTAATTGTACCCGCTATTTCATAACAAAAATTTATATCTCCGTCAATAAGAATTAAATAAGGGGTTTTTTTTTATAAATTAAGGGGTTTTTAACATCATCATATGTTTAATACGATAAATCTATACTAATATATAAAGCTTGAAGAGTTTGTTTGTTTGATTGTTAGAACGATTTGAAAAATTCTTCCGGTATAGGATACTCCATTTATCGAGGAAGGCTATAGACCTGTTATATTTACATATACCATCACGCTAAGATGAATAAGAGAGGAGCAGAAATAAAAAATATTACGAAAACAGCAAAACTTAAAGCTTTCCTTGGGTGCGCTTAGTAAACGGTGATAGTTATTCAAAAATCATGTATTACTAAATTGTTCCCATCTAAAGTCTGCAACAGCATATGTCTAGCTTTTAAAGTAACCCACTTTAATCATTTCTTATGGTTATCAAAAGACTATATTACGGTTTTAATGTTTCCACGCGGGCGGAGTCGCAGCGATTGATAGTCTTTTATATTTAAATTAGTTAACCTTGTATATATTTAGTTTTGTGAATCTCGGAAACGGCTTTGGAAAAAATCGATCTAGCTAGGTTTCATTGATTGTTGTTTGATGTTGTTTTCGGGAATTGAAAAAATGCTAAAATGTAGAATGCAAATTATATTTTAGCCATCGTATGTTAAGTTGTGATGGCATAGTGGGGAACAGGCGGACTAAAGTGAATCGGTTTACCCAATTATTTTTCCAAGTTTCATATTTTTTAATCTTTAAAAAAAGTTATCTTTAAATAAAGTTAAATGTCGACTGCAAAAAAAATGACATCGGGTTCATTACTAAAGGTGTTTGAGAAATCTAGTACATCGCCCACATTCTCAAAGACGATTCAATTTAATTCTTTATATGCTTGATTGTAGTAGGGATGTGGCGTGGAGTGTAAAAATCGATTAATAATCGATGTATCTCTCTTCAAAATAAATCGATTACTGAAAAATCATTTTTTTCGTTTAGCGTGGTGTTGTATTCGGTTGAATAGAATATAGGCTGAATATATATAATAGACCACCCTGATTCCTTACCGAGGTGTCGTAAAAGGCGACTAAGGTAAGTTGACCCGCCGTGTGGTATCCAGCTGAGTAGAATAGACCACAGTAAACTTACCTAAGTGTCGCAAAACACTAAGGTAAGTTGACCCACCGTGTGGTATCCGGCTGAGTAGAATAGACCATAGTCAACTTACCTAAGTGTCGTAAAACACTAAGGTAAGTTGACCCAGAGTGGAATCCGATTGTGTAGAATAGACCACCATCTTTTTTACCGAGGTGTTGTAAAAGGCGACTAAGGTAAACTGACCCGCCGTCTGGTATCCGGCTGTATAAAATTGAACCCTTTTTCTTACCGACGTGTCGTAAAATACGACTAAGGTAAGTTTATATCAGGCAGGCGGCCGGTCGCCGCCGAATCATATGACAGCATGTTTATAACAACCCTCTTGTGCTAACCCCACTGAGAGTGGTATAAAGGCAGGATGATGAGAAAAATGAGTGAATGAACCGTACTCTCTTTCTTCTTCAATTCTTGTCCATTGAGGGATAAGTCCGCCTTTATACATGTGCTTTTTTTTACTTTCTCTTTTCTAAATCTCAGGAACTACCGAACCTATGTAGTGCTTGTGTATTGTGGTGGCGGTGGTGGAGGTTTGTGCATGTGTTTTTACGAATCCTGCATGTATCAGGTATGATAACCGATTGTCCATTCTACATTTAGCATTATATATATTTTCTATTTTACTTCATCGCGGATTATAGCAAAATAACTTTTATAATTTTATTATTACTTTTGAAGAAATAAACAAAAATAAAATAAGAAGCAAATCGTTCGAGTTTTATAGTAGAAAATGTTTCGTATTGTCGATATCTAATAATATAAGGCGCATCGTCTGAATGGGAGAAAGCGAACGTACTTGAACTGAGGGCGGCACATCGATAACGGAATTGGGTCAGGGTCCTTTAGGGACGTTCCACACCTGACAAATCGCGTCGGCGCGGTCGGGAGCGCGCGTTGTTACGTAATACACTGGACAAGGAAGTGTCCTGATGTGATACTAGGTGATATGATACTGAGAGGAATTTTACTCAGATTAAATATCAGAACTATCTCTTAATCGTTAGTACCTGGGTAAAATGATGTCATCATCTTCCTGCCCTTATAGCACTCTAAGTGGGGTCGGCACAACATCTTATAAACATGCTGTCACATGATTTTGCTGCGTTTTTACGACCGGCCGCCTGCCAGAAGTCAACTTACCTCTGTCGCCTCTTACGACGCCTCAGCAAGAAATGAAGTTGGTCTATTCTACTCAGTCGGGTAACACACGGTGGGTCAACTTACCTTAGTCACCTTTTACGACACCTCGGTAAGATGTGAGGGTAGTACTATTGTATTCAGGCGGATACCATATTATTTTTAAAATGATGTAAAAAAAAAAATTTAAAAGAATAATTAAAAAATAACAGGGCAAATACCTGTGTCCTAGGTATTTTCATATTTTAGGGTGAGCCACCATGACTTTCCGTTTGCCAGCGAAAAATTTGAATTGTATTCAACGTGAATTTTTTTGGAGCCCGAAAACAGGGATAAAACGACACTTTTTTACAATAAAACTTCGATTTTTCTTCCCCAAAAACCCCTAAATGCTGAATTTCAGGAAAATCGTTGGAGCCGTTTCCGAGAATCCGAATATATATATATATATATATATATATATATATATATATATATATATATATATATATACACACACAAGATTAACTCATTTAAATATTAAAAATAGCACCGAAATGTTTTGTAACTCAATTTAATCTCTGAATAAACTTTTAAATGAATGTATACTATACTACTACTAATATATAAAGCTGAGGAGGTTGTTTGTTTGAACTCCCTAATCTCAGGAACTATTAAAAAAATTCTTCGTGTGTAAGATAGTCCATTTATCGAGGAAGGACTATTTACATCACGCTAAGATTAATGGCTGCGTAGAATAGATCACCCTAGCTTGTTACTGAGGTGTCGTAAAAGACGACTAAGTAAGTTGACCCGTCTAAAAACAATTTGCATCACATAATGTTTAATATTTATTTGGAATCTTGGAAACGGCTCCAAACGAATTTCCTGAAATTCAGCGTGTAGAGGGTTTTGGGGGAGAAAAATCGATCTACCTAGGTTTTATTTAAAAAAAACATTTTATCCCAGTTTATGGGCATTTAAAAATACTAAAATATATATTGAATTGAATTTTTGCCGTTAACTGTCAAGTCAGTGTAGCTAATTCGGGGAACGGGTGGTCGCGAGAAATGAAAATATCTATGATCAAGCCCTACCTACCCTATTGTTTTTTCTTTTTTTTTAAATTTCTTTTTTTTATTATGTAAAAAATTACTGAGCAATTACCAAGCAAGCAAGCATTGGGTCACCCAGATATTTTATTATTGAGTTTACTCTATCATATTTATAACACCGAAATGTTTTGTATCTCAATTTTAATCTCTGAATAAACTTTTATTTATTTAAATTAAATGAATCTATACTAATATATAAAGCTGAGGAGTTTGTCCGTTTAATTGTTCGAACACGCTAATATCAGGACCGATTTAAAAACTTCTTCGTTTGTAAGATAGTCCATTTATCGTGGAAGGGCTATATAACATCACGCTAAGTTTAATGGCTGCGTAGAATAGATCACCCAAACTTGTTACTGAGGTGTCGTAAAAGACGACTAAGTAAGTTGACCCCCCGAAAAACCAATTTGTAACCAAAAAACACGAATTGTTACAATTATCAACCAAAAGAATTGACAATAATATTCTGGCTGATGGGTTCAGAAACCTTTCATAAATTAATCATTATCAGGAAACTGGAAATAAGCACGTTCCATATATCACAAGTACGGGGGTAGAATGATCACTAGGAAGTGGAAACATGCCAAATGTAACTCAGTTCTGTATTAATATGGAATAATTTTGAATTAAATAAGCCTCATATAATATTTAACATTATGAGTTTTTATGTATGTTGTGTTCAATTTGTATGCGGTTCAATATCTTTAATATTTAAATGAGTTAATCTTGTATATATATATTTTCGGAATCCTCCAACGGTTTTCCGGAAATTCAGCATGCAGGGAGTTTTGGCGGAGAAAAATCGATCTAGCTATAATAGATTAAAAAAAGACGTTTGTTTTAGTTTTTGAAAAAATGATAAGATGTACAATTGAATGCAAATAATATATTAACTGTCAAACTAAATGTTGTGATAGCACAATGGGTAACGTGTGGACCAAAAAATTCAAAACCCCAGGATCGAGTCCCAGAAGCGTTTTCTTGATTTTTAATTTTTTTATGCATTTAAAAAAAAATACCGAACTAGGCTCGAACACCCAGATACTAGGTTTTATGCTGGTTATTCTTCTTGCTGCCCTTATACCACTCTAAGTGGGGTCGGCCCAACATGTTATAAACATGTCGTCACATGATTTGGCTACGTTTTTTACAGCCGGCCGCCTGCCTGTTATCAAGTTATCTTAGTCATATTTTACGACGCCTCGGTAAGAAAGAGGGAAGTCTATTCTACTTCACTGGATACCACACGGTGGGTCGACTTACTTACTTAGTCGCCTTTTACTACATCTCGGTAAGAAATGAGGGTGATACTATTCTATTTAGCCGGATACCACACGGCGGTCTTATGCTGGTTATCTCAGAATTTATACAGAAGCTACCGGTATTTCTCGATTAAAGTGAACCGTCTCTTAAGTAAAATTTTCTACCGACGTAAGATAGAACATTGATATTATCATCATCCTCATCCTCTTGCCCTTATCCCACTCTAAGTGGGGTCGGCACAACATGTTACAAACATGTTGTCATATGATTTAGCTACTTATTTTACGACCAGCCGCCTGCCTGTGGTCAACTTACATTAGTCGTATTTTATGACTCCTCGGTAAGAAAAAGGTTGGTCTATTTTACTCAACCGTATACCACAGGTGGGTCAACTTACCTTAGTCGCCTTTTACGACACCTCTGTAAGAAATGAGTTTGATCTATTCTACTCAGCCGGATACCAAACGTTGGGTCGACTTACCTTAGTCACCTTTTACGACAGCTCGGTAAGAAATGAGTTTGGTCTATTCTACTCAGCCGGATACCAAACGTTGGGTCGACTTACCTTGGTCACCTTTTACGACACCTCTGTAAGAAATGAGTTTGGTCTATTCTACTCAGCCGGATACCAAACGTTGGGTCGACTTACCTTAGTCACCTTTTACGACAGCTCGGTAAGAAATGAGTTTGGTCTATTCTACTCAGCCGGATACCAAACGTTGGGTCGACTTACCTTAGTCACCTTTTACGACAGCTCGGTAAGAAATGAGTTTGGTCTATTCTACTCAGCCGGATACCAAACGTTGGGTCGACTTACCTTAGTCACCTTTTACAACACCTCTGTAAGAAATGAGTTTGGTCTATTCTACTCAGCCGGATACCAAACGTTGGGTCGACTTACCTTAGTCACTTTTACGACAGCTCGGTAAGAAATGAGTTTGGACTATTCTACTCAGCCGGATACCAAACGTTGGGTCGACTTACCTTAGTCACCTTTGACGAAAGCTCGGTAGGAAATGAGGGTGTTGCTATTCTACTCAGCTTGATACGATACGGTGGGTGAACTTACCTTAGTCGCCTTTTACGACACCTCGGTAAGAAATGAGTTTGGTCTATTCTACTCAGCCGGATACCAAACGTTGGGTCGACTTACCTTAGTCACCTTTTACGAAAGCTCGGTAGGAAATGAGGGTGTTACTATTCTACTCAGCTTGATACGATACGGTGGGTGAACTTACCTTAGTCGCCTTTTACGACACCTCGGTAAGAAATGAGTTTGGTCTATTCTACTCAGCCAGATACCAAACGTTGGGTCGACTTACCTTAGTCGCCTTTTACGACACCTCTGTAAGAAATGAGTTTGGTCTATTCTACTCAGCCAGGTACCAAACGTTGGGTCGACTTACCTTAGTCACCTATTACGACATCTCGGTAATAAATGAGGGTGGTACTATTCTATTCAGCCGGATACCACACGGCGTAGAATATTGATATGTATTTGCTATTAGTAAAAGGTGACAGGGTAAAGAAATACTCGAAGAGTTTACATTTTGGTTATCAAATATCAATCAAAAAGATATTTGTTTAATGGGTGTTTTGTTTATCTATGCTCGTGCTTTACCTCAACGTAATTATTAGTTGATAAAAATTGAAAATGATAAATATAATAATGTTATCAAATCTTCAAAATACATTAAAAATTCTACACTTTTAGTAAGACAGTTCTTCCTACTTCTACAAAAATTTTAATATTATGTGCATTACGGATCTTCTCGTTGCTGATTTGATCACGTAGAAAACTCCGCGTTTACTTTTACTACTAATAGTTTACGGTCTATCGCCCTTTCAGTGTCTGTGAGTTTTCTAATGAGATCCAACTTTATATTCCTGCTCTTATCCCATTTTGAGGTCAGTAAAACATGTTATAAACATATTGTCACATGATTTGGCTATGTATTTTACTACCGCCCGCCTGACGTCAACTTGCTTTAGTCATATTTGACGACACCTCGGTAAGAAAAAGGATGATATTCTACTCAACCGAATACCATCCTGTGAGTCGACTTACCTTAGTCGCCTTTTAGGACACCTCGGTAAGAAATGAGGTTGGTCTATTCTACTTCACCGAATACCACAGGTGGGTCAACTTACCTTAGTCGCCTTTTAGGACACCCTGGTAAGAAATGAGGTTGGTCTATTCTACTCAACCGGATACCCCACGGTGGGTCGACTTACCTTAATCGCATTTTACGAAACGTCGGTAAGAAATGAGGTTGGTCTATTCTACTCAACCGGATACCACACGGTGGTTCAACTTACCTTAGTCGCCTTTTACGCACTTTTTGGCACTTTCTTATTAGACCCAAAGCCATTAAGTTTTTCAAATACTCATAGTAATTTAATGACAGGGTTTAATTGATGATCGCTCTTACCATTTCGTATTTCGTATTAAGAAATACCGGGTCCTAACCAAGTCAAACCTCTCCTAACAAATTATTCTTAACTTGCTTGCTATGCTCTCGAAAGTATAGCAAAGTGCACCTTACAGATGAAATAATGAAATTATTTAGCTGTAATCCGCGTTTGTTAAGGGAATATATGTAATGCTAAATGTATGAAGCAGGCAATTTTTATTTCGTATAAACCCCAACGTGTGAACCCCAAAGGTTCACACATCTATCACCAGCAACTTTAAATTGATCCTTCAATAGCAACAATAACACTTTTTTTATCAATCAAAAATTACATTAACATACAAAAACTTGAATAATTATTTCGAACAACAAACAAGTAATGACCTCTATATATTCATTATACAATTAATATAAAAACCTGTTAGGTAACTTATTTGTTTTTTATGATCAATTATAATACAATTACAAATGAATACTTTAGTTTTTCTAATTTCAGTTTCCTTCTATTTGTTGATAAATTAAACTAAGTTATAAGTAAATAGAAAAAAAAAACTGGCTAGATTCGGCAACTCGTAAAAATTATATTTAATATTATATATTGGAGACTAATAATGCTGAAATACATATATATTTAGCAGGACTTAAAGTAAAATTTCCACGCCTTAAAATAAATGAATCTTCTCTTGAAATTCTATTTAAATTACCAGTTATTTAAATTAAAAACCAATTATTTTACAATTCAAAATATTTGTTATCATATTTGTTATTATATCATTTGTTCTAGGACAATTTTATTTATTGGTTAATTTAGATAAACTTAGTATACCTTTAATTCATTATATTAATGTAGATCTAAAATGGAGGTAGTTATATAATATTTCTAAATTGATTTGTCTTAACGATATGGACGACATTTACTATTTAACTGTGAAAACAATAAAAAAAACAAATGTAAAAGTTCGTCGAAAATATGTAGAAATTGCTTACGGCAGCAATCTAACACATATAACGGCATATTCGTTAGTAGATTTGTCTTAAATAATACCTAAAGTCCTATATTAAAATCTAGTATATCACCAATTACGCACGCTATAAGTGGTAATGTTTATTGATTCATTAAATTATGATTATAATAAAACATACATTAAATGTTTACTTCATCCATACCTTGTTTCTAATTTTAAGTGCAATAAACAGTTGCAACGATTTGTAAACTGTTTCTTCTGGTATTAAATATGAGGAATATGGATCCAATTATCTAAAGTTACGCATATTTTCTTCAGTATTAAAGGGTCATTTATTTATCTTTAATAGTTATATAACAACTGAGTTCCCAAATTGGTCTAGATCCAGTCCAGGACACCCAGAGGTTCACAGGAAACTTAAAGGGGGTCTACTTTGGCGTGACAAAAAAATGGGGTTCACAATTCGTTATCTAATTTTTGTTGAGTTTTGTTGTTATGGTAGAAATTTAACTATAGTGTATAGTGTGATCTATCGGAACCAGTAAAATTTTGAAATCTATGGGAAAAAGTCCGGGAATTGTATTTAACATACAGATTGTCACAGGAATTATAGGCAAATTCACTTACCAGTATTCGTCCGGTGGTAGTTTGGCCGGAAATAAGTTCGCCGGCCCAGTCCTTGGCTTCGGTCATGAAGGTGCCCTCGAACTCCTGTTTGCCCTGGCGCGCCGCTTTCTGCTCCTTCTGCTTGGGATCGTTCGGCGACAGCTCGGGCTCGCGGCGGCAGCACAGGAACGCGCCCACGCGCCATACCAGCACCACCATGAGCCCCGCGGCGAACGTGAAGATCGACGACAGCAGGAAGCACCACCATTTTCGCACGGACAGACAGTCGATATCGACTTCATGGCTCGGCGCGGTTGTCGCCTCTTCCTCGGACGAAGCCATTCCCCGAGGGCGCGAGGCATCCAGACAGGCGCGCCATGCACGTGCAAGGACGCGCGCGCTCGCACGCAGGCCCGCGCGCGACTAACCGTCGAGCTGCGAGGCCGCTTGCCGAGTGGGCGCCGCGCCGCTCGATGCCGCGCGATCGATCCGCGCCTGCGCGCCCGCTACCGCCCGCTCATGCTGACCCGCGAACCGCGACCTTCTCTTCTACGCTCTTCTGGACCCGTCGCCACACCGCCTCTCCCACCTTCGACAACGAAGCCGAACAATTCCACGTATGCCACGACTCTTGTCTTCTCCACACCTACCTTTTGAAATTTTCTTTAAAAATCACACATCCTCTTCTATTTTCCTTCTTTATACATCTGTCTTCAGCGCTAAGTATTTACGCATTCGATCTTATTCTCGATAATATGTCAATAATACCCGCTGCTCTAATGTCACCTGTCACGCTTATCAAACCGCCGGAACGTACAGCTCAGCGCGGACTCGTACGGACGACGTCTGCGGAGGTTTTTTGTTTTCGTAACACTGATTCGATTGAACTGTGTTCGGAGAGCTGAGCGTTTGTTGCTATACTCAGTCCGGTGCAATTTGACAGCCACTGTGTTGTGGACTTCGCGGCTCGATGTTTGGTGGGGAATGCGGAGGTTTTTGAGAGGTCAATGTTTTCAGTTGCGTGGGGCTACGACGATCTGCGTCACTGCGCGCTACGAAACTCGTAGACGTCTACAGACTACAGAGAGGCTACAATAGAAAAGCTACTCACTTTTACTTTAACAATGGGCTTTATAAAACTTTGAAAACATTATACTATGTATATAAATGATTAGGAATGCTGGGAAAAGACGCCTTTTTAAGTGTTATGATAACTTGATACGTCATGAATTGAATAATCGAATGTGTTTGTCTTTGCTGTTTCGTATCATTCGTTAATAATAATTTATTGGAACATATTTTTACATTTCAGTATGAATGTCTTTAACAATAATAGTAAAATGTAATTTGCATTTGACAAGACACTATCTCACGTCTATTACTATGTCTCTAAATCGGGTCGCCATTATTATCACATGATTTGACCAGGTATTTTCGTGTGGCTGCCTGCCTGACGTCAACGTAGCTAAGTCGCCTTTTGCGACACCTCAGTAAGATAGAGGGTGGTCTATTCTACTCAGCCGGATACCACATAGCGAGCCATCTTATCTAATTCGCCTTTTACGACACCTCGGTAAGAAATGAGCATTGTTTAATTCTACTCAGCCAGATACCACACAGCGGGTAACCGAATTGCAAATGTAAATAATAAATAAATATATGATAAAATAATACACACGATCATCCGCCCCCAAAATAACTTCATACTTGTGTTATGTGTGACAGACAACTAGTAAATATATACAAATATAACTTTTAATACATCATAAAGGCTATAGAGCCTTTATGATGATTTATGAAAAAAATGTTGTTTTATCCCTGTTTTCGGCCACTGAAAAAAAATCAAAAATTTGTAATAGAATGCAAATATTTTAGCTGTCAATAATGAAGTTGTAACCCAGCGGTAGCACCAGGTGACTCTTTCGTTGAGGTCACGGGTTCGAACCCGGGCAGACACCAATGAGTTTTTCTGTTAAAATGTGTCTAATTATAATTGCAATTTATCACACGCTTTTCGATGAAGGAAAACATCGTGAGGAAACCCGCATATCTCTAGAGAATTCTGGAGATTTGTGTAACTTATCCGCATTGAAGCAGCGTGGTAGGTCTTAGCTCCAATTTTTCTCTCCAAAAACGACCGGAAGAGGCCTATTCCCAGCAGTGGGAGAGTAATAGGCCGCTACTTTACTACTACTTATAAAGTTATCATAGCTCAGCGGATAACAGGCGGACTAAATAAGGAAAAATACCTTGCTGCTAAAATTTAATAAGAAAGTAATTGTAATGGTTAATTGCACTGTCAATATCAGTAATAATAACTCATTTAGGTAGCGGGCAGTCTCAAATGCAGAATACCAGGATCAATTCCAGATGATATTTCCTTTTTTTTAATTACAAGAATCTGTCAACTAATATTTTATATCTAATGATCAAGTGCAATCAAAACAGGAATAATTGTAACATTTTTTTTATTGTGTAACTTACAAAAACTATAACAATTCGAAGCGATTGATAAACGGTACTGAATACTTAAAATTATTGTAAACTTAAAGACAATTGGCATAAGTATATTTAAATCGGTAATCAAAAACACAATTTTCACGGTTTTAACTTAATTAAAAATATTAATTTATAATTTTTTAATCATATAACAATGACGATAATTTGATAATTTGTAAGAACTTGTTTAACTCGTATTATAAAATGGCGGTTAAAATCTAGTTAAATTATTTAACTAGATTTTCCCGTAAAATTTTGTAGAATTAACAGAATTTCTATAGCCTATATGTGACCCTGGTGTATAGGGAATAATTTTGCCAAATTTCATCGATATTGGTTCAGCGCATTCGCCGTGGCAGAGTAACAAACATACATACACACAAACTTTCGCATTTAGTAGGATAGGATAGTAGGATGATCATAGGTCATCAGAGAATCTTCTGTTCTTTTTATGCAGAGAATATATTTCTTTGTAACACCCATTACAATATATGAACCATTATACTTAATTCAAATTCAAATAATTCTTTATTCAAAAATTAGCTTTTAAAAGCACATTCGAATCGTCAAATTACAATGAAGCTACAACTGGTTCGGAAAGGTGCTCATACCTAGAAGAACCAGCAAAAAAACTCGGGGGTTACTCTTTTCAAAATTAAGTATTACAATAATGTTTTAATTAATTAAGAACAAATTAAAAAAATTACAATATAATCTAGTGCATAGCTGGTCGCAATTTAAATTCAAGCTTTCTTATCATCAACATAGTTCCTCAACAGTGTAGTCAGCTTTATAAATAAGCTGATAAAACTATAAAACAATCTAAAGATATATTAATATTATAAACGAGAATGTCTGTCTGTGTTCGTTACAATTCCACTGCTAATCTTCTGGAGTAATATTAATGTTTTTTTTTTAATTTTTTTTATTTTATTTTATTTTTATTTTTTATTTTATACAGTTTGAAATAGGATAAATAAATATACAGCTCTTGTTTTAGGTTCATTAGTGAGGATAATTAAATGCTTAAGTTGGAGTAAACAACGTAGCTGCTACTATTTTCAATATAAATTAACTCTTTAACTAAGTTCACTAATTTTTCTCAGGTACCACATCGCCAATCCATTTCAAATATGGCGGATTACCATTCTTGATAGGTAAGGATATCACTTCGCATACTTCATAAGGATGTACCGATCTCACATATTCTGTCAGCTTATCCACGTGTGAGGTGCGAGTTTTTATCATTAATAAAGCCTGTAAAATACAGAAACTATATATTTCAGCATGTTTTGATTATTTACTTACTTTAGTTTTAAATAAAGTAACTGCCGTTACTGTCCCGTATTAGACATAGGCTTTATTTCTCCTTGTTTTTGGAGAGAAATATAGGAACTAAGGCGCTCCATGCTTCTCCAATAAGAATTTGTAGGTTACACATATCAGCAGAATTTTCAGATATATCTAGGTTTCCTAACAATGTTTACCTTGTAATTATATTTTGATTTAAATTATATTCTAATTAAATATAATAATAATTATAATTTACACATACACATAAACACATAAACTTTAATGAAAAAACTCATTACAATTTGAACCTATGATTGCTTTGATTTCAAAGAATGTGCAACTATTTAGTTACACATTCTCACAGCTGGGCTATCACAGCTATTGACTGGTCTAGGCTATCTTAAAGTCATTATTGTAATTCATTTTTTCTTTCATTTTTGCTTTGAAGCCTGGAAATCTATAGATGTTAATAAACAGAATTAAATTAGACAAGTAAATTTCAAAATGGTCGTGAAATGATAAAACATATCTATAAACTTTGATAGTTATTAAAATCATTGTTTTGTTAATTACCTCACTATCTTCATTTATTTCATCTTTCCACTCATATATTGAGGTGATTTGAGGAATAACGTTAACACACGCTGCCAATTTGTTCTTGACTATGCCATGGCCGATAGTTTTTGCTACATCTGTATTGGGCACTGTGACATATGCGACTGAATACTTATCTGAAAAATGGTAAAAAAAAACTCTTCTTACTTACAAATAAATATAAATATAATCATAACTAAAATTATAATTTAATACCCGCCGTGTGGTATCCGGCTGAGTAAAATAGACCAACCTCATTTCTTGCAGAGGTGTTGTAAGAGGCGACTAAGGTAAGTTGACCCATGTATACGGTTAAGTAGAATAGACCACCCTCTTTCTTACCGAGGTGTAGTAAAGAATGACTAAGGTAAGTTGATGTCAGGCAGGCGGCCAGTCATAGCCAAATCATGTGACATGTTTATAGCATCTTGTGCAGAACCCACTTAGAGTGGGATAAGGGCAGGAAGATGTTGAAATAAATTATACTTTAATACATGTATGCACCCAGACTCAAAGAAAGGACAAAATTATATTTAGAAAATATTGGCCTTAACTGAACTCAAATGGAAATTAAACCTCAATTCACGTGAAGGCTGAATATAAGCTTTAAGCTAAGCTAAGGCTTTAAGCTTCAAAGATCCTCCATCTAAAACTTTAGCTCAAAAGTAGATATCATCATCATCTTCCTGCCCTTATCCCACTCTAAATGGGGTCGGCACAACGTGTTATAAACATGCTGTCACATGATTTGGCTGCGTTTTTACGACCGGCCGCCTGCCTGACGTCAACTTGCCTCTTTCGTATTTTACAACACCTCGGTAAGAAAGAGGTGGTCTATTATACTAAACTGGATACCACATGGCGGGTTGACTTACCTTAGTCGCCTTTTACGACACCTCGGTAAGAAATGAGGGTAGTACTATTCTATTCAGCCAGATACCACACAGAGTCTCAAAAGTAGATATACACACAATAATTTATAACAGTTAGTTAAAACACATATTATACAATAACAACATGATTGCATGTAACAGATGTATTAATTGTAGCAACATGATTTACCTAATATATTATTTGATATCACATACTTGATATTGTGTGATTTAGGCTGTGATTTTGGTTAAATACATAAACCAATTAAACTGTAAAAGTACCCAGACCTAGAAAGTAGATAGACCTGGTTGCCTCCTAATTATTACTGTTTGTTCATAATAAATAAAGTACAATGCGGGAACATTTAACTCTGGGATATTATTTAATAAGTAATCGCAATATTGGCATTTTTTCTTCCACTTTCAAAACATTATATAAATATTGGAGCGGATTATTTTAACTTAATTGGCTCTAACAAATAAAGACCAAAAATATTTATTTGACATGCGAGGTATTTAGGAATAAATGGATCTAACTGACTTTATGACTAACAATAAACAACAATCATAAAAATTACGATTTACCGGCATCAACACTGCCCGAAGACATGTTCGCATGGGCTACTACGAAACACGATCTTATAACTGAAAAATATAATGTAAACAGAACTTTTCTTTCGAAAACCATAAGCATTTTACTATATACTACTATATACTATAACACTTTAAGTTAGCAGGATTTTATTTTTAATGTTTATAGTTTACACACTTTAGAATTATTTTTTATGGGTTTGGGTTATTAGTTAGTGATGTAAAAAAATAATCGATTTTTTAAATAATCGATTATTTATTTTTAATATTATTTCGATTATTTTGTCATCAAAAGTCGATTATTTTAATTGTCCTATCTTTGTTTTTCACTTTTTTTCTAACTTTTTAAGATTATATAAGCATTGTTGGATGAAACCAATGTAGTCAAACATATTTTAATCGAGTTTCACAAACAGCGCATCTGTTATTATTTCTTGGTAGTTGTCCACTTTGATAATCCTTTATTGTAATTGATTATTAGTATTAAAAATAGTCTTTAAGAAACGATTATTTATTAATCGATTTTTTCTCAATTCTTATTATTAGTTACTTATTTGTCTTTGTTCATAGGCTTTGTGACAAGTGACAAATATAGAAAAGAAAATATTATGCACAATAGAATACCTTCATATTATCTATGATAAAAATATACATATTTACACTCTGTACATATTTATTTCTATACATATTTAATACTAATTATTCTACACATATTTCAGTTCCCCTTAATAATGTAACATGTTTTTTACCAGTTCCAAAAGAAATCCGAGATTTTATTTTATATGTTACCCCGGTGTTCGGATAGAGCATGTGATCAATGTGATTTTTGTTATGCGAATAACTAAAGGAATGCGAATGATGTACCTTTATATCTGCCTATCACATTTATATGTATCGTATTCCTATAAAATATCATTCATAGGTATATGAAAATATATGCGAGAACTATAATGAAGACTGTTATAAGATTTACTTCTGTTATACAGAAGAAATTATTATCTTCTGAAATACGTAATGTATTATATTAAAAATAAAATTAACTTGTTTTTTATATGGATTCATCAGGAAAGTAAATTGTAAATGAAACAAAATTAACCAAATATGAATTTATTTAATAAATAAAAATAAGAACAAATTTTCACGTCAAAGAGATCAATCTCTAGGCTTTCACAGCATAAAGACAAATTTTGATGGTGTAAGTTATTTGCCACTACCTTATAAAGTTACAGAGAAAATTTAATAGTTGAATCTGTGTCACTTATTTAAAGATTAATCAGACTTTTTCTTTCTGTACTTTATAACTCATTTAATTATTTATCAAATTTTAATCTACTTGGAAAGACTCTCCAAATGAAATTTATTAATTACGCTTTTTTCCAACACAAGCGCAACAACTGGGAACTTTGTAAATCGTTTTCACGACTTTAGTTAATTCCCGGTTCAGTCCATACATCGTCCTTCCCGAATATTTTTGAGAACATACCATATTATAATCTGGGATGGTCACATAACCACACGACTCACATTCATTTCTGAAAAAAGTAAAAAGTTTTTTTTTTATTACCTTGGTACATATATTTTTGCGTTTGGCTTATCTTATGCCATTCTTATTGTTCATCCACCAAAAAAAAAAAAAAGAAAATCAAATTAAATTAATGTGTTAGTTATATAAGAACACTAGCGGCCTGCCCCTGCTTCGCAACGGGTATAAAATATATATCCTATGTCAGTCAGTGTAAAAAAATGATTAAAATCGATCCAGTAGTTGTGATCTATTTTATACTGCCCGTGGCCCGCAAGCGTTAAATTTGGAGAAAAACAATTTCCTTTCCCTATACCAAGCTATCTTCCTGCTATCTTTGGAATATCTAAATTCATATAGTACATTTTTACTTATTAACTTTTACATTTTCCCTATGTATTTTATTTTTACAATTAATTACAGAATGTCTTTAAACAAACTCTTGAAAGAGCTGCTAGATTCGAAGTGCTATAGGGCGAAGCGCGGCCTCCTCACGGCATTTTAAATGCATGCTATAAACGGCAATAGTGATCTATATTAAATCAACAATTTATTTAAGGTACTTAATTGGATAAGGATTTATGCTGTATTGTATAAAAATTACTTTAAAAATAATGCATTATTTTTCGTAAAAAGTAAATGACAAAAAATGCTATTGTGGGTTATCCATAAGAGATAGACATATACCATCGCGGACTTTTTTGTAGACCTTTTCAAGGTGTACAAATACTTAGTACATCATTTTGATAAATCTCGTAGGGTTTAGCCTGCGTTTGCAATGTAAGCGGGAAAAAATGTAATTATTTACAGAAACCTCAAAAATTACAGTATTTCTCTACTCCGTATTGAATGTTATTATACATACAAAATTTCCTCTGGAATCACCATATCTATTAAAAAAAACCGCATCAAAATCTGTTGCGTAGTTTTAAACTTTTATGCATACATAGGGATATATGGACAAAAAAAGAATGCGACTTTGTTTTATAATATCTAGTGATGTCATGTCTAGATCTCATAAATTACAATCTGCGTGCAGAAAAAAATGTTTTATCAATAAAAAATATTTTATAATATTAGGTTAATTGGAAAAGGAAATTGGCGTTTTCTATGGGAGGAACATAAAGTCGTTTTTTTTTAGTGAAATATATTTAATTAATCTAACTATGTACCATTGCTATGTATGCACTTTTGCCATCTCATAGGTAGTTCATTGATCCCCTTACTAAAAAAACCATTCGGGCGGGAATCAATAAAATCTTTGAAGGCGGTTTGGACTGCCCCATCGGAGTTGAATTTTTTTCCTTGCAAGTAGTTATCCAAATTGCGAAAAAAATGGTAATCTGTTGGAGCATGGTCCGGAGAGTACGGTGGATGTCTAAGACATTCTAATTGAAGCTCCTCTGATTTGGTAGCCGTCTGTTGTGCAGTGTGTGGTCTAGCGTTGTCCCGAAGCAGCAGTGGCCTAGAACGATTGACCAGCCTCGGTTGTTTAGCAGCTAGCTTTTCCATCATGGTTTGCAGTTGCTGACAATAGATATCTGCCATAATCGTCTGGCCAGATTTAAGAAAGCTGTAGTGAACGACATCGGCACTAGTCCACCAAACACTTACAAGCAACTTTTTTTTAGTCAATTTACGCTTATGGCAGGATTTGGCTGGTTCGCCAGGGTTCAGCCATTGCGATGAGCTCTTCCGATTATCGTAGAGGATCCACTTTTCATCACAGGTAATGATTCGATTTCAAATTCCTTCATTATTGTGCCGGTTGAGTAGCGTAACGCAGCAGTCGACGCGCGTTTGTCGGTTTGCTTCACTCAATTCATGAGGTACCCACCTTTCAAGCTTTTTCACCTTCCCAATTTGCTTCAAGTGGATTAGAATAGTTTCATCACTAACACCGGAGCTTGCAGCTAACTCAGACGTGGTTTGCGATGGATCCGCTTCCACAATAGCCTTCAATTCTTCATTATCAACTTTGGTCTCCGGCCGTCCACGAGGCTTGTTCTGCAGGTCGAAATTTCCAGAACGAAAACGTTGGAACCAAAAACGCACTGTGTTTTCTTTTGCGACACCGTCACCATACACATCATTAATCCTTCGAGCCGTTTTTGCAGCACTGGTGCCACGGTGGAACTCATACTCGTAAATAACGCGATATTTCATGTTTTCCATTTTGTAAACAGAGTGACACAAAGAAAAAAACAAAAGAAGATAAAACAAATGAATTAGGGGGTTTGAAACACAAATGCATGAGTAAATAGCTGTATGAATTTGAATTTGGAATTCCTAACCATAAAGGTAATATTTGAGATCAAAGTGGCCAGTGCGACAAAACGCCAATTTCATCTGTAAGGACCTAATATATAATATTTCAACCATATTTTATTTATCAACCTTTTCTGCATTAAGTATTGCTAATTTGTCTTGGACAATGTTGTAAAGATAATAAGTATGGACTTGGAGTATATAATTCATCATCATTCATCATCGCTCCTAGTGTTGAAGTAAAACTTACTGGCACTGTTTCCCGAAAAAATTTTGGGGGTTTTCTTCTGTGTTAAGTATTAAATTCCATTCTTGATCAAAGTTGCGTGCTGCTTGCGGATAATATATCTAAAAATTTTAATTATTTGACATTGAATGAACTTTGTTAGGTCAAAGTTATCTTTATATAAAGAAAAACAAAATGTTATCATTACAATCTCAAACAATCATGGATTGACATAAAACTTAGACAAGTTTATATACTTTTTTTATAATATACTAAGACAAGTTGACGGAAGGCAGGCGGGCGGACGTTAAATACGAAGCCAAATCATGTGACAACATGCTTATAACATGTTATGCCGACCCCTCTTAGAGTGGGATAACAGCATGAGGATGATCATAATGCGAATGCTTAATATTAAAAGCGACCGAATTCAAAATAAGGGTTAATTAAGTTAGATATATTGTAATCATTATTTTAGCCGAGTGGTATCCGGCTGAGTAGAATAGACCAACCTCATTTCTTATCAAGGTGTCGTAAAAGGAGACTAAAATTAGTCGACCCGCCATGTGGTATCCGGCTGAGTAGAATAGACCACCCCCATTTCTTACCGAGGTGTCGTAAAAGGCGACTAAAATTAGTCGACCTGCCATGTGGTATTTGGCTGAGTAGAATAGACCAACCTCATTTCTTACCGAGGTCTTATAAAAAGCGACTAAGGTAAGTTTACGTCAGGCAAGCGGCCGGCCGTAAAAACACACCACCATAGAGGGGTGTAGCGCAGGAGAATGATAATATTATATGAATTTCAATACCAATTACAACATCACGCTACAAACTATTAAAAAGTGTTTTCTTGCTCTTTCAGATAATGGGTCTCTTCAACAATCACGATTTATTGCAATTTGGCACAACACAACTTTTTTTTAATTAGGTCACTTTAATACTAAGCGGCCGTATGATATTTGTATGAATATTAACTCACCTGGGGCGATGCTTTACAAAGATGTATTTCATCTTCTCCTGAGTTATCTATCCATGTCTTTTTTTGTGAGTCCATATTCAATGTGATATTTAATTTTGAAAGCTGTAAAAAAATAACCTTATTTAGTTTAAAAGTTTTAACTGTTTTTGAAAACGGTTGTCTAATCTATTCTACTATATAAAGCTTAAGTGTTTGTTTGAACGCGCTGATCTCAAGAACTGCTGGACCGTTTTGAAAAATTCTTTGAGTGTAAGATAGTCCATTTATTGAGGCACGCTATAGACATAACATCATACTAAGAGAATAGGAGAGGAGCAGCAATGATGCGCTAATTAAATGATGAAAGTTATTCAGAAATTTCTTATTTTTTTAATTTTAATATAAGTAACCCCCTGATATGTTTTATTCAGGGTCCTGTTCACCAAAAATCTCATTATTAACTCACGATAACTTCTTTTATGCTCAAATTTCAATACGTGAAAAATATTGTGACATACTGATAATAGCTGCTGGCAAAGCCAGTATTGAATGAATTGTTTTTTTTCTCCTTGAAATAAAGTTTTGAACATTACGGTTCACGAATATTACGATTTTGTTCGAGCGGCCTATCCTCCTGATGATGCTTCGGTTTTAAGGCGAAACGATCGTTGAGGTTGTGGTAGTGAGTGTGTGTAGTGCTTGTATGGAGTGTTGATGTTGGCGGCGTCTTGTAATACGTGTACGCTTGTCTTGCATGCATGTGGTATGTGATTGTTGCCTGCTTCATACACTTAGCATTGCATGTATTCTCTTAACAAACGTGGATTACAGCAATATTGCAACTTTTGTACTATGGAGTTTCGCAAACGCCTGCTTCTATAAATCATTTGTATCTAGTACTTACTTCTTCAATGATAGCCGACACCTCTTCGTATGGATAGTTAGGAATATCTTCGCAAATCCCTAAAGCCTCACAATGTTCTGGGATAGTGAGTTTAAAGTTCTGAATGATTTTTACAGAAAGAACATCTGAAGACAAATAAACGTGAAGGTTAATTAAAAACTAGAGAGAGAGAGAGAGAGAGAGAGAGAGAGAGAGAGATATATATATATATATATATATATATATATATATATATATATATATATATATATATATATAATAGGTCTAGTAAAAAGTAATCCATTATTTTTCGATCATGTCGTTAGTAATCGATAACTCGCCTTACATAAGTGCTATCGATTTATACTAAACGGTGTCAGAAGCGTATGCTTTCGTACTAAAAGCAGACAGATAGACATTTGTGTGATTGCTTGATTGAATATTGTGTGCGCGTGCCAAAGATGGGTACCAAAAAGAGAAATTTTCCCTTGATTTCAGTTTTTCTTAGATAAAGGTGAAAACGCAAGTCAGGCGGTTGAAAATTTGAATAATGTCTATGTTCTTGATACTGTATCAGCTAATCATGTGTAATTATGGGTTCGTTGATTCCGATCCGGTAATTTTGATGTTAAAGACGAACGACGTTCCGTAGAACTGGTTGTCGAAAATGTCAATAAAGTAATGAAAATCTTCAATTTCGACCGTCATGCAAGCACTTTTTCGATTGCTCAGGGAGCTGAATATTATACAAAAAACTTTTTGAAACCACTTTAATAGGTGGAATATAAAAAAATGCTCGATGTATGGGTGCCACGTGAATTTTGGCAGAAAAACCACATGGAGCTAATTTCCATCTCCGAATTACTGCTGAATCGCAACAAAGTCAACGTATTTCTTCAGTGGGTGTAGATTGGAGGTGAAAAGGGGATCACTTATGACAACGTTAAGCAAAAATGGTCGTGGTCAAACTTCGGTGAGCAGGCGCAATCGGTGGCTAAGCCAGGATTAATGGTCAAGAAAGTTCTTCTGTGTGTTTGGTGGAATTGGCTCTATTATGAGCTGTTCTATTAGGACCAAACTCTTAATTTGGACCTGTACTGTCAATAATTAGACCATTTGAAGAAAGCAATCGCCCAGAAGCGGCCAGGTTTGGCCAATAGGAAAGACAATATGTTTTATCAGGACAACGCTAAATCACACACTTCAATAGTGCCTCACCAGAACTTCCTACAGCTTGGTTGGTAAATTTTTATGCGTCCATCTTATAATCTAAACCTAGTTCCAAGTGATTACCAACTGATCTTGCCACTGACAAATGTTTTTGATGGTGAAAAATTCGTCTCAAGAGAAGCTTGTGAAAATCGACTGTCCCAATTTTTTGCCAATAACAAAGAAGATTTCTGTGGGAATGGCAAAATAAAATTACCTTAAAAATGGCAACATGTTATCGAACAAAACAATGCATAAATGAACCAAATAGGATATGTTTAACTACACTAGACTAATTCGTCAATATCGTGCAAAAATAGTGGATTACTTTTTACTACACCTAATATATATATATATATATATATATATATATATATATATATATTGACCCGCCGTGTGGTATGCGGCTGAGTTTCTACTCAGCCGCATAGACTACCCTCATTTCTTACCGAGGTGTCTTAAAAGGCGACTAAGATAAGTTGACTCACTGTGTGGTATCCGGTTAAGTAAAATAGACCACCCTTTTTCTTACCGATCTGTCGTAAAATACGACTAAGGTAAGTTGATGTCAGGTAGGCGGCCGGTCGAAAAATACTTAGCCAAATTATGTGACAACATGTTTATAATATGTTTTGCCGACCCCACTTAGAGTGGGACAAGGGCAGGTAGATGATGATGATATAAGTGCCTTGAAATACATGTATTTTGAGAGATATAAGCTGCTGAGCGGGCTAGCTTTGAGATGCGAACAAAATTTGAGTTACGTGATTCGTTTTCGTGGTCACTGGTCATGTAAAGTCTATCAGATTCTCCTATCCCAAACCAGACCTCAGTCTGTGTGCTTGTTTCCCTCGCTTTCAAATCATGTTTAGTTCTCGTTATTTTGTATATTTACCAAACATTACTTTTGTTGCATTAATTTTATAACCATGGGTCTGGAGAAGATGTCTATTGAATTAAAATGTGAAATCATTGAAATAATGTGTTGCAATAATTTCCAAGCACCCGACCTCTCTCCATGAAAAGACGTAGAAACTAATGATGGTGTGGCTTACAGAGAAGAAGCTTTGAGAACTTTAATACAAGCATCAGATATGAGAAGGCACAGGCGATTAAACATAAAATATATTTTATCCAATGTATTTTCAAGTTTAAATAAAAAGAAATTACTAATGAACTGACCTTTTGAATTAGACTCTGTAGCAGCTTCCGAAATGAGTGTCACAATCTAAAAAAGTATTGGTTAAAAATTATTATTTGATAACTTAAGGGCCTGTTTCACAAGTTACTGATAAAGTGTCGGATAGTTAACCGACAAATAAACTAAGTAGCAGATAAATGTCTCTAAAAAGAGACTGTAAAAAGTCATCATAGTCCTCGCATTTTCCCGTTACACGGGGTCTGCTTTCCCAATCGCCATGTGGCGCCATTTTTCCCTACAATAGGCATCTTCTTCGCAGAGTCCTAAATTTCTTATGTTCATTTGGACAGTCGTCAACACGTGGCGAAGGGCCTACCTCTTCTTATCTTTTCAATAGGTATTGCAAGATTTTTTTAACTATATAATCATTATACATTGCTATGCAGCAGATAAACAAAATAACAGCCACATGATCTACCTGTGCTGAATAAGCCTATCAGAAACCTGAGAAACGCAAAATTCCGAGATATGTGTCAGATATATTCCGAATAAGCTAACTGACAGTTTATTGGTAACTTGTGAGGCCCTTAGCCCATTTATTATCAATAGCCTGTTTCTATAATACTGAGAGACGTCACAGCAATAACTGCCCAGAAGGGGGAGGCTATTCGAACTAGCAGATAGAGAAAGTGTTGTTATCGCAAAAATACTTTAGAAATCAAATTACGAGAATTTCATACGCTAACATCATTTAGGAACTTTGGACTTTAGGACTCATTTAGGACTATTTATTAGCCGTGTGGTATCCGTATAAGTAGAAAAGACTACCCTCATTTCTTACCGAGGTGTCTTAAAAAGCGACTAAGGGAACTTGAACAGGCATGTGGTATCCGGCTGAATAGAATAGAACTACCTCATTTATTACTTAGGTGCTGTAAAAGGCAACTAAGGTAAGCTGACGTCAGATAGACGGGTGATCATAAAATAACTAGCCAAGATATGTAACATGTTTAAAACATGTTGTACCTACTCTACTTAGACAGGAGAATAAGTGCAGGAGAATGATGATGAATGGAACATAATGTGAATATTTTTAAAAGTACTTACTATAACAGTTAAGATAATATTTCTCCATAACAACATATTGCCTTTATTTTGAATCACAGATATATATTACACTTGTTTTGTGTTTAAATATACTTTAACGATTAAGTTATATAGATGATATTTTATGTATTGTATAATTAATAAATATAATAGGTTGACCATCAAGTTTGTATTTAGAATATACAAATATCACGGTGGATTATTATTATATAAATATTTTACTCCGTTGTTACCAGTGGCATAACTAGGTAACCAAAAGCAATTATTTTTTTCCCTGGACCTTTATTAAGGCCCCCACTGAACTAGGTAAAATCGTTTCTGGGCCTTTACTAAGGCCCCTAAAATTGTTTCTTCGGAGGTTGGGAGAGAGGGGCACTGTCCCTTCCAGCCCTCCTGTAGCTTGGAATAGTTCAGAGCTGGTGAGATTGTCATTTAAGGTAGCAGAATGGAATGAGTTTCCCTAACACCTCCTTAACAATTATGATATAGGATATCATCATCATTATCATCATTTTCTTACCTCTATCCTACTCTCAGTGGGGTCGGCACAATATGCCTTCTTCCATTCTCCTCTACCATTCGTCAACTCTGGTGACACTCCTTTAATATGCATATACTTTCCACACAATCCATCCATGTTTTTTCGGCCTCCCCATACATCCATCCACATTCATATTTAAAACTCTTCTGGTCACATGATTTTCATCCCTCCTCATTACATGATCAACCAACTTAGTCTCGCATTTCTCATCTTTTCTGTAATGGGCGCAACTTTCAGACTTCCCCTAATATACTCATTGTGTATTATATTCTGTTTTGTCACACCACACATCCACCTTAACATTCTCATCTCATTCGCATGCACATTTCTTTCATCCTTTTCTTTTATTGCCCAAATTATGATATAGGATAATTATAGGAATTTAAAAATTATTAAGGATTACATAGATGATAAGAATGCATTTATATAGCTAGATTTCGAACCTTTACAAGATAACGACTAACTGTAACTATTCATTGGATTATATTTTGAAAAGAGCAACCGCCGAGTTTCTTGCTGGCTCTTCTCTGTAGGAGCAGCTTTCCGAACCAGTAGGTTTGACGATTCAAAAATACGTGTTAAAAAATTAACTTGAATAAAGAATATTTTGAATTTCATAAAATAACAACTATTAACAATAGTACTAGTTATTTATATAGTTATAGTATTTTATAATTAGACCCTAAATTATTAATTTTGTCATTAACTTGTGTAAATATAATATTTATATTGTTTTGTTTTTTATATATTTTTAGCGTCTTTTTAGTATGGCTGTAGGTGAAAATGTGTTTTGTTTTTTTTGGCTATTCTTGTGGAAAGGAATTTAAAAGTAAAGTTTTTTTTTTACTCTCTAAGAGGGTGTACCTATTTCATCATAAAACTATATGTTATCAACATTGAGTTATTATTGTAATTAAAATTGATAAAAGGCAGTGACCGTTTGTTTTATAATTATAATGAAATGGAAAAATGTACATATATGCAAATTAGATAAGCGCCATACGGGTCAAACTGCGGTCAAAATGAAAAAGACTTTGTTGATAAAATATAGAACTATTTAATATTTAACTTAGTATTAAGACAAACTGTTTATTGATTTATTACTTTTTATTCTTCATGATACTAATGTCCTTATCCCACTTTAAGTGGGGTTAGGACAATTCTTTTTAGACATGATATTACATTTTTTTGCTAGTTATTTTACGATCAGCCGCCTGCCTACCTGACATCAACTTACCTTAATTTTTACACCTCGGTTAGAAATGTTGGTCTATTTTATTCAGCCGAATATCACAAGGCTGTCAACTTACCTTAGTCGTCGCCTATTGCGACACCTCGGTAAGAGATGAGAGTAGTCTATTTATACTCAGGCGGTTTTATTCTTCTTCTTCTATTACATATTATTTATTAAGAACCTGATTGACCAAGCCTTGCTCGGTAATTTTTTAACAATAAAAAAAGGAACTTAAAAAAAAAGAAAAAATTATTGGGTAAGTGGGGCTAGATCCTAGGTGTTTACATTTCTCGGGACCCACCGTTCTCCGCCGACTTGACAGTTTACGGCTAAAATAGCGTTTTATATACAAATGTTAGTATGTTACTATTCTTTAATGCCCAAACACAGGGATAAAACGATGTTTTTTTAAATAAAACCCAGCTGGATCGATTTTCTCATCCACAACCCCCCTGCATGGAGAATTTCAGGAAAATCGTTGCAGCCGTTTCCAACGATTTTCCTCATACATATTTAACTCATTTAAATATTAAAGATAATATTCATAACAGTTACATAATTATTGAAATTAAATTATAATTATTGCTTATTGCACATGTTATATGTATATCCGCTCTCCAAGTCCGCTGCAGTAACATGAATTTATTTCAAGGAAAAGGAAATAAATGCTATACGTGAATGAATGAAATGAATCTTGTCTGTATTTCTCATATTAAAGGCGAAGTTAATGTGAAAACGGTGCCGCCTTGTCGCGACAATACTAATTGTATAGCGTGAGTCTCCACGTACGACCTAGAAACGATGTATTGGCGCGAATTTTATTCAGATTCTTTGTCAATGACAGGTTTGATGGCAGCCAACAATGTTCGTTGATGAAAAACTGTTTTCAACAGCCCAGAGTCCGGTTAGGACCTGAATATTATATATTTCTACCTGCCCTTATCCTACTCTAAGTGGGTTCGGCACAACTTGTTATAAACATGCTTTCACATGATTTGGCTGCGTTTTTACGACCGGCCGCCTGACGTCAGCCTTAGTCGTATTTTACAACACTTCGGTAAGAATGAGGTTGGTCTATTCTACTAAACCAGATACCACACGGTATTTCGACTTACCTTAATCGCCTTTTACGACACCTCGGTAAGCGATGAGAGTAGTCTATTCTACTCAGCTGGATACCACACGGCTAGGTTAAGGGTGCAGGTACTCGTTATTTTTTCGTTCAAGGCTTGTTATTTTTTTAAAGATATAAAAAAATCAATAAAAAAAAGCCTAGAAGAAGAAAGCCTCTGCTCATCACTATAGGATAAGATAATAACACGCCGTTGTTTAACTTTTTTACTTTAGATACTGATATTTTTATCAAAATAGGCAGGTTTATGAAAATAAGTTAATTTTCACTTTAGCTTCAGATTATGGATTCATTTTATTAAAATAAGTTTAATAGATTAGATTAAAACTAGTTTCCACTACAAGATTATTTATTTTGTATAACAACTTATGTTAAATTCAGTTCGCAATATATAGTAGTACTTGGTTATTGCTTAAACAGGATTCTTAATATTTTTTTGTATATTTTAATTTTGTAGAATAGCATCACACACGCAACAAATAGGCATTCTAAGACTTTCCTTTACAACTTCATCTAAATCAATATTTAGTGCATACATGTTTCTGAACAACCATTTTTGTTTGCACTCTGCTTTGTAGCCATAAGGTGTGTTAGTCTCGTTACAAGGGTTAGGCGTAGAACTGTAAAAGATAAAAAATTTATAGAATAAGGCGTTACTTTGCGGAGATCCTTAATACAAAAGTAATAATAAAATTTATCCATCCATCAGCATATCGCAGTCCACTGCTTGACATGTTAGCGCACACTATATACAATAACACGATATAATAGGAATACCACAATTCCCGTTCCGAGATGCACTTCTCTTGAATGACGAACAAAGACTGAATGTCACTGTAAGGTTTTATCAATAGGAAGACTCAACCGGAAACAACACATCACGGTGTTGCCAGCATTTTAATCAAAAAGGGCGCGATACTCTTTGTTTCATGATTGTGTTGCTGTAAAATACAAAGCGAAAGTCAATGGCGAAAACAGACATAGGTCTCCCCATGTCTGCGTCAGACATCACAGACATGCATTCATCTATGCATCCAGCTGGCCCCAACAATCTTTCCGATGTCGTCAGTCCTGCACGACGAATGGTGCCATACACTACGTTTGCCAAGACGCGGTCTCCACTCCAGGACTCTTTTGCTCCAACGGCCATCAGTCTTGAAACAGACGTGTCTAGGCCACTGCCATTTCAGCATACTTATTCTGCTATAGTTAGCAGAATAAACATGCTGAAGTGAAGCAACTGAAGTCGGTTACTTTGGTTCTGCGGCGGATAATCTGATTTTATCCTTAAGAGACACTCCCAGCATAGCTCGCTCCATAGGACGCTGAACTTGTGGTTTATTCCCGCCGTCAGTGTCCACGTCTCGGCGCCATATGTTAACACAGGCTAACAAAATTATTTTGCTATAATACGCGATTAAGTTAATAGAAAATATATGTAATGCTAAATGAAGAGTGGACTATCCGTTTTCATAACCAATACATGCAGGGATCGTGAAAAACACATGCTACAACCCCCACCACCGATACCACAATACACAAGTACTATATACGTTCACTATCACAAACTCAAGAATCGTTTCGCCCCGCAACCGAAGCATCATCTGGAGATAGACTCCACGACAAAATAGCAGTGTATGGATGTTTGTGCCTGTGTTTTACAAATCTTGCATGTATCGGTTATGAAAACGGATAGTCCACTCTGCATTTACCATTACATATATTTTATATTTACTTTATCGCGGAGTATAGCAAAATAATTTTATTATTATTTTTGTAAGAGATAAAGTTGATTCAGTGGTGATTTGTAAAAATAAATTCTAAAAATGTAAAAATAAACCTTACTCGCATATTGTTACGTAAAACGATTGAATCGGTGTCGATGGCAGTGTATTTAGTACGACGCGCCAATTTAAGTTTACATCAAGTGCTCCTTGTGGAGGGTAGATCTAAAATTGACAAAATTAAATTAATTAAGGATGATCGATACAAAAAAAATTCTCTCGCTCCTGATGGACGTCCACTGCTGGACCTATGTCTCTTCATGGGATTTCCATACTACTCGAATCTGTGATGCTCCATCCAGTAGCTCCCCGCGATCTTTTTAAGGTCAGCCCACCTCGTATGGGATCTATCGACGTTGGGTTGGGCCTTGGGAGCTTTAATCGAAAATGATGCCTAATTTTTGAGATTCGATTCAATGTTTTTTCTTCAACCAATAAACGTTCACTGCTTAACATAAGTTTCTTTAAGGTATCTCTAGACGCACTATCCTGTGTCACTTGGATCAAGGTGCTCCTCGCGACCCTTTTTGAGGTCGTCAGTCCACGTGAGGTATCTATAAACGCTTAGTTTTCCGCTACGTGGTCGCCGTTCCTTAAGACCCCCAACGCCCATCGGTTCTCCGCACTATGTGCGCCAACTTATCGCCACTTCAGCTTCGCGACACGATGAGCTAGTTGGTGGCTTTGGTTCTTCTACGGATCTCCTCATTTCTGATTGACATAGGGATACTCCAAGCATAGCTTCCTTCATCACCTGCTGAGTGACTCTGAGCTATTTTCTCGCGTCTCAGGACGCACGTACGTATTTAGAGACAATCTTTATATGTAGGGACGTATGGATACCATGGTATATGAATACGATGTATTTACTAACCGAGGATTGTGATGGGCATAGTTTAATCTCCGACTCTGAATAGGTATCATAAAAAAAGTTCGCACTCATTGGCTTTATGTCAGTATTAAAAACCACGTTTTTCATAGTTCTTAGCTGTAATAAAAAAAAGCTTGATTTTAGTTGACTAATTCATACCCACACTATTATAGAAGTGAAAAAAGTAGTTATATTTTCAAGTATTATCAGGAATATACGAGTAAACTCCATAAGTTTAGGTACTTAACTTGTAAACATGTTAATAAAAGGTTCTATTAGTAGGCAGAAAACAACACTTTATGTTAACATTAAATATTATTCCTATTTATTGGTTTAAAAGCATTTAAAAATATTGAAAGTATTTGCGCCATTTTATTATAGCGCGATGGCTATTTATAATTATAACAAGTGCACAAATATATAAGAATATTATTTACTGTAATTTGAGTACTTTTAAGAACCCAAACATACAGGTATTCTTTCCATCTTTTTCTTGAAAATAAAATATTAAATATATTAAAATACAACATCACACAGTGACTAGAAAAAACGCCGTGTGGTATCCGGCTGAATAGAATAGTACCGCCCTCATTTCTTACCGAGGTGTCGTAAAAGGCGACTAAGGTAAGTCGACCCGCCGTGTGGTATCCGGCTGAGTAGAATAGACCACCCTCATTTCTTACCGAGGTGTCGTAAAAGGCGACTAAGGTAAGTTGACCCACCGTGTGGTATCCGGTTGAGTAAAATAGACCACCCTCTTTCTTACCGAGGAGTCGTAAAATACGACTAAGGTATGTTGACGTCAGGCAGGCGGCCGGTCGTAAAATACGAAGCCAAATCATATGACAACATGTTTGTAACATGTTGTGCCGACCCCACTTAAAGTGGGATAAGGGCAGGAGGATGATGACAGTGACTAGAAAAAATTTGATATAACACTACATTGGCTAATCTAATTAATTTTGTTAGAATAACAATAGTTTATTTGGCTAAAACTTACTTTTTCAATGATAAAATCTATTGCTTTTTGAGGATAGTTAGGTATATGATCGCAAATCCCTATTTTTTTACAGTCTTCTGGAATAGTGAGGGTAAAATTCTTAATGGCTGGAATACGAAGTATTACTTCTGCAAAAAAACAACATAGTATATGTAATGAATTTTAAAGCTTAGGTTTTTGACGCTCTATGTCTAGATAGTTTTATTTTATAGCCTTGGTTAGATTGGGTCGTTACTGAACCATCTAAGATCATTAGTTAAATAATTTATAGAATTAGGCGTTACTTTGCGGAGATCCATAATACAACAGTAATAATAAAATTATTAATTAGCAAAATAATTTTATTATTACTTTTGTATCATTAGTTAATTTGGCGTTTAAATTTTGTTCAGGTAGATCGGCATCTACTCATACTGTTATTTTATATATTCCTGACTAGCAATCGCCAGCGGCTCCGCCCGCGTGGAAAGTTTAAAACCGTAGTAAAATAGTCTTTTGATAACTATAAAAATGATTAAAGTGGGTTAACCTTAAAAGCTAGACATATGCTGTCGCGGAATTTTATTTAGAACTTTTAGAGGGAAACAATTTTGTAATACATGGTTTTGAATAACTATCACCATTTAGCCAGCACACCAAGGATAGATTTAAATTTTGCCGTTGTCATAATATTTTTTATTGCTAATCGATGTTTTGATTCGTCAGTAGCATCGATCTGATAATGTAATTCTAAATTAATTAGTTAGTGTCAAGAGTTGATCAGTCTATTTTTCAGGTCTTATAACTTTTACGTCATTTTCCTATAAAGTCAAATTATAAGCGTATTTATCGTTGATGGTGACTAACTGATTTTCTATTGATCGTGGCCTGGCCTGGTCGTGGTTTCTCTCAACACTCCCTGCGGGGAGTTTACTAAGCATTTTCACTATCTATCTATAATATTCGTTGTTCTAAGCTGTATCCGCCATCACTGGTGGCAACTTTAGGCAACTTTCTACGACGCTAATGGAGTGGAGCGCTTCTGCGCTCTGTGTGCGTAGTGCGAGTTTCTCTGACTAACTCGGAAGCGTTAGCGTTAGCCAATTTGTATGACGCTGCAACAACGACATCTAGTGACCGTTGTTTCAGTGCCATACAAATTGGCGTTACGCTAACGCGATCGAGTTGGTTACAAAAACTCGCACTAAACACACCAGACTCAGCGCCTGTTCCGCGCGATGATGCTTTGAAAGCTGTAAGGACTAACTGGATACAATTCAGGAAGCTGTTGGATTTGAGTCGTAAAAAATACTTTGACCTGTAAATCCCACGCAGAGAGTATATTCGTGACGTCGATATATAGCCGTCTGTTATTACAGGCGACACAGATTTCAACTAATGCAGCCTATATCGTTACACTTTAGTTTTTTATGGAAGTATTTATTACGTACGTACGTAAGTACTACTTTCATTGTAACGATAAATAAAATAAAAAATATAAGGCTCTGATAGCCCATCGGTAACACCGCGCGACTCTTTCGAGGAGGTCACGTGTTCAATCACCATTGAGTTTTTCTGTTATAACTTAGGTATGTGTCTTAATAATTGCAATTTATCACACGCTTTTTGGTGAAGGAAAACATCGTCAGGAAACCTGCATATCTCTAGAGATTTCGGGGGTTTACCTGCCAATCCGCATTGGAGCAGCATCGTAGGTCTTAGCTCCAATCCTTCTCTCCAAAAACGGAGATGGCCCACCCACTTATTATCCCAGCAGTAATAACAGGCAGCTACTTTACTTTACTTAGGGCCTGTTTCACTTAGAACTTCACAGGTTTCCAATAAACTGTCAGTTAGCTTATTCGGAACATATCTGCCACATATCTCGGAATTTTGCATTTTTCAGGATTCTGATAGACTTATTCAGCAGTTAGAGTCTTTAATAAGTTAACAGGTGGATCGTGTGGCTGTTATATTGTTTTTGACCTTTTAGAGTCTCTTTTTAGAGATATTTATCTGCTATTTAGTTTATTCGTCGGTTAACTATCCGACACTTTATCAGCAACTTGTGAAACAGGTCCTTAGACGTCTGTTAGATAATAAAGTAGGAGAACAAAAATTACCTCGGAAGTATGGAACTAATTTCTTGACATTTTGAGGTATTTTTTTCCTCGTGTTGGTTTTAGAGATTTGAGTCGCCACCTGAAATCGGGTTAAACACAAATGTTTTCCTAATATCACTATATAGCACTTATTAACATGTGTTTATAAAATCTGTGACAGTTTTGAGAAGGAGAGTATTTATAAATAGATAGAATATAAGAGAAGTCAAAACTATGATAAAAAATGACTAGCCCGTTGGCGCAGGAACTGACTCCGTCTTCAGATCCACCGGTTACGGGTTCGATTCCCGCCAAGGGCAAAGATAAAAAAAATTGAAACCCTGGGTGTATATATGCTTTTAAGTATTTTATTATAAATTTATTTTTAAGTATTATTTGAGAAGTTGTTTAAGTATTTATTTTTATATTTACAACATATTTTTTAAATAGCCATAACATGTATAAAGCATGTTGTAAAAACCCCCCTTAGAGTGGGATAAGGGCAGAACAATTGGAAAAACAAATCGAAGTTTGTATTAAAATTAAATTGAAATAAAAAAAATTGTTATAATACTCACCAGTAATATTAAAATAATGTTAATGCGAGATAACAACATTTTACACGTTGACTGCAGCCAACTGACATGAACTTGTTAAGTGTAAGTTTAAGTATTCGTAATCAGTAATATTTACTTGATTTTTTTATTTATATCCGTTATCAGAAAGGGGTCAATCAAGAAGGACTTGACCTTCTCAGATGGGCAACGTGCGGGAACTTATGCGAATCTTTTCGTCTAAAATACCTGGTACATTATTAAAATTCAATAAAAAAGTAACGGCCTGTTACTATCTCACTGCTGGGCATATGTCTCCCCCATTTTTGGAGAGAAGGGTTGGCAAAGATCTACCACACTGCTCCAATGCGGATTGGTACGTTACACATATCTCCAGAATTCTCTAGAGATACAGGGGTATCTACCCGGGCAGGGGCCCGGGTTTGAACTCGTGACCAGTCGCACAGTCTCGCCGGCTCTGACTACCTCATTAAAAAAATAGACCAATATTATATTTTTGTATGACTAACTGACGAAACGTTTTAGGATCTGATACAAACATCAGTGATTGTATAAGATTTTTTTTAGAATATTTACTTATTTACTCATCTATACAGGTTACATTAAGTTAATACTGTAATACCAATAGTATCTTCTTCTTCAATCGGTCTCTCATTACTAAGGATCGTGGTCATTTGAAGCCTTTCTTCGTATAGTCTGTCTCCACATGTTCCGATCCATAGTAGCCCTCACCGTTGGATAGAATCTGGTCGAGGTGGTGGCTTCTTTCACTTGGTCAGACCATCGTGTTGGCGACCGGCCTCGTGGCCTTTGGCCTTCTGTGTTGCCAACACAACAATAACAATGACCAGCTTTTCCAGATTGCCATCTCCTCTTCGCATTATGTGGCCGAAATACGAAAGTATGCGTTGGAGACAGATAGTGGACAGACGGGTTTTTAAACCGAGTTGAGAGAGAATAGATACATTTGTGCGTTTGGCCGTCCAGGGTATTCGGAGCATTCGCCTCCAGCACCACATTTCGAATGCATCTATTCTCTGTCTCTCCCTCGCTCGGATGGTCCAAGTCTCTACTCCATAGAGAAAGATCGGGAATATTAATGCTCTAACTAAACTAGCTTTGGCTTTATAGCTTATTCCTCGATTTTTCCAGATGTTCTGAAGGCGTATCATCTGGTCTTTGGCAATGGCTATTCTTCGTTTAACCTCCGGGACCAATAGTATAGTAAATATTAAGTAGTAGAATCTCTTAAGAAACGCGGATTACAGTAAAATAATTGTATTGTATTGTAACTTTTATAATTTGAATACGTGTATATGTATAGGTATATGTATGTAAGTACACTACATACACATCATATAATATATACATATGTATATATGTGTGTATGTAGATTATATGGTGTAAATTAAACAGTGTGTGTGTTTATAACCTCTTTATGAATTACCCTGTATATGTGTCAAATGCGTGGTAAAAATCAATACAAAATTTCGTTTATTAATTTCATAAATATTTTTTTTAATTTAATATTTTTTTAAATGTTCTACATTATTAAAAAAATATTCTTATTCTATGCTCCTATTTGAAGATTGAATTATGTCAAAGTTCGTTAAAGTAAATATCGTTTTATATTATAAAAAAGTAAAGACTATTTTTAAACAAAATAAATATAATTTAATTGAGATTTGGCTAACACGTAACGGTTGACTGACACTGACTGGCGCGCTTGTTCAAAAAACAGGATAAAACAATAACATTACAGTTTTATCTCCCTCGCACTTATGTCTTGTCTCCCGGTTAAAGTCTACGAAATGAAATGGGGTACTTCATTCGCTTTGTATATCGTGTATCTTTTATTCAAAACGTAAAATAACTGTTTGGGCAATTTTTTCCACCGAGGGTAATCGAGGCTTGCTGCATGTATGTATCTCTACTCTAAACTAGACTGGGCGGGCGATGGAGAATCGGACCGTTTACGCAGATGCCGGAAAAAATTAAGAGTTCCGCGACATTCCTCTGCTGCTTTCAGAGGCAGTTTTAAATACACTGCCACACGTTGCTGGAATAATATTCCACCACCTATTCGAGATCTATGCAGTAGAACTTGTTTTAAATTAAACTTGAAACAGTTTTTAATACAAAATCAAATTTTTTATGAGAAATTGCAAGTTGACATTTCTATCTTATAAATTTCCGTTTCCTCGTTTGACTGGCCCGTCGGAGCAGTGGGTAGTAACCCTGCCTCCAGCTCCGCGGGTCGCGGGTTCGATTCCCGCCGAGGGCTAACACTTTCTATAAATGAATTTGTTGATCTTTGAGCCTGGGTGTATATTTGTATTTAAGTATGTATTTTAAAAATATATTTGTATATATTCACCAATTATCTATCACCCATAACACAAGTATTAAGTTACTTACTTTGGAGACGGACGTGTGTGTAATTGTCCCATATATTTATTTATTTATTTAATGTAATAAAAATAGTAAAACAAATATTTTAGTTATTATTTACATTTGTACGTTGAATTAATTTAATTAAGGTAAGGTATTTAAGGTTTGTATAGTTTTTTCTTCGTTGCATAAATTATTATTATTTTTTTTTTTTCATAGTAGCAGTAAGTATTAGTAAATGTTTTTCGGGATGACACTCAAAGGGCCGCGGCTGAAAACCAGTGCTGTGTGTCACCTCAGTTTTCTGTTGTGACATGTGGCGTACACTATGCCGTTGCCCTTTCTTTGTCATGTGAAATTTAGAATAAGCTACATTAAGTCGTCGTTCGTTTCACATGGGGAAGAAATAAATAATTTTCATTTCATCTCATCTCATCTCATCTCATCTCATCTCATCTCATCTCATCTCATCTCATCTCATCTCATCTCATCTCATCTCATCTCATCTCATCTCATCTCATCTCATCTCATCTCATCTCATCTCATCTCATCTCATCTCATCTCATCTCATCTCATCTCATCTCATCTCATCTCATCTCATCTCATCTCATCTCATCTCATCTCATCTCATCTCATCTCATCTCATCTCATCTCATCTCATCTCATCTCATCTCATCTCATCTCATCTCATCTCATCTCATCTCATCTCATCTCATCTCATCTCATCTCATCTCATCTCATCTCATCTCATCTCATCTCATCTCATCTCATCTCATCTCATCTCATCTCATCTCATCTCATCTCATCTCATCTCATCTCATCTCATCTCATCTCATCTCATCTCATCTCATCTCATCTCATCTCATCTCATCTCATCTCATCTCATCTCATCTCATCTCATCTCATCTCATCTCATCTCATCTCATCTCATCTCATCTCATCTCATCTCATCTCATCTCATCTCATCTCATCTCATCTCATCTCATCTCATCTCATCTCATCTCATCTCATCTCATCTCATCTCATCTCATCTCATCTCATCTCATCTCATCTCATCTCATCTCATCTCATCTCATCTCATCTCATCTCATCTCATCTCATCTCATCTCATCTCATCTCATCTCATCTCATCTCATCTCATCTCATCTCATCTCATCTCATCTCATCTCATCTCATCTCATCTCATCTCATCTCATCTCATCTCATCTCATCTCATCTCATCTCATCTCATCTCATCTCATCTCATCTCATCTCATCTCATCTCATCTCATCTCATCTCATCTCATCTCATCTCATCTCATCTCATCTCATCTCATCTCATCTCATCTCATCTCATCTCATCTCATCTCATCTCATCTCATCTCATCTCATCTCATCTCATCTCATCTCATCTCATCTCATCTCATCTCATCTCATCTCATCTCATCTCATCTCATCTCATCTCATCTCATCTCATCTCATCTCATCTCATCTCATCTCATCTCATCTCATCTCATCTCATCTCATCTCATCTCATCTCATCTCATCTCATCTCATCTCATCTCATCTCATCTCATCTCATCTCATCTCATCTCATCTCATCTCATCTCATCTCATCTCATCTCATCTCATCTCATCTCATCTCATCTCATCTCATCTCATCTCATCTCATCTCATCTCATCTCATCTCATCTCATCTCATCTCATCTCATCTCATCTCATCTCATCTCATCTCATCTCATCTCATCTCATCTCATCTCATCTCATCTCATCTCATCTCATCTCATCTCATCTCATCTCATCTCATCTCATTTCATTTCATTTCACCTGAGGTGTGGGTAGGTGATTAATTAATGCCACAAAAAAAAGAAGATCGGTCAGCCGCGCAACACGGCGCACGGGCCTCTCAATGAATTGCATTAAATATCGGTGTTCGGTGGATTATCGTATTAATATACACGTAATATAACGTATAATTCGGTGTTTGTGTGTATTAACTATATTAAAGAACAATTAAAGTTGTGATTATAGGTATACAAATATAGGTGAATTAAGTTTTTTGTGGTTATACTCCGGCTGGAGCAGAACTTAAGAAGGAGCCTCTAAGTCAAAGGTCAGTATTCCTTGCCGAAATTTGCCTTGCCTTACAGAAATTGCCGGTTGTCTGCCTATCCTACCTATGCTCACCAACTGCATCTATCGAAGGCACGCAGTAAGCGCGGACAATAACTCCTGTGGCTAAATTATACCACTAAATTAACTGATTTTTTTATGTAGGCTGCTAAGGTGAGTACATCACCCTGTATAGTTGCCAACAAATTGTGGAATTAAAGAAAGCAATCTAAGAGAAAAGCACAGAATTCGCAAATTGCAAAAGAATCGCGTACCCCTACGATAATACGAGTCCTCACACATCTTTAAAATCACGGAACTAATTAACTAACCAAACTACGAACTTGGTTGGAAAGCGATGTCACATCCCCTTACATCCCCGATCTTGAACCGCAGAATTATTATTTATGGCAGTGTAAACTCTTCTATAATGGTAATAATAAAAAAAATGCTATAAAAATGACTTCAAATCACAATTGGTTGAGTTTTTTGCTGTTAAGATCTAAAAATTCTATGAGTTTAAAAATCTTCTTTAATAGTAATATTTAAAAAATGCAATAACAATAATCTCAAATCACAATTGGTTGAGTTTTTTCGCTGTTAATAACTAGAAATTCTATCAGAGCGGGAATTTAACGGAAAGATGGCAAAAGGCCATAGAACAGTTTGGAAGATATTTGCGTATTGAAATTTACTTTTATGTATAGATAGTTTTATATCAAACTAGTAGTACGACCACGTGTTGCTGTGGCTCTCTGCTTTCTCTCGCAATAGAAGTCAATAGTTAAAAAAATGCTCCAATATCTATCAAACTCTATAGAATCCGCTGGATCATTCTGAAGATTGTATGAAACTTTATTAAAATCGATCTAGTCTTTTCAGAGTCTGTAACAGATATATAAACATTATTTAGTATATATTCAGACTAAACGCCCGAAATCACTTTCTTACAAATCTATTATTAACACGATAACCTTGATCAGAAATAGATAAATAATTACGAATTAACAGTCTTATTCATAAAAGTTAAAACTTGCTTATAGACTCGTTATAGTACGTTTTACAAAAAGTGTTATTCATAAACGCATTTTAGCACTAAACCATTCTACAAGTCTACTATAACTTTATAGAGCCCAGGACCCTACTATAACAGTGCTATAAGGTAAAAGATGGCCGACTTTCTACAGCTGATTATTACGAAAACAACATTTGACGTATTTACGGATTGAAATTGAAGTGTGTCAGTTGTCGTTTGTTTTATCAGGGATGTGAAAAATTCGATTTTTTACATTAATCGATAATTTCAGTAAAATGATCGATTTTTAATAATCGTTTTTTTCTTATAAATCAATTTAAAAAAGACGATTCTTTTAATTATATATTATTATATCTTCTTATTTAAGTCTTTTTTTTTTAATTTTTTAAGATAAGATTTGAATTAATAGATCAAAACAGTTTAGCCAAATGTAGACATTTTAATTGAATTTCACAAACAGTGCATCTGTTATTATTTATTGGTAGTTGTCCACTTTAATTAGCCTTTATTCTTATTAATTATTAATATTAAAAAATACTACTTTTCAAATATTCAGAAAAAATCGATTATTTTGATACAAATATATTAAATTAAAGGGAAAAAACTGATTATTTATTAATCGATTTTTCTACTCCAAGTTACATCCCTATGTGAAAGACGACCCCGTGACGTAGACAATAAAATATTTTTTAATCCGTAATAATGTCTATGGTTATACTTATTCGGTATGAAGACGCATATTATCTGTGGCGAATACGGTGTGATCGGCCAATCGTAAGCCAGTTTTCCTTACAATGGCAACATTCGGATTTATAACCGCATTTTAGTTTTAGATCAGTTATAGAAGGTTTATGAATAAACAATTTTATGGAACATCTTATAAGCTTATAGAGCATTTTAACTAAAACGTGTCTAAAACCTTCTATAAGCTATTTTTATGAATAAGACCGAAAGTGTATTGTTTTGCAATACAAATGCAACACGTAGGAATCGGGAGTTGTATCTTGAAGACTCCTTTACTATTTATTACAAACATCATTCTTCTTAGCATTGTTTCTTCGCACACTCCATAGTACCCATTCGGGAAGTGGACGCACTTGCACTCTGGCGATGAGGATCTGTTAAAATAAAAATGGTTACAATTATTCCTTATACACCGGGGTAATTATCCTGTTAATTCTACAGGAATAGGATGACATTGAGAAGCGCCATCTATTATTAACCTATCACGCGACAACAGTTGATGCGATCGAAATTGCGGGTAAAAGCTAGTGTATATATATATATATATATATATATATATATATAATGCTAGTGTAACTTGGTGACTTGGTGGTGGTAATTATTTTAAAGATATTAAAAAAGCAATTAATAAAGAAAGAAAGAAAGCGCCTTGTGATATGTGAGAATCGATCTCAGATAATGGAATTGGTAAACCGATTACCATTAGGCTATCACAGCTTTGCATTTGATAGCTTAAATATTATCGGCATTAAATTCTACATTTTAACATTTTTTTCATAGCCCATTTCAGGTATAAAACGCCTCTAAACTCAGCAACTCAGAAATTTCATGAAAATCGTTAAAATCCGTTTCCGAGATTCTGAAAATATATATAAATAAATAAATAAATAAAGCTGTGTCAGCAGTTTCGCCTGCATGGAAATCGGTATGTCACCAATTTTTTCCCAAACAGAAATTTTGATCATAATTATTATTATTATTATTTATTTTTAATTCAGACATTGTGTCCATAGTGTTAGTTACAAGATTACTTATATTATAGGTTAGTATTTAAAATGGAAATTTACATAACTTATTAAATTGTATATTATTAAATGTCCTCCAGAGAGGACTATCGCATTTACAAACAAATGTGCTGAGGAGGGAGTTGGTGCTACCTACGAGTCTGTGCATCGTAGAAGCAGCACGTTTGCGAATAATAGCGTAGAAATTGTCTATGCGAGCATTCGCAAACATGGCTGATGCACTACAATGACGTGGCTTACCCACCACCGCCCTCAGCACATTGTTGTACTGAACACGCAGAGCGCTGTATGACCGCTGCGTATAGTCCGTCCACAGACTGCACGTGTAAAATGTTTGGCAATATGCCTTAAATAAAGTAGATTTTACATGTGTAGTGCAGCGTGCAAATCTACGGGCCAACATATTGCCTCGGACCGACAGCGCTCTACGCTCCCTTTCCACGTCGTCATCATCACCCAAATGGTCCGTTACAACGTGACCTGAGGTGAGGTACCTATACTTTGTCACTTGTGTCAGAGAAATTTCACATAGCTGAATTTTTGGTCTAAATGTGATAAAAACAGTTATCGGGAGTTAATTATAAGACATTTTTGAATAAAACAATTTTGTTTAAAAAAGCATTAAATTTTGCCATTTTCCTACTATTTTTTAATGCTGCTCCTCTCCTATTCATCCTATTCATCTTAGCGTGATGTTATATCCTATATCCTTCCTCGATAAATGAACTATCTTACACTGAAAGAATTTTTTAAATCGGTCCAGTAGTTCCTGGGATTAGTGCGTTCAAACAATGGAACAAACAAACTCTTCAGCTTTATATTTAAGTATAGATACTGGACTAACTCATTTTAAATGTTAAGATAAATAAACTTACTCGCATAGTGTTGCGGCAAAAGTTTGACGGGCTCTCGGTCTGTTTATGATGAGATGCCATTTGCAATCTGTATCACGCACTGCTTCTGGCGTACGTGGCTAAATACGAAACCATCAAATATTCTTTAGTGAAATACACCAAAAAAGCACAAACTTTATTTATAAAATTACCTGTTACTTTTGCGGAGATCCATAATACAAAATTAATAATAAAATTATTTTGCTGTAATCCGCAATGAAGTAATATAGAAAATATATATAATGCTACATGTAAAGTGGACAATCCGTTTTCATACCTGCCACATGTATGATTCGTAAAATTACATGCACAAACCTCCACTACCGCCACCACAATACACAAGCACTACACAAGTTCACTATCACAAGCTCAACAATCGTTTCGCAAACAAAACAACATCAACTTCACGACAAAATCGCAAAGCTTATTATTAATACTTAGACAATCTTTATCTTTATCATCGTTTAATAATGACAAGTAATGTATATTCTGTTAGCGGACCTATTGAATAAATAAATAAATAATCTATCAATTCGCATTAGAGCATGCCACATCCAGTGGTGAGTGCGGGCGTGAGCTCCAACCCTTCTTTCGAAAAGAAAAGAGGAGATCTTTGCCCATCAAATTCAAATTCAAATTCAAATTCAAATTCAAATTCAAATTCAAATTCAAATTCAAATTCAAATTCAAATTCAAATTCAAATTCAAATTCAAATTCAAATTCAAATTCAAATTCAAATTCAAATTCAAATTCAAATTCAAATTCAAATTCAAATTCAAATTCAAATTCAAATTCAAATTCAAATTCAAATTCAAATTCAAATTCAAATTCAAATTCAAATTCAAATTCAAATTCAAATTCAAATTCAAATTCAAATTCAAATTCAAATTCTAATTCAAATTCAAATTCAAATTCAAATTCAAATTCAAATTCAAATTCAAATTCAAATTCAAATTCAAATTCAAATTCAAATTCAAATTCAAATTCAAATTCAAATTCAAATTCAAATTCAAATTCAAATTCAAATTCAAATTCAAATTCAAATTCAAATTCAAAATATTCTTTATTCAAAATATACTTGTAAACAAGTGCTTTTGAATCATCAACTCTACTGCTGGTTTGGAAAGCTGTTCCTACCGCTTAGAGCCGGCAAGAAACTCGGCGTTTGCTCTTTAAAAATAAAATTCTTAATACTAGTTACAATTAGTCATTACTATCTTGTATAGGTTTGAAGAAAGCTATATCCATACATTCTTATCATCTAAGTTATCCTCAGTATAGTAGTAGGCTTTCTGTATCAGCCTCTTTTTAACAGTGTAATGTTAAAAAGAGACTGATACAGAATTATTAAAGTATTTTAAACTGCTTTAATCTAACTAACATGAGGAACTAATGGGCCTTTACTTAAACCGAACCAAACTAACCATGGTGACCGAATCACATAATTCGATCTCTTCAGATATGCTGCATTCTTGAACATGCGAAATGTAGGTTGATATCATGTCAATATTTGTAAACATTTTGTTTGCTTTAATTAGCTGTAAAAGAAGAAAATACATATAGTGATAGTTTATAGAATATATAATAAGAATGCTAACTAGATTATTAATTGATAATGAAAACTTTTTTTGTAACGTAACCTAAACTACACATTATCGAATAAGATTGTTTGTAGAACGGAAAGACATACGAGCACCTCTGTACCTGCTCAGTGGTTTAGTTCTACAATAATGTAGAAATAAACCGAACCCAAGATTGTATCGTAGGGCTGAGCAGGTGCCAGTTGTGCTGGTTGTTATTATAATAGATAACTAATTAAGTAATGAGAGCATACTGCCGACAAACTGCTTTGCAGTTTGGCAGATTAAATATGTAAGAAAAACTGTTTAGTTATAAAGAAATAAAGATAAATAAATAAAAAAAATATATAAGTAGGCGTTACTATTATTAGTTAGTTAACACAAAAGTGATACATTATATAGTTACAAATACATTCGCCATTCTCCTACCCTTATCCTACTCTAAATGTGGTCGGCACAACATGTGTTAAACATGTTTTGACTTGTTATTTTACAAATACAACCTGCTCAAATAATAAGGTCTATAATATAGACAACATTTGTGCGTGTTTTGGCACTCTCGATTACTCTGGGCAAAGGCACGGTTGCATCAACTGACCTTTTATTCACTTGAACCCTATAACTCTTTCAGTAAGCTGTCACAGAACCGACTATTAGCTAATATCTAGATTATAAGCTAAGCTAACATGTAGTGTGCTGGGCTAATATGTGCTGATGGCGTGTGTTTTGCTAAACCAAAATAGATTGTGCCGTCGTCACAAAACTTTTCGTGCCTTACAATATGTTATGCTAACTGTACAAAGAAGCATCTGTTTTCATACTTGATACATGCAGAATTTTTAATAACTCATCCACTTCCTGCCACTAATAACACAATAATACACAATAATTTACTACAACAGTCTTAATAGTCTTTAACAGCTTTATCTAGCTTTAACAGTAGATGGATTCGAAGACAGTCTATCTCTATTTATCTTTGTAATTTTGTCTTGGAAATGGTGAGTATAATGGACTTACGATCGAGAGGTCATGGGTTTGAATCCCGACCAATCTACCGACGTGAAGCAACTCCTAATACAAGCATTTTAGCTTAGCTGGAGAGGTTAACAAGTTTACTAGTAATTTGTAACCGAAATTGCCAGTAACCTTTTAAAAAAAGAAATGAAAAAGAAAGAAAAGTCTATCGCCTGATGATTCTTTGGTTACGAGGCGAAACTATCATGATGTAGTAGCTAGTACTGAAGTAAAAACAAAAAAAAAAAAACAAAAAACAAATTGCTTTGTTATTTGTTTGGGGTTCCTTGTGATCCTACTTAGTGAGAGTCTATTAACACTACATTTTCCGATGTTGTGTTCTAACTCTGGTACCTTAATACTAATATTCTTAGGTTTTATTTTTATTTATCGCCATTATAACTTGGTCTCCACCAGTGAGCTTCTTCTATTCCAGTCACATCTAAGAATTTATGAGTATAAAATTCGATTATTTAATACCTACTTCGTCAATAACTCGATCCACCATTTCGTGCGGGTAGTTCCGTACATGTTCACAAATGCCAGTTCTTTCACACTCTTCTGGGATTTCGTGGGTTATATTTATAGGAGATTTAAAACGAAGAATTTCTATTTCTAGAAAAAAGTGAAATAATTTTGTAGCGAAGCATAATTAAGAGAAAAGAGATTTAACTCCAAGTTAAATAAAAGTAAAAAAAATGGTAAACAACCTTCGAGTTCTGGATACAGAACTGCTATCCCCTGCTTAATTTTATTTAATTTACACCTGGATGCGTAAATTTTACAGATTTGGATCATCATCTGAAATTATTTTTATAGTATCAGTGAGGTTTGTAGTGAGTTGTCACAGAGCCAGTCTTCTGCCGATCCATAATACAAAAGTAATTATAAAATTATTCTGCTATAATCCACGATAGTAAAATAGAAAACATATATAATGCTAAATGTAGAGTGGACAATCCGTTTTCATACCTGATACATGCAGGAATCGTAAAAAAACATGCACAAACCTCCACCACCGCCACCACAATACACAAGCAGTACATACGTTCACTATCATAAACTCAACAATCGTTTCGCCCCGCAAACGAAGCATCATCAGGAGATAGACTTCACCACCTTTACGACCACGAGGCTTTGCGATTTTGGCCGTGGAGTCTATCTCCTGATGATGCTTCGGTTGCGGGGCGAAACGATTGTTGAGTATGTCTATTTTATATCAATAACACATTTAAAATATAGTTTGCCACTTACCAATAAAGTTAAAATATATTTTTTATGTGATATCACCATTGTTTTATACTGCATTCAAATGTTAACTTAGCGTTAATGCGAATGTTGGAACCGTAATCAGTAGTGTTTTTGTTATCAATGAATAATACAGTTAGTGCCCATATTATGTACAGTGAGTTAGGAAAATTGTTTAATATTTATTTATCTACTCTGATACTATAATACAAAGATGCAAAAACTAAAACCAAAATTCTTATGACAATCATTACGTACAGGCAAAAAATTTAAAAGTTTTACTACGATACAGGTCTTGTATGGACATCTGTATATAACTTTTTAATCATAACGATACACCTATACAACCTTCAGCTGGACCAAGGAGGTTGAACCTCTAGCTTAAAAAAAAAAAGGTTTCAATGAACGAGTCCGCGGCGATGCAACATGCATGCGCAATCGATGTTTGCACCTTGACGCTCTAACATTTGACATTTAAAAAATCTTTTCAATATTTAAACAAAGTTTGGTTTTTATTAATATTGTTTTACATATTATAGTATGAGAGTAGATAAAGTAGTGTGTGACACTGTACAAACCTCGGTCTTATAACACTCGTGTGATAATATAAAAAAACTCGCCTGCGGATCGTTTTTTTAAAACTTACGTGTTGTACGAACCCTTATTATGCAGTATCATAATCTACTATTGTACCACAATATTTATAATTACTAAGGTAAATGACCTGTACTCAAGGGCGAAAACAGAATCCTATTCGGGGGAGAAGTTAAAAAATCCTAGACGTTATTGTTTTAATAATTTAATTTTCGTGCGTAAAATATACAGAATCATATAAAAATTGGCGATGTATATAATACATAAAGTAGAAACCGACATATGGCTCTATATTATCGAAATGTCGTAAAATACGACTAAGGTAAGTTGAAGTCAGGCAGACGGTCATAAAATACGTAGCCAAATCATATGAAAACATGTTTATAACATGTTGAATTTACATGATATTTAAAAAATATTAAGTTCCTGAAATAAATTTTACATTTAAGTATACACCACAAATTGAAAGATCAGTACAGCTTTATCAATGTTAGCTCACTAGGATCATAGGTCATCAGATATTAATATACCCAAGATATTCATACATAATTAGATCATGAATAAAACTATTGCAGGATTTTTGGTTTAGCTTGTTTCGTGCGATTTGTCTAATATGGCAACCCACAGATTACAGCAAAATAATTCTATTGTTACTTCTGAAATATAAGCTTTAAACAAAATTTTGACTGGCCATTTGGCGCAGTGGGTAGTGACCCTGTATTCTGCTCCGCGGGTCGCTGATTCGATTCCCGCCAAGGGTCAACATTTTCTATAAATGAATTTGTTTGTCTTCGAGTCTGGGTGTATATTTGTATTTAAGTATGTATTTAAAAAAAAATATAAGTATATATTCACCAGTTGTCTATCTACCATAACACAAGTATTAAGTTTCTTTCTTTAGGGACAGACGACCGTGTGTGTAAGTGTCCCATATATTTATTTATTTATTATTTAAGATTTCATGTCCCTACTGTTAACCATCGATGATTTTCTTCCTCTAGAGCAGAATCTCATCCTAACAGCAGAATCAGATCATGCTTATCATAAACATGCATTATGATCAAAACTGGACCAGTATGTACCAGCTCAATTGGACATTGTGAAGTAGGTAAAATTTAACTTTAAATTCCACTTTCAAATATGTGGTGTATATAAACGAATGTTGTATGAATATAACACAGCCTCAAACAAGTAACAAAATGAGAGTGGACAAGCGGACCTTGGTGAGAGTGGACGTGAATCACTTCACGTCCACTCTCACCAAGGGCTCTCGTGTTACTAACGTGGTGCATCATGAGACCGTGTATGTTTCTTTGTACATCAGTATTAGTGTGAGTATGTTCATGTACATACATTTACATATAATATGTGTCTTGTATATATAAATATACAAGGTAAGTAACACAACTCAACCGCATACACTACAACATACATACACGGCAAGTTAAATAAAAGTTTATAAAAAAAGCACTTTTAGTATATTTTCAAAATTACATTTTCTCACAACGCACGCGCAAAAAACAGATAGATGATAAATCTCATTCAAAAAAGTAAAGTAACACTGTTCAAACAATCCCACTTCTGAGCATATTCCTCCTCTCTTCGTTTCTGGAGAGAATGGTTGGAGCTAATACCTACCACGCTGTTCTACTGCGGATTGGTAGGTTACACATATACCCAGAATTCTCTTGAGATATGCAGGTTTCCTCACAATTTTTTCTTCACCGAAAAGCGTGTGATAAATTGCAATTACCAATTAGACACATAAGTTTTAATAGAAAAACTCAGTGGCGCCTCCGGGGGTTTGAACTCGTGAATTCCTCGAAAATTCACAGTCTTACCGATTGGCTATCAGCTGCTTAAAACTCATTTGCTTACACTTTATTGTAATAGGGCATATTTTGGGCTGGATTCCCCACTGTAGTGTATTAACCATATTTTTATGCTTAACTCAAGATTCTTGGTAGAAAATGACGTAATAGAGTTATTAAAGAGCACGTTTGGGTTGCCATATTAGATATAACCGAACGAAACAAGCTGAATCAAACTCCAGTGACTTAAAATAGGTTTAGGGAAAGATAAAAATTCAAAAAAAAAATGTAAATGTTTATTATCATTTGAGATTTCTTAGAATATTAATATATGTCTTTTGAAAATAATAACAATTTTATTGAGGCGTTGCTATCGACGTCTGGAATTTCGCCTTCCGTAAGAGCTCCGCAACAAAAACATATAAAAAAAAATTGTATTTCACGCTTTTTCAAAGTGATTTTCATACATACATTGATTCATTATTGTAGACTGTTTTACATATATAATACATATGTATTGAAAACTAACAACCAACAATGAATTCTATTGTTATCTTAATTTACTACATTTTCTTAATCGCTAATAATTATAATAATGTAACAATAATTTATTATTAATAGCATCACTATCATTAATTAAACCACATCTGCTTATCACAATTTATAATACAATATTATACAAATTTTGTAACTTCTGTTATATGTATAATTGTAAAGGAATATACCAGTGTTTCCCAACCTTTGTTGTGGCATGCCCCTTACCCTTTCTACAATGTTCATGCACTGCATGAACATTGTAGTACACATGCAATTATATACACGGCTATCTGTCCTCAAAGTAAGTAACTTAATACATGTGTTACGAGTGATAGACAACTGGTAAAGTTATACATATATATTTAAATACATATTATATACAACCAGAATAGAAGAACAAATTATTTGTTTTTAGAAAATGTTGATCATCGGCGGGAATCGAACCCTTGCCCCTGAAGGCATGGTTACTGCCCAAGTGCGGCCACGGCCAGTCTATGTAACATATGTATTAAAAAAGAATTGTACACTTAAGAAACTTAATTAAACAATTAATAACTCAGATTTTAGGAAAAACAACTTTCTTTTTTCGTTAAATTTGCCACCGATATTAATTAAATTCGATTAAAGAATTAATTTCATGTCGAGTCCCCTGCTCCCCCTTAATAACTAAATTGCCCATTGTGGGACACACGTTGGGAAACACTGGAATAGAAGCTACGTAAAAATATGGCATGCAAAAAATCCTCCGTCATCTTGGTATGCTAAAAGATCCTAACATAGGTCAAAATTTCCAATGATGAAACCAAAAGTTCAGTTATTCAGCTTAGCCACCACAGCGGGCTAAATTCAACCTTGTTTCTATTACTTAATATTATATTTCTTTAAAATATCGTTACTATCCCAGCACTGGGCATAAGCCTCCTCACTCCGTTTTTTGTAGAAAAAGGTTGGAGCTAAGACCCTGCTCTAATGCGGATTTATATTTAAATATACTTTTTCTTATTAATGTACCCATTTTATTTTGTTACAATTCTTCTGTTCTGTTACCAAAGTTTGTCTGGAAGAGATTGCCCTTAGCAATACGACGTTCTATAGTTTATTGAGTTCTCCCTTTATGTAATTTTTATCGTTGTGTGCAATAAAAAAATTCTATTTATGACGTAATTTATTCGTCTGATATAATATAGCGGCATCCAATGGAGACGCAACGTCCCAGGGAAATGATATGACGTGCCGTAGCGAACTCCAGCATGACTCGGTACGGTTCGGTATATTTTTTTACAACATGTTACAATTCTTGTTGCACCCAACAAATACTTGTTTCAACCAACAAATACTTTTTTCAACCAACAAATACTTGTTTCAACCAACAAATACTTGTTTCTACCAACAAATACTTGTTTCAACCAACAAATACTTGTTTCAACCAACAAATACTTGTTTCAACCAACAAATACTTGTTTCAACCAACAAATACTTGTTTCAACCAACAAATACTTGTTTCAACCAACAAATACTTGTTTCAACCAACAAATACTTTCACCTAATTAGGTCAATTGAAACTAACCCCGTTGAAACAAGGTCGAAATTCATTTAGCCAGGAAATAAATCCTTTGGCATGCACTACCGAGCCGAGCCGTTTGTGGGAGCATGCCTAAACTGTGCATATTTTAATTAAGACTCAGAACACATTTACAACAACTAGGTACTTTGAAGGGTTTCTCTATAACCTCTGACTTATTATTAAGCGCTACCATATTTCTGTACATAAACTTTTGTACACATCTCGATTTGTATCCATTTTGGAAATACGCTACCGGTGAGCACGATGACTCTTGGGAGCTGAAAAGGAAACAAAATTAACTTTACATAACTGATAGTCTGATGAGTTTAGGATTAATTTGTAGAATTAGGTGTAACTTTGCAAAAATATACATATACATAATACAAAATTAATAATGAAATTATTATCCGTGATTAATTGCGAGTTATAGCAAAATAATTTCGTTATTACTTTTATAGTTTAGGATTTTCGCAGTGTGGTATTCGGCTAAGTAGAATAGACCATCCTCATTTCTTGACGAGGTGTCGTAAAAGGCGACTAAAGTAAGTCGACCCGCCTTGTTGTATTCGGCTGAGTAGAGTAGACCACTCTCATTTCTTACCAAGGTCTCGTAGAAGGCGAAAGTAAGGTAAGTTGACCCACAGTGTGGTACCTGTTTGAGTAGGATAGACTACCCTCTTTCTTACCGAGGTGTCGTAAAATAAGACTAAGGTAAGTTGACGTCAGGCAGGCGGCCGGTCGCAAAAACGCACCCAAATCATGTGACAGCATGTTTATAACATGTTGTGCCGACCCCACTTAGAGTGGGATAAGGGCAGGAGTATGATTTTTATAATTTTGGATTTGTAATCACAACACTGCTATTTTATCGTGGAATATATCTCCAGATGATGCTTCGGTTGGGCGAAACGATTGTTGAAATGGTCATAGTGAATGTGTGTAGTGCTTATGTAATGTGATATTGGTGTGTGATATTGCGGTAATCCTACGTGTATGAGGTATGAGTACGATTTTGCATTCTACACTTAGCATTACATAGATTTTCTTAAAAAAGAATTATAGCATAATATTTTGTTTACTTTTATATCATATACTAGCTATTGCAGCAGGTTCACCCTCATGGAAATCAGTGTGTGACGTCACATAACTTCCCAAACTTAACTTAAATACAAAAGTAGTTATCATGACTTAACTACAAGAGACTTTTAAATAACTTTCACCGTTTACTTAGCGCACACAAGAAAAGCTTTAAATTTTGCCGTTTTCACAATTTTTTATCGCTTCTCTTATTCATCTTAGCGTGATGTTATACAGTATATAGCCTCAATGAATGAACTATCTTACACTCAAAGAAAGTTTCAAATCGGTTCAGTAGTTCCTGAGATAAGCGCGTTCAAACAATCAAACGCTTAAGCTTTATATATTAGTGTACATATAGTTATCTTAATGTATTTTAAATACAATACACACGAGGGCTGTATTTTTAGAACGGCAACAAGGAATCTCTATAGTACATCATTTCCCGTTTTATATGTTTACAGGGTAAACTAACGTCACAGATATACAATTTCCTTAGCAAACAACTGACCGCAATGTTTAATCGGCTAACTTATCTGCTCTTTATGACGTGAGCAATACTGATTTTATACGCGTGTGGCTGACGTGTGTCGATTTGTAATGCTTTGCAAATTTTTATACTTATATACTTTATTTATAGATTAAGCGGGTTTAGATCATTTAAAAAATTAGGCGTTACTTTGCGGAGATCTATAATACAAAATAATAAAATTATTTAGCAAAATGCTTTGCGATTTTGTCGTGGTATCCTAATGATTTGATTGCGGGGCGAAATGATTGTTGAGTTTGTTATACAGAACGTGTGTAGTGCTTGTGTATTGTGGTGGCGGTGATGGAATGGTTTTTTAAGAATCCTTCATGTATCCACTCTACATTTAGCATTATATATATATATATATATATATATATATATATATATATATATATATATATATATATATATATATATATTTTTATTAACTTAATCGCGGATTATAGCAAAGTAATTTTATTATTACTTTTATAATCGCGTTTAAATTTGATTGTGAACTTACTGGCAAATCTCTACGCGAAATATTTGCTGTGGTTTGATCTTGTCATTTAGGATCACGTGCCAAACATCATTTTCATCCCTGGCACTTTCTGGAGCATAAGCCTGAAAAATAAGCCGTCAATTATATATATATATATATATATATATATATATATATATATATATATATATATATATATATATATATATATATATATATATATATATATATATATATATATATATATATATCTATCTATATTCATACATAAATCTGAAGAGTTTGTTTGTTTGATTGTTTGAACGGGCTAATCTCAGGAAGTAATGCACTGATTTCTGAAATTTTTTAAGTGTAAGATAGTCCAGGAAGGAGTCAAAGGAGAGGAGAATCAATGAAAAATATTGCGAAAAAGGCAACACTTAAAGCTTTCCTTGCGTGCGCTAAGTAAATGGTGAAAGTTATTTTAAAAAACACCTATAATTACAACTCCTAATAACTAATTTTATGTTCAAATGTTAAATTTGGGAAAAAAATTGTGACACTGATTTCCATGCTCGCACAGCTAGTCACTAATAAAATTCAGCATCAAAAAATACTGCAGTTAAGTAATGTAAAAATGTTTAAAAGAATGACTGCCGAGTCTCTTGCTGGTCCTTCTCGGTAAGAGCAACATTCCGAGCCAGTTGTAGCTTCATTAAATCTAATTGATCATTGACAATTAATAGTGCTTATGAAATGCTTACTTGAATAAAGATTTTGGTTTGATTTTATATAGTCATGTCAATGATACCATTACTAGAAATATCTATAAAGATCCTACTTTCTTGTTAAGAACTATGCAGAGGACTTCTATCGGTTGAAGAAGCTCGTCAACAATATTTACCTGTTCATTCGAGCTACAGAGCTCTACTGTTTCATCCTCTGGACCTATTCTTTGAGCTATCTGCGGTACTTCTAACATGTCTTTGTTGAATCTCGTGATGTTCTTTTTCTCCATCTATAATAATATTTAACTGATTAGAACCTTTGAATCACAATATCTGGGTGACCGAGCCTTGAACGGTAATAAAAAAGAAATAATAATTTAGTTGGGATCGATCGTAGGGATTTACGTTTCTCGAGGCTACCCGTTCCCCGAATAAGCTACGCGGACTTGACATTTCATGGCGAAAATTCAATTCAATATACATGTTAGTGTTTTAATGCCCAAAAACAGGGATAAAACTTTTACATAAAACCTAGCTAGATCGATTTTTCTCCTTCATGCTGAATTTCAGGAAAATCAATGGAGCCGTTTCCAAGATTCCGAATATATATATATATATATATATATATATATATATATATATATATATATATATATATATATACATACAAGATTAACTCATTTAATATAAATATGATGATAACTGTGATAGCGGAATGGTGAATCCCTTATTTATTTATTTCTTTTTTTATTCAAACTCAAATTATATTCAAATAAACTTGTAACATTCAAATCAACTTTTAAATCATTAATTCTACTCCTGGTCCGGATAGCTGTTCCTACCAAGAAGAGTCAGCAAGAAACTCGGCGGTTGCTCTTATTATTCTATTGTTCTTATTACTAGTTATATTTAGTTATTAATGTTTTGTACAGGGTCGAAGAGTAGCTACGTCCACGTATTCTTATCATCTAACTAATTCTCAATAGGTTTTTTCTTTAAAGTGTTTTTAAACTGCTGTAATGACAAAGCTAAAATTGATTGCGGAATTTTATTATATAATCTTACCAAACTCACAAACGAATAACGTACGTTTGCAAGGCGTAAAGCAGGAGCCGCAAGCTTATATATTTCATTACTCCGATTACATGCTGAATTTCACGAAAATCGTTAGAGTCGTTTCCAAAATTAAGAAAACTATATATGTACAAGATTAAGTCATTTAAATATTAAAGAGATAAATATACCTCTTTTAGCAAGATGGCCACCAATTCTTCTGGATAATTAGTAATGTTGTTGCAAATACCGATCTTCTTGCAGTCCTCGGGAATAATAGGTTTCTGGTAGTATGCTGGCAATTTGTCTTCAGGGAACACGAATGAACCCTCCACTGGAACATAACTATGCTAAGTTAGCAAAGAGTTATCGGTAAAGGAAACAAGGACTTTTGGACCCAATTGAAAAAGGTTGAGGTAAAGCTTGAAAAAAACCGGCGTTTTTGTGTTACGAAATATACAAAAATTAACGAAATTTGCAATCTGGAAATTGAAAAATTCGCAAAATTGTCACAAATAAAATAATTTATTGATTAAAGTAAACGAATAATTGAAAATGCAACAAAGATGGCGTTGATAGCATTTTAATATAAATATTATAATTATTTATATAAAATAGTATTATCTTTACAGTTGAAATGTTTATTGTTAAGGTAGATTTTACCAGCAACTTCGTTCGCGTGGACTGTTGTCTTGTGATAGGTGGATAAAGGATTTCTATAGTCTATATGTTATTCCGGTATATAAGGAATAATAGGGCCAAATTTCACCTATATTGGTTCAGCGGTTTCGCCGTGAAAGAGTAACAAATATACATCCATACTCACAGTTTAGCATTTATATTATTAGTGAGATTAGTTTTATTTGATGGGGAATTTTATAACAAAGAAAATGGTATGGTAATCGTAGATCATTAAGACATTATTGTAATCTTTAATTTTGAAAAGAGTGACCGCCGAGTTTCTTACTGGTCCTTCTCGGTAAGAGCACCTTTCCGAACCATTCGTAGCTTCATTGTAATTTGACGATTCGAAAGTGCTTGTAAAATCCAATTTGAATAAAGAATTATTTGAATTTAAATTTGAATAGGTGTATAATTATTACATAATATAAATACCATCCAAAAACAGATGTCAAAAATTCTAAGCTACGGTTAAGTCACATGGTGGCCACGTTTATAGAGATATTTGAGACCTTTAAAAATGTATGTTAGTCAAGCTATTAAAACATTATGCATTATAATTATAGTTAGTGCAAAGTCAATATTTAAATGAGTTAATATATATTTTCGGAATCTCGGAAACGGCTCCAACGGTTTTCCTGAAATTCAGCATGCAAGAGGTTTTGGGGAAGAAAAATCGATCTTAATTTTGTTTTAATAAAAAAAATATTCGCTGCACCCCTTTTATCGGGCATTAAAAAAATACTAAAATTTATATTGAATATAAAACACTATTTTTGCTGAAAACAGTCAAGTCAGCGTTGGTTATTCGGGTAACGGGTGGTCTCGAGAAATGTAAATACCTAGTATCGGGCCCCACCTACCCAGTTTTTTCTTTTTTTAATTTTGTAAAAAATTACCGAGCAAGACTCATTCAACCATGTACTATAAAATTAAGGCCATAATTAGTTTAATCGGTTACTACAATACATATTAACATTAGTTAGTATTGTTACTGTTTGGACCTTCACATGTCCAATACGAACCTCGTTTACTGACAAAAGGCTTCGTAAGTCTATTCAGGATTTTGTACGAACCGTTGTACTTCCGGTTGGCAAATCTCTCGCCTTCCCGCACAGATCTACCCGCTATGTCGGCGGCAAGTGTTGTTATCTGGAACTGATAATAGAAATATATTATACAATTTAAACTATCGTGAGTGGAATTCATAATTAATGTATAGAAACCGGCTATACTCACGTGTTATTTTATCGGATGAGCCCGACTCCCGCCGCGATAACGCCGCGTAAAGAGCTCATGAATAAGAGCCCCGTATGGGCTTAAAACTAGTCGGGCTCATCCGATAAAGTAACACGTGAGTATAGCCGGTTTCTATACATTAATTAAAAATATATTAACATCTTTAACATTCAGGTAAGGACACTGGAAATAAGCTGTGGTAGCCCAGCGGTAACACCGTGCGACTCTTTCGAGGAGGTCACGGGTTCAAACCCGGGCACACCAATGCGTTTTTCTGTTAAAACTTATGTATCTAATTGATAATTGCAATTTATCACACGCTTTTCGGTGAAGGAAAACATCGTGAGGATACCTGCGTATCTCTAGAGAATTCTGGAGATATGTGTAACCTACCAATCCGCATTGGAGCAGCGTGGTAGGTCTTAGCTCCAATCCTTCTCTCCAAAAACGGAGAGGCCTATGCCCAGCAGTGGGATAGTAACAGGCCGTTACTTACTGGAAATTGTCCATACACTAGTAGCTGACCGTTTTGTATAAAATTTTAAATAATAAGCGTTTTTTTTGTTGTAGCTAATAAAAATATTAATTGATAATATTAAATTTTAAATATTAAACAATGGGCTACAGTTTTAAGGTTGTGGGCAGTTGTTGGCAACAGGTAATTACAAATTAATTTTTTATTAGCTACAACAAACAAAACACTTATTATTTAAAATTTCATACAAAACGGTCAATTACTAGTGCACTTACCTTCATTAGTTAATCTTGTATGTATTATATTTTAAAAATCTCGAAAACGGCTCTAACGATTTTTATGAAATTCAGCATCTACGGGGTTTGGGGAGGGGATGAATCGATCTAGCTAGGTTTCATTTAAAAAAAACAAAAGTAATAATATAATTATTTTGCTATAATCCACAATGAAGTAAATAGAAATTATATACAGTGCAAAATGTAGAGTGGAAAATCCGTTTTCATACCTGATACATGCAGGATTCGTAAAACACACAAACCTCCACAACAGTACACAAGCACTACACACGTTCACTATCATAAACTCAAAAATTGTTTCGCCCCGCAACCGAAGCATCATCAGGAAATAAACTCCACAACAAAATCGCATAGTTTTGTTTTTACGAATCCTGCATTTATCAGGCATGAAAATGGATTGTCCACTCTACATTTTGCATTATAAATATTTTCTATTTTACTTTATCGTGGATTATAGCAAAATATTTTTTTTGATTACGTTTGTAAGATGATAGAATAAGGTAAATTTGTCGCTCTGTCGTGACACAGTGTTTGTATATTGAAGACGTGCAAAACTAGCACTTACATATTAGTGACCATTTCGCAAGTACAAGACAGAACAGAGAAAAAAAATTAAATAAGTATGTCAAAGTTATGCACCAAGGCCTTATCGAGAACTAGCCGTTTCTTTCATGTAACCTTAAACCATAAATACGTCAGTATAGTTAATGCATAACGCATACGTGTATTGTCTATAAACGTAAATGACATAACGGTGTTTTACTAATTAATAGTTTTAGACGCACACAGTTATTATAAGTAGTAGCAGTAACGTAAATTTATTTTATATACTTTGATACTATAATACAAAGATTCATCATACTCTTGCTCTTATCCCACTCTAAGTGAGGTCGGTACAAAATGTTACAAACATGTTGTCATATGATTTGGCTACGTATTTTATGACCGGCCGCCTGCCTGACGTCAACTTACCTTAGTCGTATTTTACGACTCCTCGGTAAGAAAGAGAGTGGTCTATTTTACTCAACCGTATACCACACGGCGGGTCAACTTACCTTAGTCGCCTTTTACGACACCTCAGTAAGAAATGAGGGTGGTACTATTCTATTCAGCCGGATACCACACGGCGTACTATAATACAAAGATTATAAAACTGAAACCAAAATTCTTATGACAAACATTAGGTACAGGGCAAAAATAAAAAATTCAAAAGTTTTACTACGATACAGGTCTTGTATGGCCACCTGTATCATAATATAACTTTTTAATAATAACGATACACCTATACAACCTCCAGCTGGACCAAGGAGGTTGAACCTCTAGCTTAAAAAAAAAGGTTTCAATGAACGAGTCCGCGGCGATGCAACACGCATGCGCAATCTATGTTTGCACCTTGGCGCTAACATTTGACATTTAAAAAATCTTTTCAATATATAAAGTTTGGTTTTTATTAATATTGTTTTACGTATTATAGTATGAGAGTAGATAAAGTAGTGTATGACACTGTACATAGCTTGGTCTTATAACACTCGTGTGATACTATACGATATAAGACCCTTATTATGCAACAGTATCATAATCTACTATTATTTTATTGTATGTTAACATTAAAATCCCTATATACCGATGTCCAGCACTGCACGTCTACCGATTGAATAGTATAAGAAGAAATTTCACCAGTCTTCTTCAATTAAAAAATGTACGAGTTTCGAATAAACAATGATGTGTTTCACACAAAGACTTTCGCATTTTTAATACAGTAGATCATCTATAAGTTAAAATCCAACGTTTAATTTTCACGTGAGATAATACTTAGATTCAGAAGCAGCGAATCATGTTTTTATTTCGACACTGTTTGAACAACGTACATTGTACCAAAATAGGGAAATCAGCCATTTCGTCTTTTACCTAATAAATTTTCTCCCATTTCTTTTTTTTACGAGTTCAAACCCCAGCTGGCATCAATGAGTTTTTCCATGAAAAACTTCTAATTGATAATTGCAATATTTCACAAGCTTTTCGTCGTAGGAAACCTGCTTGTCTTTAGAGAATTCTAGGGATATGTGAACCTACCAATTCGCATTGCAGCGTGGTAGGTCTTATCTAGTCTTTCTCTTAAAAAATGAAGAGAGGGGGTTTATCCTCAGCAGTGGGTTAGTAACAGGCCGTTACTTTACTTTACCATAACGGGCTCAATTTTAAAACTTTCACTTATAAACATACTCATTTCAACAAGAACAATCATTATTATATTACGCTGCATTTCCACATCATTAATATTTACTTAATATTAATAATGATTACCTTTTTCATTTATAATTATTCGCCTAACAACTAATTAGTTGGCCTAACGACGCCTTTACGAATACCTTGCGATATAAGCGAAGAAAGTTGTCGGCTACTTTTACTTTCAATATTGAGACGGTTGTAGATTATTTATATACAAATACTAGTTCAGATAAGTAATTACGAGGTGATATTGTTATTTCCCATTCGTTATACATTTATAGTATAATATGATTAGGAAAAACGTATGATACTTAATATAATAGATGTTGGTGGAGTAGCTAATGAAAATAAGATTAATTTAGATTACTAAAAAAACTAGGGCCATAGTACCAAAAACACCACGGAAAATGTGTGGATAAGTTTCATAAATATTATAACTTAAGAAGTAAATTCTACATTGAAATAAGTTGATAAATCGTTTATTTTTTTATTATTACAAAGGAGTACAAAAAGTTTTCGCCGATTTTTAACAAATTAAAATTATTTATTATGAAAGAAAGGTAGTTTAAATTTAAACAAAGGATTGTTCGCCAATGTTTAGGCAGCATAAAATAAACAAAACACTTATTATTTAAAATTTCATACAGAACGGTCAATTATTAGTGCCCTCACCTTACATACCTGTGAAGGACTTATTTTGGTGAAAACAATTTTATTTTACAGTTGTAAATTATAATAAAAAGTAGAGCGATATAGAAATATTTAAAACAATTTAGTTCAGTCATAAAATATTCAGTAATTATTCAACTCATTAAAAAAAACTTTTATTATTTCTATTATCCAAGTAAAATTTAGCAGCAATTAATCACCACATTTTTAATCTACGATAAAAAGTTAATCTATTTTTAACAACGTAAATTACCTGCTCAGGTAATTCATAGCAGGTCGTGCAGTTTAGAAAGACAATTTTGCAAAAGACAAATTGCTTTGTATAGAACGGTGGTATAGCAATTGACCGTGTGTAATAGAATAGTACCACCCTCATTTCTTACCGAGGTGTCGTAAAAAGCGACTAAGGTAAATCGACCCGGCGTATGGTGTCCGGCTGAATAGAATAGTACCACCCTCATTTCTTAATGAGGTGTCTTAAAAGGCGACTAAGGTAAGTCGACCCGCTGTGTGGTATCCGGTTTAGTACAATAGACCACTCTCTTTTTTACCGAGGTGTCGTAAAATACGACTAAGGTAAGTTGACGTCAGGCAGGCGACCGGTTGTAAAAACGCAGCCAAATCATGTGACAGCTTGTTTATAACATGTTGTGCCGACTCCACTTAGAGTGGGATAAGGGCAGGAGGCTGATAATGGTGGTATAGCAATTGAGAAGTAATTGACCTCTCAGATTTACTTTTGCTCACATATAACATGATGAGCCCGCCTTAGAGAATTTGCTACATACTAACTAATTCGGAGGGCTTAAGGATGATAATCACTGTTGAACTTTGGGTACTAATTAATGTTGTAATAGCGTCTGTACATTTTCTGCGAGATACTTCCAAGTCATGCTGCATGCGAGAGTTAACATGGTAGCTCTCGACTCGCCTCGGTGTGTCTCGCCCGCTCTCACTGCTATGTCGGTTTTGATGTTCGTACATGATCACTCGGAGCTTATAGATAAACCACTTTGTTTTTAGTCATCTTCATAATATAGTAAGAGGTCAACATTTTCTGTTTAATATATAAATATGGCAATCAAATGCTGCAAAAATTTGGATATTCTAGAACAAACACAGATTTCTGGGTATTAACTGGGCAAGACTTACTGTGTCAGTGGGATTAGGCATTTAGCATGGACGATAAAAATTGTGACTAAGTAGTCACAATAATAATAACTCTGTGAAAGCTAATCTCAACTATCTACTAATAAATCACATAATACAATGTTTCCTACTAACTTAGCGGCACAAACGAATCAAAATCTTTTTTTGACAGCTGATTGATACATTTTTGTCAAACGAAAATAACTTTGTTAAAGATTGAAAAGTTTAAAGAGAAAATAATGTGTAAAAATATTGAAATAAATATGTAGGCATACAAAATACAAATAGATAACTAACCAATAAATATAAAATAGTAGAGGTGTTATGAATATATTCGTAATAGGTATATGGAATATAATACAGCCCACCTAATACCGTATTATAATACGCGATATAAAAGTAACCTGCTACCAGATAATAGTCAAATAATAGCTGTCCAAGATAATAGGGTCGATATCGGTCGCCGTGTGCGTGGCGATCGCCGGAGCGCTGCCTATTCCGCATGATAGGGACTATTCCGTAATAGGCTAATACGGTAATACCCGTATTGAGAACTTCAGTAGTAGCGAGTCGCCAACTGTGAGCGAGAAATCGGGATTTTATTAGCTAAATACATGTCAGGCTTTGTTTTAATGCGCCCCCCGATGCGGCCCCCAACAATTCAAAACATTTTAAAGTATTTGTAAAAGTATTTACAAAGCAGCACCAAGATTCGAAACGTATATGAGCGTGCTAAGGCGGCTGACAAACAAAAACAAATCTATGAATTTGTTGCTCAACTAGCGTCCTCAATAATTGCTCATTATTATAGTACGGGCTGCTTTGAGGCTATGTGGCTTATGATTAGTTAACCAAAAAATCTTGTAATAAGGGTACTGACTACCACTAGCAAAATCTTTTATAAAATCGACACGATCGATTAGGAAGACTTGTTTGGCTATAAAAAATCGTAATTTTGAAAGTCACGGACAAAAAGCAGCGTTGCATCTCTGCTGCATGGACTTTGTTATTCTTTTTATCTTCTTTGCCATTATTCGCTAGTAGCGTGTCGGTCAGATATTGCAAACGCGTGCTTATATGAGATAATGCTCAGAAACAATGTTTTTATCAACTAAATTTCCTCAAGTTGTCACGGTTCTAACATAAACAATAATTAAAAACATTTATCAACCGAGTACGATTAGTCATGTATGTACATTAATAGCATGGACGGTTCATTACAATTGCCAATGGTTGCACTTACATAATGTCGCAGCAAGGATAACTGAATAATTACCAATTACCTTAAAGGCAAAAGTATGACGTATAATTTGTTAGATCGGATAGTCCAATGTACTTTATATTTTATTAGAAATGAATAAATAAAGAGATCCAATTAAAACTAATTAGGCCGTGTGAGTGGAATTGACCACCCTCATTTCTTATCGACGTCTCGTAAAAGGCGAATGAGGTAAGTTGACACTTCGTGTGTTATCCAGTTAAGTAGAATAGACGATCCTCATTTCTTATCGAGGTCTTGTAAAAGGCGAGTAAGGTAAGTTGAACAGCCGTGTGGTGTCCGGCAGATTAGAATAGACCACCCTCATTTCTTATCGAGGTCTCGTAAAAGGCGAGTAAGGTAAGTTGACACACCATGTGGTATCCGGTTGAGTGAAATAGGCCACCCTCTTTCTTACCGAGATGTCGTAAAAGGCGACTGAAGTGCTGTAACCTGCCGTGTGGTGTCCAGCTTATTAGAATAGACCAACCTCATTTCTTACCGCGGTGTCGTAAAAGGCGACTAAGGTAAGTTAACTCATCCAGTGGTATCCAGCTACTGTTAATTCCAGTACAGTCCACGCGAACGAAGTTGCGGGTAAAAGCTAGTATAATATAATTTCGTATCGGATTACTCGGTCATTGATCTTAGATAAATATAGCCATTAAGGGCCCTACACGACTTGCTTTACTGCGTTTGCATTGAAAATGCAGTTTTAATTGGATCATCATCTTCCTGCCTTTATCCCACTCTAAGTGGGGTCGGCACAACATATTATAAACATGCTGTCACATGATTTGGCTGCGTTTTTACGACCGGCCGCCTGCCTGACGCCAACTTACCGCTGTCATATTTTACAACACCTCGGTAAGAAAGAGGGTGGTCTATTCTACTTAACCGGATACCACACGGTGAGTCAACTTACCTTAGTCGCCTTTTACGACACCTCGGTAAGAAATGAGGGTGGTCTATTCTACTCAGCCGGATACCACACGGCGGGTCGACTTACCTTAGTCGCCTTTTACGACACCTCGGTAAGAAAAGAGGGTGGTACTATTCTATTCAGCCGGATACCACACGGCGTGCAGTTTTAATTGGATACGGGCTTTAATTAACTACATTTAGATGTTTTCTTAAATATAAATACCTGGGTGTTAGAGCCTTGCTTGGTAATTTTTTTAAATATATAAAAAAAGAAAAAAAGAAAAAGTGGGAATCGATCTCAGGCTTTAAACTTATTAGATCCGCCAGTTACCCATTAGGCTATAACAGCTTTGCATTTGACAGCCCAAATATCATTTTCATTCAATTCTAGATATTCTTGACAAGTTTGTTTGATTCAAGTTGTTTTTAATTATTTTTGAATAAAAATTTTAAAATAATGTTAGATTTACGAATATAAAGCAAGCTAATCTTTAATATTTAAAAAAGGTTAATCTTGTATTAATTCACAAAAATATTATATATATATAAAATATTATATATATATATATATATATATATATATATATATATATATATATATATATATATATATATATATATATATATATATATATATATATATATATATATATAATATTTTTGTGAATTTCGGAAACGGCTCCAATGATTTTCATGACATTCAGCATGTAGAGGATTTTGGGGGGTAATCTTTTTATATAATTAACTAACTAGGTATATAAAGAATCATGTAGTCGTAGACCTTGGACAATGTTATAATAAAGCGTCCTGGCGTCCAGGAGTTTCTTGAACTGAGATAAACGTATGTACTTTGGACTCTTCAAATGTGACTAGCATTACATTATTGTCGCTTCCTGTTTATCAGCAAAAGTTTCGCATTAATAATGTCATACGATTGCAAAATAATTAAATTTGTTTTAAAACTAACAAATTATTGAGATATAAATATAACATCATCTTCCTGCCCTTATCCCACTCTAAGTGGGGTCGGCACAACATGTTACAAACGTGTTGTCCCATGATTTGGCTACGTATTTTACGATCGGCCGCCTGCCTGACATCAACTTACCATAGTCTTTCACATAAGACTATGGTATCGACATCTCGGTAAGAAAAAGGGTTGTCTATTCTACTTAACCGGATACCACCCGGTAGGTCAACTTACCTTAGTCGCCTTTAACGATACCTCGGTAAGAAATGACGTTGGTATATTCTACTCAGCTGGATACCACACGGTGGGTCGAATTACCTTAGTCGCCTTTTACGACACCTCGGTAAGCAATGAGTGTGGTACTTTTCTATTCAGCCGGATACCACACGGCGTATTGAGATATAAATATAACATAACCAAATTATATTATACTAGTAATATCCCATACTGATCTCATGGCAGTGGAAAGTCTACTAAGTCCGACTATAGATTTAATTTTGTTAAATATATCATTAATAGTTTCCGCATGCGATAACAGACTTTTATGGCAATTTTTTTACACCTTATAACATTTTATAGCAGATCCCTTTTTTTTTAAATGGAATATAGCCTATATTGCTCAGTAAAGATGTAGCTTTCCAATGGTGAAAGAATTTTTGAAATCGGTCCAGTAGTTTTTGTATGAAAACATTACAAACATACATACAAATTTATATGATTAGTATAGACTAGCTATGCCAGCAGCTTCGCCCGCATGGAAATCAGTGTCTAAATTTTTTTTCCAAATTGAAATTTTGAATATAAAATTACTTATCGTGGGTTAATTATAAGATATTTTTGAATAACTATCACCGTTTATTTAGGCACGCAAGGAAAGCTTTAAATTTTGCCGTTTTCGCAATATTTTTTATTACTGCTTTATCCTATTCATCTAAGCGTGATGTTATATATTATATAGCCTATAGCCTTTCTCGATAAATGGAATACTTACACTCAAAGATTTTTCCAAATCGGTCCAGTAGTTCCTGAGATTAACGCTTCCAAACAAACTCTTCAGCTTTATAAATTAAGATTTATCTCATTTGATATGTAAAATCTATTGTTTGAATAATAATTAAAAATGTATTAATTTTGTTACAATTAAAATATTGCTTTGATATTGAGGGACTCTTATTTCCCGTATCACTCAGCTTATTACAATAGACCACACTCATTTCTTACAGAGGTGTTGTAAAAGGCGACTAAGGTAAGTTGTCGTCAGGCAGGCGGCTGATGGTGAAGTAACTAGCCAGTAACAACATGTTTGAAACATGTGCTGCCCTTACTTACAGGACAGGAGGATGATGATTAAGGGACTCTTATTTGATAACTTAAAGGTGAACTAAGTTGGCATGTAGAGCGGTCCACAATTCCACATGCTAATTTAGTTGAACTTTAAGTTATCAAATTTTAACATGATGCTAATGAACTCTCACTGTTTTGATACGGTCTGATGTTTTATAACAAGTTGAAGTTATCTAATTCTCAGTAATATTAATAAAACTTCGATAAATAACATTCCTTATGTAACCATTAACTAATGAAAAGTAGTAATTAAGCTTCATTATATATATTTAGTTGTTAAGTAACTAAATAATGTAAACATATTTAAAAACGTTTTCAACAATAATATTTTACATATAAAAGATTAAAACTATTTGGCAAATAAATGTCCACATTTGCCGAATACTGGGAACAAATTCCAAAATCCATAATGTTATTAATCGTTTGAATAATTTACTTTTAATTCATGAAACTGAGACATTAACATTTGCTTAATATTTGAGCACATTTAATTATTTTAAGCAGGAAATATAAGCACTATTTTTAGATATCAATTATCATTTATGCCCTTGAGTATATTTACTATTATTTCTCAGAAACTCTATGCTAATATAAGTTAAGACTTACCAGCGAAACCCATAAAATGTACAGGAATATCCAGGCCATTCTTATGGTTTATTATCATGTTCTGTCCACAAACGTCCAGCTTAAGAACCTATATCGAAAACATTTTCACTTTCCTTACATCACAACAAAGACGTAAAATTTTAGGAGGAAACTGTTCACGGTTGACACCGCCTCCGTCTGCGGCAAAAGTACTACTGCTCGCAGGTCGATAGCGACGCAGCCGGTAATACTAAATTGCATGCGATTAATGATGTCCACTTTAAACTGGTCTGTATTTTTGATTATGATGTGTCCTCTGTTGCCCATCACTCTTCGGGCCAAGAAGGGCGAGGAAGGTCATTAAATTTTGGATGTATTGACATTATTATGCTCGTTTCCTTTACTGAAGTTTATACGATCAGTGAGCAATTAAATTCGACTTATACTTTAATATTAACTGTAAACAAGTGTATTTAAAGATTACGATTAAGAGGAACTCATTTATACTGGTTTACGAGAAGAAATCTAAAATTGTAGAGAACACAAAATATTGTGTTCCATTTTTATTCAATTCTTCTTCGTATTTCAATATTTATTTTGCGTTCGACAACTATATGGGAGATCCCCGTTTAATTAAATAAATATATTTTATGAAAAAGGAAGTTGGACGGCTAAAAAAACCTAATCGTACGCGTTAACTTATATTTCACCGACCCTTTCTTTCTTTTTTTTTTATAATTTTTCTTTATTTTATAATCTTTTAATAAAATTACCGAACAAGGCTCGGCTCACTTAGGTACTAATCTAGGTACTTTATATATTATGTGCACTTTTTATACATATCTTATATAGTCATCCACCTAGGTCGACACTGTCGATGCATTTGCAACCATTTGGTGGCTGCTGAAAATCAGTGCTGAGACAACCGTCTTAGCTTTAAACTGAGCAGCTATCCATTTACAATTGGATTATTACATTATTTGGCGAATAATGATGGCATTAATACTTGTATTTTTAGTTTATGTTTCTATGTTGTCGTGTTCTTTTTTTTAAGTGTAACACTTTTTCTTTTTTTTTTTAATTATATACTCCTTATTTGTTAATAGTGTATGTTGTAAATAAAGTTTTTCTTTCTTTCTATGTTCAGTTACCATTTATCTGTGCCCAAAACTATGGTCATCAACAAAGATGCGTAACAACTGAATAATATATATATCTGTTGACGTAACTAGTATGGAGGCCACTGAAAATAATATGGCTTACTGTCCTTATTAGCCTGAGTGGTTTACCTATTCCTTTTTCTTCACACCGCCACACAACGTAATATAAAAGACTTTTAACTCTTATTTATGTTAATTTTTATTTCTTTTAATTTTCTATTGTATTAACTTTAATTTTCTAGAAAATAAATAAAGAAATTCTATTCTATTCTATTCAATCACTGCATACAAAAAAAATTCTGTCATTGTCATTAATGTCATTAATTTTTAGTAACTGATATAAAACATAATCGCGTACGTGCAATAAAAAAAATTATTACACTCATTCATTTATTTACAAATTAAATTGCAATTTTAAATATTTTCTGAAACAAACAGAAAAAAACTATTTAAAAATATAAAGATGTCATCCAAGGAGAGCGGGGAAAGAACCCAAGCTCCTGACGGTTAGAAATAGAGTGAGGAACCTCCTCAAAATACGTGGCGTCTCAAGCAATACTGCCTTCTGTATCCTGTGTTTAATCCAGTAACTAAGCGAGCCTCTTGAAATGTTGGTAAGGAAAGTAAGTAACGGCCTGTTACTACCCCACTGCTGGGCATAGACCTCTTCTCTCCGTTTTTTTTTGGGATTCCAATTAAACACATAAATTTTGCTAGAAAACTCTTTGGTGCCCGGGGTTTGAACCCTAGAACTCTACGAAAGATGCGCACGGTGTTACCACTGGGCTACCACAGCTTATGACCGTTTTTACCACTACGACCATCGGAATAATTATTGCTGAGTAAATATACTACGATCGAGTTTATTGGAGACATTTACAGTATAAATTTCAAGTTTACTTCTTCATATTACTACAAAAGGATTGAAAAGAAGTTCACAAAAACGGTTGCAACTGGTTCTACCATTATTATCTATTAAACTCCTTCACCTTTGCTTGTTTAATCATTGACGTCATTCGACAAATGAGATGCAAATGACCAAATTAGTGAATTTAAGTATCATCCATTTATTGTGTGACGCATTTCACATCTTGTTTTATCATGATCGAATATATCCATAAAATGAAAACATATGAAGTGTATCTCCCACAGTGATTTTAGACTCAACGGAAATAATAAAAAAAAAGTATATTGGGAAGTGTTAACATAATTGCATTTGTTATTTATACTAATATATAAAGCTGAAGTGTTTGTTTGATTGCTTAAACGCGCTTATCTCAGGAGCTACTGGCCCGTACTGTAAACTGTATGAAATTTTAAATAATAAGCCTTTTGTTTGTTCTAACTAATAAAAAATGTTAATTATTAATATTAAACTTTAATTACGCCGTGTGGTATCCGGCTGACTACCTCAATTCTTACTGAGTACCACCCTCAATTCTTACTGAGGTGTCGTAAAAGGCAACTAAGGTAATTTGACCCATTGTGTGGTATCCGGTTTAGTAAAATAGACCTCCCTCTTTCTTACCGAGGTGTCGTAAAATACAACTAAGGTAAGTTGACGTCAGGCAGGCGGCCGGACGTAAAAACGCAGCCAAATCATGTGACAGCATGTTTATAACATGTTGTGCTGATCCCACTTAGAGTAGGATAAGGGCAGCAGCATATATATCAATGGGATACAATTCTGAGATTTAGGACTGTTCTTAATAGGTGGCAACAGATAATTACACATTTATTTCTCATTAGCTACAACAAACAAAACGCTTATTAGTTAAAATCTCATACAAAACGGTCAAGTACATCGATTACTAGTGCCCTGAATACACAAAATAAATCTTCTCCTATCTTCTTCCTTGTATATTTAACACAAAGTGACTCACACTTTGTGTTAAATATACAAACAATGCAAAAGTAATAATAAAATTATTTTGCTATAATCCGTGAAGAAGTAAAATAGAAAATATATATAATGCTAAATGTAAGTCCTCCTGATGATGCTTCGGTTGCGGGGCGAAACGATTGTCGAGTTTGTGATAGTGAACGTATATAGTGCTTGTGTATTGTGGTTGCGGTGGTGGAGGTTTGTGCATGTGTCTTTACGAATCCTGCATGTATCAGGTATGATAACCGATTGTTCACTTACATTTAGCATTATATTTTCTATTTTACTTCTTCGCGGATTATAGCAAAATAATTTTATTATTACTTTTGTATTATGGATCTCCGCAAAGTAACGCCTAATTCTATAAATTATACAAACAATGATTAAATGACTAAGTTCTCCGTATATACATTACTTGCATTATTACGATAAATATGTTTGAAATTATTCATATTTCATTCACCACAAAAACATTTCCTTACCGCAACACTAATAGGCTCGCTATCAGACTTGACGTCTACTAAATATTCATTTAATAAATGTACATGCATTCCTGAGATTTAATTATCCAGTTAAATTGAACCTTCAACTGTAACTGGTTACTTTTCATAAAAGGCCAAACAACATTTGAGCTGTTTTGCTGTGACGTGCACAATGAATGACATACGTCATCTACATATAAAGAATTGTTTGGTTAACGATGATTATGACACACTAGCTTATACCCACGACTTCGTTCGCTTTCACTGTTGTCGTATGATTTGATAATAGATGGCGCTTTTCAATATCATCCTATTTCGGTAGAATTAACAGGATTTCTATAGCCTATATGTTATTCCGGCGTATAAGTAATAATTGTGTCAAATTTCATCGATATTGGTTCAGCGGATTCGCCATGAAAGAGTAACAAACATACATTCATACTCACAAACTTTTGCATTTATAATATTTGTAGGACAGGATTCGCAATAGTAAATCTATAAAGACAATATTACTTATATTAAAACTGCCGTGTGGTATCCAGTTGAGTAGAATAGACCACACGGCACTCCTTACTGAGGTGTCATAAAAGGCTACAAAGGTGAATTGACGTGGTGTGGTATCCGGCTGAGTAGAATAAACCACCTTCATTTCTTGCCGAGGTGGAATATAAGGCGATGAACGAAAGTTGATACGCCGTGTGATATCCGACTGAGTAGAATAGACCACCCTCATATCTTATCGAGGTGTTGTAAAAGGCAACTAAGATAACTTGACCCACTGGGGTATCCGGCTACGTAGATTGAACTGAAACTTCTTATAGATTAGACCACACTCATTTCATGCCAAGGTGTCGTAAGAGGCAACTAAGGTAAGTTGACCTGCTGGGGTATCCAGCTAAGTAGATTAGACCACCCTCATTTCTTGCCGAGGTAAAAAAGGTAACTAAGATAAGTTGACCCGCTATGGTATCCAGCTAAGTAGAATAGACCATCCCCATTTGTTACTGAAGTGTCGTAAAGTACGACTAAGATAAGTTGACGTCAGGCAGGCGGTCGTTAAATAACTAGCCAAAACATGTAGCAACATGTTGTGCAGACCCCACTTAGATTGGAATAAGGGAAGGAGAATGATGATTGTATTTAAAATTTTGTCTAGTAAAATTACTTAGCAAAACTTGCAAGTGGCAAGATGTAGGCGAACGTAAGTTTCAAAAAGAGTCATTTAATATCCCATGTAGGTTAGCGCAAGTTTTACAAACAGTCTTTTTATATCCCACTTCTGGGTTAAAGTGTTTTCCTTCAACAGGGAAATATATTTTTAAGACGCTTGTGTGTGCGATAGCTTAATAGGTTAAACAAACCGTAACTAGGTTTTCAATAAAACACATTTATCTACCCGGGGTCACCCTGATAACTTTAGTGTGAACTGTATGATAAAGCCGTCATCACATCTATTAATTTAAAGTACTTATTTTTTTTCCTTAAACTTATTATTCTAATTTTTCACTAATATTTTATCTATGGATCTTTGAAGGTAAATAAATCAATACATCTTTACCTAAATATCTATACCTAAACAAAAAATTATGTGCCTAATTGATAATTACAATTTATCATACGCTTTTCGGTGAAGGAAAACATCGTGAGGAAACCTGCATATCTCTAGAGAATTCTGGAGATATGTGTAACCTACCAATCCGCATTGGAACAGTGTGGTAGGTCTTAGTCTCCGACCCTCCTTTCAACAAAACGATGAGAGGAGACCTATTCCCAGCAGTGGGAGAATAACAGGCCGGTATTTTTTTTCCCAAAAAAAAAGTCTACAAGTTTGTCTGTGGTTGATTTTCTTAAAATCTACTTAACCGATTTTGTACGGTTATTACTAAAAGGTAGTGCAATTCTTCTTTGCCGTGTAGTAAGTATCCTTCTGAGTAGAATAAACCACTCTCATTTCTTACCGAGGTGTCGTAAAAGGCGAATAAGGTAAATTGACACACAGTGTGGTATCCGGTTGAGTCGAAAAGACCACCCTCTTTCTTACTGAGGTATCGTAAAATACAACCAAGGTCAAATGACGTCAGGCTGGTTGTAGAATACGTAGTAAAATCAAATGACAACATGTTTATAACATGTTGTGGCGACCCCACTTAGTGTGGGATAAGGGCAGGATGTGGATGATTGTAAATGCGAAATATATAGTGACGGTCTCCTTACATATATATTGGTAGAGTTATATATGCAGTATATTGATAGAAGATAAAAAAAAAAATAGTAAATTGACGATCTTCTATTATTCCATTGCTGGGCACAGGCGTCGTCTCTCTGTTTTTGGTGAGAAGCATTAGAGCTAAGATCTACCATGCTGCTCCAATGTGGATTGATGGGTTACACATATCCCCAGAATTCCGTAGAGATATGCACGTTTTCTCACGATGTTTTCCTTCACCAAAAAATGAGTGATAAATAGTGCCTGCCCGAGGTTTGAACTCATGACCCTCGAAAGAGTCGCACGGTCTCAGTGCTGGGCTATAACAGCTTGATTGATAGGATGTTTATTATTCTTTTACCCTTATGCCATTCTCAATGGGATCAGCACAACATGTTATAAGCATGTCACATGATTTGGCTATGCATTTTACGGCCGTCCGCCTGCCAGACATCAACTTACCTTAGTCGTATTTTACGACATATCAATAAGTAAAAGTGTAGTCTATTCTACTCAACGGGATACCATACGAAGGGCAGACTTACCTCAGTCGCCTTTTACGACATCTTGGTGAAAATGAGTGTGGTCTATTCTGTGCAGCCGGATACCACACGGCATTGATTGATAAAATGTATTTAAATAAAAATATTAGTTTGAAATGTTCCATGGTTTTTTGGGATCAGTATTAGATAATCGCTGCAATGGGCTAAAAAATTACTTTTTTCCTTCGAGAACAGGAAAAATACATTAGCACCTAACGGAATGTAATTTAGTGGCTCTTCTTTATAACTGGCGATTAGGAACGATTAAGGGCGAGTATGTGTAGTGGCTAGAGGAGGCCTTCACCTTCTATTGAGAGGGGTTCTTGCACAATATACAAAGTTTTCTATGCCTTCCAACTATTATTATTTTATTTAACTTTCGTTATATATTTTTTTTAAATATTTGCGCATTTGTATAATTGGCAAGAAATGAAAGGCTTTTTATTTTTATGTTATTTTATTATTTATTTATTTATTACGTGTAGAGAGCTTACTCGGCTGTACTAGCTAATGATCATCTATGATCGCCTACAACCCGGAAATTGTCGGTCTGTTGCATCAAAGGGTTTCGCTGGTGATTTCCTATGATCGCATGGATCGTATGATAATACGGCCGATCCTGGACTCTTGCACGATGATTGATTGATGATGATTACAAACGATAGAATAGAAAGAAAGCTTTTACAATAAAATTCCACAATCCATACTAGACGAGTCTACAGAAAGATTTAAATTAAGAACAAGAGATATGCTTATACGTAAAGTATATTACAAAATTTCATACTGGACATATCCTTGTTGCGAGACTTTACAATAAAATTAATAAAACACTTAATATTTTTGGGCTTTCCAGAACTGAGTGCAATATAAAGCTCATGCATGGGTAAAGGAGGTAAATTACAACGAAACAGAACTATAATTCAAAATAATAGCTTAATTAAGTTATTATTTTCAATAATAGATCATAACGAGCATAAAAGAGCGCGCGCGCGCGCACGCACACACACACACACACACACACACACACACACACACACACACACACACACACATAACATGAAAACAAAAAGACGCGTCAATTATAACACTTGATTATTTAGAATTAGATTAGATTAGAGAATCACTATTTTTGATCCAGAGGGAGGTAGATATTCGCAACACAAGTTATTTTAGTACGAGTGTCTATGCAGTAAGATATTTGTTTATTATTATTTTGTATTTTATTATTTATTTCTGAATTTTTATTGTGTACCTATTGTAATTTTTTTGGCTAAATAAAGTTTATAAAGTTAATATTACAAAATTGAAGATGAAAAAAGCCTTAATTTGAAAATCCTTTCAGCTTCATACAAGACTGCAGTTTGATAATGTAAAATTGAAAACGTATTAAAGACTGACCGTCGATTTCTTTCTGGTTCTTGGTAAGAGCAACATTCCGAACCAGTTGTAGCTTCATTAATTATATTGATCCTTGACAATTCAAAAGTGCTTGAAAGAGCTTATTTTAACAAATATTATTTTGATTTGATTTGATTCGATCACACGATTATAAATTATCGCTGATAGTTAAGAGCATTTAGTTGTAGTGAACGAAAGATCCAATATAGATTGTAGGATGTGAATCTATTCAGGTTAGATATTCATTTTCCTTATCTATTAATAATAATAATAATAATCTTTATTTGCTATAATGTGGTGAATAACAATAAGATGGTAAAAACATTATTAGGTTCCTGACATGAAACTTAATAGTATGCAAATAATTTTGTTTACATTAACAAGGTCAAATAAATAAAGTTTTCAAAACATTAAGCGTTAATTTTTAAATTTTAAAATATTATAAAAATTTATGCTACTACGATAAAATGTTAAGAGGTAAACGAACTTAAAACAACACTTCCGGAATCGGTTATATAAATATAGATCCGCTTTATAAAGATAAACGATGCGATATTACGTTAAAAGTTAGGCAACATAATTCATCATTCTCCTGCCCTTATTCCACTCTAAGTGGGGTCGGCACAACATATTATAAACATGTTGTCACATGATTTGGCTACGTATTTTTCGACCAGCCGCCTTTCTGACGTCAACTTATCTTAATCGTATTTTACACCTCGGTAAGGTAGGTCTATTCTACTTCACCGTGTGGTATCCGGTAGACCACCCTCATTTCTTACCGAGGTGTCGTGAAAGACGACTAAGGTAAGTTGGCCCACCGTGTGGTATCCGGCTGAATAGAATATACCAACCTCTTTCTGACCAAGGTGTTGGAAAATGCGACTTTAAAAGGCCAATTATGTCATGCAGGCGGCCAGTCGTAAAATACCTAGCCAAATCATGTGACATGTGTATAGCATGTTGTGCCAACCCCACTTAGAGTGAGATAGAGGCAGGAGGATGATTAAGTACACTTCTAAACAAGTGATTTTGAACAGTCAACTACTTCTGGTTAGAAAAGCTGTTCCTATCGAAAAGGGCCAGGTGAAACTTGGTTGTTGCTTTTTACAAAATACAAATATAGTAGTTACATTACTTTACTTTATCAGGTTTACCAGCAGTTAATATATTCCTACATTCTTATAATACATACTAAATTATTGTTAATTACTTTACTATATTAAGGTAAACACAACAATTGTTGTTGACTGATTTTTTTCTTATACACTGTCCATTATATTAACCATCTTTTGACAGATTGACGATTTACATATTTAGTGATGTCCTAAAGATTCTCGTATGCGATACCATTCCGATTATAGTACCTACTATCATTAGTCGAATTACGTACCTAAGTAATTCGATTAATGATAACTTACGTAAACTAATAACAGATATAGAAATCAACATTTTGATTTAATATTGCCTTAGTTTTTTGAAAATAAATGTTAATCCGTGTGTATTTATTATAATCATAAAAAATATATTATACATCAACTGGCAACATCAACAGACCTTCCGCTCGGCCGCCATTTTGACGTGATCTGTCACTCTCAACGAAACGCCCGTGATAGTCACACGCATTTACGTTCGCTGAGTGTTCTCTCGCATCTGTTACACCTTGAGTTAAGTAGCTTTATTCCTCGGAAAAACTTTTGTGAAACTTATATTAATTGATCGTGAAAATGCCGAAAGGACGTGTGTTGAAAGCACAATCGAGACAGTTACTGTTAAAACTTCATGAGTATTTTGAGCAAGAAAATCAAAATGGCGGACCTCTTATACCTATCACGCAAGTCCGAAACCGTGTTGCAGCCGCGTTGGGGATCAGTCTATCAACTGTGACTAAAATCACTACTGATGCCTACGGCAGGAGCGGCTTGGAGCAAAACAAACCATCTACACCAAAAAGAAAGCGCCGGTCTCATAAGGTGACAGCTGTTGAGGACTTTGACGCTGACGCTATTCGTCGTCATGTATATGATTACTACTTGAGAAAAGAAATTCCAACTTTGAGAAAACTTATTGTTTCTTTGAAAAGAAGTGGTCTATTTCATGGTGAAAAATCTTCTTTGGTCAAAGTTTTGAACACAATTGGCTTTTCATATAAAAAGTTAAATAAAAGAAAATTATTAATGGAACGCACAGATATAGCTATAGCACGTTGTGATTTTTTAAGAGAGGCAAAGAAAATACAAGATTGGGCAAATATTGTTTTCACGGATGAAACATGGCTCAACGCTAACCACACACTATCTCGTTTCTGGACTGATGATACTGCTGATTCCACTTCCTCAGTACCAATGGGAAAAGGTGAGCGCCTAATCATTTGCCATGCAGGTACAGCAAAAGGATTTGTACAAGACGCACTGTTGGCATTTAAATCGAAGAAATCAAATGACTACCACGAAGAGATGAATGCAAATGTGTATGAAGAGTGGTTCAAAAAAATGCTCATTTCATTGGAAGAATCAATAATTTTTATTGATAATGCGCCCTACCACTCCCGTCAAATTGACAAAATGCCAACACAGGCTAATAAAAAGCATGAAATAATTAATTGGCTTCGGGACAATGGAGAAAATGTGGACGACTCAATGTTAAAAGTTGAATTAATAAAAATATTAAAAACCAAAAAGAGAGCAAAACGCTATGTAATCAATGAAATGGCAGCAGAATATGGCCATACTGTTCTTCGGATTCCTCCATACCACTGCCAGTACAACGCAATAGAACTTATATGGGCACAAGTAAAAGGGCATGCTGCGAGATGCAATACAAGCCCCCCATTCACAGCGAATAAAATGTTGCAATTGCTAAAAAATGTTTGCACCCACGTAACGGCCGAGAACTGGGCAAGTGTGGTGGAAAGAACTAAAAGAGTAATATTCTCTGATTGGGAACGTGATATTGCGTTTGATAATATATTATCTACACAAGAGCTAATAATAACTGCTACTGAAGACTCCTCATCGGAGGAGTCTAGTGTTGATTATCATTCCGACGACTCGTGCTAATAAAATAAATTAAAATATCCTGATTGTTTTATTTGTATTCATGTATTAACTAAGAAGAAAGTAAAACTTTATATAATGTTATTAAATGTCTTTTAATACTCGTAACATCGATTTCTACCGATTATTTTTAATCTGTGCCATAATCGTAGTAACCATTATGTGTGACATCACTAAGTGGGCGGTACCCATCCATAAAGTACAAATATTATTTGTATGATATTTGTACGTAAGCAATACAAAACTTAATGAGCGTGAGCTGTCAAAAGACTGATAATATGATGGACGCAGTATAAGGTTACAAATCACCGAAAATGTCTACTTTGTCACTGTTATTCTTTTTATTCTGTAATTAAAGGGCTTTTACACTACATGTGTATATCAGCCCTATTATACCCTAAAACTTAACTAATCCAATTATTCTAAGGAGCGTATTAAAAAGAGAACAAATTGCATGCTTCCTCCGAATCAGGTTTTGACAGTATATTATGGAAGACAACTTGCAATTTGTTCAAGCTCACTAAATTTAACATAGCATTCCTAGCCGAGTTGAATCGGGAACTTTCCATCATCAAATGTATGTTATCGATTAAATGAAATACATCGCACATGGGGGAAATAGTTATTATATAAACAAACGGGTCACATCGCGATACCCTCGAGTTACCTTTGTATAAGGTTCGACGTCGGCAGAGTTGCATCCACCGTCAAGAACTGACTGACAGTAGTTTTTCCCATCAAAAACTTGAATTTGTTGCTCGGAATGTGCATTTTTATTTTGTATAAAGGAGTATAGTAGTTTGAGTAGGGGAGAGGGGTGCTATTACGCGTTTTAATCATCTATTCAGGTAGGGTTGTATCAGTCAGTTAACAGTATTATTCAACTGTAAAGGCAAGCAAACAAATTTGAGTCAAAATGGCGCGAAAGGCTGTGGCAAGATGTGACGTCATGGCTTGCTTGCTTGCTTGCTTGCAGTAACGGCAAGGCAGCGTTGTTACACTAATCAAATTACATTTAGAGAGTGAAACTGCTAACAGGTTGTCAGTATAAATATAACATTACTCGCACTTTCACCTTCGTGAGGTTGACTGGTCGCTCCGGTTAGGATTTCAACAAAGAAGCTTTTTTTTAATACACATCAACTTTCGCGATAATGTTTTTTATATATACGTTCGTACGTAACGTAGCAGCCTATTACTCTCCCACTGTTGGGAATAGGCCTCTTCTCTCCGTTTTTGGAGAAAAGGATCGGAGCTAAGACCTACCACGCTGCTCCAATCCGGATTGGTAGGTTACACATATCTCAAGAAATCTAAAGAGACATGCAGGTTTCCTCATGATGTTTTCCTTCACCGAAAAGTGTGTGATAAATTGCAATTATCAATTAGACACATAAGTTTTACAGAAAACTCATTGGTGTCTGCCCGGGTTCGAACCTGCGAATTCCTCGAAAGAGTCGCACCACTGGACTACCACAGTCTATATATGCAGAGTGTTATATTTAGTTCATCATCGTCGTCTTCCTGCCCTTATCCCACTCTAAATGGGGACGGCACATGTTATAAGCATGTTGTCACAATTGGCTACGTATTTTACTACCGGCCGCCTGCCTGACACCAACTTACCTTAGTCGTACTTTACGACACCTCGCTAAGAAAGAGGGTAGTCTATTCTACTCAACCGGAACCATAATCGCCTTTTGCGACACAAATATTCAGGGTTTGAGAGTGACAGAAGCTACTGGTTTATTCCAAGACAAGAGTCCACGCATAAGAAGTTGCGGGCAAAAGGTAGTAAATAAATATATAGTATAATTGTTGTAGATATATATTATAATAAACGACGATATTTCTCCTTTATACTTATTCAATAAATAAAATGCAGTTTTCCCAGAGTCAACCCATTTACTCTTTCTCAAAATCAAACATATAAAAATATGACAGTCACAATGCTTTTTCATATTAATGACCAACTCTATGAAGGAGGTTGTATTAAAAACATGTTGTAACAATATTTATTTAAAAAAATGAATTTAAAAACCGCATCTTTAATTGTAGTGGTGCAACCGTTATCTTCAGGCGGAATTTATTTTATTTTATTTATTGTTATTTTTATTATTTGGATAACAAACAGTACACTTATGCTAATAACATTGATATAACTTAAACTAGCGCACAAAACAGTTAAGTTTTCACTAATAAACAATAACAATAAGCGTAGAACAAAAACGAATTATAAATGATTTTCTTAAATTTTGTTAATGGTTCCGAAAACAAATCAACATGACGGAACTCTGTATTATATTTTTTACATGCTCTAAACGTTCCCTGCCTCGCGAGCTCCTGCGGTCACCGTCTCCGCGGCCCGATGCGGATGACGACGGCGACGACGAGGACGACGCGACGGGCGAGAGGGCGACACCACGGATTATGACACCACCGGATATGACACCACCTGACGACGACTTTGAGGTCTGGGAGCTAATATTCCCAGATCTCTCCACCGAACCAGACATCCCTTAGGTCACCTAGGTGACTTGGGCCCACGGCCCAAATACCGACACCGTTAGGTCACCTAGGTGACCTCGGCTTACGGCCGAAACACAAACCGGGCTTAAGTGCCCGCGAGGAACTGCCCGAGCAAAGAGGTACGCCTCGAGGCCCGTACCCCGCTTACCCCCCACCCGGGGAGTCAGCGAGACGACCCTGCTGTACACGCTCTAAAACAAAATGTGTTTTCTACATAGTTTGATCAAACCATGGGCAGATCAAACAATTTTCTTTGGAAATCGCGGGTACGTAAGTTTGGCACCTGAAACGTAAGCAACTTAAAAGATATGGGGAGTGTAATTCATTTCTAAATAATTTAAACAAAAATAAATTGTCTCTCAGTGTTCGACGATAACTAATGGGCTAATAGCTTTATTTGAATAGCGATGACACAAATTTCCGGGGAATACATCTTGAATAATTCGTATTGTTTATAGGCATTTTTCGTATTGTTTTTTGGTATTTCCTGGTTATTATGGTGTCATTAACGTGTGTCATTGATTTTTTTACGAAGCTTCTGTTCAAGTTGCTATTACTAGCTTTTACCCGCAACTTTGTTTACGTGGACTGTTGTCACGTGATAGGTTGATAATAATTTATAGAATTAGTCGTTACTTTGCGGAGGTCCAAATTTTATTTTGCTATAATCCGCGATAAAAGAAGATATATATAATGCTAAATGTAGAGTGTAATATTCGTTCTCGCAGAATTTGTAAAAATTCTGCATATTGCATACACAACAATACTGCACACATTCACCACCACAATCCAAATAATTATTTCGTCCCGTAACCAAAGCATCGTCAGGAGATAGACATATGTACTATATGAATTTAGATATTCAAAGATAGCAGGAAATCTTCTTGGAATAGGGAGAGGGAAATTGTAATTTCTCCAAATTTAACTCTTGCGGGCCACGGGCAGTAATGAATAAATCAAAACTACTGAATCGATTTTAATAATTTTTTTTACAGAGTGACATGGGCTATATATTTTATACCCGTGTGAAGCAGTATTAAGCAGGCCGCTAGTATTATATAACCCAAAAAATATCTTTATAGTCTTAAATTAATTATGTATTAACAATAACAAGAAAACACATCATTTTTAGTAATAATTTTACAATTGTAAACCTAAAAATAAACAGAAAGTCCATAAAAAGTGAATAATGAACGTTAAAAGGATTAAAAAAGTTATAAGTTTGAAGTGTTTTTTTTTATAAATATCAACCATTCAACGAAATATCCAGACGTAAGACTTCCAAACTATTTATTTATTTAGCTTTATCTCACAGGAGCAGCCATTCGGCAAGCTGGTATTTACAATTTCCTTTTCACCTTTATTTGTCATGACTTGTACTTGAACATTCCTCATTTTCTGTTTACATATAGTCTCCCACTCATTTGTTGTTTCTAAATTTTCATTACAGGATGCTTCTGGATTCCTAGAATATAAAAGCGTTATGTTACATTATGCTAATTATTTATTACTACTAAAAAAAGCTAATTAAGCTGTGATGGCCCAGCGGTAACACCGTTCGACTCTTTCGAGGAGGTCGCGGGTTCAAACCCGGGCAGACACCAATGAGTTTTTCTGTTAAAACTTATGTGTCTAATTGATAATCGCAATTCATCACACGCTTTTCGGTGAAGGAAAACATCGTGAGGAAACCTGCATATCTCTAGAGAATTCTGGAGATATGTGTAACCTACCAATCCGCATTGGAGCAGCGTGGTAGGTCTTAGCTCCAATCCTTCTTTCCAAAGACGGAGAGAAGAGGCCTATTCTCAGCAGTGGGATAGTAACAGGCCGCTTCTTACTTCTTCTTCTTACTAAAAAAAGGTACCATGATGTAGCAGGTGACATACAATCCAGAAAAAATGCCGATAAGTCTAAATGTTTGATATTGCCAAATCTTTATAATACTCTATACTAATATATAAAGCTGAAGAGTTGGTTTGTTTAATAGTTTGATTGCTTGCGCTAATCTCAGGAACTACTGGACCAATTTGAAAAAATATTTCAGTGTAAGATAGTCCATTTATCAAGGAAGTCTGTAGGCTATATAGCATCATGTTAAGATGAATAGGAGAGGAACAACAATTAAAAATAGTACGAAAACGGCAAAATTTAAAACTTTCCTTGCGTGCGCTAAGTAAACGGTGATAGTTATTCAAAAATCATGTACTACAAAATTGTTCCCCTCTAAAAGTTCTAAATAAAAGTCCAGGACAGCATATGTCTAGCTTTTAAGGTTAACCCATTTTAGCCATTTTTATGGTTATCAAAAGATTAAATTACGGTTTAAATCTTTCCACGCGAGCGGAGCCGCTGGCGATTGCTAGTATAGATATATAAACATTGGAATAATATAGAGTTAAGTTAAACCTAATCACAAAATCATGAAACTATTTAAGGAATTTAGGCGACCGCTGGCAGAAACTGTAAGTCTTTGTAAGATCATTGTATCTATAAATCTTTACAAAAAATTTTAGTGTGGGCAGAAGGAGGGTGGTCTATTCTACTAAGCTGGATACGATACGGTAGGTTAAATTACCTTAATTGCATTTTACGATACCGCTTCATCAAATGAGGGCATCATACGGCGTGTCAACTGCCGTTAACGCCACCTTCGCCTTTTACTCCACCTCGGCAAGAAATGAAGGTGGTATATTCTACTCAGCCGGATACCACACGGCAGGTTAATTTACCTTAGTCGCCTTTTACGCCTCCTTAGTAAATAAATGAGGGCTGAATGTAAATAAATGCTGCTTGATTTCTTAACATGTCACTAGATGTTTTGTAAAATCCACTAACTTTGCACAATATAGACGTTATTTTTTTAAAATTTAAACTATCGTGAGTAGTATTCATAGTTATTGTATAGAACCGGCTATACTCACGTTTTATTCTATCGGGTTAGCCCGACTAGTTTCGACGACGTTCCCCGCTGCGATAACGTCGTGTAAAGAGCTCATGAATAAGTGCCCCGGATGGGTTCGAAACTAGTCGGGCTAACCCGGTAGGATAAGACGTGAGTATAGTCGGTTCTACACAATAAGTATAGACGTTAAATTATAACTTACAAGCATTCTTCGATGCGATGATAATGATTTTGTGTAGCGATGTACCATTTATCGATTTTCCTGACTGCGTACATCTTTTGATACTGGAAAAATATATTGAAGTTAAGAATCAATGTCTTTACTTATTATAAAACAAAGTCATCAAAAGCTAGCTGTTTGTATGTCATCGATTTTCTCAAAATATACCAAACTGATTTTGTATGAGTTTTTACGAATTCTGCATGTATTGGTATGAGAACGGATTGAAGACTCTAAACTTAGCATTACGTAAGTAAGTAGCGGCCTGTTACTATCCCACTGCTGGGAATAGGCCTCTTCTCTCCGTATCTCTTCCGTGGAGAGAAGGACTGGAGCTAAGACCTACCACGCTGCTCCAATGCGTATTGGTAGGTTACACATATTTCCAGAATTCTGTATAGATATGCAGGTTTCCTCACGATGTTTTCCTTCACCGAAAAGCGTGTGATAAATTGCAATTATCAATTAGACACATAAGTTTTAACAGAAAAACTCATTGGTGTCTGCCCGGGTTTGAACCCGTGATCTCCTCAAAAGAGTCGCACGGTGTTGCCGCAGGGCTACCACAGCTTACGTAGATTCTTTTAAAAATATTTTTATTACTTTTACTAAAACCTTCCTCGTTAATTAATCTCTCTAATCGTGTAAACCGCATGAATTCAGTAATTTTTGAGTTTGTCCCAAACAGACTCATTTCAATATTAAATTAGTTAATCTTGTTACGAGTTTATATTTTCCGAATCTCGGAAACGACTCCAACAATTTTTATGAAATTAGTAGGAGATTTTGTTGGGAAAAATCGATATAGCTAGCTTTTCATTTAAAAAAATATAATTATATACCTGTTTTCGGGCATTAAAAAAAAATAAAATGTACAATTGAATGCAAATGATATTTGAGCTGCCAAATGCAAAAGCTATATATAATATAAGCTATATAAAAGTATTTTTTTTGATAATTATTAATTACAAATAATTCAGATTAGACTTTAATTATGTCAGTAAAAAGCAAAAGTAATAATAAAATTATTTTGCTATAATCCGCGAAGAAGTAAAATAGAAAATATATATAATGCTAAATGTAAGTGGACAATAGGTTATCATACCTGATACATGCAGGATTCGTAAAAACACATGCACAAACCTCCACCACCGCCACCACAATTCACAAGCACTATATACGTTCACTATCACAAACTCAACAATCGTTTCGCCCCGCAACCGAAGCATCATCAGGAGGACTTACATTTAGCATTATATATATTTTCTATTTTCCTTCATCGCGGAGTATAGCAAAATAATTTTATTATTACTTTTGTATTATGGATCTCCGCAAAGTAACGCCTAATTCTATAAATTATTTATGTCAGTAAATAAAAATTAGTAAAAAAATTAGTAAAGAAAATACAAACTTACTTTTGTTTCTGATATGCAAGGCGATGTTAATTCATCACCGCTCAACATCCGCTTCCGTCTCAATATATCATCGATCTGTGTAGGTTCATGTAAAAACATTTCCTGTAATATATACATATTATTATAATATTTAACTTGCCGTTAGGTATCCGGCTGAGTAGAATAGACCACCGTATGTTATCCCTCTAAGCAGAATGGACCACACTCATTTCTTACCGAGGTGTCGTAAAAGACAACTAAGTAAGTTAACCCGACAATTGGTATCCGGCTGAGTAGAATAGACCATCCTCATTTCTTACCGAGGTGTCGTAAAAGGCGACTAAGCCAAGTTAACCCGACATATGGTATCCGGCTGAGTAGAATAGACCATCCTCATTTCTTACCGAGGTGTCGTATAAAGCGACTAAGGTAAGTTGACTTGCCGTGTATTATTCCGCTGAGTAGAATAGACCACCCTAATTTCTTCCCGAGGTGTCGTAAAAGGCGACTAAGCTAAGTTAACCAAATAAATTGTATCCAGCTGAGTAGACTAGACCACCGTCATTTCTTTCCCAAAGTTGTCGTAAAAGGCGACTAAGGTAAGTTGACCCGCCGTGTGGTATTCGGCTTAGTAGATTAGACCACCGTATGTTATCCTTCCGAGTAGAATAGACCCTCAAATTTTTACCGAGGTGTCGTAAAAGGCGTAAAAACTTAGCCAAGTTAACCCGACATATGGTATCCGGCTGAGTAGAATAAACCATCCTCATTTCTTACTGAGGTGTCGTGAAGGTTACTAAGGTAAGTTGACGGTAGACAACCGGTCGTAAAATAATTAGCACAAACATGTAACAATATGTTGTGCCGATACCACTTAGAGTGGGATAAGGGCAGGAGAATTATTATACTTTTAATTACAATGTTTCCACGAGAATTGTAAATTGTCGGATATGGCGCGGTGCAATGCGGGTTAGCCTATTGTGCCTCCATAACTAAAATACAAGTCTTATCGCTTTTACCTCATATTCAAAAAAGTTATTGATTTCATCCTGGGGGGAATCATCAGGTTTGATCATGCAGTAGTTAAGGCCTTTGCAGGCGTCGGGAATGACTACATCATAATCAGCAGAATTTACTTCCTCTTCAGCGAATATATCCTCAGAAATGCCATCTGTAACGTGTGTAAATTGAGTTTCAAAGTAATTGTTAAACGCTAAGCAGTACTTTTATTATCTCGTTCACTATACTACTGCACAAAAGATGGCGCTGTACATAGTTAAATTAAATTGACATCTCGCTAAGGAGATTCTTTGTCTCAGACATAGGTAGGGCTTTGCGATTGTCGTTTCATTTCTCCTATCGGCTCAGTGTGGGTGTGTTCACTGGTCTTTCGAGCCGGATTGTGTTTTGTGTTTGACGGCGGTTGTCAGTGATATTATTTTAATATATAAATGAGTTAATTTTGTATGTTTTTATATTTTCGGAATCTTGGAAACGGCTCCAACGATTTTCCTTAAATTCATTATGTAGGGGGTTTTGGGGAAGAAAAATCGATCTAGCCAGTAGCCAGGTTTTATTTGGAGAAAATGTCGTTTTATCCCTATTTTCGGGCTCTTAATTTTTTTTTTAATTCACGTTGAATACAATCACAATTTTTCGCTGTCAAACGTAAAGTCATGGTAGTTCATTTGGGGAACGAGCGGTCTAGAGGCGGTTTATGTGTTTTTATCCTGCATGTCTTAGATATGAAAACAGATTGTCCACTCTACATTTAGCATTATATATTTACTATTTTACTTTATCGCGGATTATAACAAAATAATTTCATTATTACTTTTGTATTATGGATTTTCGCAAAGTAACACTTAATTCTATAAATTAAATGAATAAAGAAGTTTAATCAGAAGACCCAATATCAATATCCCATCTGAAAAATGATATAGCAAACAATAACTCGCAAAGGAGTCACAAGATGGATCAATTAGTTTAAAACTAGATTTAGCTAACGTGCGATTTGCCAATGACAGTACAAAATAGTTAAATACAAAATTATTTTCATTGATTGGGCCTCTTTGTGAGGTAAATAAATATATTAAATAATAATAAGATAATATTTAAAAATTTAATTTAATTAATGTAATATAGTTTAAAAATAATATAACGGGAAATTACTATAATATAGGTAAACTTTGCTTAATAACGAGGATAACTGGAAGTGTTATAGTTTATGCAATACGATGAAAAACAAACAAAATCATAGGTTTAATAAACATAATATTCTTAACATTTTATCAAAAATTAAGAGCATAACTAACAATTGGAAAAACCTTAAACAATATTAGTTAAACGAGATATAGGTTTTTCCGAAGTGACTAATTCTGTTACAACTTGTATTCAAGACTAGCTTTTAAACGCAACTTTGTTTGCGTGAACTGTTGTCGCGTGATAGGTGGATAATAAATAGGTGGCGCTTTTCAATGTCATCCTATTCCTGTAGAATTAACAGGATTTCTATAGCCTATACGTTATTCCGGCGTATAAGGAATAATTGTGCCAAATTTCATCGATATTGGTTCAGCGGATTCGCCGTGAAAGAGTAACAAACATACATCCGTACTCACAAACTTTCGCATTTAAAATATTAGTAGGAAGGATTATGGCCGTGATAGAATTAAATTTTTATTAAAAATTCTTACATTCCAAGAAATATTGTAATCATTTATTTTAACATTAGGTATAAACATGTTGTTTAAAGAAGAGATAATCGTGGGGCCACAAGGTATTGGAATTGGAAAGACTATACCAGACCAGATTATAGAATTTCAGTAAGTTAATCTAAATACAAAGAACAAGGATTGGATTGCAAATTTACAAAAGCAATAAACAGTGTGAATGGTTCGGTCTTAAAGGCTTTAAATAGCACGTCTCAGCCGAAGAATCAGAAGAAGAAGAATGTAAATGGAATAGCTTACTACCTACAGATACCTTAACCTAAACGTAGCTGAAGATAGCTTCTTAATTTTAATTGCTTGTGATCATCCAGTAAGGAAATCGCTTAAAAGGTAAATTATATCTAAAAAAAGGCGTCGAAAGATAGCAAATTGTTAATCTAAAGCTATTTAGTAAACTGTTATATATTAACTTACTTATGCGGTCAGTAGAAGCTGCAGTGACGTAGAGGTTTTGGCCGATAACCTAGTTAAATTTAATATGAATATGATATATTATATAACTATCAGTTATTACTTAAAGATAAAATGGGAAGCTTTGGCAGCGAATCATATCTGCAAAGTGATAACAAGAGTTTCCTAAAGATCAAATAAAAGACCAATACTATAAAATACATGAAGCTAAACATTACTTTAAGAAATTATCACTCCTTACTTTGTTATCTTGTACTTATCAAGTATTTTTAATGATTATAGAATAATTAAAAACTTTATGTATAAAATGAATTAGGTCGAAAACAAATGCAAACTCGTGCGACTTCTTGCATATGTTTAAGAATCTTTAATAGTTGATGATTTAGGTTACCACGTGATTGCAAGACGGAGCATTAACAGTTTCTTAAACAATAAATAGAAAAATGATATTTTTAATCTACTATATTATAATAATAAAATAGCTAATCTTTTGAATCATCTATTTATATTACATCAACACTGAACTATAGCGTTTCTCACTGAAAATACATACTACTTGATAAAATACTTACAAAAAGAGCAAGTGCATGTAGTAACATCTTTAAAGTTACTTAAGTTTTTAATGTAGTATTAAACATAAGCAGAAATACAAATGCGTTTACAATGAGTACAAAACACGAACTGAATAAAATCAACTAATGCGAGCAAATATATCCGTTTGAAACTAAAATCTTAACATAAGGAAAATGATATTTGTACCACAGGAATTACGTGCATTTGGATAACACAATAACACACTGATAACCAATTTGTTTTTAATAAACTGTTAAAATATAATCTAGGCAATTTTTTTAACAAGAATATCAACAAGACTAATGTGTGCAATCCGTAATGTGAATTATAGTGATAACATCGTAGGGAAACCTTACTACTAGACTACGCCGTGTGGTATCCGGCTTGATAGAATAGTACCACCCTCTTTTCTTACCGAGGTGTCGTAAAAGGCGACTAAGGTAAGTCGACCCGCCGTGTGGTATCCGGCTGAGTAGAATAGACCAACCTCATTTCTTACCGAGGTGTCGTAAAAGGCGACTAAGGTAAATTGACCCACCGTGTGGTATCCGGTTTAGTAAAATAGACCACCCTCTTTCTTACCGAGGTGTCGTAAAATACGACAGAGGTAAGTTGACGTCAGGCAGGCGGCCGGTCGTAAAAACGCAGCCAAATCATGTTACAGCATGTTTATGACATGTTGTGCCGACCCCACTTAGAGTGGGATAAGGGCAGGAAGATGATGATCGTAGGGAAACCTTATAAGATTTATAGAACTAGGCGTTACTTTGCGGAGATCCATAATACAAAAGTAATAATAAAATTATTTTGCTATAATCCGCGATGAAGTAAAATAGAAAATATATATAATGCCAAATGTAGAGTGGACAATCGGTTATCATACCTGATACATGCAGGATTCGTAAAAAACACATGCACAAACCTCCACCACCGCCACCACAATCGCAAAGCAGCTTTGCGATTTTGGTCGTGGAGTCTATCTCCTGATGATGCTTCGGTTGCGCGGCGAAACGATTGTTGAGTTTGTGATAGTGAACGTAGATAGTGCTTGTGAATTGTGGTGGCGGTGGTGGAGGTTTGTGCATGTGTTTTTTACGAAACCTGTATGTATCAGGTATGATAACCGATTGTCCATTTGGATTAGTTAGAACAGACTTAGGAAATTAAGATTCCTATTGAGATCAAAAGATTACGAATTATGTATTGCTGAATTTTAGAATGTATTGACCTATCGAAATGCAATTTGGCTAGTAGGATGTTTGTGAAATAAATCTATCTTTAAATAAATCTTATTAAAGTGTTGCGTAACGTTACACGCAAGCTTATTCGCTAATCCAAATCGTTGTGGCAAATATAATTGGTGCAAGGCGATTGAGCAAAGTGATTGCATCAAAGTTAAGAGATGTGTGGAGGCCTCGTTTTCAAATTGTTTTATGAATAAGCAAGATCATTTTGGTCAGATGCTTAAGCGGCTCGCGCCATTATAATTAATCATCCTCCTGCTCTTATCCCACTCTAAGGGGGGTCGGCACAACATGTGATAAACATATTGTCATATGATTTGGCTACATTTTTACGACCTGCCTGACTTACCTTAGTCGTATTTTACGACACCTCGGTAAGAGAGGGTGGTCTATTCTACTAAACCGGATACCACACGGTGGGTCAACTTACCTTAGTCGCCTTTTACAACACCTCGGTAAGAAATGAGGTTGGTCTATTCTACTCAGCCGGATAACACACGGCGGCGCCATTACAATTAATATTAATAAATATATGGGACACTTACACACACGGTCGTCCGCCCCCTAAGTAAGTAACTTAATACTTGTGTTATGGTAGACAGACAACTGGTGAATATATACTTATATATTTTTAAATACATACTTAATAAATATACACCCAGGCTTGCAGAACCAATAAATTGTTTTGTAGAAAATGTCGGTCCTCGGCGGGGATCGACCGTGTGACTCCTTTGTAGAGGTCACGGGTTGAAACCCCGGGCAAGAACCAATTTTTCTCTTAAAACTTATGTTTTTTATGTCTAATTTGCAAAGGAAATAAATAAAAAAAAGCGATATAAAAGAAAACAATGTTAACAAATTAACAATTTTATTTCTTCAAATTCATTTTTACAGTCATATTATAAACTATTTTTCGCTAACTCCAGTTTAACAAAGATTATTATAGGTTTTATCTCATCAAAAACAATTTTGTTAAATACATAGTATCGTAAACCGAGCTTTGCTCAGTAATTTTTTTAAAGAGATATAAAAAAATGCGTTAAAAAAACAAAAAAAAGTACGGGCTAGTAATATGTGGCACTTGACCCCAGGTTTTAAGACTTTTTTATTCCGCTCGTTCCCCAAGCAGCTATTACAACTTTACAAGTGACGGCAAAAATTACCTTTTTATTCTATTTATATTTTAAAAGTTTTCATATGGCTGAAATCAGGGATGAAACGATATTTTTTTTAATAAAATCTAGATAAATCGAATTATTGCATCTGAAATCGCACATATTGATTTTCACAAAAATCATTGGAGCCGTTTCCAAAATCCAGATTCTACATAATCATACAAGATTAGCTCATTTAAATATTAAAGACTAGTGGCCTGCCCGTGCATTGCACGGGTATAAAATATATATCCCATGTCAGTCAGTGTAAAAAAATGATTTAAATCGATCCAGCAGTTTTGATTTATTCATTACTGCCCGTGGCCCGCAAGCGTTAAATTTGAAGAAAAACAATTTCCTTTCCCTATACCAAGAAGATTTCCTGCTATCTTTGGAATATCTAAATTCATATAGTACATTTTTACTTATTTACTTTTACATTTTCCCTATGTATTTTATTTTTACAATTAATTACAGAATGTCTTTAAACAAACTCTTGAAAGAGGGACACAGCTGCTAAAGTCGAAGTGTTATAGGGCGAAGCGCGGCGTCCTCACGGCATTTTAAATCTGTAATATCTCCGAAAATGTTCACTTAAATTACATGCTGTAAACGGCCATATTGATCTATATTAAATCAACTATTTATTTAAGGTACTTAATTGGATAAGGATTGCATTGGTTAAGGAAGGAAAATTGCGTCAAAAATATGTCATTATTTTAAAAAAGTAAATGACAAAAATGCTTTAGTGGGTTATCCATAAGAGATAGACATATACCATCGCGGACTTTTCTGTAGACCTTTTCAAGGTGTACAAATACTTAGTACATTATTTTGATAAATCTCGTAGGGTTTAACCTGCGTTTGCAATGTAAGCGGAAAAAAATGTAATTATTTACAGAAACCTCAAAAATAACAGTAATTCTCTACTCCGTATTGAATTTTATTATGCGTACAAACCTTCCTCTGGAATCACTCTATCTATTAAAAAAAACCGCATCAAAATCTGTTGCGTAGTTCTAAAGTTTTATGCATACATAGGGAAATATGGACAAAGAATGCGACTTTGTTTTATAATATGTAGTGATATAAACAATTCAAATAAACAATACTAATTCTAGAGCTATCGCCCATAGTCCACTGTAAGCTGCTTTAGTTATTTATAACTTGAAAACTTTTAAAAGACCAAAATTGTTTTATAAAATTTTATGTTCCTTGTTTGTAACATACATTGTTCTTTACTTTACAATTTCCAATAAGAAACTTATACACTAGCCTCTGATAATCACATAAACTTTAACATCTAAAAATACATGTATTAAAATATCCTATCATTAAAATTTATTAATAACATTTAATACAAAATACTACATTTCAAAGGGTTAATTACCCATAAATCAGTGTTGCCAACCCTAAGAAACTACAAAACAGCAGATCACCAATAAAACAATAGTAGAAAACAGGTAGAAAAAAGGCAGATTTCATCCTTTACTCATATAATTTACTTTTGTTATTTATAGGTAATCATAATAAATGATAATTTATTGATTGATATTGATTAAAAAATAAAAAAAAATAGTAAAATTATCTTCCACTTTCATTCCTTGAGATTCCTTTAAAAATCATAAATATTTTTTGTTGAATTATTCATTTATCTGCCTTTCTGTGTCTTCAAACGATACTTCTGATCAGTTTCGTTATCATAGCACCGACGTATATTTCTTGCAACTGTAAATATTTCGATAGGGCTTTGACGTTTTACCCTTTAGCTGTCATTCTTATACTGAAATTTAGTTTTTTGAATTTAAACTATCGTGAGTGGTATTCTTAATTAATGTATAGAAACCGGCAATACGCATGTCTTATTTTACTGAAATATAGTGTTTATCAGAAAACATTCGCGTGGCGCTGAATATGTTAAAATACAGTAAAAAGTGGAATTTAAATAGAAAACAGGGGCACCAATGTGAAAATAGCAAATCTACTGTTAAAACTATACGGTTGGTAACACTGTTTAGGACTCCATTTTTACTAAGAATATTACTCGAATCATTTTCATAATTATTGTTATGCTACGATTCCTTTATCATCGCAATCAATAGAATTATTATATTCATTAAAAAAAACAGCAAATCCACTGTTAAAACAGTAAGGTTGGTAACACTGCCATAACCTCTCATGTATAAGCTCCTTTCTTTTTAGTTCGATCTTTTCAAAATTGGAACTGAATTCCTTTAAAATATTACAGACAGTCATTTCTTAATGACCCTGTTAACTCGTGTACGACAAAAGATTGTTCTCCTTTGTATAAATAGAATTAATTCTTATTATTTCTTTCAGGTATTCCGAATTTAGAAAAGACGTCGACCGGCCTGTAGTGACACGAACAGCATATAGGTAGATCGACTTTCATTTTTTCCGTTTCGTTGTCACCTTTGGCGACTAATAGCTCCCAAGTTGATACTTTCTGTTTGCAGAACGTTATGAATTCGGATGTTTGCGGGAAATTTGTGAAACATGTCGCATCTGGATCCCTGGAAAGAGAAAGTGGTATGTATACAATAGACAAAGCAGGAACCGACATAAGCTTGCGGCTCCTGCTTTGCGTCTTGCAAAAGTACGTAATTCGTTTGTGGGTTTTGGTATAAGATTCTATAACAAAATTCCGCAATCAATTTCAGCTTTGCCATTACATCAGTTTAAAAACACTGTTAAAAAGAGGCTGATACAGAAAGCCTACTATACTCTTGAAAATTATTTGGAAGATAAGAATGTGTGGATATAGCTCTCTTTGAACCTGTACAAGACAGTAACGACTTAATGTAAATAGTATTCAGAATTATATTTTTAAAAGAGCAACCGCCGAGTTTCTTGCTGGCTCTTCTCGGTAGGAACAGCTTTCCGAACCAGCAGTAGAGTTGACGATTCAAAAGCACTTGTTTACAAGTTTATTTGAATAAAGAATATTTTGAATTTGAATTTGAATTTAAATATCTATCTGTACCTAAATACACGCGTTGTCGTATGACCAAAATATTTCATATCCCTTCTGGCAAAACACATCTCGGAAATCAAGCTCCTATTAATCGTATCTGTGCAAAATATAACGTGTTGTCTAAGTCTTTACCAGGCATCAATATATTTCATGATCAACTTGTTGCTTTTAAAAATAAACTGATTAACTATTTCTTGATAAATTAATCGCCGTATTTTATATTTTATTAATACTTTAATACTTTTACTAGTACATACGAGGTGTGTTCAAAAAGTATCGCGAATTTTGAATTTTCACGAGTTACATATATTCCAATTTCGACTTTTTAGTGGCGTTATGTTGGTACATATGTCTCTCACTTATGCTGACAAGTTGGGCCATTTTGAATGTTCGGTTAATTGTTGACAGCTACTTTGCTTGCACGTGTTTTGGTTCATCTTCGATTTTTACCTATTCAAAAAATGGAACAAGGAACCTGTATCGATTTTTGTGTGAAAAACGAAATTAAGTGCGCGGATGCATTCCGAGTGTGGACTGTGTGCATATGGAGAAGCTACTTTGGACAAAAGCAACGTTTATCGGTGGTACAAAATGTTTTTAAAAGGCCGAGAAGATGTGAATGACGAAGAGCGTGCCGGACGCCCGAGCACTTCAACAACAGACGAAAAAATTGATGAATTGAAGAAAATGGTATTGGCCAATCTTCGAATCATCGATAGAGAAATTGCCGAGGACCTAGGCATATTGATTGGCTCGTGTCATTCGATTTTAATCGATAATTTGTGGAAAAACAAAAATTGGCTTTTGCACCTCGATAACGCCCCTGTTCACACATCGCTGCTTGTACGCGACTTCTTGGCCAAATCAACAGACCAATGATACTGCAGCCACCCTATTCCCCAGATCTGGCCCCCTGTGACTTTTTCTTGTTCCCGAAACTGAAGAGGCCCATGAAAGGACGACACTACGCCACGATTGACGAGATAAAGACGGCATCGAAGGAGGAGCTCAACAAGATACAAAAAAATGATTTTTTGAAGTGCTTCGAAGATTTGTAAAAACGTTGGCACAAGTGTATAATATCCCAGAGGGATTACTTTGAAGGGGACAAAATAGATATTTACGAATAAATAAATAATTTTTAAAAATACACAAAATTCGCGATACTTTTTGAACACACCTCGTACATACCTTTTCAAAGTATGTGTGTGTATTAATGTCCTAATATATATATATATATATATATATATATATATATATATATATATATATATATATATATATATATATATATATATATATATTATACTTATTATACTTATATATTATACTTATTAATAAAAAAAATAATGATAATCTTTTTGAAAAACTAAGATATTTATCATTTTCCGTTCATTCTCCTTATTCCACTCTAAGTGGGGTCGGCACAACATGTTTAAATATGTTCTCACTTGATTTGGCTAGGTATTTTACGATCGGCTGCCTGCCTAACATTAACTTACCTTAGTCGCCTTTTACGACACCTCGGCAAGAAATGAGGGTGGTCTATTTTCAGCCGGTTGCCAAATGGCGGGTCAATTTACCTAAGTCGTCTTTAATGATATTATTTACTTTAATTATATTAATGATTCGCATACTGTATTTCAGCGTGGGGTGGTATTTGTAAGACTCAATTCATTTAGAGCGGGCACAGAGGTCGGTTCTTAGGGTTATGCATCACAAACCTTATCGTTATCCCACAAAATTATTATATGAGTCTTGCAAGTTGCTAACAGTTCGCCAATTATATTTACTAAACATTACGCTAAGGACACATTCATCGCTTGAATTTGATCACAAACTGTATGCTTAGAAGCGCAGACGTGTATTGTCTGTCGTATTCCACAGAAGCCACGAACATCCTTCATAAGACACCAACATTCATTCTTAGCACCATTTCGTCGTATTTTTGACTGGCCCATTGGCGCAGTGTGGTAGTGAACCTGCCTTCAGCTCCGCGGGTCGCGGGTTCGATTCCCGCCGAGGGCCAACATTTTGTATAAAAAAAAAATTAATTTGTTGGTCTTTGAGCCTGGGTGTTTATTTGTATTTAAGTATGTATTTAGAAAATATATAAGTATATATTCACCAGTTGTCTGTCTACAATAACACAAGTATTAAGTTACTTACTTTGGAGACGGACGACCGTGTGTGTAAGTGTCCCATATATTTATTTATTTATTTATATACAATAAAATAAAAAAATATTTGGATTTTTACCCTAACACTAAACATATTGCTAAAAATAAAATTATTTCATGGTTGATACAAATGGATTATAATCAAATTGAAAATATTCTTTTAACCCTTATCTAAAACACTCTAACATACACAACACTCACTCATAACTTACCTACATGCAAATCACTTACTTTAAGACACACATCCACATACATCCACATGCACACACACACACGGCTGTAATATAAGTTTTTAATTTTTGTTTTATATTTTTAATTTTTGTTTTTGTTTTTACATTTGATGAATAACATTTAAATGTTGTTCTTATTAGTTTTATACAAATTCTTTTTTTTCCTTATTAATTGTAATTTTTTTGTCATCGTCTTTTATATATTTTTTTACTCTTGTACATATATAAGTTTAACTAAGTTAAGGTGGGCACTGGTTCCCAAAATACAATTTTAACTAGCTTGGGAGCCAGGGACACAATTATTGTACATGTGCATTGTTGTAAAATAAATAAATGAAAAAAAAATAGTAAATAATAAGATAATAATTATTGTAATGTGTATTAAGAAGCATAAATTGCCTTAGCCACTATATTGTAATCTCAACTTGGGTTGACATATAACAATATATTATGGTCAGAATACTGGACAAAGAGCCATTTAACTTGTCACATATTATATTATGGAATCATATTAAAGACCTGTTTCATTCAAACGACTCTTGAAAAATGTCAGTATACCAGGTTTACCAGAATTAGCTGAACCGGTTTCGTATTCCAGATTGGCAACCGTAGATAAAATAGTAAGTACATATGATAAATTACATGTATTTGAATTTTACTAAAACAAATACCTATACATTGAATACACCACATTATATTAATTATTAAATTTCTATAAAAAAATAAAATAAACTTACAATAAATTATATAATTATATTGTTAATAATATTAAATGAAAAGCAATTTAAATATTATGATAAAATAATATTAAAATACAAATAATGATAATAATAATATATATATATAATAAATAAATAATAATTAAAAACGCCGTGTGGTATCCGGCTGAATACAATAGTACCACACTCATTTCTTACCGAAGTGTCGTAAAAGGCGACTAAGGTAACTTGACCCGGTTCCGGTATCTGGTTAAGTAGAATATACCACCCTCTTTCTTACCGAGGTGCCGTAAAATACGACTAAGGTAAGTTGATGTCAGGCAGGCTGCCGGTTGTAAAATACGTTGCCAAATCATGAGACAACATATTTATAACATGTTGTGCCGATCCCACTTAGAGTGGGATAAGGGCAGGAATAAAAAAAATATAAACTAATATTATAAATTTAAAAAGTTTGTTAGTGTGGAAGTATATTTGTTGCTCTTTCACGACGAATCCGCTGAACCAATATCGATGGAAATTAGCAATTAATATGGAATGATTCCTTATACACCGAAATAACATATAGGCTATAGAAATCCTGTTTATTCTACAGGACTAGGATGACATTGAAGAGCGCAATCTATTATCGACCTATCACACGCGAACGAAGTTACGGGTAAAAGCTAGTATTGCATGTTGTCGCCATTGACTTCCGCTTTGTATTTTCTAGCAACACAGTCATGAAACAGTATCGCGCCCTTTTTGATTAAAATGTTGGCAACAATGTGACGTTGTTGTTTCCAGTTGAGTCTTCCTATAGATAAAACGTTTCAGTGACAGGCAGTCTTTGTTCGTCATTCAAGTGAAGTGCATCTCGGAACGGGAATTGTGGTATTTCTATTATATCGCGTTATTGTATATAGTGTGCGTTAACATGCATAAAAGTGTAATGCACTTAAACCTTCCGGACTATCCCCACTATCTTTGGGGAAAAACCGGAGAGAACACCATTCAGTTGATTTTGAGAAAATCAATCACATACTGACAAACAGCTTTTGGGGACTTTGTTTTATAATAAGTAGTAGTTAGTTGACCAAGCCTTGCTCGGTAATTTTTACAAAAAAAAAAAATTATTGGGTAGGTGGGGATCGATTCTAGGTGTTTACATTTTTCGAGAATGTCCGTTCACCGAATAAGCTACGCTGACTTGACAGTTAGCGGCAAAAATTCAATTCAAAATAAATTTTAGTTTTTTTAATGCCCAAAAACAGGGATAAAATGATTTTTTTTTCATAAAACCTAGCTATATCGATTCTCCCCCAAAACCCCTACAAATTGAATTTCAAGAAAATCGTTTGAACCGTTTCCGAGATTCCGAAAATATATATACATACAAGATTCATCATCTTCCTGCCCTTATCCCACTCTAAGTAGGGTCGGCACAACATGTTAAACGCAGCCAAATCATGCTGTTACATGATTTATCTGCGTTTTTACGACCGGCCGCCTGCCTGACGTCAACTTACCTCTGTTGTATTTTACGACATCTCGGTAAAAAAGAGGGTGGTCTATTCTACTGAACCGGATAACACAGAGTAGGTCAACTTACCTTAATCGCCTTTTACGACACCTCGGTAAGAAATGAGGTTGGTCTATTCTACTCAGCCGGATACCACACGGCGGGTCGACTTACCTTAGCCGCTTTTTACGACACCTCGGTAAGAAATGAGGGTGGTTCTATTCTATTCAGCCGGATACCACACGGCGTATACATACAAGATTAACTCATTTAAATATTAAAGATAATAATAATAAAAATATGGGAAACTTACACACACGGTCGTCCGTCCCCAAAGTAACTTAATACTTGTGTTATGATAGACAGACGACCGAACCCATGACCCCCAAAGCTGTATGCAGGGTCACCACTACCCACTGCGCCAACGGGCCAGTCGATCGGGTCAGTCAGGCCAGGCCAGATAGATAATATAAAACCATAAATAAATAAATAAAAGATCAACTTACGAGCATCTTTCCAGACGTACGCGCTGCACGAAATCATGACCAGGTGCTTGAATAACAGTTCGCCAAGGCTCATCTCGTTTTTGCCTAACAGTGTACAGGGGTTCATACTGAAAAATAATAATACATTCGACTGTACATATTTAAATACTAGCTGTAGCTGTGACATCGTTCGCATTAACTTAAGCTTTAAAATACCCCTAAACATATTAAAGTAAAAAAAGTTTTTTTACAATGACGCAAAGATTTATTAGGTTAATTTTTCATATATATTTCTTTTATAGCCATTTCTTACCGAGGTGTCATAAAAGGCAACTAAGGTAAGTTAACCCGCCGTGTGGTATGCGGCTGAGTAGAATAGGCCACCCTCATTTCTTACCGAGGTTCGTAAAAGGTGACTAAGGTAAGTCAACCCGCCGTGTGGTATACGGCTGAGTACAATAGACCACCCACATTTCTTACCGAGGTTTCGAAAAGGTGACTAAGGTAAGTTAACCCGGAGTGTGGTATCCGGCTGTGTTGAATTAACCACCCTCATTTCTTGGCTAGGTGTCGTAAAATTCGACACGGTAAGTCGACCCGCCGAGTATCTGACTGAGTAAAATAGATCACCCTCATTTCATACCAGGATGTCGTAACATGCGACTAAAGTAAGTTGACGTCAGGCAGGCGGCCGCACGTAAAATGCGAAGCCAAATCATGTGACATGTTTATAACATGATTTGCCAACCCCACTTAGAGTGGAATAAGGGCAGAGGAATGATGACATACATTGATAAGGTTCAAGCGCACACTATCTGCTATTTATAGATAAGTAGCAGCCTGTTACTATCCCACTGCTGAGCAAAGGCCTCTTCTCTCCGTTTTTGGAGAGAAGGTTTTGAGCTAAGACCTATCACGCTACTCCAATGCGGATTGGTAGGTTACACATATCTCCAGAATTCTCTAGAGATATGCAGATTTTTTCACGATGTTTTCCTTCACCGCAAAGCGTGTGATATATTGCAATTATCAATTAGACACATAAGTTTTAATAGAAAAACTCATTGGTGTCTGTTCGGGTTTGAACCCGTGACCTCCTCGAAAGAGTCGCACGGTGTTACCACTAGGCTACTACAGCTTCTATTTATAGATATTATGACATAATATTATAAAAATATCATCCAAAGCGTTATACGACCTTGTCAACAGTTTCCGTATCAAGTTTATCTACATTGTTGTCAGTGTATTATATGTTACAATGTACATATATACATAAGGATAAACTGAACGGTAAATTACTTTAAAAGAATAAGTATTAAAGTTTCAATTACAGATTAACTTATTTCAAATTATACGCTCAAGATGTTATTTAAACCATTCATGTATTCGTTTCTAAATTTTAGCCGTGTGGTATCCGGCTGAGTAGAATAGTACCACCCTCATTTCTTACCGAGGTATCGTAAAAGGCGACTAAGGTAAGTCGACCCGCCGTGTGGTATCCGGCTGATTAGAATAGTACCACCCTCATTTCTTACCGAGGTATCGTAAAAGGCGACTAAGATAAGTCGACCCGCCGTGTGGTATCCGGTTTAGTAGAATAGACCACCCTTTTTTTCCGAGGTGTCATTAAATATGACTAAGGTAAGTTGACGTCAGGCAGGTGGCCGCTCGTTAAAACGCAGCCAAATCATGTGACAGCGTGTTTATAACATGTTTATAACATGCTGTGCCGACCCCACTTAGAGTGGGATAAGGGCAGGACGATGATGTTGTATTCGTTCCTTAACTTATATTTTAACCATAAAATTAAATGCCGCATAAATTAATATTCCATGTTAAAAACAAATCTATATATGTAAAAATGAATTGCAGTTCGATAGTCCCATTAAAACTTGAGAACGGTTGGACCGATTTAATGATGTGATCATCATCCTCCTGCCCTTATCCCACTCTAAGTGGGGTACGCACAACATGTTACAAACATGTTGCCATATGATTTGGCTACGTATTTTACGACCGGCCTCCTGCCTGACGTCAACATACCTTAGTCGTATTTTACGACTCCTCGGTAAGAAAGAGGGTGGTCTATTTTACTCAACCGGATACCACACGGTGGGTCAACTTACCTTAGTCGCCTTTTACGACACCTCGGTAAGAAATGAGGGTGGTCTATTCTACTCAGCCGGATACCACACGGCGGGTCGACTTACCTTAGTCGCCTTTTACGACACCTCGGTAAGAAATGAGGGTGGTACTATTCTATTCAGCCGGATACCACACGACGTCGATTTAATGATGTGATGTTATACAGTATATTGCCTTCCTCGATAAATGGACTATCTTACACTCAAAGGATTCTTCAAATCGGTCCAGTGATTCCTGAGATTAGCGCGTTCAAACAATCAAACAAACAAACTCTTCAGCTTTACATATAGTAGTATAAATATAGATTATTTTTTAATTGTTCAGTTATTTAACATCAAGGAAAATTTTATTTTAAACATCATAAAGTAATTGAATAAGATATAAAACATGATTGCCATGAGAAACGAATTTAAATATAATTTGAGATGTAAGGGGAATAACCTAAAGAAAATGATAACATTGTTTGATGCTCGTTAAGAAGATAAAAATAAAACTATACGCATTGATTTTAAAGGAAATATTAATTCTGTAAGTTAAACAAATTCAGTAATCAATACTAATATATAAAGCTCAAGAGTTTGTTTGTTTGATCTAACCGCGCTAATCTCAGGAACTACTGGACCGATTTCAAAAATTTGAGTGTAAGATAGTTCATTTATTGAGGAAGGCTATAGACTATATAATCACGCTAAGATTAATAGGAGAGGAGCAGGAATAAAAAATATTGCGTAAATGGCAAATTTTCAGCTTTCCTTGCGTGCGCTAAGTAAACGGTGAAATTTATTAAAAAATCTCTTATAATTCACTCACTTCCTCACGATAACTACTTTTATATTTAAAATTTCAATTCGGGAAAAAAATTGTGTGATATTGATTTTTACGCGGGCGAAGCTAGTATTTCATATTTATATAAGAATAGCATGCAACCAAAAGCTATTATTACTATTTTTGAAATTTATCGCCTTTATTATCTTTTGCTAAGTTTAGTAAAGCCTTTACTGTATATTATAATAACAAAAAAACTATTGTACAGGAAACAATATACAGTAATTAATCTAATTATAGTAAATTTAATTAATTATAACGGACTTATTAATGAAAATTTGAGTCATATTTTTGAGTCATTAACAAACTCATTTACGGTTTTGACAAAATATACTAAATAGATAAGTTTTTCATTGAATAATTTGTTATATTCTTAAATATACGTCGTGTGGTATCCGGCTAAGAAATTGCTAATAAACTAGCTATGCCTTGTGCTTTATATCCAAAAGTAATTATAAAAATTATTTTGCTATAATCCGCAATTAACTAAATAAAAAATATAGGTATATATACAAGCGGCCTGCCCCTGCTTCGCCCGGGTATAAAATATATAGCCCATCTCAATCAGTGAAAAAAAATAATTTAAATCGGTCCAGTAGTTTTGATTTATTCCTTACTGTCCGTGGCCCGCAAGGGTTAAATTTGGAGAAAAACAATTCCCCTCTCCCTATACCAAGAAGATTCAGCTTGCGTTTGCAATTTTAACGGAAAAAAATGTAATTATTTACGACATCACATTAGAAACCTCAAGAATTACAGTATTTCTCTAATCCATATTGAATATTATTATACATATAAACCTTCCTCTTTAATCACTCTATGTATTAAAAGAAACCGCATCAAAATCTGTTGTGTAGTTTTAAATATTTAAGCATGCATAGGGATATAGGGACATAGGGATAGACAGGGAATGCGACTTTGTTTTATACTATGTAGTGATGCTTATTGTAGACTGGATTATACGTTTTCATACCCGATACATACAGGATTCGTAAAAACATGCACAAACCTCAACCACCGCCATCACAATACACGAGCACTACACACGTTCACTATCACAAACTCAATAATCGTTTAGCTCCGCGACCGAAGCATCATCAGGAAATAAACTCCACGAGAAAATGCTTTATTATTTAATATGTACTCAGTAAGAATCACTTCAAACTTTAATGCATAAACTTTCTAACTTACCGTCACTATGCTTTCACAGTCATTTTCATCATTAGGATTGCCTTGTCGGTTATCCTCAGATTTCAGTTCTTCGATTAAAGTTGGTTGTGGTAAAGATTTCTAAAACGAGTTTTATACAATTAACAAAACAATCTTTTTTAAACGATAAGGAAAACGAAAAAACATTTTGTAAGATAAGTTAATTGCTTTACTATAAGTAGCTGGGTGAACGAGCCTTGCTTCCTGATTTTATTAAAAGATATAAAAAACTGTAATTAAATAAAAACCGAAAGAAAACGGCGAGTGACGTATGGGACTTAAACCCGAGTATTTACACATATTTAACCCGCCCGTTTGCCATTGCACTGTTACAACTTCTCAAAGGACAGCAAATATAAGCTTTGCAATATGTTTTTATTTCAGCAGTTTTATTAATGTCCGAAAACAGGGAATAATTGATATTTTTTTTTAAAATAAAACCCAGATCGATTTTTTAACCTTCTACATGTCGAATTTAATGAAAATCGTTGGAACCGTTTCTTGCATATATATTAACTTAAACTAAGATTAAATATTAAACTGTCCTGATATATGTGATATCATAAAAGACAAAGTCATTAATAACAAAAAATAGTCGATCTCTGCTTTTAGTACATAAATTTCATTGTCAAGGTATTACAATTTTTTTTCTTCGAATCGATAATATGCTAATTCCATCGTCCAATGTGATTTGATACTAATTTGATTCAGTGTGTTTATATAATTGACTGAGTTTTTTACTCCATCATTCTTAACACAGGACTGCGTCTTTCGTAAAATAACATCTTTCCTGGATTCAAATAATAGTATACTAATGAAAATCAAACAAGTTTAGACTTCGCGATGGATTAAAAATGAATTTAAGATGTAGGTAATTACACTTCAATTTTTTTTTTTTCAACAATTCAAAGATATTATATAGGTAATTTTTTTTTTTTTTTATACAGGAAAAAACCCCTTATGGGTACCGCCGTCCGACGGGGACAGGCGGCGGTTAAGTCGGACTCGCACCGACTAAAACGACCTGTGTGCTCCACCACGCTGCCGATGGCAAGGACAGGGTATCATTGTACATATTGCCCCCATCCTGCCGACAGCTCTGATCCCAGAGAATAAACACCTCCAGGTAGGGGCTCCTCGAAAGAGAAGCCCCCCTCCGCTAACCAGTGCATCGGGAGCACCAGATGCAGGTTATCAACTTGCGTGCATTAACTTCCGTAACGTCGATTACCAAAGAGAATTCGGTCAAGTTAATAATATTGCTAACGACTCTTCGTGGTCTTTGACGCGTCTCGTGGCGCTTAACAATTTAAGTTCATTTAAAGTTAAGCTAAATTTCCAATTTTTTAACATAAAAAACCTCCAAACAATAACAAACAAAATAAAAAAAGATTTAGGAAAACAGTTCCATCCGTTAACACGTCATGCTATTATCAAGGGAAAAAAGATTCATTTATATATATACTCGTAGTATGTCCAACTCGCTTAGCAGGGCTTAATTCATAAGATATATGAATCACAGTTATAAAAAAATTGTTCTGACCGCCACCAAACTTTACAAAATCATCCAATGGGTCATTTTAAAGATAGTCCAAAAATTTCATTAACATCGGTTCGGTTTGATCTTTGGTCAAACAGACAAAAATGTTCAAAGTTCGCAGTTTCTCTCTTTCGAGTTTTGAATTCCACTTGAAAAACTCGACAGTAAAAAAACCATCAAACGTTACAGGAACATCCGCTGGGTTATCTAAGGGATTTTCTGAAAATTTCATTAAAATCAATACACACGTTTTAGAGTCTGTAAAGGATATAAGCTGTGATAGCAGCGGTAACACCATGCGACTCTTTCGGTCGGTCACGGGTTCAAACCACGGGTAGACACCAACGAGTTTACTATTAAAACTTATGTGCCTAATTAATAACTGCAATTTATCACACGCTTTTCGCATGATGAAACCTGCATATCTATAGAGAATTCTGGAGATATGTGTAACGTACCAATCCACGTTGGAGCAGCGTGGAGTCTTAGCTCCAATCTTTCTCTCCAAAAACGCAGAGAGGAGTTCTATTCTCAGCAGTAGTATAGTAACTAGCCACTACTTTAAAGTACATACAAAAAGAACATTCATTTTTATATATTACAAGAGAGATGCCGTGTGGTATCCGGCTGAATAGAATAGACCACCCTCATTTCTTACCGAGGTGTCGTAAAAGGCGACTAAGGTAAGTTGACCCATACAACCCTCTTACATACCGAGGTGTCGCAAAATACGACTGTGGTAAGTTGATGTCAGGCAGGTAACAACATGTTTATAAAATGTTGTGCCGACCCCACTTAGAGTGGGATAAGGGCAGGAAGATGATGATATTACAAGAGAGATTGCTACTTACATAACCTTTAAACATGTCGTTGAATCTGTCCTCAGGATAGTCGTCTGGTTTCAGTGTGCAGTACGTAAACTCCCTACAGGTTTCATGAACTAGGTCATCGAAAGCGTAGTGCACGGGTCCCGGATATTTTATAGGGATATCTTTGGCTGGAATTGGAAAATATCGAAATGTTAACTTAGTTTTTGTCCTTTAAAACTTGAATATTGGATAAAGTATTTTTAACTTTTTAAATAATTGCAGATAGTTAGCAGATATAAATAAGGTAGTACCTGGGCGGGTGCTCGGTAGTTTTTTAAAAGATATAAAAAGATGTAATTAAAAAATAATAAAAAAAAGTAAACGCCGTTCTCATGTGGAACTCGAACCCGAGTGAACTTTTTTGGTAAAATATCAAAGGCATTAAATTCTATAAATTTGAATTTTTTCAATGGCCGAAAACAGGGATGAAACGAAAGCTACATGCATAATTTCATGAAAATCTTAGGACCCGTTGCCGTGATTCAGAACACACACACATATATATATATATATATATATATATATATATATATATATATATATATATATATAATATATACATATATATATATATATATATATATAAATATATATATATATATATATATATATATATATATATATAAAGGTAGAAGTTTTATTAAAAAAATTGCTTTATCCCTGTTTTTGAGCATTGAAAAAAATGTTAGTATTTTATGATAAAACAAAGGTTATTTGGGTAACGGGCGGTCTCCATTTCAGAATGCCAGGATCAACTTTCGATCATCTAAGTATTAGTAATTACATACAAAAAGCTCATAAGCAAAGCTTTCTTTTCATTATAATTGTCACTTACGTGTTGGTGACGCTGTAGGTGTGGTCGATGAGAAATGGAGCTTAACTGTAATTATCTGTAAAAACAAACATAAATTTATATTAAATGATAAATTTATACACTTAGGCGTTATTTTGCTCTTGCAAATGTGCTTTGCTCCTGCGCGCGTTAAAAATCCTTTTGCGATATCTCCTTATCAATTTCATCTTCCTGCCCTTATCCCACTCTAAGTGGGGTCGGCACAACATGCCATTAACATTCTGTCACATGATTTGGCTGCGGTTTTACGACCGGCCGCCTGCCTGACGTCAACTTACCTCAGTCATATTTTACGACCCCTCGGTAAGAAAGAGTGTGGTCTATTCTACTAAACCAGATACCAAACAGTGGGTCAACTTAGTCGCCTTTTAAGACACTTCGGTAAGAATTGAGGTTGATCTATTCTACTCAGCCGGATACCACACGGGGGGTCGACTTACCTTAGTCGCCTTTTACGACACCTCTGTAAGAAATGAGGTTGGTCTATTCTACTCAGCCGGATACCATACAGCGGGTCGACTTTTTTTTTCTATGTCAGGAGAACCCATTATGGGTCATCACCGCCCGACGGGGACGAGCGGCGGGTATGTCGCACTCGCACCGACTAAAAACCTGACCGTGCTCCACCACGCTGGTGGCGGGGACAGGGTACCGTTGTACACATTGCCCCCATCCCCGCCAGCAGCAACTCTCAACCCCAGAGTGTGCCACCTCTGGGTCGGGACCTCTCTAAAAGTGGCCCCTCCCTCAGCTAATCGATGCATCGGGAGCACCAGATGCATCGACCGCCTCGGGGACCTTTTCAGATGGGCGTCCGAACAAAGCGGGTCGACTTACCTTAGTCGCCTTCTAAGACACTTCGGTAAGCATTGAGGCTGATCTATTCTACTCAGCCGGATACCACACGGCATTCCTTATCAATTTCATATATGTTGCAAAAGTCCGTAATTTTAAGCCTGATATCCTTAATGTAACTGTCATTAAAGCTGATAAGGAAAATACTGTATTTGTCTAAATAACTTCCCAATTGCTGCATTCTACGTGATCATTTTTTTAAATGTTATAGGTGGACGCTTTCCTTAGAGGTATACGAGGTGTGTTCAAAAAGTATCGCGAATTTTGTGTATTTTCAAAAATTATTTATTTACTCGTAAATATCTATTTTGTCCCCTTCAAAGTAATCCCTCTGGGATATTATACACTTGTGCCAATGTTTTTACAAATCTTCGAAGCACTTCAAAAAATCATTTTTTTGTATCTTGTTCAGCTCCTCCTTCGATGCCGTCTTTATCTCGTCAATCGTGGCGTAGTGTCGTCCTTTCATGGGCCTCTTCAGTTTCGGGAACAAGAAAAAGTCACAGGGGGCCAGATCTGGGGAATACGATGGCTGCGGTATCATTAGTGTGTTGTTTTTGGCCAAGAAGTCGCGTACAAGCCGCGATGTGTGAACAGGGGCGTTATCGAGGTGCAAAAGCCAATTTTGTTTTTCCACAAATTATCGATTAAAATCGAATGGCATGAGCCAATTAATATGCCTAGGTCCTCGGCAATTTCTCTATCGATGATTCGAAGATTGGTCAATACCATTTTCTTCTATTCATCAATTTTTTCGTCTGTTGTTGAAGTGCATGGGCGTCCGGCACGCTCTTCGTCATTCACATCTTCTCGGCCTTTTAAAAACATTTTGTACCACCGATAAACGTTCCTTTTGTCCAAAGTAGCTTCTCCATATGCAACAGTCCACACTCGGAATTCATCCGCGCACTTAATTTCGTTTTTCACACAAAAATCGATACAGGTTCCTTGTTCTATTTTTTGAATAGGTCAAAAAATCGAAGACGAACCAAAACACGTGCAAGCAAAGCAGCTGTCAACAATTAACCGAACATTCAAAATGGCCCAACTTGTCAGCATAAGTGAGAGAGAGACATATATACCAACATAACGCCACAAAAAAATCGAAATTGGAATATATGTAACTCGCGAAAATTCAAAATTCGCGATACTTTTTGAACACACCTCGTATATATTACCTACTTTTATGTAATGCCGTGTGGTATCCGGCTGAACACAATAGACCACCCTAATTTCTTACCGAGGTGTCGTAAAATACGACAAAAGTATGTTGACATCAGGCAGACGGCTCGTAAAATATGTAGCCAAATCATGTTGCAAATGTTTATAACTTGTTGTGCCGACCCCACTTAGAGTGATATAAGGGTAGGAGGAAGAATAGAAATTTAAATATACTCGTATGTTTTAAAGAGTTTCTATGTAGTCATTTAACATTTGGACGTTGACAAATAAATATGTAACATAAGTTTAATTAGATGCATTTTTGGAATGCAATTTTTTTTATTTTAATTTTTTTATTAACAGCAAAAATGTACAAGTTATATCTATCTAAAACTACTTACACGCTAGGACTATATAAATCATGCCCGCGTGGAATGGTCCCAAGAATGCTGGCAGCGTTTCCGCGCTGAATCGCTAAGCTGATTCTTTATGCGAAAAAGGTGCCAGACCTCTTGTAACCTGGAGAGGCAATCAACCGATGCAATGTAATATTAAATTATTGGAACTAATTGCAACCTCGATTCCGTATTGATTAAAAATGTGCTAAAATTTATAATTGAAGTTGAAGAATATCCAGAAATATTGAAAATTCAGTAGTGCGTCACTTAGGCCCTAACTTCGACGGAGTGAGCAACAGAGGGTGTCCTGTTTCCACATTTTATAACCCCGCGGGCATCGATTCTTTGATACTAGTGTAGTATAGTATTCTTATACTGTAGGCATATAAACAATTACGCCGTGTGGTATCCGGCTGAATAGAATAGTACCACCCTCATTTCTTACCGAGGTGTCGTTAAAGGCGACTAAAGTAAGTCGAACCGCCGTGTGGTATCCGGCTGATTAGAATAGACCACCCTCATTTCTTACTGAAGTGTCGTAAAAGGCGACTAAGGTAAGTTGACCCACCGTGTGCTATCCGGTTTAGTAGAATAGACCACCCTCTTTCTTACCGAGGTGTCGTAAAATACAACAGAGGTAAGTTGACGTCAGGCAGGCGGCCGGTCGTAAAAACGCAGCCAAATCATGTGACAGCATGTTTATAACATGTTGTGCCGATCTTACTTAGAGCGGGATAAGGGCAGGAAGACGATGTAGGCATATAAACAATGAGTATACAAAATTAACTTCACAAACGTGTCAATTTTTTTATTAAATACTAGTAATATCCCGCGGTTTCACGCGCGTATTTACCGATCTCATGGCAGTGGAAAGACTACTTACTAGTCCAATATTTTTTTTAAATTTAATATGGGTTATATTGCTCAGTAAAGATGCAGCTATCCAATGGTGAAAAAAATTATGAAATCGATCCAGTAGTTTTTGTGTGAAAACATTACAAACGTACATAATTTTTTTTCCTCTTTATGATATTAGTATACATTGAACGATACAATAATGTTTTTAATAAATGTTTCGTAATAAAAAAAACCAATACGATTTGTCATAAATTATGTGGGTAAATTACAATGCGCAACAATTACATAGCAAAACTTTCCGCATTATATTATACATATATTTCGTTTCTTTGTGAAATTCTTGTCACCTTTAACCTTAAGATATAGGCCGTTCTTATAATATTTATTGATAAGACACTCGGATTTTTTATTTATTAAAGTTAAACTCGAAGTTTATCTAATACCTTTAAACAAACAATTCTATTTTTTAATTATAATTATGAAGTGGTATTCATAGTTAAAATTCAAAAACAGAATTGTTTGTTAATTTATAAAAATCGTGTTATGTGAATTCATAGTTACCTAATCCTAATGTAAAGAAACAAGCTATATACACGTCTTATAATATCGAGCGAGCGGGAATACGATGGGCTCGAAACGAGTGGGGCTCATCCGATATAATAAGAAGCAGTTTTCTATACATTAACTATGGGTAATTCTATATTTATACACTGACTAAACTTAACCATTTACAACAAAATATTACAGGTATTAAGTACCTAAAATACAAAAGTCGTTTTATGGGTTTGGGTATAAGATTCTATAACAAAATTCCGCAATTAACTTCAGCTTTGCCATTACAGCCGTTTGGAAACTCTGTTAATGGGAGGCTAAAACAGAAAGCCTACTAGACTGTTGAGGATTACTTCGATGATATCAAGGCGTGGACATAACTACTCTTCAATCCTGTACAAGACAGTAATGACTAAATGGAACTAGTAATAAGAATTATATTTCGAAAAGAGCAACCGCCGAGTTTTTTGCTGGCTCTTATCGGTAGGAACAGCTTTCCGAACCGGGTGTAGAGTTGCAAAAGCCGTTGTTTACAAGTTTACTTCAATACAGAACATTTTAAATTTGAATTCGAATATAGCCATTGAAGCACCAGAATTAAGAATATTAGGACAGATAAAGGGTCGCACCCTGTATATAGTTAGATTGGACTTTGTTACAGTTTTAGTCCAAGATTTAGTTTTTTTTTAATAAAGACCATTTTAAAATTAATATTTTATTAGATAATAAAATAAAATATTTTTTTTTTTTTTTTTAATATATTATAGGTATTAAGCTGTTACTGGAAAAATACTAGAAGTAATAGACGGGTACATGTATTATTAGATTATTATGGTTGATGATTAATTTGCGAAACGTGACTTTTTCATAGGTACATATAATTTACAATTGTATATATTTAATATTTAAATGTCTTGTATGTATAAACATATTTTCGGAAACGACTCCGACGATTTTCGTGAAATTCAGCATGTAGGGGCATGAAATTCAGCATTCGATCTAGCTAGGTTTTATTAAAAAAAAACTCGTTTTATCCCTGTTTTGGGGCACTAAAAAACTACTAAATTAGAAACAGAAAGCAATAGACATTTGAGCTGTCAAATGCAAAGCAAGGGTAATTTATACCACATCATTATTCTTCTGTTTTAAACATGTTGTTACATGTTTACCTTTGACCGGAGTGTCGTAAGGACGACACTCCGGTAAATATGAGTTGAGTGGAATATAGCCGGATACCACAGGACTGATCAACTAACCTAGTTGCCTTTCACGACACCTCGATAAGAAATAAGGGTGATCTATTCTACCCAGCTGGATACAACACGGCAGGTCGACTTACCTAAGCCATCTTTTACGTCACCCCGGTGAACATGAGATTGGTATTTTCTATTCAGCTCATAAAGCGGGTAAGCTTACATCAGTCCTTTTACGACACCTCGTTAAGAAATGAGGGTGGTCTATTCTACTAAGCCGAATACCACACGGTAAGTCAACTTAACTTAGTCACCTTTCACAACACCTCGGTAAGAAATGAGGTCTATTCTAAAGAGTTACAAGATAAATGCGGTTCCTAAAATATTCTCATCACTGTTATATTCCGATTCGATGATGCAGTTAATGCAAAAGAGCACATAAACAAACTTGTCTTCAAGAAAAAAATCTTATCAACTAATTTTTGCTTACTTTTAATTTTAGCTCGCAAATTATGAGGTATAACAAAGAAACTTACAAGAAAAATAACAGGCACACCAAACATGGTACACATTTAAACAGTTCACTCAAAATATTTAATATTTATTTACAAATATATTTGATATGCGCGACGTGTTCTTGCATCGGATGTAACGCGTTAACTGAACTAGTGAGTGCCTTGAGTGAGATGTCGGTTTTGCACACTCTTCATATGGCCTCAAGAAAATATAAAACGGTTAATAACACAGACTTATAACAAACATACGGTGAACCGCAGATTCGTTCGCTAGTGTGTCATAAAGTTTATTTCACGTATTTCCAAACCCACGGAAATTTATCTGTAATATTAACTTTACCCTTCCTCCAGAATTGCATTGTCTTTTAGTAAAAACAGTATATAAATTAGAAAATTTTGAGAAAATCGATCGATCAACAGATTTATCAGTGTATTTAGTCAAAACGTTACAATATATAATCTTTTCAGTAGATTATTAGAAAATCGATCACATAAATTCAAAAAGTTTTGCAGTGTCTTATAGTTAAAACAATACAGTAATCCTTACAGTAGATTTTGAGAAAATCGATCATTATTATTAGTATCTTGCTTTACGGAATCGATCATATACAGACAGATTTTCAGTCTTTTAGTAAAAACCTTACAAGAATCCTTCAAGTAGATCCTGAGACAATCGATCATACAGACAGATTTTCAGTGTTTTTTTAGTAAAAACCATGCAAAATTCTGTCAGTAGATTTTGAGAAAATTGATCACATACATACAGATTTTCAGTGTCTTTTAGTAAAAACCATACAAAATTCCGCAAGAATATTTTGAGGAAATCGATCACATACAGACAGATTTTCAGTGTCTTTTAGTAAAAACTGTTCAAAAATTTTTCCTGTACATTTTGAGAAAATTAATCAAATACAGACAGATTTTTAGTGTCTTTTAGTAAAAACATTACAAAAATCCTTTCAGTAAATTTTGAGAAAATTGATCACAAACAGACAGATATTCAGTCTCTTAGTAAAAATCCTATAAAAATTCTGTTAGGTTTATTCTAAGTATATCCGAACCCACGCAAATTTATCCGTAATATTAATTTTGAGAAAATCGATCACACAGACAGATTTTAAGTCTTTTAGTAAAAACCATTCAAAGATCCTTTCAGTAGATTTTGAGAAAATCAATCAAATACAGACAGATTTTTAGTGTCTTTTAGTAAAAACATTACAAAAATTCTTTCAGTAGATTTTGAGAAAATGGATCACATACAATCAGATTTTAATTATCTTTTCATAAAAACCTTACAAAAATCCTATCAGTAGATTTTGAGAAAGTTTGTGTATGTATATATTAAAGGCACACAGCTTTTTCAAATCAATTTTTAAACTCATTTGAAACAGCAAAGCAATGTTTTTGAGAACATTGTTTATGGAAACTTTACTTATGTGAGCTTTATTTGTTTAAATATTTATAGAACCATTAAGCTTCCCAAATAAAGATAAAGTAAAATAAAACACTACGATGACCTAAAGAATCTAGATAAGATTTGAGGAAATTAAAAGCAATAATCCTCGAAAATTAATATGCGCTTTATCATCTAATTTCGCAATCTAATTATAGATTACTTAAATGTGCTGAATCATTCAGTATATTACAAAAGATTTATAGGCAAAAGCGTAGACTGTCGCTTATACCAATTAATCTATTTCGAAATGTTAAACCATCAATTATCTAATGTATGTATAGGTATATGTGGTATCCAGCTGAATGGAATAGACCCCCCCTTATTTCTTACCATGGTTTCATAAAAGTCGACTAATTAATGTATAGAAACCGGCTATACTCACGTGTTATTTTATCGGATGAGCCCGACTAGTTTCAAGCCCATACGGGGCTCTTATTCATGAGCTCTTCACGCGGCGTTATCGCGGCGGGAACTGAGTATAGCCGGTTTCTATACATTAATTATGAATCCCACTCACGATAGTTTAAATTCAAAAAAGTCGACTAAGGTAAGTGCCGTGTGGTATCCGGCTGAGTAGAATAGACGACGTCGTAAAATAACTAGGTGGCCAATTCAAGTAACATGTTTGAAATATGTTGTACCGACCCCGGGAAAAGGGCGGGAGAATGATGTATTTGTATTACATATTTTCATCTTTCTGGACGTTGGATATTATACAGAGTCTTGAAGTATATATGAGTAACATTGTTTATTTTGTACTAGTCGAGTCGCAATGGATGTAACTAGAATGTCAAGTGTTTTACAAAACCTGTACATATTTACAAACTTGTTACTTCGGTCGTGTGTTACTTTGTCAGGACTCCTTAGCGAACTTAAAACCAGTTTGAAATAAAATCCGTTAAGTTATACTCGCTTTCACTATAACTGTGTAACAGATACAAGAAGGGATCGAAAACTTTTGCGGTAGAGACTAAAGTGTTTTCATACCAGATACTTTCAGAGTTCTATAACATAAACCAATGTACCTCTGTATAGTGCAATAAGAATAAATAAATTCAAATTCAAATTCAAATTCAAATTCAAATTCAAATTCAAATTCAAATTCAAATTCAAATTCAAATTCAAATTCAAATTCAAATTCAAATTCAAATTCAAATTCAAATTCAAATTCAAATTCAAATTCAAATTCAAATTCAAATTCAAATTCAAATTCAAATTCAAATTCAAATTCAAATTCAAATTCAAATTCAAATTCAAATTCAAATTCAAATTCAAATTCAAATTCAAATTCAAATTCAAATTCAAATTCAAATTCAAATTCAAATTCAAATTCAAATTCAAATTCAAATTCAAATTCAAATTCAAATTCAAATAATTATTTATTTCAATTTATTCTTTATTTAAATTCTTTATATAAAATTAATCTTTTACAAGCACTTTCGAATCGTCATATTACAATGAAGCTACGACTGGTTCGGAAAGGTGCTTACTCTTATATTTATTATCTTACATATGACCTGACTGGCACGTTGGCAGTGACCCTACATTCAGCTCTTCGTATCGCGGGTTCTGTTCCCGGTGAGGGCCAACATTTTCTATATACAATTTGTTGGTTCTTTGAGCATGGGTGTATATTTGTACTTAAGTATGTCATCATTCTTCTGCCCTTATCCCGCTCTAAGTAGGGTCGGCACAACATGTTATAAACATGTCGTGCATTTAAGTGAATTGTTACTCTTAACATATATACTAAACAAGTAAGAATTTTAAATTATTAGTGTAAGCAATTTGTTAATAACCCTAAATAAATAAATAAATGTCGTCGTTACCTTGGTCGTATTTTGCGACACCTCGGTAAGAAGGTAGTACTATTCTATTCAGCAGGATACCACACGGCGTAAAGACAAATTTAATTCATGGCATTTTAAAACCACGTCTATCATATATGTATGTGTGTATGTGTATATATATATATATATATATATATGTGTGTGTGTATATTATATATATATATATATATATATATATATATATATATATATATATATATATATATATATATATATATATATATATATATATATATATATATATATATATATATATATATATATATAAATATATATATATGTATATAATATATTTTTTAATTTACCTCTTCTTAAATTAGGAAATTATTAGTAAGTTTAAGTTTTATTCATAATGTTTGATATTTGATTACCTACTTTTTCTTAACTACAAATTGTCAAGGGATAAGTTGACCTTTCTACACTTTTTTACTAATAATGTTTATTCTTCATTTTTTATGGTACATAAATAACTTAATATTTTTGTCGTATGTACAAGATAAGAACAAACGGCCGTTCTTCTCATGGTTTCATTATTTTTGTTGTTATTAAATTAATTAATGGAATCAACTATTATAAAACAACAGTGTGACCAAATCGTGACGTATTATGTAGTCATGGGGGTTTACTAAGCTTGTCACGCAGTGGCTATTGTTTGAATGTTTTGAATGCATCGTTTGCATCGTGAACTTTTTTTATTGGCCTAATTTCAAGACCACCGAAATATACAGCTAGCTACCAATCCTTACTTACTAATATTATGAATGCGAAAGTCTGTCTGTCTGTCTGTCTGTCGGTTCCGTTTTTGCGGTCAATCCGCTGAACCAATATCGATGAAATTTAGCACAAATATTCCTTATACAGCGGGGTAACCCCGGGATATAGGCTATATAAACCCTGTTAATACTACAGGAATACAATCCAGGAGGAATTAAATAGGACGACATTCAAAACGCCATCTATAATAAACTTATGGCCATTATTTTTATTTACGATGTGTCAAAATCAAGTCAAATCTGTATTAATCGATCGATGCTTTGCGATTTTGGTCGTGGAGTCTATCTCCTGATGATGCTTCGCTTGCGAGGCGAAACGATTGTTGAGTTTGAGATAGTGAACGTGTGTAGTGCTTGTGTATTGTGGTGGCGGTGGTGGAGGTTTGTGCATGTGTTTTTCGAATCATGCATGTATCAGGTATGAAAACGGATTGTCCACTCTACATTTAGCATTATATATATTTTCTATTTTACTTCATCGCGGATTATAGCAAATAATTTTATTACCTATACTAACTTTTACAAAATTATATTTGAGCTGTCAAACGCAAAGTTGACAAGCTTAATGGTATCGAGCGGACCAAAAAAGTTCGAAACGTGGGATCGATTACCACATGCCACCCGGCACTTCCTTTCTTTTTTTTATAATTAAAAAAAAACATATAAATTGCACATACATACATATTAAATACATATTTTCACTGGTTTTTTTTATACTCGACAGAAGACTACAAGAACCCACAAATTATTGTTAGAAAATATTAGCCTTCGGCGGGAACGAACCCGCGACCCGCGGTGATGGCTTTTACTTTGCCCTTTTCCTTTAATATAAATCATCATCCTCCTGCCCTTATCCCACTCTAAGTGGGGTTTCCTTTAATATAAAATAAACAAATAATCGATGAATCATCACTTGTCAAGATTACCCATTTGAAGGTGCTAAAAACGTGATACAAAATATTTAAATAAATATTTTAATAAATACAAATGACCCACCGTAATACGACAAAGGTAAGTTGATGTCGGGCAGGCGGCCGGTCGTAAAATACATAGCCAAGTCATGTGACAACATGTTTAAAACATGTTGTGCTGTCCCCACTTAGAGTAGGATAAGGGCAGGAAGATGATGATTTTAAATAAATACAAAATGTTATCTTTAAATTTGGTTTATTACAACAAAACACATTACAATAAGCACACTAAAAGTCTTAACACTAAATTCGTTGCCAAATAAATTTATTCACTACAAATAAAGTCCAAAAAACATTAAACATTATTTTGTTTATCTCAAAGGAGTTAGACAGCGTTGTCGATGAAAGCTTCTAGATGGCTTGCTTTTTTATATTTTCAACACTATGTGTCAATGAGTTGTTGAGAAAGATTAAATGGGTTGACTTTTGAGGAAATTGCTTATTATTTATTGACAGAGTGTAAAGGAGAAATATAGTTTTTATCAATTTACACCTGCCGTGTGGTATCTGGCTGAGAAGAATAGACCACCCTCAATTCTTAGCGAAGTATCGTAAAAGGCGACTATACCTTAGTCGCCTTACGTTGTCCCAGTTGATGTTAGGCAGGCGGCCGGTCGAAAATACGTAGCTAAATCATGTAACAACATGTTTATAATATGTTGTGCCGATCACTCAGATTGGGATAAGCGCAGGAGAATGGATAGATGATTTAAATCAATTAACACAAACCCTTAAAAAATGATACATTTAAAACTTCCTTATAAATCACTTTGCCTATCAGAGGAACTGCTTGAAAGTTTGATTATTATTTTTTGATTTAATTGCGCACAAACAGATGCGGCAGAAAAATATGTTTTGCAATATTCAGTGGTAAGTAACAACTGAATATACTACGAGTATATCGCCTTAAGCTATTAATCGAGTTTGGAAATTTTTAAAGAAATGGTCACATGTTGGTATGAAAATCATACATGTATGGTATATATGTCAAGTAATGGCATAAAGCTTTGCGATTTTGTCGTGGAGTCTATCTCCTGACGATGCTTCAGTTACCGGGCGAAAAAATTGTTGAGATTGTGGTTAATGTGTGCAGTACACTCTACATTTAGCATTACATATATTTCCTTTTATCGCAGATTATAGCAAAATAATATTCACATTACTTTTGTATTATGGACCTCCGCAAAGTAACGCCTAATCGTATGAATTATGAAAATCATGTTCAACACTACACGAGAGTTAAAATGGATGGATGAATATGTGACTAAGAGGCTGATAAAAGAATAGTATGATTATCTGAAGTATGACATGATATGATCGAAGTTTCCCTTCAAAAACTGCAAATATATGATATCCGGAGTATTAAAATTTGACAAGATATCTTAGCTACGGTAATTAAAATTAGAATGAAACTTCTATTCTTTTTGTTTGCTTAATTTAAATTCAATTTTATTCCTTATAAAATTTATTAATTAGTGTAATACGGCTATATTTCAGAGAGGGCGCTAGTATATTATTCTTGGCTACTACTTTTACTTACTTTTAAATACTGAGATCCATAAAATTATACCAATCAAATAATAGAAATAGTAATATTTTATATAAAAAAAACCTCATTGGCTTAAAATTACATTAACAATAATCATCTATATACCTACTAATATTTAATAAATAAATATATGGGACATTTACACACACGGTAGTATGTCCCCAAAGTAAGTAACCAAAGTAAAGTTTATTAACCAACTAATTGATTGCCAAAAACGTTGGCCCTCAGTGGGAATCGAATCAACGACCCTCAGAACTGAAGGCAGATATAATTTATTTATTTCGTTTATGACCTGTTCCACAAAGTTACTGATAAAGTGTCGGATAGTTAACCGACAAATAAACTAAGTAACAGATAAATGTCTTTATAAAGAGACTCTAAAAAGTGAAAAATTAAAAAAAAAATGAAATTGCCATTTTGAAATTTGCTATCCACCCGATAAACAAAATAACAGCCACATGATTTATTTGTTAACTTATTACGGACTTTAAGTGCTGAATAAGCCTATCAGACACCTGAGAAATGCAATATTCCGAGACATGTGTCAGATATGTTCCGAATTAGCTAACTGACAGTTTATTGGTAACTTGTGAAACAGGCCCTTAAAATAATTAATAATAATTTATAGAATTAGGCGTTACTTTGCGGAGGTCCATAATACAAAAGTAATGAGAATATTATTTTGCTATAATCCGCGACAAAAGAAAATATGTGTAATGCTAAATGTAGAGTGTTCTATTCGTTCTCATACATGCAACATCTCTGATACATGCAAAATTTGTAAGAACTCATGCACTACCCGACACCGATGGCACAACAAGCACTGCACACGTTCACCACCACAAACTCAATAATTATTTATTATTTCTTACAAATTCTGCATGTATCAGGTATGAGAACGAATAGTACACTTTACATTTATAGCATACATTTATAGATTATAGCAAAATCATATTCTCATTACTTTTTTAATCATTATTAAATTAGCTTTAGCTCCAAATTATGCAAACATATAAATAGTTACTTTCTTTATATCTTCTAGAAAAAATCAACTTGTTTTGAAAGGAATTTGTCCAGCATGACATGTGCAGCAAACGGGTAATTGTACTTTGATGCTTTCAGTTTTGCCGTCTTCTTTAGCGACCAGCAGTTCCCACGTGTTGTGGACTTGCTTACAGGTGGGTACGAAGTCAGCGCCAGAACAGAAGGAGCCAAAACAGGCTGCTCCCGGTTTACTGAAATTGACGAAAATACGTTTTAATATATGTTAATCATTATCTTACGCTGTGCGGCATCCGGCTGAATAGAATAGTACCACCCTCATTTCTTACCGAGGTCTCATAAAAGGCGACGAAGGTAAGTCGACCCGCCGTGTGGTATCTGGCTGAATAGAATAGACCAACCTCATTTCTTACCGTGGTGTCGTAAAAGGCGACTAAGGTGAGTTGACTCACCGTGTGGTATCCGGTTGAGAGATTGTTTGAATACGCTAATCTCAGGAACTACTGGACCGATTTGAAAATTTCTATGAGTGTAAGATAGTCCATTTATCGAGGAAGGCTATAGGCTATTTAACATAACGCTAAGATAAATAGAAGAGGAGCAGCAATTAAAAATATTACGACAACGGCATTATTTAAAGCTTTCCTTGCGTGTGCTAAGTAAACGGTGAAAGTTACCCAAAAATCATGTATTACAAAATTCTTCCCCTCTCATCATTCTCCTACCCTTATCCCACTCTAAGTGGGGTCGGCACAATATGTCTTCTTCTTCCAATCTCTTCTATCATTCGTCAACTCTGGTGCCACTCCTATAACATACCTATCTTTTTTCACACAATCCATACATCTTTTTTTCGACCGTCTAAAATTTGTTCCTCTCTAAAAGTTCTAAATAAAAGTCCGCGACAGCATATGTCTAATTTGTAAGGTTAACCCACGTTAACAATTTTTATGGTTATCAAAATACAGATAGGCTGGCGATTGCTAGTATAAAATACAATGTAATATACCTGCAAGATTCCAGACGAACCCGTTGCACGAAATCACGCTCTGGAGCCTGGACAACAGTTCGCCAGGGCTTGTCCCTCTTCTCTCTTACTTTGTACAGGGGTTCGAACTGTCAAATAAATGTTACTATATTCTAACGTATATAAGGTGCTGTAGGTTATTCATAACCAAGAAAGTAGTACAAAGTTAAAAATATAGATGATTTTTCTTTTCCAAATGTCTGCCATATTTAAATTATATATTTCAATATATATATTATTGTAATAATAATAATAATCTAGCTTTAATATATTTAATCTTAGCTTCTTAATATAACCCAAATGTCTGCCATATTGAAATTATATATTGCAATATGGCAGAAGTTTGGGTTCTATTAACAAGCTAAGATAAGATAGATATTAAAGCTAGATTATTATTATTATAATAAGCAAATATTATTATAATAAGTTTATTAATATATTAAGCAAAGACTCTCAATTAGGTTCTGTTTAAGTATTTTTAAACTAGAATTTATTGTATAATAAATACTACTTAAAAATACTTATTCAGAACTAAATTTAGAGTCTTTGCCTACATAAAGGATACATAGGAAAGCCGTGTGGTATCCGGCTGAGTAGAATAGACACCATTATTTCTTATCAAGGTCTCGTAAAAGGCGAGTAAGGAAAGTTGACCCGCCGTGTGTGATCCAGCTAAGTAGAATAGACGACTTTCTTTTTTAACAAGGTGTCGTAAATACGTATAAGGTAATTTGACGTCAGGCAGGCGGTCGATCATAAAATACGTAGCCAAATCATGTGACATGTTAATAGCATGTTGTGCCGACCCCACTTATATTGCCCTTGGATAAGGGCAGGAGAATGATGAGTATTTCATCATCTACCTGCCCGTACCCCACTCTAAGTGGGGTCGGCACAACATGCCATAAACATGTTGTCATATATAGAATATATAATATATAGAATGATGAGTATTTATTATAGGGATTATGCTCCTTACAGTGATTTCGGAGTCGCAGTTAGATTCGCTGTCGCCAAATCTGTCGTTAAATTCCACCACAAGTTGCGGCTGCCGGATTAGTTTCTGTGAAGTAATAAATTTGTTATTTGATTTCTCACATCTCATCGAATGGATCTCTCTGCATTTCAACTTGACCACTTTAATTTATTAAGTTAAACAAGAATGTAATCTGTTGATTATACACAAATATATTACACATTGTTTACATTTTCCCGCCAAAAATCTGAAATAGATAGACCCTATTATAACACTCATGTTAACTTTTGTTATATCTCAATCTAATTATTACTTATTTGTTTGACTTATTTTATTCTATCTTAGAAGTATCACGAACTAAAATCTTTATAACCTCACCCATTTACACCCTTAAAATAATACGACAATGTTATTTATTTTACTATATAAAGGTAAGGAGTTTGTTTATTTGATTATTGAAACTGATGGACCGATTTGAAAAATTATTTGAGTGTAAGATAGTCCATTTATTGAGAAAGGCTATAGGCATAGTTATATATAACATCACGCTGAGATGAATAGGAGAGGAGCAGCAATACAAAAATATTACGAAAACGGCAAAATTGAAAGCCTTCCTTGCGTACGCGCAAACGGTGAAAGTTATTCAAAAATTATATATTATAAAATTGTTTCCCTCTAAAAGTTGTTAATAAAAGTCCGGCACAGCATATGTCTAGCTTTTAAGGTTAACCCACTTAAACCATTTTTATCGTTATCAAAATATGATATTACGGGTTTAATCTTTTCACGCGGGCGCAGCCGCTGGCGATTACTAGTTAAACATAAATAACTTATATGAATGTTGTCGCCACTGACTTCTGCTTTGTATTTTATAGCAACAAAGTCATGAAACAAGAGTATCGCGCCCTTTTTGATTAAAATGGTGGCAACACTGTGCCGTTGTTGTTTCCGGTTTAGTCTTCCTATTGATAAAACGTTTCAGACAGTCAGTCTTTGTTTGTTCATCATTCAAGAGAAGTGCATCTCGGAACGAGAATTGTGGTATTCCTATTATGTGTTATTGTATATAGTGTGCGCTAACATGAATGATCCCAAAACTATAAGTGGGCTATTATTAAAAAAATTAGCACGGTTATGTTAATATTTATACATAATTTTTATTTTATGTTTTCCTTTGGGTGCTAATAAAAAATAGATCTTACATAGTCTTTAAACATTTCATGGAACTGTTTGTCTGGGTAGTTAGCAGGTTTGACGGTACAGTATGTTTGGTTCCGGCACGACTCGGGTACCTCGTCATCATACGCGATCTCGTGCACAGAATCTAAAAAAAAGAAAGTATACAAATTTAAAAAAGTAACACTCAGTTACTATTTCACTGCAAAGCTTAGGCCTTTTAAAAAAGTTTGTAAGTTTCTTTTCTTGATACATATGGTTTTAAATTATTAACTGTTTTGTGCAAATGGTAGAAAATAGCGTGGCGTGTAGCTGGATGCTTGACTTAACTCCGATTTTGTCAGTTTCCGAATACCAGAAATATTAACTTACTTGGCACATTCGCTGCTGCCGTGATGTGCAGGCTGAAGGCGGTCTGTTAACAGATAATGGTAAGAATATATAAAAAATAGAAATAATTTGTATACCAATAGTTTAGTTAATGAGTCCATTGAGCATAAAAGCGATATACTTGAGGTTATATAAACATTTAAGTTCACCGAAAAGCTTTTGATAACTTTCAATTATCAATTAGAATAAGTTCAGAAAAACTCATTGGGACTTGCCCGGGGTTTGAACTCGTGACCATCTCTAAAGAAGTACAGTCTCACCGCTGAACCATTACAGCGTATATCTATATCTATACTAATATATAAATCTGAAGAGTTTGTTTGTTTGAACTACTGGACCGATTTGAAAAAAAAATTGTGTTCAAGATAGTCCATTTATGGAGGAAGGCTACAGACTATATAACATTACGATGAGATGAATAGGAGATCAACAATACAAAATCTTACGAAAACAGCAAAATTTAAAGGTTTTCATGCGTGCACTAAGTGTTTAAGTGTAAGTTATTAAAAAATCACCTATTACAAAATTTTCCCCCTCTAAAAGTCTGGTACAGCATATGTCTAGCTTTTAACGTTAACCTACTTTAACCACTTTTATGGTAATCAAAACACTATATTACGGTTTTAATCTTTCCACGCGGGCGAAACCGCTTGCGATTGCTAGTTAAATAAATTTAAAAAATATATAAATAACTTATAAGAATGATCTCTGAAACAACCATAATTGAGCTATTATTAACAAAATCAACACAGTAAATACATAATTTATTTTTATTTTATGTTTTCCTTGTCGCTTAAAGTATATCTATTTCCTTTGTCATTGTTTCTATGTAATATATAAACACAGACTTATATAACGTGTTATGTTAATCTAGGTAACGAAAAGATCGTTTATTTATGAGTGTATAGAGTGGGGAAGACAGCCTTAAATTACTCATTTATAATAAACAAGCTGTGCCGCGTCTAATCTAATAAATTTCCATGCGGTAAATAATATAGTAACATTAATAGTTATTGTGATTTAACCATAAGAGATAGAGGCATACTGTTCCAAATTTTTTTGTAGTATTTTTGTAGATCTACAATTCTCTGGTACATTACTTTAGTGTATCACTGCTGGTTCACGTAGTGCACGCTACTAAAGCTTCCAGAGTTTTTTTTTTATTACTACGCGCCCTCCTTTACACAATTAACCTAAATCTTCCGGAAGAATTGCACTACTTTTTAGTAAAAACCGTACAAAAATCCTTTTTTATTTATTTATATACTTTAATTAAAATATTTTAATGAGTTAATCTTGTATGTATATAAAAATTTATGATTTTCCTGAAATTCAGCGTGTAGAGGGTTTTGGGGGAGAAAGTTCGATAGCTAGGTTTTATTTAGAAAAAAATCATTTTATCCCTGTTTTTGGGCATTAAAAAATGCTAAAATTTATATTGAATTGAATTTTTGCCATTAACTGTCAAGTCAGCGTAGCTTATTTGGTGAACGGGTGGTCGCTAGAAATGAAAAAGCCTAGGATGGAGCCCCACCTTCCCCTTTTATTTTTCTTCTTTTTTTTTTTAAGTTTCTTTTTTTATTATGTAAAAAATTACCTAGCAAGGCGCCAACCAGATATAACTTTTGTAAATACCACAGAGAAAAAAATACAGAAAAGAAAAAACAGCAATAAAAAAGAAAACATAAATTGTAACGTACAAAGGGCGATATTATCGCTTAGTAGTGATTTCTTCCAGACAACCTTAGGGTTAAGGAGGATTAGATTTATTATGTGGGTGGTAGTGTTTTGTAGTTTTCGACAAAATCGATCATACAGGAGAAAGGCTGTGGCTTTTCTTTGTTTTTAAATAATTTATAGAATAAGGCGTTACTTTGCGGAGGTCCATAATGCAAAAAATTAAAACATTATTTTCCTATAATCTGCGATAAAATAAAAAATAATAAAAATTTAACGCGGATTATAGGAAAATAATATTCATTACTTTGGACTTTGTTTTATAATAAGTATAAATATATAAATATATGGGACACTTATACAAACGGTCGTGCGTCTCCAAAGTAAGTAACTTAATACTTGTAAATAATTTATAGAATTAGGCGTTACTTTGCGGAGATCTATAATACAAAAGTAATAATAAAAATTATTTAGCCATAATCCGCGATGAATGAATTAATACTTGTGTTATGGTAAACAGATAACTGGTGTATAAATACTTATATAACTTTTAAATACATACTTAAATACAAATACACACAGACTCGAAGACCAACAAATCCATTAATAGATAATGTTGGCCCTTGACGGGAACGCCGTGTGGTATCCGGCTGAATAGAATAGTACCACCCTCATTTCTTACCGAGGTGTCGTAAAAGGCGACTAAGGTAAGTTGACCCACCGTGTGGTATCCGGTTGAGTAAAATAGACCACCCTCTTTCTTACCGAGGAGTCGTAAAATACGACTAAGGTATGTTGACGTCAGGCAGGCGGCCGGTCGTAAAATACGTAGCCAAATCATATGACAACATGTTTGTAACATGTTGTGCCGACCCCACTTAGAGTGGGATAAGGGCAGGAGGATGATGATGTTGGCCCTTGACGGGAATCGAACCCGCGACCCGCGGATTATAAATGGATCAAGTATAGTCATCATTCTCATATCCTTATCCCACTCTAAGTGGGGACAGCACAACATGTTATAAACACGCTGTCACATGATTTGGCTGCGGTTTAACGACCGGCCGCCTGCCTGACGTCAACTTACCTTAGTCGTATTTTACGACTCCTCGGTAAGAAAGAGTGTGGTCTATTCTACTAAACCGGATACATTCTACTAAACCGGATACCACACGGTGGGTCAACTTACCTTATTCGCCTTTTACGACACCTCGGTAAGAAAAGAGGTTGAACTATTCTACTCAGCCGGATACCACACGGCGGGTCGACTTACCTTAGTCGCCTTTTACGACACCTCGATAAGAAATGAGGGTGGTACTATTCTACTCAGCCGGATACCACACGGCTAAAATGGATCAAGTATAGTATAAAAAAGAAAGCAAATGAGGGTGGTCTATCTGTCTCTATTTTTAAGTGAGATTAGACAAAGGAATTTAATGTTCCCTTTCACCATTTCTTGTTCTACTGTAGCAGTGGGATAGTAACAGGCTGTTACTTTTATATATTTTATACTTTTATATTTTATATCTATAGAATTCCTGGAATACGTGTAACCCACCAATCCGCATTAGAATAGCATGGTGAATCCCATCTCCATCTCTCTTAAAAATTAGGGACAGAGGCCTTTGCTACTATAGCTAATAGAAAGTAAATTATGCTTAAAGTACAAGTGTTAAGCATTTAATTTCTAGGATATTAACCCGATTTCACTAAAGCGAAAGAGCTTTTCCAACTTGTATTATATCAGCTGGTTTAATAACGAGTTACTGTATACTGGTCTGCGAATAAATTAATTTTAAAGGGGTTACGGGATAAGTTATCTCAGTTTGTGTCCAACCTCATGTGCCCGCTTTGTATTCAAACTTATTTATTAATATATTATATATATTTATATATATAATATATTAAATAATAAATATTTATATTTATTTGTATATATATATATATATACAAGATTAACTCTTAAATATTAAAGATTAAAGAGAGGCTGATACAAGAAGCCTACTATACCGTTGCTGGCTCTTCTCGGTAGGAACAGCTTTCTGAAGCAGTAGAGTTGGGTATTTCAAAAGCACTTGTTTACAAGTTTATTTGAATAAAAAAATTTAAATTTGAATTTGAAACCCTGTTTTATGTATCTTATAACCATATATCCCACTGACTTATAGCTGGGAACAGTCTTAATGATTCGAAAAATCAACCCGATCAATTATGATTATTAGACATCAACTTAAATATTAAAAAAAAAAATGACATGATGTGCATAGCTAAGATGAAATTTTCCGATATAAAAACGTATCCGCTGTGTGGTATCCGGCTTAGTAGAATAAACCACCCTCGTTTCTTACGAAGGTGTCGTTAAAGGTGACTTAGGTAAGTTGAACCACCGTGTGGTATCCGGTTAAGTAGAATAGACCACCCTCTTTCTTACCGAGGTGTCGGTTAAGGTGACTAAAGTAAGTTGACCCACCGTCTGGTATCCACTTAAGTAGAATAGACAATCCTCTTTCTTACCAAGGTGTCGTAAAAGGCGATTAAAGTAAGTCAACTCGCTGTGTGGTATCCGGTTGAATAGAATAAACAACCCTCTTTCTTACCGAGGTGTCGTAAAAGCCGACTAAGGTAACTTGACGTCAGGCGGGCGGCTGGTCGTAAAATACCTAGCCGAAACATGTTACAACATGTGGGATAAGGATGAATGCTGTTCATAGTTAAAATGAGTTCTAATATAACTTAAAAATTAAACAAGTCAAGTTAAAAAAGCTTCTAACCCCTCATTTGGAGCGAATCCTGGCAATATCATCAGGTCATGCTTATCATAAACATGCATTATCCACTTATAGGAAACACTAGTGGCGTAGATAGACAGAGTGGCGCCTCGAGCTAAGTAATATGCGCCCTTAGAAGTTCTAAGAAATTCGAACTGTATTTTCACTAATTTATTTATTGATATAGGAAGCCAACGCAATGTACGGAGTACATAATATTTATAAATATAAATATCTATATATTACAACCCTTTACATCCCACTTATACTGTACTTGCAATAACCAGCGGTTCCGCTCGCGTCGAAAGATTAAAATCGTAATATAGTATTTTAATAACCATAAAAATGGTTAAATTGGGTTAACTTTAAAAGCTAGATTTATGCTGTTGCGGACTTTTTTTTAGGACTTTTAAAGGGGATCAATTTTGTAATACATGATTTTTGAATAACCGTTTACTCAGTGCACACAAGGAAAGCTTTAAATTTTGCCGTATTCGTACTATTTTTTATTGCTGCTCCTCTCCGAGGAGAATTCGTCTTAGCGTAATGTAATATACATTACGCTAATATACATTAGCTTATATCCTTCCTAATAAATGGAAAAACTGATTATGAAATATTTTTTTTAAATCGGTCTTGTAGTTCCTAAGATTATCGCGTTCAAACAAACAAACAAACTCTTCAGCTTTATATATTAGGTAATATAGATAAGTATTTTTATTTCATCTGATTATTATTGTACTGTTATTGTCTTAACATGAGATAAAAATAAACAATCAATGCTTATAATTTTAGAATACCATATTGGTAAAAAAACAACAATTATACAGATTTTTCATCATTTTTCCCCCTTTTCATCCCCCTTGACACGTAGCATTCTTATAATGGCTGCAAGGGTGTACTTTACGCCACTGGCCATTCAATAATTACATAAAATCGTAAATAAAACAATAAACTATAACTATAAAAATATAAATTAAAACAACTTCAATTTATAAATCAGGAATGCTGTTTGTATTTACATATCGAAACGTGATTCTTTGTGACATTATTAAAACGAATAATACAATTATAATAATACTTACTATAATAATAAACATAAAAGGCGACATTTTGTTCACTTTAAACTTGATCACTTAAAGTAAGAAAGAAATATTTAAAATATGATTTAAAATGAAGTACTTGTTGTAAGTCGCGTGCGTTTGCAACAGACAGAAATAACTAAGTGAAGCCATCAATGAAACAACGTGTATATAAAGCGAGCGAGATGTGTTTATGACTAACATGGTAGTGACGACTGACAGTGCGCCGATATGACGTCACAGCCCAAAAAGCTTTTGTGATGCCATTATGAATAAGACGATATTAGATAATGTTATTTTTCAATAGATAAACAATTTATTTAAAATTATAATTAAAATAACATATTTAATTCAATTCAATATATTCTTTATTCAAATAAACTTGTAAACAAGTGATTTTGAATCGTCAACTCTACTGCTGGTTCAGAAAGCACATAAAATATTAATATTAGAAATTTATATACTATATATATACGAAATTGGGCAAAATTGTTCCCCTCTAAAAGTTCTAAATAAAAGTCCGCGTCAGCATATGTCTAGCTTTTAAGGTTCACCCAATTTAACCACTTTTATGGTTATCAAAATACTATATTACAGTTTTAATCTTTCCACGCGGGCGGAGCCGCTGTGTACCAGTAATAATATAGATAATTATATTATGAACAATAAATAGGGAATAAGAAAGAAATATAAGTACACGCCTTTTTTTTCTAAGTTAGAGTCAAGGCTAGCAACGTATTAAAAAGTCATAGTGGTTCATTTGGGGAACGGGCGGTCTAAAAAGGTAAAAATACCTAGGATCGAGCCCCACCTGCCCTATAAAAAAGTCATGGTGGTTCATTTGGGGAACGGGCGGTCTAGAGAGGTAAAAATACCTAGGATCGAGCCCTACCTGCCCTATTAGCAACGTATTAAAAAGTGATGGTGCTAGTCTGGATATTAAGGAAAACCCCGTTAACTAAATATTATATTAATTATATTATTATATTAATATATGCCAGACAACATTAATACTCGTATGAACCCATGTTTTGTATACGTAGTACAGAGTAATTTGCAATTGCATAATTTTTGAATTATGAAACGCAAGGACTTCTCGGAAAATCCAATAAATTTGGGAATTAAGGAATTCACTGCTTATCACCAGCCTTAATACTTTGTCCGAAATAAAGAGAAATTTTGTCACTTAAAGAAATTAAAATTTAAATCATAAAAATTCATAATATTCTTTATTCAATTTATACTGCAATATTATATTCAGGCTTAACATTCATGTTGTTAGATGATTTACTATTTATTTTACTTAGCAGATCTATTCTACTCAGCCGGATAAACACACGGCGGGTCAAATTACCTTAGTCGCTTTTCACGACACCTTGTTAAGAAAAGAGGGACGTCCATTCTACTCAGCCGGATATTTTTTTGTATTTCGTTTTCTTTTTACAATTATTTAATGAAAGGGTTAAAACAATGTTTAATGTGTTTGTTCCATAATTTCTTATATAAGGAAAATTGTGCAACTTATGGTTTCTATGTTAAGGAATTTGAAACTAGAATAATTTACGCAAGTATATACGTAATTACGCTATAAAGGGTGATATTTATCTATCAAATACCAATGTTTAGGATTCACAGCGTGCCATTAAGGTAAGGAAAATAATGATGAACTTTAGGTCTGCTATAAATAGAACTTGCCATTGTTTAATATGTATGGAAGTATGGTAACTTGTATTAAAGTATATAGTAAAGTAACGCCTGTTGCTATCCCACTGCTGGGAAAAGCCTCTTTTTGAGTTGGTCCTTAGACCCAACGCACTGCTCCAATGCGCGTGGATAGTTGACATATACCCCAAGAATTCTCTAGAGATATTAAGGTTTCTTCCGTGGAAGCCCAGCGGTAACACCGTGCGACTCTTTCGAGGAAGTCAAGGGCTCAAACCCGGCAGATACCAATGAGTTTTTTAGTTAAAACTTATGTGTCTAATTGATAATTGCAATTTATCGCACGCTTTTCGGTGAAGGAAAATATCCTGAGGAAACCTGCATATCTCTAGAAAATTTCGGGGATATGTGTAACCTACCAATCCGCATTGGAGCAGCGTGGTAAGTCTTAGTTCCAATCCTCCTTTCCAAAACGGAGAGAAGAGGCCTATTTCCACCAGGTCGCTACTTTACTTACTACTTTATTTAGGTTCCTTTACGAAGTTTTCCTTTACCGAAAAGCGTATGATACATTGCAAATATCCATTAGGCATGTAACTTTAATAGAAATACTCATCAATCACACAGTTTTTAAATATAATCAATCTTGTTTAGAAAATTACTTACTAATAAAGATATTAGAGTAACTGTTTAATAATTTTCACCGTTTACTTATCTCACGCAAGGAAAGCATTAAAGTTTGCTGTTTTCGTAATAATTTTTTATTGCTGCTCCTCTCCTATTCATCTTAGCGTGATGTTATATAGCCTATCTCAATAAATGGACTATCTTAGGCTCAAATATTTATTCAAATCGTTTCAGTAGTTTCTGAGATTAGCGCGTTCAAACAAACAAACAAACTCTTCAGCTTTGTATATTAGTATAGACATGTATAGATGTATCGAATTAGGTGTTACTTTGTCGTGTCCATAGTATAAATACTAGTTATTATGCTGTAAACCGCGATTATATTTTATCACTGATACTTTTGTTATCCTATAAGAATCTGTACACCTAAATACTTAAGTTCGCAATTGTTTATACATTGTTTTCGAGAAGGTTAACCAACATGTTTTTTGCTAGTCTCTCCTTGAACAACATTCCTATTAAAACTTGCAAATAATACAATCCAAAGTAGCGTGTGAAAGTCTATATGATAAATATTTGGATTTTGAATATGAATTCCATGTGCTGAGTGAAGAATTTAAATATTACTACACTACTATAGCAAGGTCAAATACAATTGGTAAATCTTTACTAATATATAAAGCTGAAGAGTTTGTTTCATTGTTTGTACGCGCTAATCTCAGAAACTAATGCACCTATTTGAAAACTTCTTTCAATGTAATATAGTCCATTTATCGAGGAAGGCTATAGGCTATATAACATCACGCTCAGATGGATAAGAGAGGAGCAGCAATTAAAAAAAGTACGAAAACGCAAAATTTAAAGCTTTCCTTGCGTGCGCTGAGCAAACGGTGATAGTTATTAAAAAATCATGTATTACAAAATTGTTCCCCCTCAAAAGTTCCAAATAAAAGTCCACGACAGCATATGTCTAGCTTTTAAGGTTAACCCACTTTAACCATTTTTAACATCAAATGACTATATTACGGTTATAATCTTTTACGCGGACGGAGCCGCTGGCGATTGCTAATGTTGCTATAAAGTCGCAATGCTTAATGACATTTATTGTCTTGGGTCGTGGGTAAATTTAAGTCGTGCCTCGAATTCGTTAAATCATTTAAGTTTAGTTAAGCTAACTAATATACAAAATGTCTAATTTTTTTCTGTTTGTTACTGTTTTACTGCTTATCTCATCATCCTCCTGACCTTATCCCACTATAAGTGGGGGTCGGCACAATATGTTACAAATAATTTATAGAGTTAGGCGTTACTTTGCGGAGGTCCATAATACAAAACTATGGAAAATATTATTTGCATTCATACTCTAGGGCTAGTAATAGGTAAGAAGGGATTTCATAGTTTGTATACTTACTCACATAATGAGTAATGGGGAACCTGCAAAATACTAACGCGACGCCTTTTTATACGCAACACATATTCCAATATTGTTGCACAACAGTGATGTAAACAAAAACAATTTCAAAACATTAAAAACAATTATCATTCTCCTGCCCTTTTCCCACTCTAAGTGGGATCGGTGCATGTACTAACCATGTTGTTACATGATTTGGCTAGGTATTTTACGTCTAGCCTGACGTCAACTTACATCAGTCGCCTTTTAAGACACCTTTCTCTGAGCGTGGTTTATTCTACTTAACCGGATACCACGCGGCGGGCCAACTTACCTTAGTCGCCTTTTACTATACCTCAATAAAAGTGAGGGTATCTATTCTACCAGAACTCTCGTATGAGACTCCTAATACTAAAATTGTGTAGACAGTGGAGGGCTAATAGTATGACCATTAGTTAATACCAATGTTCATACTATAAGTCCTCCACTACACGTTGTCCTAAGTCGTGGTCCAGCCACACAGGAGGCACCCTTTCGACGACGTTCCCCGACGCCAGTAGAGCTTCTGCGCTCTACTCTCCGCATTTTGCAACTTCGACTATGCTTCTGCGCTCGCCCGTCCCGCCCGGTGATGCTGTAAAACCCGTTAGGGCTAACAGCATATAGTCAATTCGGAAAAAAAAGATATATATTAAATGCTTCTTGTATTACAAGGGTTATAATAAACAACCTGGAGGGTACAGGGGGGGGGGGGGTGGTTCTCGAAAGATACCCGGTGAATAATAAGGCAATAAAGGCCAACCACTTACCTGAGCAATATACTGCCGACCGGGGAAATAATTGCGAAGAAAAAAATATTCTTAAGCGTGCGGTGTTTCTTGTGACGGCTTGACGGCTTTGGCGAGTTATGTTACGACTGAACATAACTAGCCAAAACATGTAACAACATGTTTAAAACATGTTTATGCTGACCCCACTTGGAGTGGAATATAGGCAGGAGAATGATGAATGATGATTTTTACAAATGAGTGTGTGTTTATAAAGTCTTTGTTCCAACAGCTTTATATGATACTTGATTGTTTGTACGAAATTTTCTTAAAATTCTACGGTCCTAGAGACAATAAAAGTCGTAGATTTTTGTGTTTGACTCTATTAAATATTATACCTATTACTCAAATTCAAATTCGAAATTAAAAATTAAATTCAAACAAAACTTCTGAACAAGTGCTTTTGAATCGTCAATTCTAATGCTCGTTCGGAAAGCTGTTCCTTCCGAGAAGAGGCAGCAAGAAACTCGGCGGTTGCTCTTTTCAACATAATACTTATTATGTTTCTACTGTACTTAGTTACAGTAAGTCCTTACTATCTTGTACAAGGTTGGACAGTAGCTATATCCACGCATTCTTATTGTCTAAATAATCCTCAACGATATAGTAGGCTTTTTTTATCAGCCTCTCTTTAATAGTGTTATTAAACTACTGTAATGGCAAAGCTAAAATTGATTGCGGAATTTTATTAAAGAATCTTATACCCACAAACAAATTTCGTACCTTTGCAAGGCACAAAGCAAGAGCTGCAAGTTTAAGTTTAAGGAAACAGGTATTCTTACATTTGCTTCACAGTATATTTTAAGCAATTTAATTTATGTACATAAAAATATAAAGAACTAGTGGCCCGCTCCGGCTTCGCACGGGTATAAAATATATAGCCTATGTCACTCAGTAAAAAAAATTATTAAGATCTATCCAGCAGTTTTGTTTTATTTATTACTGCCCGTGGTCCACACGCGTCAAATTTGGAGTAAAACAATTCCTCTGGGGTGCCAAAGTGGTCGGCCTCCTCGTGGCACACCCTGGGCAAGCTTAGTCTTGGCGAACGGACCACTGTGGGGTGGCCAATCCAGTTGTCCTTCTGATTAGCAGAGGCCAATCTGGACAGGCTGGGGACTTGTTCCTAATGAGCGACGGTCAGGTTGGGCTTACTCTAAGTCTAGCTGGACATGGTTACGGCCACCGTCGGCGAAACCCGGAAGCACAGCAATGAGAACGGGGACCTTCGGGTTGCGAGGAAGAAAACCTCTATACAAAATTACCCGGTGGGGGCGGAAACGCCCACCAAGGCGTTGTGGCCCCTACTTGGGGCGCGGTCTCTCCCTGTTGACCGTGACATAACAAACACGGTGGACAGGGAGCGACCGTGGGCAGCGATGGCCTCCCTTTGTTCTGTGGAGGGGGGTGAAGGGAGGCGGCGGAGCGGTTCCACGAACTGTTGTTCTGGATCCAATCTGCTGCTGGTGAGTCCAGGTGTTAGGGACTCGCCCAAGCCCATCGTCTGCCGCCCTAACTGGGGACCTTCGGGTGTTCCGATTGAGGTATATCGGACACCTGGCTTACAGGTCCCCGAGGCGGTCGGGGCATCTGGTGCTACCGATGCACCGGTTAGCGGAGGGGGGCTTCTCTTTTGAGGGGCCCCTACCCGAAGAAGGTGTTTGTTCTCTGGGATCAGAGCTGTTGGCGGGATGGGGGCAATATGTACAATGATACCCTGTCCTTGCCATCGGTAGCGTGGTGGAGCACACAGGTCGTTTTAGTCGGTGCGAGTCCGACATAACTGCCGCCTGTCCCCGTCGGGCGGCGGTACCCATAAGGAGCTTTTTTCTGTATAAAAAAAAAACAATTCCCCCTTTCCCTATACCATGAAGATTCCCTGCTTGCTGTCTTTGGAATATCTAAATTCATATACTTACATTTTTACATTACATTACATTTTTACTTATTTACTTTTACATTTTCCCTGAGTATTTTATTTTTACAATGAATTACAGAATGTCTTTATATACAACATTCACAGCTTTTTTCTCATAAAGAAAGAATCTTCATTACACAATACAAACATGTTTTCTTTAGAGGTTACTCTTGATAAAGCGACATATAGTTGGTCATGTGAAAAAAAACCCGTCCAATCGCAGCTAAATACGAAGTGCTATAAGACAAAGCGCGCAATCGTTATACCCTGCATTTTAAATCTGTAATATCTTCGAATATGTTCATTTAAATTACAAATGAAGAAGAAAATGTCAAAAAAATGCTATTGTGGGTCCCTAAAAGATAGACATAATATGTATACCATCGCGGAGTTTTTTGTAGACTTTTTCAAGATGTACAAATACTTAGTACATTATTTTGACAAATATTGTAGGGTTCGGCCTGCGTTTCCAATGTAAACGGAAAATAATTGTAATTATTTACGACATCACATTGGAAACCTCAAAAATTATAGTATTTCTTTACTCCATATTGAATGTTTATAATAAAAGTTTATAATATGTTAGATTATACATATAAAACAAAAGTAATAATAAAATTATTTTGCTATAATCTTTATTATTACTTTTGTATTATGGATCTCCGCAAAGTAACGCCTAATTCTATAAATTATTTATACATATAAACCTTTCTCTTCAATCATTCTATTGAAAATCCGCATCAAAATCTGTTGCGTAGTTTTAAAGATTTAAGCATACAAAGGGATATAGGGTCATAGGAACAGACAGAGAAAGTGACTTTGTTTTATACTATTTAGTGACGTTTAGCTATTATAACTAACGACGATATTTCTCCTTTATTCTTATGCAATAATAAAAATCAATTTTCCCACAGTCAACTCATTTACTCTTTCTCAAAAACTACTCAATGACACATATGACAGCCACAATGCTTTTTCATATTTATGACTAACTCTGAAGGAGGTTGTATTAAAAACATGTTTTAACAGTCGACCATCCTGACAACATTTGCGATCCCGCAAATCTCATAAGCTGACTTCTGGGAATGAATCTACCACTGATTCGGAATGCTGATTGTACTGAGAAGAATCGGCAAGAAACTCAAGACTTGCTCTTTTAATCTGTAAAAAAAAAATCATTTCACACCTTAAGCTCACCCTCAATCACTGTCATGGCATAACACAGCTCAATAAGTGGCAACCAACTCAGCAGATACACACGTAAACAGACTCGCAAATGATAACGCTCAAAGAACAATCACCACATCTAGGCAGAGTCTAGCTGACAGTCGTTGCAGATGGCCACAATCTAGAAAACAATCATTACAACTGTAACAAATCCAGAGAATAATCGTCATTCTAGCTGACAGTTCTATCGAACAATAGTCACGGGCGCGTCTATGGCCTCACATAGCTCATCGTCACGTTGATCTTACAGAGTTAATAAACCGAATACCAATTACCATCATAATATCATCATAATAATCTCTCCAATAAAAACTCCATTTTTTATTCCATAGCATCGCATATCGCAACTATCTCTCAAATTATACGAAATTCGCACTCTCCGTGTTGTCTCAAGATATTGATCGTCATTTGTCTTTTCTTTAAACTCTTTAAATTTCCAGATATTCCTTTTGTCCGCTCTATTTGTGAGTTTAGGTTACATCCTCTTCTGAATATAATAAACGACGATATTTCTCCTTTGTACTTATTATATTATTATACTTATTCAATAAATAAAAACAGTTTTCCCAGAGTCACCCATTTACTCTTTCTCAACAACTTAATGACACATATGACAGCCACAATACTTTTTCATATTAATGACCAACTCTATGAAGGAGGTTGTATTATATTAAAAACATGTTGATAATTGTCAAATATTTTACCATACTTCACCAAAGAAAAATTACGTTTAGCCGTCATCTATGTTTTGTATTCCACTGACATTTGCGTTTTGTTATTCAACGTCATAGTCGTTCTTGTAATACCACGATTTATAGTGACTTGACGGGATAAAATAAATGCGGTCGAACGGGATAAAAGGTATCCTATGTCCGTCTCCTGGTTCTAAGTAACCTCTACACCAATTTTCGGCCGAATTGGTTCATCCGTTCTTGAGTTATAAATAGTGTAACTTAGACCAACTTTCTTTTATATATATAGATTATAGAACGATAGGTGATGTATACAATAGACAAAGCAGGAACCGACATAAGCTTGCGCCTCCTGCTTTGCGCCTTGCAAAAGTGCGTAACTCGTTTGTGGGTTTTGGTATAAGATTCTATAATAAAATTCCGCAATCAATTTCAGCACTGCCATTACAGCAGTTTAAAAACACTGTTAAAAAGAGGCTGATACAGAAAGCCTACTATACTCTTGAAGATTATTTAGAAGATAAGAATGTGTGGAAATAGCTCTCTTTTAACCTGTACAAGACAGTAACGACTTAATGTAAATAATATTAAGAATTATATTTTTAAAAGAGCAACCGCTAAGTCTCTTGCTGGCTCTTCTCGGTAGGAACAGCTTTCCGAACCAGCAGTAGAGTTGACGATTCAAAAGCACTTGTTTACAAGTTTATTTGAATAAAGAATAATTTGAATTTGAATATGAATTTATGTAGGTGCCTGCGGGCCCCTACTTTTTGCGAAACCATTGCAAAGCGGGGTAAATCTCAAAATCTATTTAAAAAAAACTCCATCCATTGACTGTATATACTCATTCGATGACATCATAGAACGAAGTTATTAGTATAATTAATGAACTACTATTTTACCTTTATACGCATAGCCATTTTGACTCAGCGGATGTTATGAGAAGATTACCCTATAAGAACAGTATAAATAAGATATGAACTTTGACTTTAGTATGGGGTGTGATGCATGCGCGTAAATCAATTGACGTACTTGTAGATCCTGTGACGTCATACTCGAGAATGTAATAAACACCTACGGAATCCATTATCAGTTTTATAGGGAAATTACCTTAAGGAATATTATGTGAATCTAAATCTGAATGAAACTTGATTTACCTTAAATCCAAATTTTAAAACTTAGGAGTTTGTCCTAAATTTTGTAAATTTTAGTATGTAGCAAGATAGTCTAGCTAATTGCAAGCGTAATCAGCAATCAGCAAACTGTAATAGCCCAGCGGTAACACCGGGCGACTCTTTCGAGGAGGTCAAGGGTTCATTCCCGGGCAGATACCAATGAGTTTTTCTGTGAAAACTTGAGTGTCTAATTGATAATTGCAATTTATCACACGCTTTTCGGTGAAGGAAAACATTGTGAAGAAACCTGCATATCTCTAGATAATTCTGGAGATATGTGTAATCTACCAATCCGCACTGAAGTAGCATGGTAGGTCTTAGCTCCAAACCTTCTCTCCAAAACGAAGAAAAGAGGCCTATTTCCAGAAGTGGGAGAGCAACAGACCGCTATTTATAGCATGCAAGCCAAAGTAAAAAGGTTTGTATCATAATTCTTCCAGAATAAAGTTCACATTTAAAAACTGAACAAGTCAAGTTAAAAAGGCTTGTTCCTACTGTGTATTGTTGAGGAGTCTCTCGTCTGGAGCCGATCCTGGCAGGAACATCAGGTCATGCTTATCATTAACATGCATTATCATCGGGACTGGACCAGTATGTAAAATTTCAGCTCAATCGGAATCGGAAGCGGGTCAAATTTAGCTTGCAAGATTCTACCTTCTCATACATACATTGCAAGTTGAATAAAAGCTTTTAAAAATGTCCTTCTATTTGCAGAAATAATACGGTTCAAAGCTTTTGAATTGAAAATAAGTTTTGACGCCTTATGCTAATCAATCTTCTTCTTCTTTGTCAACCGATGGACGTCCATTGCTGGACATAGGTCTCTTCATAGGATCTCCATACCATACGATCTTGTGCTGCTTGGACCCAGCGGCTCCCCGCCACCTTTTTGAGGTCGTCAGTCCATCTCGTAGGCGGTCTACCGACACTGCGTTTTCCGGTGCGGGGTCGCCATTCCAACACCTTGAGACCCCAACGCCCATTGGTTCTACGCACTATGTGCCTCGCCCATCGCCACTTCGGCTTCGCGACACGCTGAGCTATGTTGATAACTCCGGTTCTTCTACGGATATCCTCATTTTTTATTTGTTCACGTAGAGATACTCCGAGCATAGCACACTCCAGCGCCCACTGAGCAACTCTGAGCCTTCTTATGAGGCCCATAGTCAGTGACCACGTTTATATATTATAAAACAAATCCCCGAAAAGCTGTCTGTCTGTATGTTATCGATTTTCTCAAAATCTACTGTATATTGAATACTAGTACGTTTAAAAGATATTGCAATACTTCGCAAAGTTTGGGTTGATAGTATATTACGGTTTTATGTTAATTGTGTTGAAGAGGTCGCGGGTTGTAAGAAAACTAAGCGAGTTTTCTTGCAGAGCGGAGCTTTGCGAAACTTTAGTCGCGTAAAAAAGCAAAGATACACTAAAGTAATGTAAAGAATTGTTGATCTACAAAAATTCTACAAAAAACATTACGTTAAGATGAATAGGAGAGGAGCGGCAATAAAATATATTACAAAAACGGAAAATTTTAAAGCATTCCTTGCGTGCGCTAAGTAAACGGTGAATGTTATTGAAAAGTCATGTATTACAAAATTAATCCCCTCTAAAAGTTTTAAATAAAAGTTTGCGACAGCATATGTCTAGCTTTTAAGATTAACCTACTTTAACCATTTTTATGGGTATCAAAATACTATATTTACGGTTTTAAAGTCGCTGGCGATTGCTGTTTATTATTCAGAAAACGTTAAAATACCAATAGCGCCTTAAAAAATAAATACTGCAAACCACGTCTTACACGATACCAGGCGTTATATTTACTTTTTGTTTTTGTATATAAAAATGAACGTTTGTCTGTATGTCCATTATAGAATCCGAAATGTCTTTAGTGAGCGTTATATTCCTAGGTTAAGTTTTTTTCATTGAATAATAGATTTTTTTAATAATTGTCTCATATTATAGATGACTAACTTTTGTTTAGTTTCTCGAATTGTTTGATACAAACAAATTTAAACAGCAAATCTCTCATAGCAAGGAAAATGTAGCAATTGTAACAGGCATTAATACTGGACACTGCCTGTTAAACAGACACCTATCAATCATCATCCTCCTGCCCTTATTCCACTCTAAGTGGAGTCGGCACAACATGTTACAACATGTTGTCATATGATTTGGCTACGTATTTTACGACCGGCCACCTGCCTGACGTCAACTTACCTTAGCCGTATTTTACGACTCCTCGGTAAGAAAGAAGGTGGTCTATTTTACTCAACCTGATACCACACGGTGGGTCAACTTACCTTAGTCGCCTTTTACGACACCTCGGTAAGAAGAGAGGGCGGTACTATTCTATTCAGCCGGATACCACAAAACAGACACCTATCAATAATGAGAATAAATAAAGATGCTGCGTACCCAGTATCGAAAGGAAGAAACAAGTCCTCACATTATGGCCGAGTGCCCTTTGTATTCGCTGGTAAGAAGGGAGATACAAGGTAAGGATGAAATTAAAGTTGAGGACCAAACATATATGTACTTCAGGGATATTATCAGGTTCGTAAGGGCAACGGGTAGATAAGAGCAGGTGACACTGTCTGAACAGAAGTGAAACTCTTGTCCCAGCATGAAATGGGTGGACTAGTCTAGAATAAGCGCTGACCATCTGCCCCATACTAACGGGCCTCTCTCTTAAGCGACATAAATCTTACCAATATCAGCCGCTATACCTAACTTTCGAAGCCCGGGATATCATCCAGAAAACAGTATGGTCATAATTTGGTAAACTAATTTGTCAAACGATTTCAAATTTTTGTACTGTCGTCAATATTTACCTCATAGTGTCAAAAATAAAATAAGGTGTCTGTAATCGGTACTAAAGAAAATTATTTAGTAACGTCTTTACGTAAAACAGTTGATCCAACCACTTATGACAGTTACAGCCGCCCATTGTCCTATTCATCACTAAAACCGTTTTAGAAGTAGGTTAAGTGACGTAACAGAAAGAAGAGCGATTTCAATGGAATTGAGAATTAATTCGTAAAAAAAAATATTGCATCGAATTGCCTGTCGAAAGCATGATTTTAAAATTTTGTGATATTTCAACTTTTTAACGATAAAGAGATTCACTACTAAGTGTGATATTTGGTTGGAATGGACCACCCTCATTTCTTACCGAGGTGTCGTAAAAGGCTACTAAGGTAAGTTAACCTGCCGTATGATATCCGGGCGAATAGAATATACCACCGTCATTTCTTGTTCAGATGTCGTAAAATGCGACTAAAGTAAGTTACCCCGCCGTGGGGTATCCGTCTGAGGAGAAAAGTCCACCCTCATTTCTTACCGAGGTGTCGTAAAAGGCTACTAAGGTAATTTATAGAATTAGGCGTTACTTTGCGGAGATCCATAATACAAAAGTAATAATAAAAATTATTTTGCTATAATCCGCTGAAATTCATCGCGGATAGCAAAATAATTTTATTATTACTTTTGTGCTACTAAGATAAGTTAACCTGCCGTATGGTATCCGGGTGATTAGAATATACCACCATCACTTCTTATTAAGATGTCGTAAAAGGCGACTAAGGTAAGTTAATCCGCCGTGTGGTATCAGGTTGAATAGAATAGACCACCCTCATTTCATTTCTTAGGAAGCTGACTGGTCGTAATACAATTAGCCAAAACATGCAACAGCCAACATGTTTAAAACATGTGGTGCAGACCCCTCTTAAAAGGAGAATAATGATATGATTAGAATTCTAAGGTAAATTTTGCCATTGTTTAAAATGTAAAAGATACTGTCTAAAAGGTTTTACAGCTCAGGTGGAGAAAATCGGACGGCCCCGAAATCAAAAAACTCCGGTTTGCTTACAAATGTCCATTTTTTCTAGTATTTTTTGTAAGAAAAACAAAAATTGGAAGTCAAAGCTCTGTCATCCAGATATTCATAGATAACTAGCTTTTACCCGCAGCTTTGTTTGCCTCGTCTTTTGTCGTACGATAGATTGATAATAGATGGCGCTTTTCACTGTCATCCTATTCTGGTTGAATTAACAGGGTTTCTATTTCTATAGTCTTTATGTTATATCGGTGTATAATAAATAATTGTGGCAAATTTCATCGATGTTAGTTCAACCACTCGCATTTATAATATTAGTGGGGTCTATTTTTCTTTTTTATTTTATTTTTTAAAAACAGATTTTTTATACTTTATGTATTGTTTTATTCTCTTATGTACGTAGTTTAATGTAATTTCTCTGTAAATAAAAGTTTTTTGATTTCATTTGATTAGATAATAGTTATTCATATTTACTCAAAAAGTCTTGCTGCATTCTGAATTCTGCGAATACAGGAGAACCATAAAGTTATCAATATACGTAACTATGACAAACATTAAATGCCTCGGTAATTACCCGTCAAATGCCTTAAATATTGTCATTATGTCAAAATAAAAACAAAGAAATGAGACCGCAAAGCATTGTTGCAAAAATTATATCCGATAATACATTGCAATTTAAACTTTATTTGTCCAATATTAAGTTCAATTTCATATGCGTTAACTTGGAAGAAATTTTCCGCATACGCCACGCACTGTTTCCATAAAAGATTGTTAAAATACACAATTTAATGTCTTATGTTTGTAGGAGACTTGGAGCAGCGGGTTTAATTAAAACATCTTTGCTCGTTAGCGACGATACAATTGAAAGATCAAATTATTTTAATGTGCTATTTAGACTAAAATTGAAAATTTTACACGATGTTTGTAGTTACCCTATAATGAGGGAGAATGCTTCTATTGAGATTTGTATCAATTCGTGCCAATTATATTCTCTATCTATATGTATACTTATTATAAAAGCTCTCTGACTGTATGTGATCGATTTTCAAAAACTAGTTTGAGGATTTTTGTACGGTGTTTACTTAAAGATTCTTTTTTTCCTTCTTCTTTATTTTCTTCTTTCACAATTCTTCCAAAAGGTTTAATTTAAAAGTACGTTACGGTTTTATTTAAATTGTATTGTAGGGGTCGGGCAGTTGTAAAAAACTCGTCTGCTTTATTAAGTAGCGTGCGCTTCGTAAACCAACAGAGATACGATACGGTTATGTACTAAAGAATTAAAGATCTATAAAAATATTACAAAAAAGTCTGCGACAGCATGTCTCTATCTCTAATGGTTAACTCGCAATGACTACTTTCTAAAGTTTCAAACACACTAATTTTCATATGGGAAAGTCTCAGACACAGATATAAAAAATATACTATAATGAAAATAAGATTGAAAGTAAAATCATAGTATTGGGTAAATAAATAAAATAAACATTATTTTATTTATTTGACATAATATCATTATTTCAAAGTGTGACTTGCTAGACAATTATTATCTTTATTTTTGACATATACAATAATGTATAGGTTTAAATTTTTTTGGCATATTTATTTTCAGAAAGACTTGATTTATGCAGACCTTAGATTTAATTATTGATGAAATCAAAATAGAATACTTAAGAACTAACTTTAAAAAAAAACCAAAAAAACAATGGTCTATACGCCTGTAAATAATAATTATAGTGGTACTAGAATTAATATACGGATTTATTGTTAATGTATCTATAATATATCGTTGTTATATCAAATAAATAAATAAATGTGCCACAATGATTATTCTTTGCCCACCGTGGTTCGCGCCATGGTGGAGAGTGAGAAATCGTTGGCAGAGAAGGCCTTCTGCGAGGATATTATTATTCGGAAGAAGGCGGCTGGGCGAATTCGGGAAATCGAGTCCTTGGATCTAATCCGCCGTAGGTGAGCTGGCTACACTCCGAAGTAAGCGAAGTAAAAATGCGATCTGCTCCAGCCGGATCGGACGCCTAGTTCATGTAGATCCTTGAGGTGGTCGACAAATCTGGTGCTATTGATCCATCTTTAAATGGTGGGGAAAATTTTATAGGCTGTTTAAATAGGCCCCGTGCAAGGAGGCTCTAGCGCTGTTCAAGTTTTCAAAAGCTTTATCAAACGTATGCAGTCTCATATGTCTAACGTTTCAACATATGCAATGCAAAAAGACTACAGTATTATTACTGTACTTGTGCTACTTAGGGAGAAATCGTGGGCAGCGATGGCCTCCTTCTGCGAGGATATTATTATTCCGAACAAGGCGGCTAGGTGGACTCGGGGAGTCGAGTCCTTGGATCTAATCCGCCGTAGGTGAGACGGCGACACTCCGAAGTAAGAATGCGACTTACTCCAGCCGGATCGGACGCTCGGTTCGTGTAGATCCCTGTAAGTAGCGGCCTGTTACTATCCCACTGCTAGGAATAGGCCTCTTCTCTCCGTTTTTGGAGAGAAAGATCGGAGATTTGAACTCATTGGTCTGCCCGTGATTTGAACCCATGATCGTCTCTAGAGTCGCACGGTCTCACCGCTGGGCTATCATAGCTTATACGTACTATATAATGTCCAATAATTATTTGTGAAAAAATTAAAATTACATTTAGGTACACACAATTTAGATTAGTCTTTAAAATTTAAATGAGTTAATTTTGTGTAAATAATATTTCATAAAGTTCTACCAACTCTATTTAATAAAAATTAAATGTTCGTATGTTTGTAGTCATAAAATATTATTTGCATTATAATAACGTTATCTGTTGTAAAATATGTACAAAACATTTAGTCTCAATATAACAGTGTTTTTGTAGTTTAAACAATAACAGTTAAGTTCTTAGCATTAATTATCATTACAAAACCAATTCACAGAAAATTTAGTAGTATTTAGTAATGACATAAAACCGAACAACGAACAACAATCAAAACTATGTTAGTCAGTCAAAAGACGATGACCTTAATGTTAAAATGGGTCGATTAGTTTTTGTATTGTAGTACAGATAAGACTATTTCACATAGTTAAGTTACACACAATAAATTTGCACTAAACTCCCACATTGTAAATGAAAAACATTTCCCACAATCATGTCCGGTACATCCAAATCTCTTATAATAATTACATCACATTTTAAATTTCTACATTTCTTCAGACACCATCCAGCGCGATCTTGCGCAAGTGTAATATTTATTTGGCCTACATTTTGATGAATTTAAGTAAAAGTAAGTTACGGCCTGTTACTATCCCACTGCTGAGAATAGGCCTCTTCTCTTCGTTTTTGGAGAGAAGGTTTGGAGCTGAGACCTACCACGTTGCTCCAATGCGGATTGGTAGGTTACACATATCTCCAGAATTCTCTAGTGATATGCAGATTTCCTTACGATGTTTTCGTTCATCGAAAAGCGTGTGATAAATTGCAATTATCAATTAGACACATGAGTTTAACAGAAAAACTAATTGGTGTCTGACTGGGTTTGAATCTATGACCTCTTCTAAAGAATCGCACGGTGTTACCGTTGGTCTACCACAGCTTAGTACAGCTAGCTGCAGCTTAGCAGTAGCACAATAGAAGATCCCTGAGGTGGTTAATAAATCTGGTGCTATTGAAATTTTTATATGCTGTTTAGATGGACCCCGTACAAGAAGGCTGTGACGCTGTTCAAGTTTTCAAAGGCTTTATCAATACGTATGCAGAAATCATATACCTGTCTGTGAACGTTTCAACACATTGCAATGCAAAAAGACTAGGATTACATATATACATAGAAAGTGAAGGTACAAATTCATTTCAAATAGAACACGACTAAACACATCTTTCGAGTTACCGCTACATAATCGCAGTTTCATAAAAAGATAAGTGATATGCAACTGTTAAAATATTTCAACACTGAACCGCGGAAGTTATGGCATGTGATTTAAAAGAAGTCTTCAACTGTAATACTATATTAAGAGTAAAGTAAAGTTATAGGTTGTTTCTAATATACATAGGTTTTAGTAAGAAGAGTTGGAGATTAGACCTTCTACTCTTGACTAGCTACTCTTCCACCTTGTACAAGATAGTAAGTTTTTTTTTGTTGCGGAATAGGCGAGCGCTTGACTGCAATCATGCCTGATGGCAAGCGATGATGCAGCCTAAGATGAAGCGCGCTTGCCTAGAAGATGCCTATTCACTCTAGCTTTTAAAGAGACCCATATAGTATGAAGTGGGAAATATTGATGCCGGGAGAGAATTCCATTCCTTTGCTGTACGCAACAAAAAAGAGGACGCGAAGCGCTCTGTGCGCCTTCGTGGGAGATCGATGATGTAGGGGTGGAAATTCTCCCGGTGCCTTGCGGTGCGATAATAGAAAGGCGATATTTTGAAAACAGCAATCGTCAAGTTTCTTGTTGCCTTTTCTTGGTAGGAGTAGTAACGTCTCAGTAGAGTTTACGATTCTGGGTATAGGCTTCCTCTCTCCGTTTTTGGAGAGAATGATTGGAAAAAAGACCTACCACGCTGTTCCAATGCGGATTGGTAGCTTACACATATCCCTACAGAATTCTTCGCATGCAGTTTCTTCTTGTCCAGGTTTCCTCGCGATGTATTCCTGTACCCAAAAGCGTGTGATAAATTGCAATTATCAATAAGACACATAAGTTTTAATAGAAAAACTCGTTGGCCTGCCGAGGTTTGAACCCATGATCGTCATGGGTTGCCGATCCCCACCCTTGACCTGGATGAGTTTGGCCAAGTTGGCCATTTCTCAGCAGTGTGTCGAATAAAAATTCATAAGCGACCCACTCAAAATCGGTTAAAACCCCATGATCGTCTCTAAAGTAGCACGTACTCAACACTGGGCTATTACAGCTTATACGTTATATATAATGTCAAAAATATATATTATATAAAAAATTTAAAAGTACATTTAGTAAGTAAGTAACGGCCTGTTACTATCCCACTGCTGGCTTTAGGCCTCTTCTCTCAGTTTTTTTTTTGGAGAGAAGGATTGGAGCTAAGAACTACCACGCTGCTCCAATGCGGATTGGTAGGTTACACATATCCCCAGAATTGTCTAGAGATATGCAGGACGCGAAGCGCTCTGTGCGCCTTCGTGGGAGATCGATGATGTAGGGGTGGAAATTCTCCCGGTGCCTTGCGGTGCGATAATAGAAAGGCGATATTTTGAAAACAGCAATCGTCAAGTTTCTTGTTGTTGTTGCTGGGTATAGCCTTCCTTTCTCTGTTTCCGGAGAGAATGATTGGAACAAAGACCTACCACGCTGTTCCAATGCGGATTGGTAGCTTACACATATCCCTATAGAATTCTTCGCATGCTGTATCTTTTTGTCCAGGTTTCCTCACGATGTATTTCTTCACCGAAAAGCGTGTGATAAATTGCAATTATCAATTAGACACATAAGTTTTACTAGAAAACTCATTAGTGTCTGCCCGGGGTTTGGACCCTAGAACTCCTCGAAAGAGGTGCACGGTGTTAACACTGGGCTACCACAGCTAATAAAAGTAAATAAAAGTACATTTAGGTAGACAAAATTTATATATTGCCTTTATTAGTTAAAATGTATGTCTCACATCATCCAAATGAAAATTAAATTACAGAGAATTGCACAAGTACATTAAAATAAAAAAGTACAAAAATCAACGAGATTACAGTTCTCGTATAGATATGATGAAATTATTATTTAGATTTCTCTTATGTAATTTTTATGCTTTCAAGTTATAGTACATAGGTGTTCTGTAAAAGCGATTTTTTTAACGTGTGGTATCCGGCTGAGTAGAAAAGCCCATCCTATTGTTTACCGGGGTGTCGTAAAAGGTGACTAAGGTAAGTTGACCCACCCTGTGGTATACGGTTGAGTAGAATAGACCACTCCCATTTTTTACCGAGGTGTCGTAAAAGGCGACTAAAATAAGTCAATCCGCCGCATGGTATCCAGCTGAGTAGAAAAGACCATATCATTTCTTACTGAGGTGTCGTAAAAGGCGACTAAGATAAGTTGACTCACCGTGTGGTATCCGGTTGAGTAGAATAGACTCTCATTTTTTGCCAATGTGTCGTAAAAGGCGACTAAGATAAGTTGACTCACCGTGTGGTATCCAGTTGAGTAGAATAGACCACCCCCATTTTTTTACCGAGGTGTCGTAAAAAGCGACTAAGGTAAGTCAACTCGCTGTGTGGTATCCGGTTGAGTAGATTGGACTACCCTCTTTCTTACCGAGGTGTTGTAAAAGACGAGTAAGGTAAGTCGACTCACCGTGTGGTATCCGGTTGAGTAGATTAGACCACCCACTTTCTTACCGATTATGCTAAGTTGACCTCAGGTAGGCGGTTGTAAAATACGTAGCCAAACTATGTAACAACTTGTTTACAACAGATTGTGCCGACCCCACTTAGAGTGGGATAAGGGCAGGAGGATGATAATGAGCTTTTTTTTAAATCGTTATTATGCTGTTAGCTTTAACGGAAACGGAAACTCCCTTTCACAAATGGAATTCGTTTTCCATCAATTACGATAGCGGCTAGGCCGTTGAGTTTCTTTGAACAAAAAACCATGAATTTACCACAAATATATATGAATGTTTAAGCTCTTATGGTCGAATAGTCGATCCTAATACACAGATACAAATACTGCACGCTTAGTATTAGAGTGACCTAATTCAAAAGTGGCAAATTGCAATAAAGCGTAGCATAGTGGCTTCAAAACTCATGAGTGTTAACTTGGAGACCATTTAATCACTAAATAATATTTTATAGGCGACTAAGGTAAGTTTACCCGCCCTGTGGTATCCGGCTGAGTAGAACAGATATCCCTCATTTCTTACCGAGGTGTCGTAAAAGGCGACTAAGTTAAGTTGACCCAACGTGTGGTCCAAGTGTGTGATCCCAAGAGCATCCTCATTCTTTACCAAGATGTTGTAATAGGCGTCTAAGGTAAGTTGATGTCAGGCAGGCGGCCGGTCGTAAAATGGCTAGCCACATCATGAGACATGTTTATAAAATGCTGTGCCGATCCCACTCAGAGTAGGATAAGGCAAGGAGAATGATGATGATGAAATAGTTTCAAATCCTATTTGCCAAATTTCAAATATGCAAATCTCAAAAAGCTGCCAATTTTCAGGTTTTTTTAGTTAAGTACAAAATTTAAAACTAACAGCTACAAGATGTCCTAAATAGAGTTTGATAACAGTATTATGAGATAATGCCTATTGCAAAAAGAGCGGGGATTGCTATAAATAAAAAGAAAAAACTTATACAACGATCGGTGAGAGTGACAGCGAACCAAGTCCGATGCACGCGTTCAGTTGCGGACGAGAAAGTAGAAACACGTAAGACAAAATTTGGCGCCATAATCCGCCATTTTAAATTACGTATAAATAATATCGATCAGAAACTGTGTTAAATCGATTATATTTAATAACTATTTTTTTGTGTTAAGTGAATTGTGTGAATCGGTGACTTTCTCCCAACACATGTTTAGCAGGATGTATAACACGCGTAATATCAAGGTAAGGGGAAATTGTTTTTAAAATTCAAGTCTTGTCCTCAGTTAATTGATTATCTATGGCAACACTTTTAAAAAGTTATTAGTCGTTTAAAAATTCGTCATGATGCTCTATTAGGATTTATTTTATAATTTGTTTACAACATCTTCGTATTCTTCAAAACTACATCTTAATTATCTAAGAAAAAACTTTCTAATCCTAAAATTGAATAGAATAATAACTTTCTCATGTGATTTATTGCCTATAATTCTAAATTCGTAAATGCTTATCCGATTTTTATTTGATCTATTGTTGAGGAGGAAAATAACATCCCGAGAAAGTTTGTCAATGAAATATAAAAAGATTAATAAGAAGACTGACATTTATGCAGAACTCTCGGATACCTACGCAGGATGCTAAAAGTAACGGCATGTTACTATCCCACTATCTGCGTTTTTGGAGAGAAGGGTTGGAGCTACCCTATCACGCTGTTGGTAGGTTACACAGATCCCTAGAATTCTCTAGAGATATGCAGGTTTCCTCACGTTTCCTTTACCGAAAAGCATGTGATAAATTGCAATTATGAATAAGTCACACAAGTTTTAAAAACTCCTTGGTGCTTGACCGGGGCTTGAACCCTTGATCGTCTTGAGTTGCACGGTCTTACCGCTGGGCTATCACACACATTTAATTCCTAATAATAATATCTATAGTTCTTAATAATAATAATATATAATAAATAATTTATAGAATTAGGCGTTACTTTGCGGAGATCCATAATACAAAAGTAATAATAAAATTATTTTGCTATAATATTTATTTTGCTATAAGCAAAATAATTTTATTATTACTTTTGTAATATATAATAGATTCTTGCTAGCTCTTCTCGGTAGGAGCAGTTTTTCCAAACAGCAGTAGAGTTGGCGATTCAAAAGCACTTGTTTACAAGTTTACTTTTATAAACAATATTTTGTGCTAAGTTGAGTTGTGTTTAAATGTGAATCAATGTTATAGTTCAATGGGATACTTAATATTATTTTAACCAGTGTTGTTTAAATACAAACTTTGCCTAAACTCTTATCTTTACGGCTTTTAAAAAGCTCTTTTTGTAGTAGAAGCATTTAATATTTTTGTGCTTACACAAAAAAAATATTGTATGTTATATATGTTACTAGTTCAGTGGCCTAAATTTTAGAGTAACTAAATGACTTCAGTTTAAGAAAGACATTGTAGATGATACAAAGCCATTTTAGTTTTTGTTACGTAAATATCGCGTACACGTTACGCTATATTCTTTTATTTGCCGCCATTTCGTTACAGTAGTTCTATTCCGGATTTTTAAACCAGATTAACTTATTATACTAATAGATATTGAGCAACGCCGTGTGGTATCTGCCTGAATAGAATAGTACCACCCTCATTTCTTACCGAGGTGTTGTAAAATACGATAGAGGTAAGTTGACGTCAGGCAGGCGGCCGGTCGAAAAAAAGCAGCCAAATGATGTGACAGCATGTTTATAACATGTTGTGCCGACCCCACTTAGAGTGGGATAAAGGCAGGAAGAAAAGAACTAATAGATATTGAGCTATTGAGCTTAGTAGTAATTTCCAGTTACTAAAGCAATATATAAACAAAATAACACGATTATTTTCAAATTTTAGATTTTGCATGCGATTTTTTCGAGGGGTAACGGTTTTTAATCCCACATTTACATTTACATCACCTATCGTTTTATAATTCTTTATATTTTTATGTACATAAATTATGTACATAAAAATCTATCATCGCATGCGCTGTGGAAACTATTGATTATTTAACAAATGAATTCATGGGCTATTACTAGTCTTTACTAAAATTAAAATTTTAATAGAATAGATTTTTGCTTTTGAGTTGGTTACCTTATACATATACTATATATTAATACATCAAAATCATATGTGAAATTCCAGAAAATATTTAAGTTATTTTGCTATAATCCTCGATAAATGGATATCTGTGTTATGTAATTTATAGAATTAGGCGTTACTTTGCGGAGGTCCATAATACAAAAGTAATGAGAATATTATTTTGCTATAACCCGCCATAAAAAATCGCAAAATTTTCGCGACCCCTCGAAAATTTTTTATCGCGGATTATAGCAAAATAATATTCTCATTACTTTTGTATCTGTGTTTATGCTAAATGCCTAATGTAATATCATTTTATGAGTTATATAAATATTTTATAAGTTCTATGTTCAATAAAGCACCACTACCTTCCTACAAATATTCACTATGGCAATCTCAAAAATAATTTCAGTAATCGAAACATACATAACAAACAGTCAAAGAAATAACGATTTTTTTTTAAATTTCTTTCGTCGGCACAACATGTTCGCACATATCACAAGGCTGGTGACGGTAAGATGACTAATGTAAGTTGACCTGCCGTGTGGTATCCGGCTGAGTAGAGTAGACTAACCTCATTAATACCGAGGTGTCGTAATAGGTGACTAAGTTAAGTTGACCGGCCGTGTGGTATCCGGCTGAGTACAGTAGACTAACCTCATTAATACCGAGGTGTCGTAATAGGTGACTAAGTTAAGTTGACCGGCCGTGTGGTATCCGGCTGAGTACAGTAGACTAACCTCATTAATACCGAGGTGTCGTAATAGGCGACTGAGTTAAGTTGACCTGCCGTGTGGTATGCGGCTGAGTAGAATAGACCACCCTCTTTCTTACCGAGGTGTCGTAAAATACGACAGAGGTAAGTTGACGTCAGGCAGGCGGCCTGTCGTAAAAACGCAGCCAAATCATGTGTCAGCATGTTTATAACATGTTGTGCCGACCCCACTTAGAGTGGGATAAGGGCAGGAAGTTGATGATTTGACATAATATATACTATAGATAGATGACATAATGAACGCATTATTGTATTAACACATCGCAGTGACTGTTACTTTCACGTCGGTTCATCCGTGAATAAGGTTCACAAAGTTCAGCAAGTTACATCTGCTTATATTTTCATGCAATTAATCATTACTAATATTATAAATGCGAACGTCTGTCCGTCTGTAACTCTTTTACGGTTAATTCGTTAGACCAATTTTCATGAAACTTAACACGATTGAAGCTTAAATACCAAGTAATATATCGGATAAAAAAACGTTTTATACTATCGGAAACAGTAAAACAAACGATGTATGTACGATATTAAAGGTATTTTATGTTATTAATATCTGGGTTACCGAGCTTCACTCGGTAATTTTTACCAAAAAAAACTTTAAAAGAAGAAAAAAACAATTATTTAGTTGGGATTGATCCTTGGCACTCACATTTCTCGAGGCTGCCCGCTAACCGAATAAGCTACGTCGACTTGACAGTTAATGGCGAAAATTCAATGCAATATAAATGTTAGTGTTTTTAATGCCCAAAAATAGGGATAAAACAATATTTTTTTTACATAAAACCTAGCTAGATCAATTTTTCTCCCCCAAAACCTCCTACATGCTGAATTTCAGGAAAATCGTTGGTGCCGTTTCCGAGATTCGGGAAATATATATATATATATATATACAAGGTTAACTCATTTAAATATTAAGATAAACATTTCTTTGCTTATAAGCACAATTTTGAATTTTTAAACTAGACTATATGTTGACTGAAAATATGCTCGTAGTTTAGTTCCTTACGACTTTTACTGCGTCAAAGGGTGTGGCGAGCGAAGCGGCATCGTCGAGGATGTCAAATAAGGAGAATAAAATGTAGAAGCTCCACTAAAGTCGTTAAAAGAGGCTTACAGTGTACCTGACCGTATCTATACTAATAAACTAAAATACGAAACTGTGTTCCAATGTCCTTTTCTATCGTTCAAAGGGTACCATAATATAGAAATAGACGAAGCTAGATAGTGGCATTGCCTCCTTTTTATCCAAAAACTTCGCAACCTAAATTAGACTACTCTTTACTCCATTGAGATCGACCTAGATTTGCTGGCATTAGATAATAACTTTTACCCGCAACTTCGTCCTTTGTGGACTGTTGTCGCTTGATAGGTTGATAATAGATAGCGATTTTCAATGTCCGCCTATTCTTGTAGAATTAACAGGATTTATCCCCCAGACATATTGTGCCAAATTTCATCGATATTGGTTAGGCGGATTTTTTGGCAGTTTTGAATGAGACACGGGATTGTTTAAGTAGCTCACTGGCGAGAAACGCCCCACTCGGCCAAACTCATCCAGGTCAAGGGTGGCGGCTTCCGCTATTGGATACTTCCACCGCCACCCTGCCTGTGAAGCAATGAAATTAACACAAAAGTAATAATTAAAATTGCTATAATCCGCGAAGAAGTAAAATAGAAAATATATATAATGCTAAATGTAAGTGGACAATCGGTTATCATACCTGATACATGCAGGATTCGTAAAAACACATGCACAAACCTCCACCACGGCCACCATAATACACAAGCACTATATACGTTCACTATCACAAATTCAACAATCGTTTCGCCCCGCAACCGAAGCATCATCAGGAGGTAGACTCCACGACCAAAATCGCAAAGCGAAAGCGGTTGCAGGGCGAAACGATTGTTGAGTTTGTGATACCTACATACCTATGTTAGTTACTCTTTCACACTTCTCTTTTTTTATAATATTAGTAGGATTAGTCGGAGTAAGACTAGTCCGGCCACGGGTTATTGTGGCTCAGTCTGGCTTCGAATTCTCCTAGAAATAAAACTATACAGTTAAAAAAAAATCCGATCGCTACCAAACCTTACATCATCCGCTGGGTTATTCTAAAGATTGTCTGGGAATTTTATTAAAACTTGTCCAGCCCTTTCAGAGTCTATAAAGGCATACAATACATACAGATAAACTTTTAAGGCTTTTATTCAACTTGCTGTGTATGTGAAGGTGGAATCTTGCAAGTTAAATTTGACCAACTTCACGGTGTCCGATTAAGCTGAAATTTTAAATACTGGTCCAATCTCGATACCAATGCATGTTTATGATAAGCATGATCTGATGCTATAGCCAGGATTGGCTCCAGACGGGGGAACTCCTCAACAGTTAAGAGTAGACATGAAGCTTTGTTAAATTATAATAATATTAGAAGATAAACTTTTAGTTGCTTACAATATACGTCATCCATCCATCCATCAGCCTATCGCAGTCCACTGCTGGACATAGGCCTCCCCATGTCTGCGCCAGACATCCCGGTTCTCCGCAATGCGCATCCACCTGGCCCCGACAACCTTCCTGATGTCGTCGGTCCAGCGAGACGGTGGACGCCCTACGCTGCGTTTGCCAAGACGCGGTCTCCACTCCAGGACTCTTTTGCTTCAACGGCCATCAGTCCTGCGACAGACGTGACCGGCCTACTGCCACTTCAGCTTGCTTATTCTGCTAGCTACGTCGGTTACTCTGGTTCTCTCGCGGATAATCTTATTTCTGATTTTATCTTTGAGAGATACTCCGAGCATAGCTCGCTCCATAGCACGCTGAGCAACTTTAAACTTGTGGACTAGCCCCGCCGTCAGTGTCCACGTCTCGGCGCCATACGTTAACACAGGCAAGACGCATTGGTCAATACAATATATATATATATATATATAGTATACCTATATTCACCTGTCAATCCAATATACTATGAATAGTCACTTAGCTTTCACTTTGCTTCGAGTAATTTCTGAGGTCTCTTATAGAACTTGTTGAGTATTGCATGCAGAAGTTATAATTGCTTCTTAACTTAAGTCTGGACTATACATTTTATATATGTACTAGCAGACTCGGCGAATTGTTGCTGTTGCTCAGTGTAATTTCGATTGCCGTATTTTGGCACGGATTCTTTTTGAGGCAAAATCCTTTATGAGGTTAATAAGTTGACATAGTACATATTGAGGTTCATATAAAACTATTCATACTATTATAAATGTGAAAGGATGTCTGTCTGTTACGCTTTTACGGTTAATACGCTGGCAATATTCAGGAAATTTAGTCATCATTCTCCTACCCTTATCCCACTCTGTGTTAGGGAAAACATGTTATAAACATGTTGTTGCATGATTTAGTTAGGTATTTTACGACCGACAGCCTGCCTGTCGTTAACTTACCTTAGTCACCTTTTACGACACCACGGTAAAAATGAGGGTGATCTTTTCTACTCAGCCGGATACTATGGCGGGTCAATTTACCTTAGTCACCTTTTACGACACCTTGGTAAGAAATGAGGGTTGTCTATTATACTCAGCCGGATATCACACGACGAGTTGACTTACCTTAGTCGCCTTTCACGACACCTCGGTAAGAAATGAGGTTGTTCTATTATACTCAGTCAGATACCAAACGTCTAGTCAAATTATATTAGTTGCGTTTTACGACACTTCGGAAAATAATGAGCGTGTTCTATTCTACTCAGACGGATTAGAACACGCTCATTTTGGATGAGTCACTATTGAAATGCATTGCTAATCAGTTCTGCAGTTTCTGCTATCAGCGAATAAAGAAATAAAATTTATAACCATATTACCCTAAATCCTGTCGAAACACTTGTCTAGACTCATGTCGAAAGACTGTAATAAAGTCGTTTTCATTTTAACTTTGATATATCGGCATTCACATTTTGGCACAATTTACTTAAGTCGCTCTTAACAGTTACCCAATAGTTCATCGCAGTGAATGTATCATATTTATTGATAATTGGTCAATTACTACATTAATAATAATAATATTATATAGAGTGGCACCGATAATACGACATTAAATAAATCCGCAATCATTTAAACGTATAAGACAAATTATATATATATATATATATATATATATATATATATATATATATATATATATATATATATATATATATACAGAGGACAGTAATGCTGGAGTCGGTACGTATTGTGAAGAGGTTCCTTACTCTATAATCCTAACCACTGGGAACTTGTGTACTTTTTCCAATCTCCGTGGTTGTATTTTTTTTATATTTTTTTTGTTTTGTTAGAAAATATTTAAAACTGTAAAGAGATCTATAAATATTCAAAATTAGGCTTAATTAAATTAGATACATTGTAATCCCTCTTTCAATGCTATAAATGACTTCACGCTATAAATTATTTAAAAAATACTATTGTTTTCTTACCCTTCTAGTTATGGGTTATTTTTAACACTCACGAGTTTCACGCTCACGCTACGCTTTAGTGCAGTTTTGACACAAAACAATTTTTTTGAATTCGGTCACTTTAATACTAAGCGATGTATTCCACATATCTATCTGCTGTAACAAGTTTTTTTTTATCGACAGATTTACCCATAACATCATTATATAAGACATAATGCTATAGAAGTAAGCAAATAAAACAATTGCTTAAATATAGTCAACTGTGGCAGTTGTCATCGCATGCCGTTTAAATAAGTTTCCGAGAGCTGTTATGTTTGCTCCATTGAAGTTTCTTATGAAAGGACACAAAAAATTATTGTTATGTAATAATTGTTTGCAGTAAATTATTGAATTCCGCAACGTAGTTACTTTTACTTCAATAAATTATTAATGAACTCTTGTTACTTAACTTATCCTACTTCCTAGTAAATTTAAGGGCGACAATTTGTATGTGTGTGTTTGTATAGCAAGGAAAGATAGAAATAGAAATAAAAATATACTTTATTGTACACTATAGTCCATACAAAAGAAAAATAGTTTGAACATAAAACATTTTTATATACATGATGGTTAAGACATACAATGGGCGGCCTTATCGCTAAAGAACGATTTCTTCCAGGCAACCCAAGATTAAAGGAAAGAAAATTAAGGAGAAAGATCTTGCTGTTTTCGTGATATTTTTTATTGCTGCTCCTCTTCTATTCATCTTAGCGTGGTGTTATATAGTCTATAGCCCTCCTCGATAAATGGACTATTTTACACTCAAATAATTTTTTAAAAACTGTTCCATAAATCCGTTTAGTAGATTTTGGGAAAATTCATCACGTACAGATAGACTGTATTATTATGTAAACATACACGTCACATCGCGTTAAAATCGAATTAAATTTGTATAAGGTTCGACGTTTCGGCAAAGTTGCATCCAACGTGGTCACGAACTGAGTCAGTTCGTATACAAAGGTATTTTACACCTGATACAAAGGTAATTCGATTTTCCCGCCGTGTGGTATCCGGCTGAGTAGAATAGACCAACCTCATTTCTTACCGAGGTGTCGTTAAAGGCGACTAAGGTAAGTTGACCCGCCGTGTGGTATCCGGCAGAGTAGAATGGACCAACCTCATTTCTTACCGAGGTGTCGTTAAAGGCGACTAAGGTAAGTTGACCCGCCGTGTGGTATCCGGCAGAGTAGAATGGACCAACCTCATTTCTTACCGAGGTGCCATAAATGGCACCTAAGGTAAGTCGATCCGTCGTGTGGTATCCGGCAGAGTAGAATAGATCAACTTCATCTCTTATAAAAAACTCAACCTTGAAACAGGCAAAAAGAATCCTAAAAAATTTTTATATAAGGAAATGTATCGCTATAGCCTCTCATAATTATTCTATTAAAAATAAGTAAGTTATATTTTGTCTTTACTGTATGTCATTCCCATTTAACCAAATAACCCTTTAACAAACATGTAGCGGCACTAGAGAGCGCAATTCTAGCGCAATAATTATTAACTCATATGATTAGCGTTAGACTTAAGTACAAACTGTAATAGATAATAAGTGTAATAAACAGATTTAAATTTTTTTAATTTTTTTTTTACCGAGGTGTCGTAAAAGGCGACTAAGGTAAGTTGATCCACCGTGTGGTATCCGGTTGAGTAGAATAGTCCACCCTCTTTCTTACCGAGGTGTCGTAAAATACGACTAAGCTAAGTTGACGTCAGACAGGGGGCCGGTCGTAAAAACACAGCCAAATCATGTTTAGAACATGTTGTGCCGACCCCACTTAGAGTGGGATAAGGGCAGGACGATGATGATGATAAAGGTACTTCGATTTTAACGCGATGTGACCCGTATGTTTATATAATAATGATTATGAATCGCGAAAGTTTAAAATCTACCGATGAGTATAAGATTTTCATCGTCGCCCTTATTTATTGTGACACTCACTTACCACCTATGGCTCCTACTCCCCCCTACATATTACTTTATGGTTTCCAAACATCTAAACTTACAGTGTATATTTGTTATTCAGAGTGGAACTCATAACTGACCGTTAAAAAAAAGACAATTGAATTAATGTATTACTTTGTCGCGGATTATATCAAATTATTACATTGTTTCATTGTTTGCTATCATATTTCCTCATATTCTTACGTATGCTTATTACCGAAAAGTAGCCTTGTGGTATCCGGCTGAGCAGAATAGACCACCCTTATCTCCCACCGAGATACCTTAAAAAGCGATTAAGGTAAGTTGACGCGCCGTGTGGTATCCGACTAAGTAGAACAGACCTTTTTCCAACCGAGGTGTCGCAAAAGGCGACTAAGGTAGGTTGACGTCAAGCATGCGGCCAGTCCTAAAATGAATAGCTATATCATGTGACAAAATGTTTATAACATGTTGCTCTGACCCCACTTAGATTGGGATAAGGGCAGGCAGGTACTTCACTTAATATTAAAATTATATTAGTTATTATATTTAGTAAATTTGAAGCTGTGGTAGCCCAGCGGTAACAACGTGCGACTCTTTCGAGGAGGTCACGGGTTCAAACCCGGGCAGACATCAATGAGTTTTCTGTTAAAACTTTTGTGTCTAATTGATAATTGCAATTTATCACACGCTTTTCGGAAAACATCGTGAGGAAACCTGCATAACTCTAGAGAATTCTGGAGATATGTGTTACCTACCAATCCGCATTGGAGCAGCGTGGTAGGTCTTAACTCCAAACCATCTCTCCAAAAACACAGAGTGAAGAGGCTATTCTCAGCAGTGGGATAGTAACAGGCCGCTACATTACATTATATTTAGTAAATTTAATAATCAGACGATATATATTTATAATAACTTTTATCATTACATAGCAATTTAGCGACAAATCGCCTTGACATTAACAAACTTGAAACCAAGCCCTTTTCTGAACGCGTCCATTAACGGCAACTTTCTTTCATCAAACGAATCCGGTTGCTTATTTTGACGACATTTATTAAAGAAAACGTATATTGTATCAATAATCTTATTTTGAGAGTTATACTTGTTTTAGCGAGTTCGGGAAAATGATGAGGCAACAAAATTTGCGTGTATATTTAGTTACCCACATTATTTATAAGTTTTGTGCCTAATTCATATACCTAAAAAAAACAAGTAGTTAAACTAACTCATACTAGAACGTGTTCCGCAAGTAATCCGTGTAATTGCGTGTATATTTATTTACCCACATTATTTATAAGTTTCGTGCCTAATACATATACTTATACTATACCTAAAACAACCAAGTTGTTAAACTAACCTGCACTAAAACGTGTTTCATAAGTATTAATCGTCAAATAACGTACTAGTACGTGTCTCGCGCTGAAATATCAATTGTCAAAAAAACGTACTAGTACTTGTCCCGCACTCAAGTATTAATTGTTAACAAACGTACTGGTACGTGTCCCGCGCTCAAGAATTAATTGTTCTAGTATCAATCGTCAAAAATCGTACTAGCACGTGTCAAGCGCTTAAGTATCAATCGTCAGAAAACGTACTTGTACGTATCCCGCGTTTCACTAACAATCGTCAGATAACGTGCTAGGCGTTCAATTTGTTAAGGAAAATATGTAAATATATAATGCTAAATGTAGAGTATACTATCCGGTCTCATACCTGATACATGCAGAAATTGTAAAAACGTATAACTACAAACCACCAATAACAACAATAAACAAGCACTACACACATTCACAACCACATTGGAACAATCGTTTCACCTAGTTATCAAAGTATAGACAAATTCGTTAAGCGACGCGGCATTTGTGATTTTTCGCATCTTTTTACGCGGATACTTGAAAATAATCCTGGACCCATGGGTTCAGTAGAGCTGATGTCACAAGATAAGTTAAAATTTCTCAAATTTCTATTTGAGTTAAACATTCCCAAAAGTAATAAGAATATTATTTTACTATAATCCACGATAAATATAATATTTATCGCGGATTATAGTAAAATAATATGCTCATTACTTTTGTATTATGAACCTCCGCAAAGTAACGCCTAATTCTATAAATTATTTAAACATTCTCACTTTGAAACTATTCCCATAGTCTCAAAGTGGGAATGTTTAACTCAAATACGGTCAAGACTAATTATAATACCCGTTCAAAGCCTTGAGAATATAAAACATTTGGTCCAACATTTAGCAAGACTTCGGAAAGTATATTAAAATAAGGCAAAACCTCTATTCCGGTGAATAACAAAAAAGTAACCGTCAAGTTCCGTTTTAACCTCTTTAGGTAACGTAACAACTCGTCTCGCCACTCTTAACACTAGCTTGCATAACATCGTGCTTATTATGACTCTTTGATGTGCTTCTTTCGAAGATTATGTCCAGCGAACCGTTTTAAAAATAATCTTTATATCATTCATTCACTAGACACATGTGCACACAAAGAACAATTAAGAAATCGAAAAATATACAATACTAGCTGACCCGACAGACGTTGTCCGGTTTTAACTATTTAATTAAGTAAGTTTTGTTAAATTTCCGCTTAGCATTAAGCATAAAGTATTTTTTTCATAAGAACCGTATCGTGATGATAGTACCTATTTTTAACTTACATACTACTTGACTTTGACACATCGTAAATGAAAAACGTTAATACTTAAACATTAATAGAACTTAGAAGCAAATTAGAGTCTTTGAGGCATGTGACACGGGATTTTCATACATAAAAATTGGGCTTAAACTGTACTTAATTTTAAAACGATAGTCGACTGTCCAATTTATTGAAATCAGTGTTCTTTATAACAAAAAAAGAATAAGATTATTTCCTTATAATCCGCAATTAAATTAGATTTAAATATTATTTAAATCTTTCGTCATTTATCATTGATATACAAACCATGTATATCAATGTCATTTATTATTATATTCGTATCTATTCCTACCTTTGAGACATTCGTCAGCAATAGATATACTAAATGCTAAGTCATCATTGTCCTGCCCTTATCCCCTCGAGTGGGGTAGTCACAACATGTTTTTCGCTTCTATTCCCACTGTTATTCGTTAAATCTGGCGCTACTCCATTTATATGTATACTTCCCACAATCTGTTCATCACTTTTTTATTACATGTTTACATAAACGATAAAATATTAATTCAGGGTGAGCAAAAATCAATATAATATATAATCGAGTGTATTTTAGCACTAGTTAACATGAGCAAAGTCGCGGAAACCCTCTAGTAATAAAGTAAAAACAAAATTATCGTTCCACAGTCTTCCGCTATCAAGGGCGTCACCGCTTTCCATCGATAATAGTCACACGTCAAACTCAATAAATGTGACAAATGCCAATAATTTGTGACACGGCTGTGGTTCAGAAAGCAAAACGGACTCACTTTCGTTCATACGGTTACGTTATAAGTCGTTGGCCGAGCCAAACCGACTGGTAGGCATAACGGGTAAACGTGTATGCAAAACAAACCCGTTTGATGCTTTATTATTGTCTTATATTTTAACGTGTACATAACAATTGATTTGATATTTGAACTTAGATAAATACACTTAAAGTAGACAAAAATTCTTTAATATATTTATTTGTTTTTGGATATAAAAATCAAGACTAAAAAATGGATGAAAGAAAGTGATGTTATTATAAGGTTTTTCTATTATCATAGGAATGTTAAAAAACGTCGGATATAATTTCATGATTATAATTTGTAAAAAATCAAGACTAAATAAATAAATAAGTGGAACAGAATGCAAAACGAGTACATAGTATGTGGAAATTGAAATTGTTTTTAGGTCATTCTATTACCATAAGAATGTTTAATTAAGTCGTCTTAAGTTATCTGCATCTAATTGTAGTTTTGCTGTTAGAAATATAGTCTTTAATGGGTAGTCAATTATTACAAACCCGTCAAATTTATATAGGAAATTTAGCATGGACTGTTTTGGAATATTAAAGGTTCTGGTACGCTCATCATTATTTTTTATCATAAATAATAGTTCCTCAGCCCATATTTACGTTATTAATGTAAAATAAACACGTGTAAAGTACTTCATATCTTTATTTCTTGCGTTCATACTTTCTGGACATTGTCTTTCTTCACTCTAGCCAAATTCTAGAAGTTTCTGCTCTACCTTACGCTGTACCGCCACTTTCTATCACGTGTCACAGTCAAGCGCAAGTCCGTTACACAATAATGAAAGAGAAAATTTAAATGACCCAACCGTGAACTGGGAACGTAGAGTAAACCACAAGCTAATTAAATTACAATATACACTAAACGTGATACTATAAATTATATCTCTCTGCATCTTATACTCCATTACTCAAAATGGCCCTTTACTAAGGTTCTTTTTGCGGTCGATATCGCTTCATTTGCGCCGGGTTTTTGGAACATGTAGATTACAAACCGGCATGCATTACATCCGACGACAGCATCGGACTATATTCTCAAGGCTTTTGACCATCCAACTCGCCAGTAATTATGGCCAACCTTAAAAAATCAAGATTTTGTCCATTACTTCCAAAAATGTGGCCGTAGTATTCCGGATTTTTGCAGGCAGATGCAAAGGTTATCTATCCTTTTACCTACTTCCTTCATTCCTCTTTACGTTAGTTTCCTTTTGGGCGGTGATTTACTGATACTTCCACCACCATCCGTCCGTTTAGGAATAATATTCACTGTTTGATGCTAAACTACTGCTAAATATAAATGTATACATATATTGTTAACCTATTCTATCTTTTTGCTGACTTTTGCCTTTTGCCCGCTGTCAACTGCTTCGATATCCTAGGAATCCAGATCATTTACCTCCAACACAACATTTCTATAGCAGCAAGTGTTACGTCCGAATTTAAGAAGCACAAATAAATATTGGGGACATTTGTTTTCATAAGATGGGGATTACATAAGTAAGTAAAATTAAAACGAAATGACGTTACTATAAGTTAAAATTCAGCAATTATGAATGAAACATCTCGTTGGCCTTTTGAATTTGGTAGGTAATTTCACATTCTCAAGTTGTGACCTTTTACCGGATCTTCCTTGCAGATTTCTACAAACACATTTGTATTGTATTTTCGCATAAGATTTTTAACTTTTAATAGTCAAATTTTCTTGTTAGACAATTAATATCGAAAATCATTTATTTTATTCACTTCACAGACTTACCTGCTTGCCCTTTATTCCATAAACATTTTATTAACGTATTTAAATAAATATTTAAAAAATTTAGCCATTAAAAGAATAAAACTGTTGGAATAAACGAAGTAGATTCTAAATGTTACAATAAAAATTATGAATCTTTAATATTTAAATGAGTTAATCTTGTATGTGTATATATTACCAGAATCTCGGAAACGGCTCCAACGATTTTCTTGAAATCAAGTTTTGGGGGAGAAAAATTGATCAAGATAAGTTATATTTAAAAAATAATGTCGTTTTATCCCTGTTTTCGGGGTATAAAATATTTTTGAAATTTACGTTGAGTACAATCACAATTTTTCGCTGTCAAACGTAAAGTCATGGTAGTTCATTTGGGGAACGGGCGGTCTATAGATTTAAAAATACTTAGGATGGAGCCCCACCTGCCCTTTTTTAATTTTTCTTTTAAATTTAAAAATTAAAAAAATTACATCATTTTAAAAATTACCGAGCAAGACTCGGTTACCAAGGTACTATATAATGAAAGAATGAATATTTAAAGTAATTCTTTAATTGTTCTTAAAAATTATTAAATAATTCTTTAATCATTTTAGAGGGTTATAGAACATATTGTTTGATTATTTACATTAATTTATATAATTAAATTAAAGACTATAAAATCCTTCAAATATCGTTCTTCATTTATAGTTGTTCAAGACACACTATGTCAACAAAGTTTGATATTAGGAAAATAGAAGCAAACATACAATCATAATGGGCAGGCAAGCGTTCATTTTTTACCATAATTACATATCGGTCACTTCCTTTAACACATTTTTATCGTTACCATACTGATGATATGAAAATTGATGGTTGTTAATATCGTTGCATTATTTCCGTACCATTTCTGGGCCAAACAATGTAACAATAATTGTTAACTATATCTTTTATTTTAAGAAAGCTGGTAGCGTTTCCGTTGAACCTAGCGGTATACACAACTTGTTAAGTCCGCCCGTTCTCCACTGATTATATTACAGCGAAATCAATTACTATTTGTAATAAATTTGTAACAGTTTTTCAGTGCCTCAATATTAGGACAAAAAGCCATCTTTTAAAACAATGAAACCTTGATAGATCGAATCGTTATAAGTAGTATGAGAAGGGGTGCCAAAGTGGTCGGCCTCCTCGTGGCGCACCCTCGGCAAGCTTAGTCTTGGCGAACGGACCACTGTGGGGTGGCTAATCCAGTTGTCCCTCTGATTAGCAGAGAGCAATCTGGACGTACCGGGGACGGAAACAGCTTTCGGCGGGGATGGAGGTAATGTGTATAACGATACCCTGTCCTTGCCATCGGCAGCGTGGTGGAGCACACAGGTCGTTTTAGTCGGTGCGAGTCCGACATAACCGCCGCCTGTCCCCGCCGGGCGGCGTTACCCATAAGGGGTTTTTTCCTGTATAAAAAAAGTAGAATGAGGAAGATTAACGTTTTTGAAAACCTTTAATTGAACTTTAATTGATTGATTGACTCCTATAATTGATTCCAAATACAATTATACCAAAATTTTCTCTAATATTGCTTTAGCGACTTATTTCTGAAATCGTTATATACAGATAGACACGATGACAGACTGCCGCATTAGTATGGATATTAAAAATATGAATATCGTTCAAACGGCAAAGTGAACGTCTTTTGGAAAATTTCCATTCCATATTAGAATGTATGTAGAACAAACTACTGGTTTTGGTCAGATGTTATAATTGACTTACATAAATGCATTCTGAGGAAATGTGAACTTTAAATCATGAATGCATTCACTAAGTCTGTTAGTATAATAATATATTCAGAAATTTAGATGTAGTAATGCGAACTTCGATTTACTAATACACATAACTTATGGGAAAGGAATTGCACATTTCCAAGCCATTAGATTTTTGGTTGTTGCAGCTCCTAAGTAGACCTAGTATTTTGTTAATATTCCTATAGAATATTAACAAAATAATAGGTTGAAACAGAAAATTTTAAAATTGAAATTTTTGTAATTTTTATAAATATACCTAAAATAACTGTTTATCTTACAATCAAACTAGAAATTAGGTAACCTTTATAAAATTTGGTAACCTTTTGAGATATGATAAAAGTTTTATTGTAATATGCTTATTAATTCGGATTTTCAGTTGGTATAGTAACCACTTTATCCACTGATTTACTGAAAAAATACCGATATGAACTACGTAACTTGGTAGATTTTTTTAATAGTTGAAGATGATCAATTAAAAATAGTTAAAAAAGTAAATAGTTAAAAAATCAATTAAATTCAACGTTGGTTTAGTGGCCACACTGAGAACTGGCAGCCGGAAGACTGGACCGCTGTGGTAACTCCGCGCACTTTCGCTTTTCACTGCCAAGGCTCGTAAGTTGCGGGATGTTGGCTAACCTGTTGGGTGCATTGCATAAAGAAATTATCGGTTGGATTTTCAAAAATAATCTGTGATTATAATATTAGTATATGGTACTTTTTGAAACGTAATATGTTTTGCCAAATGGCAAATATTTATTTCACAACAGAATTCCCACTTTATAAAGTGTTGAACTTTATAAAGTTTAAAATATAACACGATGTTTATACGATATAAATAAATATAATAAAAATATATATATATATATATTACGATAGTAAAGTGCACGTTAAGATCAACAAACTTGAAACAATATCTTTTATAGAATTTCCGTAAAATGGAGATTTTTATGTACAGCAATAGAATATGTTACAACCTAACGGACATAACGTGTTATATAGATATAATACTATGGAATTAAGAATAGTAAACCGCATTTCCAGATCAACAAACTTGAAACAATATCTTTTACAGGACTTCCGGAAATAGGAGATCTTTAAGTACAGCAATAGGTTATGTTTTAACCACACATACATAACGTGTGATATAGATATGAAACTTATACTATGGAACTTAAGAATAGTAAACTGCACTTTAAGATAGCTTGTAACAATATATTTAATAGAATTTCCGGAAACAGGATGTTTCTAAGTACAGCAATAGGTTATGTTACAACACACATACGGAACATGTGATATAGATATAACACTATGGAATTTAAAAATAGTAAACCGCACTTTAAGATTGCAAAAACGTATTTTATAGAAATTCCGGAAACAGGAGACATTTAAGTACAGCAATAGGTTGTGTTACAACCACATATACGTCACGTGTGATATAGATATGATATTATGGAACTTAAGAATAGTAAACCGCATTTCCAGATCAACAAACTTGTAACAATATCTTTTACAGGACTTCCGGAAATAGGAGATCTTTGAGTACAGCAATAGGTTATGTTTTAACCACACATACATAACGTGTGATATAGATATGAAACTTATACTATGGAACTTAAGAATAGTAAACTGCACTTTAAGATAGCTTGTAACAATATATTTAATAGAATTTCCGGGAACAGAATATTTCTAAGTACAGCAATAGGTTATGTTACAGCACACGTACGAAACATGTGATATAGATATAACACTATGGAATTTAAAAATAGTAAACCGCACTTTAAGATTGTAAAAACGTATTTTATAGAAATTCCGGAAACAGGAGACATTTAAGTACAGTAATAGGTTATGTTACAACACACATACGAAACATGTGATAAAGATGACTCTATGGAATTTAAAAATAGTAAACCGCATTTCCGGGTCAATAAACTTCAAACAATATCTTTTATAGGATTTCCGGAAATGGGAGACATTTAAGTTTAAATTACAATCACATGTACGTCACGTTTAATATAGATATTATACTACGGAACTAAACCGGTATTATTTTACGGGGTGTTCAATGGTCTAGAGATCTAAACTTATTTTATATAATAAACAGTATTTCCCGGTATTCTATGACTAGCCAAGCGGAGATTGCCTCGTTAAATCTAACTATAGCATTGGTTTAGTGGAATTTGGCTTGCGGTCATAATGAATTCCTCCACGCATTATGATTACCAAGCATTGTGTAACATAGATGACTGTCCGTGCGTCGTTTTGAAGTTAACTACCATAAATAAGTATTTGTGATATAATATTTGAAAGTATGAAGCAACTAATAAACACAGTTGTTAAGTTGCGAGGAAAATGTTATATCGATGATCCATATTAAAGTAAAGTAACGGAATGTTACTATCCCACTGCTGAATATATTTAAAAATGAAATATTCAAAAATATTACTTTTGCATATTATTGATCTTATTTAAAGCAAGTTGTATTTGTTTTATACTTAATTCCCCTTTAAACTATAAGCCACACCAGTTTTTTTCTGCCGTCCTTAAAAATTGTTGTACCATATATACAAAACTCGTTGGTCGTGTGGCTTTGCGTGGAAATCAGTGTGTCACAAAAGACACAAATGTAATAATTGTGACTTAACCATAAGAGATAGAGACATCCTGTCGTAGAGTTTTTTATAGTTTTTATGTAGATCTACAATTCTCTAGTACATTACTTTAATGTAGCTCGCTTGGTTTATGCGGCGCACGCGACTAAAGCTCCCAGAAGGCGTGTTTTTATACAACATCATTTTTATACAACATACAACACGGCCTTTCAAACACAATTTGCATAAAACCGTAATGTACTGTTAGCCTAAACCTTTCGGAAAAAATGCAAACTTTAAGTGAACCCCGTACAAAATTCCGTTCTGTTAATTTTGAGAAATTCACATACAGACAGACAGCTTTTGGGAATTTGTTTTATAATAAGTATAGATAGATTATGTATTTATCCAAATTTCTCGTTATCTTATACTTTTGCAAATTGTTACAATCGAGCATTGTTTCAAAGTCATTCAACTTGTATTAAAGTCACGATTGCAGACAAATGAAAACATTTTTCTACATAAAGTCATTGAAGTGAACATATTGTTTGAATTTATAACTGTGAAGATGCTTATCGTTCTAATTCTCCACTCATGGACATCTTCTAGAAGGAGACTCATGGACATCTTCCACTATGAAGTTCTAGGCACATTTAAATATAGTAGTTCGCATGACTGTATCCTATTAATATTATAAATGACTGGCTCGTTGGCCCTCGATACCGCGGGTCGCGGGTTCGATTCCCGCCGAAAGCTAACATTTTCTATAAATGAATTTGTAGGCCTTTGAGCCTGGGTGTGTATTTGTATTTAAGTATGTATTTAAAAAATATATAAGTATGTATTCAACAGTCGTCTGTCGCCCATAACACAAGTATTAAGTTACTTTGGGAACAGGCGACCGTGTGTGTAAGTGTCCCATATATTTATAATATATTGTTAAAACAAAGGTTGTGAGTATGAATGTATGTTTGTTACTCTTTTACGATGAATCCGCTGAGCCAATATCGATGAAATTTGGTACAATTATTTCTTATACACCGGGGTAACATATACGCTATAGAAATCCTGTTTATTCTACAAGAATAGAATAACATTAAATAGTGCCATCTATTATTAACCTGTGATAGGTTTATCACCCGACAACAATCCACGCAAACGAAGTTACGGCTAAAAGCTAGGTGTATATACTTGTCTATATTTTATCTGTACCTCTTTGTCAAACGGTTTTCGATGAAGGAAAACATCATGAGAAATCTGCACATATCAAAATTCCTGGGATATATGAAATCTACCAAATTCTCTAAATAAGAAGAGAAGAGGCCCAGCTGTGGGATAGTAAGCTGTTCACTTTAAGTATTGTAAAACGTGGTTAAAACTCTTAGCAGTGTTGTCGCCATTGACTTCCGCTTTATATTTTATAGCAACACAGTCATGAAACAAGAGTATCGCGCCCTTTTTGATTAAAATGGTGACAACACTGTGACGTGTTGTTTCCGGTTGAGTCTTCCTATTGATAAAACGTTTCAGTGACAGTCAGTCTTTGTTCGTCATTCAAGAGAAGTGCATCTCGGAACGGGAATTGTGGTATTTCTATTATATCGTGTTATTGTATATAGTGTGCGCTAACAGCAGATATATCAGGGTATGCTCCAAAAACTCGTGCGCTTTAGACTGAATATCAACATATGCGATTTTTTCTTTTTGTTATTTATTAACCATTTATTATTGATATTGGCGTATTAAAATATTTAATTTGTTATAATTATTATTGTCACATTTTTTTTCATTAACAATACACTTCCAAACTCGCATAATTTTATAATAATCATCATCTTCCTGCCCGTATCCCACTCTAAGTGGGGTCGGCACAACAATAAACATGTTGTCACACGATTCGGCTACGTATTTTACGACCAGCCGCCTTCCTGACGTCAACTTATCTTAGTCGTATTTTACGACGCCTCGATAAAAAAGAGGGTGGTCTATTCTACTCAGCCGGATACCACACGGCGGGTCGACTTACCTTAGTCGCCTTTTACGACACCTCGGTAAGAAAAGAGGGTGGTACTATTCCATTCAGCCGGATGCCACACGGCGTAACTTTATAATAATATAATATGTTAATAAAGTAAATACTTTGACAAATCATTATAATGAAATCATTAATTTAAAAAATACAACTATATTTATAATTAAGTATGTTTACTATAATTGTCTTAAAAAGGCTATGATTTTTTAGAGGGGGATCGATGCTAAAAAGTTATATGAACATGTCGTATATTAAAGTATATTGTTTATATGTTGTTATAGTATTAAATACACCGTATACAAAATTATTTTATCTTTATTTTAATGCCATCTATGATATCACACTGAATTATTTAGAAAAAGAACTAGTATTTCTTGTTCTTCTAAATCATCTTATCTCTTTGACACTAACGAGTTTTGTAGGCACTACGATATGCTTTATTGCAATTTGCTACAAAACATTTTTTTGAATTATGTCACTTTAATACTAAACGTGCGATGTAACCTATATTAGCTGATCCGACAAACGTGTTGCCATATAAATTATTGCTGCGTTCTCCTATTCTTTTAAGCATGATGTTATATGTTATATAAGGCTATAGAAGCCTTCCTCGATAAATGGATTATGATCCATTGAATTGTTTTTTTAAATAAGTAGTTCCTGAGATTCTTCTTCTTCCTGCCCTTATCCCACTCTAAGTGGGGTCGGCACAACATGTTATAAACATGCTGTAATATGATTTGGCTGTGTTTTTACGACCGGCCGCCTGCCTGACGTCAACTTAACTTAGTCGTAATTTACGACACCTCGGTAAGAAGGAGGGTGGTCTATTCTACTAAACCGGATACCACACGGCGGGTCGACTTACCTTAGTCGCCTTTTACGACACCTCGGTAAGAAAAGAGGGTGGAACTATTCTATTCAGCCGGATGCCACATGACGTAACTTTATAATAATATAATATGTTAATAAAGTAAATAATTTGAAAAATCATTATAATGAAATTATTAATTTAAAAAATACAACTAAAAAGGGTTAACTAGGTAATTTACGATACATTATATATATGTTATTTATAATTAAGTATGTTTACTATAATTGTCTTAAAAAGGCTATGATTTTTTAGAGGGGGATCGATGCTAAAAAGTTATATGAACATGTCGTATATTGTTGTTATAGTATTAAAGACACCGTATACAAAATTATTTTACCTTTATTTTGATGCCATCTATGATATCACACTGAATTATTTAGAAAAAGAACTAGAATTCCCTTTTTGTTCTAAATTATCTTATCTTTTTTACACTAACGAGTTTTGTAGGCACTACGATATGCTTTATTGCAATTTGCTACAAAACATTTTTTTGAATAATGTCACTTTAATACTAAACGTGCGATGTAACCTATATTAGCTGATCCGACAAACGTGTTGCCATATAAATTATTGCTGCGCTCTCCTATTCTTTTAAGCATGATATTATATAGTCTATAGCCTTCCTCGATAAATGGCTTATGTTCCATTGAATTTTTTTTTTAAATAACTAGTTCCTGAGATTAGCTTATTAAAACAAACATACAAACTCTCCAGCTTTATATATTACTATAGATTATACAAACTCCGCCAAGCTTTCGATTTCTGTCGAATAAATTACGAAAACGAGTTCACATTGCCATATATACATAGTAAGATATTCTTACCATACTTGTAAACACCTATTTAGTCATAAATTAGGTGCTTTATTTAATTATTTATATATTCCCAGTACATTACGTGTGAAATTATGTTATTGGGTTAAATAGGTGATATAAAAATATCTTTATGATACAAAAAGGTGATATATATGCATTTTATGCTATGAAACCGTGCGATTAATTTTGATTGATATAAAGAAAACGTTATTCAAGCTTAACAATACATGTATAGTAATTATATTTGTGGGGAAATTATACACCTTTATCAAGAAGTAACGATACGTAAATTCGTATTTAAGCTGCGATGTTTTAATTAGATTTTCCAAAAAAAAAAATAAAGATTAGGACCTGGAAGATCAAGCGTAGCTCGGTATTTTTTTTATTAGAAAAAAAGATTGCCAATAACAGGGATTTGATATAGTTAAATATCATTTGGATTTTATTATACATTTTAGCATTTTTTCGGTGCCCAAAAACAGGGGTACAACATTTTTTTTAATGAACCCTAGCCAGATCGATTTTTCCCCCCCAAAAACCCCATACATGCTGAATTTTATGAAAATCGTTGGAGCCGTTTCCTAAATTGAATAGAGAAATATTAAAAACAATATTTATTTTTTGCATCTGATTTTATATAATATATAAGAAAAAAATATCTGGGTGACTGAGCTTCGCTCAGTAATTTTTTACAAAAAAAACTTTAAAAAAAGAAAAAACACTTATTTAGTTGGGATCGATCCTTGGCACTCATATTTTTCGAGGCTGCCCGCTAACCGAATAAGCTACGTCGACTTGACAGTAAATGGCGAAAATTCAATTCAATATAAATTTTAGTGTTTTTAACGCCCAAAATTAGGAATAAAACAATATTTTTTTTACATAAAAATTAGCTAGATCAATTTTTCTCCCTCAAAACCTCCTACATGCTGAATTTCAGAAAAATCGTTGGAGCCGTTTCCGAGATTCGGAAAATATATATATATACAAGATTAACTCATTTAAATATAAAGATAGTGGCTTAATTCTTGCTCCAATGCATACGCATTGGTTTTAATTCCAGTTTAAGACGTGTACGCCTAGTCTCGTACAAATTCCTTAACCCTTTAAGCGTTAATGCGGTTCAAAAACACACCACATTAACTATATCGGTAACTGGTTCGTCTACGAATTTCCTCATGATTTGATCGCGTTGAGGTACTCGAAAATAAACTCGCGCTTGTAGAGTGACTAATTAATTAATTTGAGACTATAAAGGATATTTTTAGGATTATATAATATTTAATGCTGTTGGATATTCGAATAAATAAATAAGTTTTCTTATGAGACCCATAGTCCTTACAAACATTAAATAACTTTTTTTTTATTTGGAAAATGATCAGTTTAAGCTATTTATACATTTCCACATATAAACTACTTAATTAATAGTCCATTCGGATACAATTTGTGAACAAAGTAAGAACAGAAATTAATTATAGAACAAAAAAATACTAAGTATAAAATTCAATAGGTCTTAAAATATTCAACTTTTGCAGGTCTGGATATGCTTGGTCTGCATGGCGACCTCACTGGCCGCTCCCGTGCAGTATCCACTGCAGCTTGACATCATTGACATGGCGGCCATTAGTAGAATGACACCATTGCAGTTAGAGGCGTTGGCTGAAGGATTAGCAGCAGAAGAAATTATGAGGTAGAGTATTTACAAATATACTTCATAAAATTGCCAGATTTTAGCAGCTGGCAGTGATCCTGATTTCGGTTCGTTGGGTAGCAGGTTCAATTTCCGCCGCAGGCCCACTGTTTAGTTACAGGGGCTGTCGATCTTCATTCGTTAAAACTTAATAAAACTGTTTGACTTTGCGTAACTAGAGCTAGACATATGTTGTCGCGGACTTTTATTGAGAAATTTTAGAGGGGAACAGTTTGTAATACATGATTTATGAATAACTATTACCGTTTACTCAGCGCACGCAAGGAAACCTTTAAATTTTGCTATTTTCGGACAACTTGTCTTGATGTTATATAGCCTATAGCCTTCCTCGCTAAATGGATTATCTTACACTGAAAGAATTTTTCAAATCGGACCAGACTACAGGAACTATCCTGAGATTAGCGCGTTCAAACAATCAAACAAACTCTTCAGCTTTATATATTAGTATAGATGTACGTATTAGGACAATCGAATAGGTCAAGAGAACGAATAAGTAAAATAAATCGAAATGGTCGACGTCACTGCTCCAAGCACTTTATAGGGTGGTTAAAATTCAAGGGCCGATGTTGATTTTGAATAAAAAACAAATTATATAGGAAATTATTGTTATTTAGATGATGATTAATGACATGTTAGATGACTAATAAACAATATTTCATTTCCATATCTAGATTCATAAACAACTTCGAGTAGTTGTATTATGTAACACAGTTTTAATGCCAAACATATATTAAGTTGTATAAAAATTCTACTGTATATATTAGAAATCGAGATCAACCAAACTGCGGTGTGGAAAATTAACAAAATCGTCACGGGGCTTGGTCATTTGCATATTTTATATAATTCCACAAACTGTATTTAAACTTGCCCTTACAGAGATTCAAATGAATGTGAAAAATATGTAATGGTAGTCAGCCTGTACAGTTAAGGTTTGTAAAGGGATAAAAGTATTTAATAGCCGTTTAGATTCATAAAATAGTTGAGTTTTAATAATACTGAGAATATGAGAATAAAGATTCGACAACTAAGAGATGTATTTTTAAGTAACTTTAATATGTGCTGTGTGCTTAGTGCAAGTTTTTTTAACCTACTCGATCGCGTTAGCGTGACGTCAATTTGTATGACGCTGCAATAGCGACATCTAGTGACCGCTGTTCTAGCGCCTTAGAAATTGGCGTTACTCTATCTCGTCAGGAGATAACCTTCGATGCAAAGCGATGTGGGTTAGGTTACGAAGCGATTGTCGTAGTGAATATGTGTAGTGTAGTCTTGTGATAAGCGGGAACTAATCCTGCATGTATAAGATATGAGAACAGTTTTATTTTCTACACTTGGCATTACATAGATTTTCTTAACTAACGCAGATTATAGCAAAATATTTAAAAATTAAATATTAAATACAAATTTTGTACAAAAATTAAAGATAAACAGTCACTAGTTCTAGTCAACCGATGTTTTTCATTTTAATAAAACTGTTTTTATTTTCAATAGGACAAAACGGTCGTCAGCCCAAGCGCTGACTACAGCAGTGGCATCCAAGGCCTCATCAGCGTTGCAAAGTAAAGTTGGCCTTCTTGGACAAGCTTCGGCGGGCGCAGCATCTTTAGTGGCGTCAGCGTCGAGCAAAACAGGTCACTCTGCGGACACGGGATACTCTTATGAACCGGTAAATTTTCATATCATTATAGTAAGTAAAAGTAAGTAGCGGCCTGTTTCTGTCCCACTGCTGAGTAAAGGCCTCTTCTCCCTATTTTTGGAGAGAAGGGTTGGAGCTAAGACCTACCACGCTGCTCCAATTCAGATTGGTAGGTTACACATATCTCCAGAATTCTCTAGAGATATGCACGTTTTCCTTTACCGGAAAGCGTGTGATAAATTGCAATTATCAATTAGATACCTAAGTTTTAACAGAAAAACTCATTGGTGTCTGCCTGGGTTTGAACCCGTGACCTCCTTGAAAGAGTCGCACGGTGTTACCGCTGGGCTACCACAGCTTTATAATATCATTATCATCGCTATTTATTATTTAGAATTTAAACGCAAAGTTACGGAACTTGTTTCAGCACCGTAGGAGAAATTATAAAAGAAATGTGTATTTAAAATAATAATATTATTACATCATCATCATCATCCTCCTGCCCTTATCCCACTCTAAGTGAGGTCGGCACAACATGTTATAAACATGTTATCACATGATTTGGCTACGTATTTTATAACCGGCCGCCTGCTTGACGTCAACTTATCATAGCCGTATTTTACGACACCTCGATAAGAAAGAGGGTGGTCTATTCTACTGAACTGGATACTACACGGTGGGTCAACTTACCTTAGTCAACTTTTACGACACCTCGGTAAGAAATGAGGGTAGTACTATTCTATTCAGTCGGATACCACACGGCGGGTCGACTTACCTTAGTCGCCTTTTACGACACCTCGGTAAGAAATGAGGGTGGTACTATTCTATTCAGTCGGATACCACACGGCGGGTCGACTTACCTTAGTCGCCTTTTACGACACCTCGGTAAGAAATGAATGTGGTACTATTCTATTCAGCCGGATACTACACGGCGTAAATTAATAAAATTATTACAATTATTTTAAAGATTAATAAATGTATAATATTATAAGATAAAACTATTGTTAAGTATTACTTTATGACTCTTATTGACATTGAGATTGTCATTATATATGATATATTAATGACATAATTATTGTAAGGTACCTTTAATAATATTGAACACGAATTAATACGAATGAAAATACAATGAGATCTGACCAACATAATATAAGAAATTAAAATGTATCTATTGTTGGTTGTCCAATAAATAAATTATCTTCAATCGACGGATGTAACATAGGTCTGGACGTAGGTCTTTTCATGGGATCTCCACACAATACGATCTTGTTTCGCTTAAATGTAACGGCTTCCCGCGACTCTTTTGAGGTTTTCAGACCACCTCTTAGAGCTCCACTGACGCTGCGTTTTCCGGTGTAGGGTCGTCATTTTAACACCTTAATACCCCAACGCACTTGGAAACGAAAACTGAGTAGCTCCGACGATTTCATAAAATTCATTATTTTGCAGCAAAAATAATGTTTATTTATTCCTGTTTTCGGGCATTGAAAAAAATGCTAAAATGTAGAATTGAAAACAAATCATATATTAAAAGTGAAACGTGTGTGCAACGTAATGCTGTGATATCCCAATGGGTAATGGGTGATGGTCTATATGTAATAAATAAATGGTATATGTAAATTCAGCTTAGTTGCCTTTTACGACACCTCGGTAATAAAACAGGATGGTCTATTCCACTCAGCCGCATACCACATAGCGGATCGATTTACCTTAGTAGCCTTTTACGACACCTCGGTAATAAAACAGGATGGTCTATTCCACTCAGCCGCATACCACACAGCGGTTCGACTACCTTAGTCGCCTTTTACTACACCTCAGTAATAAATGACGGTGGTCTATTTTACTCAGCCGGATACCGGCATGACACTGTTTACTTATACCGTTAAGTTAAATTCACCTATGGGAGAATTGAGTTTCGTTTTGAATTTGTATTTTATTTTTCTTAATTTTATGATAGTTTTGCGGCAGATTTGGTTCTTTTTTTCTTAAGATTACTAAATATGATATTTATATTCGCAGCAAAGTGAAAAGGTGGACTACTGGGGCTTAAAGAAATCCATATTCTACACCCTCTTCCAAGCAGTTAAAGCGATCACTGGCGGAGTAACCATCCTGAAGGGTCAACTTATCAAGGGCGGTGGAGCGTTAGCCGCTAAGTTGGGCAAAGTTATATCATCCAAGGGCGATGCGGTCAGCAATATTGGAAAGAAGATCGTCAGCTCTGCAGCTCTGAGTCCTAAGCCCCATTGTGAGTATTAAAATTATATTTTTTAATAAATTTAAATTTCTTTCACGTCACTTTAAGTCTTAAAATGCGTTCTATTATTTACTTTCACTCTTTCCCGAAGGAAAAATGGCTTTTTTTATTTTAGGTATATGCTAGACCGGTATATAAGCTTCTTCTTAATTTTTTATTTTATACATATTAATTAACTTGTATGTGACTATAACGGATTATCTAGAAATCTGTATATTATGATAATCTTTAATATTTAAATGAGTTAATCTTGTATGTATAAAACTAGCACAAACATGTAACAATATGTTGTGCCGATCCCACTTAGAGTGGGATAAGGGCAGGAATGATAATACTTTTAATTACAAAGTTTCCACGAGAATTGTAAATTGTCGGATATGGCGCAGTGCAATGCGGGTTAGCCTATTGTGCCTCCATCTTTTAATTACAAAGTTTCCACGAGAATTGTAAATTGTCAGATGTGCAACATGGGTTAGCCTATTTTGCCTCTATAACTAAAATACAAGTCTCATCGCTTTTACCTCATATTCAAAAAAGTTATTGATTTCATCCTGTGGAGAATCATCAGGTTTGATCATACAATAGTTAAGGCCGTTGCAGGCTTCGGGAATGACTACATCATAATCAACAGAATTTACTTCCTCTTCAGCGAATATATCCTCAGAAATTCCATCTGTAACGTGTGTAAATTGAGTGTCAAATTAATTTTTAATATTTAAATGACTTAATCTTGTATGTATATATATATATTTTCGGAGTCTCGGAAACGGCTCTAACGATTTTCCTGAAATTCAGCATGTAGGGGGTTTTGGGGGAGACAATCGATCTAGATAAGTTTTATTTTAAAAAATATCGTTTTATCCCTGTTTTCGGGCTCTAAAATTTTTTGAAATTTACGTTGAATACAATCACAATTTTTCGCTGTCAAACGTAGTCATGGTAGTTCATTTAGGGAAGGGGCGGTCTAGGGAGGTGAAAATATCTAGGATCGAGCCCCGCCTGGCCTATTACTTTTAAATTTTTCTTTTAATTTTTTTTACATCATTTTAAAAATTACCGAGCAAAGCTCGTTCACCCAGGTACTGTATATTTAAATTATGAAACAACGAGCGTCATTCTACTTATAAGCTATTGTTCTCAGACACATCCTCTTCAAATTCATTAACAGTCGAAGCATGCTTATGAATTTGCTTCTCTTTATGACTGAACTCAGTTTCAAAAGGCAAACCATTCGCAATTTTAACGGCCATCGTTAAAATTTCGACACTGTTTTACATAACGATTTGTTTTATGTGACGTTCAATACAGGGTAATCCTCAGTTGAGACATCAAAAATTAGTTGATATCGTAGTTATTGGAGTAATCAGTAACTCAAAATACCATCATTGTTATTGTGGTGGTGAATGTGTGCAGTGCTTGTGTATTGTTGTTATCGGTGACGGGCAGTGCGTGAATTTTTACAAATTTTGAATGTATCAGGTATGTGAACGAATAGTACATTTAGCATTCCATATATTTTATTTCGGATTATAGCAAAATAATATTTTCATTAGTTTTGTACATCATGATCATTATCCTGTTCTTAACCCACTCTAAGTGGGGTTCGCACGAAATGTTATAAACATGACACATAATTTGGCTATGTATTTTACTACCGGAGCCTACCTGACATAAACTTATCTTAGTCGTATGTTACGACACACCGGTAAGAAAAAACCGGTGATTTATTCTACTCAATCGGATACCACCAAAATCACAATTGATTATGAACGTAATAATTAATTAATCTTGGTAAAATAAATAAATGAAAAGATGCTACTAATATAATTACTTAAGATAAATATTTATCTTAAGTATTATCGACCTATCGCGACAACAGCCCACGCGAACGAAGTTGCGGTTAAAACCTAAAAATTCTATAATTTATGGTGTTAGTATGGATAATTTGACTGGCCCGTTGGCGCAGTGGGTAGTGATCCTGCCTTCAGCTCCGCGGGTCGCGGGTTCGATTCCCGCCGAGGGCCAAAATTTTCTATAAATGAATTTGTTGGCCTTTGAGCCTGGGTGTATATTTGTATTTAAGTATGTATTTAAAAAAAAGTATATAAGTATATATTCACCAGTTTTCTGTCTACCATAACACAAGTATTAAGTCACTTACTTTGGGGACGGACGAACGTGTGTGTAAGTGTCCCATATATTTTTTTTATATTTTATAATTTTTTCGAATTTCAGCGACGCCCGTATACGGTCCTCCCCCCACTTCCCATATCGAATATGGACCTCCTAGTGCGTATGGAGGCACTGCGCCTGCGCATTTCTCCCACACCGCCCCATCTGGTCCAACAGGATTCGCCGCGCATAAATATCCCTCACATTTGGATGGTAAGAACTCTTCTAATAAATAAGAATAATAATAATAAATATATGGGACACTTTCACACACGGTGTGAAAGTGTCCCATATATTTATTTAGGATTTTATAAAATAAAGATAATATTTTACTAACAAACTGGTCAGCTAGTACTATCCTTTCCTATCAATATTATCAATGCAAAAGTTTGTGAGTATGGATGTATGTTTGTTACTCTTTCACGGCAAATCCTCTGAACTAGTATCGACGAAATTTGGCATAATTATTCCTTATACACCGGAATAACATATAGACTATAGAAATCTTGTTAATTCTACAGGAATAGGATGACACTAAAAACCGCCATCTATTATCAACGCGACAACACTTAACGCGTATATTATCGACCTATTACGTGACAATAGTTCACGCGAACAAAGTCGCAGATAAAGCTAGTATTCTATAAAATAAAGATAATATTTTACTTGCAAATTACCTAAAAGTAAAGTAGCTTTTCGGTGAAGTAAAACATCGTGAGGAAACCTGCATATCTCTAGAGAATCCTAGGGATATGTGAAACCTACCAATCCGCATTGGAACAGCGTGGTACGTCTTAGCTCCAATCCTTCTCTCCAAAAACGGAGAGAGGAGGCCTATGCTCAGCAGTGGGATAGCAACAGGCCATACTTACTTTACCAACCAAATAAATATGACACTTGCACAAGATCGCGCTGGATGTTGACTGAAGAAATGTAGAGATTTAAAATGTGATGTAATTATTATAAGAGATTTGCATGTACCGGACATGATTGTGGGAAATGTCTTTCATTTACAATGTGGGAGTTTAGTGCAAATTTATTGTGTGTAACTTAACTATGTGAAATAGTCTTATCTGTACTACAATACAAAATCTAATCGACCCATTTTGACATTAAGGTCAACGTCTTTTAACTGACTAACATAGTTTTAGTTGTTGTTCGTTGTTCGGTTTTATGTCACTACTAAATACTACTAAATTTGCCATGACTTGGTTTTATAATGATAATTAAAGCTAAGAGTTTAATTGTTATTGTTTAAACTACAAAAACACTGTTATATTGAGACTAAATGTTTTGTACATATTTTACGACAGATAACTGCACGTTAGTATAATGCAAATAACTTTTGAATATTGTTACTACAAACATACGAATAATAATATTTTGTGACTACAAACATACGAATATTGAATTTTTATTAAATAGAGTTGGTATAACTTTATACTCCAAACGAGATTGGTAAAAGGTTGTACCCTAAAGTACATTGGTAGAAGTTTGTACCCCGAAAGACGTTTTAAGCGCAAAATATACCAATAATGCTTTTTCCGTTTGTTTATTAATTATTTTATTTAGGGCAGCTAAGCTATAAAGTTATAGTGACATCATCATTCTTATTTATATATTTCTTTATGGTACATACAAATTATTATAAAAGAGAAAAAACAAGTTAAATAGCACATGTACAAAGGCAGACTTATCCTTAAAAGGGATTTCTTCCAGTTAACCTTCGAGTAACAGAAGGAAAAAGACAAAAAATGAAATACTGGTAATAAAAAAAAGAAAGACAACGAAAAACTATATGCATAGATTAATAATTGCACAGTTATTTTTAATTCGTAAACAAAACTAAACGTAAGTTCAAAATCAAATCATTGTTTATTCAAATACACTCATTAACATGTGCTTTTGAATCTTCAACTCTACTGATGGTTCGGTAAGCTGTTCCTACCGAGAAGAGCCAATAAGAATTTTGGCGATTATTCTTTTTTAAAATATAATACTTATAACTTACATACAATTATAGTTACATTTTCTCACTACTCTCTTTGAAGAGTAGCTATATTCACGCATTTTTATCATTTATGTAATCCTCAAAAGTAGGCTGTCTGTATCAGCCTTCTTTTAATAGTTTTCTGCAACTGCTGTGATGGCAAAGCTTAAATTGATTGCGGAATTTTAATACAGAATCTTAAGGAGAATATAAATAGAAAGTTTCTTAATTTGTAATTCTTTCATAACTGAGGACTTAGATAAACTTGAATATGTATCTAAGTATGACTCAACGAAAATAACAAATATATAAAAACATTATTTCTTTTACTTAACATTCAAAAACAAATAAAACCTCGTGATATTTGTCTGTAATTTGGACGGTGTGTTATGATAATTTATCTTAATGTGCGCGTTATGAAAGTTCACGTAATGATTTCATGAATAAATACATTTCATTTTGAACACCAAACGCCCATTTATTATACGTTTAAGACATTTGTTATCATAATAATCACAAGTATTATGTAATATACAATTAGGTCAAAAGAATCTACGAAAAAAATATAAATATTACTTACTATTCCTCATTATTTGCAAGTCTTTGTTATGGAAATTATCGATTGTATTGTACCGATCAAAATGTTATTTTATTTCTATCTTGTTATGAAGATATACTTTAAATCCGTGTAGTATCCGGCTGAGTAGAAAAGACCACTTTTATTTCTTACCGAGGTGTTGTAAAAGGCGACTCAGCTAAGTCAACCCGCACTGTCGTATCCGTCCGAGTAGAATAGACCACCCTCATTTAAGTTAAGTAAACGTCACTTAGTCGCCTTTTACGACACCTGGGTAAGAAATGAGGGTAGTCTATTCTACTCAGCCGGATATCACACGGCGGTTCAAATTACCTTAGTCGCCTCTTACAACACCTCTGTAATATCAGGGTGGTCTATTCCACTGAACCGGATAGCACGCGTTTCTATTATCTAACATTTTACATCATCTAGTGCGATCAAACAAGTCACCATCGGTCGCAAATTTAATCATAGCCTAAATCCCTTAGTGTATGTCATTAGCATTAGTCGACTTTCTTTTTTATTGGTATTTGATTTTAAGACCTTTACAAGAAAGACTTTCTGTCCCTTCAGGTCACTCCATTTTACCTTAGAATATTACTTGTATCATTTTTATAATTATTGCTCCACCCTTTTTACGCTTACGCTTACGTTATTACGCTCTTCATAGAATAGGACCATTTGAAACCATCCATTTGATAGGACCATAAACAGTGTGATATCGTCAAAGAGCCACGATTCTCATCATTGAAAAAGCGATGCAAGGAGAAGAAGAAACCATCATCTAAACTTACATATAAAGCTGAAGAGTTTGTTTGTATGTTTGATTATTTGAACGCTCTAATCTCAAGAACTACTGGACCGATAAAAAAAAATTGAATTTAAGATATTCGATTTATCGAGAAAGACTATAGGCTATATAACATCATTTAAGGGGAGCAGCAATTAAAAATATTACAAAAAAGCAAAATTTAAGGCTTCCCTTGCGTGTGCTAAGTAAACATGTAAAAGTCATTCTAAAATCATGTATTACAAAAATTTTCCCCTCTAAAAGCTTTCAATAAAAGTCTGCGACATCACATGTCTAGGTTTTAAGGCTAACCCACTTTAACCATGGTTATAAAAATGCTTTAGTACGGTTTTAATCTTTCCACGCGGGCGGAGCCGCTAGCAATTGCTAGTCATTCATAAACTTATTTCTATTCTAAAACCCTCGGTGTACTTTAATAATATAACAGTCAAAATTTGTTTTTAAACTGAACTTATATTTGTCGAAGTAACATTTGATCACAATTTGTCCCAATTTGTCTTCGGGTTAATAACTTGGGCGACAAATAAGGTCTAAAATTCCAAATGCAATCATGAGATTTCTATAAAAACATGTGCTTAATTAATATTTATTTCATTATAAGCTTAAGGTTGAGAAATGATGTAACCCGCATGAGCTCAGATAATTCTTAGGCCATTTGTCATTTCTAGTCCGCATTTCACAGAACGGTTAGGTTAAGCTATAATTATTATCTCTAAAGAGATGACTTAACTATTAGTGCATTTATATCAATAATGTTATATAACTTTATGGAGACCACACTGCTGTGACCTAGATTGCCACCATTAATAATATACTTTCCTCCTTTCACGTCAAAGTCGAGGAAGACCTACAATCCTATCTGAAACACTTATGACGCTGGTGAGTCCAGTGAAAGGGAATCTATGGTCCGGTTTGCACAAGCACAGTTAATATTAGTACGTAATTGGGTTATATAATAAAAGATGAAAGGTGTTTGTTTATACACAAAAAATGTTCCGCTACTATACACAGCCCTGGTTTTTCCAGACACATCATACGCATCGACTGGCCCGTTGGAGCAGAGGGTTGCAACTCTGCCCTCAGAAACCGCCAAACCCGCGCCCTCCACGGGTCGCGGGTTCGGTTCCCGCCGATGGCCAACACTTTCTATAAATAAATTTGTTTTTCTGTCAAATGTAAAGTGGTAGTAGCTCATTTGGGGAACGGACGGTCTAGAGACTATTTTTAACTAGAAAATATTTTTCCATTTTTTTTAAATTTTCTTTTTATATCTGTAGAAAAAATTACAGAGCAAGGCTTGGTCACCCAGGTGCTAAGTTTTTCATAAATAATTTTTAAACTTTTTTCTTAGTCTGAGACTTTTAAATTGCCCCATAAGAATCAATTTCCCACTCTGTGCGAGAATATCTGTTAAATCCACATACTATTGTTTTTTTTTAGACACACACATAGTCATTCGTCCCCAAAGTAAGTAACTTAATACTTGTGTTATGGGAGACAGACAACTGGTGAATATATACTTATATATTTTTTTAATACATACTTAAATACAAATATACACCCAGACTCGAATACCAACAAATTCATTTATAGAAAATGTCGCCGGGAATCGAACCCGTAACCTGCGAAGCTGAAGGCGGGATCACTACCCACTACGCCAACGGGCTAGTCAATATAATTAAGTTTTTCACACCAAGTGCACGCCTCTGGTGTTTGTTGAAATCAGGGAAATATAGATTATCTACTGAAACAACATTGCATCATATAAGGAAGGACTCTGTTTAGAGACAAGCAAATATAGGGTTAGTTGTAAAACATTACGCACATAATGTACTAACTTTCACTGCATGTGCAATCTTCAAACAAAACGATCGTTGAGATTTTCGTAGTGAATGTGTGTAGTGTGCTTTTGGTGGCGGTGTTTTGAGATACATGCGGTAATTAATGCATGAGAACTTTTGCTTCATACACTGAGCATTAGAAACATTTTCTTAACAAACGCGTATTATAGCAAAATAATTGCAGATATCTTTTGTACTATGGAAATCCGCAAAATAGCGCCTAATTCTATACTTCAATTAAATTAAAGTTTATTGCAGTCAATGCGATTAAAACTGCATAATCATCAAGCTTGAGAAACAATGATGACTGGCAAGTTTGATAAGGAATGGACAAAATTACCTCCATATCTCAGAAATTGTAAAATCTTATTTAGATTTTTGAAAACGCCAATCGGTTCTTAAGATAACTAATTGAAGTAGTTGAACTCCTTAAGATCAGTATTTTTTAATGAACCCATAGACATATTTAGTTTATTCATAAAGCTTATTATACTATTGAAGACAATGTTGATTAATTTATAGAATTAGGCGTTACTTTGCGGAGATCCATAATACAAAAGTAATAATAAAATTATTTTGCTATAATCCGCGATGAAGTAAAATAGAAAATATATATAATGCTACATCCGGACAATCCGAAAATCGTAGCGATTTTGTCGTGGAGTCTATCTCCTGATGATGCTTCGGTTGCGAAACGATTGTTGAGTTTGTAATAGTTAACGTATGTACTGCTTGTGTATTGTGGTGGCGGTGGTGGAGGTTTGTGCATGTGTTTTTACGAATCCTACATATATCAGGTACGAAAACCGGATTGTCCTCTCTACATTTAGCTTAACATTATTTTCTATTTTACTTCATCACGGATAATAGCAAAATAATTTCATTATTACTTTTGTATTTTGGATCACCGCAAAGTAACGCCTAATTATATAAATGACTTAAAAATACTCTTTTGACAAGTCTCCATCTTTGTTTATAGTTGACCTGTGGTTCCCTTAAAGCGACATCTTTATGTAACGTCATCCTGTCAAATAAATATGTTCAACGTTTCCATATTACAAAACCCATATGGAAATTTTGTTATGCCAAGCCTTTTAAATTTTGCGAATCGATATTGAACTCGTTTTCGCAGGATGTTACGTTCGCGCTGTTATTGCGTAAACATATTTGGATGTGCGTATTGTTTATTAATAAACTAACTTTTACTCGCGATTTCGTTTGCGGGGTTTAAGTTGATAATAGAAGGCGCTTTTCAATGTCATCCTATTCCTGTAGAATTAACAGGATTTCTTTAGCCTATATGTTAATCCGGTGTATAAGAAACAATTGTGCCAAATTTCATCGATATAGATTCAGCAGATTCACCGTGAAAGAGTAAAAAATATACATGCATACTCCCAAACTTTCGCATGTATAATATTAAGTATGATACAGTTAAAACAAACATATACTTAGTTACTATCCACGCTGAATAGTTATTTGTTAACCTCGGAATCCAGATCAAAACATCACATCGTTTTACCCTTCATTCGTGACGTCAAAACGTCAATCAATCATGACGTATACACAACTCACCACTCACCACTTATAGTGGGATAAGGGCAGGAAGATTCTTGCCCTTATCCCACTATAAGTGGGGTCGGCACAATATGTTATAAACATGTTGTCCAATGATTTGGATACGTATATTACGTCCGGCAGCCTGTCTGACGTGAACTAAACTTAGTTGTATTTTAAGACACCTCTATGTCTATGTCTCTCTAGGTGGTCTATTCTACTCAACCGGATACCAGATGGCGGGTCAACTTAACTTAGTCGCTTTTTAAAACACCTCGGTAATAAACGAGGGTGGTCTATTCTACGAATACCACACGGCGTGTCGACTTACAAACGTTCCTCACAACTTATAATGTTTATTTTTCTTTCATAACAACCTGATATAAATTTTCCGATGATACGATGGCAAAGAGAAATATAGGTGCATCTTTTTATACACAAATAATATCAGCAGGCATCGATACTGTTTATTAAATTTTGGCCCAATTAAATAATTTATATCGCTTTGCGATTTTGGTCGTGGAGTCTATCTCCTGATGATGCTTCGGTTGCGGGGCGAAACGATTGTTGAGTTTGTGAAAGTGAATGTATATAGTGCTTGTGTATTGTGGTGGCGGTGGTGGAGGTTTGTGCATGTGTTTTTACGAATCCTGCATGTATCAGGTATGATAACGGATTGTCCACTTACATTTAGCATTATATATATTTTCTATTTTACTTCTTCGCGGATTATAGCAAAATAATTTTATTATTACTTTTGCCCAATTAAATCTTTCACTGGAGAATATAGAATGAAAAAACCGCTTTTTTTAGTAACAGAGAAAAATACATATTTCATTATGGCGGGTGCTTAAAAAGTTAAGTAGCTACGATCGAATTCGCGAGTTATTACTAAGTTATCTATATTTGTATGCACCAATAACCTACAAAATGTCGTTACGTATTACAAGATAATGTAGATATTCAAGTCGAAATTGTGCCGCGTGACTAGGGCTGCGACCCGTATTATATTATACAGTATCGTATTATATTTTAGTCAATTGTACTATATATTATAGAAAAACAATATAGTACGAAAAATACTATATTTTTATCGCGAATTCTATTGTCGCGCTTTTTCTGAATTAACTGAATGGAATGATGTGAATGGAACGCTCCCGCAGCGCTGAATAGGAAATTTTTGAACGAAACTCATTCATGTACGTACGGGGCTTAGTTAGTTGGTAACACTTACCAACTCCTTTGTCACTGTCTCCTTGTCAACGTCAACGTCACTTTGTCAATTAATGCTACCCGAACGAAAATTGAGGTTATTTTTGACTATTTATTAGCGGTTTAAAATTACAACAATAATTAATTAATAATAATAAATTAATTACTAAATAATAAATAAATTAATTAAGAAAATTAATTAAAATTACAACAAAAACATGGAGAGTGATAATGCTTGCTGCACGCCTCCCAAGAAGAAAGAGAGATAAGGCTTCAAAAAAGCTTATGGAAAAATAAATAATGATTGAAAATAAATGAGTGATTGAAATTAGAAAATGTGTACTATTTTTTCCTGAATTTCTCAAAGTACTATATTTTTTTTTTAGATTTCAAAAAAATATTTTTTTTTTTTTCAAAAAAAAAGGTGGCAACCCTACGTGTGACACGGTCGAGTCGACCGACGCGTGTATTAAAAAGCTATCGGGAATATCTTATGTAACACTTGCCGACCGGAAGAGTTTGTGAAAGGTGTTTAAGAGACATCATTCAAGCAATATTTGAGTGCAAAAAATATGGTCAATTGTAAATCTCCCTTGCGTAATTAGTGTTCCGTATAAAGGAGTTTTTTTATTTATTTATTACCAACTTACATACAAATTTGTCCTATAAGCATTGGTATCCGGGTGATCGCGGGTAATTTTTGTAAAAGTTATAAAAAAATGCAAGTTATAAATATATTGGCGGCTGGTCATAAAATACGTAGCCATGTAATAGCATGTTCATAACATGTTGTGCCGACTCCACTTAGAGAGGATAAGGGCAGAAAGATAATAATAAAAATGACTGGCCCGTTGGCGCAGTGGGTAATGACCCTGCCTACAGCTCCACTGGTCGCGGGTTCGATTCCCGCCGAGAGCCAACATTTTCTATAAATGAATTTGTTGGTCTTCGAGCCTGGGTGTATATTTTTATTTGAGTATTTATTTAAAAATGTATAAGTATATATTCACCAGTTGTCTGTCTACCATAACACAAGTATTAAGTTACTTACTTTGGAGACGGACAACCGTGTGTGTAAGTGTGCCATATATTAATATTATTATTATTATTAACTATTCGTGTGGTATCCAACTGAGTAGAATAGACCACCCTTATTTCTTACCGTGTTGTCGTAAAAGGCAACTAAGGTAAGTTGACCTGCCGTTGTGTATACAGCTGAATTGAATAGACTACCCTCATTTCTTACTTGTATCATAAAAGGCAACTAAGGTAAGTTGACCCTCCGTGTTGTATCCAGCTTAGTAGAATAGACCACCCTCATTACATTCTGAGGAGTCGATTCCGTTCACTGCATTATAATGAATTAAATGCTCTCAATTATGTATCAGTAAAGCAATTTTTTTTAACTATTGTCGAATTAAAAACTTTGCAAGTTAGTTCGCCTACATAAAAAATTAAGCATTTTGTTTAATTTCTATGACAAACAATTTATGTTAATTGTTAATAATATCATAACTAATAAATTAGATTAACCTTTAAATCTGTTTGTCGTGATTCTCGTAATCTCAGAATACCTGTGACAACTTGCATAATAAAGAGATTTATTATGAATGTTGTCACCAGAGTTTCCATTTTGTATCTATGTTTTTTTTATTAATTAAACGCCTGGGGACTCAAATCCTAATTGCCATAACTTAATAATAAGAAAAAAGAAAGATGAAGTACTCATAACAAAAAATAGTTTTTCTTGCTTTATGTTTGGTACATCCAAAGCTAATAGACGAATCAGCTCTGTACGGATACAAAAAAGTAAGCCGGTACCAAAATAAGTGAAAGAGTACAAGATCTTATTTTTACGTTACAACCCTTTGTTATACCTTTTTTTTTTTTTTTTATTATACAGGAAAAAACCCCTTATGGGTACCGCCGCCCGACGGGGACAGGCGGCGGTTATGTCGGACTCGCACCGACTTAAACGACCTGTGTGCTCCACCACGCTGCCAATGGCAAGGACAGGGTATCATTGTACATTTTGCCCCCATCCCGCCGACAGCTCTGATCCCAGAGAATAAACACCTCCAGGTAGGGGCCCCTCGAAAGAGAAACCCCCCTCCGCTAACCGGTGCATCGGGAGCACCAGATGCACCGACCGCCTCGGGGACCTGTAAGCCAGGTGTCCGATGTACCCCGTTCGGAACACCCGAAGGTCCCCAGTTAGGGCGGCAGACGATGGGCTTGGGCGAGTCACTAACACCTGGACTCACCAGCAGCAGATTGGATCCAGAACAACAGTTCGTGGAACCGCTCCGCCGCCTCCCTCCGCCCCCCTCCGCAGAGCTAAAGGAGGCCATCGCTGCCCACGATCGCTCCCTGCCCACCGTGTTTGCTATGTCACGGTCGACAGAGAGAGATCGCGCCCCAAGTAGGGGCCCCAACGCCTTGGTGGGCGTTTCCGCCCCCACCGGGTAATTTTTTATAGAGGTTTTCTTCCTCGCAACCCGAAGGTCCCCGTTCCCATTGCTGGGCTTCCGGGTTTCGCCGACGGTGGCCGTAACCATGTCCAGCCAGACTTAGAGTAAGCCCAACTGGACCCGTCGCTCATTAGGGACTTCACCCCAACCCCCCCGAAGTCCCCGGCCCGTCCAGATTGCCCTCTGCTAATCAGAGGGACAACTGGATTGGCCACCCCTCAGTGGTCCGTTCGCCAAGACTAAGCTTGCCCAGGGTGCGCCACGAGGAGGCCGACCACTTTGGCTCCCCAAAGTTATATGTTATACCATAGGTATATGGTAAAGTTATATGTTATACCAAAGGTATATGTTATACCTAACATATACGCTAACAAACGTTTACAATTAAATATATGAAAATGCTTCTCACAATTATTCCGAAAATATGAACGTCTCACAGATTATTAATCCAAGATTAGGAAAATGTTAATACCGCAAATATTTTAAGTTGTCATGCCAATATCATAGTCTTGACATAACAAAATATACACATATCGTATTTGTCCTCATTTGTTGCACAATTGCAATCTTGTAAGTACTGAACGTTGACGTAATTCATGATCGACTGTTTTTCTGAGACAGGACGGGGAAAACTGAACGGTTTACACGCCGGACTGGTCATTCTGACGCCCATAGGAGACGGTGCGACTAGCGAAACTCACCAATCAACAGGATACACGCCTCTAGAACCACCACCGTCGATTCTAAACACAGTATTCAGTGCTGTCAAAAACGTCTTCTCATCCACCTCACCTATTCATGCAGAGGAGACAACGATCGATCAAGTGCCTCCGCCGCCTCCACCAATCCAACCTTTCAAACCTATGAGCTGGGGCACCGTGAACTCATACGGAGAACCAGCCACAGCTGATAGTTACTACGATTATGATCCAAAACCTGCCTACCCACCATACAACTATGCATCAGCTAAACATTCAGTTGTAAATATAGTTCATAAGCCTGAAGGTCTCACGCCAGCTAAGATCGAAAAAATAAACGCAAATCTAGCGAAAGTGAACAAGTACTTAAATGAGAATCAGAGATCGTCGGAAGTTCGACCAACGTATAATAAGCAATACGCAGAAATGATTAAGAAAGGCGTTGTTTCCTTACTACCCACTCAAGTAGTCAGTGATAATGAGATTGGCGTACTTCCAGCTGAACTACTACCAGATCCTTTAACTACTACAAGTATTAGTACTACAACGTTAGCCCCACCAAAGAATAAGACTGATAATGAAAATAATAGAAGGAAAAAGGACGTTAAATATATTCTACGAGGCAACAGGATCGTCCAAGTGTGACCTATGACTGTTGACTGACAGAGGTATGTTGACAAAGACTTAGACGGACATTTTAAAATTATGATCAATTAACATGCACTATTAAACATAAATGACCGCACATTAATCTCCTTGACATTTACTGCTTTTTAACATGACTTTAGTACGACTGTAAAGAACTCAGTAATGACTTGTAAAATATGGTAATTGTTATTGCTATTAAAACGATACGACCATATGTATGATACGACTAAATATCTAATTCTAAGTAATAGTTGGAATATCGTATTTAACGAAAAAAAAATTATAATTTTTCCAATAAATAAAACAACTGATGTTTCAAAGACCTTTTGACAGAATCTCTTTCGACTGAAATCTTACGTTTTATTTGAATTTCCCAATGCGATTACTTATTAAATTTGCCGAATTTCAACTCAAAATTCATTATGGTACCTCAAAATAGTTGGATAAACTTAAAATAGGCAAGCCTATATCGCGTAAAACATATATTTTTTAATAAAGACAAACAGATCGTTATTTGCACGTATTTTTTTTGCCCTTGTTGTGAGTGAAACTGTTACAGGATCCTAAAAATAATTATTTTTCCTTAAAAGTTATTTCTTTTTACAGAGTTTCCAGTCTACAATGCCGTGATTAACGCAGAGCAGTTGCAACACTACAATGTGTAGTTATTTATATACAAGATCTTAATTTATTTAGTGTACTGATGATTTACCCTTTACCATTAGTTGTACTTTGTATTATAAATGTTAATTGAATTGATACGAAATCTGTACCAAAAATTTTATAAGAACTTATATTTATAATTGGAATAGGCTTTTTTAAGACAATCAGGATTGGTTGATTTAAATCTATGCTATTTTAACTTACATTATTTATCGTTCGAACTTTAATGTTTGCTAAAATTGAAATGCAAACATTGACGTCTGACTGACCATCGTTTTTGTGATACTGACATTTGTCAGCGCCATAATAAGCGTTTTCGTCACCTGTTTAAACTTGCTTTTCATTAAAATAACCATATATTTCAATCAACTACTTCTTGTGGTCTAAATGCCCATTTTTAATATAATTTCCGCATATATTTGCATGCACTTGGAATAAGTGTTCCAAATTAGCAATTCTGTTTTTAATATGTAGTTTTAAGCAAGTCTATGACTTAACAATGTCAAATATTATGTGTATTCTATTTGGAGTTAGCATACAAACGAATTTAACTAAATAATATATATATAATCGTAAATGTTACACTGAACTTTATCTTATAAGATGGAGAACACAAAATTAAAAAATTAAGCATTATGCTCCTTAGTCTTTGACAAAAAAACGAATCTTAGACAAGAAAATAAGCTAAACACCATTATAAGTGAATGATCATTAAAGCATTTTGTTCAACATTATATTAATTTATAAAATTCGTTATCGGTAGCACTAAATCGCACACTCACAAACTAAAAATACTTTTGTTTAAAGAACGGTTTTCATTATTTTATTAGCACTGTACTGTATATAATATTTGTATTTGAAAAGTAACTATGATTATTAATTAGATCTGTTACTAATGCAGTACTAAAAATAGCCATCAAATAATTTTTCTATGTTCTAATCTAAGATAATGTTAAGTATTAGCAATGAAGATGCTATGTATAAAGTACTAAAAGTCGCGTACCATCATGGCACAAATAAGTCATTATTTTTCACAAAAACTTAATCACAAAATGTATAATAATATTATGTATATTGACGTAATAATTAATAAAATCTTTTTTTTACATTACAGTATTAAATTTTTGCTTTTTGTGTCGTCTTGTAAAATAAATAGCGTTAAAACAATAATAATTATTATAATTTATATTTTAATTAAGTTTGATATCTTTGTAAATAAATGATATTATGGGATATGTATTTCTAAATTTTATTTTAAAAATAAACCAACTTTTGAGAAATACATTGTTTCTTACGAATATTATCGATTAATTCGGAAGTCTCTCTGTTCTCATCTGTATTTTGGAATTAGAAACAGAGTAGATGAGGAAGTTACAGATATACTTGTATATGTGTAGTAAGTAAAGAAGAGACTGTTACTCTCCCACAGGTGGGTTAAAAAAGGCCTTTAGGATCTTAGGCCAACAACACACTAGCTTTTCTAATAGATCGTTGTGTGATAATAGATAGCATTGAAATAAGGATTTCAATGTATTGATTTTAAGCGCCGCGTGGTATCCGGCTGAATAGAATAGTACCACCTTCATTTTTTACCGTGGTGTCGTAAAAGGCGACTAAGGTAAGTCGACCCGCCGTGTTGTATCTGGCTGAGTAGAATAGACCAACCTCAGTTCTTACCGTGGTGTCGTAAAAGGCGACTAAAGTAAGTTGACTCACCGTGTCGTATCCGGTTTAGTAGAATAGACCACCCTCTTCTTACCGAGTTGTCGTAAAATATGACTAATGTTAGTTGACGTCAGGGAGACGGCTGGTCGTAAAAACGCAGCCAAATCATGTTTATAGCATGTTGTGCCGACCCCACTTAGAGTGGAATAAAGGCAGGATATAGGATATATATACATATATATATATTTATATATATATATATATATATATATATATATATATATATATATATATATATATATATATATATATATATATATAATGTATTGATTTTAACTAATACTAATTTTGAATTAGGTCAGTTTAATACTAAGATATGTTAATCCAATGTATGTACAAAACTTTAGCGCTTGTCTGTACTGGCGTCACCTATAGTTATGATTCATTACTACGTCATCTGTAGCTAAAGCATTCTAAATAACGCATCTATGTTTCGTAAGATGGCGGTATTCAAACAAAACTTCATAAAATGATTCATAAAACTTCACATTAAGAAAAGCAACAGCTTAGATGATGATCTTGAATAAATTTGACGGCGTTCGAAATATTGATAGAGATTTAAAATGTTACATTGAATGACATCGGTTGTCATTCAGGCGAAGTGTCGTTTCTGTGGCAGCGGGTCGGCCATCTTTTAACTAGGAATTGATGTGAAAAGAGCCAGCGCACCACATCTGCGACAAATCGTCATTTAATAAGAATATTCAGACGAATATTAATTATTGTTTCAGTTTTACTAATTTTCTTAAGTTATTGGGTGATTTACTTTTCTTTGAAGCCAAATAATTATACTTTCTGTCAACTCCTCTTTCAATTTCCCACCCACAAACATAGCCCACAGAGTATGGAGACAACCACTATTCCTAGTGATGGCCATTCTGCTACAAATTAAATGAGTTAATTTTGTATATATACAAATATAATCTGAATTTTGGACACGGCTCCAAAGATTTTCATGAAACAGTATGTAGGGGGTTTCGGGGATAATAAATCGATCTAGCTAGGTTTCAGTTTTTAATAAATATCGTTTTCATCCCTGTCATCCTATCTTTCATCAGGCATTAGGGTTGCCACCCGTACTATATTTTGTATTTTATTTTATTGTATTATTTTATATTGTATTGTAGTATATATTTTGTATATATAAAAAACAATATAGGGCGAAAAATGTATTTTTATTGCTAATTCAATTGTCGCGCTTTTTTTGAATCAACTGTGAATGGAACGCACCGGCAGCACTATATATAGGGATATTTATATAGGGATTATTTGAATGAAACTCATTCATCTATGTACGGTCAAGTTAGTTAGTAACTCTAACTTCTTTGTCATTGTCCAGCGAAAAGTAATAATAAATAATGATTGAAAATAGATGTGTACTATTTTATTTCCTGATTTTCCTAAAAGTACTATATTTTTTTGATTTTAAAAGAAAATTAAAATATAAACAACCGGGTCACATCGCGATAATCCCGTTACCTTTGTATAAGGTTCGACGTTTCGGCAGAGTTGCATCCACCATGCATGCATGTCAGTTCGTGACCACGGTGGATGCAACTCTGCCGAAACGTCGAACCTTATACAAAGGTAACGGGATTATCGCGATGTGACCCGGTTGTTTATATTTTAATTAGTAAGAATCGCGAAAGTTTAAAATCTTTTAAAAGAAAAATACTATTTTTCTCCAAAAAAAGGTGGCAACCCTATCAGGCATTGAAAACTAATAAAATATAAACTGAATATAATGGTTACTTTGGCTAGCATTTGTAAACTTATAATAGCTCAGGGTGGACTGTGGACTGAAGAAGTGAAAAAACTCATCGAGTCCCTGATATCACAAGTTCTTTCTTTATTTTTTATTTTTTTTATTGCGTTTTGATATATCTCTAAAAAATAGCAAGTAGCGTTTGGTCATAATGATAATGTCCGCAGTTTAAAACTTTGACGTTTAAAATTTTAACATTTAGTCACAATCAATAGAAGACCAAAAAAACCTTAGTAGTTTGTAAACTACTAAGGTTTTTTTGAGGTATCATATCATCAGGTATGAGAACAAATAATACACTACATTTTTTTCCTTTTTTTATAGCAAAATAATATTTTCATTACTTTTGAACTTTATGACAATCACATGATCCTCCTCTAACCCAATATTGTGATAATTTATAGAATTAGGCGTTATTTTGCGGAGATCCATAATACAAAAGTAATAATAAAATTATTTTGCTATAATCCGCGAAGAAGTAAAATAGAAAATATATATAATGCTAAATGTAGAGTGGACAATCGGTTATCATACCTGATACATGCAGGAGTCGTAAAAAACACATGCACAAACCTCCACCACCGCCACCATGATACACAAGCACTATATACATTCACTATCATAAACTCAACAATTGTTTCGCCCCGTAACCGAAGCATCATCAGGAGATAGACTCCACGACCAAAATCGCAAAGTTTGTGATAGTGAACGTATATAGTGCTAGTGTATTGTGGTGGCGGTGGTGGAGGTTTGCGCATGTGTTTTTTACGACTCCTGCATGTATCAGGTATGATAACCGATTGTCCACTCTACATTTAGCATTATATATATTTTCTATTTTACTTCATCGCGGATTATAGCAAAATAATTTTATTATTACTTTTGTTTTCCTATATTGTGAATTCAACGTCCTTAAACTTCCAGTGTCATTCCGGAAGTAAAGTCCGACAAAATTGCTTAGATATATTACGGAAGTAAGCAATATTTTACTATTTACTTTTACGCCTAGATTGTTAGGGACTACACCCACTTTCAAACGTGGGTTGTAATCATAAGCAATTGACATTGTAAGCACTGTCGTTCAAAGTGTTCGCATATATTCTCTTATGAACTATATTTCCGCTTACGAACACGATTTCTCCTACTGATGTTCCTGTATGTCATAATTTCTATGTACGTTTTAAAGATATGTCAACTTATTCGGACTGATAGTTCCATACGCTGTTCCTTTGCAGATCAAACAGCGTGCGTTATATGTTAAAAGGCCTAGTTGTCGGTTAAAGGTTGGCAGCGGAATCTCTTCCAGAGATCCTTGATACCCCTTGCTCCGCTGTTGCCCAAACCGGTGCCAGAGCTGGGAATAGGTCAGCTACAGGAATGGTTATTCCACCATCAATCGGTCGCCAGAGCCTCGTTAGTTTATCTGCAGGTGAAGTTGATGCTTGAAAAGACTTATTGGACGAGGTTCCCCCTTACAACCCAGTTATATAATACCAATAATATCAATGTGGCCATCGACAATAAAGAGAGTTATTTTCTATCTCTCTTTTAATGCTTAATTAGTTGAAGATAAGTATATGAGTTTCGTCTTCCCACTCATTATTTATTCCGACACTCTCAAGTACGTCTGCCTATCTGTCCCTTACTGTAGCATAATAACTCTATCTATACTTATCATGAAACATAGTCTCCAAAAGATATCTGTATGTATCGGTTTTCTCATAATCTACTGCACCGATTTTTGTACGGTTTTTACTAAAAGGTGCATTTCTTCCGAAAGGTTCAAGTTACGATACATTACGGTTTTATGTGAATTGTGTTGAAGAGGTCTCGCAGGTGTAAAAAAAACTCGCTGCTGCGAGCTTTAGGGAAATAACAGAGATACACTCAAATAATGTACTAGAGAAACGTAGATCTACAAAAATACTATAAAAAAGTCAGCAACAGCATGGCTCTGCTCAGACAAGCAAAGTTGTTTCTCAAATCGTTTGATACAAGGAAGTCTAAATAGCTGATGTCTCAGAGCAGGGAAAATGTAGCAATTGTAACACGCATTACAACTGGGCACTGCCTGTTAAACAGACACCTGACAATAATGAGAATAACAGAAGATGCTGCGTGCCCAGAGTGTGGAGAAGAAGAAACGAGTCTTCACCTTATGGCTGAGTGCCCTATGTAGTCGCTGGTAAGATGGGAGATACTAGGTAAGGATGAAATTGAAGTTGTGGATCTGACAAATATCTCCTTCAGGGATATTATCAGGTTCGTAAAAACTACGGGTAGAGCAGGTGACACTGTCGGGACAGCAGTGAAACCCTTGTCCCAACATGGGGAAATGGGTGGAATAGTCCGGAATAGGAGCTGACCACCTGCCCCGCACCGACAGGCGTCCCCGAAATTAAATAGATAGATGGAACAGCATGGCTCTATCTCTTATAGTTAACTCACAATAACTACTTTTATGTTCAAATTTTCAATTTAATACTGATTTCCACGCTGGCGAAGCCACAATTATAGCTAGTAAATAATATAGTACATGTTTGTACTGTGACAGTAATGCTGCTATGTACACAGTAAAAATAATTTAAAGTCCAAGTAACCGTGACTTCGCCAAGCGCTTGAAGTGGGGTTGTCATAAAATCTAACGATGACCTATTTCACCCCACACATCAGCTTGACTGGCCTTGACTGCCGACGTTGACTTGCAAAGTATATTTAAAACCTCTATTAAACTTTCTTTTAGTGTTAGTGTTCCAAATTTAAAAATAACAGTGTTTTTTTAATTGTGAATATGATCAGGCGATAATTGTTGCATTCGTATATTTGGCGGCATTAAATATTTTTTTTCAAAATGATTAAGGTAAGATTTTTCCACGGAATGCTTTATGTATTTATACTACACTAGTGATAGCCGTGATTTCATTCGCTCCAACTTCAACATTTAAGTATCCTTACTACGTATTTATTTCCTTTTCCCAAAGCAAGAAATAAATAAGAATTTATACAATTAGGCGTTACTTTGCGGAGATCCATAATACAAAAGTAATAGTAAAATTATTTTGCTATGATTTGGATTATAGCAAAATAATTTTATTATTACTTTTGTAAATAAATAAGAATAAATTTTATTATTTATATAGTATAAATCAATTCATAAATATTTTAAATGTGGGTTTTTTAAGAACATCTAATTATTTTAATTTAAATATTTTTAATTATTAGTTAGACACTAGTAAATAAGAATCCATATTAATATCTACAATCCATATTGATTATATTTAGCAACATTTAAAAAAATCGATCAACAGTACTCGCAGTACTAATATATCACCCTAATTTCTTACCGAGGTGTGGTTAAAGTTTTTTACGACCGGTCGTTTGTCTGACACAACTTACCTTAGTCGCCTTTTAAGACACCTCAGTAAGAAATGAGGGTGGTCTATTCTACTCAGCCGGATACCTCACGGCGAGTCAGCTTACCTTAGTCGCCTTTACGACTCTTCGGTAAGAAATGAGGGTAGTCTATTCTACTCAGCCGGATACCACGCAACTAAACAAACATATACTTATAACTAACTTTATTTCGATATGGAGCTTTTTAGGGTAGAATTAAAAAATTCAAATTTGTTTATAATAATATCGTTGTTACAAATAAATTTGACATGACACATTTGAAAAGACATACTCACTACAAAATATAATACATTACATACAAAGATAATCCTCTTCTTATTTTTATTTCTCAAGCGATGTGCGTTCACTGTTGGTCATAGGCCTTTTGAAAATTTTTCTAACACTATCCTGTGTAAGCGATACAGGTTACAGAAACTCCCCGCGATCTTCTTAAGGTAATCTCTCCACCTTGTAGAGGTCTACCAATCATGCGGTTTTCCGTGCAGAGTCGTTATTAAGGACTCTCATTTCGATTGTGTCGTGACGACCCCATTGTTTGCCGCTTTGTCTTCGCGAAACGCTGGGCTATATCGTTAATTTTGTTTATTCTTCTACTCATTCCTGATTTGATCACGTAGCGATACTTCTAGCATAACTAGCTCCATCAACTTGAGAATCTGACTTTTCTTATTGCGGTTTAGAACCTATAGGACAACCTGCGTTCTGCGTAATAGAAGCACTGATCACAAAAACATTGCGTTTTGAGTCTACAAAACTATCTACGTTCAAAAAACACAAGTACTGATTGCAAAAACATCGCGTCCCTAGAACCTACAAGATAATTTGATCTGATCTGAATCTGATTTGATCACGTAGCGATACTTCAAGGATAAATTGCTCCATCAACTTGCAAATCCGACCTTTCTTATTGCGGTTTAGAACCTATAAGACGACCTGCGTTCCGATTAACAGAAGCACTGATCGCAAAAACATTGCCTTTTGAGCCTACAAGACAACCTACGTTAAAAAAACCACAAGTAATGATCGCAAAACATTGCGGCTTATAACCTACAAAACAATCAGTGTTCTGCAAAACAGAATCAGTGATCGCAAAAACATTGCGTTTTGACTCTATAAGACAACCTACGATAAAAAATACAAGTACTGATCTTTTTGCGATCAGTACTTGTATTTTTTAACATTGCGCATTAAAATTGACAAGACAACTTACGTTCTAAATAACTTCTGATGCCAAAATCGTTGCGATCTAGAGATTACAAGACAGTCGAGTCTTAGTGCCATTCGCGCCTAGATCGGTTTTAATAAGTATATTGCTATATTTAGTAGGTAACTAAATGAGGTCATTCTCAAGTAGAACACAGGGAAATGCATTTTCTTTTCATACGGTTCGTGTGAGGAGAAATATCATACTAACCGGTCCATCTAGATTTCACATCGCATTAACACTGCCCGACTATAAATTGTTAATCGACTTTTATTTAATACTCGTATCACTGAGTTCAACTCTAAACATCCAGAGTTCAAGATGACATCATGTTTTAACATAACATTGTCTTTTAACAAAGTTACTTTATTCTATTAAGGTTTTCTTTTATTTTAAATATTGCTAAACGAATATATCGTTATCTTTTAGATTAAAAGGTACTTTATTCTTTTTATCTTCTTTTGATTAAACGAAAGCTTCTATTTCTTATCCACACACTGAGTGGCCCGTTAGTGCAGTGGACAGTGACCCTGCCTTTAGCGGTTGCGGGTTCGAGTCCGCAACATTTTCTATGAAACAATATTGGTATTCAAGCCTGGGTGTGCATTTGTATTTAAGTATTTATTTAATTATATATTTAGCAGTTATTTGTCACCCATAACACAAGTAAGTGTACCATATTCTCGTATTTATTCCTTATACACAAACTTTTGGAGTGTGTTTAGTTTTTGACTTTTGTATTTTTATATTTGACTTCGTATTTTTCTCAAGCCTAGGCCGGAGTCACAATGGCATTTTTGGAATAACTTATACTAATTTTTTTCTATGCAATACTAAAAGACCAGTTTCTCTTGTAATTAAGTACACGTCTAATATTATTTCAGTTCAAGACATATATCTAAGGATTAGTTTAGTAGAGTTGACGATATAAAAGCGCTTGTTAAAAGTTTATTTGAATAAAGAATATTTTGAATTTGAATTATAGTTTAGGTCCAATTCGCAATTCTTGTGTAGGTTTTGACAATGTATAATTCCTACACGAAGTAAATTGTTGTAAAACTTTTAAAAAAATTCGTCCTGAACTATCCCACTGCTGAGCATACGTCTCCTCGCTCCTTTTTTGGAAGGGTTGGAGTTCAGACTAGGGTGCTCCAATGCGAGTAGGTTACCCTTCTTTTATATTAGACTTATTTAAAACAGGTTGTCTCACGATGTTTTCCTTCACTGATAACACGTATGATAATTTGCAAAAAATCAATTTGCAAAGAGTCACAAGGTCTCACTGAGGCTATAAAAGCATTGTAAGCTTTCGTTTAATTTCTCTCGCAGGAATCGGTAGTGTTAATAAAATAAAATATTATAATGACCCGTGAAAACAGGTTCGCAACTTTTGCATACAATTTCATATGTTTATGTGACGTATTTACATAAAAATGGCGTTTGTGGCCGCAATAACCATAAACAGCGATGGTTACTCGGCAGAAAATTCATCAAGTCAGTAATTTCTCCAGCGGACTCCGCAATTAGACTGAGGAAAACAGTTATCGTTCTGCATTATTTACTGCACGTAACTTATAGAATAGTACGAATAGCTGTGCACCGATTCGCCCGCGTGGATATCATCGTCACAAAATTTATATATCTAAATAAATCCCGATCCCACGGGTGTTCTAGGATAAAAAGTTGCCTATATATTGCTCCACAACCAGCATCAGCAAACACAACATCTTCCAGTAAAAGTTCCATGAAAATTCGGAGAATGTAATATTTAAATCTTTTTAAAAACGGCGCTATCTTATAGTAAAAACTGCAAATCCTATTGGTAGATTTTGAGAAGGTCGATCTCATATAGAAAGACAGCTTTTGAGGACTTTGTTTTATAATATTTATTGATTAAAAGATACATACGTTTTCAGAACGGAAAAAGAACTAATCAAGTTAAGCATTTTAGCACTTTTTTTAACAAGTGGTGCCAACGGCTTCTTTCGCGTCTTTCTTTATGTTAAAATACAATTGGATATGTTTTTCCTTTCCTGATGGAATTCGGTTTTTTTTATTCTATACTAGCTATCCAGCCATATGTTGCCGTAGCTCAATCTGGTTTCTAATTCCCCTCGAAACAGAACTCAACAGTTTAAAAAAATTCTCCGATCGTGTAAACGTTACAGGAATATCCGCTTTATCGTCTTCATCGCACTTGGTGTTCGGAAATTCTTGATGAATAGTAACTTTGTAAATGCTGGAACTATTCTATGCATTCATAAAAAAACGAGACATGGGAGAGATAGATACTGTTCCTAACATCTTAGCTTTAAATAAAATAAAATAAAAAAATTAAAATTGAAATTAAGTAGCTGGCATCCTCACGACCCATATTATTGAGAGAAATATCTATACTTATTATAAAAGAAAGTCCCCAAAACCTGTCTGTCTGTATGTGATCGGTTTTCCTATCCGAAAAAAACTGAACAGATTTTTGTACGATTTCCACTAAACGGTAGTGCAATTCTTCCGAAGGGTTTAAGTTAAAAATACATTAACGGTTTTATGTTAATTGTGTTTAAAAGGTCACGCAGCTTGAAAAAATTTGCCTGTTGGGAGCTTTAGTCGCGTGGACCGCGCAAACCAACAGAGATACACTTAAATAATCTACTAGAGAATAGTAGATCTACAAACATACTACAAAAAAGTCCGCGACAGCATGTCTCTATCTCTTATGGTCAATTCACAATAACTAATTTTAGGTTCGAATTTTCAATTTTATGACTCATTTCCATGATTCCACATGATTTCCACGCGGGCGAAGTTGCTTGCCTGTGCTAGTCTATGAATAAAACAAATTACTGTTGCATGCACCTGATAATAACTTACAACCTTTGCCAGGAAGTAACCAGTAAAAGTAATGGAATTTCATAAACGTAAATCATTTTGTGGTGCATAAAGATATTTATAAAATAAAAGATAAAATACGACGTATTTACACGATATAATTCTATGGACATGCGACTTGCTTCATTTTTAGCACAAAACACGTATTACGTGATCATAAATTTATTTTGTCACTAATTGTGTGACATAAGGCTTGATCTTGATGCGAATATATTTTCGTAAAAGTCGCGAGGTGCTTAATTGTTAAGTTTCTAATTATAACAATTATGTCAGGTAAACATCCACGGTCTGCTGGTTATTATAATTATTTAGTGTTTAGTTTAATTGTGAGAGAATGTTCGATGATTTACTGCAATCATTTTTGTTACTAGATGTGTTTAGACTAGATATTTGGAAATTTTAATGAATAAAAACATCATCAATAAACTAACAATTAAACTAACTAAGAAAAAAGTGGATACAGGTGTCAATGCTGTAATTTTTTCGCAGTATCCTATGTTAATATTTCTTGTATGTAGGAAATGGAGTATTTTTAGGCAATTGTTTAAGTTTTAGTTAAATAAATGTTAATAATAGTTTTAGTACCACATTTGTCTGTTTGTTTATCGTACGTAGTTGTCTATAAAAGCATGCTGTGTATATAATATAGCTATCTATAATTGCAATTATATGTAATTAGCAAATGAGACCAAGTATTTATGGATTAACAAACATGTAATTTTGTTGGCAGGCCAAAAGTAAATAAATAAATAACAATACTAATAACATTTGATACTCTGTACCTGACATAGCCATGATTATATACTTCTAAGTAGGTTTTAGTGTTTGAGAGTTGACTTTAGGTGAATAGTAGCGTACAAAAGTGGTTCACTTATAGTCGTCAGCACAAGTAATATGGTTTTACTATAAAGAGTGTAATGGCCAACATTGGATTACAAAAGGAAAAATAGGAATAGGAAACTTGATTTTTTTATAAATCAACAATTTGCTTTTACGATTGCCTATTACATTTGTCCATGGTTATCTTAAAAATGAACTGGAGACTATGGATCAAATATGACAAACGTAACTTGCCTATAAAGCGAAGCGTTATCCGAGTTCAGCCTAGCAGTAAATTGGCTTGCAAATCAATAAAAGAAAGCTATGTACTCTCTTCCTCTCTTCAATCAAAAGATGTCCACTGTTTGTGTAAGGGTGCTTCAACGGTCTTCCACGGAACAAAATCTTGTGCCGCTCTTACGCTGCATTTTCCGGTCCGGTATGGCCATTCCAGCACCTCAAGATCCCAACGTCAATTGGTTCTTCAACATATGTACCCGCCCATTGCAATTTCAACTTCGTACCACCGTAACCCGAAAGGTTATGTCCGTCACTTTGATCCTTTTACGAATTTGCTTATTTCTGATCAAGCAGGGATACTCTATGCATATCTCTTTTCATCTCTCGCTGAGCATCTCTGACCATTCTTAAGAGACATATTTACAAAGTAATGTACACCTATGTGCTAGATATTTATTAAATGATGTTAATTGATGTTAATATTATCTCTTAAGATACATAATCGTTCTAAATCTCGTGGCGTCATCAACCGTGACTCGCTTCTCGGACGATCCACTCGCATGATCGGAGAGATCTGTCGGAATTATTTATTGTGCGAAAGTGAAAATAGGCGACAACGACCTTGGTCATAATTCATATCATAAGGTATGCTTCATCGACCATATGCATATTGTTAATCGTTCATTCATCTCGATCAATAGACGTTGGTGTAGGTCTTTTCAGGTGATTTCAATATAATCTTTTGATTCTAGAATATATTTGGTGATCTAGTATTTAAGTCTACAGACAGCGTGTTTTTGGTTCGTACATCAAACTACAAAGAATTACATATTAGTTAATTACACTATGTTTCTTGCATGCTATCTAACTTTTATCATCATCTTCCTGCCCTTATTCCACTCTAAGTGGGGTCGGCACTACATGCTATAAACTTGTTGTCACATGATTTGGCTACGTATTTTACGATCGGCCGCCTGCCTGACGTCAACTTATCTTAGTCGTATTTTACGACGCCTCGATAAGAAAGAGGGTGGTCTATTCTACTTAATCGGATACCACACGGTGAGTCAACTTACCTTAGTCATCTTTTAGGACACCTCGGTAAGAAATAAGGGTGCTCTATTCTACTCAGCCGAATACCACACGGCGGGTCGACTTACATTAGTCACCTTTTACGACACCTCGGTAAGAAATGAGGTTGGTCTATTCTACTCAGCCGGATACCACACGGCGTGCTATCAAACTTTTATGTTACACGTTTTTCTGGGTAAAACCTATCACACTGTCCTCCTAGAAATTTTTGTAAGGGAATTCCAACTTTTTTTCGATTCAAGCCCAACACACACCTATGAGCTTATCTTTACAGATGAGTTTACAGTTAATTAGATACAAGAACCAAGTAGGATTATGGAATATCTTCAAAAAATACATATTACTATAGCAAATGTTGACATGGAAGGGAAATCTCCGTGTGTATAGAGATTTTCTTGGATTTTTTTAACTAAGCGTATCCGTATTAATGTAGTGTGAATCTCTTTGCTACGAATACCTTGAAAAACGCCTGTATCCAGAAGTTGAAACAAACAGTAATTTTAATACGTGATCTAAATGGGTTACTAATATTATTATAAATACGAAAATCTGTCTGTTACACTTTCGCGGCTTAATATTAATTATCAAAATTCTTGAGCAATATTCGTAATTAAAGCATTTGTTAAAAAATTCATACAGCGTATAAACAAACTTAAAATATTCTTATGGTATTTCAACCTTAAAGTTGTTCTGAACGGTAATAAATAATAAGGAATACTCGAGTCGATGTTTGTGCAGAGTGATTCACAAGGATTGTGAAAACGCCTTGATGATTTATTAAATGGTCGCATATAGACTGTGTACCTTTTATAGAAACGTAAATGTTCTCTAAAGCGGTCAGGAAAGACGCGTTTTTATAGTTGGCAGCCGGTTTTATTTCTACTTGAAGTGAGAAGGCATTCGCGGAATGAACAGAAATGGTAAGGTCTGTTTGTAGGATCGTCTGATATAGATTCAATGTGAACTGGTTAAAATTACATTGGTTATAGTTACCGCGCCCGCGTTTAAACAGTGTATTGCAGTTAATCTATGAGTACCTGCATAACCGAGCTTGGTATTTAAAAAAAAGCCAAATTGCAGGTGATATCTGGCAATCGATTTGATCCTTTAATATTATTTGAAAACATAGGCTAATTACACTGTCATTTGTAAAGTTGTAATAGCTCAGTTGGGAACGGACGGATATTAAAAGTTAAAATACCCCGGATCAATTCCAGATATCCATTCCAGCCTTTTATTTGAAAAAATGTAATAAAATTTATTTTGCTATTATTTGCGATGAAGTAAAATAAAATATATATATAATTCTAAAGAGAGGAAAATTCTGTTTCCATACCTGATATACATGCAGGATTCGAAAAAACATATGCACATACACCACCGCCACCACAATACACCAGCACTACACACGTTCAATATCACAAACTCAACAATCCTTTCGCCCCGCAAGCGAAGCATCATCAGGAGATAGACTCCACGACAAAAACGCAAAGCATCTGATGACGCTTGTGTTTTCACTAATCCTGCAAGTATCAGGTATGAAAACGGATTGTCCACTCTAGATTTAGCATTGTATCATCATCCTCCTGCCCTTATCCCACTCTAAGTGGGGTCGGCACAACATGTTATAAACATGTTGTCATATGATTTGGCTGCGTTTTTACGACCGGCCGCCTGCCTGACATCAACTTACCTTAGTCGCATTTTACGACACCTCGGTAAGAGAGGGTGGTCTATTCTACTAAACCGGATACCACACGGTGGGTCATCTTACCTTAGTCGCCTTTTACGACACCTCGGTAAGAAATGAGGGTGGTCTATTCTACTCAGCCGGACACCACACGGCGGGTCGTCTTACCTTAGTCGCCTTTTACGACACCTCGGTAAGAAAAGAGGGTGGTACTATTCTATTCAGCCGGATACCACACGGCGTACATTTAGCATTGTATATATTTTCTATTTTACTTCATCGCGGAATATAGCAAAATAATTTTATTATTACTTTTGTATTATGGATCTCCGCAAAGTAACGACTACTTCTATAAATTACCTGCTATTTTTCTTTGTATTGCATCTTTTTATCTTTTGAAAAGATATTATATTTATAAAAACTGTAATATCTTCAGATAATATTATTGGTAACATTATGGACGGTGTTGGAAGCATCGCAGAACGCTCGGATATCAACACTGAAAATGAGAAGCCCAGTAGCTTTTCGACCTGGTGTAGTTCTTCAAAGGCCAGGATACCAACGCATCGTACCGGGTGCAACACGAAGAGCGCCTTACATAGTATACAGGAATATACCGCCTAGGTAATAGATTTGTTCATTATCTTCTGTATTGAGTTTTCTGTTAAAACTTATGAGTCTAATTGATAATTGCAATTTATCACACTTTTTATGACTTATGAGTATTTATTTTTTTATGACTTATAGAAATATATAATTAATATATAATATATAATAACGTAATTTTCCCTTTAATTATTGAATAAATAAGAAGCAATTTTCACAAAAGTTAACCCACTCGCACCGCCACAGCCAACTTCATGTTACAACATGTTTCAAATACAATCTCCTTCAAATAGTTCGTTAATAATATGAAAAAAAAATCCGGCCTTCATTATAGGTCATCGAGTTATTGAGAAAGAGTAAATGGTTGACTTTTGAGGAAATTGCCTTTTATTGATCAAATAAAGGAAGAAATATCGTCGTTTTTTTATATTCACTTTTCTGTGCTACAACTTCAATTCTTCTTTTCATTCCAGAAACATTTAGAATTTGAATTACCTATTACCTATTATTATTTCCAGATACGCAATTAAACACATCAATTCCGGGCCACCGCGTAATATCTTGAGCCCTTGGAGGACCACGAGGCTGCCGGTATCAGGGGCTACTGCTGAATATGAATTCCTCAGAGCTGCAACATCCCCTGTCATTCATGCTGACGGTACAGGTTGACTGGCTGAAATGCACTCATGCACTATTAAGCACCCCTATATCTCTAAGACTCAAGTCCCAAAATCTAGTATAGTTTAGGATTTACACAAATCTAATTCTTTACACGCGGGTAAGCGTCAACCTTAGTATTAAAAGAAGTCAAGTTATTTATAGAACTAGTAATATCCCAATAATATCCTTATTAAATATTGTATTTTTTTTAAAATGTAATATAGTATATGTTGCTCAGTAAAGATTCAGATTTCGAATGGTGAAAGAATTTTTGAAATCGGTCCGGTAGTTTTCGGTACATTACATACATACAAATTTTCCTCTTTATAATATTAGTATAGATTAGGCCTTTGCAAATTACAAAACAAAAAATATGCTTTACCGTAATACAAAAGTAATGAAAATATTATTTTGCTATAATCCGCGATAAAAATATATATACTATTCGGTCTCATACCTGATACTTGTAGAATATGTAAAAACTCATGCACTCATGTAACCAATAACACAACAATACACAAGGACTGCACACATTCACCTTCACAATCTCAGCAATTGGTCCGCCCCGTGATCATCATAAAGTAACGACAGGTGATAGACTTAACGACAAAATCGCAAAGCTTTTCTTGTTTATTGTTGTGTTGTGTAAAGCTTTACGATTACAACCTTTGGTGAACAGAATTATAGCAAAAGAATGCGGGATATATATAGTTTTAAACTGATTTACTTGCAACAATTTTTTTTGCACTTTTGGCAAAGATCTACCCGTTAGACAATCACTGTATAAAAACAGCGATAATATTTCTCCTCTATACTTATTCGATAAATAAAAAGCAGTTTTCCCAGAGTCAACCCATTTACTCTTTTCGCTACAACTCAATGAATGACACATAAAAATATGACAGCCAAAATGCTTATTCATATTAATCGCCAACTCTATGAAGGAGGTTGTATTAAAAACATGTTGTAACAGTCGACCATCCTGACAACATTTGCGACCCCGCAAATCTCATAAGCTGACTTCTGGGAATGAATCTACCACCGATTCGGAATGCTGATTGTACTGAGAAGAATCGGCAAGAAACTCAATACATGCTCTTTTAATCTGTAAAAGAAAACCGCACATGCCATGACATGACAGGACTACGCTCACGCTTTATGCTCAACTCTAAGCTCACGCTTTATGCTCAACTCTTTAAGCTCAACTCCTCAACTCCTTAAGCTTTTCGCACCATAAGCATCTCGCACCTCAAGCTCACCCTCAATCACTGTCATGGCATAACACAGCTCAATTAGTGGCAACCAACTCAGCAGATACACACGTAAACAGACTCGCAAATGATAACGCTCAAAGAACAATCACCACTTCCAGGCAGAGCCTAGCTGACAGTCGTTGCAGATGTCCACAGTCTAGAAAACAATCGCTACAACTGGAAAGATCCAGAGAACAATCGTCATTTTAGCTGACAGTTTCATCGAACAAAAGTCACGGGCGCGTCTAAGGCCTCACATAGCACATCGTCACGTTGATCTTACAGAATTAATTAACCGAATAGCAATTACCATCAATAATCTCTGAAATAAAAACTCTCATTTTTTAATAAATAGCATCGCATATCGCGGCTATCTCTCATATTAACGAAATTCGCACTCCCCGTGTTGTCCCAAGATATTGATCGTCATTTGTCTTTTCTTTAAATTCTTTAAATTTCCAGATATTCCTTTTGTCCACTCTATTTGTGAGTTTAGGTTACATCCCACTTCTGAATATAATTAACAACGATATTTCTCCTTTATTCTTATTTAATAAATAAAAGCAATTTTCCCAAAGTCAACCCATTTACTCTTTTCGCTACAACTCAATGAATGACACATAAAAATATGACAGCCAAAATGCTTATTCATATTAATCGCCAACTCTATGAAGGAGGTTGTATTAAAAACATGTTGTAACAACTGCTTTTGAACTTTATTTTGTGTAATTTTGGGTTGTAGACTCACGTAGAAATTTTTTAGGCACGTATGAAATTTTCCAAAGTTCCAGCTTTAAAGTTTTGTATCTTATAATCATTATTGTTTATTTTTAAATAATTTCTCTTAGTGCACTTTGCACAATTGTGCGTTAAGTATATTGTCCACAGTTATATTGATCGAACATCACTCATAGGTATTTTTAACTAGAAATCCTTAAGCAGTAAAGTAAAGTAAGTATTAAAAGATTTAAGTAATATTTTAAGTTAAGTAACTCTCAAACAAACTATTATTTTAAAAACGGAATGAATTATTCGAGATCAATAATCCAACACTATAGTTTCGTATCTATGGTTTAATGCTTGATTGTTAATCATAAATAATATTCAAATTTTTATTATGAAATTTTTACCCTTTATTATTGTTTTGTATAGGTATTTTTTATCAAAAATGGAAACATTATTAAATAATGTTACACACATTTTTACTAGATTAAGCCAAATAATTTACTGGTTATAATTTAAGTCTAGTTAAAAACTAATAAAATAAGGTAATCAAACTTTTTACTTTACACCTCCGTTACTAAAATATACTGGGGCAGAAACTAGTGTTGTCTTGGTCTGTTTTTTTTAATAATTGGGTGATGTTCAATGGTAGCTGTGGACAAAGACAATTGGGTTCAGAGTGTTTTGACCGTAGGTGCGATTCACACTATACCAGCGCCCAACCTCAGCCTCTCGGAGAAACCGATCGTTGTACTGGACTCTTCGGAAAGCAGTGATGGCAGCGACACTTCGGAAGCGGTATGTTTATATTGCAACCTGGTATGTCAACAATCTCCTACCCTTATCCCACTCTTAGTGGGGTCGGCACAACATGTTATACACATCTCACATGATTTGGCTACGTATTTTACGATTGGCCGCTTGCCTGGCGTCAACTTATTATAATTAGTTGACGTGAGATAATTAGTTGTAACAAATTGTAAGACTTTGTTGAAAAAAAAATTACCTTACTCGTATTTTAGGACACCTCGGTAAGAGAGTGGTCTATTCAACTAAACCGGATACCACACAGTGGGTCAACTTACCTTAGTCATATTTTACGTCACTTCGGTAAGAATTGAGGTTGATCTATTCTACTCAGCCGGATACCACACGGCAAATTGCAATCTAGTATGTTGGTAAATTAAAAATGTTTAATAGATAGACAGCCGAGTTTCTCGCTGGTTCTTGTCAGTAAGAACAAGTTTTTAAACCAGTTGCAGCTTCATCAATATTATTGACCCTTGACGATTCAAAAGTGCTTAAAAAGTCCTATTTAAATAAAGATTATTATGTTTTGATTTTTATATATTACTCTACAATAGGATCTCATTTATTAGCAAGGGAAAAACTTGTCTTCAAGAAACACTTATTCACAGTTGATACTCGTAAATTCAAAATTGTAGACAAATATTTATTAATAGCTGCGAAAAATTATAGAAACAAGTAAAATCGTCGAAAGTAATTCTATTGTAAAAAGAAGTCAAATCTTAATATATATAATTGTTTCGTCTTAACATCTAAATCCCTTAAATAAATTTCTAGTAATTTGCAGTAAGTAATGGTACAAAATTGATTAATGGGTTATAAATTAGATACATTATATTTAATATTTACTAATGGACATTTTTGACGTATAACTTTTGTTATTCCGTTTGTAACAGGTTTGTTGTAGTGTTAATATATATTTCAGCCAAAACCAACATACGAAGTAACAGAGAAGTATGCTGAACAGCCGATTTACCAACCAAATCCAAAAATAGAACCACCTGTAGGATTTTCTAAAGCATCTGTAAGTAGATTCCTTTCTATTTGACAAAGACCCTTCAAAGGGATATAAAGACCTTCATAGATTGAAAATTTAACGAGTCACTGATGTTACGATGCTGCCCACAGCCTAAGAAATATAGAGAACGATATAAGTGGCAGGTTAGTCAGGATTTATATGCAAGTAAAATCGGTAATAAACAACAATGAACTTTAAGTAGGAGCTAATATTTGTGACATGCACTACAATGGCAAGCGCGGTTAACATACGGCTACTTCGTTCGAATTAGGGCGAGATCGAAGTCAAGCAACCCCTTTACTAACAAAATGTAATTGCAGCAAGCGAGGCAATGGAAATCAGTCACCCTATGACTTTAGAAGTCAATACAACGGAAACGGGAATAGGTAAAGTAGGGTTTTAAACACTGGAAAAAGATCGGCTTAGTGGTTAAAATACTTATGGGTTTACGATGCGCCAATCGTGAGGATGGGTCTCTAGTCCCTCTTTAATCATATGCTAAAGGAGGTCAGCTTTTTCTGACAAATCAGGAGAACCAATATTGCTGTAGAATTCATATATAACCATAAATGATCCGTTTGAGGTGTTCGTCTATTTCAGAACTTGATTAGTATATATCTAAATCGTTCATCAATTTCAACCTTCATTTTAGACTGTCTCAGCAAATGAACTCCAGAACATAATGAGGAACAACGCAGCATTGCAGATAGCTGCAGAATACGGCTTGCCAATACATCTCTCTCAGCCTTCAGTACAGCAATCCTCGATCATCCCACCGCAATTTTCGATGCAGGTATGTTTAAGAAAAGAAGGTCTCTATAGCTATTAGTTAGCTTAAATTCACGGGTTAGTAAACTCTCGTTGGTGATTCTTCTTCTTCAATTACCAACATTATATAACCACGATAGATCCTTTCGATGCATTAGGATTTTGGCAAGTGAATAGTGTTTAGAAAACTAGACCTTTTCGCCTGTGCTTGACTACCAAAAAGACTACGAAGAGACCTATGTTCAACAGTAAAATTTTATTGATGAGTGATTTACAACCAACGCTAAACATTTTGCGAAAATTCAATGAAGATGTAATTAATATACGGGTTTTCTAACCTCTTTGATCTCCAGGTCTTAGGTTTTTTTGCTGGATGTTGTTAGGGGTAGAGGTATAGTTCCCTATCCTCCCATAATTTTATTATGTTTGAGGTTTTGTAACAAAAATGTATAGATGCATATGTCTAACTATATGTTCAATTAATACAAACTATTCTATTATTTCTAGGGTTTTAATGTAATGCCAAGTCATCAAGAGCTAAGGGGACCCGAAGGGTTTTATATACCGCCAAATGTGATTTACCAACAAGATCCAATATTCATGCATAAACTCCACAATCAGATGTATCAATTCCCTGGCATAGAGTTCATGCCATTCACACCAGATTTCCAGGCGCAAGTTCAAACACAAACACCAGAAACAGAAACGCCCCTATATTTATTACAAAATGAACAAATCACAAAGCAAGCACCATCGTTATTTGTTCCCAATGATAGTCATAAGAATATAGTCCAAAGAGAAACAAAAGAAAGCATGGTTGCTTCTCTAATCCCTCAAGCGTTTAGTGTTAAAAACGTTTCTGAAAACGTGATAGACGTAGACACTACTACTGTTTCGAAGCCACAAAATTTATCTGTAGACTTAGAGAGCACTGTAACACAAGCTCCAACAACTACAGTCAATAATAAGATAGAAACGAGCACAGATAATCAAAAAATACTTCCTATATACTATACCCAAATAGATCAAAATTCTGGCAACGTTAAAGCAAATGGTTTACATCGAGCAGTAAAAGATATGAGAACCGTCACTGATGAAAAAGAAATTAAAGATGATTCACCCAAAGAGAATTTTACAACTACAGTGTCAACGACGACTCAAAGGGAAACAAAAGCTTTAATTCACGATAGTGATAAAAACAGCCAAGTTGACGATACAAGCAATTTAATAGCATCTCCATTCGAGAAAACAGCTGAATCAGTGAATGTAGCTTACACTTTATTAAGAACAAATCAAAACCAAACTAAAATTAATCAAGACGGTGAGATATTTGCAGGGCAATTAGTTGAAGCGAAAATAAGTGAAGATCAAGACTTTAATAAAGAGAAGGCTATTTTCGCTGGACGTCCTCCAATGCGATTATTTTCTGTTACAGAAAAGAGAGTTTCCGATAGTTCCCCCCAAAGATCAGTAGTTAAGGCGAAAATTCCTCCAAAAAGTAAACTTACATTTGACGACAAAACTGGTGAACCTATTTTAAGAGTTTATGCTAGCTATGTTGATAATCCTGTACAGGTAAGCTTATTTGTTTGAGTATTTATAATTAGACTTAATAAACTGTTAAATAATGTAAAAGTTCAAATTAACATTGAAAAACTTTGCAACAGAACGTATCTTTTTTAAAGCTTGCAAGTTAAATTTGACCCACGTCCGATTGATTGATTGTAATTTTACATACGTGTACCAGACACGTTAATCATAACCTGATTCTTCTACTAGGATTGGATCCAGAATTCCTCAACGGTTAACAGTAGGGACACGAATTTTTGTTAAAAGCTTTTTTAACTTGACTTGTTTGTTTATAGAAAGAAATTGTTAATGCCAAATTATCAAATATAAAACGTAAAGAAGTATCAAGGAGACAAGAAAATGACTGGAAAATAGATACAGTTAAAAACTTGGAAAAAGACGAACCTATTGACTTAAATATGGCACAGTATGGATTAAAAATTAAATCAAGGAGTGATGAGTACATACCAATATTTGACGATTATGAAGAGTGACAAAACAATAATTTTAAAAACACTTTTGTTTGTAATGTGTTCAAAACTATACTATGAGTTCTAAACGGAGTTATCAATACTAGAGTAATGAAGGTAGTTTAAATATAGTATAGGTAGATAGGTACTCGTATTCTTCATCTTTGTTTAATCACTCATAAAAAAGAGAGAAAGATAGATCAACCTCATTTGCTATTATAATATAGCACACCTTAGACTGCCTTCCTTATTCTCGAGTAAAATAACTCAAATCCAAAAATAAATAACATGAAAATGTATGTACATGAATTATGAAATTATTGTTCTTGTATGTTTGAATTCTTATATATATAAGTTTGATAAATTCACTCAATTAAAACTTAACTTATAAATTAAACATGACACCTAATATTTATCTAAGTTTTAACTGAAAATATTTATTTCTAGTAAATTAAGACTTATTGTCAAGTGTAAATATTTATAAATTATGAAACATGATAATAATTAATGGATAATTTCTGCATTTAGAATTATTAATCTAGAACTTATAACTTATTTTATAAAATGCCAAATTTTTTATTCATTAAATAAAACTAACATAGTTGAATAGATTTTTATTTTTTTATTTTATTATCCCTATCACAAAGTTAAATAATATTATTTATAAAATGTATTAAATTATAAATATTGTGTACCTTCAATAATAATCAAGTCTTGGATATTTCTAATTTAAAATATAATATATAATTTATTGATGAAAAATTAAATATATATTCAGAGTATTATAAACATTTTTTGAAATGAATTTTGCAATAAATTCCCATCGTGTATATAGTAGAATAACATTGAATTGTATCCAAATAAATAAAATATAGAAAAAACATATTCCATCTGTGAAAAATTATATATTATAATTTCATTCAGTAATAATTGGATTATGGAACCTTCTCAGCTGAAATCAGATTTACTGTCACTATGTTCAATTAATTTCAATAATAAATAAATAATTCTTACTCTTTGTGATTACAATAAAGTAAAATTTTAAATCCGCAATGAAGGTGTTTAGTATAAAGTAAATAATTAAAAAAATCATATACTTGATTAAAAAAGGACATATACTTAATTTAATAACATTCCAACAATTTTGTATACTAGAAACACATTTATAAATTACAGTTTACATAAAATCACACTTTGAAGATTTATCCATCCACTGAGATATAACTTATAATAAAATGTCAGAAATCTCGCTAAAAATTAATATTATTACAAAGAAACTTTAAATGAACAATAAGGGACGGTTAAAGCTTAATAATTTGGAATAGCTTTTGCATGTAAAGAAAATCATTTCGGCATGAATATGGAAAACTCTGTTACTAGTACAATGATTGTTCAGTCTTGTTTTATACGAGTGGACAATGGGGTGGCGGAAGAGTGTTCCACAGTTTACAGTATATTTATCAATTTAGACGCTCTCGACAGAAAAGCAAATTAATATAGGTACTACGAAATCAAATCTTGATCAATTAGATCAAATATGTTTGTCGTTGAATATTGGATATAGGAAATATCAGAACGTAATGTATGCAATTTGACCAATATGTTTTTCATTGGAATTTTCAAAAGTGCACATTTTTATAAGAATCCACGGCTGTTAAGAGTCTCAAGGTATTGTAGCATGCAATGACTACAGTTGGTATATGTATAAAAACTCAATGACATGAAAAGCACTTCTCACAACTGTTGAACAAGATCCAAGAAGAAATAGGTTTAGAGTGAGTTTAGTAGAGACAGAGAGAGAAAGAAAGTGAGAGAGAGAGTAAGTGAGTACGGTTTAGCAGAGCTTCTGTTTATAGAGAGACATCGTTCAAGCTGTAAGAAAAGGTTCCAAAGCATACAGTTGTCACATTCTAATCGCTCGTCATGATGATGTTGGCACAGCAGCAAGTTTTACCACAATTTAGGGGGTTAGGATCAAAACTTAGCTATATCCAAAATAATTAAAATTGTGTAAAATGAAAATTTTGTTTTGTGTTTAATTCTTGGCGTTTCGACAAATAAAAAATATTAAACACAGATTTAATCAATATGAATTAATTTATACTAATCTTTATGTTTCCTGCAAACTGTAATTTAAAATTAGCTAAATTGGATTGTGACATTAAGATTCAGCTATTTTTGATTCTAACCCCCTCAATTCTTTTGCACTGCAGGTCATTAAGCTTTGTAACTTTTGCCATTGCCTATAAGACAATCGTAAAGCCTATCTGTATTTAAAAAGCATGTTAAACACCATTTTATGTCTCTTGTATAAAGTGTGACGATTTTTATATATTAAGTATTTTTTAATTTAATTACATTTATATATATATATTTGTATATTGTATGTATTTATGTATACGTGTGTATGTTTTTATGTATTTATATGCATATGGTTATTAATATTCTTTGTGTATATTGTTACAAAATGTTTCTAATACAACCTCCTTCATAGAGTTGGTCATAAATATGAAAAAGCATTCATCATCTTCCTGCCCTTATCCCACTCTAAGTGGGGTCGGCACAACATGTTATAAACATGCTGTAACATGATTTGGCTGCGTTTTTACGACCGGCCGCCTGCCTGACGTCAACTTACCTCTGTCGTATTTCACGACACCTCGGTAAGAAAGAGGGTGGTCTATTCTACTAAACCGGATACCACACGGTGGGTCATCTTACCTTAGTCGCCTTTTACGACACCTCGGTAAGAAATGAGGTTGGTCTATTCTACTCAGCCGGATACCACACGGCGGGTCGACTTACCTTAGTCGCCTTTTACGACACCTCGGTAAGAAAAGAGGGTGGTACTATTCTACTCAGCCGGATACCACACGGCTAAAATATGAAAAAGCATTGTGGCTGTCATATTATATGTGTCATTGAGTTGTTGAAAAAGTAAATGAGCTGACTTTGGGAAAATTATTTTTTGTTAATTGAATAAGAATAAGAATAAGAAAATCTTTATTTATATAATTGCACTACTATTCTAACAGTGTACAGTGAAGTATACAACAAGCAAACAGTTGACACATACAGATAATAGCAGTGCAATGCTATAAAATGGTAGCTACTCAGCGATTGTTGAGCTGGAAAGCCCAACACTGATTTTCAGTAGCAGCCAACCTAATACTAATCTTAATCCTAACCCCCCCAATCGTCCCAACGTCAGTAACAACATAGCAAAGAATAAACCAAACAAAATACATAAATACTATATATATATAAAGAGTATCCAAACATGTCCCTATGACTATAAAAATGTTACCCGATAAGTGTGCCACAATGATTAGTAAAATATATGTCATGCAGCTAATAATTATAATGATACATGATAATAATATAATATAAATTAATGATAATTAAGATACGCATAAAAAGAAAAAAGAAAAAGAAAGTAATGATGTAGTATTTACACTCCCTTCTGTTTATCCAACAAAAACATCTTATAATTTATACGGAAAGAATAAACTGATTGTAAATTACGGATTGGCGGAGGAAGGTTATTCCAGCATTTGCTGGCTGAATATTTGAAACTGCCTCTAAAAGCGGCTGTTCTGTGATGAGGCGTACGAATCATATAGGCAGAGGCTCTGGTTGCATAAGTATTAAAATCCCTAGCCCAACCAAGTTTGTCATATAGATACTTTGGAGTTCTGTATTTAATAATGCCAAACAATAATGTAGCAAAATGTAGCTGTCGCCTATATTGAATAAGTATATAAGAGAAATATCGTTGCTGTTATAATATATCTTTAGCGAATGTCCTTTCATCAACCTGGTTGTCTGGAAGATATCGATTGTATCATTAATTTTGTTATATTTTAGATTATTATTTTTAGTTTTTACTTTTGTGTGTGTGTCGTACTTTTGTATATGGTGTTTAATAAAAGTGTTCATCCATTCATTTGCGGTGTATAGAAAAACTTGTTTTAAATTTATGTTATGCTGTGTCGAATTTTGTATTATTTTTTAAGATTTTATGAAATAAATAAAATTAAAAAAATTATTCATTCATGATGTGATGTAGTGTGGTCAGGTTTTTTTTTGGGGTCCACTAAAGTGGCAATGTACGGCATAGTTCGAAGAACTGATGGACGTTGTGGTCTCAAGGTGCAAGAGTGGCGACCCCGCACCGGATTTGTATTGTAGGCAGACCCCCTTACTAAATGGACAGACAACCTCAAAAAAGGTAGTGGGGAATACAAAATCGTGTTGTATTATGGAAATTATTGGGAGAAACCTTTGTCTATTAGTTGATCAGAGAGGTGGGTGGATTGCCTGAAATTTAGTTGGACAATAAGCTAAAAAATTGATAGGACCCAGAAAAATTAAAGTCTTTTTTTTGTATTTGGATTCGTTACTGATTTGTAAGGCGTAAGTCGCGCCAAGAACACATATACACTAATATTATATAAATTTATTTGTATGTATGTTTGTAATGATTTTACACAAAAACTACTGGACCGATTTCAAAAATTCCTTCACCATTGTAAAGCTGCATCTTTACTGAGCAACATAGGCTATATTACATTTTCAAAAAAATAGGGATCCGTAATAAAAATGTAATATGGTGTAAAAAAAATAAAAATTACGCGGGTGAAATTCATTCAAATTCAATTCAAATTCACTAGTAATTAATAAAAGGATTTCAATCTAACAATATACAAAATCCCCACCACTGAAGAGATTCGAGAATATGTCAAAATTAAAAAACTAAACAGCACGCAGTACTAATAAAACAAATTAATATACTTTCATCTCTCAGTGGATGTATTTTTGGTCCGGATACGACTACTCTAGTTTCTCCATTTGGTCCATAAACCAGGGGCGGCCCGATGTCCGCTTCGTGAGGATATCGCAGCCGGTTTCTGTGACGAGAAGTGTCTGTTCAAACTGTAACAAAAGATAAACTGTGGTAGCCCAGCGGTAACACCGTGTGCCTCTTTCGAGGAGGTCTAGGGTTCAAACACTGGGCAGGCACCAATGAGCTTTTTCTATAAAAACTTATGTGTCTAATTGATAACTGCAATTTATCACACGCAAGGAAAACATCGCGAGGAAACCCGCATATCTCTAGAGAATTCTGGGGATATGTGTAACCTACCAATCCGCATTGGAACAGCGTGGTAGGTCTTAGCTCCGATCCTTTCCTCCAAAATTGACAGAGGAGGCCTATGCCCAGCAATGGGAACAAAAGATAATTTTTATAAATTCCCAGAGATGCTGGAAATCAATCTGTGATTTTTAAAGCCATCTACGTCGTGAGATAGTACATCTACCACCAAGCATTTTTTTTGCATGGACCATAAAGTCTTAAATAGGCAAATACATGCTGTCTTACTCAAAGTAGCCCGTAGCACCTTCGGTAAAATGAAAAAAGTACTCTGCAACCAAAGACTTAAGCTAGATTTGCACATTCAGATCTTGCACTGCTATATCTGGCCCATAGTTCTATACGCATGCGAAACCTGGACTCTTTTTGGTACACATATTAAATTCAAATTAACAGCCTTCAGTCCATGAAGCCCGAATCCATGATTCTAAGTTTTAAAAAAATAAATAACTACCGATGACATAACCATCATCAAGACTCCCCTACCCCCCCATGTCATCCAAAATAAGCAAAGAAAGACCCCCTGTCCCCTCGAACGGTCCCTAACTGACCTGTGCAGATCTTGAGCCATCAGCAGTAACTGCAGTCCAATGGTCCGGCCACTGTTCGTCTCTCCAACCACCCTCATTGATCATTGGCTCTATCGTGAAACAATGTCCTGGCTTCATAACACCAACGGCTTTATTCTCTGCAAATGAGTAGTAATTCACTACATTATTGTTTAGTAGTAAGCTGCCGGTAGCACCGTGCGACTCTTTCGACGGGTTCAAACCCGGGCAGACACCTATGAGTTTGTCTGTTAAAACTTGTGTCTAATTGATAATTGCAATTTATCACACGCTTTTCGGTAAACAAAAACATCGCGTAGAAACCTGCATATCTGTAGAGAATTCTGGAGATATGTGCAACCTACCAATCCGCATTGGAGCAGCGTGGTGGGTATTAGCTCCAATCCTTCAAAAACGGAGAGAAGAGGCCTATTCTCAGCAGTGGGATAGCAACAGGCTGTTACTTACTTACTTTACTATTATTTAATGCATACTATTCTGAATTGATTTATAGAATTACTAATTGACCACACAGAGAATGTCCAGTCATGAATTTTCACTAAACTATCGTTTATTCACTAGCAATCGCCAGCGGTTCCGCCCGCGTGGAATGGTTAAAACCGTAATATATAAGGTTAACCTACTTTAATCATAAAAATGGTTAAAGTGGGTTAACCTTATAAGCAAGACTTATGCTGTCGCGGACTTTTAGAACAGTTGTTTTAGGATGATAGATAAGATGCTTTTAGATAAAAGCAATATTTAATCATTGAGAATCTTTTTATAGAATTAGGTGTTACTTTGCGGAGATCCATAATCCAAAAGTAATAATAAAATTATTTTGCTATAATCCACGATGAAGTACAACAGAAAATATATATAATGCTAAATGTAGAGTGGACAATCAGTCGACAACACGACCAAAATCGCAAAGCCAATCGCTTTGCAATTTTTGGTCGTGGAGCCTATCTCCGGATGATACTTCAATTGCGGGGAAAATGATTGAGTTTGTGATAGTGAATGTATGTAGTGCTTGTGTATTGTGGTGGCGGTGGTGGATGTTTGTGCATGTGTTTTTACGAATCCTGCATGAATCAGGTATGATAACCGATTGTCCACCCTACATTTAGCATTATATATATTTTCTATTGTACTTCATCACGGATTATAGCAAAATAATTTTATTATTACTTTTGCATTGAGAATCTACTTTTTATTATACTATTAGACTCACTTGCATAATGTGGCACATTTGGCGCCGTATGAAACAATCGATGAATTCCATGTCCACAATACGACCTTACTACGCTGAAACCATTCGCTTGTGCATGTTTCTGTATAATATTTCCAATTTCCCTGTATTTCTCGCCGGGTTTAACAATCTCTATCGCCTTTTGTAAGCACTCGTATGTGACTTGCACAAGTTTCTTCGAAGACTCTGGGACGTTGCCAACAAAAAATGTCTCATTTAAGTCACCATGGAATTCCCTGTGATATACAGTTACATCAACATTGCAGATATCTCCATCCTGAAACAGTAGTATGGTATAAGAATACTTATGTGAAAGAAAGAAAATCTAAGATTAATTAATTCTAAACCTTAATTTAATAGTGAATTATATCTACAATACAATTTAATATCTCAGAGATTTTTCTCCAAAGAGGAAGTTCCTAGAATTCTGCATGCTGTTGCTGACTTTTTGCAGTATTTTTGTAGATTAATGTATAGTAACCATCTTTCATGAGCTCATGATTAAGAGCCCCATATGGGCTTGAAACTAGTCGGGCTCATCCGATGAAATAACACGTGTGTATAGCCGGTTTCTATACATTAATTATGAATACCACTCACAATAGTTTAAATTCAAAAATTATTGAAAATCGTCAATTTTCAACTACATTACTTTAGTGTATCTCTATTGGTTGACGCAGGGTGCACCTAAAGCTCCCAGCATGCAATTTTTTTTACAACTGTGCGACCTCTTTAACACAATTTACATCACACAAGGCACTTTTTTATAATAAGTATAGACAATATACCTGTAAAGGACGTAAATCAGGTATCCCATGGCAAATGACCTCATTCACCGAGGTGCAGCAGCTATTTGGAAAATTGTGATAGTTTAGAGGGCTTGGATAGCATTCTCTTTCAACACAAGCCTCATGCACAACTCTATCTATTTCATCAGTTGTCACACCAATATCACATACTCTGTAAAATAGATATAATTTACTATTAATAAAGAAATCACATTTCTTTTATAAAAGCAAAGAAACTACCTGTTACTATCTTGAGACAGTAGCAGTTAGTTTCTCAGTATTGATACTGGATATAGATCTTTTAGACTAGCTAACTATTACAGTGTGCTGAAATTTTACTGAGAAGTGTAGGTTTTCTCAAAACCATAATTTTAATAGAAAGCTCATAGATGACTGCCAAAGTAATTATCTATAACCTAATTATAGAATTGGGTGTTACTTTGCAGATCCATAATACATAAGTAGTAATAAAATTATTTTGCTATATTCTAAAAGGAATTGGTAAATATTAATATATGTATTCCTTTGTTTAAATTTATATTTTAATATTGTAAAATAATATTAATTAATATAAAATATTAATTCAAACAATTCCTTTTTGAAAAGGAATGATGATTCCAGAAATTACTAGTATATAATAATATACAAAACATTGGCAGCATCAGAAAGAGAAAGGACCTAAATTGAGTCACTTAAATTTTTGTAGCCTCATTTTGTCATCAGTACTTTTGCCATCTTAATAAACCAACATGAGGTATCTAACAGACTAAGATGTAGGCAGTATGCCAACCTCATTAAAGTAATAGTAAACTTATTTCACATATTAATTGTTAATAGCGAAATGTTACTAAAATCCATTTTAGAAGCATTACATACAAAGTCCACCTTGTTGGTGTCACTATAAAAAATAATAAACGCTGTATTATAATAAACAGTTTTAAACGTAAATTAATAAATACTCACTTAGCTGCTTCGTCCAAAACTTCCCGCCCAAGTCGACAAGCTACTCGCATGCCCTCTATCTCATCATCATCCAGTACTTTGATCTGTCCGGAACCTTTAGCAGCGTTTTCAGAAGTCGGAAAACCAGTAGGATGATCGGCATAATCCGGACGTCCTATATGAGGCGGTACAGTACGACGCGGGCCCGGTGGAAAAGGCCTTAACTTTCCCGTAAAGTTGAAAGATGGCCACGGATTATATTCCAAACTGGTTCCATCTGTAGTTTCACCTTCTATAATGAATTATATATAAAATATTCGCTCTAAAACATCACAACCCTAACCTATAAACACTCACTCGCTAACGAATGGATGATTTTGTGTGATTTCCACGATTTCTTGAAACAGTCTTGATTGCAGAAATAGGAACCTTGTATGCCGAGTTTTATACATGTTGGACATTGAAGTTGTGCAATAGATTTACAACCGGGAGTTTCACACATTCCAATTCCGGCCATTTTTGCTTATTTAATAAATTTTTAATTGACAATGACAATGTCATTTTTGAATACACATAAGAAGTCTTAAAATCAAAGATGGCTCGAATTCTAGTCCTTTTGAGTTAGATTATATAAGTTATTTTGATGAAAGAAATAAATAGACTTAAAATATGAATATGCTATTGAAAATAAAAAAATATCTAAATTATAAATTTACTAAAACTATCATTTATGAAAACTATTAAAGTGGCATGTTACACGCTTATCATATGGACCTAACAATAAGTATTATAAGATTTATTCAATAAACTTTATAAAAAAAAAACCAAATTATCGTTACGAAATAATTAAATAACTGACTTTGGTTATACTTAAAGCTGATTTTGTAATTTTAATTAAGTTAAGAAAATAGAGTAAGTATCTGCTTATAAAGCAAAAAAATCATTTAATTATTCTGGTTTGATAAAAACTATCGTAAATCCTCGTTACCTGTAATCACTATATTTCACAAATTAGTATGGAACTGGATATTCCAAAAATATTTATTTAGGTTATTGTAAAATAACTGTCCATACCTATATCTCCGATGGGAAAGGTAATTTCATTAATAGGGAAATCCAATTGAATCATGTTCTCTATTGCTCTGTAAATTAGTTAAAATATAGTATCCCTCCAACTCTGTTACTATGTTTTGTTGTGCTGAAAGAATATAAAAGCATAGAACCTGTTATTACTAATATAGTGATATGGGGGATTGAGAATTTTTGTTTATTGATTGATTATTTTATTGCAAAAAAATTAAAATCCATGCCTTCATTAAAAGATTGAAGAACCACTAATGATCTTAAATCTGGAATATAGATAGCGTTGATATATCTACTAAAAATACAAAATGATGAAATAAAGTCTTTTCAAGAAATTTTATAACAATCTCTTGAGGTCATCCGTCTTCCCAGTGTCTAGGTCTACTATCCTGAGTTATTCGATTAAGGATATCCTCCTTCCCCAACGCCCATCACTTTTTCATAATAAATATCCCGTTCATTTCCAATTCAGCACAAAATCATTAATGCCGCTCTTGAAAGAAAGACGTGGAAGATTTATAGAGGACTAGCTTTTACCCGCGACTTCGTTCGCGTGGACTGTTGTCGTGTGATAGGTCGACAATAGATGGCGCTTTTCAAAGTTGTCCTATTCCTATAGAATTAACAGGATTTCTATATAATATATGTATCCCGGTGTATAAGGAATAATTGTGCCAAATTTGATCGATATGGGTTCAGCGGATTCATCGTGAAAGAGAAACAAACATAAATTCATACTCACAAAACTTCGCATTTATAATATTAATAGGATACATGTAGGGGTTAGTATACCGTATTTAAAAAAGTACTAAAGAAAGATACTTTTGTTTACTTACTGAAAAAAGTTTGACGAAACTGGTAAATCCAGCCGTCCGATAGATCTGCGGATCGTATTAAAGAGTTTCTAGACTGAACATATAAAAGATTTATTCCCGCCAACAGCTCACTGTAGTTCATTGCAAAACGTATAAACTCAGAATCAAATATTTCGGAGTATTAAAAAACTCGTCCTTGCAACTAAAATTTTGGACACGCGCGGTTTTTGACTTTATGACTTTACTAGTTCTATTTTTGATGTGTTTATTTTATTCCAGCCAATGCTTCCAGACGTGGCTTTACTCTATGGTCGTAGAAAAGAGATAAGACGTCTCTCAGATATACAAATCGTTTTTATGAGAGTTTGATGTAATAAATTATATCTTTGAGACACTTAAAGCCAAATATACATTTTATTTTATGGATTGAAAGTTCAAAGACTCTTCAGTACTGGATGAATGTATTTAAAATACTGAGCGAGTGCGCATTTTTGGAGTTTATTTCAATACCGGATAAAAGTATCTTTAACTAATTAATGAAAAAAAACATGTGAACTAATAGAAGCTTTAGCATTAACCAAAAAGTAAGCTAATACTAAGCTGTGATGGCCCAGCGGTGCGACCGTGTGAATCTTTAGAGACGATCACGGGTTCGAACCCGGGCAGACATCAATGAGTTTTCTCTTAAAACTTATGTGTCTAATTGATAATTGCAATTTATCACACGCTTTTCGGTGAAGGAAAACATCGTGAGGAAACCTGCATATCTCTAGAGAATTCTGGAGGTATGTGTAACCTACCAATCCGCATTGGAGCAGCGTGGTAGGTCTTAGCTCCAATCCTTCTCTCCCACAACGGAGAGAAGAGGCCTATTCTCAGCAGTGGGATAGTAACAGGCCGTTACTTACTTACTTACTAAGCTAATACTTAATACTAAAGTAATCTATTTTACACGTATGGATATTCTAAGGAAGAAGATTTTTTATTATTATATATTTTCATAAGAATATACCCGCCGTGTGGTATCTGGCTGAATAGAATACTACCACCATCATTTCTTACCGAGATGTCGTAAAAGGCGACTAAGATAAGTCGACCCACCCAGTGGTATCCGTTTAAGTAGAATAGATCAACCTCTTTCTTACTAAGGCGTCGTAAAATGCGACTAAGGTAAGTTGGCGTCAAGCAGGCGGCCGGTCGTAAAATACGTAACCAAATCATCTTACAACATGTTTATAACATGCTGTGCCGACCCCACTTAGACTGGGATAAGGACAGGAAGATTGATTTCATAAGAATATACGTTATAATAAAAAAAAATTGGCGATGTATATAAAAGATAAAGTAACATCCGATGTAAGCTTGCGGCTCCTGCTTCGCGCCCTACATAAGTACGTCAGTCGCTTGTGGGCTTAAATAAATAATACATTCCGCAATCAATTTTACTTTGCCATTACAGCAGTTTAAGAACACTGTTAAAAGTAGGCTGATTCTGAAAGTAGTGAAGTAGATACTGTTCAGGATAAGATAAATGATAAGAATGTATGGATATAGCTACTCTTCGACCCTGTACAAGATAGTAATAACTAAATATAACTAGCGATAAGAATTATATTTTGAAAGAGCAACCACCTGAGTTTCTTGCTGGCTCTTCTCGGTAGGAACAGCTTTCCGAACGAGCAGTTGAGTGACGATTCAAAGCACTTCTTTACAAGTTTTAAGTAGTATAGATTCAAGTAATCTATACTAATATATAAAGCTGAACAGTATGTTTGTTTGATCGTTTGAACGCGGTAATCTCAGGAAATACTTATCTGATTTTAAAAATTCGTTGAATGTAAAATAGTCTATTTAACGAGGAAGGCTATATAACATCACGCTAAGATGAATAGAAGAGGAGCAGCAATAAAAAATGTTTCGAAAACGGCAAAATTTAAAGCTATCCTTGCGTGCGCTTAGTAAACGGGTAAAGTTATTGAAAAATCATATATTACAAAGTTACCCTTTAAAAGTTCTAAATAAAAGTCCGCGACAGCATATGTCTACCTTTTAAGGTTAACCCACTTTAACCATTTTTATGGTTATCAAAATACTATATTACGATTTTATTATTTCCACGCGGGCGGAGGCGGAATATATAAAGCTGAAGAATTTGTTTGTTTATACGCGCTAATCTAAGTAACTTAACTGATTTGAAAAATTCTTTGAGTGTAAGATAGTCCATTTATCGAGGAAAGCTATAGACTATATAAAATCACGCTAAGATGAATAGGAGGGAGGCAAATATTTATATGGCATAACATATGCCGGTTCAGCGCAGTAAATAATATTTGATAGTCTTAAGACTTACCAAGAAAATAACCCATGTTCTCGTGTCCAAATAAACCGCACAAGCTGTATATTCTTCATTATGCCAACACAACCTAATTACTTGAGAAAGATAAACAACCCTGACGCTATTAAACATTACGTACGCAACATGGCAAATATTGTTCTTGCTAAATCTCGACCTGAACATTCCTGGGAACAAAACTAAGATAATACAATATATGAAGCAATATAAAACTTTGATTGTTCTAGAAGTAGTGAACGGTTTTGCTATTTGAATCTATGGAAGTCTGCAGCGAGACTTTTGCTTTGCTGTTCTGAGTCTATTGCACTGCTGAAAGTTTTTAGATAATATATTGTTACGAATCCAGACGCTGTGTGGTATCCGGCTGAATATAACAGTACCACCCTCATTTCTTACCGAGGTCTCGTAAAAGCTGACTAAGGTAAGTTGACCCACTGTTTGGTATCCGGTTGAGTGGAATAGACCACCCTCTTTCTTACCGAGGTGTCGTAAAAGGCGACTAGGGTAAGTTGACCCACCGTGTGGTATCCGGTTTAGTAGAATAGACTACTCTCATGTCTTACCAAGGTCTCGTAAAAGGCGACTAAGTTAAGTTGATCCGCCGCGTGGTATCCGGCTGAGTAGAATGAAGACCGCTTTAGTGCTTACCGAGGTGTCGCAAAGGCGAATAAGGTAAGCTGCCGTCAGGTAGGCGACCGCTCGTAAAATACCTAGCCAAATCATGTAACAACATGTTTATAACATGTTGTGCCGATCCCACTTAGAGTGGGATAAGGGCAGGAGAATGATGATATTTTTCTTTTATCGTGGGCTACAGCAAAATAATATTCTTATATATATTTATTAATATTTTTTTTTCTTTTATTTATTGTTAATTCATAATGTTTGATATTTGCGTACCAACTTTTTCTTAACTATAAATTGTCTCACCTCGTAGGTTAGCTTTGAAAGATCTCTGTCATAGGGATAAGTTGACCTTTGTACACTTTTTTTACTAATAATGTTTTTTCCAACTTTTTTTATGGTACATAAATAATAATAATAATAAATAAATAAATAAATTATCATGATGTTTGTTTCAATATACCGTTTTCACTCCACATTAGGCGGATTTATTTTAAGAGGCGACCAACATAAAGATATTCAATGAGCATTTTGCGACAGAGGTTCGGAAGCGGCGGCTTCCTGGGGCGTCTAGCAAATTCACTTCCAAACGGCCGTAGCACTAATTTTCCGGTTAGAACCCAGAAAAGGGAAATGCAAAGCCCCCATATAAAACTTTACGACATTTTAAGCTTTTGTGTGTTTATATTAACTTTTAGATACCGAATTGTTTTTGTCATGATAACACTTTGGATGGAGCAACGTTATACACGTCAATTTTTGTAGACGCTAATTGACATACTTATCGTTTATTTACATCGGTAAAAAATATCTTTAATATTTAAATGAGTTAATCTTATATGTATATATACCTATATATATTTTCGGAATCTCGGAAACGGTTTCAACGATTTTCCTGAAATTTAGCATGTAGGTGGTATTGGGGGAAAAAAATCGATCTAGCTAAGTTTTATTTTTAAAAAAATCATTTTATCGCTGTTTTGGGTATTAATAAATAATTATTTTAATCATGAGAAACTTATATTGAATTAAATTTTTGCCATTAACTCAGTTGTAGCTTAGCGTAGCTTATTCGGGGAACGGGTGGTCGCGAGAAATGAAAATACCTATTATCGAGCCCCACCTACTCTATCGTTTTTATTTTTTTTTTTAAGTTTCATTTTTTATTTTATAAAAAATTACCGAGCAAGGCTGGGTCATCCAGATATTATCTTTAATATTTAAATGAGTTAATCTTGTATGTATATAGGTATATTTTCCGAATCTCGGAAAAGGCTCCAACGATTTTCATGAATTTCAGCATGTAGGTGGTATTGGGGGAAAAAATTCGATCTAGCTAGGTTTTATTTAAAAAAAAATGTCGTTTTATACTTTTCTTAGGGCACTGAAAAAAGGCGAAAATTTGCATCGAACTGTAAAGTCTTGGTAGCTCCATTGGGAAACCGGCGGTCTAGTAAAATGAAAATACCTAAAACCGAGCTACGCCAGCCCAATTTTTTTTTTAATTTCATTTTTTATCGTGTAAAAAAATTACCGAGCAAGGCTTGGCCACCCTGGTACTGTTAAAGCTTGTATAATCCTAAATAGTATAGTAGGCTTTCTGTTTTTGTAATAGTGTTTTTATACTGCTGTAATGGCAAAGCTAAAATTGATTGCGGAATGTTATTGAAGATTCTTATCTTTAATATTTAAATTAAAGATAAGAATCTTTAATTTAATTATAAATAAATAAATAAATATATGGGACACTTACACACACGGTAGTCCATCCCCAAAGTAAGTAACTTAATACTTGTGTTATGATAGACAGACAACTGGTGAATATATACATATATAATTTTTAAATACATACTTAAATACAAATATACGCCCAGGCTCAAAGACCAACGAATTCATTTTTATAGAAAATGTTGGCCCTCGGCGGGAATCGAACTCGCGACCCGCGGAGCAGAAGGCGGGGTCACTACCCACTGCGCCAACGGGAAGGAATTAAGGAACGAAGGAAGGAAGAAGATTAAAGAAGGAATTAATTAAGGATTATGGTGTACAATACATTTCTACTATAATCTATTCTATACGAAATGCCGTTCAAGGCACCTTTAAATGATAGTCAGGTCTAAATATTTTCCACCGAGCATCTGTTTTCAAGCTAATTGACATTCAGCTTAACGTTGACATGAGACAGGCATAGCAAAATGGCAGGTATACCTTGTAATAAGCCAGTCTGGTCACAGATGTTCGGGACGCTATAATCCTTTGAAGAGGTATTTAGTTAAAGCCTTTTAAATCCTTTTAAAGGGTAGCTTTATCAATTGTTTTCGATTTACTATAATCTGCTCGTATAGTGATAATATTTTTGAGGCATTTAGGTATATTTTTACTAGCAATCGCTAACGGCTCCGCCCGTGTGGAAAAATTAAACCGTAATATAGTATTTTGATAACCATAAATATTATTATAGTGGGTTAACCTTAAAAGCTAGGCGTATGTTGTCGCGGACTTCTATTTAGGACTTTTAGACGGGCACAATTTTGTAATACATGATTTTTGAATAACTTTAACCAGTAGCCTAGCGCACGCAAGGAAAGCTTTAAATTTTGCCGTTTTCGTACTATTTTTTATTGCTGCTCCACTCATATACATCTAAGCGTAATTTTATATAGTTTTCTTCGATAAATAGACTATCACACACTCAAATAATTTTTCAAATCTGTCCAGTAGTGAGATAAGCGCGTTTAAACAAACAAACAATCAATCAATCAATCAATCAATCAATCAATCAAACAAACTCTTCAGCTTTATATATATGTATAGATATTAATTATATATATTAACTGAATTTCAGAAACGGCTCTAACGATTATTATGAAACTTAGTATATAGAAGGTTTCGGGAGCGATAAATCAATTTAGCAAGGTTTCTTTAAAAAAAGTTTTCGGGCATTAAAAATCTACTAATATAAAAATAGTACTTTGGGGATGGACGACCGTGTTTGTAAGTGTCCCATATATTAATTTTTTTTTATCTCACTCGGCTATCACAGCGTTTTATAGTTACCAAATAGTCAACTTTTCGTTGTTATAAATATGACAAATCGTGACCAATTATAAAAGCTGCAGTGTCAAGATATTTTTGTGGAAAACTTTAGCCTTCCTGTGCTGACAGTTGTAAAGTGTTACTATAAATAAGTCAGTACACGGTTCACCGCATCTTTAGTTTTTTTTTTTATTATTTGAAAATAGAATAGACATAATTATTATTGCACAGAAATAAATAAAAAAAATATATTATCATGTTTGTGTACGATAGCGCAGTAAATGAATATTGTATTTTACCACATAAATAATAGTTCTTTTATACTGATAATTAAAGCAATTAAAGCAAAAATTATCAATAATGCACAACGTTCATATTCAAGTTTTCACGTCTGCCGGCACTCCCGGAGTGCAAATCGTAGATTTTTTGGCTCTAAAGAGCCATATATATATATATAGCCATATGATAAATATCATTCCATATTTATAAAAAAAAAAGCATAAGGCTGGAGGAAAGTGACTCAAGGGGATTGAAATAATTTTGATTATGTGTAAGAGACTTTTGAAAACAATATTCAATTTTTCTTTAATAATCATCCTGCTGCCCTTATCCCACTTTAAGTAGGGTCGGCACAGTGTTATAAAAATGCTGTCACATGATTTAGCTGCGAATTTTACGACCGGCCGTCTGTTTGGCGTCAACTTACCTTAGTTGTCTTTTATGACACCTAGGTAAGATGAGGGTAGTGTATTCTACTCAGCCGGATACCATAGGGCTTAAACTACAAAAAAATATAAATATTCGTGTGTCAAATTCTTAATAGTGCGTATAATTGCTTTTGTATTTATTTACTATATTTTCAATAAATGATTTAAAAAATACAGCATTCTAAATTTCAAAAGAAAACTGATAGACTAGCGTACAGTTTGTCACAGAGTTTTCCCGCGTAAATTCTGACCCCGCGGAAATTTAACCACAATTTTCTATACACTTAAACCTTCTCTAAAAATTTTACTATTTTTTAGTCAAAACTGTACAGAAATCCGTTTAGTAAATTTTGAAAAAATCGATCACATACAGGCGGACAATTTTTATAATAAGTATAGATATATATAGACTATACTAGAGTAAGGGACACATAGGCAAGCCTGTAAGTGAGCGTCACAATAAATTATAACAACAACGATACTTCTCTTTATTTTTATTTATTAAATAAAAATAAAGTGAAATGTCGTTGTTAATTTTCCCAAAGTCAACCCATTTACTCTTTCTCAACAACTCAGTTGAACTCAATGACATATAATGATTGATGGCCACAATGTTTTTTCATATTAATGACCAACTCTATGAAGGAGGTTGTATTATAAACATGTAACTATACAAATATATAATACAATATAGTATAAGTAATATATATATATATATATATATATATATATATATATATATATATATATATATATATATATATATATATATATATATATATATATATTACTTATATACTTATACTATATTTAAGTCTAGGGTACCTTGTTATTTTAGATTAAATTTAAATTAGATATTTAATTAAGTTAATTTGGTTAATGTTGTTGTCAATGCCTTCCGTGGTGGTCTCTGAAAACCAGCGTCAGAGGTTTTCTTCTGAAAATGCTGAGTAGACCATCCATTTTGGGACAACACACTATACTGTTATTAGATTTATTGTTAATTTATGGTCATAACTGTGTTTATATGTTTGGTTATAATAGTTTATTTTAATTTATATGTTAATTGTTTAAATAGTATAGTGTTTAGTACCAAATAAATAATTCATTCATTCATTCATTCATAACAAAATGAAAAGAGAGGGAAGTCATATATATATATTTTTTTGACTGAACACATAAATAAGAGAGACAGATAATGCTGATTATTTGCTTTCTCATGATCGTCAATGGACACGTTTAAGGTTGACTCCCATACTCTAGTATCTATAACAACTAAAAAAAATTTAATTAATTTAAAAAAAAGATTCGTAAGCCGTAAGTAAAGCAGTGCAAACACGCCTTTATAACATTAGGATTTTAACGTGAAAAAAATAGTAAAACAAACACTTTTAGTTAGAGACTGTTCACACGTTATTTTCACTTACCGCGATAATCTGATCTCCATTCTCCATTCCGACCACCCCTCGGGGATGCGCCAGATCGTCCCGGGCAACCGTGGAGGGTGGACGTGTCTCACCCTTAGATATACGGTATAAAGATCGCGAACTTCTCTACGTAGTGCCGGTGAAATAATACGAATTATTGTGAGTATCCTATTAATTTAATAATTATTAATTTAATTATATGTACCTGGGTGACCGAGCCTTACTCGGCAATTTTTTTTAAAGATTTAAAAAAAATATAATCGGGCTGGTAGGGCTCCTTGGTATTTTCACGTTTCAAGATCACCCGTTCCCCAAATGAGCTACCATAGCTTTACACTTGACAGCGAAAATTCTCTTTTCTATTCGACGTAAATTTTAGGATGTTTAAAGTGCCCGGGATAGGAACAGGGATAAAACGATTTTTTTTAATAAATCCTATCTAGATCGAATTTTCTCCCCCAAAACACATATACATGCTGAAATTGAAAAATCGTTTCCGAGATTCAAAAAATATATTTATATATATACATATATACATATATATATATATATATATATATATATATATATATACATACAAGATTAAACGCCGTGTGGTATCCGGCGGAGTAGAATAGTACCACCCTCTTTTCTTACCGAGGTGTCGTAAAAGGCGACTAAGGTAAGTCGACCCGCCGTGTGGTATCCGGCTGAGTAGAATAGACCAACCTCATTTCTTACCGAGGTGTCGTAAAAGGCGACTAAGGTAAATTGACCCACCGTGTGGAATCCGGTTGAGTAAAATAGACCACCCTCTTTCTTACCGAGGAGTCTTAAAATACGACTAAGGTAAAATACGTAGTCCAATCATATGACAATATGTTTGTAACATGTTGTGCCGACCCCACTTGGAGTGGGATAAGGGCAGGAGGATGATGATATACATACAAGATTAACTCATCTATCTATCTTCTATCTATATACTTATAATAAATCTGTAGAGAGGTCAATTCTGTAACTGGAATATAATTCCAAAATAACTATCAGGGGGTGATTAGGGATCGATACTGATGCCAAAAATGCAATCAGTAAAAATTTTGTCTGTCTGTCTGTCTGTCTGTCTGTCTGTATAACCGTTATAGAAACAAAAACTACTCGACAGATTTTAACGAAACTCGGTACGATTTTGCTTCATACTCCTGAGCTGGTTATAGTATACTTTTCATCACGCTACAATCAATAGGAGCAGAGCAGTGAAGGGAAATGTCGGAAAAACCGGAGAAGTTACTCCATTTTTTAAGCTTCCGTCGCGTGTGCAACCTTGATGGTTAAAGCTACACAGAAATCATGTATGACGGAAATTTTCTCCTTAAAATTATATAAAAAATATCCCACGACAGCATATGTCTATCTTTTATGGATGACTCACAATAACACGTGTAACTCCCGATAGCTTAGCAGTTCGAAGCTTTCTGGTCATATTTGTCTACTCCTACGTTTAAATCACTCTCAGTCATCCCTAAATAAAAAAGTGAATAGTATTAACTATTGTTAAAAAAAAGAATAATTGAAATCGATATAGAAACACCAAAGTTATACATGAAATACGCTAATAATAAGCCATCGCGCGTGAATACTGAATCATGCTATAAGGATTATCACTACAGAGTATAAAACAAAGTCACATTCTTTGTTTGTCCCTATATCCCTATGTATGCTTAAATTTTTAAAACTACGCAACAGATTTTGATGCGATTTTTTTAATAGATAGAGTGATTCAACAGGAAGGTTTATATGTATAAAAAAAAATCATCCTGTCCTTATCCCACTCTAAGTGGGGTCGGCACAACATGTTTTTCTCTTCCATTCTGTCCCATCTTTCGTCAACTCTGGCGCCACTCCTTTTATATGCATATCATACTTCACACAATCCAACCATCTCTTTTTAGGCCTCCCTCTAGGCACATATCCATCCACAATCAAATGTATAATAACATTTAATATGGAGTAGAGAAATACTGTAATTTTTGAGGTTTCTGATGCGATGTGTAAATAATTACTTTTTTTCCGCTTACATTGCAAACGCAGGCTAAACCCTACGAGATTTATCAAAATGATGTACTAAGTATTTTTACACATTGAAAAGGTCTATAGAAAAGACCGCGATGGTATATGTCTATCTCTTATGGATAACCCACAATAGCATTTTTTGTCATTTGCTTTTTACGAAGCAATTTTTATACAATATAGCATTAATCCTTATCCAATTAAGTACCTTAAATACATTGTTGATTTAATATAGATCAATATGGCCGTTTACAGCATGTAATTTAAATGAACATTTTCGAAGATCGGACGCACAACTAAATGTCGCTCTTTTCAGAGTAACCTCTAAAGAAAACATGTTTGTATTGTCTAATGATAACAAAGCTATGAATGTTGTATATAAAGACATTCTGTAATTAATTTTAAACATAAAATATATAGGGAAAAATGTTAAATGTAAATATATAGTATATGAAATTAGATATAGCAGGAAACCTTCTTGGTATAGGAGAGAGAGGGAGAGGGGAATTGTTTTTCTTACTTTACTGGATCGATCTTAATCATTTTTTCACTGAGTGACATAGGCTATATATTTTATACCCGTGCGAAGCAGGGTAGGCCGCTAGTTTAAATATAAAAGATTTTATCGTTTAAACTTATTCCATTCATAAATACGATTTTTTTTTTATTTTTTTTTTCTTTTTGTCAATTTTAGTCTAACTCCAAGGTGACTAAGCCTTACTCAGTCATTTTTTAAAAGATATAAAAAAATGCATCAGCAGTAGAGTTGACGATTCAAAAGCACTTGTTTACAAGTTGATTTGAATAAAGAATGTTTTGAATTTGAATATAGGACTGCGTTTTAAAGTATAAATTTAATAATTATAAAAGATTGACCGCCGAGTTTCTTGCTGGTTCTTCTCGGTAAAAGTAACATTCCGAACCAGAAGTATCTTTATTATATCTAATTGATCATTGACGATTCACAAGTGTTTGTAAAGGCTTACTTAAATTGGCCTGTTACTATCCCATAGCTGGGCATAGGCCTCCTCTCCCCGTTTGAAGAGAAGGGTTGGAGCTAAGACCTACTACGCTGCTCCAATACGGATTAGTAGGTTACACATATCCCCAAAATTCTCTAGAGATATGGAGGTTTTCCTTACTGAAAAGCGTGTGATAAATTGAAATTATCAATTAGACACATAAATTTTAACAAAAAACTCATTAGTGCCTGCCCGGGGTAAAAATCCGTGACCCCTCGAAAGAGTCGCACGGTCTAACCGCTGGGCTGTCATAGCTTTTTAAGCTTACTTCATCATTCTCCTGACCTTATCACACTCTAAGTGGGGTAGGCACAACATGTTATAAACATGTTGTCACATGATTTGGTTACGCATTTTACGACCGGTCGCCTGCCTGATATCAACTTACCTTAGTCCTATTTTACACCTCGGCTGGTACTATTCTATTCAGCCAGATCCCAACTTTAAAGCTAACTTGAATGAAGATTATTATTTATTATTATTAGATTATATTATGGATATGGATATTGCTCATTATTAAAAGTGCCTGGGTAATTTTTTTTAATATAAAAAGATAAAAAAATTAAAATTGAAAAAAGAATGAAAAATTAGTTAGGCTGGTGGGGCTCGAACCTAGGTATTTTCACCTCTCTAGACCGTCCACACCGCTGTAAATAAGCTGTGGTAGCCCAGCGGTAACACCGTGCGACTCTTTCGAGGAGGTAACGGGTTCGAACTCGGGCAGATACCAGTGAGTTTTCTGTTTAAACTTATGTGTCTAATTGATAATTGCAATTTATCATACGCTTTTCGGTGAAGGAAAACATCGTGAGGAAACCTGCATATCTCTAGAGAATTCTGGAGATATGTGTAACCTACCAATCCGCATTGGAGCAGCGTGGTAGGTCTTAGCTCCAATCCTTCTCTTCAAAAACGGAAAGAAGAGGCCTATTCCCAGCAGTCGGAGAGTAACAGTCCGCTACTTACTAGACTGCCCGTTCCCCAAATTACCTACCACAACTTGATGTTTTACAGCGAAAATTAACTTTTTAAATTCAACTAAAATTTTAGCATTATCACGAAAAAAAGGGATAAAACGAAATTTAATTAAAACCTGGCTAGATCGATTTTTCTATCTCAAAACACCCTGCATGCTGATTTTCAGGAAAATCGTTGTAGCCGTTTCCAAGATTTAGAAAATATATATATACATATATATACATACAAGATTAACTAATTTAAATATTAAAGATATGCGTAATATTAGCTATGCTCTTTTTTGTTTAATACTCGAGGCCCTAAAACCACTTGTCGGGAGAAAGTTCGGGCAGTCTAATGTAAGAGTTTTCTGGCCATTTGAACGCACTTCAATATGTAGACGAGTGCTTTTAGGGGAGTCTGGGTTTCCGCCCTTCTCAGACGGCGCGGCTATATTCGATGAATCAGTGTATCATAAAAAAAGCCTAAAAAAAGCTACCTAGTGCGTATTATTCAACATTTTGGTAGCCTAGAATAGGCACGTAAGTAGGACTGTATGTATGACTTTCTGTTTGTTTTTTTTTTTTTTTAAATATATGGGACACTTACACACACGGTCGACCGTCCCCAAAGTAAGTAACTTAATACTTGTGTTATGGGTGAGAGACAACTGGTGAATATATACTTATATAATTTTTAAATATATACTTAAATACAAATATACACCCAGGCTCGAAGAGCCAACAAATTCTTTTTATAGAAAATGTTGGCCCTCGGCGGGAATGGAACCCGCGACCCGCGGCGCTGTAGGCAGGATCACTACCCACTGCGCCAACGGGCCAGTCATTCAGCGCACGCAAGGAAAGTTTTAAATTTTGCCGTTTTCACGATATTTTTTATTGCTGCTTCTTTCCTATTCATCTTAGCGCGATTTTATATATATAGCCTTCCTCAATAAATGGACTATCTTACACTTAGAGAATTTTTGAAATCGGTCCAGTAGTTTCTGAGATTAGCGCGTTCAAACAAACAATCAAACAAAATCTTCAGCTTTATATATTAGTATATATAAAAACTTCAAAAAAAGTGCCAAACCTAATCTTTAAAGGAGTTACCTATAGTTCAACTAGAGAGAACAACTAAATGAAATACAAAATGACTACAAAAAGTTTCCGCTATTTAAAGCACCTTTCCTAATGAAATGCAAACTTCATTTTCCGTTTCACAATTCGCAGCTTAAGAAAAATATTTGTCTATTTCCGATTCCACCATCCACTCTGTAATACTAAAATAAAGTATATTTTTAATGGTGAAGTTTTCAAATTAAACTTCACAAGGTTCTCTTGAACTTTAACGATCGTTAAACGTGCCCAGGTGATTACCAGACTGTATTAATTTCCGTTCTTAACAATTCCTCTTGCAAATTGAATCAGAGATAGAATCGCCTTTTTTCATCGCTGAGTCGCCGAGAAAACCTCTGATGCGGGGGATTACAAATAATAGGATTTTTTGATTTATTTTCTATTAAATAAAGTCGTGAAAATATTTTAAAAAATCACGTATTCGGTATCTATTTTTTATTTCTTTATATATACTAATATATAAAGCTGAAGAGTTTGTTTCATTGTTCGCGTTAATCTCAGAAATTACTGTACAGATTTAAAAAATTATTTCAGTGTAGGATAGTTCATTTATCGAAGAAGGCTAAAGGCTATATAAGGCTAAGATAGATAGGAGAGGAGCAGCAATAAAAAATAGTACGAAAACGGCAAAATTTAAAGTTTCGTCGCGTGCGCTGACTAAACGGTGATATTTATTCAAAAATCATGTATTACAACATTGTTCCCCTCTAAAAGTTCTAAATAAAAGTCCACGACAGCATATATCTAGCTGTTAAGGAAAACCCACTTTAAACATTTTTATCCCCATAGTCTCATTTCATTTCTTTATTATCGATGCACACATTTTATTCTAGCTACCATAGTCTAGTATAACAACTCTGTTATTTTTCCAAGGCAAGTGGATGCCGCCGTTGCCATTGTATGTTCGATATTTATTATATCAAAATGGTATATTGACTAATTTAGGTTTCCTTGTAATGGTATTTCCTCGTAAAAAATAAAGTAAGAACACGTCACTATCCTAATGTAACTGGATTCGCCTTGCTCTCTTTGGGAGTGAAGGATTGGGGCTTAGACTCACAACACTGCTCAAATATGGATTGGTTATTCTCGGGAAATATTCAAATTTAAAGATGATTTTTCCATTAACATAAAACGATTAATTGTAGTTATCAATTAAATACATAAATTTTAAAATCTCATTACTACCTTCCCGGAGTGTAAATACTCTTTTACTTAGTATACCTACCTTAATATTCAAGAAATAAATAAACAGTTGGAACCTTTAAAAGCTATTAAAAAAATGAGTTGAATTTTCATTATTCAATTTAACGGTTAAGCAATTTACCTATATTTGTAAACTTTGTTCTTTAGAAGTTTATTAATTTCCGTTCTCTTTAATTTCTTTAGAATAATTACAGTAAATGACTCTTTTATTCAAAGTTTATCCCACGGTTTCAACCGCGTATTTTTTTATTTTTTTTATATTTTTGTAACGGATCCCTATTTTTTTGAATTTAATATAGCCTTTGTTGCTCAGTACAGATGCAGCTTTCCAATGGTGAAAGAATTTTCGTAATCGGTGCAGTAGTTTTTGTGTGAAAATTACAAACATACATACAAATTTTTCCTCTTTATAATATTAGTATAAAATAGTCGGCAAATCTATTTGTGCGGTATTAAAATAATTTTTCTCCTTAATAATTTTGTAAAATTTTGAAATTTTTTTCCCGGATACACTTTATACCCATAGGTCCCTATTAGTACAAATGCGTATCATACAGAGAGACTCTCCTATTCATATTCCATACTTTTAAGAATTAGAAAACAAATTTTGTTATAGTCATAAAATAGGTTTCATTTAAAGTTGCAGTGAGAATTAGGTTACTGTCAATTTAGGTAATAGCTGGTGAATTGAACTTAGTAAATGTGACAGAATTTAAATTGCAAGGCATTCACATTAGTTTGTGTAATGCATCCTGTCACATTAAACTGACAAATAAATTGAGAAAATGGCACAAATTTCTTATAAATGATCTAGATATTATTTAGTACTTTTAAGTATTAAATTGCACTTAAAGGAAAATTGGAAACGTGTGGTATCTGGCTAAATAAATAGACCACCTTCATTTCTTACCAATGTGTCGTAAAAGGTGACTAAGGCAAGTAAACCCGCCGTGTGGTATCCGGCTGAACAGATTAGGCCAACCTATTTCTTACCGAGGTATCGTAAAAAGCGACTAAGGCAAGTTAACCCACCATGTGGTGTCCGGTTGACTGAATTAGACCACCCTCTTTCTTACCGAGGTGTCGAGAATACTAAGGTAGGTTGACGTCAGGCTGGTCGTAAAATACGTAGCCAAATCATGTAACAACATGTTTAAAACATGTTGTGCCGACCTCACTTATTGTAGGATAAGGGTAGGAAGATGATGATTAAAGGAAAATTGGATAATGCTTGAAAGTTAAACCGTGCGTGGTTTTCGAAAAGTGTGTTTTTATATTTGTTTATATATTGTCTTATTGTATTGTATAATAAATTTAAAAAAAAAAGTATCCATCTCGCCAACACATAAATCAAAACTATTCCAAACGCCTTGACAATTCAACTTCACACCTTTTTTTACTGTGGAGTGATATAATGAACCAAAAAAACAACAGCTTGCACTCCAGGAGTGGTAAAAAACTGTTATATTTTAGAACAGAGAACATTGACTAAATACAAAATTCATTTTCGTCGGATTTAGATGACTTACACTTATCTAGAGTTCTTAATTACGAGTTTATCTTCAGAGTTCGGACCTTAAAGGGGCTTAAAAATAACTAAATTAAGAATTTAAATGGAAAAAATGTAGATTCTCCTAAACGAAGACAATTTGTTTAACAAGGCGCTGAAAATTAATGTGGCATTCAAAAGCGGGCTTAAAGTATAAGGAAAATTTAACTTTAATTCGAGGAGGCTCAGAAAAGAGTGTTCGATCCTAAATTGAGTGTTCTGTACTGTAGAAGTGGTCTGCGAAATTTTATGCGAGCATTCTTTGAGATTTAACTTTTTTAAGTGTTAATGTAATTGAATTTCTGGTTTTATGATAAGGTTTATTTATCGCAATTACTTATCAACTGGATTAAGACTGGACTAAATAGCTTCCTATTTTTATATTACGAATGAAATCAAATCAAAATCATGTTTATTCAAATACATTTTTTATAGCACCGTTGAATTCAATTAGATTAATGAAGCTACCACTGGTTCGGAATGTTGCTCTTACCGAGAAAACAAGCAAGAAAGAAAATTGGCAGTCAATCATTTACAAAATTTTATACAACCTACTGTGTAATATGTTTTACGTATAAGCTTATTTCTAAACTTAATTTAAACCTTTGTATAGGCAAGACTGATATATTTCATGGAATTTGATTATAGAATTATACTACGAATTATTTGCTAACTTTACTTAGTTGCAGTACAGGAATTACAAGCTTCACATAAGAAATATCATAATTAAGCTATAATCCTTCATAGATTTTCTTTCGTCGAAGCAATATTATAAGCTGTTGATACCTAACGTGTAACAATCGGTGACTACAATCTCTGGAAGTAAAGGCGAGTCTTCTTCTTCTTCTTCTTCAACCGATGGACGTCCACTGCTGGACATAGGTCTCCTCATGGGATCTCCAGAACACACGATTATGTGCCGCTTGTATCCAGCGGCTCCCCGCGACCCTTTTGAGGTCGTCTGTCCATCTAGCAGGGGGTCTTCCGACACTGCGCTTTCCGGTGCGGGGTCGCCATTCCAACACTTTGAGACCCCAACGTCCATCGGTTCTTCGCACTATGTGCCCCGCCCATCGCTACTTCAGCTTCGCGACCCGCTGAGCTATGTCGGTGACTCTGGTTCTTCTACGGATCTCCTCATTTCTGATTTGATCACGTAGAGAAACTCCGAGCATAGCTCGCTCCATCGCCCGCTGAGCGACTCTGAGCTTTCTTATGAGGCCCATAGTCAGCGACCAAGATTCAGAGCCATAGGTCATCACTGGCAACACGCACTGTTCGAAGTCGGCGAGTCACATCAGTGAAATACTAAAATGCTGCTAAAATACTTTACTTATTCTGTCTGATTATAGTAAGAGGATTTTTTTTCTATCATTCTTTATCAACCAATAGACGTCCATTACTATACATCTCTTAAGATTTTTCAACCTTCAATAGTTCTAAATTTGATATTGTTACAAACGGTTAAGCCATTAAAGACAGATTAGATAGATAGATTATAAATATAGAATAACATTACAGACCTTTTCGAAGTACAGGCCGAAGGGAAAATTTTAAATTGACTTATTCCAATAAATCGGCAATTTCCGATCCTATGTTTTAAAAGCGTACAATCTACATACTTTCGCTTTAATTTAGAGTGGACCTACGTCAGAAAGGATAACCCAACTATTGTTCATTTGGCGAAATCGGCTGACCCATGCCTCATTGACCCACATCAATTCCGTCTTGTGGTCCGAGTTAGGACATCCTGTATTTTACTATTTGCATACATTATTCTCACACAAAGACAGGTGACTACACGTAAAAACACACACAGCGATACATTCTTCAGAATACATGATGCATGCATATTTTCGATTTTATATATTTTATTAATTACTTTTAACAAACTTACCTGCAAAAATATTTATAAAATTGTAAAATTTAGGGGAACAAAAGTTTCTGTTAGAATTATTGTCTTACTCAACTAGCTGTACTCTCAATTTCATCGACATTAGTATTTAAATGCCATTAGTGCGAAATATGGTTAATATGGCAAATTATAGCTAAATAACATAAAAATAAAATACAATCGTATAGCGACTTATGTATATCCGATAATAGACACGGATGTTCCCTTTAAAAAGATAATGGAACTCCTATCAATATAAATATAATTAATAAAGATTTAGACCATAAGTAAATCCTAAAAGACCAGAATTTGATCATTGATCAGAAATACGCACCAAAAAAGAACAAGACGATGTCGAATATTGTCTATAATAATTTAGATGATAAATTATTATTATTGCAAAGAGTGAAGGCCCAGTTTCTTTCCAAAAGAGTGGTAGCTTTAATGTAATTTGACAATCAGATGCATGTAAAAGCCAACTTGAATAAAGACTTATTTGAATTTGAACATAAGCCAGATAATAGTTTGTAAAATGATCGTTACTAGTATTTCCGCTAAGCGCTGGTCCGATCTAGTCAGTAGTTGCACCCAAATTAATGGCACGTCGCTACCAGATCTCTATTGAGGAGACGAAGCTATAGATCGTTAACTCCGACCAAGTCACAAACGATACGCGATTTCCGATTAGTATTTACAAGGCTTGGAACTAGTTTCGAAAATTCTAGACATCATCATTCTCCTGCCCTTATCCCGCTCTAAGTGCTGTAGGCACAACATGTTATAAACAAGTTCGTATTTTACGACCGGCTGCCTGCTTGACGTCAACTGACCTTAGTAGTATTTACGACACCTAGGTAAGAAACGTGGTCTTCTATTCTACTCCACCGGATACTACACGGGGGGTAGACTTACCTTACTCGCCTTTTACGACACCTCGGTGAGAAATGAGGGTAGTTTAGTCTCAATAGACATACGAAAATTCGAAATATCATAGGTGGACTCTTCACGCTTTTATGCCGCTTGAAACCAGCGGCTTCCCGCCTTCCCACCTTTATGAAGTCACCAGTTTACCTTCGTTTACCGCTGCCACTTTGTCCAGTGTGGGGTCGACAATCTTACACTTCAAAATCCAAATCTATACCTTTTTTAAATTTGTCGCTTATGACTTGCACCACACGTTGGTCAAATGGTGCCCAGTGAAATATTATTGGAATTCCTCTATCCCAGATAATCCGGGACCAGTTTGTCGCGATCGACTCGTCTGACAAATTCCGACCTTCATCCAACTCATCTGTTAGTGTAATAATGGATTGCGAACGCTTTCCTTGTTCGTTTTTATTTCATTATGTTCTTGTCTGCTTTGATTTTGTGGACATATAATTGATATTATGGAACAAAGTCACCAAAAGCTGTCTGTCAGAATGTGATCTTCTGAACGTATTTTTGTACAGTTTCTATGAAAAGGTGGTGCAATTCTTCCGGAAGGTTTAATTTAGTTAAACCTTCCATTAACACGAGCCATTAAGGTTTGATGAATTTGCTTGTTGGAAGCTTCAGTAGCTTGTGCGTAAACAAATAGCAATACACTAAAATAATGTACTAGGGTACTAGTAACTGTAGATCTACAAAAATACTTCAAATTAAGTCCGCAACAGTATGTTACTATATTATATGGTTAACGTACAATTTTATGGTTTATGGTCAACTCACACTTTTATGTTATAAATTTCAATTAAATACACTGATTTCCAGACGGGTGAAGCTTTAGGCACAGTTAGTAGTTGATAATGTAGCTGAATTTTTTGCGATTCATGACGATTTCATAATATGTGTATAGTATTTTATATTTAGACTTGGACACGTCTGTCGGTTCGACTATTCCTCTCAGTTTTCACTGTAGCCCCAACTGTGTCACCTGTATTAACCTATCAGTAACTTTAATAAACCTGACACCTAATATTGAAAACGCGAACTCAATCATTATTAATTAGAAATGCGAAAATTGCTCTGTCTGTTTGTTAGGCTTTAGTGTCTTACATGCTGGAGTAATCATTGTACTCCTGCCCTTATCCCACTCTTAAAAGGGTAATAGGCGACTAAGGTAATACCCGCCGTGTGGTATCTGGCTAAGGCGACTAAGGCAAGTTGACGACAAGCAGGTAGACGGTTGTAAAATACCAAGCCGAATCAGTAACAACATGTTTATAACATATTGTACCAACCCCAAATAGAGTGGAATGAGGGCATGAGCATGATGATGACTTAAATAGATAAATACACCCAGATTTAAGAACTACCAAATTGTGTTTAAAAAATTTTGGCCTTAGGTGGGAATCGAACCCGTGAACAAATTCCTCGCGTAGTTTTAATATGTAAGCCTCACACACTTTATTAACTCAATACTTTACTTTTAGGACGTATTAACTCTTCGATGGTTAGAATCGGAATGCCTAAAACTTTCGAATGTCGTTAAAGACTTGTGTCACAATCTTTTACATTCATTCGTTCGGTCCCACCGAATGACAGATAACATATTATTGTAGACAAAGTACTTGATTATATTCATAATAACGTATGTATTTATATTTTATAATTTATATCTGATTATTATAGGTATGTCGTAACAATTATGATAATTATATCGAGTATTAGTACTCGTATCTAACAGAATCTAACAAATACATGCAGTAAATAATTTATAGAATTAGGCGTTACTTTGCGGAGATCCATAATACAAAAGTAATAATAAAATTATTTTGACCAAAATTATTGCGACCAAAATCGTAAAGCTTTGCGATTTTGGTCGTGGAGTCTATCTCCTGACGATGCTTCGGTTGCGGGGCGAAACGACTGTTGAGTTTGTGATAGTGAACGTATATAGTGCTTGTGTATCATGGTGGCGGTGGTGGAGGTTTGTGCATGTGTTTTTTACGACTTCTGCATGTATCAGGTATGATAACCGATTGTCCACTCTACATTTAGCATTATATATATTTTCTATTTTACTTCATCGCGGATTATAGCAAAATAATTTTATTATTACTTTTGAAATACATGCAGGTAAAACAGTCATATAAGGTCCACATATAGCTATAAAGTATAGGAATATGTACCGTGTGAGGTAGGTAGTCTTTTGTTGGCATGCTTTTTGTTCAAGATGAATGGGATACCTCTTTGCCGGCCTACTTTTCAACCGATAGTGCTATTTTGTCTCACCATACTTTCAAGAGTTCTAAGATTAAATTGCTTTCTAATGTCGGTGAAATGAGAGTTTTGTTTTTCAAATTATTTTCATTCTATTGCAATATATGTATTTCCGCCGCGTGGTATTCGGCTGAGTAGAAAAGACTACCCTCTTCTTTACCGAGGTGTAGTAAAGGCGAGTAAGGTAATTTGACTCGCCGTGTGGTATTCGCCTGAGTAGCATAGACCACCTTCATTTCTTACCGAGGAGTTGTAAGATGCGACTTAGGTAAGTTGACCAACCGGGTGGCATCCAGATGAATAGAACAGATCACCCACATTTCTTAACGACTAAGGTAAGTTGACGTCAGGCAGGCGGCCGGTCGAAAAATACCTATTCAAATCATGTTACAACATGTTTGAAATTTTGTGTTTACCCCACTTAGAGTACTTAGGGATAAGGGTTGGAGAATAATGATTTTCTCGTTCCGCTTTGAAAATAATAACGCGTTATATACGGCCTTATTATATAATATCTTTAAAGCACAATGTCATCGTCCTCCTGTCCTTATCCCACTATAAGTGGGGTCGGCACAACGTGCTATAAACATGTTGTCACATGAGGTGGCTACGTATTTAACGAACGGACTCCTGCCTGACGTCAACTTACGTTAGTCGTATTTTACGACACCTCAGTAAGAAAGAGGGCGATTTCACTCAATCGGATACCACACGATGGGTCAACTCTCCTTAGTGCCGTACGTAAAAAAAAAATTCTTAATACAACCTATAATATATTGTTAAAAGATCTAATAAACTCGAAATAAAGTCTTTCTAAAAAAAAAGATAAAACAGCCTAACGAGACATTTATTTGAAATACTCCGGCGATTCTATAGCAACTAATCCAATTTATATGCCTCCATAATATCCACTGGTTTATAACAAACCATAATGAGATTACCTTTAGATATACTGTGTGGAATGAAATAAGTATATTGATATTTTTCTTTTTTTTTTGGCTATATTAAATAATTTATTTACAGCAAAAATGTACAAGTTACATCTATCTTAAATTACTTACACGCTAGGACTATACAAATCATGCCCACGTGGAATGGTCCCAAGAATGCTGCCGCGCTGCCATCATTCTTTCATTCATTCATTCATTCAGAGCATTCAGCGTTTTTTTTCTTGTTTATAGATAGTAAACAGTAATAACTGCTATATTTAATGGTAAATTTAAATTTTTCAAATTTAAAAAATTAGCCTCGTAGTTTCTTGCTGGTTCTTCTCGATAGGAGCAAACTTCCGAATCAGTGGTAGTTTCTTTAAAACATTTGACGAGTCGAAAGTATTGTAAACAGTCAACTTGAATAAAGAATAATTTGAATTTGAAAATGACGATGACCTCCTTCTGCGAGGATGCGGAATTTTGCGGAAGGAGGCGGCGGGGCGGATCCGGGAAGTCGAGTCCTTGGATCCGATCCGCCTCAGGCGAAACGGGCTCAGTCTACATGCTCAAGATTAAAGAGGACCTTCCGGGCGTTCCGAACAGGGTTTATCGGATGCCCACTCTTAAGGTCCTCGAGGCGGTCGATGTATCTGGTGCTCCCGATGTATAGTCTAGCGGAGAAAGGGGGCACCTTTAGAGAGGCCCCGACCCAGAGGTGGCGCTCTGGGGTTCAGAGTTGCTGCTGGCGCGGATAGGGGCAATATGTACAACGGTACATTGTCCCCTGCCACCAACAAGCAGCGTGGTTGAACTCACAGGTTAAATGACGATGGTGTGCTTTTAACTCTTTTTTTTATTGCATTTGTAAAAGAATGCTAACTTAATAGTAACGTATTCAACGTAAATTTCAACGATGTATGTAATGTTATATATATACACACACCACGTATTACAGCACAATTATATTTTCATTACTTTTGTAATATAGAACTCCGCAATGTAAAGCCTAATTCTATAAATTATAAATTATTTTATTCCATAAAAAAACTATCCTTTTACACAAAAATTTCTGATAGATAGCAATGACTAAAGTAAATTTGTGTCATAAAGTTTTAATCCCAAGCGCTAGCTAAAAGTTTCCTAGCAAAACGAAGCAACTCCACTATAAAGTTTTATAATTTATAGAGTTGTCTTCCTTTTACAAACCTAGATATTGCATTTTATGTGCTAAAAAACACAATTCCAGTTAAAATCTTCAATTGTCCACTCACTGAAAAAATTGAATTTATTAATGAAAGAAAAACTGTAAGCATTTAAAAAATATGTTGGCATAAATTAAACCTTACTATGATGTGTATTTTGTGTACATGATTTAGCTTTTTTTATGTAGCTTTCTCTTACATACACACTGTGGCCGTGTGTGCTGTGGCCAAGATCTAATAAGCTGTGATAGCCCATAGACCGTGCCACTCTTTCGAGGGGGTCACGCGTTCAAACGCCGGGCAAGCACCAATGAGTTTTCTATTCAAACTTATATGCCTAATTGATAATTGCAATTTATCGCACGCTTTTCGGTGAAGGAAAACATGAGGAAACCTGCATATCTCTAGAGACTTCTGGGGATATATGTAACCTACCAATCCGCAAGCAGCGTGGTAGGTCTTAGCTCCAACCCTTCTCTCCAGAAACGGAAAGAGGAGGTATATGCCCAGCAGTGGGACTATAACAGGCCGTTACTTTACTTTACTTAATATGTCTAATTGGTGTTTGCAATTTATCGGACGCTTTTCGATCAATGAAAACATCGTGAGGAAATCTGCATATCTCTAGAGAATAGGAGCAGCGTGGTAGGTCTTAGCTCTGAAACTAAAAACAAAAAACTGAAAGAGGAGACTTATGCCCCACAGTGGGATAGTAATTAGCCGTTATTATATAAATGCGATAGTCTTTTAGCCTAGCGAAAACTAGTCATATAACTTCGTTAACAATGCAATTTGCAAATAATACAGTTTTATCTGATCCCTGTTTTAGAATGTGAACTAATTTGTACAGTCGTCGATACACGTTCCAAAATGTAGCTAACATTTAAATCGTGTAATTAAAAATTTCCACTTTGTTGGAGATTCGCTCGCGAGGGGTGAGTTAAAATTAAAATGTGTTTGTTATTGCAATTTATTACAAACAAGTTATATTAATTTGTTAGCAATATTGTATTATATAAATTTATATAAGATATAGTAGATAACTAGAGGGAGGCCGATAAAAAGATAGATTGTATAAAAGTAATGAAAATATTATTTTGCTATAATCCGCGATAAAAGAAAATATATGTAACGCTAAATGTACTCTATATTTACCATTTTTTTTCGAATTGACTGTATGCTGTTAGCCCTAATGGCTTTTACAGCGTCACCGGGCGGGACGGGCGAGCGCAGAAGCATCATCGAGGTTGATAACTGTGGAGTGTAGAGCGCAGAAGCTCTGCTAGCGTCGGGGAACGTCGTCCTAAGGATGCCTCCTGTGAGGCTGGACCACGGCTTAGGGCAACGTGTAGACGAGGGCTGTTGGTATGACTTTGATTAGTCAATACGACAACGGAGGGGTGGCAAGAAGCTACGACCAACCGACCTCAGAAATCTGGGATCTCGTCTTTGCCGGTGAAGACGCTGTGCGTGTGTATATCTGTGTTTGAGATCATTATTTGATCGTCAGGGTCATATAGGAGGCTTTATGGACACCTATATTTTCGGTGGTCAGACCTTATTGGGATGTAGTCGGAAGCAACTGAAATGAGAGGGTTCGGGTGTACTTCAGATTTCTCGAAGTAAGACTTCGAAGAACGTTTAAAGAGGTAATGGTTGGGAGGTCGAGGGATCTATGGAGGTCAATGTTCATGCGAACCACGGACAAACAGTGGCTGTCCGCATAAATCGGTTCTGCAGTATTAGGAGCGTAAGCAATTTGACCGTTAAATTCATTTAGCATTACATATATTAGAATATTGGGAAATAATCTCTTTTATATCATGAGAGAGGAAATCGTGAATATTGCCTGCTTGATACACTTAAAACATACATACATTACATAAATCCTCTTAACAAACGCAGATTACAGCAAATTAATTCTATTGTAATTTCTGTACTATAGAATTCCGCAAAGTAACGCCTGCTTCTTGGATTGTTCAATCGGATGGATAGGATATCAGGGTTTATAGGGTATAGTTTAAAAACACTGTTAAAAAGAGGCTGATACAGAAAGCCTACTATACTCTTGAAGATTTTTTAGAACATAAGAATGTGTGGATATAGCTCTCTTTGAACCTGTACAAGACAGTAACGACTTAATGTAAATAATATTAAGAATTATATTTTTAAAAGAGCAACCGCCGAGTTTCTTGCTGGCTCTTCTCGGTAGGAACAGCTTTCCGAACCAGCAGTAGAGTTGACGATTCAAAAGCACTTGTTTACAAGTTTATTTGAATAAAGAATATTTTGAATTTGAATTTGAATATAAATACCGTCAAATATAAACTTGACTCTTGGTTACCCTACGCTTGGTCAAACCATCGAACGAGCGATTTGGCCTTTTATTTACGCTCATCTTGTAGGTGACACTGATAAATTGATGGTCCGCCATTTTTAATTGTGGTTTGTTGGTTAGAAATTTGTTTTTCAGTTGGATTAACTTTTTGTTTATTTTTAGAATGGTAGAGCCGAAATTTATACTTATATTATTAAGAGGAAAAATATGTGTGTATGTTTGTAATGTTGTCACACAAAACTACTAGAGCAATTTCAAAAAAAGATGAAAATTTAAAAAAAATAAGAAAATTGATGGGCAGGTGGGACTCGATTCAGTGTATTATCACTTCTTTTATCTGCTAAGCTATGATTACTTTATAATTGTTAGCTAAAATATCATTTGCATTCTATTCTACATTTTAGCATTTTTTCAGTGCCCGAAAACAGGGAAAAAACACAACACATTTTTTAAAAACACATTAAAAAAAAAAACTAAATCCATTTTTCCATTGCAAATCTATATTCCCCTATACCGTTTCCGAGATTTGACTCATTTAAATATTAAAGATTTCATGTAAAATATTATGTGAAACCGAAAATATCACATGTTACGAGAAGAGATTGTTAAATTTTGGGTATCTAATCTATGCTTTATTTTCTTTTTTTTTTAGTTTATTTAACGTTTTTAAGAGTACATCCATACATTAAAACCACTAAGGTTTTTCGCTAACTCTACAATCAATTCGCCTGTTGTTTAAATTACACATTCTATACCTATACATTTGTCATATTTTGCGGCATTTTTGTTATCATTTATGTAAGTAAAATAATAAATTGTGCTAAGTAAGTAAGTAACGGCCTGTTACTATCCCACTGCTGGGCATAGGCCTCTTCTCTCCGTTTTTTTTTTTTGGAGAGAAGGATTGGAGCTAAGACCTACCACGCTGCTCCAATGCGGATTGGTAGGTTACACATATCCCCAGAATTCTCTAGAGATATGCAGGTTTCTTCACGATGTTTTCCTTCACCGAAAAGCGTGTGATAAATTGCAATTATCAATTAGACACATAAGTTTTACTAGAAAACTCATTGGTGCCTGCCCGGGGTTTGAACCCTAGACCTCCTCGAAAGAGGCGCACCGTGATACCGCTGGGCTACCACAGCTTACCGCTGGGCTACCACAGCTTACTACTAAATTGTGCTATTATCTAAATGCTATGTACTTTTTGTTTTCATACCAATTATTTAAAGTTTAACCCAACGTTTATATGTATTATGAATTTCTACAAAATAACGCCATCTCAATTATTCATTTAAGTTGTCTAGTTGATGTAAATAATGATGAAACAAATCTTAATTAACGCTATTTAGCTTAGACTTTCCCCCAAATATAAAGATGGTGGCACACAACATAGCAATGAAATAACGTAATAATTTCCTCACCTTGTACGTTTCTGGTATTTTAATAGAGTCTAATTATGGTCTGAGTATTTAAAGAGAGATCTGTTCTTTACAGCTTCATTAAAAGAAAATATAACTTAGGAAAGATCACTTTAAGTAAGTAGCGGCCTGTTACTCTCCCATTGACTCTTCTCACCGATTTTGGCAAGAAGGTTTGGAGCAAACACCTACCACGCTGCTCCAACGCAAATTGGTAGGTTACATATATCTCTAGAGTACTCTAGAGATATGCAGGTCTCCTCACGAGAAACATTCCCTTCACCGAAAAGCGTGTGAAAAATATCAATTAGACACATTAGTTTTAACAGAAAAACTCATTGGTGTCTCCTCGAAAGAGTTGCACGGTGTTACCGCTGGGCTATAACAGCTTGATAGATCACAGAGGACTTAAAAATCTTTAATGCTTTGAAAAAAATATTCGTTCATATTATGTATAAAACTGTCTGAACTATAGTTCAGATTAACTATACAGATACCGGAATTGAGGAAATATTTACAAGAACAAAAAGACCAAGAACTAAAAGATAAAGATACATAGTTTATCTTGTTGAAAATCGTTGTTGCCTAAAATATTATCGTCCTACGTTAAGAAATTTTTCAAAATGTTTTTAAAACTATTTTAAAGTAATAGCATATTGTGATTATTTGTGAACCTAGTGTGTCCCAAACATTATAGTTTAAATAAAACAGGGCTCGCTCAATGAAGCAGTTTTATTTTCAAGAAAAGCATGATTAAATGCGACTCACGAACATTATCTGAAATGGACTGGAGAAGAAAACGTAGAGAAAACTCTGAGCTTTAATATTTTCAAATGCTTTGATTTAATACTTGACCATTAAAAAACAATACTACGTTTTTTAATGGGAGATTTATTAATACAGTTCAGACATTCGACGAACCTGAATTAAATTTAAATGCATTTGTTTTATGGTCTCAATTCGTATTCATAACTCAACTTATGTATGTGTTATTAATGTTTATTTTGTGTAGATATCTTACTTATATTATATAGGCGAATGTTTGAAAAGGATTAATGAAATCTAACGACTTTTAACGCACAAATAGTTATAAACCTACAATAACATATTTGATAACATAGGTGGATGTCTCTTGGACTTTATGCGACTTATGGACTCTTCGACCTTATGCGAGATAACAATGACAAAATGTAACTAATTATAGGAATCATTTTTAAAAGAGCTCTGCCGAGTTTCTTACTGAGTCTTTTCGATGGGACAGCTTTCCGAACAATAGAGTGAATTATTTAAAAGCACCTGCTTACAATTTTACTTGAAAAAATGAAATAAATTAGCCAGCCGTTACAAATTGTGTTGTTTTTATTATTATTTTTATTTAAATTAATGCAATAAAGTTAAGTACAGTTAAAGGTTACAAACAAAGTAGCATATGTATTTAGAATTATTTGAACGCAAAAGTTAAGCAGCTGTAGACATATACACGTAAATGACCCACGAAAGATCTTTTCGTCGAAAATACCTGATTGCTTGAAAACCAAAGTCTTCGCGTGTTGCCAGTGATAACATACAGATCCCAACCGTGGTCGCTGACTATGAGCCTCATAAGAAAGAATAAGAAAGCTCAGAGTCACTCAGCGGGCGATGGAGCGGCTATGCTTGGAGTGTCTCTGCGTGAATCAGAAATGAGGAGATACGTAGGAGAACGAAAGTCACTTACATAGGTCAGCGCGTCGCGTAGCTGAAGTGGCGATGGGCGGGGCACATAGTGCGGAGAACCGATGGGCGTTGGGGTCTTAAAGTGTTGGAATGGCGACCCCGCACTGAAAAACGAAACGTCGGTAGACCCCCTAAGAGATGGACTGACGACCTCAAAAAGATCGCGGGGAGTACTTCGATCCAAGCGGTATACGATTGTGTTTATCAATTCGATGTATATATATAGACATACGATAGGTCACAAAAAGCTTGTGATACCTGTGTCGCGACTCAGCAGATTTAGCAACTCATTCGATGGTCTCGGTATTCACTTCTAAAATAAAATTCCGCAATCTAGACTAGTCTACAAAAAAGTTTAAATTAAGTATAAGAAATATTCTTATACGTAAAGGATATTACAAAATTGAAGATTATTTGGATGATAAAAGTGGATTTGAAAATGCTTTCTGCTTCATACAAGACTGCGGTTTAATAATGTAAGATGTTTAAAAGATTGACCGCCGAGTTTCTTTCTGGTCCTTCTCGGTAATAGCAACATTCCGAACCAGTTGTAGCTTCATTAATCATATTGATCCTTGACAAGTCGAAAGTGCTTGAAAGAGCGTATTTGAATAAAGATTATTTTTATTTGATTTATTTTATGGAAAACATGGGAAGAGCCCATGTTCAGCAGTGAACGTCCATAGTTTGAGAAGAAGACATATAAACAAATACACAAACGCCTTTATAATGTTACTTGGATGTCACACCATCCCTTAATCTCCGTCTCAAATAATTTGACATTTTCGTGAAGAAAATTGAAATATATTTAATGAGCAATTTGGTTCTGACAAATTCAACCTGTCAAGGCAAGGTGTTGAGTGGCATTTAATTTGTCGGGGAGGAAATAGGATTTTTGTGATTGATTTCATCGACTAATATATACATCAGAAGTTACAATATTATTATATTACTGTAAAACGCGTTTGTTAAGAGAATCTATGTAATGATAAGTGTATGAAGCAGGCAACAATCACATACAAGACAAGTGACCACATGTACCACAAAACGCCGCCACCACCAACACTCCACACAAGAATTGCACACGCTCACTACCACAATCTCTAGGATCATTTCGCCCTGAAACCGAAGCATCATCAGGAGGATAGGCTACGACAAAAACGTAATACATGAAAGTTCATACACTTAGCATTTCATATATTCTCTTAATGAACGCGGATAACAGCAAAATAATTATATTGTAACTTCTGTTGTAACTTTTTACAACATTATTTAATATAAATATACACCCAGGCTCGAAGGACCAACAAATTGTTTATAGAAAGTGTTGGCGCTCTGAGGGAATCGCTCCCACGACCCGCGGAGCTGAAGACACAGTCACTGTTAACTGTGCCAATGGGTCAGACAATTTTTGCATTGAATGAAGTTTGCATATTACTTGGGAATTATCGGTATACCTATGTGTAAAATTTCCAAGTTGCATTGGGGAATCGTGGTAGGGCTAAGCTTCAATCCTTTTCTGGAATGGGAAGAAAGTCTATTTTTGGGGTAGAGTTGCGAGAGGCATTTGTGTAGATTTCCTAACTACAGAGAAACCATGGTAGACCTAAGATTTAGATTAAAATAAAAGAAATATAAGAACATTTATGGTATATTAAATGATGAAATCAAAACACCATAAGCCCAAAGTGACAAACGCTAATGAATATCCCATAAAGGGCGTACAATGAATCCATCAATGTCACCTGCACAAGTGGCTTTAATAAAAGGGTAAATCGACTGTACGGAGGTCAGACACGCTCTGAAGGGATGGGGCTGAGTAATGAGCAATCAGGTGCTTGGAATCTGACTATCTCATCGGGCACTAGCTGATTTGCGTTTGAACTGCGCTTAGCGAGCGGTTCAGATTTTATGTCGCCAAATTTCGGAAGAAAAATCCTAGGATCACAATATGTATTCTTTTTTTAATGTTTAAAATTAAAACAAAATCTTCTTTGCCTCCTTTTTGAGATCTCTTTAAGAGATTTTTGCTACCTTAAGTGACTTAGATCCAATGGCTTCCTCTCTTTTGAAATTATCCGTTCATCTCGTACAAAATTATTAAGTATGCTCTTTCTCGATTTCATTATTATTCATAGACATTTATATTCATACCGTTGGCCCAAGCGGTGAGACCGTGCGACTCTTTCGTGGCGAGCCTCGAGTTCAGCCCCACCCCCTGGTTGACCCAAGTCAGGCACCAATGAGTTTTTGTGTCTAAAACTTCTGTGTCTAATTCATAATTGTAATATATCGTATGCGTTTTGGTGAAGGAAAACATCGAGAGGAAACCTACATATCTCTTGAGAATTCTTGGGATATGTGGTGGCGTGGTAGGTCTAAGCTCCAACCCTTCTCTCCAAAAACGGAGAGAGGGCCCAGCAGTGGAATTGGAACATGCCATTACGTTACTTTTATTCAGAGTTAATTGGACATTTAACTTTGCTAACTCAAAAGAAACTGCCAATATCGAAAATAGAGTTCACGACACCCGAGAGCTTTACAATGCGTATTGTAGTAAATGGCAATGCCTATCGATTTCATAAAATAGTCTCCAATTCTAAAATATCCCTTGTTTGCAAGACGTGACCGAGTACCAAACAACCCCTGAAGGAATCTTTTACTTTGTTGATAATGGCTCACTTTCGAAGCGTCTCACCTTTTCGAAGGTTCAATACATTCATGAGTACCCTTAAGAAGAAATCTGTTGGAGTGCATACTAGCTGTTATATGAAAATATACAAATTTATATTATGATGTAAACGTAAGGTAAATAAAGAAATCTGGGTCATGAACGACGGGAATATATAATACTAGCTTTTACCTGCGACTTCATTCGCGTGAACTGTTGTAGCGTGTTGGTTGATAATAGATGGCGCTTTTTAATGTCATTATCCTAAAATCCTGTTAATCCTATTCTTATAGAATTAACAGGATTTCTATAGCTTGTATGTTGTTCCGGTGTATAAGGAATAATTGTGCCAAACTTAATCGATATTGTTTCATCGGATTCGCCGTGAATGAGTAACAAACATACATCCATACTCACAAACTTTACATAATATTAGTAGAATTAAGACGAAATTATATTGAAGGATAGTAATCTTGATTCAGTTTTCTTATATTCAGACATATTTTGCCACAGTGAATGATGACTGGTCTCACTACTAGCTCGTTGTGGACTTCATTTGCATCGTTAAACATATCAAAAATGCGGAAGTTAATGCGTTAACCTTATTGTATCCATGAAGACTTTACCTTTAAGATTTACAAAACTACAGACCTCATATGTCATCCGAACCTTTGGTCTGTCCTCACGGGACATACATCGATGTTCACGATGCAAATTTATTAATTATAATAAAGGTATTTTGAAATTCTTCAGTAACAACTCGCGAATAAAAATTTAGCTCATAGAATGCCTTCTCGTACAAGACAGATCTAAAGACACCAATCCTCATGATGTGTTGCATTGACGAAATAAAATTCGCTGTATTTGACCCTACATCATTGTACCAAGATGACTGAGGAAAATGGTGAACTGCAATTAACTGCAAACAAGTAATAAGCTCTCCCAATGTAATTATCAGCTGTGTAGTAAAGAAATTGTATTTGACTGAGAAGACGAAAACGAATAATTAGTTTAGTGAACAAAGAAGTTGTAGAATATATCAAAATTAAATGATTTAAATGTTGGCATTTAAAAAAATGGAAAGAACGCAAACGATGTAAAAGATTCCTAAGTGCGGATTTCAACATATTTACATAAAAAGGAAGAAACATTTAAGTAGCAAATGGATAGAGAAGAAAATAATAAACGAAGAATAAGCCGTCCTACTATAAATTCCTATTTCAATTTCAGTTCACTCATCTAGAACTCTCGAACTGCTTTTAAAATATGATAAAAGAGATATCTTTATTTGAATTTTATTTCCCAAAATAGACGACAATATCTAGGAATTTTCGTTATTTGCAGTACGTGATTCAGCAGTAAACAGCCGTCTGGACGAGTAATAAGGGGTTTACTATGAATAATTATACTCTTGTTGTTTGTCTTGTGTTGAAAATTGTAAATATAACATTTGTTTATTTGTACTCAAACATTTAGATACACAACACAGTTATGCTTGTTCAAGTCCTTCTATTCCTATCTTTCTATTTCTCTTCCTTCGGCCTTTACTTACTCCGTTACTGCCACTGTTAGATGTAGGTCAGTTCAAAGAATTAAATTATTAATTTCTAGATTATTGCATTATCATTGATAGCACGCACTTTTCATTACCTTGATGGGATATCAGAAAGATTTAAGAATATTAAATCTTTCGTACATTCCGGAATACCCAATTATATATAGTGACCGACCCATGTAACTCTTATCATTGGATATCTGGTTCAAACCAGGATAGCACCAATCAGTTTTCGATTAAACGTGCTTCCAATTGATATGCACGATTTATCAGATCTCGGTCTTTAATGACGGAGAATTTCTGGTTTATGCTAAACCTTCCAATTAGTATTGAAGCCACTGGTGTCAATATTAGCTTTCTCGCTCTCGATCTTTGCTCGGCAGAGGGTCACTGAAAGGCTGGTATTATTTATATACTAGAGATGGACTTGTCGCTTAAAACAATATGCCAACAGCCTCAGCCCATAGCTAATAGCGAATTATATCATAACCTTAAGAGTACCCAGTTACCTAGAGACATTTAAAAGCTTTTATAGAATAAAAAGTTTCATTAATCGAACATTAAACAAAGTAAACGGTGTCTACTCCGGAGAGCTAATAGGACTCTCCCTAGAGGCTTTATTGGACGTTCTTGAATGGCTATTTACTACAGAGTCACGTTCTGCAAATGGGTAGCAGATATTACAGTCTATTTTAAGACGTTAAGAAAAAATACTGAGTAAATTAATATTGTAGATGGGTTATTATACTACTACTGATTTGATACTGGATTATCTTTATTTTCTTTATATTGAACATATCTTGTAGATGTTATGCTCCTATATACACTATTGTGGAGCAAAATCGTTAGATAAATGAGAAGGATTGGAGAAATTTGGGTTGTATAGAAAGCTCCCAAGTAGCTGAAATAATAAGCAAAAGACCTGATTGAACTTTTATTTATTTATTTATTTATGTACCTTAAAAAATGTTGAAAAAAAAAACATAATTGTTAAAAAAAGTGTACAAAGATCAACTTATCCCTATGACAGAGATCTCTGCCAGGTAACCTACTAAGTGAGACAATTTATATTAAAGAAAAAGTTAAAATATCAATTTGACTTAGTAATTGATGAGTTAATTAAATCTTACCTTATCTTAATATTATCTATTATTCTAAATCACAAAATTTGTGAGTATGGATGTATGTTTCTTACTCTTTGAAGGCGAATCCGCTGACGCAATATCAATCAAATTTGACCCAATTATTCCTTATACACCGGAGTAGTACATTGGCTATAGAAATCCTGTTAATTGTACAGAAATAAGATGACATACAAAAGCGCCATTTATTATCAATCTATTACGCGATAACAGTCTACGCAAACGAAGTTGTGGGTAAAAGCAAGTAATTATATAACAACAGAATTAAATACAATTAGTTATAAAGAGCAACAGGTAATTTTCTTAGTGGCTGTTCTCCGTTAGATCAATTATTCGAACCAGCAATAGTACTGACGATTTACAAGCACTTGTTTACACATTTAATTCAATAAACAACATTTTGAATATGAATTTGTGTTATTACAAGTATTATCATAAACTATGTAAACAGAATTTAAAACACAGTTACACTCAGTAAGTAGGATATGAGCTGAGCCAAAGTATACAGTGAAAAAAGTAATATTTTAGCTTTGAACAAAACAAACAGGCACTCGAAAGCTTTTACGTTATTCATTTAGTATTGAAAGCGAGCGTCATGGGATTCGAAAAATGAAAAGACAGCGCGTAAACTATTTCTCATCCTGTCACTCAAACATTTCGGCGCAAATCTTTGACAGAATGAAAGCGATTTGTTCATTGTTATTTGTTAGGGTTCCGTTGCTTAAAATAAACATTAGAATATCATTTTTTTATTTGTTTGTATTCGACAAGGGATTTCTATGGACATTTTATATTTGTTATTTTTCTATGCATTTCAAGTAGTCCATATCTATGGAATAAGTTGGAATTTTATTTTTAATTTAAATCTCACGGATTCAAACATCACAGGAATTTGAAAGCAGATTTCACGTGTTACAGATTTTTGTAAATTTGAATTTGAGAAATTAACTCTTTCTTCATTGAAATCTTGGAGTTGGCGGCGTTTTGTTATACGTGCGGTGACTTTTCCTGCATGTACAAGGTATTTGAATGTAGCGTACTTCATACATTTGACACTACATATATTGTCTTAACAAACGCGGATTACAGCAAGTAACGGCCTGTTACTATCCCACTGCTGGGCATAGGCCTCCTCTCTCCATTTTTGGAGAGAAGGGTTGAAGCTAAGACCTACCACGCTGCTCCAATGCGGATTGGTAGGTTACACATATCCCTAGAATTCTCTAGAGACATGCAGGTTTCCTCACGATGTTTTCCTTCACCGAAAAGCGTGTGATAAATTGCAATTATCAATTAGACACATAAGTTTTAATAGAAAAACTCATTGGTGTCTGCCCGGGTTTGAACCCATGATCGTCTCTAGAGATTCACACGGTCGCACCGCTAGGCCATCACAGCTTATTACAGCAAAGTAACACTCAAATCAAATCAAATAATTTTTATTCAAAGAATCTCATTCTTCACCAACTTTTTCTTCTACAATTGGTTCGGAATGTTTCCCTTACCGAGAAGAATCAGAAAGAAACTCGGCGTTCAATCTTTCAAACATTTTCAATGTTACATTATTAAACCGCAGTCTTGTATGAAGCTGAAAGGATGTTCCAATCCAGGCTTTTTTATCATCCAATTCCATTCCATTCAATTGTAACTTCTGTACAATGGAATTCTGCAGTGACGCCTGTTTCTATAAATCAACAAATTTTACGTAGTACCGGCCTGTTACAATCCCACTGCTGGGCCTAGACCTCCTCTCTCCGTTCCTCGAGAGAAGCTAAGATCTACCACGCGGCTCCAATGCGGATTGGTGGGTTACACATATCCATAGTATTCTCTAGAGATATGCAGGTTTCTTCGCGAGGTTTTCCTTCACCGAAAAGCGTGTGATAAATTGCAATTATCAATTAGACAAATAAGTTTTAATACTCATTGATGCCTGCCGGGGTTTGAAGTCGTGACCTTCTCGAAGAGTCACACGGTCACACTGCTGGGCTATCACAGCTTAAATTAAAATTTTACGTATACAAATACAAATACAGATGCGTCCATTGCATTGATTACACCAAGGGACTACCTTTGTGTGACCAATGACGTGTGGAAAGTAATCAACTGCAACGACCGAAATATGCGTTGGAATGTAGTACGTATTACATTCAAAACAACATCATTATCAACCTCATGCCCTTATCCCACTCAAAGTGGGGTCGGCACAACATGTTATAAACATGTTGTCACATGACTTGACTACGTATTTTAATTTTCGAAACCTCGGTAAGAAAGAGGGTAGTCTATTCTACTCAACCAGATACCACACTCTGGGTCAGCTTACTTTAGTCGCCTTTTACGACACCTCGGTAAGAAATGAGGGTGGTCTTTTCTACTCAGTTGGATACCAACACGGCTTGGCGAGTTCGGTATATTTCTATAATCAAATTTCTAATGTATTCCAGCTTTTTCATAATAAATATTAAAGAGAGGATATAAAATTATCTATTTAGGATTGTAACTATATAAATGATGTAAGAGCTTGGATTTTACTACTTGCACGCGATAGCATTGATGAAATATTACTAGTTATAAAAATTATATTGTAAAAGAGAAGAGCAATCGCCGAGTTTCATGCTGGCTCTTCTCTTCTTCGTAGAAGCGATAATAATTTCCACCTTGCACCTGTACCAGGTATTTAAACCTCGGGAAAGCATGAATGAATTTTCTGTTAAAAGGTGCTAAATTTATATTTGCAATTTGTATCACGCTTTTCAGTGAAGAAAAACATCGTGAGGAAACACGCATTTCTCTAGATAATTCTAGGGATATGTGTAGCCTACCAATCCGCATTGATATGGTAGATCAAAGCTCAAACCCTTTCTACAAAAAGGGAGATACGAGGCCCATGCCCAGCAGTGGGATTGTAACAGGTTACTTTACTACCCACACTTGCATCGGAAGTCCTAAGACCACATGCCTTGATGCTCTATAGCAGAAAATAAAGCTTAATCGAGCAACCGTTTATGTTAATATTAAAAAGTTGTCATCACGAAATTGTACTTTACTGAATACAGTTTCACTACGGGCCGTAAAGTTTATGACAGCAAAAACTCCTGTTATCAACATTGCAGCACTCGAATCAGTACTTGTACGTCAATAAAAACGCCGGTCCCTTCTAGATAGCGTCCATGAGTCGCATTTAACAATGGTTTTTCATGAACGTAAAAATAACTCGACGAGCATCCCCGTTTTATTCTTTCACAAGTTAAGTGTAATGCCGTGTGCACACCAAGTTCAAAGCTGACCGCGCTTTGCTTGGTTGACTTACTAGCCGTGTGGTATGCGGCTGAATACAATAGAACACCCTCATTTCTTAGCGAGGTGTCGTAAAATACGACTAAGGTAAATTGACGTCAGGCAGGTCATAAAATACCCAGCCGAATCATGTGAAAACATATTTATAACATATTGTGCCGCTCAAAAAACGGAAATTGAAAATAGAAAAATATAGGTTACTTTTTTGTGTTAGGAAAACTCATTATGAGGCATCACCGCCCGACGGGGACGAGCGGAGGGTATGTTGGACTTACACCAACTAAAAACGTTACAGTGCTCCACCACGCTGCTGTTGACGGGGACAGGGTACCGTTGTACATATTGCCCCCATCCCCGCCAGCAGCAACTCTGTAACGTCATCCCCGGGTCAGGGCGTCTCTAAACAGTGGCCCCTTCCGCTGCTAATCCATGCATCGGGAGCACCAGATGCAAGGAAAAATACACCTGATCTGATGCTCTATTAACCTAGTAGGGAGAGGCAAAATTTACCTTCGTATCCTTATGATATTGTAGCTGTTTTCATTGCCTCAAAACACAAATAAATAACATTGTAACTAAATCATTTATAGATTTAGTCTAGTTTAAAATTAATAATAAAATTATTTTGCTATAATCCGGGATAAAGTAAATAGAAAATATATATAATGCTAACTTTAAAGTGGACCATCCGTTCTACATTTATTTATATATTTTTTGTGTTCACTTTATCGCGAGAAAAACAATTCTTTATTACTATTGTAAATGTAACTATGTTATAAGAATTATATTTTGAAAAGAGCAACAGCCAAGTTTCTTGCTGGCTTTTCTCGGTAACAGCTTTTCGAACCAGCAGTAGAGTTGACGATTCAAAAGCACTTGTTAACAAGTTTACTTGTATAAAGAATATTTTGAATTAGAATATAAAATATTATGTGTACCACCACCTTACTTCTTACAGTAACAGCGTTAATTAAGAGTTCTTTTCTTTATCATTCGTCCCAGTTCGAAAACTTTATGGTCCAGTAAAATGGCGATTTGAAAGATCACTTTTGCAAACAAAAGATCTTTCTATCCTAATAAAATTTACCATTTTACAATGAATTAAAAAGGTGCGGTAAATAAAAAATACCTTTCTGTTATTACTAACTAGTTTGGCTTGCGGCTTCGCGCGGACATCAGTGTTTCACAAAGTTTTTTCAGCGGAAATTCTGATCTAATGTAGTATTAACCTAAACTTTCCTCAGGAATCGAAATATCGTTTAATAAAACCCGTACAAAAATACAAAAAAAATCTGTAATACCCGCACTATTAGCTGTCGAGCGGCATGATCCATAATGGGTTTTCCTGACAAAAAAATAGATTGTAATTGTATATATTCAGTATGTACATAAATGCCGATATAAATATATTAACTTATGATAACCCATTGGGGTTATATTGGCATCATACATTTACGAAAATAACAACTTTATATTTTTTCCTCAAATAATGCGTGGTGTGTTTTTATATTGAGACAAGTCTGAATAGAAAATTATAGTAATCGCATCATCATCCTCCTGCCCTTATCCCACTCTAAGTGGGATCGGCAAATGTTATAAACATGTCACATGATTCGGCTAGGTATTTTACGACCGGCCGCCTGTCTGACATCTTACTTTAGTCGCCTTTTACGATACTTCTGTAAGAAAGTGGGTGATCTATTCTACTCTTATTATAAATAGTCTCTAAAAGCTCTCTGTCTGTATGTAATAGATTTTCTTAAAATATTTTTTTACGGTTTTTACTAACTAAAAGAGCAATTCTTCCGGAAGGTTTTAGGTTAATAGTACATTACGGTTTTACGTTAATTGTTTTGAACAGGGCCGTGCAGTTGTAAAAAAAACTCTGCCGAGAGCTTTACTCGCGTGCGCCGCGTAAACCAACAGAGATACACTAAAGTAATATATCAGACAATTGTAGATCTACAAAAATACTACAAAAAAGTCCAGAATAGCATGTCTCTATCTCTTATGGTAAACTCACATTTTATTATTACTTTTGTAAAGGTAGTGCAATTGTTCCGGAAGGTTTAAGTTAATAGTACTTTACTGTTTTATGTAAATTGTTTTAAGAGATCACGCAATTGTAAAAAAATTACCTGCTGGGAGCTTTAGTTGCCCATCTTAGTATGTCTTCCCTTATCTTGTATAATAATAAATAATAAATAAATATATGAGACACTTACACACACGGTTGTCCGTCCCCAAAAGTAAGTAACTTAATACTTGTGTTATGGTTGACAGACAACTGGTGTATATATACTTATATATTTTTAAAATACATACTTAAATACAAATATACACCCAGGCTCAAAGACCAACAAATTCATTTATAAAAATGTTGGCCCTCAGCGGGGATCGAACCCGCGACCCGCGGAGCTGAAGGCAGGGTCACTACCCACTACGCCAACATGCCAGTCAAACTAATATAACTGGAATTTAAAAAGAGAATCTTATAACTGACTTTAACTTTAATAATTTTAAATGTCAGTGGAGTTGAACGCTGAATGTTGAATGGGAGAAAATCCGATTAAGCTATATATAGTTTTCTGTCTCCAGTCAGTAGGATTAACGCGATAAGTACATAACTGTCATTGTGTTTGTTACCTCGGCTATAAATATCCAAATACGATCCTATTGTTGCGAAATTTAGTGTTTAATGGCTATATATGAATAATAGCCGTATTTAACCTTAACGCAAGTTCTGAGGAAATTCGTTCTTACGTCTCACCCACATAACGAGAACATATCGACAAGACTTTGATGACTGATGGTGATTTATAATACTTAACGTAACAGTAGTGATCGTCAAGGGACAGCTATCGAAAGATAAGGTAGGTATTATCGATCGTTATTGAATGGGGTTTGTTTTGTTGTTCATATAACGTCAGTTTAATTCTGGTGCAACTGTTTTCTGGTATAGATTAAGACATACGAGTGTCAGTTAAAATAATTTTAACTTAGGTTTGTTAATATGCTTATTATAGCCTAATGTATTATTTGCAACGATGAAAAAATGTTAGTGACCCCACCTTTTTGAAGTGAAAACTTCTTTAGCGTTGTGCACTTTTTGTGATGGTTAAAAAATTTTAACCTCTCGTTAGAGAATGTGAATTGATCGAAAATTCGTACGATGGAGAGAGAGTAGACCGCCAACATGACGTAGGAGAGGAAGTATCCCTCTCTCTTTCTGTTGCAAATGTATGCCTGGACTTGCTGTGAAACTTGGTTTTTGTGAGATATAAAAGTCTGAAATTTTTAATGTAATTTAAATTGTCATGTTAGTGTACGATAGAACAATAAATGTTTATTGTATTTTACCACATAAATGATAGTATTTTTATACTGATAATTAAATAAATTGCAAAATTATTCCAAAATATCAAAAATATTATACCAAAATATCAAAAATACACAACGTTAATATTCAAGTTTTCTCTTCTGCCGGCACTGTCGGAGTGCAACCTCTTGATTTTTTAATCGGCCGTGTGGTATCCGGCTGAGTAGAATAAACCACCCTCATTTCTTACCGAGGTGTCGTAAAATACGATTAAGGTAAGTTGACGTCAGGCACGCGGCCTGTCGTTAAATACGTAGCCAAATCACGTTACAACATGTTTATAACATTTTGTGCCGACCCCACTTAGAGTGAAATAAGGGCAGGGTAATAATGATGAATTTTTTTCTTCAATTGTCGGACATCATTGCTGGACTTAGGTATAGCGTGTTGAAAATCCTATAAATAAATTGTATTCAGAATTAGAATTCGAATATTAAAAAAATAACTATCATCCTTAATTAGCATTACCTTCGATTGAACAAAACAATAGATTAGTAATTAGATGTTTCTATGCGAGTATGTCGGGGTAATTAAGTTTGTTTATGAAATGAGATAAACTTTAACACAATAATAATGTACAGTACACAGTTTTGACAGAAGACGGTTAGATGCTAGTACCGTTAGCAAACAAATGATATTTATTAATTGTTATACAAATGTTCATTTTAATAATTTTATATTATTATCATATTAATTTTAATAATTTCTTATAAAATTATCAAGGGTATTTTTGTAGGCATAAATATAAAATCTATCGTAAAATTTATCTTTATATCTTAAAAGGGTGATTTGGATCTTCAGCATAACAGATTTTTTCAGAATTTCCAAATTATTATTTTAAACAATTTGGTTCACAATTAAGGCTATATACAAATATCTCAGATTCGGTAATAGTTAAATATAATTTCTTGTTTTTAAGGTCTTTATTAGAGGAAGTGGGGTTTGCAAGTAGGTCATTCAGAACGCATCGGTCAGAACATTACAAGTTCTATCGTCTTAACTCTAGCTCATAGTTAATATAAGTATCGTTTGAACACAATACGGTCTTGTCAGAGGGGTACTTGGACAAGGTTTGTTAACAATCACAGGTTAGAGATCATTGTTGTTGTAATATGTTAATTGGTTAATTCATATTTATCTGTCTTTTCCTAAATATATATTTTTACGTCAATCCCTTATTTCTTGACCATAATAATATTAAAATATAAATGCGGAATTCTGTCGGTATGTTGGCACTCAATCAGTATTGATCTAATTAAGTACAAATTAGGCTTAAATACCAGGCTTATATGAGGGATTAAAAAGAACTATTTTTCTTATTATAAAGTATGAAGTTTGATAAAAAAAGAAAGAAATATATTTCAGATACCTGCAGTGTTTTTGAAAAAATAGTATTTCTGATAATAGTAATTTTGGACAAAGAGAAGTAAGATTTTTGGGATCTTTTCCCAAGTTTTTTGGTTAGATACAGTAGCAGTATCTAGTTCGGGATGTTTTTAAAAATATGCGTGACTAATAACATTAAAATCAAAGAAATTTACGTACAGTCATGTTCAGTATGAGTTACATTTCATTGAACAAGGAAATAATTGAAGGTGTTTTCAGATTCTAGTTTACGCGATTAAAGTCGCAAGTTCAGCTTGTAATAAATAAAGTAATATTTGTTTTGTCATCGGTACCGGGATGCTCCCGAGTGTGACACGAGGGTATCAGTTGTCATCAGGAGGCCGTGACGAGTGCCTGTCATTTGCGCGTTGATTGCTCCGCCTGTGACGCGACTTACGTGACAGTGTAATAACGTTATAAAGTGGTTTTGAATTGAACTTTGTAAGTACGTTATTCTATTTATGTTAGAGATGGAATTGTAAGTGACATTTAAATACTTTACCTATACTTAATATATCCTATTAATATAATTCATCCTCCTGCCCTTATCCCACCCTCAGTGGGGCCGGCACAACATGTTACAAACATGTTGTCACATGATTTGGCTTCGTTTTTTACGAACGGCCGCCTGCCTGACGTCAACTTACCTTAGTCGTATTTTACGACACCTCGGTAAAAAAGAGGGTGGTCTATTCTACTAAACCGGATACCACACGGTGGGTCAACTTAGCTTAGTCGCCTTTCACAACACCTCGGTAAGAAATGAGGGTGGTCTATTCTACTTAACCGGATACCACACTGTTATTCTATTTTTGGAAGAGTAATTATGGAATTGTAAGTGACATTTAAATACTTTATACTTAATATATCCCACTAATATAATTCTCATATTATAAATGCGAAAGTTTGTGAGCATGGATGTATGTTTGTTAATCTTTCACGGCCAATCCGCAGTACTAATATGGATGAAATTTTTCACAATTATTCCTTATATACCAGGGTAACATATAAGGTGTAGACATACTGTTCATTCTACAAAAAAAAAATTGGGCGCGGCGGCGGTGGACGTATCCAATAGCGGAAGCCGTCACTCCTGACGTGTAGCGAGTTTGGCCACAAGTTCGGCGTTTCTCGCTAGTGGCGCAAAAGACAGCTACAGAGAGCCACTGAAAATATGAAAAAAAAATCTACAAAAATAGGATGACATTGAAAAGCATCATAATCATCATCCTCAAAAAGAGTCCACGCGAACGAAGTTGCGGGTAAAAGCTAGTATTTACATATATTTACTTGTAGACTTTTGAATATATTAGGAGTCATGAAGTTTCTTAAAAACCATTTTGTTTTGAATGTAAGAAATAAACCAGTAAGCTTCTCGCAATCAGCTATCAGTATCATCCGGATACCACCGGTCGACTTACCTCTTCTTCTTACCTCGGTAAGAAATGAGGATGGTACTATTCTATTCACACGGCGTAAAAATCCTATCTCAACGTTTAAGTAATTAGTTTAAGCCGGAGCCTAGATTTAGTAGGGCAAATTAATAATGTCTTAAAAAAAAAGATATCATGTAGTTGAAATAATCAGCGTTAGCCAGAGCCTAGATTAAGGGAGGAAAATAAATCATATGTCTTAGAATAAACCCTATCATGTCATTCAAATAATCAGCTTTAGCCGCAGCCTAGATTTATGGAGGCAAATGAATCAAATGTCTTAGAATAAACACTATCATGTAATTAAAATAATCAGTTTTAGCCGCAGCCTAGATTTATGGAGGCAAATGAATCAAATGTCTTAGAATAAATACTATCATATCGTTTAAATAATCAGCTTAAGCCGGAGCCTAGATTTATGGAGGCAAATGAATCAAATGTCTTAGAATAAACACTATCATGTAATTAAAATAATCAGTTTTAGCCGCAGCCTAGATTTATGGAGGCAAATGAATCAAATGTCTTAGAATAAATACCATCATATCGTTAAAATAATCAGCTTAAGCCGGAGCCTAGATTTAGACAGGCGAATAACCCATATGTCTTAGAATAAATACTATCATATTGTTGAAATAATCAGCTTTAGCGGGAGCCTAGATTTAGGAAGGCAAATAAATTATATGTCTTAGAATAAATACTATCATATCGTTTAAAATAATCAGCTTTAGCCAAAGCCTAGATTTATGGAGGCAAATGAATCAAATGTCTTAGAATAAATACAATCATATCGTTTAAATAATCAGCTTAAGCCCGAGCCTATATTTAGACAGGCAAATAACCCATATGTCTTAGAATAAATACTATCATATTGTTGAATTAATCAGCTTTAGCGGGAGCCTAGATTTAGGAAGGCAAATAAATTATATGTCTTAGAATAAATCGCATCATATCGTTGAAATAGCTTTAAAGCCTAAATTAAAGGATGCAAATAAATCACCTGTCTTAGCAAAAATCCCTAGCCGTTAAAAACAATACACAATCCAATAATATATTGGTATCGGAATTCATACGTTATGCACATGTTTATCAGTCGTTCACCTCACACTGTTATGGACATATCACGTGCCTCCTAAGAGGAAATTTCGAGCTAATAATAAACGACCTCTATTACACTATGGCCATGTGTATTGGAGGTCCCGAATTGCCAAATTCTTATCCCCATTTGGTCTGAGGAAAATCTGCCTTGATAGTGACTGGGTACTGCTTTATCATAAAATAATTCAGTGCCAGAGTACATCAAGCAATTTATAGAATTTTGACTGTTTCGTTGGCGCAGTGGGTAGTGACCCTTCAGCTCCGCGCGTCGCAGGTTCGATTCCCGCCGAGGGCCAACATTTTCTATAAATGAATTTGTTGGTCTTTGAGCCTCGCTGTATATTAGTATTTAAGTATGTACTTAAAAAATATATAAGTATATATTCACCAGTGGCCAGTCGTCTGTCGACGACCGTGTGTGCAAAAAAAGAAAAAAAAAAAATTAGATGTTACTTTACAGAGATGATGTAAAAGTAACCTTGCTATAATCCGCGTTTAAGTAAAGAGACTAGATGACCGAGCCTCGCTCGGTAATATCTTTACGAGATAAAAAAGATGAAAACAGACAAAAAAAATTGGGCAGGTGGGGTTCGATCCAAGGTATTTTCATATGTCCAGACCGGCCTTTCCCCAAATGAGGTACCATGACTTTACAATTAACAGCAAAAATTGTCTTTTGTATTCAAAGTAAAAAAGGGGGTCCAAAGTTTTAGCTTGTTTAATTCTATGCATTTGAACGAGAGCTTAAGCCGTGATAGCCCAGCGGAGTGATCATTCTTTCGGTCACAAGTTCAAACCTCGGGCAGGCATCATTGAGTTTTTCTCTTCAAAACTTAGGTATGTGTTTAATTGATATTTACAATTTATCATACGCTTTCTAGTGAAGGAAAACATCGTGTGGAATCCTGCATGTCTCTAGAAAATTCTGGGGATATATGTAACCTGTCAATCCGAATTAGAGCAGCGTGTTGGGACTTAACTCTAAACCTTCTCTCCAAAAAAACGGCGACAGGAGGCTTATTCTCAGTAGTGGGAGAGTAACAGGCCGCTACTATGTAACCTATCAATCCGAATTAGAGCAGCGTGGTGGGACTTAGCTCTAAACTTTCTCCCCAATACACAAAAAGAGGAGGCCTATGTCAAGTAGTGAGATAGTAACAGGCCGTTACTGAAATTATTTTAGAACAAGAGCTTCCGAAAAACTATACAAAACTAAATAGAATTCGAATTTGAATTTAACCTGAGCACAAAACAAAGAAAGGCACTCCGTTACAATAATATGTCTCACTTATCGCTTACTGATAATAGTGACCGGGCCTTTGAAGACTACAATCCAATAAATTATAAATGTCAAAAGCGTATATATCAAATTGAACTTTATTACAAATAGATAAAATAGATAATGGTTTGTTCTTTATAAAGGATATATTGTTCCAAGTTGCATAAAAGGTCAAAGAACATAGCTGATTAGTTCTTCGTCGACAGTACATAGAGTCGAACTGTTTTTGTTTTGCGATTTTTTTAAATAACCGTGTGTATGAAATACGTCATAATTGTTTACCTACGTCTTCGCCGTGTGGTATCCGTCTGAATAGAATAGTATCACCCTCATTTCTTACCGAGGTGTAAAAGGCGACTTAGGTAAGACGACCCGCCGTGTGGTATCCAGCTGAGTAGAATTGACCATTAATGTATAATTAATGTATAATTATACATTATTATGTAGAATTGACCAACCTCATTTCTTACCGAGGTGTCGTAAAAGGCGACCAAGGTAAGTTGACCCACCGTGTGGTATTCGGTTGAGCAAAATAGACCATCCTCTTTCTTACCGAGGTGTCCTAAAATACGACTAGGGTAAGTTGATGTCAGGCAGGCGGCCGGTCGTAAAATCGTAGTCAAATCATATGACAACATGTTTGCCGGCCCCACTTAGAGTGTGATAAGGGCAGGAGGATGATGATAATTGTTTACGTCTAAGTTATTATACTTAAAAATATATTTAAGTATCTAATCAACCATTTATAATAGCTTTTATTCAACTTGCAAAGTATGTGAAGGTGGAATCTTGCAAGTTAAATTTGACCCACTCCCGGTGTCCGATTAAGCTGAAATTTTACATACTCGTCCAGTCCCGATGACTATGCGTGTTTATAATGCATAAATGCCACCGTATGGCTCTTTTATATAATACAAAAAACATTTCTATGTCCGCGCATTTATATATCGTAATATATAGCAAAATAAATTTATTATTATTTTTGTATTAAGACTTAAATGTGTCATTCAGCATAAAGTTCAAATAAGTTTTTTAAAAACGTATTATGGTTAGTTTCAAAATCACGTAGTTAAATTGTTACAAAGTATCATTCAATTTCGTAGCGCTTTACATCCAGCTACGACGGAATAAATGCGATATAATGGTCGGTCGTTACACTTTTATGCATTTTTACTGAAGTCAAATCAGTAACCATGTTTCTACAAAACATTTTAGTCAAATTAACAACTGTATATCCAAGAGTTCGTGATAAAAAAAAAATTGAATTCAAGAATAGTGAAGCTGTGATAGCCTAGCGGTGTGACCATGTGACTCTTTCAAGGGGTCACGGGTTCAAACCCCGTGCAGGGACCAATGATTTTTTCTGTGGTGATAAAACTTATGTGTCTTATTCACCATTCTCCTGTTCGCACAACATGTTGTAAACATGTTGTCACATGATATGGCTTCGTTTTTTACGACCGACCTACTTGACGGCGACTTACCTTAGTCGTATTTTACAACTCGGTAAGAAAGAGGTTGGTCTATACTAATCAACCGTATACCATACGGTAGGTCAACTTACCTTAGTCGCCTTTTACTGATGTGTCTAATTGATAATTGCAATTTATCAATTAGATTATTACTATTTTAATATACTGCATTACTGATTATTGCAATATACTTACTTACTTTACACGCTTTTCGGCGAAGAAAACATCGTGAAGAAACCTGCATATCTCTTGAGAATTCTAGGGATATTTGTTAACATTGCCATTAAATTACTTGCAATCAATACAAATCAAACATCGCGAGTTATTATTGTTTGCAGTTTCGCCGAATTACCCACTTTCCAAGAACTGATATCTAATTGATTTATGTTCGACAACATGTACTTTGATAATAGCGTTATGAACTATACAAGAGAATTGGAATATCCAATCAAAAATACCCAACAAACGGAAGTCGGCTGGTTATGAGACAACTTTATTTGATTATCTTTAATATTTAAACAAGCTAATCTTGTATATATAATTTAAATTTCGAAAACGGCTCCAATGATTTTGATGAAATGAAGGGTTTTGGGGGTGATAAAAGCTGTGATAGCCTAGCGGTAACACCGTGCGACTCTTTCGAGGAGGTCACGGGTTCAAACCCGGGCAGACACCAATGAATTTTTCCGTTAAAACTTATGTGTCTAATTGATAATTGCAATTTATCACACGCTTTTCGGTGAAGGAAATCATCGTGAGGAAACCTGCATATCTCTAGAGAATTCTGGAGATATGTGTAACCTACCAATCCGCATTGGAGCAGCGCGGTAGGTCTTAGCTCCAATCCTTCTCTCCAAAAACGGAGAGAAGAGGCCTATTCTCAGCAGTAGGATAGTAACAGGCCGCTACTTACTTTTTTTTACTTTAAATCGATCTAACTAAGTTTTATTAAAACAAAATTGTTATTTTATCCTTGTTTTTGGGCATTAAAAAAAAATTACATTGAATATATAAAACAATATTTTTACAGAAAACTGTCAATCAGCATAGTTTATTCGGGAAACAAGTGGTCTCTAGGAATGAAAATATCCAAGGTATTCGAGGTATTCAATCAAGTCTCACCTCCCCAATTATTTTTTCTTTGTTTTAAGTTTTTTTTTGGAAAAAATTACCGAGCAAGTCTCGGTCAAACAGGTACTTATAAATTAATAAGAAAAAAATACAAAGCAAATCTAAAGAAAACTTCATATTTGGTTACTTAAAAATCCAAACACGATATGACTTCGTAATAAAGTGACACTTTACAAATAATTATGGAATCATTTTGTCCTTCCTGAAGCTCCCAATCAAGCTTATCTTAATTAATACCTATATTTTTACTATAGGTATATCGTATATAGTATAGTATATAATATCTGGGTGACCGAGCTTCACTCGGTAATTTAAAAAAAAAGAAAAAAACAATTATTTAGTTGAGATCGATCCTTGGCATTCACATTTCTCGAGGCTGCCCGTTAACCGAATACGCTACGTCGACTTGACAGTTAATGGCGAAAATTCAATTCAATATAAATGTTAGTGTTTTTTAATACCCAAAAATAGGGATAAAACAATATTTTTTTTACATAAAACCTAGCTAGATCAATTTTTCTCCCCCAAAACCTCCTACATGCTGAATTTCAGGAAAATCGTTGGAGCCGTCTCCGAGATTCGGAAAATATATATATATACAAGATTAACTCATTTAAATATTAAAGATAGAATATGTGATAATTCGCAACTTTCAAAAATAACTTTGACATGCGATAATAAATTTATCATCGTCAAACAGAATTATCACTCGTTCTTTCCCCGAAGTAGAGTTTTTCAAATATGATGCGGAATGAAGCTGAACATCATCGTTAATCTTTGTTATGTAGGAACTTGTAATCATCCGATAAAATAAGACGTGAGTATAGCCGGTTTCTATACATTGATTATGAATTACACTCAAGATAGTTTTAATCCAAATAATTTCACTTCACTTCACAATTAACAGGGTTTCTATAACCTATATGTTACCCCAGTGTATAAGGAATAATTGTGCCAAATTTCATCGATATTGGATCAGTGGTTTGGCTGGAATAAAACTATAAATAAGCTTTAAAAATTGGCATGTATACTTATATCAAGTTAACTTCGGTGGAAAAAACCACATTATACGTTAACGTGAAATCCCTAAAGGCCGGTGAAAGCAAATACTTTTCTAAGCCCACGAATTACATTAGTCCTTATCGCGTTAGTACAGTCGCCGGACAAAAAATATTCGCCTCCGAAAGGATGTTATCACAGACCCTGACCTCCGGGAGATATCGTTAAAAGTTCACTGCGCCTCCATAGTCACTCTTCGCTCCTGTGATGATAAGCTTTTGGATTCTTTTAAATAAACAGACTTTATATACGAACTTTTTTCAGGGCTGTAAAAGTGAAACATATCCCAGTATTTTTAAAAGTTATGTAGTTCCGATTGCTCACTGTACAATCTTCGTATTCTTTAACTAGCTAAGCTTACAGCTCGCAGTTTCAATATTGTTGACACATCCACGGATTGTAACATTCAATGAAAACTATGGAATATTTCCTATGCGTTCTATTTCGTATTGCATGGGAATCCACCAAAAAATATATTCAAATCAAATCAAAATAATCTAAATGCAAGTAAGCTTTTGCAAGGACTTCCGAATCGTCAAGAATCAATAACATTTAATAACGCTAGTGCTGGTTCGGAATGTTGCTCTTACCGAGAAGAACCAGCAGAAAAACCCGCCGAGTTTCAACTGTTTAAACTGCAGTCATGTATGAGGCTAAAAGGTTATTAGCAGTGACTTCATTCCTTTTAAAAATGAGTAGTATTACATTATTACATACATATTCACAGTAAACGTAACAGAAATAAAAGGCCGATTTATTTCTATCACACGCCAACAGCTTCATAAAATTACCAAACGATTTTATCTTCACCTGCTCTTGGCAGTGATTTCGACTGAAATAAAATTATAATAAAGCAATTTCTAGCGAAGTGTGTCATTACCATAAAAAATAAGCGAGACTTTAGAATCTAGTGCGGATTATTCCGTACGCAAAGTAATAAACAGGAAAATATAGTGGACTCCCGGAATGAGGGTCACACAATTATCATATATTTAGGCGCAATTATCATATATGTAATGGAATTGAATTTCGTTAATATAAGTTGTTGACAACTGTAATACCTACGTGAAATAAACAGGTCATAAGCAATATCATTGAAGCGAACAATCGAAACTGTGCCTTAAATCTTTCGATTAAAAAAAAACAAAACAGCTAATGTATTAAAAAAAAAAATATACTATACTTCTATTAAAAGACCGTTTTTGTAAAGATTTTTGTAGACATACTAGCTGACCCGGCAAACGTTGTTTTGCCATATAATTATTTTAAGGAAATTTCTAGTATATTTTACAAAAAAATTGACCAAAAAATAAAAAAAGTTAAGGATGGACTACCCGTATAACTTAGGGGTAATAAAAAATAGATAGTAGCCGGTTCTCAGACATAATCAATATGCTTATAAAATTTCATAAAAATCGGTGAAGCCTTCTTGGAGTAGTGTGGTAACTAACATTGTGGAACGAGAATTTTATATATTAGATTAAAACTGAGTAATCTAAGTTTTTAAGTTTAAACGAAACTTGTAATTTTTAATTGCTCTGAGAAATTATATATTGTACTCGTATATCAAACAATATCAATTTCAAAAGATAGATTATTGTTAAACACTTTACAGCTAAAGTAAGTAACACGACCGACTTGTTAATAACAATTCAGCAACACAAATTATTGTGTCCCAAAGTTTGTGCAAACTTTGCACCAAACTTTAAGCAAACTTAACAAGTTTCCGCTTTACGAGATGCTAATCATTCCGTTAAAGAGGAGCGTGTATTTAAGATTAAGGAATGCATCCTTAATCTTAAATACACGCTCCTCTTTAAGATTGCTACGCCATATTTGTTCAAGAAATTATGGAATTACTAAAACATTGCGCTTATGCAATATCAATTACGTTGTAAGTCTGTTTAAGGGACATAGAAAGATTTCTATATCAATCATCATCTTCCTGCCCTTATCTCACTCTAAGTGGGTTCGGCACGACATGTTATAAACATGTTGTCACATGATTTGGCTATGTATTTTACAACCGGCCGCCTGCCTGACATCAGCTTACCTTTGTCGTATTTAACGACACCTAGGTAAGAAAGGGGGTGGTCTATTCTACTTAACCGGATACCACACGGTGGGTCAACTTACCTTAGTCGCCTTTTACGACACCTCGGTAAGAAATGACGGTGGTACTATTCTACTCAGCCGGATACCATACGGCGGGTCGACTTACCTTAGTCGCCTGTTACGACACCTCGGTAAGAAATGAGGGTGGTACTATTCTACTCCGCCGGATACCACACGGCGTAAAGTGAACGCCTATATCAATGTGAACTGTTTTTGCCATGAGGGGTCGATTTAATGAAGGAGTACACAGCCTTAACGTAGAGTTAGAACACCCTACATTTATCATTACATTAATTCTATAAACTATTTAAAATTAGTCAAATGAAATCAAAATAATCTTTATTCAAATAAGCTCTTTCAAGCTCTTTTAAATCGTCAAGCATTAATATGATTAACGAAGCTACAACTGGTTCGAAATGTTGCTCTTACCGAGAAGAACCAGAAAGAAAGTCGGCGGTCAATCTTAAAAATATTTTCAATTATTATGTTATAAACATGTTGTCAAATGGTTTAGCTACGTATTTTACGAAATCAAATTGATCACTAACGGTACAAAAGCGCTTGTAAATATTTTATTTGAATAAAGATTAATAATTAAATCAATCATCAAAAATTCGAATGAATGAAATAAGTTTTGATTATGAATGTGAATAAACTTGTTTGTTATTTGGTACTAAATTTTATCAATTGAACTATTATATAAATACAACGTAGGTACGTAGATAAATGCCGCGTTGTGGTTGACCTGTATAATTTAGAGATTCGATTAATGAGTCTATTATGTAAGATTATGTGCTGGAATTTAACTTCGTCGATTAATACAAAGTTTGACCTTTATTATCCTCGCTTTAGAGATTGTTCTAACAGGGTCATAACTTGTATGTGAGATTATATTGTAGTAATGGACTACCTTTTTTTATCAGGTAAACCCCGTATGGTTTTTTGGGCATGGTTCCTTCGTAAGGATTGATATAATGTTTATAGAGGACTCACTCGAAACAAATATGTGACGCTGATATACTATAACACTGCTCGCTTGCACTAGATCAAATTATAGACTTCTTTAACAGAGGTTCCTCTCTCCAGTACCTTATGTATCGACAGTATTAGTAAATTATGTAGATAAAAAAGTAAATTTTTCGTTATCAATTGAAATTATTCTTTATTTAAGTAAACACGTTAGCAAATGCTTTTGAATCGCCAGTTCTACTTCTGGTTCCGAAAACTATTTTCAAGAAGAGCTAGCAAGATATAATTCTTCTAACTAGTTACATTTTGTAATTGCTATCTTGCGTAAGGTATTAGTAGTATCTACCCATTCTTATCATATCTGTAATCCTTAATAATATAGTAGGCTTTCTGTATGAGCGTCCATTTAATTTATGTAATTCCAAAGTCTTTTCAAAGTTATGTAATGTCAAAGTTAAAATTATAGAATCTTATACCCAAACCAACAAACGATTTACATAATATGAAAGGGTCAAAGCAAGAGTTTTATGTCGATTGCATTGCGTAATAGAACTTAAATGCAAATGATGTGGTCGGAACTAGATCAAATAGGTTGTTAGAACACTCTCACAAAAAATTAAAGACGAAAGTTTGTATAACTTTATTATAATCTGTAATTTTGTTTGTTTCAGGTAGTATACGATACTGTTTTAAAATTATGTCATAGTGTTGTGATAAGTGCAATTTTATCAAAATGACGTTGTGGTGCAGCAGTCCGTCCGGTGCGACGGTCGGCGCAATACTGACTGTTTGTATGTGCGCCGTGTCCGTTGTTACTGTTGAGGAGGGTAGAAAGGAATCCCACAAGTATACAATAGAGGAGCTGCTATCGACGCATTTTGAACATAAAAACTCTAATGATATTGGAATGGACCCTTGTAAAGCCGGTGAGTGTAATATTGTGTTAAAATTATTGATATCAATAATTTATAGAATTAGGCGTTACTTTGCGGAGATCCATAATACAAAAGTAATAATAAAATTATTTTGCTATGCCTAAAGCCTGCTTTGCGATTTTGGTCGTGGAGTCTATCTCCTGGCGATGCTTCGGTTGCGGGGCGAAACGATTGTTGAGTTTGTGATAGTGAACGTATATAGTGCTTGTGTATCATGGTGGCGGTGGTGGAGGTTTGCGCATGTGTTTTTTACGACTCCTGCATGTATCAGGTATGATAACCGATTGTCCACTCTACATTTAGCATTATATATATTTTCTATTTTACTTCATCGCGGATTATAGCAAAATAATTTTATTATTACTTTTGTATTGATATCAATATAATGTCGAGAGAGAGAGATGTTATTATGGAAAATTTTACAGCAAAACTAATCCATCGCGTCATTGACTTAAATTTTTGAAAGTGGAAATACTTCATTTGGGATAATATTTGCAACCACTTAACTATAATATAAAGATAAAGAAGCACGATAGCAATGAAAATAAAACGAAGATTTTTTTTGATACTAATATTAATCTTAAGATTAACGAAGTATTTTTGATTGTGTTTTCTATATAATATGTTTTAATATAATGGCAATTCCTAACTATTACTACTATTATAAATTCTAGCAGGACACACATAGCCCATGAATTGTCTAAGCATATGCGGATTGACTTTCGATTTTTTTTAAAACCGTAAAGCACATATTTATACATTGTTAATATCGATGAAATGAAATAGGTTACCAGGGATTTGAACCGGTCAACACTTGCTGAAATTATAAGCAACATTTGAATATTCTTTAAGCATAGGTGATGGGTATGTTATGCTGCCATCCTGTGCATTAAAAAAAGCTGTGATAATTCAGCGGAAAGACAATGACCGACTATTTTGGGATTCACGGGTTCTAACCCTGGGTAGGCACCAATGAGTTTTACGGTTAATACAAATATATCTAATTGCTATTTTCAATTCATCCCACACTTTTCGGCGAAGGAAAACATTTAGAAAACCTGCATATCTAGAGAACTCTGGGGGTATGTGTAACCTACCAATCCGCATTGGAGCAGCGTCGTTGTTCTTAGGTACCCATTCTCTCTGAAAACGAACAGAGGAGGCCTATGCCCAGCAGTGGGATATTAACAGGCCGTTATTTTTTTTAAGCTAGTATAAAGGCATTTAAATACTGCTTGAACATAATTTATAAAAATAGTATAGTGATTGGCAATTTAAATTTTCACACGTCAAATTTTATCACCGTCGAGCGGTTGGACGCAAATTGAAACCGGGCACTCTATAAGCCCTAAAGTCAATAAAGGCGGTACTCATCAAACCGAAAAACTGGCAAAAACCGGACAATACACATACAGACGTGCAAAGATCGTATTTGTTTTAGTATTCCATTGAAACCTGCCTTCTGTTAAAACTGGGTGATCAAACCTTGCTCGGTAAATTTTTAAAAGATAAAAAAATCTATTTAAAAAAAAAAGGCGCTGGTGACATGTGGTATTCGATCCCGTGTCTTGTTTTGAAAATATTTGGTCCACCCGTTACCCATTAAAAGCAAAAAGCAAAAGAAAAGAAAGCCTCCTCTTTCCTTTTTTCACGTAGAGTCGGATAAGGGCAGGAATATGATGATCATGTGTATATAGAAAAAGTCGTTGCTCTGGGTTTGAACCCGTGACTTGTGATAAGGATCTCACGTCTCCCCAATCGTCAATCACAGATATTTTTAAAAAAAGCATCTGTAAAATAGACTTATCAATTTGGTTCAAACTTTATTCCCAAAGGCAGTTTTATTATATCCAACGCTTTTGTATGACCCCATAGCAGTTTAAAAGGCGTATATTATTTATTTATTACTACAAGCCCGTAAATATTAAGGAGCGGGCACAAACAACTCCCCCGACACGCACTGGCGTAAACGCCTTTATGAATTCATTTTTACGGTGTATTTAAAGCTATGAATATAACTAGGGCGGCCTTTCATAGATAATAGAAAGACCATGTCACAGTGTCGTTTACACCTGGACACTTCTCAGAAATATGTATTAGTTACCGCACATATCTATTAAGGTGCGTCCAGACATCGCGTGCGTTGCGAATGGTTCGTCTCGCATGCCACGAGCTGAGTGAGCGTGTGTGCTCACAGTGATCATTCACGTCAAACGATCGTTGCGAACTCTGCCCTCAGTGCGAGCCGTGCGCTCTGTGTAGACTAGTGTTTCTCAATGTAAGGCCTACGACCCACAGGGGGCAATTTGATAGTTAAGGGGAAGGGGCAACTCGACACGGATTTAAGCCTTTCGCTTTGGGCCATTTAAGTGCAATGCTAGATTTGTTTTTCTTCCTTAAACCTTCTATGTTCTTTAAGTGGAAAATTCAATTTTTAATATTAAAATGTATTAAGTGCAATGCTAGATTTCAGTGTCAAATTTAACAAAAAAAAGGAATTTTTCTTCCTAAAACTTATTATTTATGTTCCTTAAGTGGACAATTCAATTTTTAATATTCAAATTTATGTATGTTACTTAGGGGGGCAAAATAATTTTTAACGTGGGGCATGAGCCAAAGAAGGTTTGCAAACACTGGTGTAGACGTTTGTCTGCGTTGCATACTCATGAGTCATGGACCCATTGTATTCCCATAAAAAATCGTTTAGTCCACCAGTGTCTTTTCTCATGTTGTAATATTTTATGAATTACTATATAAACCGCAGCTGCAATCTGCACGTCTCGCCTTGTCTGAGCCATTTTTTTTACTAATAAATACCATGCGTGGTTGCTTTGTGTGCTCAGCTTGAGCATGTGTCATTAGGGACACATGTATAAATGTACCGTCGTATGCCTCAAGTTGAGGCATGCGTAACAAACTATTCGCGACGCACGCCTCGCAATGTCTGTACGCGCCTTCGTACCAGGCGTGAATAACTTAACAAGTCCACCAACGCACACTTTTCAGGGCAGCCACAAATAGGTTTACGTTTAGTATACTTTCTTCTTGATCCCTCGTTACTGAGGATCGTAGTCACGTGAACCTTTCTTTGTACGACCTGCCTCCATTTATTCCGGTCTAGAGTAGCCCTCGCCGTCTGATAGAATTTTGATGAGGAGGTGGCTTCTTTCACTTGGTCAGACCATCGTGTTGGCGACCGGCCTCGTGGTCTCTTGCCTTCTGTATTGCTAACAATGACCAGCTTTTCAAGGTTGGCATCTCCTTGTCGCCTGGGGAGTAAAGGGGAGAACAGGCACAACATCTTTCCGGTCCCAAATGATATCTTCATCTGCACGCGCTGAAAGGCGGCGGCGGCCATCTTGCAGCCGTGGTGCTCCCTACTAGATAACGGACGCGGCTCTGGCGATCGAGCAATAGCGGTATAACTATACACCCACCGGGCTAACTGGTTTTGGAAGAGGCTACAGCGGCCTTAGGATCTAAATAACCCTAATAATGTCTGGTGCTGAAGGCAATGGGAAACCGCTGCACTACTGATCCCATGAGAGTCACATTGAAGTATACATATAAGCACGTAGATATGAAGTAGCTAACAGTATCAATCAAGGGGACTGGCTCTCTGGCAACATAGAACGCTCTATAGAACATTAGAATCCTCCATCCGCATATAGAATTCTCCAATCCATAAAAACCCATACATAGAAAAATGAATATCTGTGCCCCAACATGCCATTTGTTTATAGATTTTATACCCTAATTTTTTTCGAAATTTTTCATACTTTTACTGTAAATATTTGTAATATTTAGATAAATTATATTTGTAGAGGATATCACCATTCCTCGGAATCCTCGGCAAATTGCTAAAATATTTCTCCCTCAATAATTACTTTTAAGATTGATTTCTTAAAAATAATAAGTTTACTTGATTACTTTTTCTATTGAAAGATACACAAAATAATTTTGAATCAAGTTTCAGATTTGTACAATAAATTAAAGTATAAATGTATCTTAACTAAGGCTACGCTTAGACGTAATGTCAAATCCAGACTTTTATAGCAATAAAAGATTTGTATTTGTTTTTAAATGTTATTAGTAAGGGATTGTAAATATCGCATATTAATGAACCTAGCTTGTATATGCTATGTATTTAATCTATTTATGCTTGGTATTTAATATATATAAATTAATGTGTTGTCGCCATTGACTTCCGCTTTGTATTTTATAGCAACACAGTCATGAAACAAGAGTATCGCGCCCTTTTTGACTGAAATGGTGGCAACATTGTGCCGTTATTGTTTCTGGTAGAGTCTTTCTATAGATAAAACGTTTCAGTTACATTCAGTCTTTGTGCGTCATTCAAGAGAAGTACATCTCGGAACGGGAATTGTGGTATTCCTATTATATCGTGTTATTGTATAAAGTGTGCGCTAACAAATGGGTCTGAAATAACGTAGTATGTATGTTTATTTAAATTTAATAATTGAAAGCATTTTATAACTATATATTTGTATATAATCGAAAAACTGATTATGGTCCTGTCAAAATGGGTGGAATTTAAGCTATTGAAATTGAAATTCGAATTCTAAATATTGTTTATTCAACTAAACTTGTAAACAAGTGGTTTTGAATTGTCAACGCTACTGCAGGTTAGGAAAACTGTTCCCACAGAGAAGAGCCAGCATGAAACTCAGCGGTTTCTTTTGTCGAAATATAATTCCTATAACTACTTACATTAAGTTATTACTATTTTGCACAGGGTCGGACAGAAGCTATAACCACGCACTCTTATCATCTAAATAATCCTCAACAGTATAGCAGACTTTTTGTATCAGCCTCCCTTTAACAATTTTTTAAAGTACTGTAATGACTGGCCCGTTGGCGTAGTGGGTAGTGACCCTGCCTTCAGCTCCGCGGGTCATGGGTTCGATTCCCGCCGAGGGCCAACATTTTCTATAAAAGAATTTGTTGGTCTTTGAGCTTGGGTGTATATTTGTATTTAATTATATATATCCTCCTGCCCTTATCCCACTCTAAGTGGGGTCGGCACAACATGTTATAAGCATGCTGTAACATGAATTTAGCTGCGTTTTTACGACCGGCCGCCTGCCTGACGTCAACTTACCTCAGTCGTATTTTACGACCCCTCGGTAAGAAAGAGGGTGGTCTATTCTACTAAACCGGCTACCACACGGTGGGTCAACTTACCTTAGTCGCCTTTTACGACACCTCGGTAACAAATGAGGTTGGTCTATTCTACTCAGCCGGATACCACACGGCGGGTCGACTTACCTTAGTCGTCTTTTACGACACCTCGGTAAGAAAATGAGGGTGGTACTATTCTATTCAGCCGGATACCACACGGCTTATATATTTGTATTTAAGTATGTATTAAAAAAATATATAAGTATATATTCACCAGTTGTTTGTCACCCATAACACAAATATTAAGTTACTTAAGGACAGACGACCGTGTGTGTAAGTGTCCCCATATATTTATTTAATTATTTAATGGCAAAGCTAAAATTGATTTCGGAATTTTGCTATACAATCTTATATCCAAATCCACAAACGACTTACGTTCTTTTGCTAGGCGCAAAGCAGGAGCCGCAATCTTTTTTCCGTGCCTATTTTGTCTGTAATGTTTATCGCCATGTTTTTCTGTTTTTATAAAATTCTGTTTATATAAAAATGAAGTCAGTCAGAAAGTCAGGTGAAATAAAAATTGTATAAAGAAATTTATCGTTATTATTATCCCAATTACATGCCGTGGTAACCTATAATTAAGACTACATTTAATTGAATAGTTTGTAGAGTATTTTATAGTACTAATAATGTAAATCTTGTTGGTTATCCCAAAAAATAAAAATAAAATAAAATATCGTGTTTATGGTAGAGATTCTTTTTATATTTTGTATATATTTGTTTAAAAGCGTGCAGTTTAAAAAAAATATTATATGATATTTTTAGTAATTAGGTTTTATCTCGAAAACCTTAGGCCGTTTTTGTCGAGTCAGTTTCAATAAAAAAAATGATTGAACAAGCGACGAAGCGGAACGTGACAAAAGTGTCGTAACGGCAGAGATATTTCGCATTCCCACGCGTCAACCTTTCGACGTTCATGTAACAACCTTTTTTCAATTTCACGAGTAGGTACGTACACTTCACATAAATCTCGGACACGTTTACTGCACGTTTAAAAAATGGCGGACGCTCGACCCTACTTTTGTACGTGGAGATGACTGTTTAGCATTTTTTCCTGCGTGTAATGTGAAACGATGTACATACGGCTATGATGATTGGGAAGCAAGTTATTTACTTGCATTGAAAATGTAAAATAAAGTTTTTTTTTTTTTTTATAAATAATTTTTAATCATCATCTTCCTGCCCTTATCCCACTCTAAGTGGGGTCGGCACAACATGCTAAAAAATGTTGTCACATGATTTGGCTACGTATTTTATGACCGGCCGCCTGCCTGACATCAACTTACCTCAGTCGTATTTTACGACACCTCGGTAAGAAAGAGGGTGGTCTATTCTACTAAACCGGATACCACACGGTGGGTCAACTTACCTTAGTTGCCTTTTAAGACACCTCGGTAGGGAATGACGATGATCTATTTTACACAGTCGGATACCACACGGCAGGTCGACTTACCTTAGTCGCCTTTTACGACACCTCGGTTAGGGTGGTACTATTATATTCAGCCGGATACCAAACGGCGTATTATATATATTTTTTTATTTATTTATTATTAATTTTTAATACCGCTATAAAGTCCTGTGCACACCGATAATAATTATTAAAAACGATAATATAAATAGATTTAATGGTCATAAAATGACCAAAATATAAAATAAATGCACTCTTTTCACCCAAAGCAACTTTAGAATAAAGAAAACAAAAAAAGCAATGATACTAATCAGGATTATAAGAATGATTCCTATTCATTTCTTTCTTTCGTCATAAAGACCATGATGTATTGTAAAAATATAATCTACCTATGCATAAAATATTTTTATAGACAAACAGTATCTTATAAAATAGTAACATATAATTACTAAATACGTTCGAAGTTCGCATACATAAGTCATGAATTTAAATGTTTATTAATTAATTTTTTAACTATACTGCGCAGTGGGACGAACATACCTTGTAAAGAGTTGAAAAAATTGAAAGATAGCGAAAAATGTAACCAAAATAAAAATTTAGATATACATATAATTCAAGTCAGTCTTTATTATGTATACGAAAATTAGCAGTCCTTATTTTTGAACGAAGCACAAACTATACAGTCAGTTTTACTAAAAAATAAATTAAATAAAATCAAGTTTTCATTAGTGACCATAATTACAAACAACCATTAGAAATATAAATAATAAGCCATAATATTTGACAAAACATGCTGTAAAAGATGACATAAGAAACCTTTCTATAGGATCAACATATTAGCGATGGACATAATAGAAACATTTTAGACAAAAGTGAGGCTCCCCCTTACATTGCACACAGTACGTACTCACTTTCTTAGCTTTATTCTTAGCTACTTTACGACCTAATTCTTGTACAGAATCTTTATAACATTGCACGCTAAAACGACGCGTGTCTCTTACTTTTCCTGCCTTTAAGTTAAATTTAATTAATTAAGTTTATTAATTAATATATATATATATATATATATATATATATATATATATATATATATATATATATGCAAAATAATATCGTACACTAAAGTGATCAATCGGTAATGATCAGTGATTGATTGAAAAACTGCTTTTGTATGTAATAAATACTTAAAACGCTTTAAAAAAACGCTTAAAAGTTCTTATGTTCCTTATTTTTGTTTAATATATTTTAATACATTTTGTTTAACATAATAAATTAAATAAAGTGTAATATTTGCTACTTACAAAAAAAATATCTAGTCATAGAAATTACCAAACATATGATTATAGTAATTCCGTAAGGAGTTTAAATTACGTCTCCAATTTACTACCTTATCTCATCATCTGTCAGTCTATAATGATATTATTACATATTAAATTTTAACTGACATGCTGCTAAATTTTGATCGCAGAGTACGTATAATAACATTCAATATGGAGTAGAGAAATACTGTAATTTTTGAGGTTTCTGAAAATAATTACGTTTTTTTCCGCTTACATTGCAAACGCAGGCTAAACCCTACGAGAATTATCAAAATGATGTACTAAGTATTTGTACATCTTGAAAAGGTCTACAGAAAAGTCCGCGATGGTATATGTCTATCTCTTATGGATAACCCACTATAGCATTTTTTGTCATTTACTTTTTACGAAAAATAATGCCATATTTTTGAAGAAATTTTTATACAATACAGCATTAATCCTTATCCAATTAAGTACCTATAATAAATAGTTGATTTAATATAGATCAATATGGCCGTTTACAGCATGTTAATTAAGTGAACATTTTCGGAGATATTACAGATTCAAAATGCCGTGAGGACGCCGCGCTTCGCCCTATAACACTTCGACTTTAGCAGCTATGTCGCTCTTTTAAGAGTTTGTTTAAATACATTCTGTAATTAATTGTAAAAATAAAATACATAGGGAAAATGTAAAAGTAAATGTATAAATGTACTATATGAATTTAGATATTCCAAAGATAGCAAGAAATCTTCTTGGTATAGGGAAAGGAAATTGTTTTTCTCCAAATTTAACCCGTGCGGGCCACGGGCAGTAATGAATAAATCAAAACTACTGGATCGATTTTAATCATTTTTTTTACATTGACTGACATGGGATATATATTTTATACCCGTGCGAAGCAGGGGCAGGCCGCTAGTTTTTTTTATAAATTATACTATTCTTATTGATTTAGCCGTGTGGCATTCGGCTGTGTAGACCAGACTACCCTCATTTCTTACCGAGGTATCGTAAAAGGCAACTAAGCTAAGTAACCCGTCGTGTAGTATTCGGCTGAGTAGACAAAGCCAACATCATTTCTTACCGAGGTATTGGAAAAGACAATTAAGCTAAGTCAACCCGCTGCGTGGTATCCGGTTGAATAGAGACCACGCTCTTTCTGACCGAGGTGTCGTAAAATACGACTAATGTAACTTGACGTCAGGCAGGCAACCGGTCATAAAATACGTAGCCAAATCATGTAAGACGTTTATAACATGTTGAACCGACCGCACTTAGAGTAGGATAAGAGCAGAGGAATGATGATGAGTTTTTAACTTACCTATCAAGAGTTTAAAAGAGAGGGGGGTCGTGAGTTAATACTTAACTCCAAAAGGAGCCACTTATGTTTTTATTGCAGCATGCGGCCGCTCGTAAAATATGTTTCCAAATCATGTGGCAACATGTTTATCATATATTGTACCGACCCTACTTAGAGTGGCAGGATGATAATCAGATTGTTGTAAGAAAACGTATGCACGAGTTGTCAATTTTTCCTGACAGTGTGTAGCACCTGACATTTGAAAGGGCTCTAGACGGCATCTATTTTCCAGCTACTGTACTAATAAAGAAGACGGGTCGGCACGCGTGCCATTCGCAGTGAACACATTTTACACCAAAGAAAATATTTACACTTACATTACACTGATATTACATATATTGAAGCAGGCATTAGTTTGAACGATCCATACGGACGAAATGTTTATCTATATCAATACTTAATATAAAATGAAATCCCTAAAAACTGTCTGTCTCTATATGATCGATTTTCTCAAAATCTACTAAATGAATTTTTGTACGATTATTATTAAAAGATGCAATTCTTCCGAAAGGTTATAATAACAAAGCGAAGAGTTTATTTATATTGGGTTTTAGTAGGTTTCATAATATACTAGCAATTGGCAGTTGTTCCGCTCGTGTGAAAAGGTTAAAACCGTAATATAGTATTTTAATAACCATAAAAATGGATAAAGGTTAACCTTAAAAGACATATTCTGTCGCGGGCTATTATTTAGAACTTTTAGAGGGGAACAATTTTGTAATACACGATTTTTGAATAACTTTCACCGTTCACTTACCGCACGCAAGGAAAGCTTTAAATTTTGCCGTTGTCGTAATATTTTTTATTACTCTTCTGTTTATCTTAGCGTGATGTTATATTTATTGTCTATAGCCTTCCTCGATAAACGGACTATCATATACTCAAAAAGTTTTTCTAATCGATCCAGTAGTTCCTGAAATTAGCGCGTTCAAACAAACAAACAAACACTTCAGCTTTATATATTAGTATAGATTACGGAATTTTATAACGTGGCCTAGATACGTCTAAAGTAAGATAATTATACCCCTTTGTTGAGATAATTAGGGTGTCAGATTACGTAGATAAGGGTAAGGGAGCTTTGGAGAAATTAAGTATAAAATAAAATTAGTCCTTGCTAGCCTCTGGGGATGAATATTGTTTCAATGTATTTTTTAACATTTGATATTAACCTAATTATTGAATAATTTATTAAATTCGCGATGAAGTAAAATAGAAAATATATATAATTCTAAATGTAGAGTGGACAATCCGTTTTCATACCTGATACATGTAGGATTCGTAAAAACACATGCAAAAACCTCCACCACCGCCTCCACAATACACAAGCACTACATACGTCACAAATTAAAAAATCGTTTCGCCCCGCAACCGAACCATCATCAGGAGATAGACTCCATGACAAAATCGTAAAGCGGCTTTGCTATGTTTAGTAAATTTTATAATTATCCTATCCTAAGTTTGTGAGTACGGATGTATGTGTGTTACTCTTTCACGGTGAATGCTGAACCAATATCGATGAATTTTGGCACAATTATTCCTCATACACCGAAATAACATATAGGCTATAGAAATCATGTTAATTCTACAGGAATTGCATAACATTGAAAAGCGTCATTTATAATTTATAATTCAATTTAACACGGTGGGCAGGGAGCGATCGTGGGCAGCGATGGCCTCCTTTAGCTCTGCGGAGGGGGGCGGAGGGAGGCGGCGGAGCGGTTCCACGAACTGTTGTTCTGGATCCAATCTGCTGCTGGTGAGTCCAGGTGTTAGTGACTCGGCCATGCCCATCGTCTGCCGCCCTAACTGGGGACCTTCGGGTGTTCCGAACGGGGTACATCGGACACCTGGCTTACAGGTCCCCGAGGCGGTCGGTGCATCTGGTGCTCCCGATGCACCGGTTAGCGGAGGGGGGTTTCTCTTTCGAGGGGCCCCTACCTGGAGGTGTTTATTCTCTGGGATCAGAGCTGTCGGCGGGATGGGGGAAAAATGTACAATGATACCCTGTCCTTGCCATTGGCAGCGTGGTGGAGCACACAGGTCGTTTTAGTCGGTGCGAGTCCGACATAACCGCCGCCTGTCCCCGTCGGGCGGCGGTACCCATAAGGGGTTTTTTCCTGTATAATAAAAAAATTTATAATCAACCTATTAAAGTTTTGGTAACAATTTGCAACGTTGGAGAATGACAAAAGCTACTGTTTTATTCTAAGACTATAGTCCACGCAAACAAAGTTGCGTGTAAAACCTAGTAATAGTATAACGAAGCTTTTTGTTTCAATGTATAGATTATGACTGACGAAGATCTGGCAATCTCTAATGTTGGCCAACTATCAATTTCCTTGAAAACAAATTCCATCTTCAAGGGAAATATTGGTCTTGCAAGGTAAATATTACATTCAATACAATGTATACTGTTCCCGATAGTTCCTTTTGTATTCAGTCAACAATACAGAATGCATCGCAATGTCTAGTTGTAAGTGTATTAAAGACGAAAGAATGTAGTCTAGTTTTGTTCCCATCGATCCCTTTGAAGTCTTCGTATATCGTGTCATGATTGATTTGAGCACGTTGTCAATATTTTAGCAGGGTCTCTTTATATGAAAACATAAGTGACAAATCACCACCTGTTTTGTGAAGATAACATATCCTACCAATATTAGAAATGCCTGTCTATCGGTCTTCTATAGGATATATTTCGGAGAGTGTGCTGAGGCACTCCATAACCTTGTTCCACCATTGTTTCCACATCGCACCGCTAGGCACCTGGAGTGCTGTGGCCGTTCCTTTTGACCCCGAGAGAAAACGGAGCTTACTACACAAGCTCCGTACTATATTTTGAAGAGCACGATATGGACGGCACTTGAGAGACTCTGGTACAGTTCGTCAGAGATCCCGGGGCCTCTCTGCTAATGCGGAGGTTATCCATCGAGGGGGTTTTAGTGGGTAGAAATCCCCCATAACCGGATCTCACCCCTAAGAGTTCCGGTATCTTCTTGAAGATTTTCCCCCTGTAAAAAAAGGCACCTGGAGTATTTCCACGCTTACGCCATTGACATCCCATAGAGCGCTTCGCATCCTCTTTTTTATCACGCACAGCAAGAGAATGGAATTCTCTCCCGGCATCCGTTTTTCCCAGTTCATTCAATATGGGTGTCTTTAAAGCAAGAGTGATTAGGCATCTTCTAGGCAAGTCCGCTCCATCTTAGACTGCATCTGCATCTTCGCTTACCATCAGGCATGATTACGGTCAAACGCTAGCCTATTCTGCAATAAAAAAAATGCTAAAGTTCATGAGTATGAATGTTTGTTTGTTACTATTTCACGATGAATCCGCTGAACGAATAACGATAAAATTTAGCACAAGTATTCCTTATACACCGAGGTAACATATAGGCTATAGAAATCCTGTTAATTCTACAGGAATAAGATGACACTAAAAAGCGCCATGTATTATCGAGCGACGACAAATTACGCGAAGGAAGTCGTGGGTAGTAATATTATAAATGCAAAAGTTTGTGAGTATGGATGTTTGTTTCTTACTATTTCACGTTTAATCCGCTGAACGAATAACGATAAAATTTGGCACATTTTTTCCTTATAGACCGGAATAACATATAGGCTATACAAATCCTGTTAATTCTACAGAAATAGAATGACATTAAAAAGCGCCATCTATTATCAACCTATCATGCGACCACAGTCCACGCAAACGAAGTCGCGGGTAAAAGTTAGTAATATTATAAAAGCAAAAGTTTGTGAGTATGGATGTATGTTTCTTACTCTTTCACGACAAATCCGCTGAACCAATAACGATGAAATTTAGCACAATTATTCCTTATACACCGAAGTAACATATAGGCTTTAGAAATCCGGTTAATTCTACAGGAAAAGACAACAGACTACGCGGACTAAATTGCGGGTAAAAGCTAGTTATACATAATTTTAAAAATATATTAACCAACAAAACAGAAAATAATTATTTCTGTTTGTTGATCTCACAAACTAAGTATACATACTCCTCTCTCTGGAGGAGTATGTATACTTAGGTTCACATCAAAGGATACCTGATAATTTAACGTTAACAACTCAGCACCTTTGATACAAAGCTCGAAACGTGAAGGGAACCTATTCAGAAGGTTTTTCAATAAAACAATGTATGTATGAATGGATCTCGATAATACATAGGAATTGTCTAATCAAATACCGTTCTATGGTGTTAGAAAAGGTGTGATAGTCCAGCGGTGTGACCCTACTTCTTCGAGAGGGTTGCTGAACTTCAGCACATAGAGTGTTTTGGGGAAGAAAAGTCTAGAAAGATCTAGGCTAGGTTTTATTATTTTTTAAACGTTTTTTCCCTGTTTTTGGGCATAAAAAAATTATTAACATTTAAATTTAATGTATAACACTACAAATATCTACTATTTGTCTAAACTATCAAGGCAGCGTAGCTAATTTGGGGAACGGGCTATCTCGAGAAATGAAAATACCTAGGATCGAGCCTCACCTACCCAATAATTTTTTTGATGTTTCTTTTTTTTATTTTGAAAAAAATTACTGAGCAAGGCTCGGTCAACCAGGTACTCAGGATTGATAATAGCAAATTATTACACGCTTTTCGGTGAAGGAAAACATCGTGAATACCTGCATAACTCTAGAGAGAAATTGGGATATGTGTAATAGTGTAAAATGACAGTGAAATTAACCTTTCTGCCTTTAATAATTTCGTAACAGTTTTTAAAACAGAAATAAATCGAAATTTTTCTTTCAATAAAACCTAGGTAGATCGAACTGAGTTTCATGAAAATCATTGGAGCCGTTTCCGAAATTCAGATTATATGTATACAAGATAAGCCCATTTAAATATTAAAGATATTCATATGGCATTTGTTATAAAAGATAAAAATTACTAATAAAACAATAAAATTAGGTTTTTTTTGTGTATTACAGTAAAATGGCTAACCACTATTTATATGTCGGTAATGAAGAGCAGTCGCAGGCAAAAGCTAGTTTCAATATATTGTATAGGGTTATGTAACAGACTTATTGTCTCTATTATATGTTTAGTCTATGGAAGCGAATCCAAATTACCGACATAATATGTTCACGAATAAATGATATTGAAGGCCTATAACATGCTTAGTGATGGGAAAACTTTCGTACGAAGTAGAGTATGAAATTTTGTTTTTTTTACTTTTGAAGTGAAAACTGCATTTTGCACTTTTTCTGTACATAACTTTTGTAACAAAAGTCAGCATTGCTATCTAATCAGAATTAAAATATCTTTGAACGAGCAATGACGTCGAGTGCGTTAACTCAGAATTAAAATACCCTCAATTATGTATTATATGTTTTTTCTTGGTCCTAAAGGAAAAACGAGATTTTTGTATATATAAGCTAATGTATAAGCTTCGATTGTACCAAATTTCATCAAAATTGCTCTAGGTAATAGACAGGTCTCACCTTTCTAAGATTATAAAATGGATGTATCTTCTCAAGGGATTTTGGGTTCTTAATCTAAGTAACTTCATAGTAAGCAAAGTTCATCTATAACATAGATAATAATGATATCCAATATATGATATAGATAATAATGATATTCTTTGTCTTTTATTTATTTATATAAAAATTTACATTATATTTTTAAATATTTTCTATATAAAATGAATACAAAATACGTTTAAAAATATAAAAAAATTGTTGACCGGAGGGAGCGGAGAAAGTAGTCAAGCTACCGGTGGTTAGGACTCCAGACTGAGGAACCTCCTCACAATGCGTGCCGTCTCAAGCAAAACTGCCTTTTGTATCCTACGCTTGATCCAACTAAGTGGGAGCCTCTTAAGATGTTGGTCGAGACTCTTGCGATAAGACCTTTCACCGACACAACAATTGGAACATTATTCTTTATTCATTATTCAACTATGCTTAGAAACACTTAAACTCAGTACCGTTATATTTTTGTAAAAATTCCCCGATGCATCGTCTAGCGGAGGTAGGGGCCACTTTCAGAGAGGCCCCGACCCAAAGGTGGCGCACTCTGGGGTTCAGAGTTGCTGCTATCGGGGATGGTGGCAATTTGTAGAATGGTATCCAGACCCGCCACCAGCACTGCGTGGTGGAGCACTGTCAGTTTTTTTAGTCGGTACTAGTCCGACATACCTGCTGCTCGTTCCCATCGGGCGGTGATGACCCATAATATCATTTTCCTGACACAAAAAATTTTTTAATAACATTTTCGTTACCACGTTTCACATCACTAGCGAAACGGAAGCGAACGTGGAGCGGCTCATTTTACGATCGCAACTGTCCAAGCATGTAACACATAACTGTACATTCACCCATTGTGTGAACACTCATCGGAACTATATCGAAATGTATGGGTACAGTCGCGGTTTAAATCGCTTAAGTTGCGATAATTTGATATACCTGGTATATCTGATGCCTGGTACCTGGTATACCTGACATACCTGGGTGACCGAGCCTTGCTCGATGATTTTATTAAAAATGTTTAAAAAATGCAATTAAAAAATAAAAAGAAAGAAAGAGCCGGTGACACATGAGATTTTGACCCGGTTTTTTCTCATATGTACGCCACTTTACTATTGTGCTAATACAACTTTATAAATGACAGCAAACAGATGGACTAGACAAAGTGTATTTAATTTCAAATTAAGCAATTTTTGAATGCCTGAAAACAGGAATAATATGACATTTTTTTTAAATAAAACCTAAGTAGATATATCGCGTAATATAGCTCAATCGAGTAACTTATTGCAATAAAATATATAATAAGAGTGATGTAAGATCTATAACTGGCATCGCTTGACGAGGCATGTAGCAAAAATAGCAGTAGATAAGCATGTGATAAAATATGCAATTGTTGGGGTCCCAAAATGTGAGAATGTTGCATCAGAAGATTGCTTATAAGGCCAGTAGGTACAGATAACTTCAAAAACTAGCTACAGTCAAAGAAGCTGAGGAACTTCCGACTATAAGTTGGTTTGTTGATAAATTGACGATAATTAATAATATCGTTACTTTCTTCACAAAATAAGCCAAAGAGATTTTGATATGACTGTTAAACTAATAAGTGAGACAGGTGTAATAAAAGCCTATCTTACCAGGTTGTTTCAGTGCGGTTAAGCGAAAAGCATAACAACGAAATTCTCCGGAAATATGCAAATGTTCTAAACATATTGTATAAGTTCTAGGCTCACAGTTTCACAACGTTTATTCTATTAAATTCGTGTTTATTTACTCTCACGAAAGCTCTTTAGATAATTTTTCGAGACTTATAAATAAGCCCTTATTTAGGTGTCTATTAAAAGTTTAATAGCATCAACACAGAGTGTTCACAACTATCTTTGCAGGAAAGATTGTTTGGTCATGGCTTTCCTTCACCTATGACAAGATAACTTCATAGTGGAACCACCATCTTCTAAGGATCATCTAGGCAAACGCAAACCTTTGACTGTCTCTTCGCTTACCATCCTACTAATGTTATAAATGGGGAATGTTTGTGAGTATGGATGTATGTTTGTTTTCTTTCATGGCGAATCCGCTGAACCAAAATAGATAAAATTTGGCACAATTATTCCTTATACACCAGGGTTATAGAAATCTTGTTATTTCAATAGGAATAGGATGACATTGAAAGCGCCATCTATTATCAAAGTATAACGCGACAACGGATCCGCGAACAAAGTTGCGGGTAAAAGCTAGTCAGGCATAATTGAATAAGGCGTTCGCTTATAAAATAATAAAAAGTAGCCGCACAATAAACGTTGCTTTAAGCCGTCTTCCGATTAGAAGATCTTCAAATTTCTCTTAGTAATGCTTCTACTTACTCCTACCCTCTTGGTAACTGTTTTAAAAAGCGTAACATATTAACGAATTTAATTCGACGGTTTGTTACAATTCTGTTTGCGACAGTACTCTTGTCTGCTGTAATCGATCGAGAGGAGCGCAGCAATAGTCCATTCATCAATACACTGTCGTCTATGGGAAGCGTTTAATGAGGAAGGATATACACATTTATATCCATAGCACGTTATTTACAGATATAACGGGTCAAGTTAAAAATAATTTTAAAAAGCTTTTAACAAAATTTCATGTCCCTACTATAAACCGTTGAGGAATTCTCTCGTCTGGAGTCAATCCTGGCAGCAGCATCAGTTCATGAATATCATGAACCTGCATTGTCATCAAGACTAAAACAGTATGTAAGATTTAAGGCAAGAGTAATTTATTTTGACTGGCCCGCAGGCGCAGTGGGTAGTGATCCTGCCTTCAGCTCCGTAGGTCGCGAGTTTTATTCCCGCCGAGGGCCAACATTTTTTAAGTTACTTTCTTTGGGGATGTACGCCCATGTATGTAAGTGTCCCATATTTATATTTTATATAGATGAAACGTTTTTCGGACAAAGCGATTTAACGTGAAAATGCAGCCATTTATTAATTAGAACATGTCGATTCAGTAATCTAAATCCATACTAATATCATTACAAAAATTTTCCTTTAACAAAGATAGTGAAGAAATAATTTTTTCACTTCACTTTTCACTTCCTTTTCACTTCTTTCATAATTTTCACTTCCTTTCATAAATAGGCACCTGTAAGGCAAAGATTGTGTTGGATGTCTTTTATATAAGTCAGCTAGATGGGTGCGAGCTTAGAATGGCTATACGGAAATGGTCTGATGTTGAATATCGACCTTATACAACTCCAGAGACAAGAGAAAGAGTTAAAGTAAAATAATTAATCATTGCTTTTCTAGGTACATCCGTAAATAATGTCAACTTCTATATTAAAATACAATTTGTTGTCTATTCCCCCGCAATTCAGTACATTGCTGGCGTCAGATGATAATTTCAAAGTTGGCTCAAATAACTGCCTGAGACGACGCCTCGCATAAAACATGTCTTGTGCTTAAATGCACAATTCCAGTCTTGGCTGGATTAAACCGGCACAAAGCGGTTTTAGTAAGTAACGAGCTAAACTTCTTAAGAAAAGCTTTTATGCGCCTAGTTTCCATATTTTGTTTTCTTCGTATTAGTCGAGATTTGTATTCGATTTATTAATGTCTTACTTTGTGATTTTGTTAATTTCTCTTCACATGGAATCTTCTACCATCTTTGAATGTTTGAATAAAGCAAAAGTTTAGCGTACTAGCGAAAATTAGCAAATAGCGTAATATTAAACCTGTTTTATTAATTCTTTAATCTTTAATTTACACACAACTTTGTCACATAGTGGTTTTGATAGGTAGATAATAGATTTTTAAATCCTATTCCTGTTGAATTAACAGGATTTCTATAGCCTATATGATACTCCGGTGTATAAGGAATAATTGTACCGAACTTTATCGATATTGGTTCAGCGCCAATCCGCTCGGTCGATACCGTGAAAACGTAACAGACTGGACAGACAGATTTTCGCATTTATAATATTAGTATGGATGAATAAACATCATTTGATTAACCATAGTTATAGCGTTATAAGTCAGCTGTCAGAGCCTAAATGACCTTTCTAGATTAAAACTAGGGCCCCCTACCATTCCTCCCCCACTTAAACCCTACAATTCGACCCCTACTAATCCCCTTTCATCGATACACGATTACGTAATAATGACCAAAATGCATAAAAATTTGGAATCTCAGACAGATTTTTGTTAATAAAAAATTTATTCAGTTATCAAGTTGGCGGCATTCCAAAACGGAAGATACAAATGGAATCTATTTGTATCTTCTTGGCAATTACCGATACACCCACAAAATGTTCACAAACTACCCTCAAACTCAGGATAAGTTTCAACTCTACCCCATTAGTCTTAAAACTCAATATCAGGTCAGTACAACTGTCAATTATTACAGGAGCTTACAGCCCGTTTGTTTGCAAAACAATGTAACGGCATGTTTCTTTATAACTTAGTTAAATAATTTCTCAGCAAATTGTTTGCGATCTTACATTCGCTATTAAAATTAGGGATGTGACAAATGGTAAGAGGCTTATAAACATCGACAAAAATAATAATTTCCATACAAAAGTAATAATTTTATTACGCCAATTGGTGTCCGGCTGAAAAGAATAGTACCACCCTCTTTTCTTACCGAGGTGTCGTAAAAGACGACTCAGGTAAGTCGACCCGTCATGTGGTATCCGGATGAGTAGAATAAACCAACTTCATTTCTTACTGAGGTGTCATAAAAGGCGACTAAGGTAAGTTGACCCACCGTGTGGTATCCGGTTTAGTAGAATAGACCATCCTCTTTCTTACCGAGATGTCGTAAAATACGATAGAGATGAGTTGACGTCAGGCAGGCGGCCGGTCGTAAAAACGCAGCCAAATTATGTGACAGCATGTTTATAACATGTTGTGCCGACCCCATTTACAGTGGGATAAGGGCAGGAACATGATGAATAATATACACATTTAATCGATTTTACTTTTGTTACGAGTAATATCGACAATTTTTTTTTACATAAGGAAACCCTTCATGGGTACTACTAATCGCTGTTGCGCGAAAGCAGTGTTCCAACTTGCTGCTTCACGTCTACACCCTCGTCAGCAGCCCACCCTTTCTACTCTTGTAGAGCCTGAACAAACTCTTTCACCACAAACCGACGCATTGGGAACACTTAATGCATCGACCACCTCGAAGAACCCCAAATATCGACATACCTATGTTACCCCATGCGTACATCACTGTGAACAACGATGTAATCAAACTTCAAGGCATTTTAATGGAATAATTGAATGTGGTCTCGTATGTAATTTAGTTTCTCGCTAAGGAATTGTCGTTTATCACCCAATTTCAAGCTATACGCTGACAACGGGGGATACGTCTTGATATAGTCGAGTTGGGAAGTTTATTTATTCGTTTTACATCACAGTGTATACAGAATTATTTGGAATATATTACACTTCTTTCTCTTTGAGCGACTAATATGAAAAGAACAGTTCAATGTTACAAATTCATTGCTGGTTTTTGAACGACTAATATGAAAGGAGAGTGGCAATATTGCAATTCCACTTAAAAAACTCTCTTTGTGATGGATTTGAGTTCAAACCTGTCATGCTGCGCCAATGTACATTGTTGTATGGAATTGGTTCTTCTCAAATGTCCTCGTCATAAAGCATATGGTAAAAATCAATTCAGCAGATTAGCTTTTAAAAAGATATCACAGGTGCCTGTACTAAAGTCGACGGACTCTCTCAGTACGGCTTTCACGGCTTAACCTAATGTACAAAGTAATATATATACATAACAGCGTTTCTATCCATATTATTCTCATGTTTTTATCCCACTCATAGTGGGGTCGCCACAACATGTTTTTCTCCAACATGTCTTCCACTCTCCTATGCTATCATATATCATTCATCAGCTATGACGCTACTCCTTTTATATGCATGTCATACTTCACACAATCCAACCATCTATTCTAAGTTTCCCTCAAGTCACATATCTATTCCACATTTATATTTAACAATCGTTTTGTCACATGATTTGTATCCCTTATTGATCGACTCTGTAGTGTATGCACGTACAGTCAGTTCAGTTGTCGGCTAGCAGTCGAAGACGACGGACGTGAACGCGTGCTTACATTACGTTCGAGTGTACCTATTTAAAGTGTTTTATTTATCATAAGCAGTCCGTTACAACTGGCGACGAGGATAAAAGTGAAATCAATAAATATTGTATAATTTAAATAAATTATACCAAAAATACGTAAAAGGAGACAGGCAAGTGCAAAGTTTAATGAAGGCCACGCTTATTCTAATTTTGTGTTAACAAAATCTAAGGGCCATGCAAAAAAAAAAAAAAGAATAATAATAATAATAATAATAAATAAATAAAAGTAATTTACAATGTAGTGAAATGGGAAAGAGGTGAAGGATAATAATATCATATTTATATCCATGTACGCCCGATCTTAAGCAATTAAATTATTAAATAACTAAATTTTCGGTCATATGAGAAATTTATTTTAATGATTTTTCATCAATAATATTTTATTGAATTTCAAACTACCAATTAATATACTGACATTTATTATTTAAACAATATTCATATGAAATTATTTTACAGGTTGGAATTAAAATTTGTTATTGATTTTGTATGTTTTATGCTTAGATTGAGGCACGAATTTTCACTACATTCACAGCCCCGCACTGAAACTAGGGCTACGCAAATCAAATATGATACAGGACCCTCTAGAATATTTGGGTCACGCTTTATAAGGGCTATGCAGTTGTAATACTGTTGCTTAGTGTAAGCAAAGAGCCATGCAAACATGTTCTGACATGATCTAACTTTCACTTGCAGGACGCGCTAATATGACGCATGTTTCTACCACATTACCCATTTTAGATTATTTTGATTGTGAGGGTGATCCGACGTCTGTTGGTTCACGTTGGGAAAAATGGAAACGGGCTCTGGAGATATATCTTTTGGCCGCCAATATAGAATCTCCGGCAAAAAAGCGAGCCACGCTTTTACATGTAGGTGGATTGGCACTACAGGAGATTTTTTACAATTTGCCTGGAGCCAATGCCAATGATGATAGTGGTGAATTAGATGTATATGAAATCGCTATTCAAAAATTAGATTCTTATTTTGCGCCAAAACAAAGTCGAATTTACGAACGCTATCTTTTTCGGCTTATTAAACAAGAAGAAGGAGAAAAGTTTGAAAAGTTTCTATTACGACTAAGAAACCAGGCTGACAAATGTCAGTTCAATGATAAAGACTCTCATTTGATCGATCAAATCACCGAAAAGTGTCGGTCAGGTGATTTAAGGAAAAAAATTCTTGAGGTTGGTGATTCTATAACACTAGATGATATTATCGTTAAAGCTAATGCTTTAGAAATTGTAACCAGGCAACTGGAACAATTTAAAAAGCCAGATGGTACTGATACCAATAGCAGGATAGAAGTAAATAAAGTGGATTTTAAGAACAAATAACAATCAAAAACAGCATGTGGTCGTTGTGGCAGTAATAAGCATTCTTCTGATGATTTCAAATGTCCAGCCCGTGATAAACGTTGCAATCGATGTGGATTTATTGGGTATTTAAGAGAATGTTGTAGGACTCGACAAAAAAGACGGTTAGTAAATAACAGGACTGAAACAATAAACAAAAAACCAAGATTAGAGACAAAAAGGGTGGAAAATAAATCTGAAATTGATTATATATTCAATTTAGATGAAGATGCTAACGTGGAATGCAAAGTAGGTGGAATAAAGTTAGAAATGCTAATAGACTCGGGTAGTAAATGTAACGTTATAACAGAAAAAACATGGCGTACATTGAAAGACAAAAAAGTACAAGTATATAACCAAGTAAAGAATCCGGAAAAGATATTGCTGCCATATGGTAGCACGGCACCGCTGGAAGTTATTGGGTCATTTGAGGCGACTATATCAGCGGGTGTAAGAAGCAAAAACGCCACTATTTATGTAATAAGAAACGGCACTCGGGATCTGTTAGGAAAGACCACTGCAATTGAATTGGGTGTACTGCGGATAGGCCTTCATGTCAACGCAGTAGGCACAAGAAAAGTGGAGGAAGTTTTTCCTAAATTCAAAGGGATTACCATACAGATTCCAATAGACAAAACTGTTAAACCAGTCGTTCAACCATACAGGAGAGTGCCCATTCCCCTAGAAGAAAAAGTTGCACAAAAGCTAAAGGAACTTAAGGACGCCGATATTATAGAGGAAGTAGACGAACCTTCACCATGGGTATCGCCTATGGTTCCCATTTTTAAAGAAAGTGGAGAGGTACGGATATGCATTGACATGAGAAGAGCAAATGAAGCGATAGTTAGAGAAAACCATCCACTTCCGACTATGAATGAACTATTACCGAATTTTCGTCAAGCTAAATATTTTTCCAGGCTGGATGTCAAACATGCTTTTCATCAACTAGAAATTCATAAAGATTGTCGATATATAACCACTTTTAGTACCAGCAAAGGTATGTTTCGGTATAAAAGATTGATGTTTGGCATCTCGTGTGCTCCGGAAATGTTTCAAAAAATCCTGGAAAAAACTTTGTTAGGTTGTGAGGGTACATTTAATTTCATAGACGATATTATAGTTTATGGGGCCACAGAGCAAGAGCACGATGAAAGATTAAGTAAGGTGCAAAAAGTTTTAAAACTAAATAATGTTCTCTTAAATGAAAGTAAATGCATATATAAATCCCAAAAAATTGAATTCCTTGGCCATGAATTATCAGAGCATGGTGTGAAGCCCCTTGCAAAATACCTAACCTGTATTAAAACCAGTCGTGCTCCAAAAACAATTGAAGAAATTCAAAGTTTTTTAGGTTTAGTCAATTTTTTGGGTAAATGGATTCCAGATTTGGCAACTCTTACTGATCCCCTTAGAGAATTATTGAAATTAGGTTTAGGAAAATCTGCAAATATTGAAAAAATTTGGACTTTCAAACAAGAGGAAGCGTTTAAAATTTTGAAAACTCGTTTATGCAATGTTAAAAGCTTAGGCTATTATAATCCGACTGATAAGACTCAGGTCATAGCAGATGCATCTCCAGTTGGATTAGGTGCAGTACTAGTTCAGGTTGATGTAAGAGGACCGCGTGTGATTGCTTATGGTCATAAGGCCCTTACTGATTGTGAGAAAAGGTATTGTCAAACGGAGAAGGAAGCTTTAGCTCTTGTTTGGGCTGTGGAACATTTTAAAATTTATCTGTTTGGCAAAGAATTTGAGCTCATAAGTGACCACAAGCCGTTAGAGACTATTTTTGGACATCATTCTAAACCATGCGCCAGAATTGAACGATGGGTACTGAGACTACAATCTTATAGATATAAAGTAGTCTATCGCCCAGGCAAAACCAATATCGCGGATTCTATTTCTCGACTCTGCCAAATGACTTCACCAAAACCATTCGATACTGAAAATTACATTAACCAGATCGTTAATTGTTCTTGCCCAGTTGCAGTTCCGCTTAATGAAATCGATCGAGATTCAGCAACGGACCTGGAATTAGTTAGTGTTAAAAACGGGATTTTCAGTAATGATTGGCACGAATCCGTTAATAATTATAAGATTATGCAGAATGAACTTTGTTTTCATGGCAACATTCTTCTCCGTGAAACCAGGATAGTCATACCACATAGTCTTCGCCAACGCGTATTAGTAGCAGCTCACGAAGGCCATCCTGGGATAGTCGCCATGAAAGCCCGTCTCAGAACAAAGGTGTGGTGGCCTAGGATTGACAAAGACGCGGAAAAAATTGTGAAATCATGTAAAGGTTGTACGCTGGTGTCAGCGCCCAACCCACCACATCCAATGAAGAGACGGGTACTCCCCTTAGAACCATGGATAGATGTTGCAATTGATTTTCTTGGACCGTTACCAAGCAGAGACTACTTGTTTATAATTGTAGACTATTACAGCCGATATAAAGAAATTAAGATTATGAAAAGTATTACTGCGTCTGATACTATAAAGGTTCTTAAGGAAATATTTTCCAGATTAGGTTACCCTGCAACTATCACTTGTGATAACGGGAACCAATTCACTAGTGAAGCTTTTAAGATTTTTTGTAAAGACTGCGGCATCATCATTTGCATCACTATTCCATATTGGCCTCAAATGAATGGAGAAGTCGAAAGACAGAACAGAGACGTTTTGAAAAGACTTAAAATAAGCCAAGCCGAGAAACGCGACTGGAAGGAAGACATTTTAAAATATCTAATGATGTATAATAGTACTCCACATTCGGTAACGGGGAAAACTCCATCTGAGTTATTTTTTAAAAGGCAATTTCGAGATAAAATTCCCTGGGCACCGGATGTGGAGCATAAAATATTTGATACAGATGTTAGAGACAGAGATATTGAAATGAAGGAAAAAGGGAAGGACTATGGGGACAGGAAAAGAAAAGCCAAAGAATTAAATTTAGAAATAGGTGAAAAAGTGCTACTTAAAAACTTAAATAAAGAAAATAAATTATCTATAAATTTTAACCCGAGTGTGCACACAGTTACACGAGTTACCGACAGCGACGTCACTGTGCGTAACGATGAAACGGATAAAGAATATCGTAGAAATATAATTCATTTGAAGAGGGTAAACGATTCATGGGAAATTATAAACGGCGATCGTGAAAGCGATACCTCAAGATGTGATGAAAATCAGTCACCAGTTAATGATTGATCAATGATTTAAAATTATTTCCTAGTACTTCCATTCTCCTGTGATTAGTTATAATTTAATTATACAATACTTTTAATTTCTAATAAGGGATATGCTAAATTATTATAAAATTACTATTGTAAAAAAATTTATTTGAATTGTTTTATTGTCATAGAAATCATTTATCTAAAATCAAAATAAAGAAGGGATGTAGTGTATGCACGTACAGTCAGTTCAGTTGTCGGCTAGCAGTCGAAGACGACGGACGTGAACGCGTGCTTACATTACGTTCGAGTGTACCTATTTAAAGTGTTTTATTTATCATAAGCAGTCCGTTACAGACTCCACGACAAAATCGCAAAGCAGGCTTTGCGGTTTTGTTGTGGAGTCTATCAGGATGATGATGATTCGGTTGCGGGGCGAAACGATTGTTGAGTTTGTGATAGTGAATGTGTATTATTGTGTCAGCGGTGAAGGTGTCGTGCATGTGTTTTTACGAATCCTGCATGTATCAGGTATGAAAACGGATTGTCCACTCTACATTTAGCATTATATATATTTTCTATTTTACTTCATCGCGGATTATAGCAAAATAATTTTATTATTATTTTTGTATTATGGATCTCCGCAAAGTAACGCCTAATTCAATAAATTCCTTATTGATATGTAAATATTTATCTTTATTAATTGATTGGTTACATAAAAACTTATCATTACTGAGTATCGCCTAACCTTCTGTTTTTTGCAGTTTTGTTAATATATGTACAATTTTGTTCTTTCTCGTCTCCATATTGATATCATCTGGACTCAATACAACTTTAACAAAAACAATTTTAGTTTTCATACAAAAATGTACATTAATTTATAATCGATAAATAACTCATGCACATCCCTATTTCAAGAACATTAACATATTTAAGCATTATGAAGGTATTTGGACGAAAACATTTTTTTATTTGCCTTTCTGCTTTTCACTGAAACCGGGTTTAGTCAAACGAAATATATAGTTCAATTTATTATGTATGTTTTGAACTACCAATACGAGAATGCCAAGTGGGCACAACATGATGTCACATGATTTGACTACGTATTTTACCGGTTGCTTACCTGACGTTAACTTAAGTTAGTCGTATTTTACGACACCTGGGTAAGAAAGAGTGGTCTATTCTACTCGATCGGATACCACACGATGAGTCAACTTACCACTTTCGCCTTTTACGACATCTCGGTAAAAAATGAGGGTGGTCTATTCTACTCACCTGGATAGCACACTGTGGGTCAACTAACCTCTTTCGCCTTTTATGCCATAGCGATAACAAAGAGGGTGATCTATTCTACGGAATGATACCACACGGTGGGTCAACTTATCTCTTTCGCCTTTTACGACATCACGGTAAGAAATGAGGGAGGTCTATTCTACTCAGCCGAATACCACACGTCATAACTACCATTACGAAAATAAAATCATGTTGTAATTATAATTTATTAAAGAAAAAAGAAATAATAAATTTCTGCGTAATTTTTACGGTTATATTTGGAGGGTTAAAAGTGGAATAGCCTTCTTATTCGAAGAAATAGCTTGAACCAAATTTATATAAAAAAATTTGATCACACGAACACTGTGGTAGCCCAGCGGTAATACCGTGCGACTCTTTCGAGCAAGTCACGGGTTCGAACCCAGGTAGACACCAATGAGTTTTTCTATAAAAACTTATGTGTCTAATTGATAATTGTAATTTATCACACGGTTTTCGGTGAAGTAAAAAATCGTGATGAAACCTGCATATCTCTAGAAATTTCTAGAGATATGTGTAATCTACCAATCCGCATTGGAGTAGCGTGGTAGGTCCTAGCTCCAATCCTTCTCCCGAAAAACGGAGAGCCGTTTTTCCGAAAAACGGAGAGCCAGGGAATAGACCCTTTCTCTAAGAGGCCTATTCCCAGCAGTGGGAGAGTAATAGGCCGCTACTTTACTTACATGAACACTAAACTAATCATTGTTATACCTATCCTATTAATTCCCAAATGAATTCCTGAAACCCGTTACCAATATTAATTACAAATTCGATATTGATGCGATCACGTGATAGATCTATCAATTTAGTGACGTAACAGTTCTGTCATCTAGCTCACTTGTCATCTATCAATTTGAGCACTATACAAAATTTGCATAACGCACATTGATTGCGGGGACTGCAGGCAATGCGGCGTCCTGCGATTAAATTATACAGCGCATAACGACATTAAAACGGTGCAAGACAAGCGCGGAAGCGGGTACATTATTTCTTAAAGACCCAAATATTGGCTATTTCAAATGGAATATCGCAGCAATAACCCGAATAAAATATATAGATGTGTGTGTGTGTGTGTGTGTGTGTGTGTATGTATGTGTGCTCGGATATGTATATATAATAATTTAAAAAAATTAAGTATAGGTTAAGGTACTAACATAATTTTAAGCTACTAAGAAATTACTTTGAGTCTATGTTACATGATATATTAATATATAAATTAAAAAAAAACAACTTCTTCGCAGTGCAAGGCTCAGCACTAAAGCATAGTTAAGAGTGAGAAATAAGAAGCATTAAGCATTAAAATTTGTGGAACTTCATCCCAAGGGAGCCTTCTATGAGGCCTGATAATAATTTATAGAATTAGGCGTTAATTTGCTTTGCTGTAATATGCGATGTATCTATGCGAAAATGTAAAAGTAAATAAGTAAAAATGTAGTATATGAATTTAGATATTCCAAAGATAGCAGAAAATCTTCATGGAAAGGGGAATTGTTTTACTCCAAATTTAACGCGTGCGGGCCACGGGCAGTAATGAATAAAACAAAACTATTGAATAGATTTTAATCATTTTTTTCACTGAGTGACATAGGCTAAATATGTTATACCCGTGCGAAGCCGGAGCGGGTCGCTAGTATTCCATAATTTATTGAATTAGGCGTTACTTTGCGGAGATCCATAACACAAAAGTAATAATAAAATTAAATTATTTTGCTTTTTTTTTTTTTTTTTTTTTTTATTAGGCAAACACAACAGGTTACAATTGAATAATATATGAGTAATACACTAATTAACACTTAATATCTAATTGCAACCCTTAAGGTGTAAGCACAGCACTTAATTTGGTTTTTTAATACAGAAATGGTAATTAAAACTAAAAACAAAAAATTAAATTATTGTTCGTTAAATTTTACTTTTTTAATGGAATTTGCAAATAAAGCGGGTCGAGAATCAAAAATGTCTACCTTATACGCCACATCTTGCATGATTTCATTGTACATTCTACACATTCTTATAATAGGATTGTAGTATGAGGTGTTGTTTTTAAAAGTTTCCAATGCAAAGATTCTGCTTTGCCTTCGAGAGCTGCGTCTAGTGTACATACTTATTTGAGATAGCAAGTTGGAGGAATCAATTTTAAAGTGTAATATTTTATGGAGGGTAATTAGATCTTGTCGTTTACGGCGAACGTAGAGAGGGCTCATTTTAAATTTAAGAAGACGTTCATTATAAGTCCTAATTTGCCTATGCAGCCCACATCTATATGATAAAATTTTCAAAAACTTTCGTTGAACACTTTCAATTCTACGAGAATGCACCGCATAGCATGGGCTCCAGATTATTGAACAGTACTCAAGAATGGTACGTACTAAACTATTGTACAGAATACATAACGTTTGTGGATCTTTAAACAATTTAGTCGTTCGAGCTATGAAACCAAGATTCTTAAAAGCTTTATCAGTAATATTTTTATAATGAAAACGAAAACTAAGTTGGTCATCAAAATGAACTCCAAGATCCTTAACAACAACTTTTCGTTCTAGAGATCGTCCTTGAATAATATAGTCATGAGTGATCCGTAACTGCTTTCTAGTAAAAGATATTATAAAGCATTTGTTTATATTAAGATGCATATGATTGTTATTGCACCAAAGCTCCAAGGTAGATAAATCCTTCTGAAGGTTTAGAGAGTCTTGAACGGTGTATATTACATTGAAAATTTTGAGATCATCTGCGTATAACAGACACGGTGAGGATAACCGATCGATAAGATCGTTAATAAAAACTATAAATAACAGAGGCCCAAGGTGTGAACCTTGAGGTACTCCTGATTCAATTTTGATGGGTGCAGACGTATGACCTTTAAGCTTTACAAGTTGACTCCTATTAAGCAGATAAGACTGAATCCATCTAAGCAGACTACCGTGAATACCATATTTATCCAACTTCTTTAACAATATTTTATGACTCACTTTATCGAAAGCTTTACTAAAATCTGTATAAATAGAATCCACTTGACCTCTCTTGGCAAATGCTGTACACAAAAAAATTTTATATTCAAGTAAGTTACTAATTGTAGATCTACATTTAATAAAGCCGTGTTGCTTTGAAGATAAAAATAAATTAAAATGAATATACAAATACTTGTAAACTAAAGCTTCAAATATCTTTGCCATACCAGACAATATGCTAATAGGCCTATAATTTTTACAATCGGATTTATTGCCAGATTTATAAATGGGTAAGATAAAAGCCGACTTCCAAACTGAAGGGAATTTACCTGTTTTGAGAGACTTATTAAATATTATAAATAATGGATAACATAGCTCATTAGCACATTTTTTCAGAAATAATGGTGGAATGCTATCAGGACCAGGACTTTTATTTGGACTTAATTTTGTCAAGTATCTACGAATTTCTTCTTGGTTTATATGTATTGAACACAAAGAAGTATAAAAATATTTATCTAAATCAGAATATGTATTATCGTCCACTGTAGTAGTACCTTCAAATACGGAGCTAAAATATTTAGAAAAAAGTTCACATGTGTTCACAATATCGGTCGCAGATTCACTGTCATAATACATGGTTTGAGGAAGAGTATTAGAGCTTTTCTTACTGTTAACAAATTTATAGAACGGTTTAACATCACTTTTAAGAGCATTTTCAATATTAGACACGAACGAATTATAAGACTTTGAAATAAGTCTTTTACACCGGCTACGTAATAGTGAGAAAGTATCATAATCACGTGGGTTTCCATACTTGATAAAACGGCGATGGAACTTATTTTTTTCAACCAGGCATTTTTTTAATGACCTAGTGAACCATTTAGGATACCCATCTTCACATGATTTATATATGGATGTAGATTCAATTATTATTTTATTTATAACTGTATAAAATTTTTCAATGCATTCGTCTATATCATCACAAGTTAACAAGCCACTCCAATTAACTTCACTCAATTTTTGATTTATCTTGTCAAAATCACATTTACGGAAGTTTCTTTGATTACAAACAGGCACTTTCATATTTTTATGCTTAATGGTAATATTTTTTAAGGAGATAGAAAGCGGGGGATGATGAATGTCCACTCTAACGAGTGGATCGGCAATTTCTATAATGACACTGTCAACGGACGACAATACGAGATCAAGTTGTCTATTATTTTTATTAGGGATGCTATTAAACTGAGACAAGTTACACAAGGCTAGCATATCACACAGAAGAGAAGCTTTATAATCTACCGGATAACTCGGTGTTAATATTTTGTTGTTTGAAGACATTGACCAAGTGAGATTAGGGATGTTAAAATCTCCAATTACCATAGTAATGTCTTTTTCATCGCGATTTAATATATTTTGATGCGTTTTTTCATAAAACATGTTCAAATTATTTCTAGTAATGTGGGGTGGTAGATAACATACACACAAATTAATAGTTACAACAGAAAGAATTATACTAATCCACAAGTCCTCCACGTTGCTATCCCAAGAAGTTTGACGAATTACATTAAAAGTTTTTTTAATAGCCAATAAAATTCCACCACCTTCCGCCTTAGTTATACATGTACTTGCACGATCTCGCCTAAAAATACTGTATCTTTCATCAATAAGCTCGCCGTCAAAATGACTCGAGTTCAGATTAGTTTCAGTCAAGCAGATCAAGTCATAGTCACTATTCAACGTGTTTGTAAACAATTCATCAATTTTAGATCTTATTCTATTGACATTTTGATAGTAGATTAACATATAAAAATTAATAGAAAAGAAAAATAATAAATTATAAACAAAGTAATGATATGTGCAGCTGTTAACAAAGATAAATATTTAAGAATACCAAAAGATTACTTAAGTCTAGCTAAGTCACTAATGTTTTTAATCAGTATAGCTGGCGATTGATCATTTTTTCTAGTATACACACGATTATTTCTGACCCAAACGTAGCTATAACAATTGTCTTTCGCAGCTTTTCTAGTCGCAGCGTGAATAGACTTACAATCAGGAGACAAATGTTCAGTTACGTAAATATTATTCTTTACGCCAGGGATGCCTAGATGAGACGTATTTAGTTTGTCTGAATTATTGATTTTATTATACCTCTTAAAAGTTGAAATTAAATCGTCACGATGACGTTCAGAGGGTAATGTCACGAGTATATTACGTGGTCTTGTCGACTGGGGATTTAATTTTGCGACTCTGCGAATTGAACAAATATCACTCTGAATGAAAGGAGCCTTAACTGTCTCACATAGATTTTTATAAATAGTTAAGAGATTTTCGTTCTTTTTTTCTGGAATCAACTGTATTTCAATATTACGACTTCTGGACGACTTTTCTAAAACATTCAAGCGACGACTGAGTTCATTTACTTCAGACTTTAATTTTGTGTTTTCTAGATTCAGTGACTCAATTTTACCGTCGACAGAGAGCATATCGCTCTTTAACGTGGATTGTTCAGCTGAGATAAAATCCAAAGATTGAGTGAATTCCGTTTTTAACTTTTCGATAGCACTTGAAAACTCCTTTTTGAAGTCTGACACCAAGGCGGTTCTTATTTTTTCAATTTTGGAGTCAAAAAGTAACTCAAATTGTTCATAAGATAACATAGAAGCGGTTGTAGAACGTGACTGAGTTTCCCCAAAAGGGGCCGGTGAGGGTTCCTTAACAAATGGAGAGCTCTCAGGTTTGCGTGAGCCTTTTTCGTCAGAGACACCAGCCTCGTCCAAAAGCAACTCAAATTGGTTGCGAACAGGTGTGTTTTCGTTTTTACGACGAGATATGCTCTTGCACGAGGGACAAAGCCAAGTACTTTTTACTTTACGAATACGCTCAGTAAAATATTCTTTACTAATATTAAGGCATTTATAATCATAAGTACTACTGCAATTAGAACAACTTAGCAATTCACCACGTTCTATAGGTTTATTGCAGGCTTGACATTTCATTGTAGTAATATTTAATAATGAATTTTATATCCATACAAATCATTTATAAATAAACCATAGTTGAATTACGTAAATTAATGCAGGAGCAGTGACTCATTCGATATAAAACACCAACGAGAACTTCACGCAAAACACGACGTTAAATCGCAATAGATTAAGGCGAGATTCATTTATGGAATATAACACCTGTAATGAGCGGTGACAGTTTATACTTGCCGATTAATAGTTCACAAGTTAAACACAGTTATTGCACTTAATTTACGTAATAATCTTGTTTTTATAAGCACTGATGATTATCTTATTGGTTAAGTTCACTATGAACACAGAATTTGATACTAATTGATATACTTTAGAATCATAAACAAGTTATTTAGTTAAGTTTTAAATACCAGCGTGTTGACAGCGTGCGCTTGCGCATGCGAATCAATTTTTGTATTCGCTTTGTTGTTTTATCACTTGTACCACCCATAGCAGATGCAATTCAAAGAAATGACGCCTGGAACAATATTTATTTTGCTCTCAGTCGTCAACACGGAGTAATAGTGGTGAACATACGATTTATGGACTCGTAATAAACTTTTATAGTCCCCTACAGAATGAATCGCTTTGTTTTAGTAGTTAACTACATATTGCGAGAAGTTGACGATGTGAAAATAGTAATATTACAAATTTGAACTGCATTCATACTTCTTCAAACTTCGTTAAGCACCAAAAGTATCATCATTCTCTTACCCTTATCCCTCTTTAAGTGAGATCGGCACGATATGTCTTCTTCTTCCATTCTCCTCTATCATACGTTAACTCTGTTGCCACTTCTTTAACATGTGGATGTTCACACAATCCATCCATCTTTTTTTCGTGTTCCCCCTAGCCATACATCCATCCACATTCATATTTAAAACTCTTTTGGTCTCATGATTTTCATTCCTCCTCATTACATGACCATACCAACTTAGTCTCGCAATTCTCATCTTTTCTGTAATGGGCGCAATTCTATCAAGTTTTGTCACACCACTCATCCACCTTAACATTCTCATCTCATTCGCATGCTCATTTCTTTCATCCTTTTCTTTTATTGCCCAATATTATATACAACATATAACATAAGCACCAAAAGTATCTTTAGGCGTAAAAAAATTTGGTGCCAATAATCTATACTTATTATAAAACAAAGTCCCCAAAAGCTTTCTGCATTTGGTCGAATTTCACAAAGTCCACTAAAACGGATTTTTATACGGTTTTACGTAAAATATAAAAGGTTAATAATACATGGTTTTATGTTAATTGTGTTGAAGAGGTCACGCGGCTGTAAAAAATATCGCCTGCTGGGAGCTTTACTCTCATGCACCGCTTAAACCAGCAGTAATACACTAAAATAATGTACTAGAGAATTGTAGATCTACAAAAAGGCGCGACTGATTGTATATAATAAATAAATATACAGGACAACTACAGAAACGGTAGTTGGTCCCGAAATTAAGTAACTTAATACTTTTGTTATGGATGATAAATATCATTATAGAACGATAGGTGATGTATATAATAAACAAAGTAGGAACCGATATAAGCTTACAAAGGTACGAAATTCGTTTGTGGGTTTGGGTATAATATTCTACAATAAAATTCCGCAATCAATTTTAGCTTTGCCATTACAGCAGTTTAAATAGTATATAATAAATTAAAGAGAGGCTGAGGATTATTTTGACGATAAGCATGCGTAGATATAGCCACTGTCCGACCCTGTACGAGAAAGTAATGACTTAATATAACTAGTTATAAGTAATATGTTGAGTTTCTTGCTGGCTCTTCTCGGTAGGAATAGCTTTCTGAAACAGCAGTAGAATTTCCGATTCAAAACTTGTTTATAAGTTTATTTGAATAAAGAAATTTTGAATTTGAATTAGTAAACATATCCAGAATCGAATGTATAACACGCTGTATACATTATTAGCCTTCCACGGAATCGAATCTCCTACTCACGGAGCTGAAGGAAGAGTTACTGCCGCGGGTCAGTTTTTATTATGAGATGGGAATTTCAATTAATTGTGACTTTGTCGTGGAGTCTTTATTCTGATAATGCTTCGGTTGTAAGGTGAAACGATTGTTGAGTTTGTGATAGTGAACGTGTGTAGTGGTGGCGGTGGTGGAGGTTTGTGCTTTTAGGGATGTTATATGTTTTTAGGGATCCTGCATGTGTCGGGTATAAAAACGGTTAACCACTCCACATTCAGGATTATATTCATATATTTTCTATTTACTTTATCGCGGATTATAGCAAATGGTTTTATTATCACTTTAGAATGTCAGTATCCATTTTCCTGAAACATTAAAAAAATTGACAAATCAATAACTCGAACTCGGTCAACTCGAAAAAAATATTATTTTTGCTTACGTACTAGCTTAATAGCGTCACGTGCCGATCTAGGCCTTTGAAACCTGAAAACGGTAATTGGTTTTTTACTTTTCCTTTTTAGCTAATCGATGCCTTCTGTGAAATTTCGCTATTCCTGTCAAATGCTGTAACAGAAAATTGCTTTTACATCGCACTCTTGTGGCGAATAGAATAACATATGTGGATCGTTTCGCTTTTCATTCGTCGCTTTTGGTCTGAATTTAAGTTACTTTTCTACGTATTAATTAACTGTATATGAATGCTGTAAGCAAGACTTCTTTTACGTCGAATTAACACTTTGTAGTCTACCATTTTCCCTTAAAATAGACCACCTTTATTTCTTACGGAAGTCTCGTAAAAGGCGAATAAGGTAAGTTGATCCACCGTGTGGTATCCGGTTGAGTAGACAAGACGAGTCTTAGACCAATAGACTTGCTAACGGAGGTGTCGTAAGATACGACTAAGGTAAGTTGCCGTCAGGCGGCTGATTGAAAATACTTAGCCAAATCATGTTTATAACATGTTGTGCCGACCTTACTTAGAGTGGGATAAGGGCAGATATTATTTCACGCCGTGTGGTATCCGGCTGTATATAATAGTACCACCCTCTTTTCTTACCGAGTTGTCGTAAAAGGCGACTAAGGTAAGTCGACCCGCCGTTTGGTATCCGGCTGAGTAGAATAGCCCAACCTCATTTCTTACCGAGGTGTCGTAAAAGGCGACTAAGGTAAGTTGACCCACCGTGTGGTATCCGGTTTAGTAGAATAGACCACCCTCATTCTTACCGAGGTGTCGTAAAATACGACAGAGGTAAGTTGACGTCAGGCAGGCGGCCGGACGTAAAAACGCAGCCAAATCATGTAACAGCGTGTTTATAACATGTTGTGCCGACCCCACTTAGAGTGGGATAAAGGCAGGAGGATGATGAAGGGCAGATATTATTTCATCCATAAATTTAGAATAAAGTACTTATAAAATTATTTGTTATTTAAATATAACAGTTTTAATTTTTCGTTGAAATATTATACAAACAGTATTTCAACATTCAACTCCAAATCGACCGCATAAATATAATACCGCGAATATTCGAGAACACGTGGCTATCATAAAACACGTCGTCCATTTCGCACCGTGTAGGCTTGTATGGAGAATTAATTAATTGGCAGCCAACGTTGGACCGCAGCTGGCCAGAAACACGGGCTCGTTACATTTTATGGCAACACCAGATGTGCGTTGTTAATCGCCTGCAGCGTGGCATTATTGGGAATTTGAATTTCGAATTATGGTTTATCCATAAACGAATTTATGTTGGCAATAAATGATATTTGTTAATATATTGACAATGTTATGTGGTATTAACATAGAGTTATTATATTTAGAGTAGAGAAGCCAGTCTTAAATTTATAATATTACATGCGAAAGTTTGTGACTATGGATGTATGTTTCTTATTCACAGCGAATTCGGTGAACCAATATTGATGAAATTTGGTAGAATTATTACATACACATATACACATACACCGGGTAACATATAGGCTATAGAAATCCTGTTAAGTCAAGTATAGGAAAAGCGCATTTATTATTAACCTATCACGCGACAACAGTTCATGCAACCGCAGTCGCGGGTAAAAGCTACATTAAAGCGAAATAAAGAGAAAGCAAACGGAGGTTTATCTGTTTCCCTTTTTTATATGTGATTAGACAAATAAGTATAGGAATTTCATATTCCCTTACATTATTTCTTGTGTCACCATCACGTACAGGCCTAAGCCGTGTGTTATCCGGCTTAGTAGAATAGACCACCCTTAATTCTTATCGAGGTGTCATAAAAGGCGACTAAGGTAAGTTAACCCTCCGTGTGGTATCCCGATAAATAGAATAGACAAGACAACTAGAGAAGACGCGGGGCTAAAGCTGCTCTTTCGGGCGATATAATTCTTCATCTATACTAATATATAAAGCTGAAGAGTTTTTTAATTTGTTTGAACGCGTTAATCTCAGGAACTACTAGACCGATTTGAAAAATTATTTCAGTGTAAGATAGTCCATTTATTGAGGAAGGGTATATAACATCACGCTAAAATGAATAGAAGCAGCAATAAAAAAAAAGTACAAACACGGCAAAATTAGAGCTTTCCTTGCGTGCCCTGAGAAAACTTGTTCCTCTCTAAAAGTTCTAAATAAAAGTTCGCGACAGTATATATCTAGCTTTTAAGGTTAACCCAATTTAACCATTTTTATGGTTATCAAAAACTATATTACGGTTGTTATCTTTCCACGCGGGCGGAGCCACTAGCGATTGCTAGTTATATACATGCGAATACATAGAAAATAACAAATATTACAGGAACAGGGAAAAACCAGGTATTTCAATATTGAGGGTATTTAAACGTTTTAGTTGGCTTTAAAAAACTCATGAGACTAAATATTTTCTTAAATTGTAGATTAAACTGAAAAGTAATAAATTGGCATCCGCTTTTAATAAAGCTTTCCAATTGAGCGTCAAACATTCGTTGGTCTGCATAATATAATAGCAATATTGCAAATTTGATATTCGACTTCGCTTACGCTTAATTGAATCAATATTTGCAACCGTGGCCTATTTATGGGCGAAAGCTTATTATTGCAAATGGAAATTGTTTATTTACGAAAGACAAGAAACAATGCTACGGCAAATAAAATCTATTTCTATACTATTTTAATATATAAAGCTGAAGAGTTTGTTTGTTTGATTGATTGAAAGCGCTCATCTAAGGAACTTTTGGACTGATTTAAAACTGTATTATGCGCGTAGAGTGGTAGATATACGCTAAAATAATATATAAGAGAATTGTAGATCTATAAAAAAGACTACAAAAAAGTCGGTGACAGCATGTCTCTATTTCTTATGATTAACTCACAATAATTACTTTTACGTAAAAAAATCGATTCTGGTAAAGTTCTATGACACACCGATTTCAGCGCGGGCGAAGAGCTGACACAGCTAGATATTTATAAAATCCGTTTCTTTTGTTACAGAAAACTTTCAAGGAGACATCGCAATTTCGGATATAAGTTACTATAAACCAACAAACACTGCCCCATCAAGTTTTAAAATCAATAAATCATTGCAAGAAGAGGTGGAGAGGCTAAAAAAAGAAGTATTACTAGAAGGTTTACAAGTTGAAGAAGAGGGTCTTACTGACATATTGAGAAAAAGAACTAAGCAGCCGTTGCCTTTGTCTCAGGAAAAATCTAAGAAGTACAATGAAGCTTCTATTTCATCAAAGGTAAGTTCATAATTCATAAGTGAATACACAGGAAATAAGATGATGTTACGGACTCTGGTACATAGAATAAAAAGCAAAGTTTGACCCAAAACCTTTATTTATATGAAATGAACTACTGACTTAGCGGTTTCTCCGATAAAACTTATCTAAAATCCATTAATTTGATTAGAAAACCGGCTTATAATTATTAGCGCAGTTAGCCACCAGGGTAGCTTCAAATCGAATTTTGAGAGATCTGAGCCTTAATTTATCTTTGACGATCTTGACAAATGTTAAATTATATGTGAAACGAGTTTTACACGACGTCACCCCCCTTCATCTATTGGAGAGCTAAATGTTTTTTCATAAGCCCCTTCAAGAAACTTAAATACATACCTATTGCAACTGAATTCATTGATTGCAGAGACTTATTGTCGACCATTATTCCTCATAGCTAGAATACTCTAAATCTCTACTATCGAACTATGCGTCCCGTCTATTTCTACTTAAGAGTCGCAATTTACCCCTTGACAGAAGAAAACCACTTAATTTCTTTTAGCCATTTCTTCATTTCTGATTTAGCCGAGTAGCTCCTAAGTTTTCTTATGCGTTCCATAGTCAGCGATTAAAGACCATTTGGTACGGTGAAAACATATCAATTTTTTGTATATGTCATTAGTAAGTAGCGGCCTGTTACTATCCCACTGCTGGGCATAGGCCTCTTCTCTCCGTTATTGGAGAGAAGGATTGGAGCTAAGACCTACCACGCTGCTCCAATGCGGATTGGTACGTTACACATATCTCCAGAATTCACTAAAGATATGCAGGTTTCCTCACGATGTTTTCCTTCACCGAAAAGCGTGTGATAAATTGCAATTATCAATTAGACACATAAGTTTTAATAGAAAAACTCATTGGTGTCTGCCCGGGTTTGAACCCATGATCGTCTCTAGAGATTCACACGGTCGCACCGCTAGGCCATCACAGCACTTATATGTCATTAATACATATATTATTCCAGGTTATTCCAGCCGGTCTAGACAAAGCTATGCTAATGAAAAATGGAAAACTGCCACCAGACGAAGATTTTGATGCATTTAACTTTTACAATCAAAATAATGATAGTGATTTCAACCAAACCAATATATCAGATAATCTTACTGAATCGGAAAGCTTAGAACAGGATGGTGTATTAGTAGTTAATATTTCAAGTGATAATATATTGAATCTTGACGAGTTTTATCCCAATTTTTATACGTCCAACTTTTCCAACAAAATGGATGAAGTAACAAATAAAATACAAAGTAACAGTCGGGAAATAACAGGCGATTTCAACAACAATTTGAAGTTTAAAGAATTGCCCGACAATGTGACTGTAGCTCCAGCTCCTACAAATGGAGTGCTATCGGTAAACGAAAAGGATGAGGAAAATGAAACCTTGCAAAAAGTATCAATAAATAACGCAGACAAAGAAATTTTTAAGAAAATTTATGAAGCCAATGACTTACTAAAGCCTACCGAAAGTTTGCAGAGTTTATTAGGTTACACATCAAGTCATAGACGTCGCAGAAGAAGAAGACATGGGAATGGTCGACGGTAAGAAATCCATTCTTTAAAATTTTGGCCTTATCTTCAAGCCTTAGATTTATAAAAGAATTAGGTATTTAAGACATACCAATCCTAAAAAGAATGATGAAGAGATTAAATAAATATTAATATATTATATAATAACAATATATTTACTACTTTTTTGTCAAGGAGACTAGTTATTAGTTAGCTAATTAGACCAAAATAGGCCTTGGATTCAAAAATCATATTAACCTTGCCGAATCTAAATTCAATAGTGAATGAAGAAGATCATAGGTAATCGTTGGGAAAACAATTCATATGATATTACCAGTATCTGTTTAACTTATACATATTTTTGGACTTAAAGTTTATTTACCAATCATTATAAATATCTCCATACCGCCGTGTGGTATCCGGCTGAATAGAATAGTACCACCCTCACTTTTTACCGAGGTGTCGTAAAAGGCAACTGAGGTAAGTCTACCCATCGTGTGGTATCTGGCTGAGTACAATAGACCACAGTCTTTCTTACTGAGATGTCGTAAAACACGACTAAGGTAAAATAACGTCAGGCAGGCGGCCGGTCGTAAAATACGTAGCCAAATCATGAGACAACATGTTTATAACATGTTGTGCCAACCCCACTTAGAGTGGGATAAGGACAGGAGGTTGATATAAATATCTCCATAACGGCACAAGTAAGCCATTTCATTTTCCATGCCTTTTACTTCATGCAAATATGATTCTCAAAGAGCGATATGACGTAGACGCTATGATAAAAGCTGCCCCAAAAATTACTCTTTGTGGAATGGGTAAAGATCTTGGTCTTAATGATTAAAAATATTTTCCTTATATACAATTTGAAATTTCTTTTATTCGGCCTCGACAAAAGTTCCTGCTTTATAATATCCGATTTTCCATAACTGTGGATACGATTTTTTATTTTTCCGAATTATTAAGTATCTTGTCAGAACGGCTGAGTAGAATAAACCTTTAATTCTTACCGACGTGTCGTAAAACACGACTAAGGTAAGTTGACCCACCGTTTGGTATCCGGTTTAGTAGAAATGACCACCCTTTTCTTACCGATGTCGTAAAATGGGACTAAGTTGAGTAGGTGTCAGGCAGGCGGCTGGTTATATAATACGTAGCCAAATTATGTGACAACATGTTTGTAACATGGTGTGTGTACACTTAGAGTGGGAAAAGGGCAGGAAAAAGTAATACTATGTTAGTTAAAAAAAATTGAAATAATAGAAAATATATATATATCTATGTATGTTCACTAGTTCATAATTCAACTGTTTGTAAAATAACAATGTTAAAACTAACATACATTAAAGGCCTGTTTCACAAGTTACCAATAAACTGTCAGTTAGCTTATTCGGAACATATCTGACACATGTCTCGGAATTTTGCGTTTCTTAGGTTTCTGATAGGCTTATTCAGCACTTAAAGTCCCTAATAAGTTAACAGGTAGATCATGTGGCTGTTATTTTGTTTATCTGCTGGATAGCAAATACCTATTTCAAAATTGACGCGATATTTTTTAATTTTTCACTTTTTAGAGTCTTTTTTTAGAGACATTTATCCGCTACTTAGTTTATTTGTCGCTTTACTATACTACACTTTATCAGTAACTTATAAAACAGGCCCTTAAAATCTCAGTTACTACTATAGTGGTGAAGTAAATTGAAATAATGCACTATATATTCAGTTGAGCACACTTTTCGCGTTCATTCATTAGCTTTATTAAACATCCACAGACAGTTACCGCATCAAAGTTTGCTACATTCGCGTTAAACGTGCAGAAATGTTTGACATTCATGCATTTACTTAATCAAAACTTTACGAACGGGTGACTTTCACATTAGGAATGATTTTTGAATTTAATTTATCATCATTCTCCTGCCCTTACCCTGCTCTAATTGGGGTCGGCACAAAATGTTGTAAGCATGTTGTAAACATGTTGTCACATGATTTGGCTACGTATTTTACCGACCGTAGGTCTATTCTACTCAACCGGATACCATACGGCGGGTCAACTTACGTTAGTCGCCTTTTACGACACCTCGGTAAGATATGAGGGTGGTCTATTCTACTCAGCCGGATACCACACGGCGAGTCGACTTGGCTTAGTCGCTTTTTACGATACCTCAATAAGAAAGAGGGTTTCTATTCTACTCAACCGGATACCACACGGCGAGTCGACTTACCTTAGTCGCCTTTTACGACACCTCGGTAAGGAATGAGTGTGGTCTATTCAACTCAACCGGATACCACACGGCGTGTCGACTTACCTTAGTCGCCTTTTACGACACCTCGGTAAGGAATGAGTGTGGTCTATTCCACTCAACCGGATACCACACGGCGAGTCGACTTACCTTAGTCGCCTTTTACGGCACCTCGGTAAGAAATGAGGGTGGTCTATTCTACTCAGCCGGATAACACACGGCGAGTCGACTTGGCTTAGTCACCTTTTACGATACCTCGATAAGAAAGAGGGTGGTCTATTCTACTCAACCGGATACCACACAGCGAGTCGACTTACCTTAGTCGCCTTTTACGACACCTCGGTAAGGAATGAGTGTGGTCTATTGCATTCAACCGGATACCACACGGCGGGTCAACTTAACTCAGTCGCTTTATACGATACCACGGTAAGAAATAAGGGTGGGACTATTCTATTCAGTATGATAACACACGGCGAGTCAACTTACCTTAGTCGCCTTTTACGACACCTCGATAAGAAATAAGGGTGGTATCTATTCAGCCGGATACCACATGGCGCATCTCAAAACTAGTAAATAACCGTTTTTTAATTTATAGGCTAAGAAATATACCTAACGAGAGACCCGCGAACAGCACATCGAAAAGTTCTGAGGAAAACAAAATCGGTGTTGGCGGGAAAAAATTTGGTCGCCATCAAAAAAATCCAAAACGTAACAAAAAAGAAAGCTGGGCATCTTTTTTACCAGTACACGAGTTCGAAAGGAGGTTCGAGTTACAACCACCGCGAAAAGATGAAGTTAACAAAACTGAACCGTTCCAAAATTGGTTTTTTCGGGACTCGATAGACGATATGGAAGCAACCGAGAGCCGTTTTTATAATAATACTGAGGTAAATATAAAAAAAATTAATAAATATATGGGACACTTATACATACGGCCGTACATCCCCAAAGTAAGTAACTTAATACTGGTGTTATGGGTGACAGACAACTGGTAAATATATACTTATATAATTTTTAAATAAATACTTAAAGACAAATATACACCCAGGCTTAAAGACTAAGAAATGTTTATAGAAAATGTTGGCCCTCGGCGGGAATCGAACCCGCGAGCTGAAGGCAGGGTAACCCATTGCGCCAACGGGACAAACAAAATTCAAATTGAATTTCAACATCTTTAATATTTTAATGAGTTAAACTTGTATATATTTATATATTATATAGCAATTTATGTATTCTTTCTTTTTGTTTTTTTTTCCTGTATTCTCTGTGGTGTATAGTAAAGTATATAAATAGATAAATTAAAATAAATATATATATTTTTTGAATCTCGGAAACGGCTCCAAAGATTTTCCTGAAAGTCAGCATGTAGGGGGATATGGGGGAGAAAAATCGATCTACTTAAGTTTTATTTAAAAAAATGTCATTTTATCGTCTAACATTTTTTTTTAATTTACGTTGAATACAATCACAATTTATCGCTGTCAAATGTAAAGTCATGGTAGTTCATTTGGGGAACAGGCGGTATAGAGAGGTGAACATACCTAGGATCGAGCCCCACCTGCCCGATTATTTTTTCACAACAAGGCTCTGTCACCCAGGTACAGCTCTTAAAACAGCGATGTATTATGAAATATTCATCCCTGTACGATTATGTACGCTTGGTGAACTTATAAAAGTACAAATTGAAAAACTTTCCAGAAGTCCTGTCTACAGAGACGCAGGCCTCGAGCTCGAGTACTAAAGTTTTAATGTTTCCTGTAGATACTCTAACATGAGTGGTCGGTTCCTATTCTTCTGATTAAAATGCAAATATATAAATAAAAATTCAAAATATTCTTTATTCAAGTAAACTTGTAAACAAGTGCTTTTGTATCGTCAACTCTACTGCTGGTTCGGAAAGCTGTTCCTACCGAGAAGAGCCATTGCAAGAAACTCGGCGATTGCCCTTTTAAAAATATAATTCTTATTAAAAGTTACATTTAGTTATTACTGTCTTGTACAGGGTCGACGAGTAGCTACGTCCACGCATTCCTACCATCTAAGTAATCCTCGATAGTATAATAGGCTGTATAAGCCTACTATACTATTAGCCTAAAATTGATTGTGGAACTTTATTATAGAATCTTATACCCAAACCCACAAACGACTTACGTTTTTTTGGCGCAAAGCTGGAGCCGCAAGCTTATGTCGGTCCCTATGTCTATTATATACATCGCCTATTATTTTATAATTTTTATATTTTAATGTACATACATTAAATTGATTAAAATATAAAAATTCATTTATTGTTTCTCTTCACTCAAAATAACAATTGTAATGGCACTATTTTTAAGGGTACGAATAAAAGTGGTGTAAGAGACTGATTTCTGCACAAGGTGACCTGTGGTATAGACAACCACCCTCGAACATCATAAGAGGGTGTAGGAAAAAGGCGACGATGTCACATTTTACGACACTTCATTAAGAAATGAGGATGGTCTACTCAGCCGGATACCACACGGCGGGTCAACTTACCTTAGTAACCTTTTACGACACCTCAACAACAAATTAAGGTGGTCTATTCTATTCAGCCAGATACTTCACATATACGTATAAATAACATTATTTAAAGGAGTAATGCTGCGTTAATAATCAAATTTTTACTATTAGATCAAACACCGTCACCGTACAGCGCGAGCGGCGACTAACAGAAAAGAGCGGATATGGGACAACGGAGTTATACCATACGAAATCGATGGGAACTTCAGCGGCGCCCATAAGTCTTTGTTCAAGCAAGCCATGAGGCATTGGGAGAACTTTACCTGCGTGAAGTTTGTGGAGAGGGAATCCGAACACAAAGACTTTATTATATTCACCGAAAGACCATGTGGGTGAGTAAACTAATCTACACGAATATTATAAAGAGGAAAAATTTGTATGTATGTTTTCACACAAAACCTACTGGACCGGTTTCCAAAATTCTTTCACCTTTTGGAAAACTGCATCTTTACTGAGCATATAAGCTATATTACATTTCAAAAAATTGGGATCCGTAATAAAAATGTAATAAAAAAATGTAAAAATTTAGCTATAAAAATCTGACATCGCATGCGGAAACTATTGATGATATATTTAACATAAATAAACTATAGTCCAACTTAGTAGATTTTCCACTGTCATGAGATCGGTATGTACGCGGGTAAAACCGTTGGATATTACTAGTAATTTGATAAATTTAGTGGTGCCTGTGGCTTCGGCCGTGTGTTAATCAGTATAAACTAAAGTAACGGCCTGTTTTTATTCCACTGATGGGCATAGGCCTCCTCTCTCCTTTTTAGAAGAAGATTAGAGCTAGCACCTACCACGCTGCTCCAATGCGGATTGGTAGGTAACACATATCCCTATAATTCTCTAGTAAAATGCAGGTTTCCTCACGATGTTTTCCTTCATCGAGGAGTGTGTAATGTGTTCAATTTAGGTACTTAAGTTTTAACAGTAGAAACATATTTGAACTCGTGACCCCTAGAAAGAGTCGCACGGTCTGAACATGGGCTATCTCAACGTGACAGAAATCAGCATTTAATGAAATTTTAAAAAATCTTAAAAAGTTAATTTAAAAAAAAACAGTACAGAAATTAGTGTATTGAAGTTATTTTGTAGTTATTGTTATATAACCATAAGAGATAGATACATGTTGTAGCGAACTTTTTGGTAGTATTTTTGTAGATGTGCAATTCTCTAGTGCATTACTTTAGTGTATATCTGTTATATACGCCAAAACAAAGAAGATCTCATAAAAAACCAAATATGTATGGAATACAATGCTATTATTAAAAGTGTTTAAATTCCCATAAATTCTAAGGAAATGTTACCACAATGAAACATCATGATTTTGCGTACTATTTCAATGTAGTGTTTCGATTTTTTTTGTCTTTTTTTTTGACCCATTAATATTTTATGATACTCTAAGCCCTAGGCCTCACAGGGTACTAAATCCTTTGGACAATGTTCTCCGACGTCAGTAGAGTTTGCGCTCTTCTTCTTTGCTTCTCGAAGATGCTTCTATGCTCGCCCGTGTTCCCTGCACTATTGTTCAAAGTTCAAGAAAAATAAAACAAAAAAAAAATCATGGGACATTAAAATCGCTCCCAAAATTACGTGATTCAGACATTAAACAGACAAAAGAAATCGTTAAATTTAGGCCAATTTCGACCAATCTGTCACACAAATTAGCAAATTATAGCTTCACTTGACAGAATTTGATGATCAAATTACTGGTTAGCTTAATATATTAATGTGCTAACCAGATCTTGGATAAGGTTTGTTTAAATAAATCTTATTAACTACTGAAAAACTGTTTTAAGAGATTTATATCCAAGAGGTGCTCACCTTTCCAGTGCGGGGTTTCAATCCCCAGACCCCTTAAGTTTGTTTAACTACCCATTATCATATTTATTTAGGACTAGCTGACCTGGCGAACTTTTCACTGCCGGTGAGAATCGAACCCGCTATCCTCTGAAGACTGGGTCATTGGCACTGGCACTTGTGTTAAATGGCCAGTCAAATTGAAACAATTGTTTTAGGTGTTGTTCCTTTGTCGGCAAGCGCGGTGGTGGCTCTCAGGCTATTTCGATCGGCAAGAACTGCGACAAGTTTGGTATAGTGGTCCACGAGCTTGGACATGTGGTCGGATTCTGGCACGAGCACACGCGGCCCGATCGGGATAGACATGTTCAAATCATTCGGGACAATATCATGACAGGTTTGTGCAATGCTCACATTTAATTATTTATTTATTCATAATTCATTCATTCATTAATTAATAAATTCCGGTATTCATTCATTTATTTATTTATATGACAAGCCAATACCAATTAACACATACTTATTGATACACTTTTTCATAAGGTAAGGTCTAGGTAAAATACTTTTTAAGTGGAGCGTTACGTGGAACCGAAAAATTTAAACTATTTACCAAATAAGGTCTAATTGACCCATACTTGTACGTGGAAAAAAGAAAAGCATTTTGGTGGTTTATATTCCATCCTACCCCCAAAACTGCACCCCTCTAATTATTTACCCCTTCTAGGTTGCTTCTGTCTACGACTAAACCTTACTGACAGATATAGCCACAACACGTTATTCCTGTAGAATTAACAGGATTTCTATAGCCTATATGTTACTCCGGTGTATAAGGAATAATTGTGCCAAATTTCATTGATATTGGTTCAGCTGATTCGCCGTGAACTAGTAACAAACTTACATCCACAATCACGAACTTTCGCATTTATAATATTATAATAGGATTACTTCGTGTGTTATCCGGCTGGGTTGAATAGACCACCCTCATTTTTTATCTAGGTGTCGTAAAAGGCAACTAACGTAAGTTGACCCGCCGTGTGGTATCCAACTGAGTAGAATAGACCACCGTCATTTCTTATCCGCGTGTCGTAAAAGGACTAGATAAGTTGACGTCAGCCAATCTTAAAATACCTAGCCAAATAATGTGACAACATGTTGTAAACATGTTGTGCTAACCACACTTAGAGGCAGGAGTATGATGTTATATAGAAATTGGTTCAGTGGCATTAGAGTGCAAAAATTACGTACGAAAGTTCACAAACTCCAATTATTCTTAATACAACAAATTCCAATTATTCTTAATACAAGTAAACTTGCAAACAAGTGCTTTTGAATCGTGAACTCTACTGCTGTTTCGGAAAGATGTTCCTACTGAGAAGAGCCAGCAAGAAACAGCGTTTCATAATTAAATCAATCGAATAATGGTATTAAATAGACATCGAATACACGTGCGTGTATTTATAGTTAAGCTAACTATTGTATAAACTAGATGAAGCAATTGCGTGTATGGTTAACCTTGCTATATCATGCCACGCGATATCATTATGACATTCGTTATTAATTACATAATAACAATTAATTAATTGTATGTAAATTGTAGAATTAAATTACATAAGTAATAGTATCTGCGTGACCGACCGAGCTCGGTAGGTTTTTTCAAATAACAAAAGAAACTTTAAAAAAAGAAACGAAACTTCGAAATGATTGTTGAGTTTGTGATAGTGAACGTTTGTAGTGCTTGTGTATTGTGGTGGCGGTGGTGGAGGTTTGTGCATGTGTTTTTTTACGAATCCTGCATTTATCATGATAAGAAAACGGATTGTCCACTCTACATAATATTTACATAATTTATAGAATTAGGCGTTACTTTGCGGAGATAATACAAAAGTAATAATAAAATTATTTTTCTATAATCCGCGATGGAAATCGCGGATTATAGCAAAATAATCTTATTATTACTTTTGCATTATATTTACTCTCTATTTTACTTTATCGTGGATATAGCAAAACAATTTTATGGACTACTAACTTTGTGTTATGGATCTCGACGAAGTAACGCCTAATTCTATAAGAATTTACATATATTTTTAGACATACAACAGCCACTCTAATATTGTCATAGCTTTAATAAATATAAAATGGGATACCTACAAAGACTTTAGTCCCTAAAACCGTTTGAAGCGTTCCCGCATATTGCCTGAAGGCTGAGTGTAGGAAATAAAATGTGTCATAAAATCCCGACCTGTTCCAGGGGATCATAATCTGAATAAAGGCTCTTGTGTCGAGTGCGTAACTTACCCGTCTTGCTGTGTAGGCTGTACTTGACCTGAATCCGGCGTGCGTGGAGATTCCACACACTTCACACGGTTACGTCACGTGTAATCTGGCTTTTCTATTTTTATCACCACTATAGGTATATATTTTATGCTATCTACGTTTTTTTTCATCTTCATCACTTTAGACTTGAAGGTCTAACGGAGACCTCTGGGCATCTCGAACGGGGTTTATTGGTTTATTGCTACTGATGCATCGATTAGCGGAGGGAGGGGCCACTTTTAGAGAGGCCCCGACCCAGAGGTGGCGCACCCTGAGGTCTGAGTTGCTGCTGGCGGGGATGGGGGCAATGTGTACAACGGTACCCTGTCCCCGCCACCAGCAGCGTGGTGGAGCACTGTCAGGTTTTTAGTCGGTGCGAGTCCGACATACCCGCCGCTCGTTTCCGTCGTGGTGATGACCCATAATAGGTTTTCCTGCCATAAAAAAGACTTGAAGGTCAGAGCCTATGTTTTACTTTGTACATGTGATTTTTAATGTTCTCATTCAAATTAAAATCCAAAATATTATTTACTAGCAATCTCCAACGGCTCGCCCGCGTGGAAAAATAAATACCCCAATATCTTAATATTTAAATGAGTTAATCTTGTATATATATATATATTTTCTGAATCTCGGAAACGGCTCCGACGATTTTCCTGAAATTCAGCATGTAGGAGGTTTTGGGGGAGAAAAATTGATCTAGCTAGGTTTTATGTAAAAAAAAAATTGTTTTATCCCTATTTTTGGGCATTAAAAACACTAACATTCATATTGAATTTAATTTTCGCCATTAACTGTCAAGTCGACGTAGCTTATTCGGTTAGCGGGCAGCCTCGAGAAATGTGAGTGCCAAGGATCGATCCCAACTAAATAATTGTTTTTCTCTTTTTTTAAAGTTTTTTATTGTAAAAAATTACCGAGCGAAGCTCGGTCACCCAGATATTAGTCTTTTAACAACCATAAAATGGTTAAAGTGGGTTAACCTAAAATGCTAGGCGTATGCTGTCGCGGACTTTTATTTAGAGCTTTTAGAGGGGAACAATTTTGTAATAAGTACATAAGTCAAGGTAACTGCCAGCCGGGTCCCCGGTACGCTCTACGAGCCTTCTAGATAGCTCGTTGAAGAAGGTATGAGCATTCGGGCATGATTTTTGAATAACTTTCACCATTTACTTAGCCCACGCAAAGCTTTAAAATTTGCCGATTTCGTAATATTTTTTATTGCTGCTCCTCTCCTATGCATCTTAGCGTGATGTTATAGTCTATAGCTTTCTTCGATAAATATCTATCTCAAAGAAATTTTCAAATCGATCTAGTAGTTCCTTAAATTAGCGCGTTCAAACGAACAAACTCTTCAGATTTTTATATTAGATATTCGATAAGACGAGAAAGTGAAATAGACAAAAAGACACATAAACTTTCACATTTGTACTCCTAGGACGGATTTCGTTAATATTTTTTCTACAGAGCTTATAAAATTTGAAAGTCACTCAATGACTAATTGAACTACCAATTCAATAAACAGGAAACCCACTATATCCTTCCTGACTTCCGTGTCTATTGGATCGGAGGTCATGTCGTGACATCTTCAATGTGACACACTGTCGCAATAGGTCACAGTAACTGTGTCAGGGCGGTGTTAATATCTTAATGGACGTTTTGTTTATTGTGTTCATACACCGTTCGTTATCTAAGCGAATGATCTTTATATTATTCAACGATTTATATATAATAGACGAGTAATATCCCACGGTTTCACCCGCGTACATACCGATCTTATGGCAGTGGAAAGTCTACTAAGTCGGATATTTATTTTTGTTAAATATATCATCAATATATAAAGGTTTCCGCAGCGCATGCGATGACTAATATTTAACACCTTATTTCATTTTCATTTCGGATCCCAATTTTTTATTGTATCATAATATAGCCTATGTCGCTCAATAAAAATGCAGCTTTCCAATGGTGAAAGAGTTTTTGTGCTTATGTCGGTTCCTACTTTGTCTATACTAATGTTATAAAGAGGATAAATTTGTGCTTGTTTCTAATGTTTTCACACAAAAACTACTGGACCGAATTCAAAAATTCTTTCATTATTGGAAAGCTGCATTTTTACTTAGCAACATATGCAATACATTAAAAAATATAATGATCCGTAATAAAAATGTAATAAGGTGTAAAAAATTAGTCATAAAAATCTTAAATCGCATGTGCTGCGGAAACTATTGATGATTTAACAAAAATAAATCTATAATCCGACTTAGTAGACTTTCCACTGCCATGAGATCGGTTTGTACGCGTGTGAAACCACGGGATATGGCTAGTAGCTTATAAAACATTCTAATAAAGATTTTAAAATGTTTTACATACATTGTCAAACAAGCTAGAATCTGTAACATTATATGCCCTAACAAAGTGCGTTGCCTAAAAGCACTTAGCGTAACGAGAGTCTGCTTTTAACGCAAATAACCGAAATACCAGCAGCATGCCGATATCCTAGACTTTCAGAATTCAGCCTTTGTAAGGAAAGTATAACGAAATTCAATTTTAAACTGTACGTCTAAGAGTATAAATTTATTTACCAAGCAAACAACTTAATTGGCGAGTTAAGGAACCGTGAGGTTATTGTTGCCGATTTAAATCTACGCCACTTCGAAATTTGTTAGGGCTTGACTTATTAAACCGAACGCTCACATTGGCAATTGTTAATTGGGAGACGGGACTTCCACTGAGTTAGGGTGAAACTTTTCAATGAAATACGACTCCTCCCGATTTATAGCAAGTTATAACAAAGTAAAAGGTTTCTCTATTATACTCGTAACATGACATTCAGGGCAACTATGTAATAATTACATTACTGCAATGCGATGCGATATTATTAACCAAACAATATTTAAGAATCAAAATTCCCTTCAATACAAGCACACGAAAGATAAAAGAGAAAGAATGATATGACTATAACTGTTGGTTATAGTTATAGGCGGGTTAACTTACCTTAGTCGCCTTTTACGCGATTAAGTAAATACGAAATATGTATATATAATGCTAAATGTAATGAGGACTATCCGTTTTCATAGCTAATACATGCATGATTCGAAAAAACACATGCACAAATCTCTACCACCGCCACCACAATACAAAGCGCTACACACGTTCACTACCACAAACTCAACAATCGTTACGCTCCGCAACTGAAGCACCATAAAAAGATAATCACCCAAGCAAGCATAGTGATATACTAATTAGTTCAACCCCCAAACCTTGAAGCTTCCTCGATAAATGGGCTATCTTACGCTCGAAGAATATTACAAATCGGTACAGTAGTTCCTGAGATTAGCGCGTTGAAACAAACTCTTCAGCTTTATTTATAAGGTATGAATAATCCTAGAGGACCAAATTTTTCATATAATGCTTGATGCCAGAGATGATTTATAATTTCTAATAAATGTTACGTCTATATTAAATCGTTGAATGCGACACTATGCCTAAAATTCCGTCCCAAACGAAGTTATTCTGTTATCAATTAAATTCCAGTGCAAGTTGCCAACGAGGATTATAAACTTCCGAAATAATTTGGTTAATCCGTACGGATGCTGTTAATAAAGTATACGGAATGTTTTGTTGGGAGATTACGGCTAATTCTGGTCGATTTGAAGATTTTTCTCAATAAAAATGTCTTATATGAAATTACGATCAAAAAAATCTGCACACGCATGCGTAGCAATTATCTCATGAGTTCTTCACGACTATCTCATATATAAATAAATATATGGGATATTTATACACACGGTCGTCCGTCCCCAAAGTAAGTAACTCAGTACTTGTGTTACGGGCGAGAGCCGACGGGTCAGATAAATCTCATACAAGTTAAATTTGTTATTTATTAAAAATACATTATTGTAATACTTAATTTTTAAGAGTGACCGCCGAGTTTCTTGCTGGTTCTTTTAGGTAAGAGCACCTTTCCGAACCAGTCGTAGCTTCAATGTAATTTGACGATTCGAAAGTGCTTGTAAAAGTCAATTTGAATAAAAAATTATTTAAATTTGAATCTAAGTTTTGTCGAAAAATGTCGACGACTAACGGCGAAAATTGTCTTATTCAATAATTAAAAGTATGGTTGACTGAAACAAATCACAATTGGATAAGATATATTTTTATTCTCTTATTTTATTTTAATTTTTTTTCATAAAAATAGCTTTTCTGTCTATATTTTAATTTATTTGAAATGAAATATGTATTTAAATAAACCACCTTTTTAATAGTATTTATAATGTTTTAAAACTAACATTAGCCGTGTAGTATCGAGCCGAGTAGAATAGACCACCCTCTTACTTACCGAAGTGTCGTAAAAGGCGACTATGGTAAGTCGACCTGCCGTGTGGTGTCCGGTTGAGTAGAATAGACCACCCTCATTCCTTACCAAGGTGTCGTAAAGGGTGACTAAGGTAAGTCAAGCCACCGTGTGGTATCCGGCTGAGTAGAATAGACCACCCCCTTTATTACCGAGGTGTCATAAAATACGACTAAGGTAAGTTGACGTCAGGCAGGCGGCCGGTCGTAAAATACGAAGCCAAATACTCACCCCACTTAGGGCAGGGGGATGATTTTATTTTCATTTCCTTTTTTTCATAAAAATAGCTTTTCTGTCTAATGTCTTAATTTATTTGAAATGAAATTTGTATTTAAATAAGGAACATTTTTAATAGTGTTTATAGGGTTTTAGAACTAAATATTATTTCAGGTCAAGAATATAATTTTAATAAGTTAACAGATGAAGAAGTTAACTCTCTGGGCCAGACGTATGACTATGATTCGATAATGCACTACGCACGGAACACTTTCAGTAAAGGGACTTATTTGGACACTATATTACCACTCGAAGTCCATGGGAAGAAGAGGCCGGAAATCGGGCAGAGAGTGCGGTTAAGCGCTAGTGATATCGCGCAAACTAATCTACTATATAAATGTGCAAGTAAGTTTTCAAATTCAAAATATTATTTATTCAATTAGACTGTTTTCAGTACTTTTGAATCGTCAAATGTTCCTAAAGAAGATACCACTAATTCGGAAATGTCATACCAAGAAGAAACAGCAAGAAACTAACCGGATAATCTTTAAAAAAAAATTACAATTTGATTGGTTACAAGTCGATGCAGCTTGGTGCGTAGCTGACTGCTGTTAACATATGCTACTATCACTCAAATATCTTCAATTGTATAGTAAGCTTTATGCAGCACTAATAACTAATATTGAGAAATTTAGTTATATAAACGGCCGAGACCGACAAATGATATTCGGAGGTCATTAAAAATATCATAAAATTTTGGTCAAAATATCCATACTACCATACAAATTCGAATGATTATTTATTCAAGTAAACTTGTACACAAGTGCTTTTGAATGGACAACTGTACTGCTGAATCCGCATTGGAGCAGTGTAGTAGGTCTTACCTCCAATCCTTCTTTTCAAAGGAGAGAGGAGGCCTATGCCCAGCAGCAGGATAGTAACAGGCCGTTACTTTAGATTTATAAATATGACAAAAATGTCTTGACTTAAAAAGTTATTGTTATTGATAAAGTTATTGGAATGTAATTCCTTAACGCTGAGAACGCTAGAAGTTAGATAGAATATATAATAGATATCTGAGAACGAAAAACTGGTATATACTTCAGTACTGAAACATTTAATTTTTCTATTCTTATCCACCTTGTTTATAGAATGCGGTAAAACATTTCTGGGCAACGCTGGCTGGTTTAACTCGCCAGGATGGGGTTCAGAGGCCCAGCCAGCGACAGCGGATCGCTGTGAGTGGCGCATTGTGGCCACGCATGGGGAGCGTGTCGTGCTTAATATAACGGGTAAGAGTTTAGTGTATTTTTTAGTGTTTAAGATCGTAAGTTCCAGGTGGAGTATCTCTACGTGATCAAATCAGAAATGAGGAGATCTTTAGAAGAAGAACCAAAGTCTAAGTATATAGCTCATTGTATCGTACCCCGCATCGGAAAAAACAGTGTAGGTACGACAAGTCAAGCCAACGTCATTTTTTTATTATTTTTTGAACGATTTTTTTATTTTCTGAAATCGAATGGAGTGTGTTCACGTTATATCAGGCCCTAAGGGTCTGTTTCACAAGTTACCAATAAACTGTCAGTTAGCTTATTCGGAACATATCTGGCATATATGTCGGAATTTTGCGTTTCAAATGTTTCTGATAGGCTTATTCAGCATTTTAAGTCCCTAATAAGTTAACGGGTAGATCGTGGGGCATATTTTGTTTATCTGCTGAATAGCAAATACCTATTTCAAAATGGCCGCTACTTTATTCTTTTAAAATTCACTTTTTAGAGTCCCTTTTTAGAGACATTTATCTGCTATTTAGTTAATTTGTCGGTTAACTATCCGACACTCTCAGTTAGCTTATTCGGAACATATCTGGCATATATCTCGGAATTTTGCGTTTCTCAGGTTTCTGATAGGCTTATTCAGCATTTTAAGTCCCTAATAAGTTTACAGGTAGTTCATGTGGCATATTTTGTTTATCTGGTGCAGTTACCTATACCTATTACCTATTTCAAAACGGCCGCGATTTTATTCTTTTAAAATTTTTCACATTTTACAGTCTCTTTTTAGAGACATTTATCTGCTACTTAGTTTATTTGTCGGTTAACTATCCGACACTTTATCGGTAACTTGTGAAACAGGCCATTAAATATTCGTATACTATGGGCGTCTATGGGTAGCCTTATTAATGAACTGATTTGGGAGGTACAAGTGGCTCTTCGGCCGAAATTGCGTCTCTAGAGCAAACACTTAGTTCACGATGACGCTGCTCTTTTCGAGTTTCATCTCCTAATTGTCTTACTAAGCATTTATACTGCTATTTGGTAATCGACAACTTTGTATAAAAATTCAATCTAATCGTAGACACCTACTAATATTATTATTCTGACAGTTTTATGTGTGTTTGTGTATGTGTAAACTCTCAAAGACCTTTGGAGATTTGTTGATATGAAATAAAAAATAAACACACAGATTTAAATCAAATTTATTTTTAGACAAAACAAACAGTTATATTGAAACTTAAATATTAAACTTATGGGTTAGACAAAAATCAATTAAGTTTCCACAGATACAAAAAACTTATGATATACAATAAGAATAAAATAGTTATCAATAAAACAAAATTAAATATTGAAAATTGAAATAGTATAAATGTTAAAAGAGTATAGTATATTGGCTATTGGAAGTATCCGGCTGAGTAGAATAGACCACTCTCTTTGTTACTTAGATGTCGTTAAAGGCGACTAAGGTAAGTTGACGTCCTTCACGCTTTCACCGCATCCCCATGTACCTGCAGCGTGTGGTCAGTAACTACCTGACTGACCGTGCTGTCAGGTACCCGACGGCTGGGGGTGGGTGGAAGGAGCGGAGGATGTCGTGCGGTGTTCCGCAGGGGTCGGTTCTAGGCCCCCTCCTGTGGAACATCGGCTACGACTGGGTGCTGCGCGGGCAAATGCTTCCGGGGGTGCGTCTCTTTTGCTATGCAGACGACACCCTCGTAACTGCCCGCGCGAGCACCCACCGGGAAGCCCGAGTGCTGGCGACCGCGGCCACGGCTCACGTTGTGGCCCGGATTCGCCGGCTGGGACTGGGGGTGGCCTTGGAGAAATCCGAGGCCATTTGCTTCCACAGGTCTCGGATGGCGCCCCCAGCGGGTTCCCGGTTGGTGGTGGGCGGGACGTCCATCGAGATCTCGGGTACACTACAGTACTTGGGATTGCTCCTCGACAGCCGATGGACGTTCGAGGCCCACTTCTTGCTTTGGGAGGTATCTGTGGCGGGTGGCTCAGTGCGAAGCGACTGGTGAGTGCCACGAATGCGGCGCCGAGTTTGACACGGCGCTGCACACGCTCGCGGACTGTCCAGCTTGGGCGGTTCAGCGGGCAGAACTCGTGGCACAGGTGGGGCATGATATCTCCCTGCCCACTGTGGTTCGTGCCATGGTGGACAGGGAGGGATCGTGGGCTGCGATGGCCTCTTTCTGCGAGGATTTTATCTCGCGGAAGGAGGCGGCGGGTCGGGTCCGGGAAGTCGAGTCCTTGGATCCGATCCGCCGCAGGCGAGTGGGGCGCAGACGACTCGCCGAAGCCCGTCGTATGCCGCCCTAACGGGGACCTCTGGGCGTTCCGAACGGGGTTTTATCGGACGCCCATCGAAAATGTCCCCGCGGCGGTCGATGCATCTGGTATCTGGTGCTCCCGATGCATCGTTCAGCGGAGGGAGGGGCCACTGTTAGGAAGGCCCCGACCCAGAGGTGGCGCACTCTGGGGTACAGAATTGCTGCTGGCGGGGATGGGGGTAATGACTTCATAGGTACCCTATACCCGTCACCAGCAGCGTGGAGCACACAGGTTATTTTAGTCGGTGCGAGTCCGACATAACCGTCGCCTGCCCTCGTCGGGTGGCGGTACCCATAAGGGGTTTTTTCCTGTTAAAAAAAAAAAAAAAAGTTGACGTCCGACAGGAAGCCGATCGTAAAATACCTAACCAAGACATGTGAGAAGATGTTTATAACATGTTGTGCCGACACCACTTAGAGTGAGATAAGGTCAGGAGGAATATATATATTTAATTTATCGTGAATTATAGCAAAATAATTTCATTATAACTTTTGTATTTTGCAATTTAAACTATCGTGAGTGTTATTCATAATTAATGTATAGAATCCGGCTATACTCACGTCTTATTTCATCGGAGCCCGACTAGTTACTCGCAGTTCCCGCCGCGTAAAAAGCTCATGAATAAGGGCCCCGTATGGACTTGAAACTAGTCGGGCTCATCCGATAAAATAAGACGTGAGTCTAGCCGAATTCTATACATTAATTTATTTTGTATTATGGATCTCCGCGAAGAACGTTTGATTCTCTATAGTTAGTTGTAGATAAGGCTGATCGTATTCCTGTAGGGCAAACAGATGTATATTGATTCAAAGACCTAATGGATTTACAGTTCATCGTATTAATGGATTTATTGCTCGCCCCCGTACAGCCCGGGGCATTTGGTTTGTATCAATAAATGTAGATACAATAACCTTCGTCCCAACAAACAAATAGGAACTCTAATACGTAGATTATAAAGTCTGTATTGCCTTTTTATTTAATTTTATTATAGTGTTGCTATAGTTTTGTTTTTTCGAACTGGCTTTGTGCTGTTAGGTCTAATGGCTTTTGCACCTTCAATAGCATTATATGATCACATAGGTTTGTATAAAATCTATTCATTTAACTTTCTACCCTTATCCCATTCTAAATGTGGTCGGCACAACATGTTATAAACATGTTGTCACATGATTTGGCTACGTATTTTACGACCGGCCGCCTGCCTGCCGTCAACTTACCTTAGTCGTCTTTTACGACACCTCGATAAGAAAGAGGGTGGTCTATTCTACTTAACCGGATACCACGCGATGAGTCAACTTACCTTAGTCGCCTTTTACGAGACCTCGGTAAGAAATAAGGGTGGTCTATTCTTCTCAGCCGGATACCGTACGGCGAGTCAACTTACCTTAGTCGCCTTTTACGATACCTCGGTAAGAAAAGAGGGTGGTACTATTCTATTCAGCCAGATACAGCACGGCGTCAAGTTTATACATCTGTATTAATATATAAAGCTGAAGAGTTTGTTGTTTGATTCTTTGAATGCACTAATCTGAGGAACTACTGGACTGAATTGAAAAATTCCTGGAGTGTTAAAATAGTCCATTTATCGAGGAAGACTATAGGCTATATATCATCACGCTAAGATGAATAGGAGAGGAGTAGTAATAAAAAATATTACGAAAACGGCAAAATTTAAAGCTTTCCTTGCGTGTGCTAAGTAAACTGCGGAAGTATTTCAAAAATCTCTTATAATTATATTATTATTATAAAAGATTTTATTAATTAACTTACGATAACTTTAATATTCAAACTTTCAATAAAAGAAAATATTCGTCACACACCGTTTTCCATACGGGCGAAGCTGCTGACACAGTTAGTATACTATAAAGCCCGCCATGTAGTAACCGGTTGAATAGAATAGACCACCCTCTTTCTTATCGAGGTGTCGTAATAGGCGATTAAGGTAAATTGATCCGCCTTGTGGTAACTGGCTGAGTGGAATAGACCACCGTCATTTCTAAGTGAGGTGTCGCAAAAAGAATAAGATAAGTTGACGTCAGGCAAACGGTCGTAAAATGCCTAGCTGAATTATTTTACATGTTTTTAAAATGTGGTGCCGACCCCACTTAGAGTGGAAAAAGAGCAAGAGATTTTTTTTTCAAGATTACATAGACTACATATGGAATAAAATATTTTTATTTTACATTCGGGAATAGAATTTTTTCATATATACCTGATTGAAATAAAGTCGCGGGTACTATATAAAACGAAGGTGTGATGGCCCAGCGGTGTGAACGTGTGAATCTCTAAAGACGATCATGGGTTCAAACCCAGGCAGACACCAATGAGTTTTTCTATTAAAACGTATGTGTCTAATTGATAATTGCAATTCCACGCTTTTCTGTGAAGGAAAACATCGTGAGGAAACCTGCATATCTCTAGAGAATCCTAGGTATATGTGAAACCTACCAATCCGCATTGGAGCAGCGTGGTAGGTCTTAGCTCCAATCTTTCTCTCCAAAAATGGAGAGAGGAAAGCCTATGCCCAGCCGTGGGTTAGTAACAGGCCGTTACTTACTATATAATAGTTTCTAGCAAAATTAATCGCGTAAATAACAAAAGTCAAGCACAATTACGGTCGTAAACCAAGTAAAAGCGAACTATAACTTATGACTTCGCCAAATGACTAGTTTATTATTTTCGACGGTTTTCTTCCTGATTTCTTTCGTTTCGCCCATTGGGATAACATGGGAGCAATGTTGTGTGAACTGCCCCTTGTTATTGGGTTCATTTGTGGAATACGTTACATTATACGGGGTCGTGGATTCAAGCAATGATAGGTACAAATGAGAGAATTCATGTAATCTATATTAATTTTATAAATAGGAAAAAATTGTATGTATGTTTTCACACAATAACTACTGGATCGATTTCAAAAATTCTTTCACCATTGGAAAGCTGCATTTTTACTGAGCAACAAAGGCTGTATTACCCCGAATTGAAATTTTAAACACAAAAGTAGTTATTGTGAATTAACCATACGAGATGCTATCGCGGACTTTATTGAATTATTTTTAGTAGATCTACAATTCTCTTATGCATTATTACTATAGTACATCTTAGCTGGTTTACGCGGTGCAATTACGCGGCGAGTAAATTATTTTTGTATTTTTTGTATTTTCATATTCACCTAAAAGTGTGCGATAAATTGAAATGATCAATAATACAAATAAGTTTTAACAAAAAAAAATAGGGTGCCTGGAGTTTCAATCCATGGCCCTCTCGAGGGAATCGCATGGTCTGACAGGTTATTATAACCGTTGCGTTAAGCAAATAAGATGTAAAAGAAACACGCATTAGTGCCTACCTGGGATTTGTGCTACGGATTAATACCTAAAATAAGACTGTACTAAAAATAGTTTAACTGTTTCGCAGAGATTGACATCCACAAATCTGATGGATGCCGCTCCGAATGGGTCGAAGTTCGAGACGGCTACATGCCCAACGCCCCAGTGTTGGGCCGAATCTGTGGGTCCGGTAAAGGTCCTATGATGCGGTCCACGGGATCCAGACTGACTGTAGTTTATCAACCAGGACCAAAAACTAAGCCTCACAGAGGTTTTAGGGCCCACTATGAAGGTAACGTTTAATGTTCATTTAACCTTTTTTAGAAATTTTTACAAACGATTTAGGTAATATAAACAAAACAGAAGTAATGTAAATAATGTGGTTCGGCTCAGTTAAACGACGTACGATGTACAAAAAATTAGACAGTGTACTGGCGTTAACCCATCAAAATTTGTTTATTTTTACGTCCATATATCTTACGTAATTCCACCACGGGATAAATAAGCAGATTTAAAAAAATATACATCAATATAATATGAATAAAATATACAATTCAATATATAAATTCGATACAAATTCATAATAATCACAATAGGACATGCAAATTTAAAGCACCCAGAAATTTAACTAATAGAACCAATTTAATACTGATGAGATTATAAAACTGTAATGTTTAAACGAAGACGAACTGTCACAGACTGGATGCATTTATTATTGTGTTACCTACATTACACTGTTGCCTCTCTTAAAAATCTAGAAGATCAATAAATATGGCTATAACAATCATTATTTTACAAAATAAAACACTTAATTATTAATTAATATTCAAAATTACGTCCAACGGTTAAAACACCATAAGATGTAAATAACTTAAAGCAGAGAAAACTTGTCAATACATTATAAGATGTACAAAAAGTATTAAGGCAAGGAACAAAATTTGTATTGACAATACAATTGATATGCAAAATTTAGTGATGCGAATATACAATGTCCAAATTCAAGACAATAAATTCTACTAATCTGATAGCTTTATTATAACATACCTATTACAATTGATTATGTTAACTAAGCTATTGTATCATAGGGAATTTCTGTGATGAAATTTAATAACAGTCATAATTGAATTGGGAAATCCATTTATATCGAGCTTCGTATTTGTAATATCAAATTTCAGGAATATCTCAATAACAATTAGGAGGGGTAAATTTAATTGGGAAGTTAACCCACGCCATAACATTTGATATTCTGTTCTTAGCGTAATCTTAAAATTAGATTAAACGAAAGATAGTTTTAGGCCTAAACTTATTTAGTGTGCTTATGATGAAGATCGGCTTAATTTTTGTGAGAAAAGCAATATTCCAAACCGGAAAACATATAATTTTTATTTGCATGCACTCGAAGCTTTGACTAAAAATATAGAAAAGAGAAAACAATAATAAAAACTGGCTGTTAGGCTCTCTCTTTTAAATTACGCTGAGACATAAATAAATCAAAATATTTTTGAACCCATCTGGTTTTTTTTATTATGTTGTTCTTTACAGTTTGATGATGCACTGGGGGGGAGAGAAGCAAAGACTCCAAAAGAAAAGTTTTAAGCTATATGTCATGCTCGTCGAGCTTTTAAAGACAATATAGTAGATGCCTATATACATATATTTATTTTCACAGCTGTTTGCGGTGGTGATATAGATGTTGACAGCAGTGGACATTTAGAATCACCAAACTACCCTGACGATTATCAACCCAATAAATTATGTATCTGGAAACTGTCAGTGCCACAAGTAAATGTTTTTTTCTTTAACTATTATATCTTGATTCAAAATTTCCAATTCTAGTAAAGGATTCGAAACCGTGTCTTCTGTGAAACGTCTCAAGGAATTTGTGAAATGCGAAATGGCTGTAAAACTCTAACATGCAACTCTAACATCTAAGCTTTCGATTTTGATTTTCAAATTATACAATAAGTTTTTGTTTTGGTTTAGAATATTCTTATTTTAAATTACAATAACAAAGTATCGGAAATTAAATTATTTACAGACGTTTGAAACTGCAAACTTAAATGAATGATTTATATTTGACGAAAAAATAAAAAAGTACCTTAAAGAATGTATAGGAATTTATTACCTATCCAGTCATATCTACGTATCCCATTGTAGTTTACAACTAGCTTTATATAAACCCCGTCCAATTCGAGTTTAACATTGAACGATAAGAATTTTATCCATTAGTACTAAGCTACTAAATAAGTTTGTGATAGATCTCGATCTATCACAAACTTATTTAGTAGCGTATTTGCGATACGATGTTGTTATCTTGATAACAACGTCAAATCAACCTTATTACAATATCTCTTAATGTTTCCGTTATATGATCGCAGAATTACAATAGCTTATATCTTTAAATCAAATATTACTAAACATAGGTATTTACTAAAAGCAAATATTGTAATAATAGCGGTAAATATTCAAACTAGTAAAACATAAGAATCCTTCTAAGTTAATATCAACTTCATTTTTCAGGATTATCAGGTAGCTCTTCGTTTCCACTCGTTTGAAGTTGAAAACCACGACACATGTAACTATGACAAGGTGAAAGTAAGAGATGGGGACTCTTTAGACAGTCCTCTAATCGGCATGTTTTGCGGACACAAAATTCCTCCAGACATTAGGTATTATTTAATAAAATACCTTCAAATATCAAACATGTAAGCTCGTTAAACTGTTTTAAATCACTTATAGCAAAATACATATTTGAAAATTACACAGAATAAAAGTTTAAGAAAAACAAGAATAATAAAAATCTAGCATAACTATCATAACTTACAACTACAACAGTTAACGAAAATTAAAACCGTTTAACGAGTAGGTCTTTTGGTGACCGCCTAATTTAGTTAAGTGTTTATGTTCTCATGTAAGTGGCCATTGGCTTTTTTTGAGAATAAATGAGTTAAACCTAAATTACTCTTAATTCAAACTTATCTACCTAAGATCGAAAATTAGTATTTTGAAAAACTATGTCGGTTTAATGAAAGGTCACTTCATTACGCAGTCTTCCAGTTCTTTAAAAATTGTAATTATTGTTAAGGATATTTCAAGCTTTGTATAACTAATTTTCTGATTGCTCTTTGTTTCTCTTGAGTAACTTCTGTTTCTAATTGTTATTAATGAAGGTAAAACCTAACAATTATAAACTTATCAGAAACTTAGCAGACACATCGCAACTTCAGTGATCTTATCTGTATAGATTTGCAAAAACTTATAAATCTCTGTAATATATTGAGTTAAAAAGACACCTTTAAATGTTTTCAACTTGTAATCTTCTTTCAGATCCACGTCTAATAAACTTTTAGTAATATTCGAATCAGACAGTTCAGTTCAAAAGGCGGGTTTCTCGGCTACATTTATGAAAGAGTTCGACGAATGCGCGTCTATTGACCACGGTTGCAGTCACTCGTGTGTTAACACCCTCGGCGGCTATGAATGTGCTTGTGACATCGGGTATGAGTTACATTCAGATGGAAAAAAGTGCGAAAGTAAGTTTTTATTACATTAAAATTTAAAAATACATATATACATTTTCAGTTGTATTCGTATTATCCAAAGATGCATTCAGTAATTTTGTTATATAAAACACTTGGTGCAGTCTGTAAGACCAACTTCCAACTGCCTATTGATTCAAATATTTTTGTCTTGTAATTTCTCTGTATTGTTTTTAATGAACAATAGGCTTGTAAGTCAAAATAAGTTTAAATCGACAATTTATGTAGACCCGAAAAACGAGCAAAATTGGATTTCACCAATAAGCAAACTGCTCGACTTTTGAAGCATAATCTTAATAAAAACTTCATTTGTTTTTGTAACTGTAGTTCAAATGAGAGAAGTCTGAAATGTATACTATAATATATAAATCCTAAGAGTTTGTTTGTTTGAACGCGCTAATTTCAGGAATTACTGGACCGATTCGCAAAATTCTTTTAGTGTAAGATAGTCGAAAATCAATAGTTCAAAAATCATGTATTACAAAATTGTTTCCATCTAAAAATTCTAAATAAAAGTCTGCGACAACATATGTCTAGCTTTTAAGGTTAACCCAATGTAACATTTTTTATGGTAATCAAAATACTATATTACGGTTTTAATCTTTCCACGCGGGTGGTGCAACAGTAAACAGTCTACCCAAAATAAATCACCCTATCTGAAAAATAAAGTAACATCTCCCATGTATAAACATAGGAAATGTGACTTTATTCTTCGGATAGGGCAAAATATCTTTTTCACTGCATATTCATTACACAATAAACTCATAATATAAGATGATGATATATGTGTAAAATATGATGAATATGTTTTGATCATGTTTTTGTTGGTTGTTAAAGAAGTTTTCTTAACATTTGTTGTAAGTCACATAAAAACTATACTTTCAAATTCCAGATGCTTGCGGAGGTGTTCTATACGCTGCGAACGGCACCATCACGTCACCATCATTCCCTGACTTGTATCCACCTTACAAGAACTGCCTCTGGGAGATAGTGGCACCACCACAACATAGGATAACCCTCAATTTCACACACTTTGATTTGGAAGGGAGCAATAATATGTATCTTCAGGTAACAAAAATACTATAAAGTCAAATTAATGAACTGATATTTTTGTAATTCGTTATGCAAACCCAAAAACTGGTCAAAACAGATAAGCTTCTATAAAAATCTAAATTTTGTATAATTTTATTCAACACTCCAACTACTGTTATGTAACTATAAGACAATTTAATTAATTAAAAGCAGTAATTAACAATTAAATTTAAAGCGGTAATTAATAATGATGCTTCGAAAATTGGTAACATTATTTATTTTGGCTTGGCGCATAATTATCATGCAACTCAAATACTAAATCGAAAACTTGGAAATATGATAATTATATTATGAAAAAAATGATAAATAAATAACGAAAGCTTTTCCTATCGACTTTCGTTATTAAACCTTATAGGAAATAAAAGTAATGAGAATATTATTGTGCTATTAATATTCTCATTACTTTTGTATTATGGACCTCCGCAAAGTAACGCGTGATTCTATAAATTATTCCTAATATCATACTAAATTTATTCGCAAGAAAAGCGACATATAGTGTATATCTAATGACATTTGTTCAAACATCATCTAGTTCGTTACACGTTGACCTAATAACCTCTTGATTAGGTCACGTTATAACTGGTGAGTTCCCAATCTCTAGGGCAAGGTCTCGTGGCAATTCAACTAATAGACGGATCACGGAAGTCGTAAGCGTTCACGTCACGCGATGATTGTACTCGTAGCTTGCGTGTTTTATGTGTTCCCTAGTTAGAAGGAACTTGGTCCCTGGACCCTAGTTCGCTGATGGGTAATTTAAGTGGACTGTATTGGAGTTTTAGGGCTTTAACTATATTCTTTCTTTCTGGGCAATGCATAATTATCACCGATAAGAAGTAACAACCTAGTACCACCCACCTTTCGATGCCGTTGTACTGCCATGCACTGGAAGGTTCGAAGTCCTCGATATGCGCCGGCGGCCGGCCGTTCCTTGTGACGCCAGGGGAATGGTTACTCGAACGAACAGTAACACTATTACGACTCCGAAACTCGACACGACACTTTAATGTTAGGCACTGCACTATATATTGCAAGTCCTAGACGAATTGTTCAATGTTTTTTAATGAATTTGATGCGAATTATGTATAGCGATCGAGCGGCCATTAGCGAAGGTTCCGCGCTCACGTAGACACTCGCACGGCGACAGACGAACCGATCGGCCAGTGGCGTTTTCATTGCTACCCACATATCGGTGAATAAAAATATGACATTTGCCCAGGGATAAAAAGATAATACGAACTAAATAAAATTATGATATATTTACGAACATTATGTTTTTTTTGTGTGCAAATTTTGTGGGTACTTTTTATTTTTTGTGGGTATTTTTATCGTTTCGTAGTAATTTATTGGCATTTTCTCGCCACATTCTTTGTGCTGATTAATTAAATCGATCGGTTGCTTGCTGTTTTTAAAACATTCTGCAAGTGCAGAATGGAAATCCGCTTAATACATTAAACTATTGATTAATTACATACTTAAGGGGATTTTCACATTTTAAGGTTTTCTTAATCTTTACGTTAGAACCTTTGAATGTTTAAAAAAATTTAGTCTTCAAAGTAATTAGTCCATTAGTACCGTGTGACTCTTACTGAAAGTTTTACATACTAAACTTAAACTTCATCATCCTCCTATCCTTATTCCACTCTATGTGGGGTTACATGTTACAAACATGTTGTCACATGATTTGGCTACGTATTTTACGACCGGCCGCTTGCCTGAAGTCAACTTACCTTAATCATGTTTTACGACATCTCGGTAAGAAAGACGGTGGTCTATTTTAATCAACCGGATACCACACGGTGGGTCAACTTACCTTATTACACCTCGGTAAAAAATGAAACTTCAACTTATGGTTATATAATAAAAGTTTATACTTGTGCAAATTAGAAAATGATAAAGGGAAGCTTAAACCCTAGATCATATATTTCAATTGTTTTTAATTAATTTTTAGGAATGTGAATTCGATAGTGTAACTGTACATTCGAGATTGGGTGCCGATGTCTTGAGACGTCATGGCGCGTTTTGTGGATCTGTCCTCCCACCACCGGTAACTTCTGATGGCTCTGTGTTACGTGTACAGGTAAATAAAAAATTGTTTATTCAATACATATCAATTAGAAAGGACTTTATTCAATGATAATAATATTAGATTCCTTTAGAATTGTGTTAGCGCACTATTTCTGCAATAACACGATATAATAGAATACCACTATTTAGAGATATACACTTCTCTTGAATAACGAACAACGACTGAATGTTAGCGATGTGAAAAATAATCGATTATTTTAAAAACCGATTATTTTTTCAAAATAATTTTATTAAAATAATTACATCAAAAATCGATTATTTTAGGTATCCCTTTTTCCTTTTTACTCTTTTTCTTGATTTTTAAAATTAGAAATGCATTCCTGGATGAAACCAATTACGCCAAACTACGTATTTTAATCCAATTTTTTTTTATGAGATAAGGCTAGCGCCTGGCTACGATCTCGCCTGATGGAAAGTGAAAGATGTAGCCTAAGGTGGGCTGCGCTTGCCAGTGTACCTATTCACTCTTTTTTTAAAGTTTTTCAAATCGTACGAATCCGGAAAGATAGATGAAGGAAGGGAATTCCACGCCAATTTCACAAACAGCGCATCTGATATTATTTCTTGGTAGTTGTCCACTTTAATTAGCTTTTATTGTAATTAATTAATAATAAGACAACTTTTGAAATGATCAGAAAAAAAATCGATTATTTTTAAAGGGATAAAATTCGATTATTTATTAATCGATTTAAATAAATAATAAATAAATAAATAAATATATGGGACACTTACACACACGGTCGTCCGTCCCCAAAGTAAGTAACTTAATACTTGTGTTATAGTAGACAGACAACTGGTGAATATATACTTATATATTTTTTAAATACATACTTAAATACAAATATACACCCAGGCTCAAAGACCAACAAATTCATTTATAGAAAATGTTGGCCCTCGGCGGGAATCGAACCCGCGACCCGCGGAGCTGAAAGTAGGGTTACTACCCACTGCTCCAACGGGCCAGTCAATTTCTTCTACTTCAAGTCACATCCTTACTGAATGTCACTGAAACGTTTTATCAATAGGAAGACTCCACCGGAAACAACAACGGCACAGTGTTGCCACCATTTTAATAAAAAAGGCCGCGATACTTTTGTTTCATTACTGTGTTGCTATAAAATACTAAGCGGAAGTCATTGGCGGCAAACAATAACTTTTACCTTCTAAAGAAAGTAGTAAGGCAAACTTTTTATGCCTGTGTGATTGGAGGGAGGCCGAAAAAGAGACGGATGTATTGTGTGAAGTATGAAATGTATATAAGAGGATTAGCCCCCGAGTTGACGAATGATATAGAGAATGGAAAAGAAAAATATGTTGCAACTATCCCATTTAGAGTACAAATGTAAGAGAATGATAAGTATTGTTTTAAATGAGTGAAATTTACATTGTCGGTGTCTTTTTATATATTATAGCAATTGCCAGCGGCTCTGACCGCTTGGAAAGAATAAAACCGTAATATTGTATTTTGATAACCATAAAAATGGTTAAAGTGGACTTAAAAGCTAGACATATGCTGTCGCGCACTTTTATTTAGAACTTTTAAAGGGGAACAATTTTGAAATACATAATTTTTTAATAACTTTCACCGTTTACTCAGCGCACAAAAGAAAGCTTTAAATTTTGCCGTTTCGTAATATTTTTTATTGATGCTCCTCTCCAATTATCTTAGCGTGTTGTTATATAGCCAACCTTCAACCTTCCTCGATAAATAGACTATATTACACTTAAAGAAGATAATCCTGAGCTTAAACAATCAAACAAACAAACAAACTCCCCTGTTTTAGTTATTAGTATAGATTTGTCATATATTACCTTTCTTTTTATATTTGTCCTCGTTGCCTATAGCTAGTACACATTTAACTTTTTGTTTTCTCGTTTTAAGTTCACATCAGACTCTTCTGTCCACCACTCTGGCTTCGCAGCTGCGTATTATATAGATGTAGATGAGTGCGCAGACAACAATGGTGGATGCCAACATGAGTGCCACAACACTCTGGGCGGATATGAGTGCGCGTGTCACAGTGGCTTCAAACTACATCCTAATAATCACGATTGCAAAGAGGGCGGTTGTAAACATGATATTACACATCCACACGGTACCATATTTAGGTAAGTATTTTAAAGTAAATCGGAACTAAAATTAAAATTATCTAAATTGATAGAAACATGTACTCTTAGTACATATATCGCAGCATAAACCAAACTGAGCAGTAAGTAACCTAACTCGCCATCTCATTCGCACCTAATTGTGTGTGTACCTCGCGCTCGCGCCTATAACTACCTTACATGGTCACCAAAGCCACGATGATCCAAATTCCATAATGTACGATTCTTACCTGTATTGGTAGCATGCGCTGAGAAACTTCAGCTTTTATAAAATGACGATGGTCTGGGGTTCACAAGCTCTAAGTCCAATACGTGGAACGTTCTAGTATTTTTATTTAGCTTTTATTTAACTTACCTTGTATGTATGTGAAGGGCTCTTGCAAGTTAAATATGACCATTTCCCGGTGTCCGATTGAGCTGAAATTTTACATACTAGTCCAGTCCAAATGACAATGCATGTTTATGATAAGCATAACCTGATGTCAGGACTGCTCCTGACGAGGGAACTCCTCAACAGTTAACAGTAGGAACATGAAATTTTGATAAAAGCTTTTCTTTTATCTAGTTGTTCTTCTTCATTTTCAAAATATTCATTTCAAAAGGTTTTCAAACCGAGCTTATGTACCACTTTGATCCGAATCCATGCGTTGTAAGTTATTTTTATTCGAGATAAAACTAATAACATATTACAACGATTGTTTGATGTTGTAATTACTTTCAACATTTTTCCAAACTAGTCTCGGGTTATTTAATTCTAATGTTGTCGATGACGTCAGTAATTTGACTTTAATTTTGCAGTCCAAACTACCCCGACACGTATCCTCCGAGAAAAGACTGCGTGTGGCAATTCTCAACCACTCCAGGACACCGAATTAAGTTGATCTTCAACGTTTTTGAATTGGAGCCTCATCAGGTAAAGACGGAAAATATAATTAACGTTTCAGATTTTTTTTCGAAAATCATAGATAATTAATTTTGAAATACTATTATCTAAGTAATTTATAATAGGCGTTACTTTTCGGAGTTTCATAAAGTTAAAAAATGATATCATTATTTTGTTATAATCTGCGATTCCAGAAGGTATGTAATGCTACATTTCAAGTGCACTTTACTTTTTCATACCTTATACATATATAACACATAACGTTAGTTATATTGGTATATAATACATAAAACACAGGCACTAAAAATATCACCGCCAAACTACACTAGCACTGCACGCATACACTACCACAATCTCAACAACCCTTTCGCCCCTTAACCGAATTATCATAAGAAGGATTTATATAACACGACAAAATCATAATTTTTTTCACTTCTCACTAGTTTATAATATAAAATAGACATCACAAACTAGGCTAGTAATTGTAGTAAGTTTATAGAATTAGGCGTTACTTTGCGGAGCACCATAATACAAAAGTAATAATAAAATTATTTTGCTATAATCCGCGATGACGTAAAATAGAAAATATATATAATGCTAAATGTAATGTAAATGAGTGGTCAATCCGTTTTCATACCTGATACATGCAGGATGCACCGCCATCACAATACACAAGCACTACATATGTCCACTATCACAAACTAAACAATTCTTTCGCCCCGCAACCGAAGCATCATCAGGAGATAGACTAGACGACAAAATTGCAAAGCGAAATCGAAAGCTTTGCGATTTTGTAGCATTATATATATTTACTATTTTATGTCTTCGTGGATTATAGCAAAATAATTGTATTATTACTTTTGCAGAAAGTTTTGCAAGCTAAAATTCATATTAATCAACTTTCATATACATAACAAGTACATGCCACCAGTCTAGCTTAATTTTCCTTAAATTTAATAATTAGTTAAATACACACTCGCATCTAGAAATTCAAGTCACTTTATACAGTACTTTACTTTATACAGTACCGTACTTTTTAATGAATTTTATGTAAATATTTATTCATCAGGAATGTACTTACGACCACGTTACTATCTACGATGGAGCGTCAGCAGATGAGAAGACATTAGGAAGATTCTGTGGAAGCAAACTTCCGCATCCTGTTGTCGCTTCACAGAATCAAATGTATGTCGTGTTCAAATCTGATGCGTCCGTAGAAAGAAAAGGATTTTTAGCTACATATTCTACAGGTAATTAATATCATCTTCCTGGCCTTATCCCACTCTAAGTGGGGTCGGCACAACGTTATAAATATGCTGTTACATGATTTGGCTGCGTTTTGCCGCCTGCCAGATGTAAACTTACCTCTGTCGTATTTTACGACACCTCGGTAAGAAATGAGGGTGGTTCTATTCTACTCAGCCGGATACCACACGGCGGGTCGACTTACCTTAGTCGCCTTTAACGACACCTCGGTAAGAAATGAGGGTGGTACTATTCTACTCAGGCGGATACCACACGGCGGGTCGACTTACCTTAGTCACCTTTTAAGACACCTCGGTAAGAAATGAGGGTGGTACTATTCTATTCAGCCGGATACCACACGGCGTTGAAAGGGCAAATTACAAATTTGAAAAATCAGCTCTTCTGAAAAGTTCAAAAAGTTTTTTTTTTTTTTTTCAAAAGCAGTTTTGTACCCCACCTACCTCCTCACAAGGAGAGTATGTGAGAAGACCCTGCTGCTTACGAAGTTGCGGGTAACAGTTAGTATCTCGTGTAATGGTGAATTAAATTACTCGGTTAATAAGTTAAAAAAAATATGTTTCAGCCTGCGGTGGATATCTCGCAGCATCGGAGACTGTGCAACGCTTATACTCTCACGCGCGCTACGGACACGACTCCTACGAATCTCGTGCTAACTGCGATTGGAGTATCGTCGCGCCTTTGGGCCAGTTCGTCAGACTTACTTTCCTTACATTTGAGCTGGAGCCTGAAACGAACTGTGGTTACGACTTCGTACAAGTTTTTGGAGGATTAGAAGGTAGCGCTGGTGAATACGGCAGTTTTTGTGGAACAAAGGTAAATTTATGCTAATTTTATTTTAATTTGTATCTAGCTTGTCTATAAAATAATCTCTAGCTAAAACGTTTATATTCAAAATCTTTAGAATGGTATTTAAGGCAAATAAATTCCTGAATGCAAATGAAACGATAAAATTATTTTGTTATGAGCTGTGTACCGCAACGATAGCGTATCTCAAATGTCTTAGAAGCAACTAATTAGTCAATAGTCAGTCGCTAATAAAGGCAGGCGGCCGATCGTAAAAACGCAGCCAAATCATGTGACAACATGTTTATAACATGTTGTGCCGCCGACCCCACTTAGAGTGGGATAAGGGCGGGAGGATGATGATGAGTTAGTCGCTAACTCATACATATTCACCAAATATTTGTGGTATGATGTGGACTATTAATCTATTAGTTTTGCATCTATTTCGCATTCATGACTTCATAGTAATACAACTTTATAGATTTCACGTTGATAATAGTAACATTTCATACTTCAATAAATATTCTTAACTTTTTATTACAATTTGCTTTATACATTTACAGGGACCGCCTGAGATTATATCAACAACAGAAGCTTTACTAGTGAAATTCCGTACCGACGACTCAATAGTATTCAAAGGTTTCTCGGCGTCGTACCAAGCTGTAAAGCCAGATGTGTGGAGCGGAGAGGACAGTTCTGAAGGCGGAGAAGACTTGGACGAGGAGGAAGACGAGCAAATGCCACCTTTGGTTGTTGGTAGGAGGGGACTCCGGAACCCCCTTCCAAGGTTTGTCCACCGGCCCACGTGACGATGGCCGCTGAGACATCCCCGGCATAAGAGATTGCATCGCAACGCACATCGGCCTATCAAAAACTCCATCTAGAGCAAAGTTCCCAGTTCTCGTAGATCATATTTGCTAGTTCCATTGGACCTACGCAGCTAAATTTCTACCATTTTTTTTATGTCAGGAAAACCCATTATGGGTCATCACCGCCCAACGGGGAAGAGCGGCGGGTATGTTGGACTAGCGCCGACTAAAAACCTGACAGTGCTCCACCACGCTGCTCGTGGCGGGGACAGGGTGCCGTTGTACACATTGCCCCTATCCCCGCATATCATATCCTTAATACTTACAACAAATTGTGAATTCCAATTATTTGTCGCCGATGTACACCCCCGTTGAGTCTCCTGAAAACCTCGGGAACCAGGACTACTTTGGGAACTAAGGGTCTAGAGAATTTACAGTGAACACTTAATTACCTACCGTTCCGTTATTGGAGTTAAGCTATCTCTACGAGGTTAGCGCGTTTCCATTTAATATTATTTATCACTCAGGCTAAGACGTTTCATAAATAAAAAACACGTATGAAAAAAAGGCTTCATTAAACAGTTGTCTCATAAATTTTCTAATATCCATCTTACTAAAAGCAATTTATTTTAGCCTTTGTTATAATATGATTACACCTAGCCACGGTAGAATCTCTTCTTAGCCTTAGTTAGCCTTAAAACTGACCTTTATCTGATATGATATTCAAATTAACAAAACTATATGTTATCTATACTCACATTAATTTTTTTTTATTTTAAAAACTTTTTTAATACTATAAATATCTAAGATTCTGTCGCTTATTCTGTCTTTTATTAACTGGAAATGTTTTTTATTATAGAAAATTATGAGTGTTGGTCGTTTAGGAGTTTCATGCATTTGTAATTATATTTTTTTTTATATGACTGAATGTAAATTTAAATAAATTATTTATAGGGATACGTAGATCTTTAATACAATACTTAATAGCAGTTACCAAGTTATAAAAATTATTCCTAATTAAATATAGGCAGTTGTTAAAAGGTTTTTCACTAATGCGTTCTTTTTTAATGTTTTTCTTGTCATGTAGATGTTTAGAAATACGATTTAAACCAAAGATCATTAGTCCAAAGATGTTATAGTGCCATAATATTTTCGTAATAGAACCGAAAGCGGTCGAATAATAAATAATATTATAATTATTCTTATTACTAAATGTACTTACAAATTACATTATGATTCCTTAACAATAACCATATTATTTTGTTTTACTTATCGCCTATTGTAATTATCATTTTTGTAGATATTATATGGAAGCACAATTTAGAAAGAAAAAATGTGACAATACATTCTAGTTATAAGGTACAATACTTAGATATACATTTAATGATTAAGCTATAGTATTGTTATAAATCATATCAAAATAATGGATTGATTAGAAAGTGGATGTGAAATTAAATAATGTCTTTATATCATTGATGTATAGCGCAAACTGACAAAATATTTAAGACTTGATACTTAATAATAAAAAACCACTGACAATTTTATTATATTAAAAAATGCGTCTTAGAAAAAATTTAGTGGCTTGTAGGTTTCTGAACATTTCATAAGTTAATGGATGTAATAAAAAATAATTAATGTTTATGTGTGCCAAAAACTTGATACTTATTGACGACGTTTAATATATAAGTAGTTTTTTTTAACTTAAACTTGGAAATATTTATATGTAGAAATGGCATATTATTATTTTTAATAAAATTATAGTAAAATCGAAATCCTGTTTTATTATATTTCAATACTGGAAAAATTAAGTTAAAAACATTATCAAAATAAGTCCTTGCAGGACTTCTTAATCTGAAACCATCCAAACCAACCATTGAATAAAAAGCAAATGAGAATATTGGGTATCTAATTTTAATCAGAATTAAGCTTCTGGCTATAATAGATAACGTTGTATGTGCATAATACATATATGCTTTGATAATTTAATTAATTTTAATGCATACGTCATTGTTTTTGACATAGCACTATATACATTGTCTATGATAAAAGCAGATACAGTTTAATTGACTATGGTTTTAATGGTATTTTTTTATTTGTAGTCTATGTCAGTGATTTCCTAACTTATCTGTGCAGTGTGCTGTCATTTTATTTTGCTTTTGTCATTCGAAAAAGTCAATCAAATACGTAACGTTATGTTATTTATTTATTACTATTATTTTCACTTGGTGTCTATTTGACGAAAACTCACAATTCATTTTTAATAATTAATGAAAGTATAATATGTTTAATACAATGACATCGATGGCTTTTAAGGTTAAAAGTAAAAATGGTCAGCAAGTATTGAAAGATTTGACCTCTGATAGTACTGTGGGTGAATTAAAATTGTTCCTCTCAAGCATATCGGACGTGAGTTGTGAGAGAATTTGTGTGTTGTGTGGATATCCGCCCAAGCCTTTAGATATAACGAATGATAACAAGAAATTGAGTGATATTGGATTGAAGAGTGGTGAAACCTTAATCGTTGAAGAGAAATCAGTAGCAGTGACGATTATTAAGAAACCAGATGAAGAGAAGCCTGTACAGAACGGAATATCTCATGAGACAATAGGTCCCTGCAGACCTGGGATTTTGATGAAAAAAGTTGTTCCTTCTGATAATTCTTGTCTATTTACTAGTATAGGTAAAATCATGGAATGTATACATTTGTACTGGTTCCCACGCAAATTGGATGACGTAAAAAAATTGAATAAATATGCATTTAAATTATAGACATTATGATGCTATTTTTAGTTCAAAACAAGATTGTTATCTTTTATACATAATTATGTGACCAAAGTTCCTGGTTTGTGTATATAAAATGTGCCACTAAGTAGCATATGTTGCACAATTCTGAATAATTTTTTAACTTGTACTAATTAATATATATTTTATCATTGCCCTATATTGAAAATCAACTTCAGTTTTATTTAAAGAAACTTGCTTTTTTATGCTTCTGGAAGCTTCTTCAATAAAATTCAATTATTTATCTCCAAAGTGCTTCAGTAATATTAGACAAGTTATATTATATTATATTATATTAATACTAAATAACAAGTATTGTGAAATTTAAAAGTAAAGATTTTTATAATTATACTATAATGAAAAAAACTATGAAATTGATTTTAGATACTCTCATAATGCATTTCTAGGTATTTCAATTACTAAAACCATAATATAAATTGATTTTTATCGACAAGAATTAAAATTCCATATTATAAATAGGTATCTTTGTATATGCAATATCTTACAGTCGACTTACCTTAGTCGTCATTTACGAGACAATGAGAAGAATTGAGGGTGGTCTATTCTACTCAGGTGAATACCATGCGTACGGTCAACTTACATTTGTCGACTTTTGTCGTAAAAGGCAAATAAGGTAAGTTCAATAAAGTAAATTCAAGTAAAATCTGGACAAGAAATGAGGGTGGTCTATTCTACTCAGTCGGATACCACATGGTGGACATACTCTTTGTTTAGATATAAACTAATAAAAAAACCCTAATTTTGCAGGTTTTGTGTTAAATGGAAATGTAGATACAAGTGTGCACACATTGATGCGACAGATTATTGCAATGGAGGTGGCCAGTGATCACGATACATACAACGAAGCTATGCTCGGGAAGCCTAACCCTGAGTATTGTGCATGGATACAGCAACCTAGTTCTTGGGGTGGTGCTATTGAGGTATATTTACTGTATTACTTTACTATATATGTATTGTGAGCTATGCACTCTTGTTCATCTTCAACTTAATATTTGTGCTCACACACTCATGGTTCCACTTTGCGTCTAAGTTCCACTTTATAATATTGAATATGACCTTATTGTGAAGACTGTTTGGATACATATCTACCAGTATAAATAAAAAAATAAATAAATATATGGGACACTTACACACACTGTCATCTGTCCCCAATGTAAGTAACTTAATACTTGTGTTATGGTAGATGGACAACTGGTGAATATATACTTAAATATAAATATACACCCAGGCTCAAAGACCAACAAATACATTTATAGAATATGTTGGCCCTCGGCGGAAATCGAACCTGCGACCCGCAGAGCTGAAGGCAGGGTCACTACCCACTGCTCCAACTGGCCAGTCAAATTTTCATATTCAACTTAACATTTTTATCTACACATGATCTTGTTTTGACCATACCAGTACCGTCAATCCTCTATTTAAGGCAATTGTTATTCATATAATAAGCCGAGTGGTATCCGCCTGAGTAGAATAGACCACCCTCATTTCTTAGTGAAGTGTCCAAAAAGATGACTAAGGTAACTTGACTCGTCATGTGGTATCCAGCTGAGTGGAATAGACCACCCTCATTTCAAAGCGAGGTGTCAAAAAAGCCGATTTAGGTATGTTGACTCACCATGTGGTATCCAGCTGAGTAGAAGAGACCATTTTTCTTACCGAGGTGTGGATCAAGGCGACTAAGGTAAGTTGACGTCAGGCAGGCATCTTTTTTATTATTAGTCCAGAATCTCATTGCCATAAGTAAAGTATGAGCCTATTTTGCCTGTAGCCCTTAGTGACTTAGTTAGACTTGAGTGAGTGAGAAAAAAAATTAACAAATGGAAGATCTAATATGGGTTTGATCATATACTATGCTGTTCACATTATGTGAATGACATCATCATTGTGTTGCCTATATCCCACTCCAAGTGGGGCAGGTACATTTAACATGTTGTTTCATGATTTGACTGTGTATTTTACTAATGGCCGCCACCTTGACGTCAACTAACCTTACCCGCCTTTTACAACACGTCGGTGACAAATGAAACAATGAGGGTGGTTTATTCTACTCAAGCATGTACCACACTGCACTTCTTGTGCTGTTATATCTTATATTATTTCATTCATAGTTCAAAACCAGACAATGTGTTATCTGTATATATTTTTTTGTTAATATTATACATGTTCAAAAATGGTTTTATATATAAAACTGAAAATTAATAAGCTTTAAATAATCTGTTTGCAGGTTGCCATTTTGTCAAGATTTTATGGCTTAGAAATGGCTGTTGTAGATACACTCAATGCAATCATAAATCGATTTGGGGAAGACCAAAATTATGGCCAAAGAGTGTTTCTCCTCTTCGACGGTGTTCACTATGATCCATTGTATCTAGAACAATCTGACGTGAGTATTAAAATATATACGTACTTATTATATTTAGCATATATTATTACTTCCTTAAATATACAATATCTGGGTGACCGAGCTTCGCTCGGTAATTTTTTGCAAAATAAAACTTAAAAAAAAAAAGAAAAAACAATTATTTCCTTGGGGATCGATCTTTGGCATTCACATTTCTCGAGGCTGCACGTTACCCAAATAAGCTACGTCGACTTGACAGCTAATGGCGAAAATTCAATTCAATATAAATGTTAGTGTTTTTTAATGCCCAAAATCAGGGATAAAAAGATATTTATTTTACATAAAACCTAGCTAGATCAATTTTTCTCCCCCAAAACCTCCTACATGCTGAATTTCAGGAAAATCGTTGGAGCCATTTTCGGGATTCAGAAAATATATATATATACAAGATTAACTCATTTAAATATAAAGATACACATACATACATACATTATAACACAACTCCTCTAGACAACGAGCTAATCTCAGGATTACAGTGTTGCCATCTTAGTGGATTTTCCACTAAAACTGGTGGTTTTAACTACCTTAATGGGTATGGTGGCTAAATATTGCTTTAGTGGCTAGTGGTTTTTTTGGTGGTTTGGTAAAATATATTAGTAGTTAAAAAGTTAGATTTACTTCCATTTTACGATGATCTTTATATAAATGTTCGTTTTACTTTTTGAATATTAATATATACATAGGTGTACAAGATTGAATCCGCAGTTTGCTCATGGTTGGTGTTAAATCTTAATGTCATATTTTTATTTTTAAGAGTACAACTTCTGTTAACAATATTGAGTCAACATTGTTTGTCATTTCATACAAAATAATACTTTTTCTATCCATTATTATGGCTTGTTTTGTACCAAAAAAAAGGCATTTCCAGGAAGCTCTACTTTTCTGCTTTAATCTTGAGAAATCAGTTGTTGAATCATATTGAATGCTTGTAGAGGTCAGCGGTCATTTAGGGTGTATAATTTCTGTTTGTTAGTGGTTGTCTGGTGGTTTTGAAAGTTGAATCTGGTGGTAAGCTTATTCAACCGTTGGCAACACTGCTCAGGAACTACTGGACCGATTTGAATTGAGGACGGCTATAGGCTAAGATGAATAGGACAGTAGCAGCAATAAAAAATTATGCGAAAACAGCAAAATTTAATTTACCTCACGATAAATACTTTTATGTTCAATTTTCAGTTTGGAAAAAAATCGTGGTAATGCTGGCACAGCTAGTATAGTATAAAATATCATTGTAGTTGTATCCATATCAATATTATAAATGCGAAAGTCTGTACGTTTCAAAGCTAATCCGCTGGAACAATGTTGACGAAATTTGGTATCACAGAACTATCCTTTATTGTAAGAAAAAACTCATATTGTATTATTGAGGTTATTTAAATCGATACATATTATAAAACAAAGTCCCAAAAAGCTGTCAGTCTGTGATCGATTTTCATAAAATTTACTGAACGTAGTTTTGTACGTTTTTTACTAAAAGGTAGAGCAATGCTTTCGGAAAGTTTAGGTGAATAGTACCTTAGCGTTATATGTAAGTTGTGTTGAAGGTCGCGCGGTTTTAAAAAAACTCGCCTGCTGGGAGCTTTATACGCATGCGCCGCGTAAATCAATAAAGATACTCTAAAGTAATATACTAGAGAATTGTAGATCTACTAAAACACTACAAAAAGTTCACAGTATCATGTCTATCTCTTATGATCTACTAAGTCTTCTAACTTACAATGACTACTTATAATAACTTATTTTAATTTGGGAAAATTTTGTGACAACCTGATTTCCAAGCGGGCGAAGCTTCTGGCATAGCTAGTACCGAATAAGTACCACTATTGACATGTAAATGTAATATATAATTCTTTGTAGGGTGGAATACAAACATTATTTCCAGCTGAAGACCTAGAAGTGTACAGAGAGGCCGAGCAACTGGCGCAGGAGGCTAAATCTTCCAGACAGTTCACAGATCTAAATAAATTCACGGTCAAATGTATGATATGTAACAAACTACTCAACGGCCAAGTGGAGGCCCAGAAGCACGCGAAAGAGACCATGCACACGAACTTTGGTGAAGTTTAGCACAATTTGGTTTTTATTGCTAGATATGTTTTTTGCATCGTGCCCACTTCGTTGAAAGTGCTACAGTTAATATTTGGGACATTATATCACATGAAAGTCTATGATACTGAAAATACTGATCTATACAAAAATATTTGGTACCCTTGTATCACAAATCTCAGATATAGCCAATTTGCCGAATCGAGGTTTCACTGGTAGCTGCTAACTACCTCATTTAGTGAGATATAGTAACACTGCTTGTGGTCGCAGTGTTACCATATCAAACTTAAAAATAAATAACATTTACCTTTATGGATACCAACATTACAACAAAATTAACATTTTTAATAGTGAATTATGGCCAAATTAGGACATAAAAAAATCACAAAGATTAAATAGACGATAACTAAATGATTTATAGAATTAGGCGTCATTTTGAGATCCATAATACAAAAGTAATAATAAAACTACTACTTTTACTAAACTATTACTTTTGGGTGACTAAATGCTTAGTTTCTGCCGTTATTTTGTCGCCAGATCGTTGTAGATTCGTTTGAAGGATGAATAATGGTACATTTTTCAAGACTGGAGTAATATTTGAGTGATATTGACATAATTGCATAAGGTTCATAATAAATTATTGTTTAGTCTAAGTAACGATAAACTAATCAGGTATAACACGCGTAACAAGTTTGGATGGTTATTTACAAGAAATAAGATGGGTGACACAAATAGGTGGTGCAAGTGGAAAATAAGCTACGCAATAGATTAAAATCGAAAACAACGATAGTTAATTAACTCGACTTAAGACTTAAAATATGGGTGAATAACGTCAGTCGAGAATAAGACTTAAACTGTCTCGAATATCATCACAAATATCGCATCACATAATAATATCATGCCGCTGATTTGTCGCGTGTCAAATTATGGCGTTACCTACGCTTGTGAGTGTATTGCAACGATTTTGATGTAATTTTGTCGGTTAACCTCAACGATTCGTCAATTTTCGGTCGTAGAATCGTCGCGACAGTGGCGTGAACACGTCTAAATATTGCGAGTCGCAACGGATTTCCGTCTACGCTTGTGATTATTGTAAATATGAAATATGAGCCTGACTCGTCACATTAGTGACACTCGTCACATGAATGACGCTCGTCACATTAATGACACTCGTCACATTAATGACTCATATCAGTGACACACGTTACATTACTAACACTCGTCGCTTTAGTGACACTCTTCACAATAATTACACTCATCATATTAATGACACTCGTCACATTAGTAATACTCGTCACATTATTGACACTAGTCACATTAATGACACTCATCACATTCACGACACTGGTATCAGATCACATCGCTGTGCGGAGCGTGTTCATATTTTATATATGTAAATAACACGCACGGCATACGTCATATCGTTGCGATACACTCGCCCACGAAGTTATGCTTATAGATTTTAATAATAAGAATACCGTGATTTACTTATGAATGAAGCAATAATAGAGTATTTTTTTACTATTTTTAAAGTGCTTACTGATATTATACTAAATATGTAGTTAAAATTTACTGTTATATAAAATTCGTATTCAGCATTAAATTTTATGTGTATTGAATATTTATTTTTTCATTCATCGTTAGTATATAGAAAATTTTATAACGAAAACGCAAGAGTCAAAGTAGTAGGCCTTACAGTCATAAGTTGTTTTATTAAAAAAATATTACTCATTTAATTGTCATGTAACTTTTTTTTTACTTCATTAGAGATAAATCTTAAATCTTATCACAATCGTATAATTTTCTGAATTATTTATTTGCAAAGAATTAACTGTCACATTATTTTGTTAATAGTTTGATAATGTATCTTAACTTAAGCCAAGTGGGCACTGTTTTTATATTTATAGTATATTTTGTTGGCTATCAATTAATAAAAAACAATCAATTTTAACGTTTTGTTTTATTTCCCGCTAACGCAAATCGAGTTATTGACTCGAATTTTTATATAAAACTAATTTAATGTAGACACTTATCTATAGGTCCAAACATACATCCATTAAATGGAAGAAAAGGTAATTAATAAAACGAAATATCATCATCATCATTCTCTTACCCTTATCCCACTCTAAGTGGGGTCGGCACAATAGGTCTTCTTCTTCTATTATCCTCTATCATTCGTCAACTCTGGTGCCACTCCCTTAATATGCATATCATTTTTCACACAATCCATCCATCTTTTTTTCAGCCTGCCCCTAGTCATACATCCATCGACATTCATATTTAAACTCTTTTGGTCACATGATTTTCATTCCTCCACATTACATGACCATATCAATTTAGTCTCGCACTTCTCATCTTTTCTGTAATGGGCGCAATTTTCAGACTTCCCCTAATAAAACGAGAAATGATTTTAATATATTTATTTTTAACACAAAAATGTACAATGTCAATAAATATATCTAGTCACATCGGCTATCACTTTCGTTAGTCTACGATACAATGAGGTTGTTATACAACCGTTATAAACTCGTACACATGCTGTAAATCTTTAAATATTGTGCATCCTCGGGCAATCCATTTGACAAGGGACTAGTTGAACTTGAACCAGCAATTTCAAGATAAATAAGTGATCTGTAAATATCCCACTGCAGGTGCTTTGTCTTCTCCCTTCTTAGAAGAGGACTGAAATTCCTAAAACTGCTCCAGCACATACTGGCATATTAATTATAAGAAAAAGAAATAATCAAGTAAATAAAAATGTCTATGAATTCGCCAGCAATATTTTCTCTTCAAATTCTTAATCTTCAAGCATATATCGTTTATTTAAAAATGTAATAAAAATGCAATGTAGGAAGTTGTAGCCATTTGAGTATTTTCTGGATACATACGCAAACAAATCGTTGCCATATTTGAAAAATGCATGCATAGATGCATCCTTTATTTTTTTAAATATTTTTAGGAGTTTTATAACACAGATCTCATTTCGGTAAACTAAAAAAAATATTGTGTATTACAAATTTCGGATTTCCGTCTTCGCAGACCGGTTCAGTAATAAAGTAAATTTTGCTTGCAACTTAGAAAAGCGAAACTTCCATTTAGTTGCATCCATATCAATACTCTACTTAATGTTCAATTAAACCCTTGTCAATCTAGTTATAACAATTAATAAAACAAAGAAGTTCTATTTACATTTTGGGTGTTCAGAGTATTACTTCAATATTTTGAGTTATAAAATAATTACAAATAAAACAAATTCAAACAAAATATTGGTTTATAAAGGAATTAAAATAGTATTTAATTACGAATAGAAATAATAGTTGAAGAAGTTTCCTAATGAAAGGCGAATTGTTGCCAGAAATTTATTACTTTCCAAACATCCCAAAGTGTAAACAGCTCACAAATTCATAACAAAATTACCAAATAACAACTCGATTAAACGGAAAATTGTCTTTTACGTAAAGAAAAAATCATGTCGGTGGCATTTATTTAGCTTTATCTAGAAAATAATAATAAATTTTAAACATTCAAAATATCGTCACGTTGCAGCTATGCATATTTTTAATGTGCAGTCCGTTCATTAAAATGCCGATAAGTGAAAATTAAAAAAGGTTTGACAATTTAAATTAGGAAAACAACCAATTTCAGTTAATATTTTACTATTTCAAAGTATGAAAGGTCATTAGCTGATGTATTGCTAACGTTACCAATATCCCACGCGGGTTAAATTTAGAAATTATATTTTTATAAGAATAATAATACTATGCACGTTACAGAGATTGTCTGTCGATCAAATTGATCCATTATTTATGAAGCAATTCCGTCGGTCATCACTTGATATTTTTTTAATTCTAACGACAAAAGATATAGAATGACTATTAGATTGATTGGGAATTTTCAGAAAAAGCCTGTTACATCGAATATTTATGAACGGAAAGCAGTAATGCCTATTTCATATGCAGCATTCCTGAGGTAAGAAACAAGCTCAGCTTTATCCTTCGCGGAAGTATCGTAATCACGCTCATTGTTCTCGACAGCTAACACCAAAATATCTTTAGTTATATGTATAAACGATGGATTTTGGAGTGGCAAGATGCTAGATGCAAGTGGCTAGAGTTAAACCGAAAAACACCGTATGAATAAAAACCTCACTACAAAATCTGGTGTAACTCGAAGACATTTAACAGTAGGTTAGGCTATCGATTCCTAGTAAATTTATATTAAGCCGAAAAATTCATAAATTTAAGACCATTTTTCTCAAAGGTGCTAGAATAAAAGTTGGGCAACAACAATACCAATTTTCAGTCTTCTTTTCATTACCCTGCCAGCACACGAAATAGGCGTAACAGATTTTGAATAAATCACAAATTTTAGTAATCAATGTCATATGCAAACGTGAATAAATACTAAAAATTAATATCGATATTTGAAGCGTATACATAGAAAAATATTTCTCTGATTGAACCGGATCTAATTTTGATATGAAAATTTTAAGTCCTTCATTTTCCTTAACGTTTTTGGTCATGATTAATATTATCACGAGAACAAACTTCACAACACTGTTAATATCTTTTTTGAAGTGATAACTTCCGCCATATATTAAACTTCGGCTACTTGAACGTTTAGTAAGGTCTTTGGTTGTTAAAAAAACAACAACCAACCAAACGTTTAAGTATGACAATAGCGTGAAAACCGATGCTAGACCGAACTTGATTCCGTGAATTGCCTAAGGCCATTGTCAAGAGTCTTATATGGAATCCACAAAATTGTATTAGAAAGTTGTTTAAACTCCCAAACACCTCCAAAATGGGGAGCCTTAAAAAGTTCGACATAACAAAAACGCATATTCATTGTTAAGTCACGCAGATTGTATATATATTTTACACTAAAAACCTCGTTTAAATTGAAGTTATCACTTCCGCCGTTAAACCACAGCACAATAGCTTTATTATAATAACACCAACGCACACAACTATCTATTTTCCACGAGTATATACAATTTTTGTACCGATTTAATTTTTTTTAAACCTAGTATTGCATTAATTCGCACTATCTAGACTTTTTAAGTATAATTTTGGTATTTCCAGAATAAAATTACCTATATAATTATTCTTATACATATATTATAATTTTTTTATAAACTTATTTACGGATACGCCCAAGCTCTATAGTCAAAGATAAAATCTTGTTTAGTGAAAGTTTAAGCTTCTTAAGATTGTAGATGCACAGACAAGCGAAAATAAACCTTTTTCCATATACCGAAATCTATATATTTTCAAATTAATCTCGATTATACTCATTTCTTGTTTTTAAAACGTGTTTTCTTAAGAAAAAAATCACTTATTCATATAATCTCTGAATAATACGTCAAAGGCGTTAATAAAAAAACTTGGCCCTTGTTTAACTAGTTTAAATGTATATATATGTGTGTAATTTTCGAAAGAAACGCCTGAAAATAATTTTACGAACAAATTAGCCAAAATCAAAATTGCCTTTAACAGCGTAAACACACATAACTTAGGCAACATTTAGCCGTATAGAAGAAAATAGAAAATACGAGAAAATAGACAATTCCAGAAATAATATAAATACAATCATACATTATTATTATTGAATTTTCAGTTTCCAAAAATATTTCCATATTGATAAGAAGATTCCTTTCATTAGAAATAAACTGGTATTATTTGCATTTCTTTTCTAAGTAGTTTTCTATCTAACTTATTTAAATATTGCGAATATCAATTAAAAGTGACTTCAAAATCCAGTGTTACTTTTTTATTTATTACATCTCTATTACCAATCACTTTAATTGGCATTAAATTGGCGCGGAAATCTTTAAAAATCTAATAGCATTTTTGCTACCTAAAAATAAAAATTTCTATCTTATTGAATTGAATTGAGAGTTGAGAATCATTCATATAAGCGATAAATCGTAAAACGTTAAATAAACGACGCTTAATATGAAAGTGACTGAATTCAAAATTAGGTTAAATTGTTGAGATACCTATTTTAGTTAGATACGTAAAACGTATTTTCATCCTTTTTAAAGGACGGCAAAGCCCTCTGCGAGAGTTAGTGGGCAGCGGTGATTACATGCTTCTTTGCCATGAATAGGATGGCAAACAAGCAAATGCAATGCAATGTTTGTGTTTTCTCGCTTTTACAAGTTATAGGTCTCTATAACTCACGAGTTTTGTAGGTTATGTTACACTTTATTGCGATTTCACACAAAACAACTTTTTTGAATTAGGTCACTTTAATACTAAGTTGCGGTATATAAAATAGAGTTTTCTCAACTAGCTGGCAATCTTAAGGATTGTCATTTAACGGAAGTCACTTTTATTCGTACAACAATAATAAAATGGATCATAAATTAAATTTTAATTATTCATAGCGGACAATTTTCGAGTCTTATTATGGACAAGCGATATAATCTTAAGCGAAACTAAATCATAGAGTTAATAATATACTAGAGTAGGGGAGTCAGCCTTAAATGTGTCCATCGACAATAAAAGAAAGCAAATGAGACTTATTATGTCTCTTTTTATGTGTGATCAGACAAAGATGAAATATGAGTCTCATTTTCGCTCTCTAATTTAATGTGACACTCATTTAAGGCCTATCTATGGTTCCCCTACTCCTAATATAATAACTCTATGAACTAAATTTAGGCCAAAATAGTTTTTTATTAAATACAGATTATATTTACTCAATTGTTGTACTTAGTAGAAACTAAAAACGTAATAAAAATAAAAGATTGTATATAGGGGCCTTAGGAAAAATGTTTTATATTTCAACAATATATATATCTTACAGCGCAATATTTTCAAATTTAAATTGTGTAATGTAATTAACACTAATAATACAATAAATTTAAACTTGACAATATTCGACGCCCAGTAAATAAATAAAATAACATATTTATTAAGTTCAGTATAACATTTACGATATTATATAAATATAAATATATCTCTTGTTTTCTAAAAAAATAAATAGATTAGTTTTGCAAATAAAAAGTGACATACATTTTCTAATTAGAAATATATTAAACAAAAATTTAGTTTTAGTGGTGTGGTAAAAATTTGCTGTTTTTTTAACGCTTGCAATACCCTTGGCCCCTTATAAATATATTTCTACTACAATAATATTAAAAAAATATTCAATCTTTAATCATGATTTTAATAATATAAAAATAAATACTATTAATATTGATTCATCCAACAAAAAATCATATATAAAACTAAAAGCCTTAATAAAAGCATGTATATCGGAAAAACTTGTGCCGTGTACACAATTGCAAAAATATTATTTTTTATGCAGATAAAAGCAGAGATAAACTTATGTATAGCTTAAAATGATGCGAGGTGCTATGGACTATTGCTCCAAAGTGGCTATTTCTATGCAAAAGGTAATGGTTCGAAAAAATATTTCATACATAATTTCATTTACAGTGTTTTCCAACCAAAGTATTATGTAATCAAGACTATTTAATATTTACATAGAAAATATTTTTTTTAAATATACATGTCGAGCTAAGCATGGCTTCGTTGTGGCTTACTAAATAATACGTAATTTATTAAATAATTGAAATCGATTATTATTAACGTAATTAAATAAGTAAGTCCGATAAAAAGGCTTAATTTGAGCAGCATTAATAAAAATATGACATCTCAAGTACAACATACATATTTTTATATTATTTGGAAGTTAATTATTTACAATCCAGAGTACTAAGTAAAAAAATAATAATTTTTTGCCGGTCGTTTGGTTCCTATTGCCTTAGAAACGCGTATCCGATAGAAAAAATCGTTTGAGATGTTTCAACAGAAACTGACGAATGGCCCGTTTAGATTTTTTCTTTCATATTTAAATAATATCATTAAATTGAAGTAATGGCATAATCTCTTATTCTTAAATTAGAAATTAATTTTTGAAAGATTCAATTGCCGCCATATTGTTATTAGATGCTCATTATGCTGAGGGTTTTCTTTCTTATCAAACGCATTATGAGTTGTTAATATAAAATAATCCACAACGAATGTGATGCATAGTAAATGTTAAAATTTTGATATTTTTCAATTTTTTTTTAATTTTCTATACTATAGTATACGAATTCGTATAATATTTTCATAAATATATTTTTTATATTTTGTTATCAAGACGAAGGAAGATTGGGAACCACTGTCTCAACGTATGCTTTTACATATTTCGAATCACTCACAATTGTCTTTACATTTTTCCTTAATAAATTAATTGAAAAGCAACACTCGTCTGGGCAGTATAAATTATTATTTTATAATTGAAATTACTTATCTACAATTAAATTCCACGGATGAACAATCGAACTTACCTGTAATAAATAAACAATCATTAGACTAGAATTAATAAATAAACATGGCATGGTGCTAACTACAACATTGAACTAATAAACAATTTATAGAATTAGGCGTTACTTTGCGGATATGAATAATATAAGAAAGATTGATTTGCGATTTTGTCATGGAGTCTATCTCCTGATGTTAAAAAATAATCGATTTTTCAATAATTATTTTTTCATCGAAAATCGCTTTTTTGAAACCAATAATTTTAAAAATTATCGATTCTTTTTCTTTATAACTTTGTTTATTGTTTTTTAAGATTATTTATGGATTGTTGGATAAAACCAATGTAGCCAGACTACAAATTTTATTAGAATTTCACAAACAGCACATTTATTATCATTTCTTGATTATTGTCCAATTTAATTAGCCTTTATTGTAATTAATTATTAATATTAAAAAAGGTAACATTAAAAATAGTAAAAAAAAAATTTTCAAAAAATCGAAATAATCGATTTTTTAAAATCGATTTATTAAAAAAAAACGTTTTTTTCTACTTCATGTCACATCCCTACTGATGATGATGTGGTTGCGGGGCGAAAAGATTGTTCAGTTTGTGATAGTGAACGTGTGTAGTGCTTGTGTATTGTAGTGGCGGTGGTGGTGTGTGCATGTGTTTTTACGAATTCTGCATGTATCAGGTAAAAAAGGTAAGGTAAGTAACGGCCTGTTACAATCCCACTGCTGGGCATAGGCCTCCTCTCTCCGTTCCTGGAGAGAAGGGTTGGAGCTATGACCTACCACGCTGCTCCGATGCGGATTGGTAGGTTACACATATCTCCAGAATTCTCTAGAGATATGCAGGTTTCCTCACGATGTTTTCCTTCACCGAAAGCGTATGATAAATTGCAATTATCAATTAGACACATAAGTTTATATGGAAAAACTAATTGGGGCCTGCCGGGGTTTGGACCCGTGACCCACTCGAAAATGTTACACGGTCACACCACTGGGCTATCCCAGCTTTTCATGTATCAGGTATGAAATAGGATTGTCAACTCTACGTGTAACATTATATATGTCGGCGGGTAGCCGTACTTTTTAATATCAACATCACGCCATTTGGTTTAGATTGTTATTATGATTTTAATTTAACGATAAATACCTTCATTACTAAAATAAAAACACGTGATCAATATTTTTACCACGTGTTCAGAATTAATATTTACAAGTTACTGTAATAAATTTAAACATTTCATTTTAAAATTAAGAACATTTCTTTGTATGTAAAGAATAGTTTTAGTTGAAAAGTGGGTAGTTTGTTCAATCGAATTACACACCCAGTTTTTCTATAAAAGCCGAGCGCGCGCCAGCTCGAGAGATTATTCCGTCTCGGACCGCCGCAGTGAACAGAGCTCTTAAAAATAAAAGTTTATAAAAATTATCTACAGTGTTTATTGAACACCAATTATGGGGGATAACCATGCTCGTGACGTCAACAATACTGACGTCACACTTTTTAAAAATGATCGCGGCCAGCCTCCTTCGTCATATATATTTGTTTTTATTTTACTTCATCGCGGATTATAGCAAAATTATTTTATTATTAGTTTTTTATTGAACTAATACTTACATCTGAATCGTAAGGTCGGAACATTCATCCATTTTCCAACAAATTCCACTAATTCTGCGGCTTGGCGAAGGAGAACCTCGGTAGGGAGATGCCGAACTTGGTCTCGAGGCCAGTTAGTACTGGCATTGCGACCTGGTAGCCGCCGATATGGTGAGGTTTACGAGCTGTCTCCTCAATAGGTGTAGATATCGTCTGCTCTGAACCCGCGGGCCGTCTGTAACAATGATATTGATACATTTAAGTACATACTATGGGAATAATAGTAAAGTCTTATCTGTTTTTTAGTCGTCTTTCTATCTATTGTCTTGTCGTTATTTCGTCTGTCTCGTCATCTTTATGCCTGTCATGTCTTTATTAATTGTCTTGTCATCTTTATGTCTGTCTTGTCATTGTTCTGTCTGTCTTGTCATTGTTCTGTCTGTTTTGTCATTGTTCAGTCTGTCTTGTCATCTTTTTGTGTCTTGTTATGTCGTCTTTGTGTCTGTCTTGTATTATCGTATTTCTGTTTGTTGTCTTGTCATTTTTCTATTTGTCTTGTCTTGTCACCTTTCTGTCTTGTCTCATTGTCTTTCTGTCTATTATTGTCTGGCCTTATTTCCGTATGTCTATAGTCTTTCTTTTCGATCGTCTTGTCATTTTATATGTCGTGTTTTCACGGTTAAGCTGCTAGACCAATATTAATTAAATTTGGCATAATTTAAGCATTCGAAGCACAAATATACGCTGAGGTAACATAAAGGATAAAATACACCCCGTTTTTCGTACAGGGCACAAAACACATTTTGCATTATTGAGGGTCCTTTAACGTGTAAATTAGTGCAAAAGTGGGTATAATAATTTCAAATTAATCTTTTTAGTTAGGTTTTACAAGCGCTTTATACAAATTATGACAGTGAAGTTATAAAAATGAAAATGTACTTACGATCCTCCAAAGTCGACGTAGAAAAGACGCTGTAATATTTCGTAGGTGACAAGTGTCACTGCAAACTGTGGCGATGAGCGGAAAACACGCGCTGCGACAAAATATATTAAATTAAAACTAAAAAAGGGCCAATGAAACTAATTTGAATAGAATTTTCATCAATTTATACAACACTAACAAATTACACCTAAACTATCCTCGTACGGTTCTTTGGCTATTGTTTTGTGTAATATTATAATATTTTCAAAAGATTTTGAGTTTATCACAAACATACATAAGGAGTCACTTAGTTTAATAATACTTAATGATAATGATTACCTAGAGCTCCTTTCCAGAAAGCTCGTGCACCTTCCTCAGCGTATATTTTCCTCGTGGCATCAATTAAGCCGTTATACGTCGTTTGTCCCGAACGGGCTACGACCTATGCAAAATAAGAGATTTACTACCAAAAATCAAATAGGTATATTAATTTGTATAATATGTATTATAGATAACACCGCCGTGTGGTATCCGGATGAAAAGAATAGACCATTTTCTTATCGAGGTGTCGTAAAAGGTGATTAAGGTATTACGTAAGACGACCCGCCGCGTGCTGTTCGGCCGAGTAGAGTAGTCCAACCTCACTTCTTACTGTGTCGTAAACGGCGACTAAGGTATGTTGACGTCAGGCAAGCGGCCGGTCGTAAAATATGTAGCCAAATCATGTTAAGACATATTGTGCCCACTTAGAGTGGGATAAGGGCAGGAGAATGTTAATTTACTTTAACATCATGCAGGGATAAGGAATGAAAACGGATTTTACACAACTCTTAGCTGAACATTGATTTTATTTAATCGCAGATTATAGTAAAAAATATAATTGTTTTTGGTTTCTATTGGCCAATAAATAAAAAAAATCACAGAATGCGATTTGTTGACATGTTGTGGAAAAGTCTATTGTACAGTTCTACCTAATAGTAAGTAACGGCCTGTTACTATCCCACTGCTGGGCATAGGCCTCCTCTCTCCATTTTTGGAGAGAAGGATTGGAGCTAAGACCTACCACGCTGCTCCAATGCGGATTGGTAGGTTTCAAATATCCCTAGGATTCTCTAGAGATATGCAGGTTTCCTCACGATGTTTTCCTTCACCGAAAAGCGTGTGATAAATTGCAATTATCAGTTAGACACATAAGTTTTAATAGAAAAACTCATTGGTGTCTGCCCCGGTTTGAACCCATGATCGTCTCTAGAGATTCACACGGTCGCACCGCTAGGCCATCACAGCTTTTCTACCTAATACGTACCTGTAATCTCGTTTTGATGACGTCAGCAGGCGTTACGAGTGACGCGGCCGGCACGCCAGCTATAGCTCCAGCTGCGAGCAACGTTAGCGGATGATTGTAGCCATTGTCATCCGCAAACTTGGCCTGAAAAAGCCAACCGAATGTTATTTATCCCTTACTAGTAAAGTTTGATATGAAAAGAATAAATAATATATCAAGCAAACGTGGTATCCGGCTGAGTAGAATCAGACCACTTTCATTTCTAACCGAGCTGTCGTAGAAGACGACTCAGGTGACTCGACCCGCTGTGTGGTATCTGACTGAGTAAAATAGACCACCCTCTTTTTACCGAGGTGTCTTAAAAGGCGACCAAGGTAAGTTGACCCGCTGTGTGATATCCGGTTGAGTAGAATAGACCACCATTATATCTTACCGAGGTATCGTAAAAGGCGACTAAGGTCAGTCGACTCGGCTCGAGTCGGCTGAGTAAAATAGACAACCCTTTATATATATATATATATATATATATATATATATATATATATATATATATATATATATATATATATATATATATATATGCCGTGTGGTATCCGGCTGAATAGAATAGTACCACCCTCATTTCTTACCGAGGTGTCGTAGAAGGCGACTTAGGTAAGTCGACCGCCGTGTGGTATCCGGCTGAATAGAATAGACCAACCTCATTTTTCTTACCGAGGTGTCGTAAAAGGCGACTAAGGTAAGTTGACCCACCGTGTGGTATCCGGCTTAGTAGAATAGACCACCCTCTTTTTTACCGAGGTGTCGTGAAATACGACAGAGGTAAGTTGACGTCAGGCAGGCGGCCGGTCGTAAAAACGCAGCCAAATCATGTGACAACATGTTTATAACATGTTGTGCCGACCCCACTTAGAGTGGGATAATGGCAAAAGATGATGATATATATATGTGTCGGGGATTTAGATGGGTTTCTATTGTAAGCGACTTCGCGATATTTCACGTCGTAGAATCAGTGCGCACACCCGGCGCCATCGAGTCTCAGATGTCTATCCTATATAGTGTATTATCTATGGTCTAATCTGTCATGTCGCTTTGTTTCGCCACCTTACCATGCGTTTTACATATGCGTCAAACATCACAATCACAAGCGACAGCTATTAGACAACCTTAACTACTGACTCCATGATTCGGCTAAAGTATCCCAAATGCTGACAGATGTAACGCCATCTGCCCTATTTTTTCTTCACTTCTCCGACATATATATGTCTTATTACTAGAAACTCTCTCCCAACTCGATCCCTCCAAAGGTGTTCAGCACAAGTTTTTAGTTACTTACTATGGGGACAGAAGACCGAGTGTGTAAGTGTCCCGTATATTTATTTATTGTTGAAATAGTGGTTCCAAACAAAAAGGGTGGTAAAGGTGTTATGAGTGTGTTATAGAAGTAACAATGGTGCTCTATAGTGGTGTTAAAATGAATAATGGGTCCATGCGGATATTTACATCGTCGGCGTAACTGGACCATAGGACGCCGTCACCGGGCGGCAAATCCTTGTAATCAGATATGTTGCCGCCAGCCCTTAGGAATAGCTATTTAATTTAAGCATTCTGTCCTTAGCATCGAGCTAGGATAGACACTTTTAGTTTATAGTTAGAATGTAGTTTTTATATAAAATAAATTAGTTTAAAATATTCTTTCCTTAGCATCGTGCTAGGAAAGATGCCTTTTAATTTGTAATTAGTTTTTACTTTTTATACAAATAAAAATTAGTTTTAGTAATCTGGGTTTTCTTGAATCCTCCGACGGCGACTTCTGTAATTAGTGTATAGTCTGTGGCATTATTGTCATTTATAATTGTTATCTATGATCATTGTCTATTGTCTTTTCCCATCCATGTCATGTCATGTCGGCGTCAAAGATATAATTACTACAAGTCAATCTGTGTCTGATATCCAACAAAAAACATTACAAAAGGTATACCTTAACATGAGCGTAGGCTGGGAAGTAAATGGCACTGAATGGCACGTCCCTAAGGAGGCAGGCCCTCGCCCCCTTGTATAGTCCGAACAGTCCTAGATCCTTGACCACGGACAATGCGCGGACCTTGCCTCCACCTGCAATCTCTCCAGCCACTTGCAAGCGGATTTTGACTATTTCTAGAGGATTCGTGAATACCACTTGAGATGCACCGGCCTGTAAGAAAGAAAGAATAAAGAATAAAACTAACACTACTTTATTTTATATATTATAGCATAGTATATTATATATTGTACAGTACTAGTGTATATCATTACATAGTATAAAACAAAGTCGCTTTCCATGTAGGTCCCTATGTCCCTATATTTCTTAAATCTTTAAAACTACGCAACAGATTTTGATGCAGTTTTTTTTAATAGATAGAGTGATTCGAGAGGAAGGTGTATATGTATAATAACATTCAATATAGAATAGAGGAATACTGTAATTTTTGAAGTTTCTAATGTGATGTATGTAAAGTTTTCCAAAGTTCTCAAAAAAAGAGCTCTTCGTTAAATTCATAATATGAAACCTGGTCATACTCTTCGCAAGAAATTAATTGTAAAATGAAAGAGTTAAATTTATATAAATTACTACTATATAATTATCTATACGTAGTGTAGAATAATTATTTCAGCGTAAGATAGTCCATTTATTGACGAAGTTTATAGGCTATAGCATCACGCTAAGATGAATAGGAGAGGAGCAGCAATAAAAAATGGTACGAAAACGGCAAAATTTAAAGCTTTCCTTGCGTGCGCTGAGTAAACAGCTGATTAAAAATCATGTACTACAAAATTGTCCCCTCTAAAAGTTCTAAATAAAAGTCCGCGACAGCATAAGTCTTAGTTCTAGGGTTAACACAATGTAACCACTTTTATGGTTATCAAAATTCTATATTACGGTTTTACTTTTTTTTACACGGGCGAAACCGCTGGCGAAAGCTAGTATACAATAAAGAAATAAGAAATTTAAAAGCAGTTTGGATTTGTCAAATGATAATTGAGCTACCAATTGGTCGAAAGGGTGCTGTTACTGAGAATTCGGCGGTCACTCTTTACAATAAAAGAAGTTACTTACGCATGCGCCTGCGAGTATTTCTCCATACAACGTTATATTGCCTTTCTTGTCCGACATCTTGTCTCGGACCAAGTCATTCATCTGCACAAAAACCGTATAAATATATAGGTAATTGTAATAAAAATCTATACTTTTTATTAAACAATGTCCCCTAAAGCTATTTGTTTGTACGTGATCGATTTTCTCAAAATCTACTGAACAGATTTTTGTACGGTTTATAGTAAAAGGTAGTGCAATTCTTCCGGAAAGTTTAAGTATGGGACATAACGGTTTTATGTAAATTGTGATGAAGAGGTCGCGTGGTTGTACAAAATCTCACTCACCAAGAGCGATATACTAAAGCAATGTACTAGAGAATTGTAGATCTGCAAAAATACTACGAGAAAGTCCGCGAGAGAATGTCCCTAACTTTTATGGTTATCTGACAATATTTACTTTTATGTTAAAAATTTCAATTCGGGAATTTCAATATCTTTTACGTAGTTAGTAGAGAGATATATAAAAACTTGATAGTACACAAAATCTAACGATAAAATACGATTATGTCATTGACAGTACAATAGCAGTAAATGATGCTTACAAAGGGCGGCGGCCTTATTTATTTGTGATTTGATTGCCAAATTCATCGAGTTAATTAAACTTTCAAAGTTATCGAGAAAATAAAAATATCTAGATGACCAAGCCTTGCTCGGTAATTAAAATAAAAAAGAAAAACAAATAAAAAAAAAAATTATTATGTTGGGGATCGATCCCAGGTATTAAAATTTCTAGAGACTGCCCGTTCCCCGAATAAGCTACGCTGACTCGATAGTTAATGGCAAAAATTCAATTCAATATAAATTTTAGTATTTACTTATACCCAAAAACAGGGATAAAACGAATTTTTTTTACATAATACCTAGCTAGATGTTTTTCTCCCCCAAAACCCCCTAACGGAAAATCGTTGGAGCCGTTTCCGAGATTCCGAATATATATCATTCGGAAAATATAGATACAAGATTGACTCATTTAAATATGAAAGATTAGAATATTGGTTAATATTTGCAGATCAAACTCACCGTCAACTTGATGGCTTTCTCTGGCGCAACACCGATCAACTGTGGGACGAGGCCTCTGTACAGTCCAAAGACACCCTCGTGACGGATGACCTTCTTGAAGCAGTCCCATGAGTTCCGATAGGCCACCTCACCGATGAAGGAGCCAGTTCGTTGATTTTGCATTCGAGTTTTGACCAGATCTATTGGGTAAACCGCTGATGCTCCCACAGCTACAAGTATTTTAAATAACTACAAGTATTTTAAAACAAGTATTTATTTACAAGTATTTTAAAATTTTTTTTAATTTTTAATTTTTAATTTATTTATTTATTTATTCTTTTATATCTTATAAACTATTACAAGTTTTTACTCCTTATACTACTATATATGTATATATAAAACAGTTACAAATTTATAAAAAAGGAGTGCTGTGGCGCTCGCACTAGGATAACCTGTACCACGAACGCCATCGCCTTCCTTAGGACCCATTCTAAATACTTATAACATATAATATAAAGTTATACCTATATAAGTTATTAAGTTACCTATTTGTGTGTGTGAGCGTGTGTGAGAGTGTGTGCGTGTGTGTGTGTGTGTGTGAGCGTGTATGAGAGTGTGTGTGTGTGATAGTAATTGTCTTTAAGTTTAATCTATTATATTACACCGGTGACTAATTCTTCTGTTTTTAGATAAGTAAGTTCTTTCAACCAAGCATTGACAGTTTTTCTACATGCGATTTTATTTAGATGAGAGATATTTAAAATATTGTCAATTTTATTATATAGTTTTGCGCTTAGGAAATAATACTGACGGCCAGCTAGAACAGTTCTATGAGGTAAAATTTCAAAAATCTTTTGTTTACGTCTTTTTTCTGGCATTGGAACAATTCTTACTTCTGAGTGTTTACGCAATATTAAATTTGAGATAAAGAGCTGCCGAACATTTAGGACATTCCACTCTTTATAAAGAAGGGTTGTTGGGTGCCTTAGGGGTTTGTTACCCATAACTTTCAATATGCCCCTTTGAGCAAAAACAAAATTATTCAGTATTTTCTCCTAGATAAGGAGGAGAGATCTTGAAATACTATTTTAAAATTACAGTCATAGCTAAGGTAAGGACTAAGGTAAGTCGACCCGCCGTGTGGTATCCGGCTGAGTAGAATAGACCAACCTCGTTTCTTACCGAGGTGTCGTAAAAGGCGACTAAGGTAAGTTGACCCACCGTTTGGTATCCGGTTTAGTAGAATAGACCACCCTCCTTCTTACAGAGGTGTCGTAAATTACGACTAAGTTAAGTTGACGTCAGGCAGGCGGCCGGTCGTAAAAACGCAGCCAAATCATATTACAACATGTTTATAACATGTTGTGCCGACCCCACTTAGAGTGGGATAAGGGCAGGAAGATGATGACAGTCATAGCTCCTATAATTATAGTTTTCAATAGTTCTTTTTTGCCGCTTTATTGTATTTGTATTGAGATCATCTTTTGTCTCAAATTTATTACGTTGTTTATGTTCGTTGTCACTTTATATAGTTGTTGTCAATCTGCGCATGCTGTTGCCATCTATAATTAATATAGCACTTAATTATAATAATCCTTGTACATTGTGTATTTGTAGCTATGTATGGTGTTTATATTGTTGTTGGCCTTTTAAAATAAATAAATAAAAAAAAAAATTTGTTAAATAGGTCTTATGATTAACCAGTATCAATCCGCAAATCTCTTTCCCTTTCAGTATTTAAGTTACAGATTAGAAAATTTATCTTAAGTTATTAGATATTAGTAGCACCTTTTCATCTATTTATTTTACCAAAATTATTTAGTAGATTAAATAGTTCAATTTATATAAACTTTTTCTTTTTATCTATATGACCCGTAATATCTTTCTTCTTCAATTCTTGTCCTTTTCCTTCTATTACTCAAAGGTTGACTGGAAGAGATCCCTTTTAGGGATAAGTCCGTCTTTTACTTACATGTGTTTATTTTTAATTTTTCTTTCTTTTTTCTAAATATATGTATAAAAAAAGAAAGTAAGAGATACGCATTTCACTCTCCTGTTCCGCTCCATCCGACCATGTGTCGGAATGATTTGATTTATTACCGGAAAATGTGGTTTATTAACGGCGAATAGAAGACTAAGGGTTTCACAAATTACTCATAAAGTGTATATAGTTAACCGACAAATAAACTAAGTAGATAAATGTCTCTAAAAAGTGACAAGCTTTAAAACAATAAAATCCCAGCTATTTCGAAATAGGTATATGCTATCCAGCAGACAAACAAAATAACAGCCACATGAACCTGTTAACTTATCAGGAACTTTAAGTGCTGAATAAGCCTATCAGAAACCTGAGCAACGTAAAATTCCGAGATATGTGTCAGATATGTTCCGAATAAGCTAATTGAGAGTTTATTGGTAACTTGTGAAACAGGCCCTAAGTTATATATGAGGTATCCGGCTGAGTAGAATAGACCACGCTCATTTCTTACCGACATCACTTTTTACAGTGAGATAGAGCCTTGGTTCATGGTTAGACACCGAGAACAGATGAGGTTGTCAATTCAATCATATACTGGGACGTTCAATTAGACTACAATTCGACTAAAATTTTTAGACGACCAATTTTTCGAAGATTTTAACAATTTTTCAAAGGAGTTACTTTCAAAATATGGATCCCAAATGAACATATCGTGAATAAAAATTTATCGTAGGAAGAGACTTTTAAATGAACCTTTAAATATGAGTTTGTTAAATATAATAAAATCGATCAAATAAATGTATATACTTGCCACCAGCGATCGAACCAAGCGTAAACCTATACGTGCTCTCTAAGATTTGGATAAATAGGCCTCGCTCTTCGGGGCTCTGAAACAATCATAAAAATATATGCAACTTTTTTCCATTAATAAGGGAGTTCAATCAATGAGATGTCAAGCACTTGTTTAAAATTGGACAGTGTATTGAGCGTAATGAGTAATATGATGAAATCAACGATGGAAGGAAAATGATGTTTATTTTAACAAATTGATGTACAGCCCTATTTCTGAGACAATTCAGCCTTTTACAAGTATCAGAAGAGTTTAAACTAAAACACTGGACTCCACGGCCAAATGGCAAAAGCTTTTGCGATTTTGGTCGTAGAGTCTATCTCCTGATGATGCTTCGGTTGCGGGGCGAAACGATTGTTGAGTTTGTGATAGTGAACGTATATAGTGCTTGTGTATAGTGGTGGCGGTGGTGGAGGTTTGTGCATGTGTTTTTACGAATCCTGCATATATCAGGTATGATAACCGATTGTCCACTATACATTTAGCATTATATATATTTTCTATTTTACTTCATCGCGGATTATAGCAAAATAATTTTATTATTACTTTTGAGTTATAACAATATTTTACTGTCATATAACATGTTTCTTATGTACGGCCTAAAGATCATAGACTCAATCTATCGTGTCTTATTTTTAACAATAATATATGATCCAGACTTCTAATCGGATTTCCAGAAAGATCCTATATTACCAAATATTGGGGGTAACGATATCGCTATTCCCAATATTTATTAATATAGTATAGTATAATAGAAAAAGGTTGCTAAGTATGGTATATACAATACATAGTTAGCAACTTTATTAGGTTTCAAAATAGTCCAACTCATGAATGTAATATTTTCATAGACCTTAACACAGAAATAAAATCTTGATATATTAATCTACATTTAAGTGCGTTTAAAGATATAATTGAAGGGATAATATGCCAGGGCCAAGTAAGGCTTGAATTGAGGACATATTCCAATACAAACATATTAGGTACAACCCATTAAGCATATAGATTTATTTAGTATTTTATCTAAAGCTTGTTATTTTTGGGAGTAATATTTGGGATTAAAATCAAATGTTTGTTTGGATGTTGCCCGGAATAATAGCTTTCATTGTGCTTAATTTCATCAATTGCCTAATTTGTCAAAAGGATTAGCAATGAAAAACAAACAGTTTCGGATTTAGTACGTATTATATTGAAGCATGACTAGTATACTAGTTTATGGTAGTCTTTATTCTGCGTGTTGTTTTGGACTTTTTAAATCCGTACTTATGAAATATATACGACAAATGGACCGAGATATATTGTATATTTACTGCAAGTTGTGTGTATGTCCTATTTCGTCAATCGGCAAAATTGTCTCAGAATTTAGCAATATTTATCGCATGGCAAAAGTTAATCTTTCAACAATATTTATTGTAAATTATTCTTCGTTGGATATATGTATAGTGGAATAGATCTTAATATAAAAAATGATAAATATATAAATATAATATGAAAAAAGTTGCTAAAAATAATAAGGAAGAAAGGTATAAAATGATCGCAATAGAAAGCGAGATGTTGGCTATTAATAATTGCAATCTTAAAATATGGAATTGCTTTGCAAGCTGATTGCGTGTTTTGTTTTGATTAATTTTGGGTAAAAGGCGATTGAAGTTTAAAGCAAATTATATGTAAACCTATTTATTTATTACATATTTGATAATTTAAGACACGGATAACAAAGGTTATGTTATAGCCAATTGAGTATCTTAATTATATAAATTAACTCAGTGGAGTTAAATATTATTAATTTTTTAATCCTGACGTTTCCTATGTGCTACGGAAGCTATATTTTTTATTATTTCCAGGTTACAAAAGAAATGAGGCGCAATTGAAATTTTAATCACATAATATGAAGCCAATTTCGCCGAAATCCATAGACTTGTAGACTTTAGAAATGGTGGTAGATTTACAAATTAAATTATCTAGCAATATTATTTATTTTTATTTTAGTCCTTCTGTGACCATGGTACAGTGCACACGTGTTAAGAGTCGTCAGGAAAAAATCTATATTAATTATAAATATTCTTTTATGTGTGCATATATATCATTTTTAATATAATTTTGAAAATACGAATAGCCGATTCTTTTATTAATGTTATAAGTGCGTCATTGGACATACTTTTGTATAATTAAGTTGTAAGAAATAGCCAAAATTTCACCATGAAAAGAGGGAATATAGAAACATCATAAACTCGCAATGATACTCACCAAGATGCGTTCCAAAAAGTTTACTAATCGAAAAGGCTCTCTTATATTTACCTCCTCCTTTGAGCATTGAAAGAAAGAAAGAAATACATAGCGGTAAGTTAGTGATGTTTCCAAAAACTTTTATACATACAGACATAAAATTGGCTAAAACATACATTAAAATCGCGAAAGTTGGGCGCGGCTCCTGAAAGAATCGTCGATTTGCTCATTAAAGTGGGACAGGTATATACGTGTTACTGAGTGGGAAAGAGATAAAACACTTACCGAGACCGCTTTGATTTCTGCAACTCTTCTCGTCACTTGCTTGAAGTATTGTTCGGGCGTTATTGAATTGAGATCGCTGTATATAATTCGGCTGTAAAGAAAAGTAAATTTAAACCCTACTAATATTATAAATGCGAAAGTTTGAGAGTATGTATGTATGTTACCCTTTCACGACGAATCCGCTAAAACAATATCAATGAAATTTGGCACAATTATTCCTTATACACCGGAATAACATATAGGCTATAGAAATCCTGTTAATTCTACTGGAATAGGATGACATTGAAAAGCGCCATCGACCTATCACACGACAACAGTCCACGCGAACGAAGTCGCGGGTAAAAACTAGTCTTTAATATTTAAATGACAATCTTGTATAGGTATCTAGTCTGAATCTGGGAAACGGCTCTAAGGGTTTTTTTATTTTTCAACAACGTGTACGGGCCTTTGGGGAGAGAAAAATCGATCTAGTTAGGTTTAATTTAAAAAAAAATCGTTTCATCACTGTTTTTGGGCTTTAAAAAAATGTATAATTAAAACCAAAGGATAATTTTAGCTATCAAACGTAACGCAGCGATGGCCGATTGGTAACGGGCGGACCGAAAATGTTCAAAAACCCGGGTTCGTCATACATCTTTAATGCGTCAAGTCTTTAACGCGTTCTTTCTTCTTTTATTTTTTTTTACATTTTTTTTATATCTTTTAAAAAATTACTATATAATTACTTAAGATAAATATTTTCTAGTCTAGCGGTTTATTAGATGCACTGCATTTAGGTGTTAATATTAGTCTTCATTTACACACGATATGTTTCTAACAAACATGTATGTTTCAACAATACACTTATATGTAACATAAAGAAGTAACATGACAGAATAGGGCTGTATTTTTACTAATTGTATTTACATTTTAACATTTGAAGTGTTATCGATCATTTGAAGATAAGAAACACGGTCACGTAGTGCGTAATAGTGAACAAGATAACGTATTAACGTCTCTATACATTTTACTAACGCAATAACACAACAGACTTTCCTGATGACATTTATCAAATCTACGACCTTACCTTAGTTCAGGGTCATATATTATTACACAGGAAATAGCGCGATAATATTTTATGTAATTAATGATAATTATTTCGTGTCGTGTGGTATTTGGCTGAGTAGAATAGACCACCCTTATTTCTTACCGAGGTGTCGTAAAAGGCGACTAAGGTAAATTGACCCAACCTGTGGTTGATGTCAGGCTGGCGGCTGGTCATAAAATACGGAGCAAAATCATGTGGCCGACCGTAGAGTGCGATAAGGTCAGGATGATGAAGATCATGATAATAATAAGCATTTTATATTTGTTAAAAAAAGAATCAATTATTATATTGAACTATCTATCTTGAAGGTAATAGTAGTGGTAGTAGAAGCAGTAGTAGTAGTAGCAGCAGCCGTAGTAGTAGTAGTACTAATAAGTAGTAGTAGCAGTAGTAGTAGTAGCAGCAGCCGTAGTAGTAGTAATAATAGTAGTAGTAGCAGTAGTAGTAGTAGCAGCAGCAGCCTTAGTAGTAGTAGTAGTAGTAGTAGTAGTAGTGGCAGCAGCAGCAGTAGTAGTTGTAGTAGTAGCATTAGCAATAGTAGGTGTTGGAATGGCGACCCCGCATCGGAAAACGTAAATCAAAATCCTCAAAAATATCGCGGAGAGCCGCTGTGCCCAAGCGGCACAAGATCGTGTGGTGTTGACATCCAACATTCAAATTCAAAATAAACTTGTAAATAAGTGCTTTTGAATCGTCAACTCTACTGCTGGTTCGGAAAGCTGTTCCTACTGAGAAGACCCAAAAAGTTCATTACCCAATTCCGGGTAATATCAGAAAACGAAACACTCAAAACAAATCTCTTTATTATTGGCATCAGAAGGTCAAATTGCGTTCAAAATAAAACTTAAAAGTACCTAAAAAAATGGTTACAGAAAAATAATTGTTTAGTTCTAAAGGCAATTTATGCGACTCACCCATTTGTCTGATGAATCATATCGCACAAGGTGAAGAGGATGTCAACTTCTAAGGGCGTGACCTGGCTCATCATCTGTGCTGAGTGGAGGAACTCCTCCTTGGTCACCTCTTGAGTACGGTGGCCGTTGGTCGCGTTGAGGTACACTCGTTTTATTAGCTCCATGTTATTTAGAAGCGAATTGAACGCCATGTAGTATGGGAAACTGATTTTGCGTTCGCCTTGCGGGAATCCTGACGCCTGGATATATTTTTGGAATATTAAAACTTGGTCAACTGAGAATAATATTACATTCTCGCAGGGAATCGAATAACTTTATATAGTATAATAACTCTCAAGTAATAACATCATGTCTTCTGGAATATTGTTATGTGGTAAATGCGGACCTTGAAAAAAATTGTGTATAACAAAAAAGAGCCTTACGTGGCATTTATAATTTAAGAAATTTAAGGAAATAGGAATAAAATCATCATGGAGTAGGATAAGGGTCCTGCCCTTATCCTACTCTATGATGATTCTTATCCTACTCTAAGTGGAGTCGGCACAACCCTTTGGCTACGTATTTGACGACCGGCCGCCTGCCTGACGTCAACTTACCTTAGTCGTATTTTACAACTCCTCTGCAAGAAAGAGAGTGGTCTATTTTAGTCAACCAGATACCACACGGTGGGTCAACTTACCTAAGTCGCCTTTTACCACACTTCGGTTAGAAATGTGGTTGGTCAATTCTACTCAGCCGGATACCACGCGGTGGGTCGACTTACCTTAATCGCCTTTTACGACACCTCGGTAAGAAATGAAGGTGGTACTATTCTATTCAGCCGGATACCACACTGCAGTAGCGCTATTAAACTAGTCACGCAATTAAGAAAGTATCTACTCAGTATGATTTATATTTACTCACATTAATAACTTTGGTCTTCAACTCCTTAGTGAGAAGGTGGTTCTTCACGCTCAACATGATGTCCCTGAAGTCGCCAGCTGTGATGAAACCGCTGCCATCTTTATCACACTTTTTGAAGGCTTCAACGCCGTACTCTTCGTGGAAGTCATGAAGGAACTGACTGAATTCGGGATACGTTACTAGTCGTTTCTTGTCCTGCGATATACAAAATCATTTGTTTTACAAAAACAATTAAGCCCGATAAATGTTAGGCAAGGAAATTAATACTTAAAGAAAATAATATTTCATGACATTAATAATTATAACAGTGATTTCACCTTTCACTTATCAAAGTGATTTAATTTTGAGATGTTAAAATTACAGCTACAGTAAGCTACTATTAGCGATATAACTGGAAGCGTAAAATAAATAATATGGGTACAATGTAAGCAAAAGCCGCCGAAAATGATTAGCCACGTTTCACATATGCTTTACAATGACTGAATAATTAATGCAAGTTTAATGTAGCCACACACATATCTAGTAGCGCTATTGTAATATTTCATTGAAGTTCTTGACAACTTGATTTAACCGGTTCATAGAGTTATTATAGTAGGCAGGCCTGTAAGTAAGTGATAATCGCAATAAATAATGAAAATAATAATGAAATGTAACATCTACAATAAAATATTTATTGGATAACTTTTGGAAAAGAACATTGGCCGCAGTTGAGATTAATCGGGATAAAACTCTACGGTCATTCTGTTTGAAAATTAATTTATTTTTCAAAAATATTTACCTTTCCGAAGTAAAGTCGGACGAATGTACTTTCCATATTGAACGGCAATTTCTTGTGGAGCGCCGTTTTGCCCATGACTTGCGCGAACTCGTCTGCAAAACATTGTACATATATGCTTTTTTTTAATGTCTAGAAGTGAATACTAATGAAACACTAACTATAATTCAACTTGTCGTCACATCACCTAAGATGACTTGTTATTCCTGTTGCCATCGAAGCTTCTATTTGTTATTGCGCATTACGCCAAGCACACCATCGGCTATATTCGTAGCACGCTCGGTAACAGGGAGTCGCGGCGATTTCGTTATCCATCAGCTGCACTCGTAATACTAACGATAGCAGCGACCCTTTTGTTATATCCGTTTACAGTACTTAACTTAAAGCCGTGAGAATCGAACGGTAAGGCCGTATGGCTCTCACCAGATCATAGATTAAAAGTACAGGCAATGAGTTTTCATACAAACTAAGTAACGGCGTGTTACTATCTAACTTTTGTGTAAAAAAAAAAAAAATGATGAATGATGATGAATGAAAATGAATGATTGGGAATTTGGAGACCAAGAGATCTCAAAGATGTGGCAAATCAAATTTCTTCTTTACCTAAACATTATGTTAATTGTTAATACTAATTAGGCATACAAGGCTTTATAATTTCGGACAATTGAACCATTATCCTCTTAAAAATCAGTGCTATATCATGTACAACATCTAAAGCCAGTCAAAACTACATAAGATTTGTGTGATTTCTGTTATATCAGTGTGATAACGATATCTATGATTGAAAGATATAAAATCTGTGTGATTGCATCAAACAGTCAGTGAGACTATGTACCTCATAAAATAATCGGTTCAACAAATTTGAAGAAAAACGATCACATATGGACAGACAGCTTTTGGGGACTTTGTTTTATATTAAGTGTAGATATAGATTCTAATATTTTATTGACTTACCGTTAATAAAAAAAATTGAAACTTTATAGTACAAAAGTATTGCTTTTGTATTATGGACCACTAAAATAACGCCTAATAATATATATTACTAGAAGTCGCCAGCGACTCCGCCCGCGTGGAAAGATTAGAACCGTAATATAGCATCTTGGTAACCATAAAAATGGTTAAAGTGGGTTAACCTTAAAAGCTACACATATGCTGCCTGATTCTTGAATATCTTTCACAGTTTACTTAGCGTACGCAAGAAAAGCTGTAAATTTTGTCGATTTCGAATAATTATTTATTGCTGCTACTGTCCTATTCATCTCAGCGTGATGTTATATAGCCTATAGCGTTCCTCGATAAAGGGACTATCTTACACTCGGTCCAGTAGATCCTGAGATTATCGCATTCAAACAAACAAACTCTTCAGCTTTATATATTAGGATAGATTTAGTCTTATTTAACAGTTTTTCTCAGTGTGCCTCTTTAGGTAACTATCGAAGGTTGGCAGTCAGCTGAGATATTTCTTTATATTTAACAATTAACACTCACCAAAAGCGACGAGTCCATTTCCATTGGTGTCGAATAGTTGGAAAGCGGTCTTGTACAACGCATCCGGAACACACAGCAGCCCCTCGAAGGCCTGGAACTCCGAGAAGGAAATATACCCGTCTTTGTCCATATCCACGATGCCCGCGATGAGCTTGACCGACTCTTTGTTGTAGTCATCTGTAAAGGAAATTATATTTAACATGTGGGACGTTAGCCTCGTCCTATATCAGGGAAACAGCGTCAAGACCTGAAGCTAAGGCGGAAATGGCCGAATTCGGCAAACGGCGGAAGTATGCATCTCTCATCGAGAGTTATATATTTTGTGCCGTTTGCAGTTGAGACCCTAGGGCCAGGGAGTCAAAGTGCAAATTTTTTTTATCCGTTTTAACACGACAGTTTATTGCCTCTTCAAATGACAAGAGGGCTGGCTCCTTTTTCGCACAAAGAATCAGCTTAGCGATTCAGCGCGGAAACGCTGCCATCATTCTTGGGATCATTCCACGTGGGCATGATTTCTATAGTCCTAGCGTGTAAGTAATTTAAGATAGATATAACTTGTACATTTTTGCTGTATTACATTGGTACTTTGCATATAAACTTTTTACTCTGTTTAAAAACTGAATCAAAATAAACTCACCGAGATAAGTTCAGACAACGAGAAACTCGGAAAGTTAATGAGTGACAAGCTACTGCTTTTTTCAAGGTTACAGTCCACGCGAACAAAGTTGCGGGTAAAAGCCTAGTACTTATTATATAAATTAGATGCGTTCATAAAGGGCTATAATAATTTAACCAAACCGCCCCTTTACACCTCAAGCCTTTTACAATTATTTGGCGCCTTGAGACCCATAATTGTTTGAAACTGAAGATTGGACAGATTTTCAGTGAAATCTAGTCTAAATCTCACAGTCTTAGTATTAAAGGAATTACTCAACATTCCCGATTAGTTATAGTCATATATGGAGATAGTGGTCATGCGTCAATATAAGTAAATTGATAAAAAAAAGTATCCGTAGTATGAGCTATCACGTTCCGGTAGATAGTAGACTTGAAAAAAACTTTATGAGACTGGCGTGATCGACCTTGCGATAGATAAATATACTAACACGTGATAATTTCGTGACCAATTCCTCCTATCCGAAGAATAAAGTCACATTTACTTATGCTTATACATGGCCGTGTGATATCCGGCTGCGTAGAACAAATCACTCTCATTTCTTACCGAGGTGTCACAACAGGCGAATAAGGCAAGTTGACCCACCGTATGGTATCCGGTTGAGTAGTAAAATGGGTAGTATATTTAGTAGGGTCATCATCCTCCTGCCCTTATCCCACTCTAAGTGAGGTCGGCACAACATGTTATAAACACGCTGTTACATGATTTGGCTGCATTTTTACGACCGGCCGCCTGCCTGACGTCAACTTACCTCTGTCTTATTTTACGACACCTCGGTAAGAATGAGGGTGGTCAATTCTACTAAACCGGATACCACACGGTGGGTCAACTTACCTTTGTCGCCTTTTACGACACCTCGGTAAGAAATGAGGTTGGTCTATTCTACTCAGCCGGATACCAAACGGCGGGTCGACTTACCTTAGTCGCCTTTTACGACACCTCGGTAAGAAAAGACGGTGGTACTATTCTATTCAGCCGGATACCACACGGCGTTAGTATTTTAGTAGGGTATGCAGGGTAAAATATTTGTAAGCTCAGTATATAATCTTCATATTACCCGTGAAAGTTAAACAGACAGTTTTTTGCATTTATATTAGTGTAGAATAGATACATTAAAGTAACATAAATTTATAAAATAGTTTAAAAAAGGTACTGGATGTAAAAATTCCGAGGCATTTTAACCTTTAACAATTATTGGCTTACCTTCGTCAAACAACCCGAGAAATTTCCGCACAAAATCTTCACTAGTGATGTGTTTTTCGCCATTTTTCTCTACGGTCGCATATTTGAGGAAAATGTCATATAGGCGGTCTGAGTCGGCCCGTTTCAAATAACCAGCCCCCTGAAACAATAATTAAATAGAATCACATTAATTTCAACCCTTGTTGCTATCACCTGATGATGTTTCGATTACAAGGCAAAAACATTTGTTGAGATAGTGGCAGTGAGTATGTGCAGTGCTAGTTAAGGAGCACCAAAATTTATATAACTCTAACAGGTTAGCTATGAAAGCATATAAAACAGACAGGCACACGAAGTTTTGCATTTAAAGTATGAGGTATATAGTATATATATATCTCATACACTAAATGGAAAACTTTATATCTGTAAATCGCCCTATACGAAAAATAAAGTTCCTTGTCCCATGTATAGGATATGTGACTATTCTTTTGATAAAGCGATATATTCACGGAAATATTTTATAACAATTCTTCAACTCAATTACATTTATAATGCTTTGCGACGAAGGAAAACATATTCATTAAAACTAGACTTCAACAAATTTTGATAAATATGACCTACCACCGATCCGCATTCAAACAGTATAATGGATGTATGCTCCATATTCTTCCCCCAAAAGAGATTTTTGCCCAGCAGTAGAGTATTAATAGGGGAATAATATGAAACATTAGTAAAAACTTCGAGTTGAGACCATTTTGTTGCTTTGATTTGCGATAAGGAAACATTTTTATTTTATTCAAAAATCGTGATCACTCCACCTCACATCGTGATGTATAGTTATTGTTAATTTTACAAATATAAAATAATTACGACTGTACTAAAAATATCATTCTTTCATCTGGTTGGCTTATTTGACTACAATTCAACCAATGGCTGAAAAGAGCGAGTCGAGTTTGGCAACAATGTTGCAATTAGCCAATCAATGATAACCGAGGGTACTTTATAAAAACGGTGAGAAATTTGAGATAGTCGAAGTATTTTAGTATCGGTAATGGTGTGAAAATAGAATATAACACCGGTGTCTGATTCTCTTATTTGTGCCAATACAAATATATTATTCTACCGTCACAATATTGTTTACAACGACGAGATAAAAGGGTAAAGAAGCAATTCTAAAATAATCAGAAGTGGGATGGATTCAAAGGTTAGTAAAACCATGTATATTTGTTTTTATTTAGTTATATATGACAAGTTAGGGTTACCGATATTCGGCTGGAATTTTTTAAAAAGATAATATTAAACATATATATGAAATATATATTACGAAGGAAAGCAGAGAATTCTGGGGATATATCTAAACCTCCAAATCGCAATGGAGCAGCGTGGTGGATCAACTTCCGACCCATCACCTTAGATATTTAAGCTGTTCAAATTGTAAAGGGCCACGAAATAAATTGTATTTATGATTTTATAGACATTTAAAAAGAACTATATGCGGCGCGCGATCCGAAGGTTGCAGATCCCTGAGCTAATATAACGAAAACATCAATGTCATTCCGATCTTTAATATATAAATGAGTTAATCTTGTATGTATTTATTTTATTTATTTATATTATATATACATGTATAAATAAATATATTTTCCGAATCTCGGAAATAGCTTCAGTGATTTTCTTGAAATAACTTATAGGGTTTTGGAGGAAAAATTCGATCTAGCTACGTTTCATTAAAAAAATTCTTTTTATCCCTGTTTTCAGGAAAATGTTAGTTTACGTTGAATTCCAAAGACAATTTTCGCTTTCAAACGTAAAGTCATGGTAGCTCACTTGGGAAACGGGCGGCCTAGAGAGGTGAAAATTACATACGTTCGAGCCCCACCTGGACAACTATTTTTGCATTTTTTTTTATATCTTTAAAAAAAAGGTCACGAAGGTACTTAGTACTGATGCTATAACAGAGTAATTGTACTAGAGTAGGGGAGCTATCAACATGCCTGTAATTGACTGACGCAACTAAACTACTAACTAGAATAGGGGACGACCTTAAAAGGGTCGGGGGGAGCCGCTGGGTTCAAACGGCACAACATCGTGTGTTGTGGAGATCCCATGAAGAAACCTATGTCCAGCAGTAGACGTCCAATGCTGGACAAAGAAGAAGGGGAGCTGGGGACAGGTTGTAAATAATGACGCAACAAATCATAACAGGGAGAAGATAAATATTCTACTCATCATTCTCCTGCCCTTATCTCACAGTAAGTGGGAACGGCACAACTTGTTACAAACACGTGATTTGACTAGTTTTTACGACTTAGCGCCTGCCTGACGTCAAGTAACTGTTAATCGTCTTTTACGAATTTGTAAGAAATGAGGGTGGTCTATTTTACTCTGCCGGATACCACACGGAAAAGGGAAGATGAAACTCTTATACTTTCTTTTATATACTGTGATTTTTTCTAATCACATTTTATAAAAATATTTATAAAATTCACATTTTATAAATGAAACTCTTTCTCTTTTATAAAAGAGAGACACAGATAATAAGTCTCGTTTACTTCCTCTTTATTGTCTATGGACACATTTTAGGCTCCTATACTCTAGTATAATAATCTTACGTCATAATATGTTCACAAGAAATAACGGGGAAAAACTAGTACGATCCTAAACGTTACGGACGTAAACATTTCGAAGGCCGGTGATAAAATATTGATATCCAATACACGGTGTGTATTTCATAGTACTTGTGCGAATTAAAATGACCATTTGGCGCAGGTGGTATCGAGCCAGCCTTTAGATACAGGGGTTGCGAGTTTGATTCTCGGCATGAGCCAACATTTCCTAAAAAACAAAATTTTGGTATCTGGAATCTACGTGTATTAAATTATTTCAAAAAAACTAGCTGTTCCGGTAGCGTTGCTGTGGCTCAATCTGGTTTCAAATTCCCCGCGAAAATCAACAATAAAAAAAATGCTTCTATCGCTACCTTAGAAGAACTCCCGCTGGCTTAAGATTGTCTGAAAATTTCATTAAAATCGGTCCAGCCGTTTCGGAGTCTATACAGGGCACACAGACAAACATTCGTTTATATATATTAAGATTATATATGTATATATTTATCAGTTGTCTGTCACCCATAGCACAAGAATTTAATTTCCTAAGGGATGGGACGACAGTATGTGTAATCAACCTACATATTAATTTTTAATTTCTGCCGTGAGGTATCCAGCTGAGTAAAATAGAGTACCCTTATTTCTTACCGAGGTGTTGTAAAAGGCGACTAAGGTAAGTTGACGTCATGCAGGCGACTGGTGGTAAATTAACCAGCTTAATCATGTGACAAAATGTTTATGTCATGTTGTGCCGACCCCATTTAGAGTGGGATAAAGGCAGGAGAATGACGAATGATGATTTATGTGGTCATTTTATGAACAGGCAATACTAGTATGAATAAATATTTATTATTTACAGTAACAATGAACACTTATAATAACTGATACTTGAACGCCCTGTTAGCACTTTGGTCGTAATATCTTCACATAATACAAATGCAATTTTATTGTTAGCGTTCAGCCTTCATATGCGCAAACTATTTGTACTAATATTATCTAGTCTATAAATAAATATATTATAATAATAATATAATATATGGGACACTTACACACGTGGTCGTCCGTCCCCAAAGTAAGTAACTTAATACTTGTGTTATGGTAGGCAGACAACTGGTGAATATATACTTACATATTTTTTTAATACATAGCAATAGGAAAGACCGTGATTGCGCAGTGGTTGAAGCGCGTAAGCGCCACCAAATTTTCGGGTTCAAATCCGAGAAGGCACGTCACCTGTCACACAAGCTATGATAGCTCAGTGATGAGACAGTGCGACGCTTTCGAAGGGGGTCACTAGTTCGAACCCCGGCCAGGCACCAATGACTTTTTAATTAAAAACTTATGTGTTTAATTGACAACTGCAATTTACCACACGCTTTTCGGTGAAGGAAAAGTTTGCGACGAAACCTATAGAATTCTGGGGATATGTCTAAACTACCTACACATTGGAGCAGCGTGCTGGGTTTCAGCTCCAACTCCTCCCTCCTAAAATGGAAAGAAGAAGCCTATGTTCAGCAGAGGGATAGTAACAGACCGTTACTTTTCTTTTTAATGTCACCTTCTGAGTAATCTGACGAAACTTTATATATTTAATGAATCAAAAATACATCGCTTTTTACAGTAAGTGGAAAAAACTAATGAGATACCTAACATAAATTGCAGTTTATCACACGCTTTTTGGTGAATGAAAGTAGCGAGGAAACCTACATATATCTAGAAAATTCTCGGGATATGTGTAGCCTATTGGAGCAGCGTGGTAGGTCTTAGCTTCAACCCTTCGAGATAAACCATATTCAGAAGTGGGATAGTACCAACCACCACAACCCTATAGTTGACGCGGACGAAATCACGAGAATCACTAGTGTAGTATTTATAAACTAATGTTGTATGAATATAGCACAGGCTCAAACACGCACCAACAAGTAACGTTTCACTTCACTACCACTCTAACCAAGTGTTCTCGTGTTACTGTCGTGGTGCATCCTGAGACTGTGTATGTACTAGTGTTAGTGTAGCTATGTTCATGTATGTATTACATATATGTGTCTTATAAATAAATGTAAAAAGTACGTTACACTCGTCTCAACTAGGGTTGCTACCTTTCTTTTGAAGAAAAATAGTATTTCTAAAAAAAAAACAAAAAAATACAGTACTTTTAGGAAGTTCAGGAAAAAAAATAGTACACATCTATTTTCAATCATTATTCATTTTTACATGAGTATTTATTATTACTTTTCGCTTTGGCTATCAAGGCTCTATTATTTTGAAAATAATTATATGCATCTGAGCAATTTAGGGCTATATTAAAGTAAAAGAACAACTCATTTTGGATTAAATTAATAGATGCTTTATACCTTTCTTCTCTCCATTTTACATTTGTGACGGAAAACAATCTTTCTGTAAAAGCGGTAGTTGCAGGAATGGAGAGAAGAAAGGAAAGGAAAATAACCGTACGTACATGAATGAGTTTTGTTTAAAAATTCCCTATACAGCGCTACGGGTGCGTTCTATTCACAGTTAATTCAAAAAAAGCGCGTTAATTGAACTAGCGATAAAAATATAGTATTATTCGTCCTATATTCTTTTTCTATAATATATAGTACAACTGACTAAAATATAGTACGATACTATATAATATAGTACGGGTGGCAACCCTAGTCTCAACCCGCGTACACTACAACTAGTATAAAAGTTTTAACAGTTAAAGTATCAAGTCGATAGTAAGATTAACGTATCCACATGATTTTATCAGTGTCACTCGAGTAGTGTAAAACACGTAATGATTACATATTGTATAATCGTATGATTAATTTTATATAATAAATATGACGATGTGCGAAACATTTTTATAATCTCCTTAATTTTCTCACCATGACAACGCATAAGAATCAAATTATCAGATTAATAAATGCGATTTATCATGGAGTTCAATAATAACATTGTTTGATACATCGTAAAAAATATATAGAATAAGTCGTTACATTGCGGAATTCTATACAAAAGTCTCTAGAGAAATATTTTGCTATACGTTTGTTAAAATCAAATCAAATCAAAATAATCTTTATCCAAATAAGGTCTTTCAAGCACTTTTGAATCGTCAATCAATATGATTAAGGAATCTACAACTGGTTCGGAATGTTGCTCTTACCGAGAACCAGAAAGAAACGAGGCGTTCAATCTCTTAAATATTTTCAATTTTACATTATTAAACCGCAGTCTTGAATGAAGCTGAAAGGATTTTCAAATCCAGGCTTTTTTATCATACAAATAATTTTCAATTTTGTAATATTCTTTACGTATATCTCTTATTAAAAAATAACCATATCAAAATAATTAAAAAGTAACAAAACCAAAAAGAATTAAAAAATAACCAAATGATTCATTAAAACCTGCTATAGAACCTGCTGCTGCTATTTCATGAGAATTCTAGGGATATGTGTAGTCTACCAATCGACATTGGGACAGCGTGGTAGGTCTTAGTCTATGCTCAACAGTAGGCACATATAAGGCCGTTACTATACGTCAAGCGTGTTCAACTTTTTTAACGGTTGGGTCAAACGAATGATTCGAGAATCTATGGCGGGCCACTACTGTATTATATACAGTATTTAAAGTACTGTGTAGTAGGTCTACTTACTTACTTTTACTACGTTACTTTTACTCATCCTCCTACCCTATTCTCACTCTAAGTATGGTCGGCACAAGTAATAAACATACTGTCACAGCATTTGGCTGCATTTTTACGACCGGCCACCTGCCTGACGTCAACTTACCGTAGTCGTATTTTACGGCACCTCAGTGAGAGAGAGAGGGTGGTCTATTCTACTAAACCGGATTCAACAGGGCGAGTCAACTTACGTTAAGGTGGTCTAGCCGTTACTTTTACTATATTTACGTACGAGTTCTGAGACGTGTAAAGGGCATAATACATAATATGTTTCCTACATGTTGAGAATGTTCTGATTCCTAGCCGGGCCATAGAAAATTTCTCCGCAAGCCACACTATGGCCCGTAAGCATAAAGTTGAACGGGCCGGAAATTTTATTATTTTACACCTTTTTGCATTATTTGAAACGTAGTTCCTGAAACGCAGCTAACTTCACGTGTAACGAAGCGCGCTCGACCAATATGAACACGATTCCAATTTCAAACCTATGTTAACGACGTTGTTGTTCAAGAGCACTAAACCACGTGACTTTCAAATTGACATTGGATTGAAATTGACATTGGTTTGAAGAGAAGAACCACTGCTATAACGTAAAACCTGGTCACAATTGTTCGCAAGAATTTACTAACTTTTAACTTGCAAGAATTTATAGAACTAAAACATCTATATCTACAGTAATATATAAAGCTGAGAGTTTGTTTGTTTGATTATTTGAACGCGCTAATCTCAGGAACTTTTGGACTAATTTTAAAAGTTCTTTCAGTGTAAGATAGTCCATTTATCGAGGAAGATAAATAAATAAGATAAATAGGAGAGGAGCAGCAATAAAAAAATAGTACGAAAACGGCAAAATTTAAAGCTTTCTTTGCGTGTGCTGAGTAAACGGTAATAGTTATTCAAAAATCTTGTGTTACAAAATTGTTCGCCTCTAAAATTTCTAAATCAGAGTCCGCGATAGTATATGTCTAACTTTCAAGGTTAAGCCACTATAACCATTTTTATGTTTATCAAAAGACTATATTACGGTTTTAATCTTTCCACGCGGGCGGAGCCGCTGGCAATTGCTAGTGTTAACATATGCCGTACGATACAAGCGGCTAAGTTGTTTATTACAAACTCGTGATTATTTATCATTCGTGTCGCATGACCTACTTAATATGTTATACAATTTTCTCATTTTATTTCATAATTTTAAGAAGACGTTACTATGCGGAATAGTTTAGCACAAAATAAATTATAAAATTTAATAAATTTTCTTTATTAATATATATATATATATATATATATATATATATTTAATGCTAAATAAACATATTGTGTAAAGTAAAATAATGGCCTGTTACTATCCCACAACTGGGCATTGGTCTCCCCTCTCCAAATAAGGAGAGTGTTGGATTTTAGACCTACCACGCTGCTCCAATGCGAATTTGTAGGTTTATACATATCTCAGGAATTCGCCATAAATATGCAGGTTTCCTCACGATGTTTTCGTCCACTGAAAAGTACGTGATAAATTGCAAATATCGATCTATAGCATATAGTGCGTTCTATTTAAAATTGATAACGCACGTTGAACAAAATAGCAACACCACAAAAATACTCACTATAAATTTAGCATTGCACACATTCACTAAGACAATCTCAACGATTTTTTTGCGCGATAATATGAATAGTGTAATAATATGAATAAAAATTGATAGTGATTTAAGTGAATAACAAAGTTGTATATACAATCTGTTAGAAAAGTTAAGCAGAATAAAAATTCATTCATTATTTCACAATTTGCTGCTTTAAAGCAGCAAATTGTGAAATAATGAAACAATTTTGCCAACATTAATGTTGGCAAAATTGTTTCACCCCTTTAACAAAAAGTTTATCCATATTTATATAGGCAGAAAATTTTATCATAACAAAAACCACAATAGCATATTAAAAAAATTAAAACACTAAGATATAATTTGTTATCAGTCATTTCTCATAAACATGATGCCTGGATTGTATGATTCCCGCTTTGTATAAGTTGTAAAAAAAATAATAGTACATTTAGTAGGTACATACAGTAAATAAAATATATGTTTAAAGTAAAATAATAATAAAATAAATTCTGAAATCATATTACAGCATAAATTCATTAGGACAGTCACAATACTTGTGAATATTACATTATTCTGCCCTTATCCCACTCTAAGTACGTATTTTACGACCGGTTGCCTGCCTCTCGTCAACTTATCTTAGTCATATTTTACAACACTAAGCTAAGAAATGACGGTGTTCTATTCTACTCAGCTGGATACCACACCACATATTCTTTTATAGCAAAATAATTATTTTATCTGTAAATTCTGACGTCGTGTTACATCAGCATAAACTCATGACCATTAAAATAATTAATGATAATTAATAAAAAAATATTTAATTATAATTTGAATCCTTGTTTAGTTTCAAAGCAACTTTCATAATAAGTGTGAATAAAAAATATAATAATGTGCAGAGAGAATTCTCTTTATGAATACAATTATCAATCAATTATAAATAAACAACAGAACCAGAATCAGGAAGGCAACACACAACTAAATCTTCCTTTAGTTATGCTTTAAACGAAAAAGTTTCATAACCAGGTATTAGCTGTTAGTCTCCTGGTAATGACAATAAAAGAATTATGATCAGAATGCAGTGCTAAAGAAACAAAACTTTGTCTTATAAATGAGTGTTATAATATCAAACCACTGCGATGGGGAATGCTCAGTAAGAATTTGATATCATTATAGGTTTGTTAAACTTGTTGGTCGGTCTAGCTTTAAGAGTAACAGCCTGTTACTATCCCACTGCTGGACATACACATCTCTCCGTTTTAGGAGGGCAGGATTGGAGCTAAGATGTAATATGCTGCTCCTATGCAAATTGGTAAGTGAAACATATCCATAGAATTCTCTAGAGATATGCATTTTCCTCACTATGTTTTCCTTCACCCAAAAAAAGCATGTGATAAATTGCAATTATCAATTCTAGCATCTTTTTTAGGTCTTCTCTTCTCTATCTTCTAGGTCTAGTATTACTTTCCTACTTTTTCTATCAATCTATTAATATTAAACTGCTGGGCAAAGGTTTCTCTCTACCTTGTTTTGGAGTCAATGATTGGAGCTTAGACCCACCACTCCAGTCTCCAATACAAATAAAAATAATAAGGATACTTTTCTGATAATAATGATAGATAATAGAATCTACAAAAGTGCCCAAATACAAGTTTAATTTCATTTGAATATGAACAGCTTTCAGTCCCATATATTTATTTATTTAATTTTTATTTCTTTTATCATACTCATCTCCACAAGTATTGTTCAACTTTCATTAATAAAACAATAAAACATTGATAATTTAAAGAACTAAAACTTTCTTGAATATCAACGTATTCCAAATTCAAACGTAAAATTTTAGAGGTTATACTGATCTTTGATATGCAACTTATTTACGTCTCAATGTGTTGAACTTTGATTACCTATTAATATAGATAAGAGTCTAATCATGCAAGTTAAATTTATAATTTCATTTAGCTCAATAAATGATCTAACAATCTTGTACAATTGTGATACTTTTAGTATGTATCATAAACATCATACATTAAATTATCACATTATTAAATGTAGTAGTAATTGTCTATTGAACTTTATTAGTTTTGCTCAAGTTGAGTTTTGTCATGATTGTTAATAAAGAAAAAAAAATCAAACCAATCTGCAATAGAAACAGTGATCCCATAAAAGCACTCACAATTAATTAATCACTATGAACAAAACCACCACACATTATATCTCAATCATTGAAAAACAAAACGACTTCCAATTTTAAAATTTCCATATCGGTAATCAATCATAAATTTAAAGTTACCCGAGTTAATGTCATAGTGTCGAGAAGACCTGAATTGGACTGAATTGATGAATATTAAATTACTTGACGTAACTGATATGAGTATTATCTTGTGTACATAACCAATACATATTTCATGCAGTGATAATATTATCAGAATTCTAGAAGACTAACATGTTACATATATATAAAAACAAATAACGATTTCAATACTCTCATTATTGTTACAGAAGCGGGTGAGTGATTAGAAAAGTTCGTTTTTTAAATTCAAAGTTTTTTTTATCATTTTCTTGGTTAAGGTCAAAGAGGTTAGCTGTACTGATTATCTAATCTGTCAAACGTAAACGTGAAATATCTTATAGATAATCTTCTCAGGGATTTAGGTAGCCGTTAAAGTTTAAGTTTTAAATGGGTTACGAGTAACCAGCTTATGACATTGCTGTAAATATATGTATATATAAATTCAAGGGCAAACGCTTCAAGGACGCCTGAGATAAAAACACCGCATACTGATAACGAGGATCATATTAGATAACGTACTGTACATTTAACTTAAAATACCTATAGGAAGCATAAACTTACCCACCTCTTGACAGCTGGCCTGAGTCAATAAAGAATTGGACAAGAATTTAAACATTACAGTGTTTTATTATCACTACACAATTCACCTTAGTACGAAAATACTGTAATGTTTAATTTGGGGTTTGTATATAGTTCGTTTCCTTTTATTACGTCACGTATTATAAAAAATAATACAAATCTATTTTAGATTTTCACGCACTAAGGTCATGATCTACCGGCGGCTGTTACGTTCCGTTCGCAACTTTATTGTAATTTTGCAGTCTGGCTAAAACCTAAAACAATAAGTATGTCAGGGTTGTCAATTTATCGAACTAAAAAAATGTACCAGAGAATGACGGGAGGGAAACTGCCCACTGTATGTCCAGTAAAATGTGGGTACTAGTATAACTTACATTCTTATAACTTATATTCTTAGTATAATTTCATTTACTTTAGCTGTTTTGGTAATTCTAAAATAGTATTTATTTATATTTTTATAATCAAAATTCGAATATTAATGCTATATGTGACTTTAACTTTAAAACATTAATTTTCATTATTACAAAAATTGTGAAGGTCTATTATTTAATAACATATTCAAGATATATTAAAAAAAATCAAACACGTATAAAAAAGTTAAAAAATATATATTTCATTGACCCGTTGTGATGTCATGATTATGTATATGTATTATGTAGATTCATACGCCACCTAGTTATAAAAATAATATCTGATTTGTATGTGACTGGCTAACTTGGAACATAGTTCTGCTGATAATACGAAGATGGCGCTATGTAGCAATGACGTAATAATTTTACAATATTTCGATTGTTTATATCGATTAAAAAAATAATAATATGACTTATTATCAGATACTGAACTATTTAAACTATTGTTTTTTAATTTTTTTTATATAATTATTATCCTTGTACCAGGAAAAACAGAAAAACGTTAATAAAAAAAGTCTACAAAGGTCAACTTACTACCCTTTTGACAGACAGAGATTTAGTGTGCTTTGTAATTTTAATTTTAATTTTTTTTTTGTATTAATAAGGTTAGAAAAAAATATTGCTAAAACAGTACATAGTATTTTAACAGTGAAATAAATTAAAATTAATGAATTAGATAAATATATGTATTACTTCTATACTATAATATTAAAGTTTTTAAACTACATCATCATCTGGGGATATAGCTCAGTGGTAGAGCATTCGACTGCAGATCGAGAGGTCCCCGGTTCAAACCCGGGTGTCCCCTAGGAAGTCTTTTGATTTTATTCTTCTTTTAAAATTATATTTTATTTTGAGATTTATTTAGAAAATATTAATAATAAAATTTCATATAAATTGATTTTAATTTTAATTATGCTTAAATTTAACAGTAATAAAAATCTTTAGATTCTGATCATCTAATCTAATAAACATAAATAATGGCATGTTTTATTTCAATTTTTACTTTTTTTGTAATCTTTTTCGTATTTCTAAGCAGCAGTCTTGTATGAAGGTCAAAGTATTTTCAAATCCAGGCATTTTTATCATCCAAATAATTTTCAATTGTCTAATATGCTTTACAGATAAGCATGATTGTTTTTAACTTTTTATTTTGATGTGCTAGAACGTGTTATTATTATTTTTTTAATTTTACATTCATTTATATAATATGCAGTTATAAATATGTCAATGTACTCACTTTGAAACTTTATTTCACTTCGCAATAACAGGTGTAAGTTATTTATACACAAGAACTAAGTTGGGGCTAAGTTTGGCGCATAATAACTTCCAAAGATAGAACTAAGAAAATAAACCAAATAATTTCACAAAACAATGCATTAAAGTGCTTAAATGTCATTTAACATTTACAAAATTATTTCAGACTAGAAATCACTAGCGGCTCCGCATGCGTGGAAAGATTAAAACCGTAATATAGTATTTTGATGGTAAATGATTGAAAAATGGTTTAAGTGGGTTAACCTTAAAAACTAGATATATGCTGTGGCGGACTTTTATTTAGAACTTTTAGAGGGGAACAATTTTGTAATACATGATACTATTACCGTTTACTCAGCGCACGCAATGAAAGCTTTAAATTTTGTCGTTTTTGTACTATTCTTTATTGCTGTTCCTCTCCTATTCGTCTAAGCGTGATGTTATATAGCCTATTATAATAAATGGACTATCTTACACTGAAATAATTTTTCAAATTGGTCCAGTAGTGATTAGCGTGTTCAAAAAATCAACCCAACAACGAACTCTTCAGCTTTATATATTAGTATATTATAGATACATTTTGTGTTATTAGTTTTACGTAACAAAGTATTGAGATTTTTTTTTATAAATGTATTCTATAGATTTACTCTCTTTGACCTGTTGGTCCAAGTGGTAGTAATCCTGCTATCTGCTCCAGAGGTCAGAGGATCGACGCGCCGCTGAGGGCCAACATTTTCTACAAAAGAACCTGTCGGTTCTTTGAGTCTCTTTGTATATTTGTATTTATGTGTATATTTAAATATCATACTTGTAACGTATTTCCTTCAGTAATAGTAAAGAACAAAAAACAAACATTACGGGTGTTTAACAATGGACATAATTCAATAAAATTTGTTACAGGATATTCCATTTAATATGATAGATGAAACAAGAAACATAGCTCCTAGGGGAATGGTTGTGACGCCACACTATTTAGCCACTCAAAGCGCTTTAAAAATATTAAGGGAAGGCGGGACGGCTATGGAAGCTATGGTCGCTGCCGCAGCAACTATTTCTGTTGTATACCCTCATATGAATAGCATTGGCGGAGATGGCTTTTGGCTTATAGTTACTCCAAATGGTGATGCTATTGCGATTGAAGCTTGTGGAGCGGCTGGTAGCTTAGCAACAAAGAATTTTTTCACAGGTCATGATAAGGTTCCATGCAAAGGCCCTAAAGGAGCTATTACTGTGGCTGGGACTGTAGGTGGGTGGGAAGAAGCTTTAAAATTTGTAACTGAATGTGGATACAAAAGGGTTTCTTTACAAAAATTACTAGCTGATGCTATTACGTATGCAGAAGCGGGATTCCCTTTATCATCGTCGCAGTTTAAAGCACTTAAAAATCTTACCACGTATGAACAAAATTCAGAAGAATTTCGAAAGATTTTCGTACCTTTCGGAACATTACCAAAAATTGGACAAAGATTTGTTCAAAAGAAATTAGCAAAAACATTTAGAGATCTTTCAGAAAACGGTCTAAACAGTTTTTATCGGGGAAATTTGGCAAAATTGATAGCAAAAGACATTATGTCTCTTGGCATGCCAATCACAACATCAGATCTAGCAAATTACACACCTGTTAGGCGAATCCCGTTGAGATTGACTCACGAACATGGCGAAATATTCAACCTACCGCCACCATCTCAAGGTTTAATTTCGTTGTCTATTCTAGCAATGTTAGATGAGCTATGCATTGACGGCCAACACGAGGGGAAATTTATTCATGCTACAGTTGAAGCTACGAAACAAGCTTTTGTGGTACGAGATGAGTATATAACCGACCCTAGTTACATGAAAGTGGATGTCCAATCTCTGTTATCAAGTCATATAATTTCTAAAATGACTAATAATATTAATCTTGATGAAGCCTCGTTCAATGGAAAGGGTGAAGGTCCAGGAGATACTGTTTGGATGGGCGTCATGGACAACAATGGATTTTCAGTATCATTTATACAAAGTATCTACCAAGATTTTGGAAGCGGTATCGTTTTGCCTGAAACTGGCATACTGTGGCACAACCGAGGCGTCGCTTTTAATTTAAAAGAGAATCATATAAGAACTGTGTTGCCAGGTAAAAAGCCTTTCCATACTTTGAATCCTGCTGCTGCTCGGTTGAATGATGGCCGTGTCATGATTTATGGTACAAGAGGCGGAGATGGTCAGCCGCAGACGCAAGCTGCTATTTTCCATAGATACGTAGTTCAGAAAATGAGCTTACAAAAGTCCGTTTCAGCGCCCAGATGGGTGTATGGGCCTACAACAAGCGGACAAAATGACGATTTAAACATTGAAAGTAGATTTGATAAGGAGACTATTGAATATTTGAGACAAAAAGGCCATAGTATTGTTATTTTGCCGCCTTATTCAGAAGAGGTGGGGCAAGCTGGCGCCTTAGTAAGGCACCCAGATGGTATGATTGAAGGAGCATATGACCCTCGAAGTGATGGAAGTGCAGCTGGTTTCTAATTAGCTAAAGTGAATTATTTACCATTAGATAAATTCAAAAGGATACCTAGTTATAAGGTCTCTTTTATAGAGTTCGTAACGTACAAAGTATGTGATATTTTATGGGTTAAGGTTTGCAGATCTATTAAGAAAATTAGTAAATAAAAAAAAACATTCATAGTGCAAAATTCTATCTTTATGTTTGTCTGTAATGCAAAATATCTGTCTCTTTTTAATGTATATATTTAGATGACATACGCACTCATATGCTTTTCTCTACTCTTATTCTATCCTATCGTACTAATATTATAAATGAGAAAGTTTGTGAGTATGGATGTATATTTGTTACTCTTTCACGGTGAATCCCGCTAAACTAATATTGATGATATTTGGCATAATTGTTCCTTATACATTAGGGTAACATACAGGCTTTAGAAATCCTGCAAATTCTACAGGAATTGGATGAAAGTGAAAAGGTCCAGTATCAACCTATTCCGCGACAACAGTCCCCGCAAACGAAGTTGCGTATAAAAGCTAATATATTTTAAGTCATGGTTCTGTAGTTTCAACTTTTGCATGAATAAAGTGACCTTTAGGCCGTTGAATTATACCTTGTTTAAGATCTCAAAAATTAATAGCGAAACTTTGCGTTGGTGGAGTATATATATATATATATATATATATATATATTGTAGTATACTGGATTATTCTCAACGGAGTCTGTGTTACGGCTCAGTAATTCAGGGTCTGATTCTATAATTGACACTCTAAGGGACACAGACACTTTCACAATCGATTTCACAAAATCACTTCGATGGAAAAATATTAATTTGTTCTCTTTGTAAGTTTTTTGATTTATAGTAAAATTGTTTAACGAAATCAAACACTCGAATTTGCTACATAATGATCACGATTAATTGTCACAATTGAAGTAGAAAAATAAGTGAAGCTTCTGAAATTAATATTCCTAAATTAAGAACAAAAAAAATATTCAGATATAATCTGTGCTGATAACGTGTATAATCTGTGTTCTTATTTAGAATAGGTAATGAATCTATACAGTGCTCAAAAGTTATCTATATGTGACTTTCTATGTAACTAGTAGATTTTCTCAAAATCTACTTACTGAAAGTATTCTTGTACTGGTTTTACTAAAAAATAGCGCAATTCTTGAGGAAGGAACGGCTTAACCGATTTTGATGGCACTTTCACTGGAAGATAGAGGAGACAGTGGACTTTTATTCTAGAATTTCCGTGGGATAGGAATTTATGCGGGAAAAAAATTATGATACACTTATTTCTATATGAGCGAACCCGCAAATACATTTAGAAAATAAAAATTAAATCGGTTATAGTGTCATAAACAAAGTAAAAAAATTGTATAAGTGCTTTTTAATAAAAAAAAACGCGTGGTAAATCAATTTCATTCTGGATTGTCATGAATTCCTATTTACGCTTAATTAAATGTATAAAAAGATGTAGAACTTCGAAAATATTTGTAACATTAGCGTTGAATGTAAGTAAACATATTCTAACATAAATAACGACGCTAAAGCTCCGAAGATTGGTATTCGAAATTCGAATAATAAGTTCGTTAGCGAATTCGGCGTGTTACGGTCGCGAGTAAACAAATGCACGTCACAATTTCGCCGCGGGCCGGCGAAATACTGCGAACAAATTCCTTGTTAACCAATAATCTAATTTAAGCTTTAATACAACGTCATAAGTTTGAAACTAGCTTGAGATTGGTTAAACCAATTTATTTCTGTTTATCGGGTTAGCCTTTGGGCATGCCAGCTACATTGTAAATCGCATACAAGCGCCTTTTTAGGTGGCATTCTAAACGCCGACGATGGGGGTACTGGTGAGCTTTAATATTCCATTTTCCTTTTAGTTTTTACCAAAGAAGCAAAGGATACTTTTATATAAGCGATGACATGTGTAATCTGTGTATGTAATTGATACGTATAGTAGCAAATATACGGCATATTAAGTATACCTAACTGTTTTTTTATTATTTATTTACCATATGAGATATGAACCGCCGTGTGGTATCCGGCTGAATAGTAGACCACCCTCTATCTTACTGAGGTGTCGTAAAAGACGACTAAGGTAAGTCGAACCACTGCGTTGAGTAGAATAGACCACCCTCATTTCTTGCGGAGGTGTTGTAAAAAATGACTAAGGTAAGTTAACCCGCCGTTTGGTATCCGGCTGAGTAGAATATACCACCCTCATTTCTTACCGAGGTGTCGTAAAAGGCGACTAAGGTAAGTTGACCAACCGTGTGGTATTCGTCTAAGAAGAATATATCACCCTCATTTCTTATCGAGGTGTTGTAAAAGGTGATTAAGGTAAGTCGACCCGCTGTGTGGTATCCGGCTGAGTAGACTAGACCACCCTCATTTCTTACCGAGGTGTTCTAAAAGGCGACTAAGGTAACTTGGCCCGCCGTCCGGTATCTGGCTGAGTAGAATAGACCAACCTCATTTCTTACTGACGTGTCGTAAGGCGACTAACCTAGGTTCATGTCACGCGGGCGGCTGGTCGTAGATAAATCATCTAACAACATGTTTAAAACATGTTGTGACGATCCCATTTAGAATAGGATAAGGGCAGGAGAATTATGATGATGATTTATTTGTTCAAAACAGTTTTGATATCCAATGTTTAACAAAAGCTTACGAGTCATCATCCTCCTGCCCTTATCCCACTCTAAGTGGGGTCGGCACAACATGTTATAACATGTTGTCATATGATTTGGCTGCGTTTTTATGACCGGCCGCCTGCCTGACATCAACTTACCTTAGTCGTATTTTACGACACCTCGGTAAGAGAGGGTGGTCTATTCTACTAAACCGGATACCACACGGTGGGTCAACTTACCTTAGTCGCCTTTTACGACACCTCGGTAAAAAATGAGGTTGGTCTATTCTACTCAGCCGGGTACAACACGGCGGGTCGTCTTACCTTAGTCGCCTTTTACGACACCTCGGTAAGAAAAGAGGCTGGTACTATTCTATTCAGCCGGATACCACACGGCGTGTTTATCAAAAGCTTACAAGTATGATGAAATAAAAGAAATAATTCCAAACGTTAGAAAATATATATATTTTATTTCCAATTGACTGTATGCTGTTATCCTTAACAGCAGTCGATTCGAAAAAATATATAATTTAAAAAAACATTTTTAATTTTTTACTTTTAAAAGTACATAGTTTTAGAATTAATAAATTTTATAACAGGGACCTGGCTTAGTATTGCATCACAATATTTACGTAAATGAATTAATAGAAGACGAAATTGTGAATATTAAAAGAGTAAAAAGACAGAAAACAATAATCATCAAATAGTAAGGCGAATAAATGCTTGCTCCCTACTTCTATTATGTACCAAAGACTTTATAATAAGTTTTTCACCGCAATATTGTATTACTGAAGCCGATCAAATAAAACAATTCATTGTGCACATTCCGTTCCCTTTGAAAGTTGATTTAGGGTTAATTAAATATCTACAAAGTTTTGTTTTAGTAGGATTCAATTTATTATAACAATAATAAACTTTAAACGTCGCTGATTGTTCTAGTTTTGAACGCGTTTTGATTACGTTTTACTAAGTCTTCGCGGGTATTTTATTAAAAACTTCTATTTTAGTATTTTTTATGACTCTATCTTTTGCCGGTGGTTTCCTCTGTGGACTTGAGTTCTATCTCGGGACATTAGGACAGATATACTCTATATTCGATCTATTTCAAAAACTACATCGGTTTGTTGCTCCTTCTACGGACCAGCATTACAAAAGAACGTTTCCCGACGCTCTTAGAGCTTTGGCGCTTTACTTACCTTAATTTGCTTACTTGACGATGTCTTATGCGATGTTCCGTGCAAATTCTCTATAAACTAACGGTCTAACAATATATTATCAGTTAAAAAAACAAAACCCACGTTGAAAAATTGTTCTTTCTTAAACTGTCGTTGTATAGTTAAAGTGAGGTTTGCAAATGTGTGAGATATTTCTTAGTTGCTTCTTTTGTTGTCCAATTTCTTGCTTAGAATTTTGACATTTATTTTTGGATCATTTTTTTTGCTATGTAATATACGCCTTTGTACATAAAATATTGCAACAATAAAGAAAAAAAATAAACAAACGCAAGTCCATGCGATTATTAGACGCTATATATACTTGTTTGCTGTCTTCGTTACAGAAGTATGTACAATCGATTTGTGTTACTTATTTGATATTCATGTTAATGTTGGTAGGTTGTGTTTGCCTACCCACATAAAATATTATCCTTTTTCTACAAAGAGGTTAGTCATCATCATTCATTCTCCTGCCCTTATCCCACTCTACGTGCAACATGTTATAAACATGTAACATGATTTGGCTACATATTTTACGACCTGCCTGCCTGACGTCAACTTACCTTAGTCGCCTTTTACGACACCTCGGTAATTTGTAATTTAAGTAAAAAATATTGTGCCTAAGGGTGATCAACGCTTGGTCATCTACAAGGAAATTTGAAAAGGCGAATTTGGGCCAGAGCTCTTAATAAAATTAATTATCGTGTCAAAGCTTTGTCACAAGAATGGACTCAAAGGCTTCCTTAAGTCAATTGGTTCACGAGAAATTTTATGGGCTTTATCGTGTAGTTCCGCTCTTTACCTACTCTGAAAGGCCTCTGCTTAAGAAAGGAATATTAAGTAGGCTTCGGCTAACTCAAAGGCCACGTCTAGACTGTATTGATTTACTCCAAATTGTAACTTTAACATGGCATGTGACATGAATGATATCACGCCGGCTGAATAGAACCACCCTCATTTCTTACCGAGGTGTGGTAAGGCGACTAATGTAAGTCAACCCGCAGTGTGGTATCCGGTTAAGTAGAATAGACCACCCTCTTTCTTATCGAGGTGTCGTAAAAGGTGACTAAGGTAAGTCGACCCGCCGTGTGGTATCCGGTTAAGTAGAATAGACCATCCTCTTTCTTATCGCGGTGTCGTAAAAGGCGACTAAGGTAAGTCGACCCGCATGTGGTATCCGGTTAAGTCGAATAGACCACCCTCTTTCTTACCGAGGTGTCGTAAAAGGCGACTAAGGTAAGACGACCCACCGTGTGGTATCAGGTTAAGTAGAATAAACCTCCTTCTTTCTTACTGAGGTGCTAAGCTAGTAGAGCTTCTGCGCTCTACTCTTCGGATTTCGCAAACTCGATAATTCTTCTGCGCTCGCCCATCTCGCCCGGTGACGCTGTAAAAGCCGTTAGGGCAGGCATAAAAATATTATATATATTTTCTTTTTACTTTATCGCGGATTACAGCAAAATAAATTTTATTATTACTTGTATAACAAGTTTATATCGACGCACACGTTACTTTATTTTAATTTCGCCTTTGTAAATGAACTTACTTTTCCTCTTTTCTAGCAATATCTATATATGTACAATAAATTAATAAATACGGTTGAAATTGAGACGCGCAGCTGGTTTGAATATAAAATCCTTATTGCGAATCGTTTACTATAATACTACTCTTTATTATTATATTTTCATAGACAGTTTACGACGTATTCCCGGGAGTAATTTTTAGTATAACCTAGATATTTATGCGGTTTAGAAGCTATCGTGAGTGCGATGGCAGCTATTTTAGATTAAACTCTATTCCCGCCTCCGGTCCGAGGTAACGATGTATTAACTACGATAGTTCCTGATATTTTACAGTTATTGGATTTTGATATTAAAATGTCTAGGTATGCTATAGGTATTAAAATATATAGGATGCAGCGCCTAAGATTTTGTCGTGGAGGTTATCCTCGTGATGATGCTTCGGTGCGAAACGATCATAGAGAGTTGGTCGTAGTGAATCTGTTTAGTGCTTGAGTGGTGTGGTGTTGTGATACGTGTGGTGACTAGTCCTGCATGTGTAAGGTATGTGAACGTTGCATGGTTTCTACACTTAGTATCATCCTCCTGCCCGTAACCCACTCTAAGTGGGGTCGGCTCAACATGTTATAAACATGCTGTCACACGATTTGGCTGTGTTTTTACGACCGGCCGCCTGCCTGACGTCAACTTACCTTAGTTGTATTTTACGACACCTCGGTAAGAAACAGGGTTGTCTATTATAATAAGCCGTATACCACACGGTGGGTTGACTTACCTTAGTCGCCTTATATGACATCTCGGTAAGAAATGAGGGTGGTACTATTCTATTCAGCCGGATACCACACGGCGTTATTTTTTTTTATAAATTATTTTATTTATTTATTTAATAAAAAATCGTTTTTCTACACTTAGCATTATATAAATTCTCTATATAAACTGTAACTTTAAGCGGCGGTAGTGGAATGATTAGAGTAACGGACTTGCGATCAAGAGGTCATGGTTTCGAATCTCGGCTATTATACTACTAACGTAAACCCACTCCTAACACAAGCATTTAGCTTAGCGTGAGGGGTTAACAAGTTTACTAGTAATTTGTAACCCAAATTGCTAGCTACCTTTAAAAGATAAGAAACGCGGATTATAACAAAATAGTTCTATCATAACTTCTGTTCAAAATTGATTTCAAAAATGACAAAAATTCCGCAATAAAATTTTGATTTGCCGAAAGCTTAAAATTTTTACCCATCCCGAAAACTGCATAACGCCACTAAATCAAACCCGCGACCACCGCGATTTCTGTTGTCTGTCTGACATTCAGACAGACGACAGAAAACTGGAGTCACTACCATCTATCACAAGTTAGGCCGAAATAAACAAGAATACAGTCGAAATCAAAGTTTCGACGCCAGTGGATTACGTTAATTAATGGATTAAGCGACACGTGGCGTCGAAAAACTCGTCAGGGGTCGGCAACTGTCAACCTCAGCTAACAAAGCGTGTCCCAAAACTGTCAAACAATCTCACACGAAAGCGCCGATAAGCCCAGAACTTAGCGACTTACATGTACCCAATAAAACCAGTTAGGACTTTATATGAATATAACATAGCTACTTCATTATTCAGTGATAAACTTTAGGCTATTCATCGTCACAAAGCTTTAAACAAACTAAGGGAAGGGCACTAGTAATTGACCATTTTGTATGAAATTTTAAATAAGCGTTTTGTTTGTTGTAGCTAATAAAAAATACAGCGTGTGTAAGCTTTTAAGGTTAACCCACTTGAACCATTTTTATGGGTATCGAATGCTGGGAGGGGTTGCGCGCTGAATCGCTAGGCTGATTCTTTGTGCGAAAAAGGAGCTAGCCTTCTTGTCACCTGAAGAAGCAATTAACCGAGGTGTTAAAACGTATAAAAAATTTTTGCACTTTGACTCCTTGGCCCTAGGTCTCAACTGCAAACAGCACAAATATATAAGTCTTGATGAGACATGCATACTTCCGCCGTTTGCCGGATTCGGCCATTTCCACCGCAGCTCCAGGTCTTGCCGCTGTTTTCCTGAGGCTAACGTATCAACTCATGTTGCGTCCCACATAATATTATAATATATTACGGTTCTAATCTTTGCGGCGAAGCCGCTGGCAATTGCTAGTAATAATATTTATTAATGAGTGTAGATATAGACATCCTTAAATCGCGGTACCGATATCCACTTAAACGGAGATAAGAGCAGAAATAAGTAATTTCATAAATTAAAGAAAGAAAGAAGAATATTTATTTGAAATATTGCATCACTTACAGGCTGACAATCTCAAAACTGTATTAACATGCCTTAACTAATAACGAACTAACTATTTTAATTATTAACTATCACTACTACAACTAACTACTAATGGTATATATGACTCCACTAATCCCTCTCTCTTGTTAAGTACCTGTCAGTGATGCAATTTTCCGAATAGGTATGCCACTCAGGGTAGTTCTCACATTTGCCGGCAATTAAAAACTATTTAAAGCATTAGCAACTGTCAACCGTATTCCAAAATAGAAATTCCCAAAACTGACGCACAATAACACAAGTTCGCTCTATCCGCTGATCCACAAACTTTGCGGACTTCTTAATACGTGTTTAATAAAGCGAGAAGCCACAAACGAGCTCAAATGAAGACGAATTCCACCACTTCATTATTCCAAGAGTTTAATTCAGCTGCTGTTTGGACCATTTATCCGCATTAGTGCCGGCTGGTGACAAATTTACGGATTTATTACCTTTTTATACGATGTTGTGAACAAACAAATCTCTGGGGGGTTAGAGAATCGACAATATAGAACTGGTATTTTTATCAGTGAGTTTACAATAAAAATTGTACAATAATGAAATGTTTAAATTACTATTAACGGTTACGTTCATCTTCTATTGTCTTCGATTGAATGATAATTCAACTGTGGTCCCATTGATTTTATATGCATATTATTCTTGACACAGTCGATTCATCTATAGTAAGTAATAATTAGATATAGTAAGTAATTAATAAGTAGATTTAGAAGTTAATGATTAAAAATAATAAGTTAAATAAAATAAATAAGTAAGTAGTAATAGTTTATGTCCGTGACGTCATCTGCTGGGCGTCATCTAAAAAACAGTGCTTAATGTTCTAATTTGGACATTCAGCTCATACTGAGATGAAGGCCCATTCAGATCTACGTACTGAAGGTAATAGACAGTAAGTTTAATGATAATAGGTAGTATGTAATTAGATTTATTTGTTTTTTCTGTTACATTTAGTACATAGAGTTGAATAAATTCTTTTTCATTTCATTTCATTTTCATTTCATTTCATTTCATTTCATCTATTTCAGCCTCTCTTTAGTTATGAATCCATCCACATTCATATTTAAAATTCTTTTGGTCACATGATTTTCATTTCTCCTCATTAGGTACATCATCATTCTCCTGCCAATATCCCACTCTAAGTGGAGTGGGCACAACATGTTACAAACATGAAGTCACATAATTTGGCTACGTATTTTACGGCCGGCCGCCTGCCTAACGTCAACTTCCTCAGTCGTATTTTACGACACCTCGGTAAGAAAGAGGGTGGTCTATTTTACTCAACCCGATACCACACGATGTATCAACTTACCTTAGTCGCCTTTTACGACACCTCGGTAAGAAAGAGGTTGGTCTATTCTACTCAACCGGATACCACACGGTAAGTCAACTTACTTTAGTCGCCTTTTACGACACTTTGGTAAGAAATGATGGTGGTACTATTCAGCCGGATATCACGCGGTGTAGGTATATTATGTCTTAAATAATAAATGTATATTTCCCAAGATATATCCAAAAAAGTAATATGGTCTTAAATTCCACATCCATGTAAACAAAAATGAAACTTTGTATGCTTTACCTATAGAGAGGAAGATATTATTCTTATATTCAGAATAATGCAGTCTGATCAAGCGAAAGTTTTTAACAACAGAAACTAGTAAGCGCATCAAAAATACCGTAGAAAAGATACAATACCTTTGTAAATGAAATATTCAACAGGCTTCAAAGTCTAAAACAATACATACAAACAAAGTTTATGTTCTGAAACAATACTGTGGAGATTTTAACTTTGTAAGAACTCCCCTTGACACAAACATCAAAGAAAGGAAAGCAAAGATATCCCTGCTTACTGCTTGTAACAATATACGACATAAAATACAAGATGTCGGTATTGCTATTCGAAATTCGAAATAAAGAGTTTCATATTTATTATCTTCATGTGAAGTTTTTTATATGCTAAATATGCACTGTAAATTATAAGTAATAATTTATTGTATAAACCTAATATAAAGAATTTATTGTATTGTATAAAAATAAATTTTAAAATAAATAATTAAAGATTAAATGAGTTTATCTTGTACCTATATTAAAATATATTTTCGAAATCTCGGAAACGGCGGGATTGAAATTCAGCATCTAGGGAGTTTTGGCGGAGAAAAATCAATCTAGCTAGGTTTTATGTATAAAAAATTCTTTTTATTCTTGTTTTTGGGCATTAAAAAACACTTACATTTATATTGAATTGAATTTTCGCCATTAACTGTCAAGTCAGCGTAGCTTATTCGGGAAACGGGCAACATCGAGAAACGTAAATACCTATGATCGATCCCCTTTATTATTACTTTTTCTTTTTTTCAGTTTTTTTTTTAAATTACCCTGATATTGATATAGAAATCTTTCCTACAGGAATAGGAGACACTAAAAACGCCATTAATTAAATTAATTAATAGTTCGCTAATTTTTTATATATTAATACTAACTTTTATCCGCGACTTCGTTCGCGTGAACTGTTGTCTCGTGGTAGGTTGATAATAGATGTTCTCAATGCCATCCTATTCCTGTAGAATTAACAGGGTTCTACAGCCTTTTATTTAACCCCGGTGTATAAAGAATAATTGTGCCAAAGGAGATAGGCAAATAGCTCATACAATGTTGGCCTCAATGGACAGAAATAAAATAATATTTAATACAAAGACCGAAAGTTACTTTTCAAGTATGTATAAGTCTTTTTTCAATAGAACTTGGGAATAAGAAGAAATAAATTAATTACCATGACAGATTTACATAGAGTATAGTATTGGAATTTGTTACTACCCTATTTTTTTATTCAATACCAGTTTTTCCTAGTAGTACAGAGATAGTGTTAATTTATTTTGGCGTTATTTCATATTTTATTATGTACTTCATTATTTAGTCCACACAGGCCAGTTTTTGCCCATCTCCTTTAGTAGTATTAAGATCTTAGCAACCGCAAAAAATATTTCAGAAAATTGTTACTTATCATTCATTATAACAGCTGCATCGCTGTTTCTAACGGGACGTAATTTCATACAAGCAATTAGTGCTGTAAGCTATGTCTTGGTAAATAGCAAAGAGAAACTAATAGGATCAAATTATTTACGCCAAGATACAGAGAGTACATTCTGAATGTATGATTATTTAAAGAGAAAGAAAGAAAGAAAAATATTTATTTAAGCACTGCATAAAACATAGATAAATAAACACTTATAATACACTTATAATAAAATACAAAATTTAATTACAAATAATACATCTAAATTTTATGCAATCTTGAAAAAGGCAATCTTGAAAAAGGCAAGGCAAGCTCGGCATGAACCGAATGACATTAAAACATGTTTGGAGACGTTTTCCATAATTACACCGGTAAACTTAAGTGCATTTGAATGTCGTGTGCTTATCCGGCTGAGTAAAATAGACCACTCTCATTTCTTATAGAGGTGTCGTACAAGGCGAAGGTAAGTTTTTTTCCAATTTTTAGCGTGTCTCTGGTGAAGCTGTGTGGCATCTGCTGAATAGGATTGACCACCCTCATTTGTTAACGAGGTGTCGTCAAAGGCGACTAAAGTAAGTCGACCTGCCGTGTAGTATCCGGCTGAGTAGAATAAACCACCCTCATTTCGTACCAAGGTGTCGTCAAAGGCGACTAAGGTAAGTCGACCCGCCGTGTGGTATCCGGCTGAGTAGAATAAACCACCCTCATTTCTTACCGAGGTGAAAAATGGGACTAAGGTAAGTCGACCCGCCGTGTGGTATCTGGTTGAGTGGAATTAGACCACCCTCTTTCTTACCGAAGTGTCGTTAAATACTTCTAAGATAAGTTGACGTCAGGCAAGCGGCTAAGAATACGTAGCCAAATCATGTGACAGTATGTTTATCATTTTGTACCGACCCCACTTAAAGTGGGATAAGGGTGAGGATGATGATTAATCCTAATCAGCGCCTCTACACTGAATAATATAAATATCACTCGTTAGTTTCAATTTGCTATTCACAAAGGCTAAGCTTGCGACGTCATTTGCTTGTATGTCTTATAATTGGAGGCGACGTTGCATGGTATATAGCGGCTTAAGCGGCAAGGAGAAGCCTGAGTGCCCGAAAATTTGCTAGTCCCAAAATTCTGAAGCGTAACCCTATCCTGATCATCATCGTCTTCCTGCCCTTATCCCACTCTAAGTGGGGTCGGCACAACATGTTATAAACATACTGTCACATGATTTGGCTGCGTTTTCACGACCGGCCGCCTGCTTGACGTCAACTTACCTCAGTTGTATTTTATGGCACAATCAAAAGGGTGGTCTATTCTACTAAACCGGATACCACACGGTGGGTCAACTTACCTTAGTCGCCTTTTACGACACCTCGGTAAGAAATGAGGGTGGTCTATTCTACACAGCCGGATACCACACGGCGGTGTAACACTATCCTGATCGTAGAGTTATAATTCTAGAGTTGTCATAGCAGCATAGCAGCATAGCATTTAAATAAGAGTAACGTGCAACTTCAAACAATGATCGATCTTTGTCGCCTTTTGGGACATCTTGGTAAGAAATGGTGGTGGTATATTCTACTCAGCCGGATATCACACGGTTTCACTGATTAGGATTAATAATAACGCTAAATTGAATGACGTCATTGCAATTGTAAAAATGCAATTTTTTTTTTGTTTGTGTTTTAGAGTTCGTCTAGAATCAATCCTGGTATTCAAAATTCGAGACCGCTCATTTCCAAATTGAGCTATCATGACTTTGCGATTGTCAGCGTAATTATCGATTACTTTCTTATTAAATTATAGCAGTTTTTTAGTAAAATAGGGATAAAACGATAAAACCTACCTATATCGATTTTCCCCCGAACCTATTGAATTTTTTGAAAATCGTTGGAATTGTTTCCAAAATTCAGAAAAAAATATACATATATACAAGGATAACTCATTTAAATATTAAAGATATACCTAAGATAGATATGTAAATAGCAAAATTTATAGTTGGGAAGCTTTGGACAATAGAACCATCTTTATGTTATATCAAGAAACGAACTGTATACACGACTTTAGGGACTAAGTACATCGTTTTAAAGTTCAAGATCCTTTCTCCGAAAATACGCGATTGTATTAGTAGTAAAATGCGTACAGTACACCCGAGTGTTTGTACCAGTAAACGCAATTTCCGTAATATTGCTTTACATGGCTTTATGTTCAAACAAAGATGGTATTCAATAGCTACTTCGACCTAGCAATTTCCCGGTATTTAAACAGGGTCTGCTTAATATTCTAACTTACGAAATCAAATTATCCTTTATTGAAATTGGCTTTTACAGGCTCTCAATAATAAAGGTTTTGTTAGGGATGTATGTTTTGATTGTTTTCACGTAATTAATGCAGACATGAATATACAAAGAGTTACCAGAGTTATTAAACAATGTTTGACAAGCCGGGAACATAAATGGATTGTAATTAAAAAACCCAAAAAGAGCAACGAAACATGCAGTGTTATTTGACCCTTACTAGGTTGACAGATGACCCTAGAAAGGATCGCAGTAAGTTGATGGGTTTAAGGGAAAACCCCCTATATCATCTTAGAGACCTATCGTCGAACAGTAGACGTCCAGTTATGAAGAAAGACAAATAATTTATAGAATTAGGCGTTACTTTGCGGAGCTCCATAATACAAAAGTAATTCGTAACTTCGTTTCGAAGATCATGCACCGGATGATGATTATGATGATGATGATGATGATTATATTGATGATGATGATTATGATGATGATTCCGAACATTCCGAACCAGTTGTACTCATGGCTTCATTAATAATATGAGTTATCAAGGATCAATATCCTTGATAACTCAAATTTGCTTGAATAAAGATTATTTGATTTCATTTGATTTCACTAATCAAATTGCACAGACAGACAAACAGACTTTCGCATTTATAATATTAGTATGCATCAAAACCAGGTCACAGCAGTGAGACACATTTAATCTTTGGCTAATATACATAAAAGGAAAAAGGACGAACAAAATGAATCGTAAACAACCAAAATTGGAAGTGGAAAACATGTTTTTGCTTTCCAAAGTGAAGGTAATAAGAGGCGAGTTATAAAGACGCCGGCAGCTGTCCAATGCGACGGTAAATAAATCGAATTTTGTTTATCTTTGTCTCGACTTGGTGTATACTTGCGACACGACACGATAGTTGCAACGATTTTAAGTTAATTGCTAAAAATGCAGGTCTTTATATTAAAGTTTATCATCCTTCTGCCTTTGTGCCACTCTAAGTGGGGTCGGCATAACATATTAATTGTATTGTATGTATTTTACGACCAGCCACCTGTATGACGGCAGCTTAATTTAGTCTTTTAGGACATCTCGACAAGAAAGAAGGTGATCTATTCTACTGAAATGGATACCACACGGCGGGTCAACTTGCCTTAGTCACCTTCACGATACCTCGGTAAGTAATGAGGGTGGTCAATTTTACTCAACCGGATACCACACGACTGATCTGCAGATTAAGTATTACTAAACAAAAATGTGTATGTTTTGTTCGTTGTAATAGTTAATTTAAACTTTTGTAAAAAGATAATTTTAGCAATAAAGTAAAGTAAAGATCATAAATTATAAAAAGTACAAGGAGGTGAGCTAAGTTTAGTACTTCTTAATTATTGATGCTATTACATTTAAAATACATAGTCAAGAATTAAACACAAACAGAATCTGCGCCTTTACTTGTGAGCTACACAGGTCTTCAGCCTTTAAACTAGGCGCTTTATTGTTTTACCAACAAACCGTATAAAGCGTTGACGATTTGAGTGTTTTTTTAAAGAAATGATGTCTCATAATATATTTGACGTGATAACATTTTGGCTTTTAACAAGTGAAGTTAAAAAAGTTTTTAACAAAATTTCATGTCCCTACTGTTGAGCGAGGAGTTCCTTTGTCTGGAGAAAATCCTGGCAAGAGCATAAGCTCATGTTTATCATAAACATGCATTGTTATCGGGACTAGACTACTATGTAAAATTTAAGCTCAATCGGGTCCGGGAAGTGAGTTAAATTTAACTTACAAGATTCCTCCTTTACATTTTTATTTTTATTTTATTTATTATTTTATTTTTCCTTTACATTGCAAGTTGAATAAAAGCTTTTAAAAATTTAATTGTTTTGCGATATTATTGTAGATTGGAGATGTATTGCGATTGTTGCATTCGGCCAGTACACCCATAGGTCTATTCTATATTATATAGAATCAATTTAATAATTTAAAAAAACAATAAGATTATTAAAATGAGGGCCATTTTATTACTAAGTATCAGGCGAGATTTCAGCGCAGAATTTTGAGTAATTAATAAATACATTTTAAAAATACGAACGTCTTGTCTGAAGTGTGCTGAGTTTAGGAAAAGTTTGGCGTTGCAGTCAAGTCTGAACGATCTAAACTTTCAGAGTTCTGAATTGTCATAGGACATCCCATTCGAGGTTTTCGACTTCCAGCCACGATATTGCCTCTTTATAAACATTCTATTGTATAGTTATTCTTTCTTGAAAAAAAGGGAGGAGGTTTTTAACAAAAAATATGCGTATTTTGTATGTGTAGGTTAGTCCTTTTATACAATAGCTGTAAGCAATGTAATGTAAGTAAAGATGTAATATTAGTTCGTTTCAAGTTTTTGTCTTATGATCGTCATGGAATGGCGTCATTTGAAGTAAAGTAGTGGCTTTTTACTATCTTACTGATGGGCAAAGTGTCGCTTTCCTTTGGAGATAAGATAAAAACCTAGAAGATAGATCTACCATACTGTTAAGTGCTAAATTGTAAATATCAATCAAGCATGTAATTTATTTTTTTATATGTTTATAATAATAAATACGCCGTTAGGTATCCGGTTGAACAGACCACCCTCTTTCTTACCGAGATATCATAAAAAGCGACTTAGGTAAGTTAATTCGCCTTGTAGTATCTGGCTGAATAGAATGACCACCCTCTTAATGAGGTGTCGCAAAAGGCGACTAAGGTAAATTGATGTCAGGGAGGCGGCCGGTCGTAAAATACGTAGTCATGTGACAGCATGTTTATAACATGTTGTGCCGACCCCACTCTAAGTGGGGTCGCCACAACTTGCAGACACGCTTGTCTGCCACCCATAATTCAAAATTATATATGTCCATATTCATCGCTGATGAATATAGACATATATAATTTTGAAATACATATTTAAATACAAATACATACTCAGAACCAACCAAGAACTCGAAGAACCAACAAATTGTTTTATAGAAAATGTTGGCCCCCGGTGGGAATAGAACCCGCGACACGCGGTGCTTTAGGCAGGATCACTACCCACTGCGCCAACGAGCCAGTTAAATACGTATTTATTTCTAAGTAAATAATCACGCTATAACGTAAAAGCTGTCAAATTAACCCACTGAACTACTATATAAACTTTTGCCATCAATATATTATGTAAGTGGCGGCGGTCGGGAGCCTGGGAAGGGGCTTAAATCTGAAGTGCTCCTCAATATAAATTCAAAGTCCTAATAGCATCTAAGCCATTCGATTATAAATAAGGTTGCGATGAAAATTGCTCCGCAGGGATCGAGGCTTATAACTTGTGTTTGAAGATACAAAGCATCATTCTCCTGCCCTGATCCAGGCATAACATGTTATAAATATGTACTCACACGATTTGTCTACATATTTTACGATCGGTCGCCTGCCGGACGTCAACTTACCTTAGTCACCTTTTACGACACCACCGTAAGAAAGAGGGTGGTCTTTCCACTCAACCGGATACCACACGGAGAGTAAACTTACCCTTTTACGACACCTCGGTAAGAAATGAGGCTGGTCTATTTTACTTAGCCGAATACCATACGGCGGGTCAACTTACCTTAGTTGTCTTTTACGATACCTCGGTAACAAATGAGGGTTGCCTATTCTATTTAGCCCGATACAACACGATGGCTCAACTTACTTTTGTCGCCTTTTACGACACTTCGGTAAGAAATGAGAGTGGTCTATTCTACTCAGCTGAATACCACACTACTAATTTATTTTTATTTATATACCATTAAAACTCTTGAAAAACACTATTATTAAAAAAAAGTGTAAAAAGGTCAACTTGTCCATTTGACGGAAATCTCTGCCCGGCTAACTTACGAAGTGAGTTATTAATTTTTTTGATAAATATAGATTTATTAATTTGCGATTTTGTTGTAGACCCTATTTCGTGATGATCCTTTTTTTCTAGTATATCTCTTTTATATCATCTACGCCGTGTGAATCCGGCTGAATAGAATACTACCACCCTCATTTCTTACCGAGGTGTCGTAAAAGGCATCTTAGGTAAGTTGACCCACCGTGTGGTATCCAGTTTAATAGAATAGACCACCCTCTTTCTTACCGAGGTGTCGTAAAATACGACAGAGGTAAAATGACTTCAAGCAGGCGGCCGGTCGTAAAAATGCAGCTGTTTTAGCTGCATTTTTACGACCGGCCGCCTGCTTGAAGTGATGTGACAGCATGTTTATAACATATTGTACCGACCCCACTTCGAGTGGGATAAGGGCAGGAAGATGATCGCTTTTATATCTTCTAAAAAAAATACTGAGCAAAGCTCGGTCACCCAGATACTAATAATATAACACAAAATAATAATCATAATATATAATTCATACATACATACAAACTTGTATAATTTTTTTTTTATTCAACGAAAATAGACAAACCCACTCGATATTGGCGAATAAATATCACGAGCATGCAAACAAAGATAATGAAAACATGTTTTTGCTCTTCGATCCGCAAATAATAAGGCGTCTTAAAAAGATCGGCTTCCGAGAGTAGTAAATAAAATGTGAACTGGTCGCGTCACTCGAGCGAGCATACACCGACATTGCGACACTGCTTTTTGTTATAAACATACAGACAGACAGATAACAAAAAAAATATATATAATATATATTATTATTTATTTTCATAACAGCTTAGGCTCTTACACTAAGGTTTTTGAGATCTTCTGGTAAGTATAAAAACATTTGTTTTAGAAGACCTCGCTCTTCTATAACATAAATTTACAATATATACAGCATATTTAAAAATAATCATAACAAAAATAGAAAAAAAAATAATGGTTGTCTTTGTTATATGAGTAATTGTGAAAAAGCGCGCGCGCGCGTGTGTGTGTATGTGTGTGTGTGTGTGTGTGTGATGATGATTTTATAAATAGCGACCATGTTTCGAAGCTCAATACCTACATATGTACCTATGCTAGTTTTGTTTGTTTGATTGTTTAAAGGCGCTAATCTCAGGAACTGTAAGATAGTCCATTTATCGAGGAAGGGTGTAGGCTACATAACATCACGCAAAGATGAACAGGAGAGGAGCAATAAAAATATTGCGAGAAACGGCAAAATTTAAAGATTTTATTGAATACGCTAAGTTATTTAAAAAAGGCAAGATAAATGGTGGGGATTAAATGAATTAGTATATAACTAAGTCTATCTAATGATGATGCTTCGGTTTCGGGACAAAACGATTGTTCAATTTATGATAGTGGACGTGTGTATTGTGATAGCGGTGGTGGAGGTTTATGCGAACAGATAGTCCCCTACATTAAACATTATTCATTCAACGCTGTAAATATATTGTTAAAGAAGAAGAAAACGCGAGAGCCCCAATACTAAACTCTAATACTGTTTAACCTCAAGTACTCCCTCAGATATGTTGTAACATGACTTACACGTGGATGTTAAATAATCGTACAGTTATGACACGATCCAGCAGCGTAACAGTATAATAACCGTTCTAGTTAAATCTTACAGCAAGACTCCCTCGTTATGAGCAAACAGCCGAGTTTGCTCATAAGCCAAATTCATAATTTATGAGCTCGGCTATTTTATACACGATTGGCAAGCTCCTCCTTTGCTTGGTCACGTGATTAACGCGTTTTAGTATTAAATAACTGAAGATATGACATTTGACTATTTCTATTTTTAAACAACTTAAAGATGGCGCCACAATCCCTGGCGCTGGCGAATAATTATGTCAATACAGTCACTTATTTACTGATTTGTTGTCGCCATTAACTTCCGCTTTGTATTTTATAGCAACACAGTCATGAAACAAGAGTATCGCGCCCTTTTTGATTAAAATGGTAACAACACTGTGACGTATTGTTTCTGGTTGAGTCTTCCTATTGATAAAACGTTTCAGTGACAGCCAGTCTTTGTTCGTCATTCAAGAGAAATGCATCTCGGAACGGGAATTGTGGTATTCCTATTATATCGTGTTATTGTATAAAGTGTGTGCTAACAGATTTAAATATACAATAAGTCATAATTATAGCACTTGATATAAATATTGGTTATTAATTATTATACATCACTAGATTCCTTAGTCTCCTATTAATCGTGCGGTAGCAATATTCTTGAGCGGATTTTCGAACAAAATAATTTCATCATTTCTTTCTTAATGTTATTAGCGACATCAAGTCTAAAACTTTTAACTAACACCTAGTTACATAATCTGTGTTATTGTCACCTTTTTCTATTTTAATATGAATGTTTATTTTTGTAAATGTTGTAGCCATCTTTAATTAATATAGCATTTAGTTTCTATTTTTAATGTATCATGTATCTTTTGAACATGTTTATAATGTATATATTGTTGATGGCCTAGCCGTGTGGTATCTGGCTGAGTAGAATAGTACCACCCTCTTTTCTTACCGAGGTGTCGTAAAAGGCGACTAAGGTAAGATGACCCACCGTGTGGTATCCGGTTTAGTAGAATAGACCACCCTCTTTCTTACCGAGGTGTCGTGAAATACGACAGAGGTAAGTTGACGTCAGGCAGGCGGCCGGTCGTAAAAACGCAGCCAAATCATGTTACAGCATGTTTATAACATGTTGTGCCGACCCCACTTAGAGTGGGATAAGGGCAGGAAGATGATGATATTGTTGATGGCCTAATAAAAAAAAAAAAAATAAAGTCTGAAACTAACAGAACAACTTATAGTCTAAAGTGTGTAAGCTTTCAGTAAAGTTCCTTTGTTGCAGTCAACTGAATCTAGACTCCGGAACATTGAATTGTCACTGGAATTTCTATTTCAGTAATTCCACTCGCAGTCTACAATATTTCTGTACCTACCAGTCGTGTTGAGCTTTATAAAATTGCTAAGTAATTACTTTCTCTTGTGGTAAACGGACGTAGATTATAAGAAAAAATATTTTTCAGAAATCGAGCGATTAATGATACACCGCTTTCAATTCAAATCAACTGAAATCTCAATAAAAATGTAAAGAATTATAAAACATTACGCCGCGTGGGATCCGGCTGAATAGAATAGTACCTCATTCCTTACCGAGGTGTCGTAAAAGGTGACTAAAGTAAGTCAACCCACCATGTGGTATCCGGCTGAGTAAACACAACCACATAACAGTCATCTTTTACAACTACTCGGTAGTTGTAAAAGGCGACTAAGGTAACGTGAGGCAGGTGGCCGGTCGTAAAATACGTAGCCAAATCAAGTGACAACATGTTCGTAACATGTTGTGCCGAGCCCGCTTAGAGTGGGATAGGGACAGGAGGATGATGATGATCTCATTTCTGATTACATCGCGTAAATACTGAGCTTACTCTAGCGACCGCTGAGTTACCGAGCTTTCGTTTGAAGCTTATAGTCAGCGACCATGTTTCGAAGCTAAATACTGATTACAGCTAATTAATTAGGTATCTGAGTGCTTAAACGTGTCAGTGAGCACATTAGTGGAACGACAAGCTCGCTCTGGTCGCCTATAGAATACATATGCTGCAGTGATAAAGCAGTACTGGCTACTAGGTAAACCTAAGATTATATTTGTCCTTACAAATATACCCGAAACTTCATTCAATTTAAGTGTTAAAATACTCTCAATTACGAACATTGTGCAATTTTTCTCCAAAGAAAAACGGATTTTTTTTAAAATTCAATACCTATGTTAATTTGCTATATGTTCAAATTCAAATTAAAAATTTTCATTTTTCAAATAAACTCGTAGTCAAGTGATTTGACATGTCAACTCTACTGCTGGTTTTGAAAGCTGTTGTTACAGAGTACACCTCGGTAAGAAATAAGAGTTGTAAATGACAACGACGCCTGTAAGTTGGGTCGGCACAACATGTTATAAACATGTTATCACATGATTTGGCTGCGTTTTTACGACCGGCCGCCTGCCTGACGGCAACTTACCTCTGTCGTATTTTACGAAATCTCGGTAAGAAAGAGGTTGGTCTATTCTACCTAACCGGATACCACACGATGGGTCAACTTACTTTAGTCGCCTTTTACGACACCTCGGTAAGAAATGAGGTTGGTCTATTCTATTCAGCCGGATACCACACGGCGGGTCGATTTACCTTAGTCGCCTTTTACGACACCTCGGTAAGAAATGAGGGTGGTACTATTCTATTCAGCCGGATACCACACGGCGGATATACTCATATATAAACACAGTTATATAAAGGAAACAGACTAACCCAACCTAACCTAATCACTGGTCATTTCTGCCTGTCAATTCAATTTGTAACTAAACCAGCAACTTATGGTAAATTAACTTGGAACGTTTTAAATTAGACAATCTTCCTGATATATACCTCTGCTTTCCTGAACAGCGGCCGTCAATAATTCACATTTATTGGTACGATAAGGCATCCGAACAAAGAACGTTTCGGTCGTGAATCAAAATTGATTTCATTTTAAAATTACAGCGTGATAATGTCACAAATTTAATGAGACGCGTAATTAATTTATAACTTTTAACTATCAAAAATTAATTTCAATTAAATTCTGATGCGAATAAAACTCATTATTTCAAACATTAAATCCGAATTATGTGTCTATAAATTAATTTATTTGTCAATTAATTTATTCATAAAACTAAATTAATGTCATTAATGTAATATAGAACTACATACATAATAAAACGTTATTTAAATTCAAAATATTCTTTATTCAAATAAACTTGTAAAGTGCTTATGAATCGTCAACTCTACTGCTGGTTCGGAAAGCTGTTCTTACCGAAAAGAGCCAGCAAGATACTCGACGGTTCCTTTTTTCAAAATAATACTTATAACTAGTTACACTTAGTCATTTCTATTTTGTACAGGGCCAAAAAATATCTACATTCACGCATTCTTATCATCTAAGTAATCCTCAACAGTATAGCAGGCTTTCTGTTAAACAGTGTTTTTAAACTGCTGTAATGGTAAAGCTAAAATTAATAGCGAAATTTATTATAGAATCTTATACCAAAACCCACAAACGACTTACGTACTTTTGCAAGACGCAAAGCAGGAGCCGCTAGCTTATGTCGGTTCCTACTATGAATATTAGATATATTTTTTTATACATATAGTTAGAAAAGAGAAAGAAAAAGTAAAAAAAAAAACATGCATAAAGGCGGACTTATCCCTAAAAGGGATTTCTTCCAGTCATCCTTTGAGTAACATAAGGAATAGGACAAGAAATGAAGAAGAAAGAGAAATCACTCACCTATTGGTATAATAATTTTTTATGTACATATTTGTTTATATTTTTCTATTAATTTATAATATTATTAATTAATTAATTAATAATATTCGACTTAATTTACGCCGTGTGGTATCCGGCTGAATAGAATAGTACCACCCCCATTTCTTACCGCGGTGTCGTAAAAGGCGACTAAGGTAAGTTGACCCACCGTGTGATATCCGGTTTAGTAGAATAGACCACCCTCTTTCTTACCGAGGTGTCGTAAAGTACGACTGAGATAAGTTGACGTCAGGCAGGCGGCCGGTCGTAAAAACGCAGCCAAATCATGTGACAGCATGTTTATAACATGTTGTGCCGACCCCACTTAGAGTGAGATAAGGGCAGGAAGATTTTATTTTGAGAGGTCACCATTAGCCATCATTAGTAATATTCGACTTAATTTACAGCTCTTTATTAGATACATTAAGTTATCGCCAAGTTTGGGGTCTATCGGATGGCGGTAGTTCGTGTGAGATTGTTTGACACTTTTGGGATAAGCTTTGTTAACTGAGGTTGACAGTTCCGGCCTTTGAGGAGTACTTACGTTATCACATGTCATGGGATCCATTAATTAACAAGTTAACTATGACGGAGTTCAGTTTTTACTTTTTACTTACGGACAAGTTTAATAGGTGAAATGAAATGAAATTTGAAATGAAATTTTTATTCGGAACAATAATAATGCACTTATACAATGGCAACGAAGACACTGCAAAAGTATAAACTGCGCTGCAGGTGTCAACGCCCGCCTCCTTAAAATTTAACAATAAACTGTGTTCCAAATGATATAATAACTATACTAAATTATGTTAATGTTAAGAATATTGAAATATTTAATAAATTTTATTAGTAAGATGTGTGTGTGTGTGTGTGTGTGTGTGTGTGTGTGTGTGTGTGTAAGAGAGTAAATGGTTACTGTGCAATTGTCAATAGTTTTTCAGTCTCATCATAAGATAGTGACTGCAGCCATGCTTAACATTTAGATTTGCATGCGGATGTAGCCAAAGAGAAGATATTAAGAATTTTATTTACTCTATTGTAAAGAAGGGAACTCAAGCGCGGGTAGTGACGATTTCCCATCGCAGTCCGAGATGGCAACAGAGTACATACCGTATGACGTCTACGTTTTGAATTAATAACAATGGGATTATAACTTAATTCAGAGTGCTTGCGAAGAATGGTTTGCAAGATAAACAATTGCCGGACAGTCAACACTTTACACAGTGAGTATAATCTAATGGTAGTTTAATAGGTATATCACATTCCCGCCGTTTGTTATCCGGCTGAGTAAAATATTTAATATATCATATTCCCGCCGTGTGGCATCCGGCTGAGTTTCTACTCAGGGTGATATATTCTTAGACCACCCTTATTTCTTAGCGAGGTGTAGTAAAAGGTAACTAAGGTAAGCTGAGTCGTCGTGTGGTATCCGATTGAGTAGAATAGACCACCCCCATTTCTTACCGAGGTGTCGTAAATGGTAACAAGGTAAGTTGACTCGCCATGTGGTATCCGGCTGAGGGAATAGATCATCATTCACTCATTTCTTACCAAGCTATCTCAAAAGCGGATAAAGGCAAGTTGAGGTTTCGTAAAAGGTGACAAAGGTAAGTTGAACCGCATTGTGGTACCCGGCTGAGGAGAATAGACCACCCACAGTTCTTACCGAGATGTCGTAAAAGGTGACTAAGGTAAGTAGACTTCAGGCAGGCCGTACAAAAGCCAAACACGTGCTGACCCCACTTAGAGTTGGATAAAGGCAGGCGAATATCATATTTTAGTAAATATAATAAAGGATAGCTAGTCATCATTCTCTTACCCTTATCCCACTCTAAGTGGGGCCGGCACAATATGTCTTCTTCTTCCATTCTCCTCTATCATTTGTCAACTCTGGTGCCACTCCTTTAATATGCATATCATGGAGTCGCGCGCTAAGCCTCGTGAGCGCTAGTCACGCACAAACGCCGCGGCCGCCCTTATAAGTGATGAAAAATCTGTAAAAGTGGAATGAAATCAGTTTTTTAAGAAGTGTCATATATCGGCGTGTAGATAATTAAATTCTCTACACAACGGTGCAATTCTCGTTATAATCGGACAATAATTCACGAATTTACACATCAAAAACAAATACTTCCCGGCCGAATCTCGGACAAAACCGCGTGTGGCGCGAGATTTTTAGTTAATACTTTAAAAACCTCATCTCCCTTACTTGTACATATTTATACTGTGTGAATCTAATATATAACAGGATGTTATTTTATTTATATATGGGTGTAAACGTATATTTAACCAAGAGCCAAGGCATTGGAGACGAATGAACGTTACTGAAACAAAATAAAACAATACTGGGTATCAACGTCATATTACTTGTGTAAATTCTACCACGTTGGAAGGTTCTACCACGTTGTGGAAATTCTACCACGTATTCTACACGTTTTTGGTTTTGGTTTCCTTTGATATTTAATATTAATTAATTCTAAATTATGTGTAAAATTCCATACTCTGTAAGTATACTTCAATAAATTTAATACAGCGCCACCTAACGATAAAGTCAAGCTTTGTATTAACACCAGATTTGTTATTGCTGGATATAGATTGGACGATATTCTATTTAAATTTAGAAATTCATAATTACTTACTAAATAATTTGTATTGTTTAATTAACAATACATTGATACTTCGTAGCTAATAATAATTATTGTTGTTTTGTATTCAGAAAAAGGTAAAAAATAATTCGCATTGTTCGATTAAAAAGTTATTATTATGAGCAATAAGGGCGTGGCTTTGCAACTAAGTAACCACGGGACTCACCGCGCGGCTCTTCACTCACATATACACATAAATACAACAACTACAAAACATGTCGAGTACAGGGGACTCTTCGGGGGGATTTAGCCGCACACCTTCACCAGAACAACTGAGAGCGTCGCAGCTGTCCTCGTATACCCGGGAGGGGCTCGCGTGCGATATTGTCAGCCTCGGAAAAGAGACCCTTCGGGATCTCTTTTCAGAGGTTGATAGTCACCTCCAGATATTATGTGCCTCTATAGACGACCCTGCCAGGCTTGGCCGCTTCCGGCGCGCGGGCGTGCGCGATACTACCCTTCAACTCAGGAAGTACGCCGCGACCGTGCGTCGGCAACTTGAAGACTATCTGGCCAATTGTCCACCGGGGTCTCCGCCTCCTCGCGTACAGGCTGAGGCGGGCGGCAGCCCCACGGCCAGCAGGCCCAGGCCTATGATGGAGTCGGTAGTCCAAGAGAGGCTCGAGAGGGCACGGGACTTTGGCCGGGATATGGGGAAGAAGGCGGACGCGATTGTGAAGACCATCACGTCCGGTAAGTCGGTAACGTGCTCAGCCAAGGAGGACGTTATCGACCAAGCTCGCGCCATAAGGGGGCTCGCTGAGAAATATACTCAGGAATTAATCACTGAGCTCAGCGATCAGGTCGTACTCGGCGAGTGGGGTACCCGTGAGGGGACCCGGGCGGCCCCGTCGCGTGAGGCGCCGCGGCAGACGCTCATAGCGAAAGCCGATGCGGCAACCAATACCGAACTGGACCCGCACGTACCTCCTCACGAGGAAAAAATGGTGCGAGTCCGGGGGGAGACTCGAGGCCCTGGAGGCCGTTCGACGAGCCTCAAGTCTCCACCCGGGGCACACGGGGTGATAAAGACAGGGGTGACCACAAAACGGCTTGAGCCGGCGGTGGCCTTCTCCTCCCCCATTAAAGAGACTTTCTTGGCCGGCACACACACACACACGGAACACTCGCACATATACACTACAGAGGGCATACAAAACATAGCGCGGGAGCAATTGAACGAGCTTAAACGGGCTCTGGTGGAATGCGTAGGCGAGAGTGTGCGCAGAGAGATGGGCGAGGTGAAACGCGCCGTGGCGACCGAGGTGGCCACGGCGCGTCCCACCTATGCCACGGTAACCGCGCGTTCCGTCAATCAGACGGGGACCAGCACGCTCTCGGGGGCGCAACCAAAGGAGCCCAAGATCTCGGACCCGAGGTGGCAGGTAGCCCGTATCAAACCCAGACCCGCTATCATACTAGGATCGAGTGAGCCTGGCAAGACCAGGGAGGAAGTCCTGGCGGCATTCCGGAAAACGTGCAGCTTCCGAGACCGCCCCTATGGGCCCGAGGATGTGGAGTTCATCTCTAACAATAAAGTAAGAGTTGAATTCCTAACCCTCGAGCAGCGGGATGATGCGTTGGCCATGGCCCGCGGGGCCGAAGGACTTCGAGTCCAACCGGCGCGCAGTCCATGGCCAATGCTTATCCTGAAGGGGGTCTCGAAGGATATACCGCACCGGGAGCTGCCGGACATCATCACCCGGCAGAATCCAGATCTGGGGACTAGAGCAGGGGGTAATTCAAGCGTGCTAAAATTCAAGTTCCTAAGGAAAAATAAAAACCCTGAGCTATACAACATTGTTTACGAGGCGGAACCAACCTTCTGGAGGTCTGCGATGGAGCGCGAGCGCCTCAACGTAGACCACCAGAGGGTTTTCGTTCAATACTTTTCGCCTGTCCTGCAGTGCTACGCCTGCCTGAAATTCGGGCACACGCAGCGGCACTGCAGGGCGGACCCTGCAGCCAGACCCTGCTGGTACTGCAGCAAACCAGGCCACAAGGCGGAGGGCTGCCCAGACAAGGCTGAGCAAAAGAGGCCCACGTGCTACAACTGCAGTAATGCCACCAACTATGTCATCGCCAAACATCACGAGGCGATGTCCGACGCGTGCTTCGCGCTAAAGGATATGAAGAGACACATCGAGAGCCGAATTGACTACGGGTTCGACTGCGGGTTCTAGGCGTGCTCCAGACAATTCTGTACATCGTCTGGATCGGGCCTGGGTCCGGCAACCGAGCTTGGGTTGCCTCGAAGTGCCTCTTCGTCCTGTGACTGGACAGCAGTACAGTGTAGCCCTCTACTCACCAACACACACAACACAACATAACCGGGGCACATACACATACTATAGGGATGAACAGCCGTAGCGTTGAGAGTCAACAAATTAAAATAGGATATGTATTATCCTAAACATCAGCGGCGCTGGTTATGATGTAAATATTCACTTTCTTTCTTTTCCATTTTTTGTTTTTCTTTTTCTACCTATAATAAGTGTGTTAGTATATAAGAATTAATGTATATAAGTAGATTATTTAGGTAGCATTAGAGATGTACATAGGGGGAGGGATAGACCGAGAGGGGAGAGATCTCAGGTTTCAATTAGAGTGTACAAAATAATTATATTTCTTCCTTTTCGTAAGTCTTTTCATCTGTGTATGTCTCTATAGCTTTTTTTTTTTTAATTTAAAGTGTTTAGTAAGTAAGTCAGTGGTTTAAAAAAAAAAAAACCTAGAGATAACAAAATAATTAACGAGTGAAAAATGTATTAAAGGGTTGTACAAATTAGTAATTAAGGAACTAGGTTAAGATGCTTGTTAAGTAAGGTATAGATTATTTTCCTTTCCCACTTTCCCCTATCCCCCTACAGCGCCATATAAATTTCCCATTCCCAAAATACAGGCAGGGTGGCGGTGGACGTATCCAATAGCGGAAGCTGTCACCCTTGACCTGTAGCGAGTTTGGCCACTAGTTAGGCGTTTCTCGCCAGTGGATTAAAAACAGCCGAGACCCACTGAAAATAGGAAAAAAAAAAAAAAAAAATATAATATGCATATCATTTTTCACACAATCCATCCACCTCTTTTTGGCCTCTATAAATAAATAAAAAAAAAAAGAATAGCTAGTATCTTTTGCTTTTCAATTGGTATAACATAATGTTATTTACGATGCTAGTCTTTTCGTTTAAACGAAAATAGTTCTTTCTTTTTAAAATGTCACAAAGAACATAGACACATTGACGTTTGGACGCGAAATGCAATACAGTAGATTCTGCAACAGCACACATTAACAATAGGGTGGAGAATTTTATAAATTATCCCCGGATTCAGAGGAGACCGTTACATCTTCCATTGTATTTTCCGTGTCAAACTATTGTGTGCTGTTGGGGCGTAGGACGTAAACTGTTATGTAGTCATTTAAAACTTTTATGAAACGTCTCGCCCGCTATTTAACCAATACTGATGTTAGGAAAACTGTTAGAAAAAATGTATTATTTATAGAGTTTTACTTTATTTACAAGTTAACCACCTTCGCTGTTGGAATTTCTGTGGAATGTAACCTGTTAGGTGACGTAGTTTCTTTTATATTTAAATGAGGTAAACTTGTATATATATTTCTGAATCTCGGAAACGGCACCAACGATTTTCATGAAATTCAGCATGTAGGGAGTTTTGGACGGTAAAAGTCGTCTAGTTAGGTTTTATTTCAAAAAAATCGTTTTATCCCTGTTTTCGGGCATTGAATAAATGCTAATATGTAGACTAGAATGTAAATGATATTTTCGCTGTTACTCGTAAAGTGGTGTTAGCACAGCGGGGAAGAGGTGGAAAATGAAAGAGGATCAAGCCCCAGTTATTGTCAAGCTTATTTGCTTTTTTTTAGATTTACATTTTTTTTAAGTTTTTAAAATTTAACGAGCACCCAGACACTAAATGTTTTATTTACAATATCACTTGAAACAATGATCGTCTACTGTCATTGGAGCGTAAATCGGAGCAAAACAAAAAGTTTTTCTATTCAACATATGAATGCGAAATATTTCTTAATCCATAACATGATGTGTGGTTTTACCTAACACTTTTTATTTCGACTTTTTAGGTCGTCATTCCAATAAATAAAATTTCCAAGAAGTGTTAATACTGTGAAAATTCTATATTCCAAATCAAACGACTTAGTTTTTTGAGTAACCTACGATTTGCTGAAACTTGATAAAAATCTGGTGCACAATTGAGGGTATTTTAACACTTACGCTTACGCAAACACAGTCGCATGAACGACTAGTAAGTTTATGTGAAAATCGGATACATTTAGGATACTGGTTAGAAAACAAGGGATCTATTCAAAACTAGATTAGAACAAACTTATAAAAGCGATTAGAGTATTAAGCTCACTAAGCTTTGTTGATAGAACTAACGTAACAGTGGACAGTGGATAACCCTTACCCATTAAAAGCTTTATTACGCTTGGAAAAAGGAACAATTACATAGCCTTAAAAGAAAAAAAGGGAAAGCAAATGAGGGTTATTATCTCTCTCTATTTTTTATGTATGATTAGACAAAAACAAGAGTACGAATTTAATGCTGTTTAACTCATTATTTGTTGCGACACTCTCATCTCTGTACTTACAGGGGTAGGTTATATAGTAGTAAAAGAGGTAGGGGTAGGAAATATCCTACCTGTTAAAGAGCGGCCTATTTTACTTAACCAGATACCACACGGTGTGTTCAACTTCTATCTATTCTATTCAACCGGATATCACACGGCGGCTATTACAATGCATATTTAATATAAGTAATACGGGTTATTTACTAAAATAAATGAACTAGTAATATCATGATTGCGAAATTCGTCTGTTACGCTTTCATGGCCAACTCTCCGAACCAATATAGATGAAATTTGGCACAATTAATATTTATGTACCGGAGTAACATAGAAAAATCGTAATTTTTTTTTTAATGTTATTTTGTTTTTTGTTTATTCAATAAAGAAGACCGCCAGAATTTCATACATCTTTTGGCCTAGACGTTACAATAATAATTTTTGTATTGTAAAATAAATAAATATTCGTTATCTTCGTATCAATTAGATAAGAGAAAACATTCATAAAAGCAACAAGTCTTTAATTAGTACCGTCCATGAACAAGTACGAAAAGAATGACGAAAATAAGATTGTCAAAGACGTTTCATATGTACAAATTTCCTCATTATTTTAGCGAATTAGCTTTTAACATAAAACAGAAAAGATTTTAGTATTTTTAATAATAGTATACAAATTGATTTCGCAGCAATTTACGCTCTACTGCCACTAAGTGACGTATTATAAGAATCCCCTATTCCCATATCTCATTTTTATGCTTCGTATTATTTCGGGATGCTTAGTGCGATCTTCGACGAAAAACAGTTGGTATTTGAAATAGATATAGGTGCGTGATGGCTGTGTGGAAAAGCTGTGATGGCCTAGCGGTACGACCGTGTGAATCTCTAGAGACGATCATGGGTTCAAACCCGGGCAGACACCAATGAGTTTTTCTATAAAAACTTATGTGTCTAATTGATAATTGCAATTTATCACACGCTTTTCGGTGAAGGAAAACATCGTGAGGAAACCTGCATATCTCTAGAGAATTCTGGGGATATGTGTAACCTACCAATCCGCATTGGAGCAGCGTGGTAGGTCTTAGCTCCAACCATTCTCTCCAAAAATGGAGAGAGGAGGCCTATGCCCAGCAGTGGGATAGTAACAGGTCGTTACTTACTTACTTACTATAGGTGCGTGGGATTGTTGGACAGAAAGTGCGATAAGGGCTGGAGGATCATCGTCCAGCCCTTATTCCACTCTATGTGGGGTCGGGACAACATGTTTATAACATGTTGCACGATTCGGCTATGTATTTTACGATTGGCCGCTTGCCTTACGTCAACTTACCTAAGTCGTATTTTACGACAATTCTGCATGAAAGAGAGTAGAATAGACCACCCGGTCTATTCTACTCAGCCGGATACCACACGGCGGCTCCACTTACCCGGCTTTTACGACACCTCGGTAAGAAATGAGAGTGGTCATGTAAATACCCTTTAAAATAGTCTAAATACAAACAAGAAATTTAGATTCAACATATTGTAGAAAGTACTTTCGGTATCATAATTAGCATATTAATTCTGTATTTGCAGACTTCTGCTATTAAGAGATTAGTTCGCGAACTCAGGGCGAGAAATTTGTATTGTCATTAGAACGTTTTGTAATCCGCGTGAACGAAAATGATCTTAATTTATAAAACAATAAGGTTACAATAAGATGCATATGTTTATTTGTAATTGCCAAAAACTTGGTATTGGAACCACAAAAACAGGTGTAGTTTGAGCCAAGATTTCAAGAGATTTATTGTGAAAGCACTTTTCAGCTCATTAAATAAGTGGTTTTTGTTATCTTTAATAAACATCAACATACAAATTTATTCAAAGATAAACTGTTTTATTCTAAGAATAATGTTAGTAAAGTAATATTATAAAGAGGAAAAATGTGTATGTATGTTTGTAATGTTTTCGCATAAAAGCTACAGGATCGATTTCAAAAAAACTTTCACCATTGGACTGCTGCATCCTTACTGAGTAACATAGTATATTACATTATAAAAAAATAGGGATCCATAGTAAAATTATAATAAGATGTAAAAAAATTAGTCATAAAAATCTGTCGTCGCATGCGCTGCGGAAAGTAGAAATAGAAAAAGAAATACTCTTTATTGCACAATACACAATAATACACAAAAGAAAAATATCAATTTTTTCAGCCTATATAAAACTAGAGTAGTTAATTTAACAGAAAAAAAGCAATAAATTGCACAAATGGCGGCCTTATCGCTAAGCCAGCGATCTCTTCCAGGCAACCTTAATAATACAATCAAGAATAAAATAGCAAAGTATAGGCAAGGTTAAATTAAATAATTATTATGATATTTATAAAATCATTTACACTAGTACTGTACAATATATATTACACAAAGTATTGATGATATATTTAACAAGAATGAATCAATAGTCCGACGTTAGTTAGACTTACCACTGCCATGAGATAGGTTTGTACTCGGGTGAAACCGCGCGATATTAACTACTTTATATGAAAGTTATATGTTATTTTTTCGAATTAAGATAACTTAGTTGTAAAGATATAGAAACAATCAAGTTTATAGGTTGACGCAATTAACGTTTGCTTTCTCATAAAATTGTGGCAATTTTTCCCAAACAGCACGACACTTTTTAAGCGACCGATTTCGACTTTTTGCAACCTCCATTGCTAACAGACAGTCTAATACTTACATTAGCATAATGATACTTTTCAAGACAGACCTCTTTATATGTGTATTATGTTGGCCATATTACCGCTTTAGTCCTCTCATAACCACAGACTTCGAGCTCCCCATATTATATTAAGCCTATGAGACCAGCAAGGCTGTAAAAATGTATGAAAAGTTTTTATCTGTTGTGAAAATTTCATTCGAGGCGCCAACCATAGTCCACTATTTGTTTTTACGAGATGCGGCCGGTCTATGGATATTGTTATTAAAATGGCTTTGGAATAGCCCGATGTGCTTGCTGGATATACTTTGCGGTTCGTACTTGGTTAGTTTACACGATGTACACGGGTTACGCTTTTCAACAAGTTTATGTTTATATATTTTTTTTTTTTTATATTTCAAGTATCTGTGTTCACTGCTTTACATGTATTTCAGTCGATTTATATAAAACCGTTATGTACTATTAATTTACACGTTTCTCAAAAATCGCAGTATCTTTTTAAAAAAACGAACAAAATATTTTTTAGTACATTTTAAGAAAATCAACATCGATCGAACATCGACAGGTTTTGGGGACTTATATAAACTGTCAAGTCAGCGTGGTTTATACGGCGAACGGGCGGTCTCAAGAAATCCAGGACTTAGCCCCAACTATTCAATAATTTTTACTTTATTTTTTAATTTTGTAAAAAATTGTTCGGTACTGTATATATAAATCGCAAAGCAGCATGGCTTTGTGATTTTGTCGTGGAGTCTATCTCCTGATAATGCTTAGGTTGCGGGGCAAAACGATTGTTGAGTTTGTTATAGTGAACGTGTATTATTGTGTCAGTGATGGAGGTGTCGTGCATGTGTTTTACCAAATCCTGTATATATCAGACATGCGTTTATCCGCGACTTTGTCGCAGTAGGAGTCTTCTAGCATACCCTAGAGGGTTAGGCGGGGTACGGGCCTCAAGTCGAACCTCTATGAACGGGCTGGTCCTCGCAGGCTTTGTGGCCTGGACTGTGTTCGGACCATAGGCTCAGGTCACCTAGGTGACCTAAGTGTTGTCGTGTTCGGTAGCGAGGTCTGGGAATAGTAGCTCCCAGGCCTCGGGGTCCATTTCATGGGTGGTGTCATGTCCGGCGGCTTATATATATCGTGCATAATAGCAAAATAATTTTATTATTACTTTTGTATCTCCGCAAAGTAACACCTGATTATATTGATTATTTAATATCCTTTACATATAAGTATATCTAAATAAGGTTCTAGTATGGGTTGCTGATAATGTTACTAGTATGTCAGGTGTTCCCAATTTGAGATCTCGTTTCACCTGCATTGCTTTGGTACATCCGATATCTAGTGCAAACTCCCGCATAAACACAGAGTATCAAAGTACCAAATTCAAAATAACTCTGCCACTGTCTAAATCCCAGAACGTAACTATATACGTCGTAGCAACCACAATGATGGCGACGCTTTTAGGGTAATGAATAGTGCAAGAGTGATATTTGCGAAATTGTAGATAAATAAATGAATTGTAGATAATTCATTATTCTCTCGCCCGTATATCATTCTAAGTGGGATCCGCACATGTTGCGATGTGATTTGGCTAGGTATTTTACGACCGGCCGCCTGCCTGAGGTCAACCTATCTTAGTCTCCTTTCACGACACCTTGGTAAGAAATCAGGGTTGTCTATTCTACTCAGCCGGATACCCCACGACGGGTCAACTCACCTTAGTCGGATTTTACGAAACCTCAGTAAGAAAGAGGGTGGTCTATTCTACTCAGCCGGATACCACACAGGCACATTATATAATCAAGTATAATATATAGAACTATATAAGTATATATTTACCAGTTGTCTGTTACACATAACACAAGTATTAAGTTACTTACTTTTAGGACGGATGACCACGTGTGTAATTGTCCCATTTATTTATTTAGAATGTTTAAATTTTCTAGTTAAATAGTATATTATACAAATATTTACTTGTTGACACATATTTCCGCCGTGTGGTATCCTGTTGAGTAGAATAGACCACCCTATTTCTTACTGAGGTGTCGTCAAATACGACTAAGGTAAGTTGACGTCAGCAGGCGGCTTGTCGTAAAATACATACGTGTTAACACATATTTCGCTGTGCAGAAATAATTTAAAGTTGTTTATTTTTACCGAAAGCGTGTTAATTTTGTATGCAGTGTGATATAAAAAATACATGTTACTGCAGAGTTATGGAGTTATAAATATAGTCGTTTGCGATTTAAATGAAATTGAGATGCAGATGCGCGAGGTAAGAGCTTTTTTGGATTAAATTTTAGCAAATGTTACATCTCTGTATTTAAAATTCAGTATGAATAAATATTTAATTGATTTTGCAAATTATTTATTTGCTTTAAATTTAGAAAATATAGAGATTAAGAAATAATTATAAAACAAATCAAGTTAAAACGGAATTTATAAAATTAGACGTAACTCCTGCATCCATAATACAAATAATAATATAATTATATAATTATTTAATTATATAATAATATAATTATTTAACTATAATCCGCGATAAAGCTTATCACGAGATTCAATAAACGACTAATCCAATTTATCGCAAATTGATTTTATTATTACTTTTGCTAGTTAAAAAGGGTTTTAAAAGAACTTTTAATAAAATTTAATGTCCCTACTCTTAACTCTTAAGGAGTTCCCTCGTCTGGAGGGAATCCTGACAGCAGCATCAGGTCATGATTCTCATAAAGATGCATTCTCATCGAGACTGGACCAGTATGTAAAATTTCGGCTCAATCTGACACCAGGAAGTGGGTCAAATTTAGCTTAAAAGATTCCATCGTCACATACATACGTTGCAAGTTGAATTAACAACTTGTAATAAGTGTAAAATTTCGTGTTAAAAATTATAGCCTGCTACGTAAAATGAAAACAAATTATGGCTTAATGACGATAGGACAGAAAACGTAATACGAGTAAATATATGGGTTCAGGACACCCTTTGTTTTTTTTTGGAATAACATACTTAATTGGTAGTACCTATACAAATAAAAAAAAATAAGAAAAAGGTAGACCATTTTTTCTTGCCGGTGACATGTGGGATTTGATCCCGTGTATTTTAATTTTTTTAGTTCGCCTGTTCTCCATTGAGCTATCATAACTTTACAAATAACAGCAAAGTTAACTTTCTGTTTCTATTTCTAATTTTAGCAGTTCTTTTAGTGTCATAAAACAACATTTTTAAATGAAATCTTGCTAGATCGATTTTTCTCCTCCAAAACTTAACTATTGGCGATTTTGGCCACAAAACCACGTGGAACTCAAAAGAGATTTTAAAAGATTTTTAAAGCAAACTTTGACTGGCTCGTTGGCGCAGTGGGTAGTGTACCTGCCTTCGGCACCACGGGTCGCGGGTTCGATTCCCGCCGAGGGCCAACATTTTCAATAAATAAATTTGTTGGTCTTTGAGCCTGGGTGTATATTTGTATTTAAGTATGTATTTAAAAATATATAAGTATATATATTCACCAGTTGTCTGTCACCCATAACACAAGTATTAAATTACTTACTTTGGGGACGGACGACCGTGTGTGTAAGTGTCCCATATATTTATTTATTTATTTATTTAAACTACCTCTTTTAATCTGTCCATATATCATTAATTTCTTCGTAATGAGTAACTTTTATTTAAAAATTTATGAAACAACTAAGATGTTTTGTCAAACACGATAGAGTCTAGGTCGTGGGTGATGTTAATACAAGTACATTAACATCACTCGCGACCTAGACTCTAAAACATCAGAGAGTCTTATGGAGTACACGTTCAAGGGTATTAATTTTTCAACGCAGTTGAACATTTTAATCAAAATCGAATTGCACGCTTAGATATTAAACTGACCGATATCTAAATTAGGCTCAATTATAACACTGTAATCCTTGATTCAATGCCATCTATGACATCAAGCTACGACCTAAAAAAAAACTAGTGTTTTTTCGCTCTTTTAAGTTTTTATCTAACACCCAAGAGTTTAATAGGCGCTACGCGACGCTTTATTGCAATTTGCCACTAAACATTTTTTTTTAATTCGGTAACTTTAATACAAAGCGTTCGAAATATCATTTGTCTTTTTCCAGTTTCAACTAATTCATAGTGTATGTGGGTTGCAATGTGTGTATTTTACTTTGTATATTTATATACAGGACTATTACCTATATGAATATACTCAGAATAACTCACACTATTACTAACGTACAAAGGAAACATTACACTGTCTCAGAATGCACCACGTTAGTAACACGAGAGCCCTTGAAGAAAGTGAACGTGTAGTGACATATTATGTTACTTGTTAGTGCGTGTTGATAGCGTATATATATTCAAACAACATTAGTTAATATTAATACTATACAAGAACACATCCACCAAACTTAGGAGACGTATAAAATTCTCCTTGGAAAAGAAAATTGTAATTTTTGGACATGTCGGGACGTAAAACTGTATTTCAAAGTAGAATGAGTGTTATTTTACTTGAAACTTTCTCTCCACCCCTCTTAATGTGATTGTACCTATACTTTTTCCAGCAATATACGCGAAATAAATCACGAAAAGTTTTATTTCGTATTCTTTGTTAAATTATGATTTGTGTTGACAGGGCGATGTAATAAAAGTCTTTTAGGTTTTTCGGGCGACAGGGGACCTATATACTACGTAGGCTGAAAAGGTATTGACTATATATTTATTAATATCAGTTGAGAGATTGATCAAATATATTTCTACTATAGGAGAGATGTCATATTTTATTATGTGTATTAAATGTATAAAGGAAAATCGAATTTGAGCAATGGATTTGTGAACATTTTTTTCTTTTACGGTGCGCCACAATTACTATAAATTTTTTTACAACCGACAGATAAAAATATAGACGTCCAATCTCTTTAAGATCTTGGGTGAAAAAGGGCAAGAAAAAAAAGGGTAGGTATGAAGACGAGTAGACTGTAACGTACCGTGTACCTATTCCATATCCCATGTTTTATCCCACGTAACCATCCCATATAGGATCAGGCGTCCTCTCTGTTTAAGAAAGAAGAGTTAGAGCTTAAACCCACCACACTGCTTCAATACTGATTGATAGGCTACACATACCTCCAGAATAATGATAATAATATATAATAATAATCAAACTTTATTGTTATAATGGGTTGATTTGTTTTGTTGTTAAATTAATAATATACTTGTTAATATTCTATATAAACTGTATGTTCATCTCTTTTGTATTTTGACCCCACCCTACTGCAAAATACTACTACTACACACACACATACACAAACAAACACACACACACACACACACACATATATATATATATATATATATATATATATATATATATATATATATATATATATTGTCTTAATCTTTGTTACTGAGTCATCATTAGCGAATAAATCTTTTCTAAACTCCCCGCTATCATACGGACATCGTCCACGATACAAAGACCTGTCGTTGGAACTAATGTGTAAAGTAATGGGGCTCTTTATATCAGGCGTTGGGTACTTAAGATAGAAGGGCTGGACGTTATCCGCAGGACTTAGTTCAGAAACAGTTAATGTTGTTGTTAACGTTAACATTAACATTATTTATAACGTTCTAGCTGTACCCGCGATTTCATTTGAGTTATATTATATTTTAGAATACCCGCGTTGATATATAAGTGTGCTAAAAGGCGACTAAGATAGGTTGATCCGCCGTGTGGTATTTGATTAATTATGCCGTGTGGTAATCGGCTGAGTAGACCACACTCATTTCTTTTCCAATATGTCGTAAAAACGACTAAGGTAAGTTGACCCACCGTGTGTTATCCGTTTGAGTAGAATAGACCCTCATTTCTTACCGGCCGCATGCCTGACGTCTACTTACCTTAGTCGTATTTTAGGACACCTTCGTAAGAAATGAGGGTGGTTTATTCTACTCAACCGGGTACCACGCGGCGGGTTAACTTAGCTGAGTCGCCGTTTACGACACCTCCGTAAGAAATGAGGTAGGTCTATTCTACTCAGCCATATATCACACGGCGAGTCGATTTACCTCAGTCGCCTTTTACAACACCTCGGTAAGAAATGAGGTAGGTCTATTCTATTAAGCAAGATACCGCAAGGCGGGTCAACTTACCTTAGCCACCTTTTACGACACTTCGGCAAGAAATGAGGGTGGTCTATTCTACTCAACCGTACACCACACGGTGAGTCGGTTACACCTCGGTAAGAAATGAGGTAGAAATGAGCTATTCTACTCAGCGGGAGACCACACGGCGCTCTGCATTTTTTAATACAAAAAATACTGTAAATAATACAGGCCACTGTACAACCGGGAACAAAGTGTCCAACTTCAAAGAGAAATCCAACCTGTATTCTAGCACGGTACGAGCTACGAACAAAGCCCGCCCACATCTTTGAGCCCCAAACAACTTAATTTGCCCGGACAGCGCTGTAAATACTGGGGACGCATAAATTTGCAGGTGCATAAAATGCAGTTCGGTGCACTGAGAATGTTAAGCGGCTTGAATGGAATTTAGTTAACTATGAATTGTTTTGTTTATTTACTTATGTACCACTAGCATTCACCAGCGACTCCGCTTGGAAAGATTAGAACCGTAACATAAAGCTAAATAATATAAGAGGTTAAAGCGGGTTAAAGTTTAAAAGCTAGACATATTCTGTCGCGGACTTTAATTATGGACTTCTATAGGGGAACAATTTTTTAAAATGATCATACTCAACATTTAAAGGGTAACACTAGCATTCTCAAATACGGATGTTTTTCTATTTTCCACTCACAGCCCAAAAAAATTAAAAAAACTGGGACATGATCAAACTTCTGAAACTAAAATTATATCTAAATTAAAAAAGCAAACAAATATTATAAACTAATTTCTACTTCTAATATTTATTTCGACGATTTGAAAACTTAAAATAAATAACATTTATTTGCGTGGCAAAAACTTTTTCTCTATATGACCCGCACTGCCTTTCTTCTTCAATTCATGTCCTTTTCCTTCTATTACTCAAAGGTTGACTGGAAGAGATTCCTTTTAGGGATAAGTCCACCTTTATACATGTCCTTTTTTCTTTCTCTTTTCTAAATATAAAAGAAAAAAAGGAAATAATTAAATGAAAGCTTAATAGTGAAACAAACTCACTTTCATAATATCATTATGGTCGATGTAACAATTTGCATATTTACATTGCAGTCGTATTTTTGAACGTGTATTTCAGAAATTTAATAACCAAATACATTCAAGTCACGCACCCTGCTTCCTTCTTTATATACTCCGATGCAAGTACCTAATAAAGCCTTCAGAGAGGCGCAAAATGAAAAATCGAGTGAAATGTCGAACAAGGCTGTGAACAAGACATTGTTAACCATTATTCCTGTCACGCGTTAGAGCCGCCATTTCTTTGATCCTCAAATACGGTACGTTATTATTTTTGCGCCGTGCGAAATAAAACGAAAGTGGCATAACGGCCTCGGGCCTACAGCGCGGATGTTACGTTTTTATTTGAATTTTGATTCCGTTACAGATTTTAGGTGCCAATTTGGCATTGTTTGTGATACGAAAGATTAGGAACGGAGCAAAAAACATAAAGTTGCGTTAAAATACAAATACTAGATGTTCAAGCAGCTTCGCTCGCATGGAAAGCAGTGTCACTATTTTTTTTTCCTGAATTAAAATTTTTAATATAAAAATTAGTTATCGTGAGTTAATTATAAGAGATTTTTGAATTTGAATTCTCACAGTTTACTTAGCGTACGCAAGGAAAGCGTTAAATTTTGCTATTTTCGCGATATTTTTTATTGCTGCTCCTCTCCTATTCATCTTAGCATGATGTTACATAGTCTATAGCCTTGTTCGATAAATGGACTATCTTACAAACAAAGAATTTTTCAAATACGTCCAGTAGTTCCTGAGATTTGAGCAATCAAACAAAACAAACTCTTCAACTTTGTATAATATAAGTATAGATATTTTTTTTTTTTTTTTTTTTATTTATTTATTTTTATAAGGTAAAGCCAACAGCATGTACATAAAAAATACTTAGCATAATAATACTAGTGTTATTTCTAATACAGTATGTCACACTACTTACAGGCCTACACAACAATTCAAAATTAATGAACAACGTTAAAAATTACAAATAGTGGTTACCTATTTAAAAGATAACCAACAAAAATAACAAAAATACTTAAGACTAAAAGGTAAAATAAAAATTAGGGGTAAATCTTAAGTATATAACTAAAAGCTAAAAATGATAAAAAATAATCTTAATTATGACGTATTATGCAGTAAATAATTTTAGTATATATTAAAGTGTCCTAAAGTTAAGGTGATTTAATTGGAAGTTTGCTGCAAGGCAGCCCCTATGGAATTCTTAAATTTGTCAAATTTTTGGTAAAATATATCTATTTCTTTGTCTATAAGAGCAAGACTGTTATAAACTCTTGACATGCGGTTGAGTGGAGAATGTCTTCCAAGGTTAGTCTTGGAGCTTGGCACGCAAAAAGTTTTACGTGAGCAAGACCTTGCCTTTTTTAAAGGAGCAGATATTAATATGATTTGAACTAATTGAGGGGCATCCATGCTACCCCTCAAAAGCTTATACAGAATCGCCATATCCGCTATGCATCGACGATCTTTTAGGCTAAACATATTGAAATGGTTTAATCTTGCATTGTAATCGCAGCGATACGGGCAACCGCGATCTCGAAAGGCCAGATATTTTGTGAATTTGCTTTGTACCCTCTCAATTCTATTAATGTATAATTTATATTGCGGGCTCCATATGGATGAAGCATATTCTAGCTGACTACGTATCATAGTATTATATAGTATTTTCATGGTGGAAATGCTGTTGAAAACTTTGCATTGACGTTTTATAAATCCACACGTCCTATTGGCTTTTTTGATTATATTGTCGATGTGGTCCCTGAAACTCAATTTAGAGTCAATAATTACCCCAAGGTCTTTTATGACAGAAACTTCCTCCAGTTTGTGATTCTCTAAGGTATAAGTAGACGGAATGATACACCTATTCCTCGTGAATTTAATATGAAGACATTTGGAAGAATTGAGCGACATATTATTGTATTGGCACCATTTAATTACAGCGTTTAGATCATCCTGTAATTTTATCGCATCAGAGGGTGAACGAATCTCCCTGTAAATCTTAAGATCATCCGCGAACAGCGAAAATTTACTATGTTTTATGCTATGGACTATATCGTTAACAAATATTAAAAATAAAACAGGTCCCAGATGGGAACCCTGAGGTACACCGGAAGTAGGTACAAAAGGATCTGATTGGTATCCAGCTACAACCACTCTTAGAACCCGATCACTTAGATAAGACTTAAACCATTTCAACAGTGTTCCATGCACTCCGTAATGCCGAAGTTTCCTTACCAGGATGTTATGATCCACTTTATCGAATGCGTTGCTGAAATCGGTATATAATGCATCAACCTGTACTCTTTTATCCACAGCTGTAGCAATATCTGATATATATGAAAGTAAATTTGATACCGTGGATTTATTTTTGCGAAATCCATGTTGAGCCTCAGATAAACAATTTTTTATGTGCCAGTTTATAACCGGACATACAATAGATTCAAAAACCTTAGAAAATGTGGACAACAAGGACACAGGTCGATAGTTTATAACATTAGATCTGTCTCCTTTTTTGTAAATAGGAACTACATTGGCTGATTTCCAAGCACTTGGGAACTTCCCAGCGCTGAGTGACTTCTGAAAAATTAGTTTAAGAGGAAGAGTTAAGGCAGAAGCAGTTTTTTTGATAAAAATTGGCGGAATTCCATCGGGGCCTGTCCCTTTACACGGGTTTATACATTTAAGTTTTCTCAGGATATCTTTTTCGAAGACGGTAATAGAGTTTATATAATTTAGACAACTGTTATCTGATAATAAAGAGCCAGGGTTGTGGATCGATGTACCTTTCTTGCTCTGTGAAAACATCGAGGAAAAATGACATCCAAACAAGTTGGCCACGTCCTTACCACTATTAGAAGTTTTATTTAATAATTTCATTTCTGCCGGTATATTTGATCGACCTCCCTTTTGTTCTTTCATGTAAGACCAAAAACTTTTGGGGTTACTGGATATGGAACTTTCAATATTATTTATATACAAAGAATAACATTTTTTTATTAATTTCTCGGCCCGTTTACCAAGAATACTATGTTCGTTTTTATCCCTTGGATTTTTATACAATCTAAATCTCCTTCTTATTTTCTCCTTTTCCTTTAACAACATTATTAAGGAACGTGAATACCAACACGGATATTTTTGTGATGGCTTTCTCCGCAATGGAATTAACAAATTAATAATTTTATACAACTCCTGATAAAACAATTCTACAATTTCATCGACATCATTACATGAGCCGAATAATTTGCTCCATTCAATGGTATTTAACTTATCATTTATAGCCACATAGTCAGCCTGTTTAAAATTAAAAGTAGTTCGTAGACGAGAGTTCAACCTTGACATTACGTTAAATTTGCAATCAATTTCCAAGGGTGGATGATGATCATCAATCTTACTCAGCTTGTCCATACTTTCATGAACGATTGGCCCAGTGAAGTTACAAAAAACTAAATCTAGAATTTTGTTATTTTTATTTAAGACATTATTGAGCTGAATTAGATTATTAGATGACATAAAGTCAACTAACAGATAACCGAGTTTGCTATGATAATTGTTTGGTTCATAATGGCAGGTATTGTTGTCTGAGTGAACAGACCAATCAATGAACCCTAGGTTAAAATCTCCTAGCACTAGCGTATCGGCTCCAGTATCCTCTATTACTTCACTGACATGGTCTAACAAGTTCGAAAGGTTTTTGCAGGATACTGGGGGCTGCAAGTAAATAGCACAAATATTGATAGATCTAAAGGTATTATTGACTTTGATTTTAATTGAAACCCAAATACTTTCGAATTCATTATTAAATTTAACTAAACGTTTCGACAAGTGAGATTTTTGTACAGCGATCATAACACCACCACCATCCTGTCCAGCAAGGGAAGATTCACAACGGTCTCTGCGGTATATTGTATAGTTTGAATGAAATATTTCCGAATCTCTTATGTTTTCATTAAGCCAGGTTTCCGTTGCCACTATCACATCAAAGTTTCTAACAAGACATGCCCGGCGAATATCCTCTAATTTTGTTCTCATGCCACGGAAGTTTTGGTAGTAAATATTAAATGTTGAAGTGGTAGTATACGACATAATATAATATTTTGCTAATCTAAACTAAATTTAGGTAATAGTTGTCAGTGATTCCTTGTCCTTGATTAGTTTTGCAGGAGATGTGTCGTTCTTACGAATATAGATTCGACCGTTTCTTATCCAGGTGTATTGATATCCTTTTTCACGACCAATTCTTCTAGCTTCTGCATGCAGTGACTTGTAATAAGGCGACAAATGCTCATTCACATAAACTGGTGATTTTTTATTAGCGTAACCAAGGTGCTTGGAGTTAAGTTTGTCATCCGTATTTCTTTTGTTAAAAGTAGATACAGCAGCCAAGATGCTGTCTCGTGTTTTTGTATTCGGAAGTTTTACCACAATTGATCGCGGTCTGTTAGAGGTTGAGTCCAATTTTCTAACACGAGTGCATGAAACGATATTAATTTCTTTAATGGGATATGCGATTGTATTCCCCAACTGTTCAAGAATAACAGTTAGATTCTCAGTCTTATTTTCTGGTACTCCGTTGATTTCAATATTATTTTCTCTAGAATGTTGTTCCAAGATACAGATACGTGTGTTAAGGTCTTTCACTGTTATTTTGAGTTCATCATTTTCTTTAACTAGTCTAGAAATATCATTTTTTATCTCGGAAAAACTTTTTTTAATATCGTCGAGTTCTTCAGTAACATAATTGATAGAACGCTGAATTTCATTAAGTTTCGCAAGGTCGTTTTTTATCGGTCTTAACTCTCTAGAAAGAACATCAAGTATCACGGACTCAATGGAAGAGGTAATAACTTTGTTGACAGAATCAAAAATATATGAATCCAATTCTACGCGATCTTTGAAATTGAAGTCGATATTGGTTGCTTGATCGTGCGCACCTTTTGAACGCACTGGCGTGTTAGTGTTATCCCCACCTGACTTGAGACGCGCTTGACAAGTAGGGCATTTCCAAGTAGCTTTAAGCGTTTTGTTTAATTTTTTAAATTGCGCGTCACTTAGGCCGCTGCAAGATAAGTCGTAGTATTTTTCACATAAGTAGCATCTCAAGATTTTTTTATCCGATGTAATGTCTCCAAAGCAACCGGCACATTTCAATGTCTCCTCATCGGACATCATTGGAGTATTGCTATCGATAAATGAATATAAAAAGTAGTGTATACTTGTTACCGTACATAAAATGGTATTACTGCAAACTCCCGTACGTCGTACGTAGGTTAATGTTTTGCATGGACTTGTAGCGCTTAGCTCGTAGCTCTCGTAGCAAACGGAGCTCCGCCCCCAGTGACAGTCCCTCTGTAGCACTACTATGAGTCGCTGGTTCGGTCAGTGACCTGGTGCACTCACTCGCCTTGCAGATATGTGACTCATGATGACTCGTAGTTGATGCGTTATGAAATAAACAATTATGCAACGGATTTGATTTGAAATAGAAATACTTGTATTTAGTCCACCAGACGGAGAATTGACATATTGATAACACTTTTATAATGTCCGACTTCTACACTTTATAATAATACACAACTTTAAGATATTGACTAAGTTTGAGAAATAAATTTGATTTTTAAAACTAGGAACAAAGAATAACGTTGTTACTCGATCAGTCGCGTAGCAAGAACTGATATGGGATACTTCCACACACGGTTTTCACCTTATTCGCCTTACACGAAATCTCTGCAAGAAATAAGGGTGGTCAATTCTACTCACGTGGATACACGTCAGTTCGACTTACTTTAGTCGCCTTTTACGACACTTCGTTAAGAAATGAGGTTAGTCTATTCTACTCAGTCGGATACCACACGGCTTTCTTATGCCGGACATCAAAAGTAAAATTGGATTGTTACAATATAAAAACTGCAATAGTCCAATGTAAACCGTCAAACCGCTCTACGTCGTTTGCTTTAACGAGCGCCACGTGACGCGCTGACAAATGCGTCGCTCGGGCTTAACCGATTTATGCCGGGGATTATACATTTTGGTAGCAATTACTGTTCATAACAATGTTATACAGGCCACTAAGGTAAGTTGACCCGCTGTGAGGTATCCTGCTGAGTAGAATTGACCACCCTGTATTACCGAGGTGTTGTAAAAGGCGACTAAGGTAAGTTGACCCGCCGTGTAGTATACGGCTGAGTAGAATAGATCCTCATTTCTTGCCGATCTGTCGTAAAAGGCGACTAAGATAAGTTGACCTGCCGTGTTGCATCCTGCTTAGTAGAAATACATCACCCTTTCTTACCGAGGTGTCGTAAAAGGCGACTAAAGTTGATTCGCCGTGTGCTATCCGGCTGAGTAGAATAGGCACCCTTTCTTACCGTGGTATCGTAAAGAACGAGTAAAGTAAGTGGCGTCAGGCAGACTTCCGGTCGGAAAATACCTAGCCAAATCATGTTACAACATATTTTTAATATGTTTTGCCCTAATTAGGGTGGAATAATAATGTTGCAAAATTTATCAATCATGTAATAAACCTAATTAATTGAGTCCGAATCACCCAGACATATTATACAGCACTTAAATATTACCAAGCATTTCAGCTACATCGCAAAAGCTTGTGAAAAAGTGTTTAAAGCCTTCAAAGCCTTTAAGTCGGCAAAAAGTATAAAACGACTGCTACATGGACGGTGTGGAAATTAACTTCACTTTCACGCGGAATACCTCGGCTTTGGAAATTTGTCGGGTAAACCGTGAGAACGTAATGAGATGGCCTTGATGTGAGAAGCAAGACGTAGTTTGGATGTGGCATATTGATGGATGTGTAACGATAAAGTGATTATCATAACAAACGTCACATACCCACGCATCTATCATTCATATATTATTTATAATACCACAAATAATATTTTCCTAAGAATTTTCTTTTTATGTGTAGTATTATTACTTCCTAAATTTGTATATTTGGTATTGACAAAAAGAAATAAAAGATGAAACTTTGAAAAAGGTGCTCAATATACAGCAAGTCGCAAAGTAAGCTATACGAATTACCTATACAGACAAATTCAAAAGAAATTCAATAATAATAGCTATATGACACTATTGTGTAGCATAAGCCAACCACAACTTAGACTACACGACAAGGCATCTAAGAGTTGTATTGGGCCTACATTCAGAATTATATTAGTAAGTTTATTTAATTGGACATTTGTAGCTATTGTTAATTTATAACTTTTCGTATGTTTAAAATTGTTTAATGTTCAAAATTTAATTTTGAGCATTTCAAATACTTAAAATGATGTAACTTTTAATATAATTTTTGTTATACTTTTTTAATTTAACATAAAAAGTAAAATACAAAATTTAAATTAATTACAATTCATTTTCTTTTGTTTTTAACTTTTAGTGGAAACTTTATAGGCATTTAAATTTAAGTATTCTTTTGTGTATTAATAAATATTTTATGTTGTATGTTTCTCAATAAATAAATAGTTTTAAGGAACTCTTTCTTTCTCCTAATCTATATAATCCTTAATCTCTTAATTTTCCTAATCTAAATAAGTTAAAACAACTACACTACTCATTAACAAGTTCCCGCTACAAAACAGATAAAACACAAAATACTTTCGGTTCCGACAATAGCATTCTTCAAATGTCTTGACTGTTTCTTACATCTATGTAGCGCATACTTTGAAAGGTAGAGTCCGAGCTTATGATGGGGTTAAAAATTCATTACTTTCTCATTAGTATAACATTACGATCCTTGTGTAGTAACGAATCCAGTTTCCGCGTAGAATAAATTCACTGTTACTTATTTAATTTCATAGGATATCCGTAGATACGCCGTGTGGTATCTGGCCGAATAGAATAGTATCACCCTCATTTTTTACCGAGTTGTCTCTATCTATTGTATAAAACTTCATGAAATGATTTTTTTTTGATTCGTGAAATGAGTTAGGACAAATAGACACGACGGTTTTTATATGTGTATAGTGGAGTACACTCGTAAATATGGATCACTATTTAAATGCATGAGATTTCATCTATAATAATATATAAAACTGAACTTATTTGTTTGAATTCATTAAGAGTAAGATGGTCCATTTATCAAGGAAGGCTATAGATTATATAGCATCTCGCTAAGATGAATAGGAAAGGAGCAGCAATAAAAAATATTGCGAAAACGGAAAGTTTTTTAGCTTTCCTTGCGTGCTCTGATTAAACGGTGAAAGTTATTCAAACATCTCTTATAATTAACTTACGTTAACTACTATTATGTTCAAAGTCTCAGTTTGGGAAAAAAATCGTGCTGGTAAAGCTGCTGGCATAGCTATTAAGTTATAAAACCTTATATAAAAATAATAAAATCATACTTAATTAATAAAACAAAATAATTTATGATACGCTTGTCGTCGGACAAGCTTTATATTTTAATATAAAGAGATTATTAAAAGCCCCGTGGAGCGTCTCATTAATTTTAATAACGCCTTGAAACGAGTTTAAATTTTCGCAATATATTTATAATTTATAATAAAGCCGGATACACGTTCTATAATAATCCGGTTGACCCGGCTAGATTTGAAACTATATATCCGGGATATTTCATTAACTCATTAGACGTTTTTCTATTCTGTATAAAAATAAATAAATAATAGTAAATATCATTTTTACTTAGCCAATACAGTAGTTTAAAAACACTGTTAAAAAGACACTGATAAAGAAAGCCTACTATACTGTTAAGGATTACTTAGATGATAAGAAGACGTGGATGTATGTACTCTTGGACTCTGTAAAAGACAGTAATGAGAAAATGTAACTACTAATACAAATTATATTTTTAAAAGAGCAACTCTATTGCAGGCTCTTCTCGAATAGTTTTCCGAATCAGCAGTAGAGTTACGATTCAAGAACACTTGTTTACAATTTTACCTTGACAAAGAATATTTAAAATTTGAATTTGAATTTGTCGAAATTTAAATAAATCATTGGAAATACATCATCAGTGGGGTCAGCACAACATGTTTTAGGCATGTTGTTACATGATTTGGCTAGGTGTTTTACGAACGGCCGCCTGCCTGACGTCAAGACACCTTAGTTGCCTTTCACGATACCTCGGTTAGATATGATTGGTCTATTCTACTTAACCAGACACCACGCGGAGGCTCAACTTACCTTAGTCGCATTTTACGACACGTAGGTAAGAAATGAGTGGTCTATTATACTCAACCGGATAGCACACGGCATGGTGGGAAATACTATAAATGCGTGAAAAAGATATACCTACACAATTAATAATAACACGGTTTTTTTTCTTAAGTGATCGAAGTAGGTCGTAGTGAGAAAAGATTTTATTCCGATACACACAGGTGTTGATTAACGCCAGCTTCGAGTTGTGGGCGCTCATTATTTTTCTCATTAGCACCGACCTGTCTACTCCGATTAAAGGCGATGAGGGTAGATAAAGGCACGTACATGTTGAGATCTTTTAATTACTTCTATATCTATAGTTATTATAAAACAAAGTCCCAAAAAGCTGTCTGTGTGTGAGTGATTTTCTCAAATTTTATTGAACGAATTTTTGCACGGTCTAATAAGTCCGCGACAGCATCTCTCTAGTTTTTATGATTAACTCGCAATACTTACTTAAATGTTCAAAATTTCAATGCAGGACAAATTTATGACATGGATTTCCACGCGGGCGAAATCCAAAAAGCCAAATCATGTGACAACATGTTTATAACAAGTTGTGCCGACCCCACATAAAGTAGTATAAGGGCAGGAAGATAATAATATATTTTTAGTTGAAGTGGTAAAACCAGCGGGGTGATTCTGCGATTCTGTGTCTAACCCTGAGTTCAGGCGTATAGTGCAATAACAAGTCAAAGCAATTACCGCAGCAGTTCTGGACCATATAGCGGTTTAACAATAGTCTATTCATCCATCCATCAGTAGCCCAATCCGTGCGGATTACCGTTGTGGTACAAAAAGAAGGCAGTGCGGGCAAGCGATGAGGTGCTCGACTTGTTGCTGTTGCCGAAATAAGCCGTGATGGCGTAAGACGGTTGGGGCGCGGTAATAATCCGCAATGGCGCCTGCGGCCCGACCGACCAATTGATCGCGCGACTTCACAGCTGTCACTTACCACTAAATTCATGGCAACCAAGTTGCGTTTTTGCTAAGCGTTTAAACGACGCCAATTTTTTTCCGGATCCCATGTCTTTGTCCATTACAGAATAATTTATTCATGAAGTAAAAGCTATCAAGCGTTCACAATCTGTTCGATAAAGCTAGACAAAGCCCCTTTTGTGCCTGGATAAAGGTTTGATACTTTTACGATGTACGTACACGGTTTACTGCGTTATTATCCAGAAACGATGGATTAATGACGTCATTAATTAACTATACTTCCATACATTATAAATGAATAATAATTTATAGAAACATATATAATAACGTATAATACAATTTTGATGACGATGATGATTCGGTTACGGGGAGAAACGATCGTAGTGAGTGTGTGTAGTGCTAGTGTAGATAATATAATAAAAGCCCAGGATCTAGGACAAGGAACTCTCTTAGTTTTACTCAATATTTCAAGAGCATTTGACTCTTTAAACAGACAGTTACTTCTTGCGAAACTTAAATATTATGGATTTGGCTTTAAGACAATTCAAAGGTTTTCTAGTTATCTGGGATTGCGTAAGCAAATAGTTCAAACACTGAAAGACGATGGCTTAAAATGTAATTCTGATTGCTGTGAGGTAACGAGAGGAGTGCCCCAAGGAGCGATACTGGCTCCGTTAATTTTCGCGATGTATAGTGCTGACGTAAATAAAAAAATTGTTCACTGTAAACACCAAATATACGCAGACATTCAAATTTACATTTCTTTTAAGCCTGAAGATACTAACCTAGCTATAAGACATTTAAATGAAGATATAAATCGTATCGCGGAATGGGCGGACTTAAACACTCTAGTACTCAATCCTATTAAAACGAAATTTATGCTATTTGGTACCAAAAATCAGATTGCTAAAATTTCTAGTTATAACCTAGGTGTAAATATAAAAGGAGTGCAAGTTGATAGGGTTATGGAAGCCCGAAATTTGGGCCTTCTCATGGATGAGCGATTGCGATTTGAAAATCATGTAATTACCACGGCGCGAAACTGTTTTTACAGATTAAAAGTCCTGTATCGATTTCGAGAATTTTTGAGCACCCAACTGCGTATCAGGTTATGCGATTCCTTAATTTTATCCAAATTTGATTACATGGATACTGTGATTGGACCTAGATTGCTCATGAAATCGAAAAATCTCATACAAAGAGTACAAAATGCATGTGCTCGGTATATCTACAATATCCCACCCCGAGCCCATGTTACCTACTATTTAAATGAGGCGAAAATGCTAAAAATGGACTATCGTCGAAAGTTGCATTTTGCTACATTGGTATTTGGAGTGGTTAAATACAAAACTCCACCTTATTTGTACGATAAGTTATTGTGGTCAGCAGATGTTAACATCAGGTTTAACACTCGAGCATCCTCATATTTACTGCTAACGCAGCCTCATAGATCTGCAGCTTTTGAGGGAAGTTTTCGTTATGCGGCTACAAAATCATGGAACAATCTTCCACCGCCGTTACGTATGTTACAAACAGTACGATTGTTTAAGTTAAAATATAAAGTGTATTTATTAAATCAACAAATCAATTCATAATAATCAATGAAGTCAATACATTGGTCATTATGAATTGAACTACCATATTCTCTTCTTTATGTAATATTATTCTTTATGTAATTCTCATTTATGTAATGTTTTATTTATGCATTGTTTTATTATTTTGTTTGTTTTTTTATTATTATGTTAGTCTGGTCATATGTAATTAGGGTGCATGTATATTTAAGAGGATGTGTGAAATGACGGGGACGAAGACGGAACGGGGGCACGCATTTAGTCGCTGACGTACGATGATAGCAGTTGGTGACCTCTGAAAATCAGCGTCGGTAGTGATTGATCACGACCGACAAAAGCTGAGAGGTGACACCAATTTGGGGCATCACACTATGCAAGTTAGATTTTGTTAAGTAGATTTTTTTTTCTTTTTTTTTTAGTTTTAATATATTATGTGTGTTATTATACTTGTGTAGTGTGTTGTTGCAAATAAAATTATTTTTCTTTCTTTCTTTAGTGTGGTGTTTTGTGATATGTATGGTGATACTGGTCATACATGTATGAGTATGTAAACTATGCCTGTTTCCTGCACTTAACATTACATAGAGTCTCTTAACAGATGCGGATTATAGCGAAATAATTATTAAATGTGGAAGTCTCTTTCGTCTCTTTAACTTTTAAGTTGTGGCGAATAGATTCGCGGGATTATCAAGATTATTACACTCTATTAATGATGACATCCTGTCAAACAATTTCTATTTTATTCTGTTCAGCTTCGTGAATGTATAGCTTATTGTTTTCATTGTTTAGGATATTTCCGGTTCCGGTCTCATAAGAAACATCCTTAGGGCGAAATTCGTCCATTTTGATATGGCTTTTATACCCACACAGTTCCGTTCATTAATTAGATTTAACGATTAGCACAATATTTTTGCCATATTACTACTTTCGTATCATCTTAAATGTGGACTTACCCTTAATTATGTACTTAGTGTTTTGATCCTGTTCCCGAACGAAAAATGGAATATTGTTATCCTTTATTTTAACCCGGTATATACTCTTCAGGTATACATTCAAATTTCATCAATATATCTGGAGCAGATTACCATTGAAAACGTAACAAACAGACTTTCACATTTTTATTATTAGTATGGATTTATAGGTCCTTAAGTTGCGATACTTTTCGTATCGCATTAGAAAATTTGAAATGATTTATTATTTTCTTTGTAAACGCGGCTTTATGTAGCATCTCGTTAGGAACTTACTAGTTGTCAGATTAAGTTCTTATATTTGAAATCTAGGATCATATTAATAAGTGCTCAGTACTAGAAGCACTTACGCTGCTTGGTCTTATCAAAAGTATCATAATTTGTAGTTCTCCAGTGAATGTCCACTGCTGGGCATAGTTTCTTAATGTACTGCAAAAACAATCATACTTCTGACGCTTGAACCGGCTCTATTTGCGTTTCAAATTAAAAAAAAAGTTGCCCCGTCATGTGGTATCCGACTGAGTAGAATAGACCGTTCTCGTTTTTTATTGAGGTGTCGTAGAAGGCGACTAAGATAGATTGACCCGCCGTGTGGTATCCGGCTGCGTAGAATAGACCACCCTCATTTCTTAGCGAGGTATCGCAAAAGGTGACTAAGGTAAGTTGACCCGCCGTGTGTATCCGGCTTAGTAGAATAGACCACCACCATATCTCGGTAAGAAATGATGGTGTCTTAAGATACCGATACCGATACGAAAATACCGATGTTGTGCCGAACCCACTTAGAGTGGGATAAGGGCAGGAGAATAACGATGATGTCACTCATAAGTTTATATAATATCATTTTCCTCTCACTAATACGTAGTCCTAAGTCGACGTAAATATCTTTAGTATGGAACCCACGTAATCGTCTAAACAAAGGAGATTAATGATAAGTACATAAATCTTTTAAATCTCACTACGAAAGGTCTTGACCTGAAATAAAAAAAATAAACAATAGGATACCTTTGTTTCGCTTGAGCTTCGATCTAAGACCTTAGGCTTTATTATACTACAAGTTGAGAGATGAAAGCGGGGGAACTATAATAAATACCAATTAAAAATATTCTTAATTCAAGTAAATTTGTAAACAAGTGCTTTTGAATCGTCTATACTGCAGGTTAGGAAAGCTGTTCCTACCGAGAAGAACAAGCAAGAAACTCGGCGGTTGCTCTTTTTTAATATCCTTTATTACTAGTTACATTTTGTTATTACTGTTTTATACAGGATCAAAGTGCACGTATCCACACATTCCTATCATCTTAGTCATCCCCATCAATATAATAAATAGGCTTATTGTATCAGTGTTTTTAAATTGCTGTAATGGAAAAGCCAAAATTGATTTCGGAATGTTATTATTTAATGTTATACCCAAACTCACAAACGACTTATGTATTTTTGTAAGGCGCAAAGCAGACGTCGCAAGCTTATGTCGGTACCTACTTTATTATATATATCGCCAATTTTTTATAATTATTTATAAAATTAAAATTATAAAATTATACAATTTTAGTTTTGCCATTACAGCTTATTAAAAACACTATTAATACAACGCTAATAAAGGAAGCCTACTATACTATTGAGGATTACGGTGATAAGAATGCATGGAAATAGTTATTCTTCGACCCTGTACATGAAAGTAATAACTAAAAGTAACTAGTAATAAGAATTATTGCTTTGGACTCACTTGAAATTTTACGTGTAAAACTCTTGTACCAAACGCCGATACATAGCAGACGCAACAACAAAACAAAGAGGCGAATCCCGTCAGTAAATCTCGTAAAAAGGATTTGCCCCTTGTACCTACGTCGATTTACTACCACCAACATCGCCCGCACCGTCCTGTTATATACCGGCGTTTTTGCACTTACGTGAGATACATGCCGATAGCTTCTGTTTTGAGAATCTCTTGTTTATTACTCGGCACACGAGTTTCGTTTTTCTACTGGATCTTTATTTGGGTAAAATCTTGTGGACAAGACACAATCAAATTTAGCATAAAATTTTATGCTTAATTTATGTCGAAATGAAATGATAATGAAAGAGAAAGGAACGGAAGAGCTGAAAAGAAAGGCCAAGAAATACTACGGTGAAGCAACACCAAAAGGTAATCCTACCTTTAAAGGGGGAGGAAATGAGGAGGGGTTTTAATCCGTAGAAGTCGGCCACTCTTTCGTAGAACATTTCCCAGGAAGTTCATTGTGAAGACACAATGTCATCAGAATCTTGCAAATTGGATTTCTTGATAACCTTAAAAAGGATCTACAATTACACCTGATAGACGTAATAATGTGAACAGTTAAGTACAGTCTATAGGTGGGCGCAATACTAATACATAAGAGGCATACATATATTACGAGATTTATTTAGTTTTACGCAGTATAAGACTCAGGAAGATAAAAGTTCTTCTTCTTCGTCAACTCATGGATGTCCACTACTACACATAGGTCTCTCCACTGCACACGATCTTGTGCCGCGTGGATCCAGTGGCCCGCGACCCTTTGAGATCATCAGTCCACGTCCTAGAGGTAGACCCTCTAGGACCAACACTGCGTTTTTCGATATTTAAGGGGTTCCAACACCGTAACAGCCCAATGCCCATCGGTTCTTCGTACTATGTGCCCCGCCAATTGACACTTCAGGTTCGCGTCACGCTGAGCTATGTCGGTGCCTTTGGTTTTTCTACGGATCTCCTCATATTTTGTGACAACCGATTTTGCTATCTAATCACATATATCTGTTTCTTGAAGTTCTCTCGAATCTCGAACGTTTCTTCTTTCCGAGTGCATACGTCAAACTGACCTTGAATTCGGCTTGAGTGGGTCGAAATTCGTACGCACAAGTCTGTGCGGTCAAATGCACTTCCCACTTTTTTTTTTTTACCAGTGTAATTTTATAAATATTTTTGAAATCTGCAATTCCATAAACCTCCAATACTATAAATTATATAGGCCATTGCGTAAGTTGAACTTATGGATTCCACCAAAAGAAAAAATATGGACCGCGCTGTTTATTCATAAGGTCCAAAAAAGGTTCTATATGCATTAATCCGCGATCGTAGACTTACCCTTTGGTTCGTTATTTATGTACACACGGACCTACTTCCATTAGCTACCTGACCAACTGCTTTTAACATGAAAAATCATTTCTGAATATAACCTTTAACATTCTGTCCGCGAAATCGTCGCAAGTCAGCCGTTGCCCTAAAGGAAACTACAGATATGCTGGCGTTTACATAAATTTATATAATACTTTGTTAGTGGTTAAGTAATCATATCATGTCCAAATAACATATTTCGTATTATTATACTAATACCAGGTTGACCGAGCCTTGCTCGGTAATTTATTACAAAATAAAAAAGGTACTTCAAATAAAATAAATAAAAAATAATAGGGTAGGTGGGGCTCAATCCTATGTATTTTCATTTCGCGCGACCATCCGTTTCCCGAATAAGCTACGCTGACTTGACATGCGAAAATCACGGCGAAAATTTTATTGTATATATTGAATAATTAAAAGTAAACTTTTGTTTTTTTATGCCCAAAAACAGGGTAACACGATTTTTTTAAAATAAAACCTAGCCAGATCCATTTTTCTCCCCCAAAACTCCCTACACGCTGAATTTCAAGAAAATCGTTGGAGCCGTTTCCGAGATTCTGAAAATATATGAAAATATATATAACATACAAGATTAACTCATTTAAATATTAAAGATATATTATGTAAATGTAGAAATTTCTGCATTTGTATATTTTATCTCATTTCACTTTAAACTTTACTTGATATAATATGAAAACTTAATTCATTTTAAAAGTCTCTATGGCTTAATATACACAAACGAGTTTATGAATTTCGAATTAACTCATTTGAATGTAAAAATGTTATTAAAAGTATAGGCATTTCTGAAACGAGTTTTTTTTTAATTTCTACTGTAATATCCAGTTTATAGCCTATAACAATTTTGTTTATAGAAAAAACGTTTTTGAAATATATTCTTATTTCAAAAATCTAAAATTTTTATATTTTAAATATTTTTTTTTAATAAAGTACTAACTACTGGGGTGTTAAGTAGGCGTTACTTTACGGAATTTCATAGCATGATACAAAAGTTGTGATAATTTTTTTTTTGCTATAACTGCGTTTGTTTATTATAGTTTATATTTTTCGAATTTGCACATTACGGAAGGAAAAGCGGTATTCATTCATATCCTTTTGTTGTGAACGCAGCCACAACAAACCTTTTATATCTGTCATCAATCAATTAATTCAAATTTGACAACTACTTTTGTAATGGACTACTTACTACCTTACTACTACACGGACTTGCTACCTTAACCAAACCTGACTATTAAAACTGAGAAAAGAAGACTTCATTGTATCATTACCAGCGCCTAAATATCTTCATAACATCTAAGAAGAAACACCTTTATAATAACCCGGTATACACGGATCAACTGTCAACCAAATTTCATAAGCACTGGTCAATCCAACAAGCAGTGACACCGTAATAGACATTCGAATATATCATATTAGTATAGATTGCTTTTAATATAGTATTCTTTAATATTTAAATGAGTTAATCTTGTATATATGTATATATATTTTTGGAATCTCGGAAACGGCTCCAACGATTTTCATGAAATTCAGTATGTAGGGGTTTTGGGGGAGAAATCGACCTAGCTAGGTTTTATAATTATTTTTTTTTTATAATTTTATCCCTGTTTTTGGGCATTAAAAAAAACACTAAAATTTTTATTGAATTGTATTTTTGCCACTAACTGTCAAGTCAGCGTCGCTTATTCGGGGCACGGGTGGTTGTGAGAAATCAAAATACCTAGGATCGAGCCCCAACCTACCTTATTGTTTTTTTCTTTCTTTTTAAAGTTTCTCTTTTTATTTTGTAAATAATTACCCCACCAGAGAATTAGTCAACCAGATATTGGTATTTATACTAGAACAGTGTACAGTCACCATTATGACAGTATTTGCTTAGGCACGTAATGGATTTCTGACGTTGAAATAAATGATAGATCGTTCGATGCATTACCTGTGGACAGGGAAGGTGGGTTTAAAATGTTTGTGTAGCGGAAATAACACGTGTGTAACGAACAAATCTTCGATACGTTGTGAACTGACCTTTATCACAATATAATGTAAGAGAAACCTGTAGACACTACTACTACTTAAATCATCATCGACTTGCCCTTATCCCACTCTAAGTGGAGTCGGCACATCATGTTATAAGTATATTATCACATGATTTGGCTACGTATTTTATGACCGGCCCCCTTCCTGACATTAACTTAGGTTTTGTCGTCTTATACCTTCAGGGAGATGGGGTGGTCTATTCTACTCAGCCGGATACTACATGGCGGGTCGACTTACCTTCGACGTCTTTTACGACACCTCGGTAAGAAAGAGGGTGGTCTAATCTATTCAGCCGAATACCACACGGACTAACTTACCTTAGTCGCCTTTTACGACATCTCGGTAAGAAATGAGGTTGGTTTATACTACTCAGCCGGATACAACACGGTGGGTCATCGTACCATTAACTTAACCGCGCACACAGCGGGTCAACTTACGTTAGTCAACTTTTACGACACCTCGGTAAGAAATAAAGGTAGTTCATGAGGTAGTTAAAAAATTCCCGAAGGTCTTTTCTGAGCTATGTTAGCTCAGAATAGATCTCCGGGAATTTTAGAAGGTATTTAACATTTAAGATTATCCAAACGGTACTTGCGTGTATAGCTTTATAAAATATCTTTAATCTACATTTAGCATTAAGAAAAACACAGCGGAATAAGAAAGAAATTGAGTAAAATTGACTGATTTGTAGGAAAGTAAGTCATTTGTAACTCACGTTGACTTCGGACGCTCGACTCGTCGTGTGATTGATCGCACGACGCAGCGCGGTTTTTTTTTCGTCGCGACTTTTTAGGAGTTGGATTTATATTTATCGGATACATTTTAGCTTTGATATATTGCGGGTAGTGATAAATTATTATGACGAAGTGTTGTAGAGTTTGAAAATCGGGATATTTAATGTATTATTTTACCATGCTTCCAGTTTTAAGGTAAAACATTTTTTTAAGCACTGGCTAATGTACGAGGTGTGTTCAAAAAGTATCGCGAATTTTGAATTTTCGCGAGTTACATGTATTCCAATTTCGATTTTTTTGTGGCGTTATGTTGGTACATATGTCTCTCACTTATGCTGACAAGTTGGGCCATTTTGAATGTTCGGTTAATTGTTGACAGCTGCTTTGCTTGCACGTGTTTTGGTTCGTCTTCGATTTTTACCTATTCAAAAAATAGAACAAGGAACCTGTATCGATTTTTGTGTGAAAAACGAAATTAAGTGCGCGGATGCATTCCGAGTGTGGTCTGTGGCATATGGAGAAGCTACTTTGGACAAAAGCAACGTTTATCGGTGGTACAAAATGTTTTTAAAAGGCCGAGAAGATGTGAATGACGAAGAGCGTGCCGGACGCCCGAGCACTTCAACAACAGACGAAAAAATTGATGAATTGAAGAAAATGGTATTGACCAATCTTTGAATCATCGATAGAGAAATTGCCGAGGACCTAGGCATATTGATTGGCTCGTGCCATTCGATTTTAATCAATAATTTGTAGAAAAACAAGTGAAGTGCTTCGAAGATTTGTTAAAACGTTGGCACAAGTGTATAATATCCCAGAGGGATTACTTTGAAGGGGACAAAATAGATATTTACGAATAAATAAATAATTTTTGAAAATACACAAAATTCGCGGTACTTTTTGAACACACCTCGTATATCTGTAATTTGTATCTGTTTTGTATTAATAGTATTTGGAATAATTTAGCTTTTAATCTTTACATTTTTATTAATATCCCAATCAGTGCTTATTCTTCTTTAAAAACATTTGATTATTCTTAAGTACTGAAAACAGTCCACTTTAATCTATACCAATATATAAAGCTGAAGAGTTTGTTTTTTTGTTTGATAGTCGGAACGCGCTGATTGAACCGACTTATACACACAGGCTATAATATAACATCACGCTAAGATGAATAGGAGAGGAGCAGCAATAAAAAATAGTACGAAAACGGCAAAATTTAAAGCTTACCTTGCGTGCGCTGAGTAAACGTTGCAAGCTATCCAAAAATCATGTATTACAAAATTGTTCTCCATATGTCTAGCCTTTAAGGTTAACCCACTCTAACCATTTTTATGATTATCAAAAGACTATATTACGGTTTTAATCTTCCCAAGCGGGCGGAGTCGCTGGCGATTGCTAGTAAACAATATTTTGAATTTGATTATAAATTTAAGGCAGCCGGCAACTAAGCTAATGATAAGTGTGGAATTTATGTTGTCCTGAATTCGACATTCTCAGAGTTTGAAACAGAGTTCTAAGCACTTCTTAAGTACATGAGTAATTTGTATTGGCTTCTAGTTGCTCAAACTTGTTAAATATGTGTGGTTTATTGAGGTGTTATTTGTTTATTGAGGTAGCTAATACACGTAGGAATTACTGTTAAGTGTAATGTTTATTCAGGTCAAGCGAGTAATTTACTTTTCTGCTCACGTGCGACGGTGGTAAATAAGGAAATGACGAATTATTGTATATTTATTACGACTACAGTATTCTGAGGAACTATTTTTGGTTAGTTTTTAATATACAGTTATGTTAAATCCCATATATAAAAAGAATATCTTAAATATTTAAACGCCGTGTGGTATCCGGCTGAATAGAATAGACAACCCTCATTTCTTTCCGAGGTGTCATAAAAGGCGGCTAAGGTAAGACGACCCGCCGTGTGGCATCCGGCTGAGTAGAATGGACCACCAAGCACTCTGTCAGATGATTTGGATACGTACTTTAAAACCTGCCGCCTGTCTGACGTCAACTTACCTTAGTCGTATTATGCGATACCTCGGTAAGAAAGAGGGCGGTCCATTATACTCAACCGGATACCACACGGCGGGTTGACTTACCTTAGTCGCCTGTTATGACACCTCTGTAAGAAATGAGGGTAGGTCCATTTTATACAGCCAGATAAGTATGAATAGAAAGAAGAATGTCTATTTAATAACGTGTCGCCGTCCAAGTCGCGACGCCCGTGTCGCACCGCCCGTGACGCGCCGCAATTGTCGCGCCGCCCGTGTCGCGCCGCCCGTGTCGCGCCGCCCGTGTCGCGCCGCCCGTGTCGCACCGCCCGTGTCGCGCCACCCGTGTCGCACCGCCCGTGTCGCGCCGCCCTTGTCACATCGTCCGTTTCACGCTGCCCATGTCACTATTTCAGCGCCAAAATGTTTTATTGACAGGGAGGGGTGGTGCAGAGCAACGAGCGTCTCTTTTACTTATAACTGGCCAGCGCGTAGATGTAATATATTAGACATTAATTTACGACTCGAGTAGAGTTTAATCTTTCCCTGTGGAATGACCGCAAAAGTTTCTCTGTGCCTCTGAATATTTATTAGTAATTGAGGTTTTTCAATAATATTAATATTCATTCCAATCATATCATATTTCAGTCGGTAAAAAGCATTTCAATCACATAATAAACAACTTAAATTATGTGGTAAACAGTTAAGAATAAGTCAGTCATTAGTTTGGCAAACGCCGGCACTTCGCAGATAACGTCAAATCCTTAGAACCTCAACGGACTCAAGATAAACGGCTTCATTACTTTCCTCATTAGTTTCAATGACGTAGTTTTTCTGTGGGCAATTGATGGAATAATCTTGTTTCTAATCCTCGAGATTGAACGCTGAAGTGATTATGTTATTTGTAATTATTATAAAACAAACAAAAGCTGTCTAAATGCCTCTAAATGTGAATGGATTTTTAAAAATTGATTAGGCGGATTTTTGTACGGTTTTTACTAAAAGTAAAGGTAATAAAGTGCGCCGCGTGATGTTGGTCATATGCTGCATCAAGCTGCTTTTATGCTGAGTCGAACGCTAATTAATTTCTGCAAATTTGTCGATTTGATTATTTATTTATTTATGAATTTGTATATGATAAAATTAAGTATTCTGTATCTGCTATCTACCTGTAAGATTAATTTTCTATATTGCCTGGAGAAATGAACAAATGCCTTGTTATTTTTGTTGTTGTAATATTTCGGGAAGGTTACGGTATAGTACATTACGGTTTTATGTGAATTATATTGAAGAGATTGCGCAGTTGTATAAAAACTCGTCTGCTTTTTGCGGGATTTTCTCTTTAGGAACAGCTTTCTTAAGCAGCAGTAGAGTTGACGATTCAAAAGCACTTGTTTACAAGTTTATTTGAATAAAGAATATTTTGAATTTGAATTTGAATTGAGATAAGAAAGTTTGGATTTAATTACAACACGTATACGACAAAACTACTATAAACACTATAGTACTATAAATATTATTTACTAAGCTTTATTTTAAATGAATATCTTGAATTTCCAATTAAGCCGTGTGGTATCCGGCTGAATAGAATAGTACAAACCTCATTTCTTACTGAGGTGTCGTAAAAGGTGACAAAGGTAAGTCGACCCGCCGTGTGGTATCCAGCTGAATAGAATAGACCAACCTCATTACTTACCGAGCAGTCGTAAAAGGCAGCTAAGGTAAGTTGACCCACCGTGTGGTATCCGGTTTAATAGAATAGACCACCCTCTTTCTTACCGAGATGTCGTAAAATACGACAGAGATAAGTTGACGTCAGGCAGGCGGCCGGTCGTAAAAATGCAGCCAAATCATGTGACAGCATGTTTATAACATGTTGTGCCGACCCCACTTGGAGTGGGAAAAGGGCAGGAGTATGATGATCTTGAATTTGCAATTGAATGAAATCTTTTCTCGAAAACTCATTAAATGTCAGAGAAATAGACTTACAAAATATAATATTTATAATCAATCTTAAAATCATACGCTAATTAATATTAAAATATGGACGCCGTCAATAGCAATTAATTTGAATCACCAGAGATTTGAATACAGCATCTTTGAAGGCTTCGTTATCAATTCCAAGAAGTCTTTATTCAAATTTTGCGGTTTTATTCAAAAATTAACGCTTCCATGTTTTGCTTCTGATATGGATGATATTGTATATATTGTAAACTATATATTTTTCTGGCTTTTGAAAACGATTTTCATGAAATTCACCATGTGGGGGTTTTGGGAGAGAGAGGAAAGATCGATCTAGCTAGGTTTAATTAAAAAAGTTATTTCATCCCTGTTTTCGAGCAATGAAAAAACTGATACAATTTTATGAGAAAGCAAAGGTAAATAGTGGTGTCAATTTCTTGATGAATATTTGGGTAACGGTCCAAGGTAACGGAATCCAGGTAACATTATCTTTTTTTATATATTTAAAAAAATTACCGAGCAAGGCTCGATCACCTACTTACGATAATTAATTAACTTATTTAAGTCTTTATCTGTGACGTTAAATGCTTATTCGCTGAAGTAAATTGATTGAATCATTCATTGAACTAAATGAAATTTGTACATATGAAACTTAGTTGGCGATATTATTTGATTATATTTATGCTTATGCTTACTTCATAGTCCAAAAGTAATGAAAATATTATTTTGCTATAATCCGCGATAAATTACTTCATAGTCACAATTTATCGAGTGCATTACGATAAACAAAAGAATGAGGCTTATAAGGGCATTATAATACTTTATAGTGCCCCTATAAGCCTCATTCTATCAACTATTTCAGTTTCAGACTATGACTATTCTTATTTACACCCTGTACGGGTATATATTGAAAAAACTGACATAAAAAAGTAACGGCCTGTTACTATCCCACATAAAAAAAATTGGCCGTTTATTTTGTCACATGAAATGTAGTTTGAACTTTCGATGTTTTGGCATTTTGGTATTTCTAAAAATAGCAAATTATTTTATAGATTGAAAGACAAACAATTTAGTGGATTAAATTTTTGAATAAAAGTTAAGTAGCGTCAAATAAACAGAAATATATGGTGATGACTGCCAATTTTCGATCGGAGAGGCACCCCAAGAAAAATAAAGAACGGCTTCCTGTTACTATCCCACTGCTAGGCATAGACCTCCTCTCCGATTTAGGAGAGACGAGTTGGAGCTAAGACCTACCACCTGCTCCAATGTGGCTTGGTAGGTTACACATATCCCTAGAATTCTCTAGAGATATGCAAGTTTCCTCACGATTTTTTCCTTCACCGAAAAGCATGTGATAAATTGCAATTATGAATTAGACACATAAGTTTTAATAGGAAAACTCATTGGTGCCTGCCCAGGGTTTGAACCCATGATCGTCTTTAGAGAGTCGCACGGACTTACTGGGCTATCACAGCTTCCTGACATAACCGACAATTAATGCTTTCATCTGAGCCAGTTTAATCTTTCCAACGATTTCATCACAGCAGTAAACACCAATATTTATAACACTATGACATTATGCTCGCCGTTTCTGTATTTTTTATGTTCCGTTGCATACAGAATGAGCGTGATTCCACAGAAAATAAACAATTTAAATTATTCCTGTCATAATACTTGTGTCGACAGGATAAAAATTCACACATAACGGAATTGTGAAATAAATTAATCATATAGTATGAACACCTCTATTAAAATAGACAAAAGCATAATTAATATATATGATTTTGCTACAAGCTTTATAACTTAACTCTTATTTTATCTTATTAAAGTTATTGTTAGTAACAAAAAAAGCTTTGATAAAAGAAAATATATAATGCTAAATGTAGATTGTACTATCCGTTCTCATAACTGATACATGCAGGAAGCTTTCGTTGCGTATGCCGCGTAAACGAACAGAGATACACTAAAGTAATGTACTAGACTGTAGTAACCAAAAAATTGGAGATCTACAAAAACACTACAAAAAAGCCCGGGATATAATATGTATCTATCTTTTATGGTTATCTCGCAATACCTACTGTAAACGGATACTACAAGAGGTCGCTGCTATCGCACGTATTACCAGTCTAGCTGATGGATTGCGAACTCGCTGTGGCTCCTTGTCATCGAGCGTCCTACGAACACATCCGAGTGCCGGCTTAATACGCAATAACAAATGGAAGTTGCGATGGCAACGGAATAATAAGCCACCTTCTGTTATGTGATGTTTGCTTTGGGATACGGTATTAATTACGAGTGCGGAATAATACAAGTTAAATTATAGTTTAAGGTTTAATTGATACTCACTTCTGGTTTTTTTAACACTACTTTTATGTTCAAAATTTTAATTAATGCATTCTTTATTGTCTAGACATTACGACCTACTACTTATGAGATAGGTATGTAGAAACATACATAAACATACCTAATATAAGTTGCAATAAGAGAAAGAATTCTCTTATAATATATATAACTAACGTAACACAAAATACTAGGAACACGTGATTCCACATTCAAAAGTATAAGGCGCCGCGTCGTTTGCTCCGCGCTATAGAAGTGCTTTCGTAGGAATATAAGAAGTGCCCATACATAATGTTATTAGATCGGCATCGCTATCAGTTCCTAAGTTTCTACAGTGCATCCTACTGGAACACTACGCCTTAGCGCAACTGAAACGGTGCATCTTCCGGTACATCCAAACTTGGAATGCTGTGAAGGACCCGTCGGCGTTACTCTCTGTATAAGTGACAATTAAACGTTTGTATGTCCACGTCCTGGTCCCCGTATTACACTAATAGTTGTAACAGGCTAAAATAAAAGGATTTACGCAGACAAACTTTATAATTTTGATTTCCACGTGAGCAAAGCCGCGCACTCAGCTAGTTTAGTGTAACATCGTCAAGATCTTCCTTTCTTCTGTGCCATTTTGTGATTACCGATTTAAGATAACTAAACAATGTCTACAAACTTAATTGGCCATTGTTTGGAGTACAGTAAATGCTTGGTAACTAATTTTGAGTACCTGAAAATTTAAATTTCATTATTAAACTGAAAATGCTCTATCTTGAAAATTTGGCCAATAGTGTTTTCACCTTCAAGACAACAGTAGGTTGTTTTAATATCACTTTATTGTACACAATTTTACAAAAAATTAATACAAAGTAAAAAGTAAAAACAATAGTAATATTGTTTTTACTTTTTACTTTAACTTGCTTATAAAAAGCGCACAAAGACGGACTTATCCCATAAAGGGATCTTCTAAAAAATAAATAATAATAATAATAAATATAGATGATATTAAATACAAAATAAAATATTTTAATAATTTTATTAGTAGTTTTTGTAGATTTGTGGTTTGAGTAGGTTTGAATATAGTTTGAGGTTTATGTTAATAAAATTTCGCAATCAATTTTAGCTTTATCATTACAGGTTTTTAAAACTGCTTAGGTGAGGCTATCAGCCTCCCTTTAACAGTAAAGCCTACTATACTGTTGAGGATTACATGGATGATAAAAATGCGTGGATATACTCAACTCTAAATCTAACAAATTTTACGAATTATATTTTGAAAAGAGCAACCGCCGAGTTTATTGCTGGCTCTTCTCGGTAGGAACAGCTCTCTAAACCAGCAGTAAAGTTGACGATTCAAAAGCAATAGTTAAGAAGTTTACTTCAATAAACAATATATTAAATTGAATTGAATTAAATACTTACGGTCGTCATAGTTATTAGCGAAAGTTCACTTCCAACAGCCGTTTTTATACCAAACTCTTTTTTCATATAGGTTATAATTATATAATAATTCTTTCGATCTCTTAAATCCATGTTAACCCAGTCGTAGTTGATAAGAGCTTGATGTAGTTTCTCCATCTGAAAGGATAAAATCACTGAAATGAGAACTATTTAGTCAACTCGAGAAATTATGTTATAAAAATGTCGACTATAGTATTTCCAACCATTTATTTAACTTTTTACGTAAACACGCTTTTATAGTTCCGTAATTATTACATTAAAAACCACAGGAAGTAGCGGCCTGTTATTATCCCACTGCTGAGAATAGGCCTCTTTTCTCCGTTTTTGAAGAGAAGGATTGGAGCTAAGACCTACCACTCTGCTCCTATGCGGTTTGGTAGGTTACACATATCTCCAGAATTCTCTAAAGATATGCAGGTTTCCTCACGATGTTTTCCTTCACCGATCAAAGTAAACAAATGCATTACCTCATGGGCACTTTTTTTTTAAATAGAGATGTGTTATGCTAGCACTTTTTTATAAGTTTACTAAAATAACGATTATTTTGAATGATTTATAGAAGCAGACGTTACTTTGCAGAATTCCATAAGACAGAAGTTTCAATAAAATTATTTTGCTATAATCCACGTTTGTTAAGAGAATCTATTTAATGCTAAGTGTATAATGTGTGAAGAAGCATTACGATTTTGTCGCGGAGCCTAGCCTTCTGATGATGCTTCGGTTTTCCGGGCGAAACGATCGTAGAGATTGTGGTAGTGGGTATGTGCACTGCTTGTGTGGAGTATTGGCGGTGGCGGCGTTTTTTGATACGTGTGGTGAATTGTCCTGCATGTATAAGGTTTGTGAATGTTGCCTGCTTCATACACTTAGCATAACATAGATTCTCTTAAAAATGAACTTCTAGTAAGTTCTGGACTATTTTGAATTTGGATTTAAAAGCTTGATAAAAAATGTATTATTGTTCGCTTAAATCTCAAAATTTATCGTGTTCCAACTACATATAATTTAAGATAAGAGTTAGTTTCGCTACTTAGGATAAGTGCTCGGCACGACGTCCGTTGATATGACGAAGGTAAAGTGAATTACGTGAAGTAAAGGAGATAAAGTGAATTAGTGAAAGGTGATGAGAAAGCGGTATATAGTATATAAAAATTGTCAAAATTCCACTCGTAAAGCTAACCAATATTTATGATGAAATGAAATAAGCCAAACGTAATAAAATCAATAAAGATATCGAGAAATATTGGTGGTACCTGGGTATTTTTTTTTAGAAATAAAAAAAATAAAAAAAAATAATTAAAAATTTATTATTAATAAAAAATAGTTGGGCATAGGTATTGTTACCTCTCTAGACCGCCCGTTCCCCAAATGAGCTACCATGACTTTACGTTTGACAGCGAAAATTGTCTTTTGAATTCAAAGTAAATTTATGGGATTTTCCCCAAAACAGGGTTAAAAAGACATTTTTAAAAATGAAACCTAGCTAGATCGAATTTTTCCCCCCAAAACCTCCTACATGCGGAATTTTATGAAATTGTTGGAACCGTTTCCTAGATTCGGAAAATATGTTTATAAATATAAACATAAATATATGGTACACTAACACACGGTCGTCTGTCCCCAAAGTAAGTAACTTAATACTTGTGTTATGGTAGACAGACAACTGGTGAATATATACTTATATATTTTTAAAAACAAATATACACCCAGGCTCAAAGACCAACAAATTCATATACAGAAAATGTTGGCCCTGGGCGGGAATCGGACCCGCGACGCGACGCGAAGGCAGGGTCACTACCCACTGCGCCAATGGGCCAGTCAAATATATCCTTACTAATATTACCAATGGGAAAGTCTGTCTGTCTGTCTGTCGGTTCCGTTTTCAAGGCCAATCCGCTGAACCAATATCGATGAAATTTGGCATAAATATTCCTTATATACCGGGGTAACATATAGGCTATATAAATCCTGTTAATTCAACAGGAATTAAATTCAGGAGGAATTAAATACAATGACATTCAAAACGCCATCTATAATAAACCTATGGAACTAATTTTTATTTACGATGTGTCAAAATCAAGTCAAATCTGTATTAAAGAAGTATTTAGATTCCAAGTTTTTCGACTTACGTCAAAAGAGTTTTCTTTAAAGAGTATTTATATTTTATTCGTTTACTCAGTAAACTTAAGCGTTGGAATCCAGCGCCGTACGTATAGGTAATTTAAAAAAAAACAATTTGGCAGTTGATTCGTTACGTATAAATTGTTATTATCAAATATCACAATGTACATAATGAAAATTATAAATAAATTAGTTTTCTAACAAGTTTCCAAAGCTTAAAATATTTATAGAGATATTTAATACCAGAAAACATTATGAATTTCTCATGTATATTAAGTTTTTGTACTCCTTTTACTAAGCTATTTTCATATACATTTCATGTAAGTACGGGTTATTTACTAAAATTATCATATTAAGCTCTTGATCAAACGATAAATCCCTATGATTCTTCCCGGATCGATCTGATTTTTGTGATGGAGATATTTGAAAGTTTAGATGGTGACAGAAGCTACTCCCAAATTTCAAGACTGCAGTCCATGCGAACGAAGTTGCGCGGGTAAAAGCTAGTATAATATACATATAAGATTAATTCAAATATTAAAGATGACATAAATCGATTAAAGCGATCGATCGAGATGACAAATAAATAATTACCTTTGTTTTAATTTGTTCACCAAACCAATTGTATGCGAAAATTTCTGCTAACATCGGCATCATATGAGGGGCGAATCTCCAATTTATTTCCTGCAATATTATAAAATCTTTAACGTCATTTTCGTACGGTTTTCACTAAATGGTAATGCAATTCTTTCTGAAGGTTTAAGTCAATATTATGTTTCATTTTTATCACCTTACTCATGAGAAGAAAAATCAGGCATATACACATAGCAGCATTACATAGAGGAACAAAAGCCAACCATTTATACATGTTCCTCAACGCGTTCATATACCTGAAAAAATAGACCGAACTAAAAATAGAGTTGTGTTTAAATATGTACATAAGAAAATGCTGTGCCGATTTCGCTTGAACTTAAGTATTGAATGATCCCGAAATAGGTGCGATTTTTTCTTGTTCATTAAATAACGGAACATAAATAATAAATTTTTAATCCTTTATTAAAATAAAGGAATATTTGAAGATTATGTGTAAGGTTAAAACCTTACACATAAGCTTCAAATATTCAATATTTCTTCAATTATGATCCAGCTGAATACCTGGGAAAGCTAAATAAAAAATGCAAAAAGGGCATTGATAAATCAGAGATGCTTTATTTTGTAAGACCTTAAGGGAAGGAACTTCTTTTATAAATATATCATAAAGTTTGAGCAATACTTAAATATCTTATATAATCTTATCTTATGTGAAGCCAAGGGAACTCGTTACAAAATGACACAACGTGTTAGCTAGAAGCTTTATATCTAGATATTGGAAGGATGTGACGTCATGGCTAGATCTTATTGGCTGGCTGGCGTTGCAATAGTGCTCTCTAATTGGCTGACTGACATCGAAGCAGTGCATCTTTTAGCAGATTGTTACACTTATTAATGAATAAACAAAATCACATAATTTAAAAACAACACATTTCCATAGAATATGATAAAAGGCACTTACTGGACCTGCTTAGTATGTGACTTGTAAAATTCTCTTAGCGTATCGTTCAGGCGTCTTGCGTATGAAGCATTACTTTCATTGTCAGATTGTATCGAAATTGCCAATTTATTTGCCAAACTATCACTCGCCGAACAAAAGAAATAAACTAGTAATATAAACCACATATCTAAGATTATAGTTGAGGCAATTTCAAATATGAAAATGCTGTGAAGAAACCAAGCCAACTCGTAATAAGGTGTGACCATTGGCATTAAGGTATTTGTAGATCTAGATAACAAAGGTCTTTTTCCATGAATATAATACCATAAAGTTGTGATTTCATAGATGGCAATTGGAATTATTATATTAAGATATAATATTGTCACTATTTTCTTTGCATTTTTTAAATTTTTTACAATGTTCACAGTTGAATCAGCTTTTATAGCGTCAATGAGCGTAGTTTTTGCGTTGATATACAGCTTTCTAAATATGAATCTATTGCTAATAAAGAGTAACATTTTAATGGGAAAAACGATAATCATGATCATAGTATAACTGGCTTCAGCTACGAGTTCCGAATCATTGGTAGTCTGAAGACATTTTAAAGTACCAAAGAACACGTATATAAATAGGATGAGAATTAATAGCTGATGGACGAAATATTTTCTCCACGTCCATTCTGGATCCAAAACTTGTTGGCCGAAAATTTGCTGATATATCAAAGCAACTCTGCTAATTCGGTCCAATTCGTTCCTGACGCCTACAGTTTTTGATCGATTCTCAATTTGTGCCGCGATATATCTCTTCATGTTTGACATTTAGATTGCACGAGGTGTGAATGCGATGTGTTTATTTAACGATTTGCAGGTACAGTTGTAGCAAAAAGTTAAATTCGTTTAGTAGTTCAAGAATAGTTGCAAAATAAATGATGTCTTAAAATCTTTGTTTTTTATTCATTTATGATGATTAAACGAGATTTTCATTGTTGAGTGCAAAAATTTACCGTGACCATTAAATAAATTGTTTGGTAGCTGGGAATTTAGCAATAGTTTAAATATTGTAAATGCTATTTTATCCACAATTTTCAATTATATTAGTTCAAGTTCCAACTACTTGCAATGCGACCAACAACGATGTAATGATGTGTGATATGCTAATAGCAATATAGGCGTTTTTTTGATACTCACCAAATATCTCTTGACTAATAGAAGTATATACGGTTAAACCAATTAGCATAAGAACAGCTATCGATAAAATAGCATATGCGTTGCAAAGAGTAGCTTTAATTAACAAAAATCTGCTTGAATTATAAACATTTATGGAAGATCAATTTATACAAGTTTCTTTCTTCAGCTGAAAAGAAAACGGCCCTAAGAGTTATGGCAAAATTACGGTCTACTATTAAATACACTCTTTTTTTCTTTTGTCTTGTATTAATAATTTTGATAAAATTATATAAGATAATAAGGCATTGATATAAAAATAATGCAATTAAATTTAAATATATTTTTAAGTTCCCTGTCTTAGATCTTACAGCTTTAATAAAGATTTTTAATTTCAATTTAAAGATTTCTTTTCACAAAATCGTAATTTTACAAACGTATTGGTATTATAAATGCGAATACTTTCATTGCTATGGACTAACTGTTTAACTCAGACTTCGCCTGCAAGCGCCTGTAGCGTGCTGTACAAGAGGTAGCCGCTCGCACCTACTTCAGTCCTCGTCGTAACCCCGTGCCCTTGTACCCTGCAAGCGTTGTTTGTGATTGTAATTACTTTTTATCCCTATTAAAGTCAAAGTATATATGCCGTGTGGTACCCGACTGAGTATAATAGACCACCTTCATTTCTTACCGAGGTGCCGTAAAAGCTGATTAAGGTAAGTTGACCTGCCGTGTGGTATCCGGCTGATTATAATATGCCACCAGTATTTCTTACCAAGGTGTCATAAAAGGCGATTAAGGTAAGTCTACCCGCCGTGTGGTATCCGACTGAGTTTATAAGACAACCCGTATTTCTTACCGAGGTGTCGTAAAAGTTGACCCGCCGTGTGGTACGCGATTGAGTAGAGTAGACTCTTTCTTACCGAGGCATCCCAAAATAAGACTAAGCAGGCGACTGGCCGGAAAATACGTAGCCATGTGACAACATGTTTATAACATGTGCCGATCCCAATTACAGTGGGATAGGGGATGAGAATGATAAACTCGAAGTATATCAACATTAATATTACCCAGGGACATTGTCGTGCGTGTGGTTACCCGCAAGCCGCGACTACCTAATTATAGTTACGCTCATTTGAATATAGTTCATGTCTATTTGCTATCGTTTAACAGCCCAATTAATCGAAAGGTACGCATTAAGCCGCAAACGTTTGGCAAATTCATTTTGCATCCTCATTATGTCACCGAGTTCTAATTCGAAATTAATTGGGAATTTTGGTATACAAATTTTAAAGCGCCATTCAATTTGTTTACGTTCAATAATTCAGATGAGTTCGCTCCGAAATGAAATAACAAATTTTGATCAATAAAACTGGATCATAATTCTGAATTTTATAACCGTACTTAAATATCATTTATTATTATATAGTATTACAATGTATATTTATGGTATTGTGGTATATGGCTGAGTAGAATATACCATCCTTATTTCTTACCGACGTGTCGTAAAAGGCAACTAAGGTACGTTGACTCGTCATGTGGTATCTGGCTGACTAAAATTGACCACCCTTATTTCTTGCCAAGGTATCGTAAAAGGCGATTAAGGTAAGTGATTCGCTGTGTGGTATCCGGATGAGTAGAATATACCACCCTTATTTCTTACAGATGTGTCGTACAAGGAGACTAAGGTACCATAACCTGACATGTTGTATCCGGCTGAGTAAAAAAGACCACCCTATTTATTACCAAGGTGTCGTAAAAAGCGACTTAGGTAAGTCGATCCGCGGTGTGATATCCGGATAAGTAGAATAGACCACCCTCATTTCTTAGCGGAGTGTCGAATAGGCAACTATAGTAAGTTGACGTCAGGCAAATGGTAGGTCATAAAATAACTAGGTAAAACAAGTAACGTCTTTAAAACATGTTGTGCCGACCCCACTTAGAGGATAATTTTATTATTACTTTTGCCTTATCCTGTAATATCCTACTTCTACTTATATTATTAAATACGAAAGTTTGTAAGTATGGATGTATGTTTGTTACTCTTTCACGGCGAATCTGAACTAATATCGATGAAACTTTATCATTAATTGCACAATTATTCCTTATACACCGGGGTAACATATAGGCTATAGGAATCCTGTTAATTCTACAGGAATAGGATGACATTGAAAAGCGCCGGCTATTATCAACCGATAGAGATATTTGCAGGGTTGGAGAGTGACAGAAGCTACTGGTTTATTCCAAGACTACAGTCCACGCGAATGAAGTTGCGGGTAAATGCTAATTCATAAATTGAATTGAAATCTCATTTTTAAAACTTTTTCACGTGACTGTACATCCATTAATTCAGTTATTACCCAACCTATGAAATTAATCTTTCGCACCTTGTCTTGTTATTCCCTCTATGTAATTCTGAACTGATTCACTACAATTATATGTATTAAGTATGCAACGCCTTACTTTTATTCCAGGAGATATTTTTAAGCGGCGAGTTTATACAGTATTTGAAAATCGACTTTAACTTTTAAGTTCTTAGGTTGGTTTTTGTATACTGTTAGTATACATATGTTATTCTACGCGGTTGGTGTAGCAAAAATCGAAACCCATTTCTCTAATTGCCCAGTTGCTACAAAATTGCACAATAATAATTCATTGCCAATAAAATACTCATTTTGAAATATGATTCACGGGGGTGCGGTCTTTGGAAATTGGTTTTCTAAATGGCTGCCGATCGTCGACATCAATTTTTAATGGTAATGTTTTAATTTCGCTAATACTTTTAGTATTTTTTTCACAAATGTAATTAAAAATTGTAATCCTACGTCATCCTCTTGCCCTCATTCTACACTAAGTCGGGTCGGCACAACGTTATAAACATGTCACATGATTTGGCTATGTATTTTACTACTGGCTGCCTGACGTCAACTTACCTTAGTCGTATTTTACGAAACCTTGATAAGAAAGTGTGCAGTCTATTCTACTCAGCCGGATACCACACGGCGGGTCGACTTACCTTGGTCACCTTTTACGACACCTCGGTAAAAAATGAGGATGGTAGATTCTACTCAATGGGAGACCAACCTCAGTAAGAAATGAGGGCGGTCTATTCAACTCCGCTGGATACCACACTGTAGATTGACTTACCTTAGTTGGCTTTTACGATACCTCGATAAGAAATGAGGGATGTATAATCTACTCAGCCGATACCACACGGCGTGTCAAATTACCTTAGTCACCTTTTACGACACCTCGGTGTGAAATGAGACTGGTCGATTCTACTCAATCGGATACCGCACGGCGGGTCAACTTACCTAACTCATTTTTTACGACACCTGAGCGAGAAATGAGGGTGATCTATTCTAGTCAGTCACCACACGGCAGTTCCAATTTCCTTAGTCCCCTTTTACGACACCTTAGTAAGAAATGAAGGTAATTATGATACAGAAAACTTCTATATTTTCGATGTCAAATTTTGCGCATTCCTTTTCTTTAAATTTTAAAAATGGGAATGCGCGAAATCCGATGCGAATGGCGTGAAAACTAGCCAAGTAGGTGCTCTGATAAGTGCATACAGTAATCACAGCGGGCTATTCCCAAACCATTGCAATAACAGTATCCAGAAGCCAACCGTAGCCCATAAAAACAAACGGTAGTCGGCGGTTCTCGCTTGGAATTAAATTCTAACCACAGACTAAATATCTTACGTATTTTATTTTGTTAACACTGTTAATATTATTCTTTGTTACTAAGACCAAGTTTACTCTGTGGTTGAAGGGTCAAAATAGTTTTACTATGTCCACAATAATAACGCATAAAGCGGGTCATTTCCAAAAGTGTTATTTCGCTAATGTGTAGAAATCAGAAGATCTGACATCAGTGGGTATTGTATATAGCGCTTAGTATTAAACTGACCACGCCGTGTAGTATCCGGGTGAATTCCATTCTATCCACCCTCATTTCTTACCAAGGTGTCGTAAAAGGCGACTAAGGTAAGTCGAACCGCCGTGTGGTATCCGGCTGAGTAGATTAGACCACCGAGGTGTCGTAAAATAAGGTAAGTTCACGTCAGGCAGGCAGCTTGGTGTAAAATACGTAGCCAAATCACGTAACAACATGTTGGGCCGACCCCTCTTAAACTAGGATAAGGGCAAGATGAACTATGCTTATTATTAAACTGACCGAATTCAAAATTAGTTCAATTATTTCTATGTCATCTATGACATCACGCTAAGAACTATCGAAAAAGCTAGGGTTTTTTGGTTTTGTTAGCTTACGCTACTCTTCATTACAATTTGCCACAAAAAAAACTTTTTTGAATTGGGATTTTAAATTAATAGGCTCAGGCTTCCTTCCTTCTTTTAAGTGAGAAGGGAGGTTGGATATTAGCTTAAACTGTTACACTTCTAAAATATAGGTTGGTAGATTACACATATCCTTAAATTTATTCCAGAGATATGCAGGTTCGCATACCGTCCATCGCAAAATGTGTTAAAGTGTAAATCTCAGATTAGTCTTTCAGACTGCAAATAATTTGCAACGTGGTTTATTAAATACAAATCTAATATGCATGCTTCGATCAATCCAATTCCTTTGTACTCAAGATAGCACTCAGCTATGGAAATCACGGACAAATTGACTCCAATAGAAGTAAACTTTTCAAACGAGTACTGACATTAGACATTTTCAGTATAAAGCCCACTTGGAATTAATTACGAATCCTTCGCAGGGTACGTATTCAAAATGTCAGACGGTTTAAATTGAATGCCATTCAAGACATTGTTATGTTGACTTGAATCAAATAAATTGGAAATGTTAACAAAAAAACTTTTTATCCGCCATCTTTAATTGTTGAATTTGAAGTTAGACTTCTGGGTATTTTGACTTATGGACATAAAAGCAAGACTTATGGCATACAGGTTCCTTCAACTGATAGTAGTGTTGTGCAAGTCTATACTAATATTATAAATGCGAAAGTCTGTCCGTCACGTTTTCACGGCGAATCGGCTACACTAATATCGATGAAATTTTTCACAATTAATGTTTATACATCGCAGTAATATAAAGGCTATTAAAATCCTGTTAATTCAACAGGAAAAGGATGTGAGAAACGCCATTATAAATATATCAAAGTTTTTAATTCATAATTTTTCAAAGTAAAGCAAATCTGTAATTAATAAAAGGAGGTTTTATATCACGTTGTTATGCTTACATCGAAAGAGTTATTTAAGAAAGTTTTTATATATTTTGGTTTCTGTTTACTTGATAAATTTAACTGAGCTATTATAATGTATAATTAATGTCACAAAACCTGAGAGTGACTAGACCTACTGATATATTTTAATTTTTTAGTAAGAACAACTAATAGCATTTTTCAATACACAATTTTGGTGTTCTGTTTATTCCAGGACTAAGGTCCACAAGGACGAAGTCGCGCATAAAAGCTATTATTTTTTATATATCGTACGTATAATATGGTGCATTTAATGTAGTATGTTTAAAAAACGTTTTAAAAGACCAGTCTCGTTTTATTATAAAATATTGTAACGTTTTCAAATTGGCCGAACTATATGCATAGATTTTCAAATATTAACATCCAGTTAGCTTGACTACTGTAGAAATCATCTGGGGGTTTTAATCATAAATACCTCACGTAAAGATTCCAGTACGAAACTAATTGGAATGCTTTAGTGAATTTATCTCAGGGGAGAGGATTACCCTTGTCACCATAACACATAATGTGGGATATTGACCGCCTGATTGATGCCGATTTAATTTTCGCATCTACTTTAGTGAATGCATTATTTATATTTACCTAGCCTGGTATACTACAGATATAAAAAATAAGTGATAAATAATATAAAGACTACAAAGAAACTTATAAAACCGCGTGTTCAATTAAGTGATATTTTTAAAGGGTATCGTTCTTTGACGCGACGTAACATCAAAGCTTGCAAAAACGTTGGTTCATTATTAAAATACTTCAAATGAACACCCGCTCGATTGAATTGTAAAATATTTTCGGCAGCGTTGATTACGGTTAACGACGCGTGCCAATATTTCTCTTTTGCTTATCGACGCAATTGTTTTTAAACTTTACGTTCGTGTGAATTCGGAACAGTATTTTGGAGGGTGTCGACATATTTAATGTCTTTTTGTCCGTTTCATATTTATTTTTACAATACCGTATTTAAATTTTAATTAAGGAACAAATTGTTAATGAAGTTCCTTAATTTAAAATTAATGATTATACTATTTGGATCAGCCATTACAGAAAGTGTTCTGTAATGTACGTAGTTACGTAATGCCAAATGTAGAATGTATCTAGTCTCATACCTAATACACGATTTCTAAAATGAAGCAGTCGTATAATAATGTTGGTCATCCTGCTTTACATCTCTATAATTTTATCTCTAGTGATGTACCCTAATTTAGTAAATATAGCTTTCTAAATCCCCCAACTGGGAGTAACCATCGTTTGTCAAGAAACTCGTCAACACAAGAAACCCGGTAGTTGGGAACAGAATGATTTCCTAAGAGAGCGGTGGCTCTATCTAGTGGTCGTAAAACAGCAGCCGTTGTTGCCATTAAAACTGTGTTTATTTCCACAAAATAGCTGTGCGTTTGTTTTTATGTTACACCAAGTAACAACGCCGTGGGAAATCCTGAATGAGAAAGAGAAAGAAATAAAAATATTTTGTCACTGAAGATGTTTTTTTTGTCTTGTCAGAGTTTATTCATCAAGCTGTGATTGCCCAGCGGTAAAACCACGCGATGCTTTCTAGGAGGTCACGCTTTGAAACCCGGGCAGACACCAATGAGTCTTTCTGTTAAATGTTCTCTCTCTCTTATGTTGTCACTTATGCAATTATCAATTAGACAATTGATAATTGCAATTTATCACACGCTTTTCGGTGAAAACATCGTAAGGCCTGCATATTTCTAGAGAATTCTGGCGATATGTGTAACCTACCAATACGCAATGGAGCAGCATGATATGTCTAAGCTCCAAAAACGGAGAGAAGAGGCCTATTCTTAGCAGTGTGAGAGTAACAGGTTACTCAGAGTTAATTTTGATGTAACAGCATAAATAAAAGTCCTTGAAAAGACAGTTTACTTATGCTCCAAAGAATCCTTAATCGATTCAAGCGGATAGTCACTGGTCGTCCGTTTGTCAACAAATCTTGACCTCTCCACCTTTGCTCGACTCGTCTCTATAAATAATGGGTTTTTCAATTATAGAAATCATTGGCATTCACCTACACCTCAATGAGGATGACTACTGAAAATATAAAATGCTTAAGGCTTACAAAAGTGTCGTGAAAACAAAAACAGAAAACGTAATAGATTTCGTCGCACTTTTAGAAGTGCGACGAAATCTATGATGGCTGATCACAGTCATATCGACAACCCACCCATTCACGTTACCCTAAGCCGTGGTCAATTTCATAAGAGACGTCTTTCAGATGATGCTCTCCGACGGTAGCAGAGTTTCCTCTGCTTTCAGCATTTTTGCACCCTTGGTAAGCTATTATTGCTTTAGAGTAGAAATTAGTTCATATGATAGGATCTTTATTGTGCATGACTTAGATTAAGAACCCTCCCCCTTTTCCCCCTTAATCCCTAATTCCCCTCAGAGTTTAATAGTTTCCCCATCCCAAAAGCACAGGCGGGCTGGCGGTGGACGTATCCAATAGCGGAAGCCGTCACCCTATAGCGAGTTTGGCCACACGTTAGGCGTTTCTCGCCAATGGAGAAAAATATACTGGTCACAGACCCACTGAAAATGGGAAAGAAAAAATAACCTTGGCAGGCATTTGAGCATACCACACATCGCACCCAGTGACGTTGCTAATCCCACTTCTGACTTCAGAAGAAGAAAGATGTAAAATGACGGAGAGCATAGATAGTATTGTAATATCTAATCCCACTTCTGATATCAGAAGAGGAACGATGGGAAATATCAATATCCTACATAATATTGTAATTAATTTTTATGGTAGTCAGATGTATTTGGACATGGTGCATCCCAGCTTAAGAGCATGTACCGTGGAACCCAAAAGATCATCAATCTTTTTCTCTTTAGAATGTAGAGATCTTTTAGAAAATAAACGTTAACTCTCTGTGACGTGAGACTCTGGTTATGTAAACACATTAAAGAGGAAACAGAGTGTCACAAGCGCTCACTAGAGATTAATTAAGTAATTGTATGCGCAGTAGCGACATGATTGCTTGTTTTTGACATGGCGTGAACAAACTTAAGCTCGTAAGCCACTATAAGCTACTGTTAAGGTTGGTGACCATAGAAATAAAAATATAGTCTGCTATAGCTAGGAAAATGATTGTGTTTTGGTAATAGGTAATAATAATTAAGGATGTTAAAATAAAGAATGGGAATCCGAAATGCATTATTTTTATATTCAGTACCATCAGAAATTTTGTCTCGTAAAATTTTCGGAATACAAATTTTATTTCTTTGTGGGGACTTGCTGAATGAGATAGATAGCTGGTGTGCGACAGATAAAGTATTCGAATTCATGCGTCGTGCTACATGTTTAAATAAATATTTAAGACCTTTAAAATTATGCACAAACAAAATTTTTAATAGTAGCCGTGTAGTATCCGGCTTAGAATAATAGACCATCCTGATTTCTTACCGAGGCATCGTAAAAGGTAACTAAGGTAAGTTGACCCACTGTGTGGTATCCGGCTGAGTAAAATAGACCACCCTTTATCTATCCGACATATCGTAAAATACGACTTAGGTAAGTTGATGTTACGCAGGCGGCCGGTCTTAAAATACGAAGCCAAATCATGTAACGACATGTTGTACCGAACTCATTTTGAGTGGCATAAGGGCAGAAGGGTGATGATGATGAAATTTAGTGCTTTACTTGGAGCTTAGAAAATAGATCAAGAATAGAATCAGCTTAGAAAATAGATAAGTTTTTATATATATGCGTGTTAATTCTCGGAATGGCATATTCGCTTAAGCGAATTATTCGAAGTTAAGTAAAGAGAGAAAAAAAAAAGATTATGTTGCTGAGCTATATTTTATTGCATAGCATTAGTTTGTATCAAATGACAGTGGATAACATTCTTAAATGTAAAAGCTTAAGCCGAAGTGCGTTGTTAGCTTAGGACCATACCTGCTCTCCATCTTTACATTAACGTTTGTTATTCCGTCCTAAAGCACGCGAGATAAACTACTTGTCATGTGAAATAACAATCTATCTTCTGTCGGGAAGTTACGAAACGAAAACTCGATTACGTCCGGGAAATGCGAAGTTGCGATCGCGAGAAAATCAAATTTGTACTTCCCACGGATTGATAATAAAACTTTGGTGTGACTTTAAATGTTGTGTTATTGTCTTTTTGTTGAAATTCTCTGTTGTTGACTTTCCTATCAGAAAGTATGTGCTTGCAAAATAATTTAAAGTTAGAATACTCTAAATTTGTAAGATTTAGATGATATTGACATATAACGAGGAGGTATGAAAGTTATGTAACCAAACGAGTGTTAAATTATTTATACAAGCAGGCGTTATTTTGCGGAATTCCATAGTAAGAATAAAATTATCCACGGACAATTTTACCTTATACATGCAGGACGTCACCACCCGCCGTGTGGTATCCGGCTGAGTAGAATAGACCACCCTCATTTCTTACCGAGGTGTCGTAAAAGGCGACTAAGGTAAGTTGACCCACCGTGTGATATCCGGTTGAGTAAAATAGACCACCCTCTTTCTTACCGAGGAGTCGTAAAATACGACTAAGGTATGTTGACGTCAGGCAGGCGGCCGGTCGTAAAATACGTAGCCAAATCATATGAAAATATGGTTGTAACATGTTGTGCCGACCCCACTTAGAGTGGGATAAGGGCAGGAGGATGATGATGCAGGACGTCACCACAAGTGTCACAAAACGTGGCGGCGTTTTGCTACTGCTTCACTTCTGCTTCAAATTGTTCTACTGCAACTGCTTCATGCACTGAATATGAACTGACATTGGCTCCAAAAGAGTGAAAACCGCAACGGTTAACAGTAGGGACATGAAAATTTATTTTTAACTTAACTTGTTAATCATTTACTTGTAGAACTTACGTTTTGACTTGACTGGCCCGTTGGCGCAGTGGGTAGTGACCCTGCATTCAGCTCCGCGGGTCGCGGGTTCGATGCCCGCCGAGGGCCAATATTTTCTATAAAAAGAATTTGTTGGTTATTCGAGCCTGGGTTTATATTTGTGTTTAAGTAGGTATTTAAAAATTATATAAGTATACGAGGTGTGTTCAAAAAGTATCGCGAATTTTGAATTTTCGCGAGTTACATATATTCCAATTTCGATTTTTTTGTGGCGTTATGTTGGTACATATGTCTCTCACTTATGCTGACAAGTTGGGCCATTTTGAATGTTCGGTTAATTGTTGACAGCTGCTTTGCTTGCACGTGTTTTGGTTCGTCTTCGATTTTTACCTATTCAAAAAATGGAACAAGGAACCTGTACCGATTTTTGTGTGAAAAACGAAATTAAGTGCGCGGATGCATTCCGAGTGTGGGCTGTGGCATATGGAGAAGCTACTTTGGACAAAAGCAACGTTTATCGGTGGTACAAAATGTTTTAAAAAGGCCGAGAAGATGTGAATGACGAAGAGCGTGCCGAACGCCCGAGCACTTCAACAACAGACGAAAAAATTGATGAATTGAGGAAAATGGTATTGAACAATCTTCGAATCATCGATAGAGAAATTGCCAAGGACCTAGGCATATTGATTGGCTCGTGCCATTCGATTTTAATCGATAATTTGTGGAAAAACAAAAATTGGCTTTTGCACCTCGATAACGCCCCTGTTCACACATCGCTGCTTGTACGCGACTTCTTGGCCAAAAACAACAGACCAATGATACCGCAGCCACCGTATTCCCCAGATCTGGCCCCCTGTGACTTTTTCTTGTTCCCGAAACTGAAGAGGCCCATGAAAGGACGACACTACGCCACGATTGACGAGATAAAGTCGGCATCGAAGGAGGAGCTGAACAAGATACAAAAAAATGTTTTTTTGAAGTGCTTCGAAGATTTGTAAAAACGTTGACACAAGTGTATAATATCCCAGAGGGATTACTTTGAAGGGGACAAAATAGATATTTACGAATAAATAAATAATTTTTGAAAATACACAAAATTCGCGATACTTTTTGAACACACCTCGTATATTCACCAGTTGTCTGTCTACCATAACACAAGTATTAAGTTACTTACTTTGGGGACGGAAGACCGTGTGTGTATTTGTCCCAAATAGGTATATGTCCCATATATATATTTATTTATTTTATTTTATTGCGCATAAATTTTAGTCTAACTACTATGAAGGAATAATGAGGGTTTTTTCATCCTATAAATCATCTCGTTTGGGTGCTTTAATTTAACATTACTAAATGTCTATTGATACAGTGGTGTAGCTGACCTATAGTACAGACACGGACAGACTTTCGTATTTATATTATTAGCAAGAATGTTTTACGAACGGCTATACGGAGCAATATAATTAAAAGGCATTATAGGTCACTTTCTGTTTACGAGACAGTGTACCAACTCTGTGCGTTGATTAAAAGGAAAGTTTCTCTTTGTAGCCGTTATAAAACGAGCCTTAGAGCTGCCCCTTTAACTTTTATAAAAAATTGAAGATTTTTTCTTTAAATATTTTGTAAAGATTAATTTTAAAGAGCTGCAGCTGACTGCTGTTAGAGCTGTGATAGCGGCGGTGATATCGTGAAATTCTTTTTAGGTGGTCACGGGTTCCAAACCCGGTCAGACCAATGAGTTTTTCTGTGAAAACTTATGACTTATTGATACTAACTTAAAATACAATCGCAAACTTGAAATAAATCGAACTAATATTGTAAATGCGAAAGTTTGTGAGTATGGATGTATGTTTGTTACTTTTTCACGGCGAATCCGCTGAACCAGTATCTATGAAATTTGGCACAATTATTCCTTATAAAACGGAACAATATATAGGCTATAGAAATCTTGTTAATTTTACCGGAAGTACCTGGGTGACCGAGCCTCGCTCGGTAATTTTAAAAAGGATATAAAAAAAAAAAAAATTGAAAAAAAATAGTTGAGGAGATGGGGCTCGAACCTAGGTAATTTCACCACTCTAGACCGCCTGTTCCCAAAATGCGCTATCATGGCTTGAAATTTGATATAGAAAATTATCTTTTGAATTCAACATAAATTTTAGCATTTTCCCGAAAACAGCGATTAAACGAGATTTTTTTTAAAATAAATCCAAGCTAGATCAATTTTTCTCCCCCAAAACCCCCTATATACTAAATTTCAGGAAAATCGTTGGAGCCGTTTCCGACATTCCGAAAAAAATATACAAACAAGATTAACTCATTTAAATGAAGATGTCCTCCTTGACTTATTTCGTCAACGGCGAACCTTGCTTACTAAGAAGATGTGCGCGACTATGACTGGCAAAAGCAAATTTTGTTTTAAAAGACCTATTGCAAGGTGCACAGTATAGTTCGCCAGAAGAGTTGTACATGTATGTATGTTATTTAAATATTAAAGAAAGGGTGGCATTGAAAAGCGCCATCTATTATCAACCTATCTAACGCCACGATATATCGCGGGTAAAATCTAGTAAAATAATAAAGCCAAGTGATTCTTTCTAAGCCAGCTGAAAGCCCAACCGTTTTAGCGTAAACTTTAGCTACAAGGGTAAGCCTCAGTTTATGACTTAATGACACCGTAAAGAAGGAAGTAATGAAAGTTAAAGCGCAGGCCATTCCGGGCCCTATGGCCTGAGCCCAGTGTTTATCGTCGGCCATAATCGCAAATTAAAAGTTTCATAGCACGTATAAAATGGCAGCTAAATAAATATCCGTTACATTTTGTTATACCTACGTCAATTATAATGACAATTCTTATTCATTTATATCAATATTATAAGTGCGAAAGTATGTCTGTTTGTCTGATAGGCTTCCAAAGCTAACTCGCTGAGCAAAATAGATAAGAAATTCGGTTGGTCTATTCTAATCAGCTGGACACTGCAGTTAGGTATGTGTCAATTATAATGATTAATTTTATTAAGTCATATCAATATTATAAGTGCGTAAGTATGTCTGTACGTATGATGATGCTTCGGTTGCAGGGCAAAACAACTGCATATGTCGAAAGTAACTAATAACGTAAACAATAAATGTTTTTAGTTACAAGCTTTAGGATCAAAATCAATGGTGGTGGTTGAACTAATTATTATATAACTAGCGGCCTGCCCCTGCTTCGCACGGGTATAAAATATATATATCATGTCAGTCAGTGTAAAAAAAAAGATTAAAATCGATCCAGTAATTTTGATTTATTCATTACTGCCCGTGGCCCGCAAGCGTTAAATTTGGAGAAAAACAATTTCCTTTCCCTATACCAAGAACATTTCCTGCTATCTTTGGAATATCTAAATTCATATAGTACATTTTTACTTATTTACTTTTACATTTTCCCTATGTATTTTATTTTTACAATTAATTACAGAATGTCTTTAAATAAACTCTTGAAATAACGACACATAGCTGCTAAATGCGAAGTAGTTTAGTTTAGAAGTATTTTAAATCTGTAATATCTCCGAAAATGTTCACTTAAATTACATGCTGTAAACGGCCATATTGATCTATATTAAATCAATAATTTATTTAAGGTACTTATTTGGATAAGGATTAATGCTGTATTGTATAAAAATTGCTTCAAAAATATGGCATTATTTTTCGTAAAAAGTAAATGACAAAAAATGCTATACTGGGTTATCCATAAGAGATAGACATATACCATCGCGGACTTTTCTGTAGACCTTTTCAAGGTGTACAAACACTAAGTACATTATTTTGATAAATCTCGTAGGGTTTAGCCAGCGTTTGCAATGTACGCGGAAAAAAATGTAATTATTTACAGAAACCTCAAAAATTACAGTATTTCTCTACTCCGTATTGAATGTTATTATACGTACAAACCTTCCTCTAGAATCACTCTATCTATTAAAAACCCGCTTCAAAATTTGTTGCGTAGTTTTAAAGTTTTATGCATACATAGGGAAAATGAGACTTTGTTTTATAATATGTAGTGATGAAGTGACCATGCTTGAGTGATGCATTGCTTTGCGATGATGTCGTGTAGTCTTCTTGATGCTTCGCTTGTGGGGTGAAACGATTGTTGAGTTTGTGATAGTGAACGTACGTAGTGCTTGTGTATTGTGGTGGCGGTGGTCGAGGTTTGTGCATGTGTTTTTACGAATTCTGCAGGCATAAAAACGGATAGTTCACTCTACATTACTTAATCGCGGATTATAGCAAAATATAATTTTTTATTTCTTTTGTATGTTTGTCTGTCTAAAACGCTTTCAAAGCTAATCCACTAGAGCAAAATACATAAATAAATATATGGGGCACTTACACACAGTCGTCCGTCCCCAAAGTAAGTAACTTAATACTTGTGTTATGGTAGACAGACAACTGGTGAATATATACTTATATATTTTTTAAATACATACTTAAATACAAATATACATCTAGGCTCAAAGACCAACAAATTCATTTATAGAAAATGTTGGCCCTCGGCGGGAATCTAACCCGCGACCCGCGGAGCTAAAGGCAGGGTCACTACTCACTGCTCCAACGGGCCAGTCGAACATGAAACATGGTATAAGTGAAGTTTGTATACCTGGCTAAAATATAGACTAAATTTCCATTTCCCATAAAACATTCGCGTAAACGGTTAAAAAAACAGCAAAATATAATGTAAGTTACCGATTTTACAAATTTGCATAAACACAAAATAGACGAACAATCTCTATATAAGGGAAGCTAGTTTCCATTTCTATTGTATGATATATTGTCCCCCGATAGAGTTATCCTTTCAGAAATAGATCGCGCTAGGACAGGAGTGTGCCTAATATTGGATTTAGAAATTATACGTTTGGATTTTCGCCAATAGCCATCTACATGTAGTTTCGTCTTCTTCAGATATGATATATCTCATTTGATGACATTTAGTAACAACTATTAAAATTCTTGTTATATATAGTTTACAGTAGAAAGAAGAAAATTCTAACTTCAGAAAGAACGATGTTCTCATGTATTCATTCACGCTTTTTTGTATAAAAATCAAAAACAAGGTTTATTTCTAAAATTTTATTCTTGTGTTATGTGTGTTGTATTCTTGTGTATATATGCATAGTAGTTTATTCCATTCTTCAACCCCTGTTGATAAATTTAAATTACTTTTGTTTACTTCTTTTTGTTTTCTTTTTTTTTCGACAGGAAAAAACCCCTTATGGGTACCGCCGCCCGATGGGGACAGGCGGCGGTTATGTTGGACTCGCACTGACTAAAATAACCTGTGTGCCCCACTACGCTGCTGGTGGCGGAGATAGGGTACCTATAAAGACATTACCCCCATCCCCGCCAGGAGCAGCTCTGTAGCCCAGAGTGCGCCACCTCTGGGTCGGGGCCTCTCTAAAAGTGGCCCCTCCCTGCGCTGGACGATGCATCGGGAGCACCAGATGCATCAAACACCTCGGGGACCTAACTTCAGCGAGCGTCCGATAAACCCCATTCGGATCGCTCGGAGGTCCCCATTAGGGCGGCACGCGACGGACTTCGGCGAGTCACCTGCGCCCCACTCGCCTGCGGCGGATTGGATCCAAGGACTCGACTTCCCGGATCCGCCCCGCCGCCTCCTTCCGCGAGATAACGTCCTCGCAGAAGGAGGCCATCGCTGCCCACGATCGCTCCCTGTCCACCATGGCGCGAACCACAGTGGGCAGGGAGAGATCGTGCCCCACCTGTGCCACGAGTTCTGCCCGCTGAACCGCCCAAGCTGGACAGTCTGCGAGCGTTTGCAGTGCCGTGTCAAAGTCGGCACCGCACTCGTGGCAGTCGCTTCGCGCTGGGCCACATATAGTACCCGAAACAACCATGTCCGGAAAGCACCTGTATCAGGCGGAAGGTGAGGACCCCATGTCTTCTGGAGCCCTGGAGAATGGGCTGGATGGCTGAAATTGTCCAGGCTCCTGCACTGGGCGATTCCAGCCGCCGCCTCCATTGGCGGAGGAGCTCTTCCTGAGCTGCCCTCCGCTAGTCCACCTCTACCACCGCTGAGTCTCCCCCCAAAGAAAGGGCTTCGACTTTACGGCGGTAAGCCTGAGCTAGCACCTTGGCCTCTAGGTCCCAAGGAGGGGACCCAGCCAAGGTGCAGGCCGCTTCGCCGGAGATGGTCCGGTAGCCCCGCACAAGTCTGACCGCCATGACCCTCTGCGCCCTGCGCAACAGGGGTAGGGATCTAGCAGTCAGCCGCCCCGCCCAGCTAAAAAAAATAATAATTCAGTACTATTGGTCCAGTTAACCCGTTCAGAATAAAAGTAAAACAGGCTTTCGTATTTATAAGTTTTTATAGTAAAGGTAGTCTTAGGTTAGTGCTACTTAATTAAAGTCCATTTTATGTTATTCTATATGGTAAATTGATATAGACTGTACTAAACAAGTTTCTCTTTCAGTCCGTAGCTCGTTACGGGACTGTATTTCAATAGAGTCACAATCTCACAAACGGATGTAAATGACAAGTCCTGTATATCGGATGTAATGTAAATTTGCCGGCTCGTTGGCGCAATTGGCAGTGATCCTACCTTCAGTTTCGCGAGTCACGGGTTCAGTACCCGCTGAGGGCTACAATCCATAAATATTATAAAACAAAGTCCCCAAAAGTTATCCGTCTGTATGTAATCGATTTTTTCGAAAGCCACTGGGCGGATGTTTGTATGGTATTTGAAATAAATGTGGAAGCTACTATGATCGAAATTGTGAACCTTATATTTAATTTAATTTACTATTTTACGTTTATTTAATATGATATCATGAAAATTAATGTGTCATGCCAAACTCCACGCGAGCGAAGCCGCGGGAAAAAACTAGTTTTATAATAAGTATAGATATTGGGAAATTGTCAAAGGCACTGTTCAATACAAGACTTTAGTTCAGACTAGCTTGTTGGGGCTCAATTTTGATCGAATTATTATCCCAGAGGCGCATGTAAATTACAATGCCCGCTTCTAGATTGTTCGATATTGTAAATTTACTACAAAGTTCTTGCCGGAAAGGGAAATGACTAACTATAGCGTCAGGAGTTTGAACATTTTATTTAATCAGTTAACTTGAGTAAAACAATTTTAGTAACTTACTAGGTTTCCCAGGTCCCAGATTCTGTTAATGATTTTGTAAGAATTTTGAAGGGATTAAATACTTTTGATTTGATATATATATCTCTCTCTCTCTCTCTCTCTCTCTCTCTAACGCCGTGGTATGCGGCTAAATTGAATAAACCATCCTTATTTCTTACCAAGGTGTCGTAAAAGACGACTAAGGTAAGTTGTTCCAACGTGTGGTATCCGGTTGAGTAAAAGAGACCACCCTGTTTCTTACCGAGGTGTCGTAAAAAACGACTTAGGTAAGTTGAAGTCAGGCAGGCGGCCAGTTGTAATAATACTAAGCCAATTTTTTTTAATAACACCTAGCTAGATCGAATCTCCCCCGAAAACCCCCTACATGCTGACTTTCAGGAAAATCATTCGAGCCGTTTCCGAGATTCAGAGAATATATTTATATAATATATACATAAAAGATTAACTCATTTAAATATTAAAGATTTCTACTTACAATTTATGATTACAGTGCACACTTATTTAAATTTTGCATGTCGTTTTGAATAACCAAAGTCATCATCTTCCTGCCCTTATCCCACTCTAAGTGGGGTCGGCACAACATGTTATAAACATGCTGTAACATGATTTGGCTGCGTTTTTACGATCGGCCGCCTGCCTGACGTCAACTTACCTCTGTCGTATTTCACGACACCTCGGTAAGAAAGAGAGTGGTCTATTCTACTAAACCGGATACCACACGGTGGGTCACCTTACCTTAGTCGCCTTTTACGACACCTCGGTAAGAAATGAGGTTGGTCTATTCTACTCAGCCGGATACCACACGGCGGGTCGACTTACCTTAGTCGCCTTTTACGACACCTCGGTAAGAAAAGAGGGTGGACTATTCTACTCAGCCGGATACCACACGGCTTTTTTGAATAACCAAAGTCGTCTTAAACAATTTAACCTATACAATTTAATTTCAGCCTTACACAGAACATCCGTCACGTTATAAAATATTAAGCAGGATATTTTGTCGAGATTTCTTTTATATAACAGCTTCTTTATCCATTAGAAATTATATCACGTCAATTGCCATAGAAATAGCATGTTAAATGGATGTGGCATTTTGTCGCTTCAAGAAAATTCGTAAAAAATATTGTCTTACTAAGTTGTATAAACATTTGTAATTATGAATATTATTATTACTAGTGGCCCGCTCCGGCTTCGCACGGGTATAAAATATATAGCCTATGTCACTCAGTAAAAAAAATGATTAAAATCTATCCAGTAGATTTGTTTTATTCATTACTGCCCGTGGCCCACACGCATCAAATTTGGAATAAAACTATTCCCCTGGGGTGCCAAAGTGGTCGACTTCCTCGTGGCACACCCTGGGCAAGCTTAGTCTGGGCGAACGGACCACTTTGGGGTGGCCAATCCAGTTGTCCCTCTGATTAGCAGAGGGCAATCTGGCCGGGGACTCCGGGGGGTTGGGGTGTTGTCCCTAATGAGCGACGGGTCCGGTTTGGCTTACTCTAAGTCTGGGTGGACATGGTTCGGCCACCGTCGGCGAAACCCGGAAACCCAGCAATGGGAACGGGGACCTTCGGGTTGCAAGGAAGAAAACCCCTATAAAAAATTCCCGGTAGGGGCGGAAACGCCCACCAAGGTGTTGGGGCCCCTACTTGGGGCGCGGTCTCTCCATGTCGACCGTGACATTACAAACACGGTGGGCAGGGAGCGATCGTGGGCAGCGATGGCCTCCCTTAGCTCTGCGAAGGGGGGCGGAGGGAGGCGGCGGAGCGGTTCCACGAACTGTTGTTCTGGATCCAATCTGCTGCTGGTGAGTCCAGGTGTTAGTGACTCGCCCAAGCCCATCGTCTGCCGCCCTAACTGGGGACCTTCGGGTGTTTCGAACGGGGTATATCGAACGCCTGGCTTACAGGTCCCCGAGGCGTTCGGTTTATCTGATGCTCCCGATGCACCGGTTAGCGGAGGGGGGCTTCTCTTTCGAGGGGCCCCTACCCGGAAAAGGTGTTTGTTCTCTGGAATCAGAGCTGTCGGCGGAATGGGTGCAATATGTACAATGATACCCTGTCCTTGCCATCGGCACCGTGGTGGAGCACACAGTTTGTTTTAGTCGGTGCGAGTCCAACATAACTACCCCATGGCGGTACCCATGAGTTTTTTTCTGAATAAAAAACTACAATTCCCCTTTCCCATGAACCCAACCCATACCCACCATGAAGATTCCCTGCTATCTTTGGAATATCTAAATTTATATACTACATTTTTACTTATTAACTTTTACATTTTCCCTAAGTATTTTATTTTTACAATTAATTACAGAATGTCTTTATATACAACATTCACAGCTTTCTTATCATAAAGAAAGAATCTTCATTACACAATACAAACATGTTTTCTTTAGAGGTTACTCTTGATAAAGCGACATATAGTTGGCCATGTGAAAAAAAACCCTTCCAATCGCAGCTAAATTTGAAGTGCTATAAGACAAAGCGCGCAATCGGTATACCCTGCATTTTAAATCTGTAATATCTTCGTATGTTAAATGTTCATTTAAATTACAAATGAAGAAGAAAATGTCAATAAAATGCTATTGTCCATATAATCCATAAAAGATAGACATAATATGTATACCATCACGGAGTTTTCTGTAGACCTTTTCAAGGTGTACAGAAAACTTAGTACATTATTTTGACAAATATTGTAGGGTTCAGCCTGCGTTTGCAATGTAAACGGAAAAAAATGTAATTATTTACGACATCACATTGGAAACCTCAAAAATGATAGTATTTCTTTATTCCATATTGAATATTTATAATATGTTAGATTATACATATAAACCATTCTCTTCAATCACTCTATCTATTAAAAAACCGCATCAAAATCTGTTGCGTAGTTTTAAAGATTTAAACATACAAAGGGATATAGGGACATAGGGACAGACAGAGAAAGCGACTTTGTTTTATACTATGTAGTAACGTTTAGCTATTTCAACTAACGACGATATTTCTCCTTTATTCTTATGCAATAATAAAAATCAATTTTCCCAAAGTCAACTCATTTACTCTTTTTCAAAAACTACTCAATGACACATATGACAGCCACAATGCTTTTTCATATTAATGACCAACTCTGAAGGAGGTTGCATTAAAAACATGTTGTAACAGTCGACCATCTTGACAACATTTGCGACCCCGCAAATCTCATAAGCTGACTTCTGGGAATGATTCTACCACTGATTCGGAATGCTGATTGTACTGAGAAGAATTGGCCAGAAACTCAATACTTGCTCTTTTAATCTGTAAAAGAAAACCGCACATGCCATGACATGACAGGACTACGCTCACGCTTTACGCTCAACTCTTTAAGCTCACGCTTTATGCTCTACTCTTTAAGCTTAACTCCTTAGGCTTTTCGCACCTGAAGCTCACCCTCAACCACTGTCATGGCATTACACAGCTCAATAAGTGGCAACCAACTCAGCAGATACACACGTAAACAGACTCGCAAATGATAACGCTCAAAGAACAATCACCACATCTAGGCAGAGTCTAGCTGACAGTCGTTGCAGATGGCCACAGTCTAGAAAACAATCTTTACAACTGGAACAAATCCAGAGAACAATCGTCATTCTAGCTGACAGTTCTATCAAAAAATAGTCACGGGCGCGTCTATGGCCTCACATAGCACATCGTCACGTTGATCTTACAGAGTTAATAAACCGAATACCAATTACCATCATTAATCTCTCCAATAAAAACTCCATTTTTTATTCCATAGCATCGCATATCGCAATTATCTCTCAAATTATACGAAATTCGCAGTCTCCGTGTTGTCTCAAGATATTGATCGACATTTGTCTTTTCTTTAAACTCTTTAAATTTCCAGATATTCCTTTTGTCCGCTCTATTTGTGAGTTTAGGTTACATCCCCTTCTGAATATAATAAACGACGATATTTCTCTTTTATACTTATTATATTATTATATTTTTTTATTCAATAAATAAAAACATTTTCCCAGAATCAACCCATTTTTTACTCTTTCTCAACAACTTAATGACACATATGACAGCCACAATGCTTTTTCATATTAATGACCAACTCTAAGAAGGAGGTTGTATTAAAAACATGTTATAACACTATTATTTTGATAACTGTCAAATTTTTTCCATACTAAATCAAAGACAAAATTACGTTTAGCTGTCATTTATGTTTTGTTATTCCACTGAAATTTGCGTTTTATTATTTTACTGTCATAGTCGTTTTTGTTATACCACGTTTTATAGCGACTTGACGGGATAAAATAAATGCGGTCGAACGGGATAAAAAGTATCCTATGTCCGTCTTCTGGTTCTAAGCAACCTCTCCACCAATTTTCAGCCGAATTGGTTCATCCGTTCTTGAGTTATAAATAGTGTAACTTAGACCAACTTTCTTTATATATATATGACGGCGCATGCGCGGAACATCGTCAATTTTGCGACAAAACAAGATTTGACAGCTTGTCAAGTCTGGCGGAGCGTCGTTTATATGGTCGCGCGGCCATTTTGTCAGAGTTAGTTTGGCTGTCAACGGGGCGCGCACGACGCATACGACGAATCGCCTTTGTTTTTAAGCAATCTTGCTGTGTATTTGTATTTAAAGTTATTCTGTGCTAAAGTGATATCGCCCTCTTAATTAAAAATGATCTTATTAATTTTATAGTACCGATTTTGTTAATTAAAACGAATATAACAAGCTGTTAAATCAGTCAATTATTTCTTTTACCAATGGCTGATCCGGAGCATCAAAGCACTGAGCTAAGCAGGGACGAAGAAGTGCCTTTATATATATTATTGTAATCCTTACGTTGAAGATGTTCTTGTAAAGATAGTTGGCGTTAATAGTGTTTTAAGTTACGTTATACAGTTGCTTTTGCTGGATATATAACGAAAGATTCCATAGGTAACGTATGAGAATGTTGTGTAGATATTGATCTGTTCATCTATATAACTAAAGAAAAGTGTTAATAACGAAGACCTAGAATGGAACCCTACGAAACAATGAAAGAAGAAACTCGACCAACATCATTCTCTTGTCTTTATCCCACCCTAAGTGGGGTCAGCACAACATATTGACACATAATTTGGCTTTGTATTTTACGACCGGCCGCTGCCTGATGTCACCGTAACTTAGTACGAAACCTCGGTGAGAAAGAAAGTGGTCGATTCTACTCAGCCGGATACCATACGGCGGGTCGACTCATTAGTAGCCTTTTGCGACACGTCGGTAAGAAATGAGGGTGGTCAATTCTATTCAGCCAGATACCACACACCATAAAAATACTGGTAATAAATTAATCAATAATTATATTTGCTGATATTATAAATGGAAAGCTTAAATGAGTTTTTTTTTATTAAATTTTACTTATGTGCTATAGGTGTATGGAAAACAATTTTGTACCCTTTTATGTGTAACGATAAAACAATGGCGTTTTAAATTGTACGTTTCAATATCTCCTGCCGTACCGGGCTATAATTTCCGTAGAACTGTAAAAACCTTTTGTACGATACGACATGTCGCATATGCGAGACTATTTTCATTCTATTTCTTTACAAATAATCAATTCAATTCCTTCCCATATTTTTTTTCACAAGATTTACACGGCACATTATCTTGTATCGCTGAAAGAAGAAAACTCATAAGTCTTGATGACTAAGGTGATATAACTACTTTAAACTTGACTTTAATGGTAATGAGCAGGAGCATTCAGCATCGCTAGAGGTGCAATAAAGTCAATTCTGTGCTCAAAAACCCCTTGTCAAATGTCATGGCAATCGGAAAAGAAAAAATATTTTCCAATGTGCTTGAATTTGAAAATCGGAAATAAGTAATAAAATAGAGAATTAAATTATATTCTTAAAATCCAGAAGTTAGAAATAGGATAGAGTAACGTTATTCACAATAATAATAAGGTTTATTAGTGGGTGGGCTAGCTTTTTAGTCCCATTCTGAAAGTGGATTCTATACGCCATATTAAATTCCCTGCGTTTAGATTGTGATGCTGTATGGTGTTCATATTTGCGTAGACAAACCGGCAGTAGCGGTTTTAGAAGATAAAAAGATTCTTAACTGTCTTGTTCAATTTTCATTCTAAAATAAACGAGTACGAATTTTCACTGCAATAAACCCTCAGTTCCTTTTTAAATATTTTATTAGATATTTATTCTTTCACTTTAAAAACAATGTGGAGTTACAGCTTGTTGGATTATTTTTTATCTTATCGTAGTCGTATGGTGAAAATAAAGTTCTTGATTCGCTTGATAAGGCCAAACCCGTTGACGTAATCAAATGCAATTGCAGCGGAAAACACACATTTACTCGCATACCCGTAAAAGCTTTTTGTATCCCGTTTTAAACCGACTTTAAAAAACTCAACGTATTTCTTGTCCAACTTACATGAGAGAATATTTCTTTATATAGAATTATTTTAATTTGAGTAAAAATGTACAAGTCATATCTATCTTAAGCACTAACACGCTAGGACTTTACATAGACTTTATATAGTAATTGTTATGTTTACATTATTAAAAATATATGCAAGTAGTAGTAGCAGTAATTTTCAAAAATATATGCTTGCCTATTAACATATGTGACAATTTTATAGCTGTCAAATTATTTTGTCATCAATTTTGTATGATATTAAACATGTATGTACAATTTGTTTAGTTGTACTGATAATTTCTAATTTGTTACTTGTTTTAGGTTATCGTTAACAGGGATTCATCTTTAACTATTTGAGGCTTTTTAAACTGCTTTTTCTTATGATTTACTGTGTGTACTATTTTTTGTTTTAAAATAATTGGATGTTACGTATAAATGAATAAGTAAATTTTTGTTGAAAGAAGCAATTCTTATGAACTGCGGAGCGATGCAATTAAGTCAATTTGATGTAGAGTTATAATAGTACAGTCAAGTTCGACTTGTTTAATTAATTTATAAAGTTGGGAATTTTTATATGGAGTTCCGTAAAACAATAAAATGTTTTAACGTATGTAAATAAAATTGGCAGTTTGTATCAGTTTTATGACTCGTTAAGATACACGTGACCAAGGCACCTAATAGTCGCTTTAGTCTAGGCAGAAGACTGGCTCTCAGAAACCCTTTTTATATTTACTTTCCATCTAAACTTCAAGCCACTAATATGTTGCTAGATTTTGTACATTCATCAAAAATTATTCTAAAAAATGATATTGTTATCCCATAATGAGTGATTATATATGTCTCGCCTGAGACGCCTCGGCTGAGATGTCTAAGCCCGGACTAACCATGTAAACTCTTGAGAATGAACAATAATGCGCTCGCTGATTGTGTAAAAACCAATATAGGAGCGAGAGATGTATGGAGCGCGCTACATACAAAGTGGAGGCGAGAGTTACCCTGTACACTCTCGTACTCGGCATGTCTCGGGGTGTCTCGCAGAGATTGTACAGCCAACAATAAATTTTAAAGTTATTTGTATTGTTTTATAATTTTTTTTGTGTTATTGAACGGAATTGTATATGAAAATCGATTGTCTTTGTGTTCTTTTAGAACTAAGATAAGTCGATACAATACTTTTAACTTCAAACAAATATGTTTAGCCATAGCTCTACACACACTCGCGTTCACAAACTTTTGTCCTAACAATATTACTTTGATAATACTTCGAAAACTTCTCTATATTATTGTGATATCCAACTTTTCTAATTCCATGTAACGGTAAAACAGATTTCTCTTTGAAACAGCCCTCTTTTTATCATTCGATAGGTGAAAATGAATTTCTCTCATTGTTACTCCGAACTTTGTTGTCACTGCGTAAAATGTATTAAGGAAATCCATCATTTGCAAGTACTATCATTTTGAACTCTATGACGACTGACATTCAGTACAAACTAGCTTGACGAATGCAACAAAAACAAATTTCAAAATTGTAGTGAGATTTTTTGAATGAAAATTTTTTCGGAGATTAAAATCGATCAAGGAAGTAATTTTCTTTTATCTTTTTCTTTGCATTTAATGACCTCCATTGTATTCATTGAAGGCCATTTGTGTTGATGAGCTGATTTATTATAACGTGCTGTGTAAATTTGTACTTTCCACGGATTGATAATAAAAGTTTGGTGTGACTTTTAAATGTTGTGTTATTGTCTTTTTGTTGCAATTCTCTGTTGTTGGCTTTTCTATTAGAAAGTATGTGCTTAAAAAATAACCTAAAGTTAGTACACTCTAAATTTATTTGTAAGATTAAGGCGGTATGGACATATAACGAGGTGGAGACATATCCGGTGGAGTAGAATAGACCACCCTTATTTTTTACTGAGGTGTCGTAAAAGGCGACTAAGGTATATGTATCATTATAATACACTTTTTTTATTAAATTGTAAATTCTAGTGCGTATAAGTTAGTTAATAAAAGAGATAAATTCTGAAATTATACCCTTATTTCACCTTACCGGATAACAAAAGTAATAATAAAATTATTTTGCTATAATCCGCGATGAAGTAAAATAGAAAATATATATAATGCTAAATGTAGAGTGGACAATCGGTTATCATACCTGATACATGCAGGAGTCGTAAAAAACACATGCACAAACCTCCACCACCGCCACCGTGATACACAAGCACTATATACGTTCACTATCACAAACTCAACAATCGTTTCGCCCCGCAACCGAAGCATCGTCAGGAGATAGACTCCACGACCAAAATCGCAAAGCAATTCGCAAAGCTTTGCGATTTTGGATTATAGCAAAATAATTTTATTATTACTTTTGTATTATGGATCTCCGCAAAGTAACGCCTAATTCTATAAATTACTTACCGGATAAGTTTCTCCACATTCCAATTGAAAACTAAGAACTTTATCACGTTACCGGATATTGATCAAAGTAAGGGATATCTGTCATCTGAAATCTCCGTGAACTTAGCCGCTTTTCGAAGCGCTCCGCTGTTTCGTGACAGGATTTTGAATAAATGATATTTTAAGTTTGATTGATGACATTTTCTTTCTGCGAGGAATTTCAAAAACGTTCATAGCGCTGAATGTTAAGGGAACATTAAATATTTCCGTTTTAAAATACAGAATCGCGCAGACATTAAAAGATAGAGTTGGCAACTTAGTACTTGTTTTGTTTGTTCATTAATGGCTATAAATAAGTAATACACCAATCACCATTTATCTATTTGTATCTTACTTATATTTATTTTTAAAAAGTCCTCAAAAGCTATATTGATCAATTTTCTCTGTATAACTGTATCTGATATCTGCATATCTGTATCTGATATCTGCATATCTGTATCTGATATCTGTATGTGATCAATTTTCTCGATATCCACTAAACGGATTTTTGTACGGTTTTCACTAAAAGGTAGTGCAATTATTCCGGAAGTTTTATATACATTACGGTTAATAATAGTACATTACGGTTTTATGTAAATTGTGTTGTAGAGGTCGCGAAATTGTAAAAGAACTCGACTGCTGGGTGCTTTAGTATCCCACGTAAGCCAACAGAGATACAGTAAAGTAATATACTAGACAATTGTAGATCTACAAAAAAGTCCACGACAGCGTTCATTAGAAGGTTACACTTTCGTTATACAAGAATTGAATTGAATTTCGAGTAAAATATGAAAGATTTAAAACTCGAATATCACTACCTAACGCATTTCTTTATTAATCTCCTGCCCTTATCCCACTCTAAGTGGTGTCGCTACGTCATGTTATAAACATGTTGTTGCATGATTTGGCTAAATATTTTGCGACCGGCCGCTTGCCTGACGTCTACTTACCTTAGTCGCGTTTTCGACACCTCGCTAATAAATGAAGGTGGTCTATTCTACTCAGCTGGATACCATACGGCGGGTCAACTAACCTTATTCGCCTTTTAGGAAACTTCGGTAAGTTGACCCAACGTGTGGTATCCGATTTAGTAGAATAGACCACCCTCCATCTTATCGAGGTGTCATAAAATACGACTAAGGTAAGTTGACGTCAGGCAGCCAAATCATGTTACAGCTTGTTTATAAAATGTTGTACCCACCCCACTTAGAATGGGATAAGGGCAGGAGGATTTTTTTTATTACTCAGCCGGATACCATACGGCGACATTTCCTAACGCTCTTATAGCCAGATATTCTAGTAGCAAAATTATTGAAAGCGATCCCGTTCGATCCGGATCAAGCCGGTCGAGCAATACCTATGCTTTACGATCATTGCTACCCGGGCGTTTATGGGGAGTTAAAAATTCTCACCATTTCAATGCTATTCTGCTGACTATCAAAGCTACTAATGTTTCTCGTAAGTAACACCTCGTACAAAATAGATGTACCTTCTTTAAATTTTATTTTTTAATAAATATATATGTCTAAAACGGTCTACACTAAACATCCTCAAAGTTGTGTTATGATGGACAGACAAATGGTAAATAATTTCATTTATAATTTAAAATAAATACTGAAATATATTAATACGCCCAGACTCGAAGTAAATTTTAATTAAAAAATGTTAGCCTACGGCTAACACGAGCTGAAAGGTTACTGCCACCTGCGCCAATGGGCCAATCATGTCACATATTTTCTAAATATAATTTGTTGGTTCTTCATTATGGGTGTGTATATCAATTTAAGGTGTTTATCAAAAGTAAAAATATAATTATTTTGCTATAATACGATAAAGCATCATTCAACGCAGATTATAGCAAAATAATTTTATCATTACTTTTGTATTATAGATCTCCGCAAAGTAACGTCTAATTCTAAAAATTATTTAAGGAGTTTTTCTAAAATTATATGTTGTTTTTATATGTGAAGCATTATACATATGCTTTTACATAACATAAAGGAACGGCGGAGTCTTCTAGCACAAGTATTCAAACTTAAAAGAAGGCTCCAACCTTATTATAACGTTAATTACGCTGAAATAAACGATATTTCTTTATTTACTTGGGTATTTAGTTATCACATATACTTATTTATTAAAAGCTTTTATGTGGAACTTGCAAGTTCAATTTGACCCACTTCCCGGTGTCCGATTGCGCTGAAATTCTTACATACTGCTCTGGCCCCGATGACAATGGATGTTTAAGATAAGCATGATGCTGCTACAGGATTAGTTCCAGACAAAGGAACTCCTCAACGGCTATCAACAGCAATTATGTTGAAAGTTAAAAAAAAAATCTTGATTTGTTTATGAAAAAAATTGTTCGGATTTTCGTAGTAGGAGCAATAAAATAATCCCGAGAGGTGAAAGCGGTAATTCAACTCTTTGCTGGCCCGCCAGAGCGGTACATGTGTGATGATTAAACGAGGTAACGTGACTCCCGCGGGAAATGGGGAATCGCAAAACTGTAAGTCATACAAACGGCTCTAAAGATGTGTGTCGTGAGCGAGTGAATTTTCCCGAGGAAATGGATTTTTGGGTTGGCTTCGGTGAATGCAATTTGGATTTGTCTTCTTGCTGCATCCTTACTAATGTTGTGAATGCGCAAGTGTGTTTGTTTATCCTTTATTATGTGCAAAGTTAGGACATATCGATTGATGAGATTTTTGGTATGGAAATAGTTGTCAGACCAGACCTTATCTTTGGTCTGGTCTAAGGTTTATTAGGTAGTTACATATTCATTTTATTGATTAGTTTTTGAGGTAGTATATATACAAGGATTCATACAGATTTAGTCACAAGCAGAATCCGGATTGAAATTCTTCTTGATTTTGAGATTACTTAAATTTTTGCAAACGCTTTACGGTGCGCCATTCTAACGCTATAGAGCTATAACGCCAAACATTTCTTAATATTTCGTACGCAGTCCATTGCTTTTTTAGTTTCGTGATTATCTCGGTAATTTGGTTCTTCTGCACATCTCCTCATCCCTAATCTTCTTCTCTTCAACCGATGGACGTAGACTCTTAGACCTAGATATCTTTAAGGGTTCTCCACACCCATCATTCCAACTCGTAGGGGGCTGCCGACGTTGCGTTTTCCGGTACGACGTGGTGATCCATGCTTGTACTATTAAGTCGAAAGTTTGCCTTACTGTCTGTCTGTAACGAATTCACACTAATCCACTCAAGTTTTATTTGATACAATTGAACCTTGAATCGGGCCAATATGTAGGATAAAGTATCCACGTTTTCTTCAATAATAGAAAAACACATTAAATTAAAGTTACAGTTAAACAACATTAAAAATAACAATATTTAAACGATTATCAAAAGTTCTGCAGTTTTTAGAGCAAAAGATTTATACCCACAGTATTGCAGTATTAAAAATTTTGCAGAGAATCCACATAAAAAGTGCAGTTAAGTGCATCCGCACAGATTTGTTCTAGCGGATTATGGGACACGTTGACAGCGATCCTAGTGGAAATAAGCAACTTGGACTCTTTGTCCTTTACCAAATTTTATCATTTAATATTTTGTCTCTCTTTTTCTTTTTTTACCTTTTTTCTTTAATATTTAAATGTAAATAAATCTTGTATATATATAGAATCTGAATTTCAGAAATGGCTCCAACGATTTTCATAAAACTTAGTATGTAGGGGGTTTTGGGGGCGACAAATCTAGGTAGGGTGATAATCGATCTACCTAGGTTTTATTAAAAAAAAATATTTTATCTGTTTTCAGGCACTGAAAAACTGAAAAATACTATGGGGAAACATTGGCTGTCATTTTTAGAGTTGTAATAACACACACATTCGCAATAACAAATTAGGTATAAATTGATTTGAATATATTAAAGAATAAAGTATCTTTTTGAATTTAAACGATGTGAGTGTTAATCATAATCAATGTATAAAAACCGGCTATACTCACGTCTTATTTTATCGGATGAGCCCGACTAGTTTTACTACTAACTAGCCCCGTATGGGTTTGAAACTAGTCGGGCTCATCCGATAAAATAAGACGTGAGTATAGCCAGTTTCTGTACATTAATAATAAAGTATCTTATCTACGATATAGTACTTTGTACTTAGTTAAGGAAGAGGGGGATCTCCTAAATTCAAATTCAAATTCAAATTCAAAATTCAAATTCAAAATATTCTTTATTCAAATAAACTTGTAAACAAGTGCTTTTGAATCGTCAACTCTACTTTTCTAATCCATGTTCAAAAGAATATCTCATACATCACTACATATTATAAAACAAAGTCCCTATATCCCTATGTACGCATAAAACTTTAAAACTACGCAACAGATTTTGATGCGGTTTTTTTTAATAGATAGAGTAATCCCAGAGGAAGGTTTGTACGTATAATAACATTCAATACGGAGTAGAGAAATACTGTAATTTTTGAGGTTTCTGTAAATAATTACATTTTTTTCCGCTTACATTGCAAACGCAGGCTAAACCCTACGAGATATATCAAAATAATGTACTAAGTATTTGTACATCTTGAAAAGGTCTACAGAAAAGTCCGCGATGGTATATGTCTATCTCTTATGGATAACCCACTATAGCATTTTTTGTCATTTACTTTTTAAGAAAAATAATGCCATATTTTTGAAGCAATTTTTATACAATACAGCATTAATCCTTATCCAATTAACTTCCTTAAATAAATAGTTGATTTAATATAGATCAATATGGCCGTTTACAGCATGTAATTTAAGTGAACATTTTCGGAGATATTACAGGTTTAAAATGCCGTGAGGACGCCGCGCTTCGCCCTATAACACTTCGACTTTAGCAGCTATGTCCCTCTTACAAGAGTTTGTTTAAAGACATTCTGTAATTAATTGTAAAAATAAAATACAGAGGGAAAATGTAAAAGTAAATAAGTAAAAATGATATGAATTTAGATATTGGAGAGGGATTGGGAGAGGAAATTGTTTTTCTCCAATTTAACTCTTGCGGGCCAAGGGCAGTCATGAATAAATCAAAACTACTGGATCGATATTAATAATTTTTTTTAAACTGACTGACATGGGATATATATTTTATACCCGTGCGAAGCAGGGGCAGGCCGCTAGTAATATCATAATTTGCAAGAATGTAATATTCATATTAACAAAATAAAACAATTTTGATTTTCGATCATTTTTGGTCTTTTCTTCAACACAAATTTAAGCTGAATGATCAAGTACCAAAGCTTACCCACTTACTAAGAGCTACTTACACTGTCTAATAGGCAAACAAAATCTCATTAAGTAGAAAATGGATGGTAAATACGTGGAAAATCCAATAAACATGTGAAATTCATCACAATAAGCTACTTGACGGAATATTTCACTTTGGTATATCAAATTTCGATATTCTATCAGTATTGGGAAAACTCGATGATTCCAATTTAAATATGCAGTATTTATATCAAGCAAATTATTGGATAAACGTTCAAAATCCGAAGTATATTACCGTAGAAGCATCCAAATGGGTTATATTACAAAATCGATGCTAGCTTTCAATTCGCTGCATGCATGATAAGAAACTAACGGTTACTTAAACCAAATGCATGGCATTTGAATGCATAGTGTTGCTTCTTTGATATCTTTATGCGACCAATGCCAGATGATTTTCAATTAGAATCGTCCGAGATAAGACGACGGTAAGAATATAATATTAATGCAGATTATGTATGGATGAGATCTGTACGCCGTGTGGTATCCGGCTGAATAGAATAGTACCACCCTCATTTCTTACCGAGGTGTCGCAAAAGGCGACTAAGGTAAGTCGACCCGCCGTGTGGTATCCGGCTGAATAGAATAGTACCACCCTCATTTCTTACCGAGGTGTCGTAAAAGGCGACTAAGGTAAGTTGACCCACCGTGTGGTACCCGGTTTAGTAGAATAGACCACCCTCTGTCTTACCGAGGTGTCGTAAAATACGACAGAGGTAAGTTGACGTCAGGCAGGTGGCCGGTCGTAAAAACGCAGCCAAATCATGTGACAGCATGTTTATAACATGTTGTGCCGACCCCACTTAGAGTGGGATAAGGGTAGGAAGATGATGATATACTAGTAGATAAATTACCATTATTCCCGAATTGAAGTTTTAAATATAAAAGTAGTTATTGTGAGGTAATTATAGGAGATAGAGACATGCTATCACAGACTTTTTAATAGTATTTTTGTAGATCTACAATTCTCTCATACATTACTTTAGTGTATTTTTGGTTATTGTGACGCACGCGGCTTTTGCTCACAGCAGGCAAGTTTTTTATTAGAACTGCGCTACCTTTTGAACATAATTAACATAAAACCGTAATATACTTTTAACCTTAAGTATTCGGAAGAATTACACTACCTTTTAGTAAAAACCCTACAAAAATCCATTTAGTACATTTTGAGAAAATCAATCACATACAGAGATGTCCACTCCACAACAAAATCGCAAAGCGACGCATCACCCAAGCAAGCATAGTAAGTTATATATCAATTCGTTCAACCCCCACCATTTATTTTGCCTTCAAACATGTGTAACAAACTTCAATTAGAAACATTTATCTGAGACTGCCATTGTTATTTTTTATTTACTTGAGATTATTAAAAAAACAATATAAATGCTAAAAATAAGTCTTTCTTTCTGATGTCGAAGTAATATAAATAAACTTTGCTACTTTCGCAGTTTCTATAACGTGTCCTACGTTACAGAACAAAAAATCCGGTTTTTGCCTTGTTAAATATACATATAATGTGGTGCATGCAACATATTATACATGCGATTTATTGTCTAAGGCCGTAACTTTATATGTTCTCTAGTACTAAATCATAGTGGTAGGTAATAAAGCAATTTCACACAATACAAGTAATAACCAAGACAGGTACATTAAACGTCTCATAAAGCACACACAATAGGTGCAGCGGTGGAGTGTGGGACGTCGCTAACAATAGCGGAATGTTAATTGCTGTCGTTTGTCAAGACTGATAAATGTTGACGCTTGTCAGCCAAGGATTGGGATTGCTACGCACTCTCCCGTTAGCAAGCTGCGTTTCTATACCATCGCGTTTCTTGTTAGTGGTGGTAGAGGTTGGTAGTTAGGTTTTTACGAATTCTGCATGTTTTAGGTATGAAAACAAATAATACACTCTACATTTACAATTACATATAATTTCTTTTATCGCGTAAAATAATATTTTCATCACTTTTGTAATATTTATTTAAAAACAATCATTTTAAAAATGCTTTCGAATCGTCAAATTATAATGAAACCAGCTGGTTCGGAAAGGTGCTCTTACCAAGAAGAAACATAATCAAAAAAGGAGTACTTATCAAAACTAGTTGTTTAAATATTATGCTATATATCTTTTTACAAATCAAATACGCTAACCATTTAAAGTTTAGCTAGAGGCAACTAAAATTCGGAATTTTTAATATTACATAATTTTTAATTGTAATAATAGTTGTAGTTTTGTTGAAAAGTTTATTTTAAGGTGTTTATTTGAACTTGTGTAAGGGCAAATATAAACTAATAGCGAAATTTTTTTATGCAAACCTATAGCAAAGATCACAAAGGATCTTCGAACTTTCTGGAGTCGTAGTATTGGTAATATTTGTTTGTTTTATATCTTGGTTTGCCTATGACTTATAACGTTACATTTATAAAAAGAGATATTATTTTCCCAATATCTACTATTTTACTATAAATGTATTTCGAAGCTGCAGTAAGAATACCAATTTCATGAAATTTGTCACGAAATGAGTCACATGGTTTCATATAATTAATCGCACGTATATATCCTCCTGCCATTATCCCACTCTAAGTGGAGTCGGCACAGTATGTTATAAACATGTTGTAACATGATTTGGCTGCATTTTTACGACCGGCCGCCTGCCTGACGTCAACTTACCTTAGTCGTAATTTATGACACCTCGGTAAGAAGGAGGGTGGTCTATTCTACTAAACCGGATACCACACGGTGGGTCAACTTACTTTAGTCGCCTTTTACGACACCTCGGTAAGAAGTAAGGGTGGTCTATTCTACTCTGCCGGATACCACACAGCAGATCAACTTACCTTAGTCGCCTTCTGCAACACCTTTATAAGAAATGAGGGTGGTCTATTCTACTCAGCCGGTTATCACACGGCTATAATAAAGCGCACGTACAGCTCGTTTTTGAATAGAAGGATATTTATATTCAGCACCATTTATCACATATTATATACGGCTATAATCATAGTTTCTTGTAGGTCAAGAACCAAACCTAAAATTATGCATGTTACTCCGGCTACTAATGCTCACTATAAATCCTAAATTCGTGCCAAATTTCCACCAAAGTACAACTGTGGAACAAATTTAACAGTTTTCACGTTTCCTTGCCAAGTTTTCTACAAATTTATTAAAGCGAAATGCTACATATTGGTTTATTCCCAACAATTATTAATTTTATTGATACCATACTTTAATTAAATGGCGTTAATTTTATTTGACAGTTATAATAATACCAAATCTATATACATTTTGCTAAATAATTATAAAATCGACATTTTTTGAGCAATTTGAGTGCAAAAACGAGTGTGTATGATTTTTTTGGCAATGTCAAACGTAATTCGACGTAAAATATAGATGGGTCAGAAAAAGGATAGATTTAATGTAAACTAAAATAATGTGAATAATGTACATAATGAACTTAAGGATTATTTGAGTGATAACATATCTTAACTGCAGTCAGCTATGCATCCAGCTGCAACGATTATCTTGTAACCATCAAATTGTAATAATTTTTAAAAGATTAGCCGCCGAGTTTCTTGCTGATTCTTCTCGGTAGGAGCAAACTTCCGAATCAGTGATAGCTTCTTTAAAACATTTGACGATTCAAAAGTACTGTAAACAGTCCACTTGAATAAAGAATATTTTGAATTTGAATTTGAATTTAAATTTCAAGGGTGCAGTCTCGTCATCAAATAGGTGCTGGACATAATATTAATATAATATACTCACCCGCGTGGAAATTAGAGTGGCGCGAAATTTTTAACATAAAAGTACTTATTGTGAGTTAACCATAACAGATAGAGACATGCTGTCCTGGACTTTTTGGTAGTAGTTTTATAGATCTACAATTGTCTAGTATATTACTTTTTTTTTAGTTTATGTCAGCTGATTCACACGGCGCACGCGAAAAATCTCAGCAAGGGAGTTTTTGTGACCGCGTTACAGAATTTACACAAAACGGTCATGTTAACTATTATAGTAAACCTTTCATAAGAATTTAAATATCGTTTAGTAATCATAATAAAATCCGTTTAGTAGATTTTGAGAAAATCAATCACATACACATACAAATTTGAGGACTTAATTTTATAGTAATAAAATAGGTATAAATTCGTTGGATAGGTGCCTACTCATTGTTATAAGCTACTTTCTTAATAAACGCGGAGTTTAAATAAATCAGTGCGTGCAAAGAATCCTGGGACCTTGTGAATTTAATCTCGAGATAGAGTGAGATTCCCCGCAAGTATTTTGCAAGCATCTCTATAATTTGATACGAGTATCCAGGCCAGCGATATTTTCGGGATACCTGCACAGTCCGTTGTTGAGTATTCTGTAAATATGCAAAATGAACTGTGCATAATTTAAACTCGACAAAAGTAGCTCTTTATAACGAAATCAATAACTATACAATATCAAGTGACTGGCCCGTTGGCGCAGTGGGTAGTGATCCTGCCTTCCGCGGGTCGCGGGTTCGATTCCCGCCGAGGGCCAACATTTTCTAGAAAAAGAATTTGTTGTTTGCGCCTGGGTGTATATTTGTATTTAAGTATGAATTTAAAAATATATAAGTATATATTCACCAGTTTTCTGTCTACCATAACACAAGTATTAAGTTACTTACTTGGGGGACGGACGACTATGTGTATAAGTGTCCTATATATTTATTTATTTATTTATTTATAATAAAGTCGTAGCAGTTTAAATTTTTTTCTAAAGTCGTTTTGGATTATTTCTAGAGCCTTAATTCTGACAAAGGATTCGACTGTTCAAACCCTGGACACCTATAAGCTATTTATCAAAAAACAACATCATCTTTTTCTTATCCCACTCTAAATGGGGTCTGCACAACATGTTATAAACATGTTGTAATCACATGATTTGGCTATGTATTTTACGACCGGCCACCTGCCTGACGTCAACTTACCTTAGTCGTAGTTTACGACACCTCCGTAAGATACAGGGTAGTCTATTTTACTTTACCGGATACCACACGGTGGGTGAACTGCTTTAGTCGCCTTTTACGACACCTTGGTAAGAAATGAGGGTAGTCTATTCCACTCAGCTGGATACCACACGACGGGTCGACTTACCTTAATCGCCTTTTACGATACCTCGGTATGAAATGAGGGTATGGAGGAGTAAGTTGAAATCAAGCAGGCAGCCGGTCGTAAAATACCTAGCCAAATTATGTGACAACATGTTTATAATGTTGTGCCGATCTCACTTAGTGTGGGATAAGGGCAGGAGGATGCTCCTGCATTTTCGATGGTATTTTAGCTGCGAAATATATGAATGGTTATACTGTCTTAAATTGGTCGCCGTTGCCTAAAAATAATATCAAAATAAAAAAATTTAATCAAGGCGTACACTTAGAGCGAAGACGGTTGGCGTTTGAAGATACTCACTGGGACGAGTGTCGCTGTTACATCCCGAACTACGCGTAAATAGTGTAAAATCGTGACAGATTGTATACAGTAACAAGTGTTTACGGAGTTGTGGAGGTTCGACGGCACTTAGGAAACTTTTTACCTCTTTCACCTTCCAGCTGAAGTGGTTAAGTTGCAAAGTTTTGACTAGTGGATGTAGGCCAAGAGATGCTATGACGATTCTATTGTTTCCCAGAACGACTTCTTTCGAATCTTTTGTACCAACTTTTAAAAATAAATTTGTCATAATTCACGCTTATTTTATTATTTATATTTATGTATATTTTTATTGGTATTGTAATTATTACTCAGACAATAGTAATAGTAATTAAAGTAATTTTCTCTTAGTAAGTCTCATATTACTTTTTTTCTTTTCCTCTATTTTTTTCCATTTTTTTATTGTTAACATTGTATTTCATTTAGACTCATTAGATATAAAAATTAAGATGAGTCTAAATGAACTGTTTTTGTTATTTAGTTTATATGAATGTTGTCTCACACCTATTTTTAGTAAGTAGGCTAGCTTTTATATTTTAAACCTGTGTTTGTTTGGCCTCTTTTTTTTTCTTTACTGGGGAAAATCTTCAAAAAAATACCGAAGCTCTTAGGGTGATCCGGTTACGTGGGATTACCGTGGAATACCTACCTTCGCAAAATAACGCCAAATAAATTAAGTAAAATTTTACACAGTTATATTTTTAATTATTAATATATATGAAATATTTTTTACAAAAACTAATAACATTTTTATTTTTAGACAATTGACAGATATTGACCGCAAATACGCTTTATGGAAAGTGATGATACAGTTAATATTAAAAATTTAATTATTTTTACTAATATTATAAATTCGAAAGTCTTTGTCTGTTATGCTCTCAAGGCTAATGCATGGAGCAATATTTGATGACATTTGGTGCAAGTGGAACTTAATTACGCAGCTAAAATAGGGGGAGAAAAAAGTCTATTTTTTCTTAGGGAATTGGAAAAATATAGAGCATATTACATGTTATTCTTAACTTAACATTAATGGTCGCGCAAACGAAGTCGTAGGTAATACTAGTTATAAAACACAAGATATCAGTAAACTTGAATATTTCACACCCGTCTCTTCGGCTATATGTTTTATGTGCCGCGTCAAGGGGTTGAATTTTCCCAAAACTCAACACTTTGGGGAAACCCGGACAAGGGAACTCCATTACTTTGAGCTACCATTCAACCCTCTGTCGTCTTGAGTTTTTACGCACATTGAGATTAATCATTATTTTGCAAAATTGTTTATTGACATAAATTAAGCTGCATAATAGTATCATTCAAATCATGACACGTGTCGATTTTGAATTTTTTACTTTCAATATTTCACTTTTCCAATTTCTTACAATTTCTCTTCAACATTAAACATAAAACTTGCATATTTATTTAAAACTTGCATATTTATTCGGAATAAAACGCCGTGTGGTATCCGGCTTGATAGAATAGTACCACCCTCTTTTCTTACCGAGGTGTCGTAAAAGGCGACTATGGTAAGTCCACCCGCCTTGTGGTATCCGGCTGAGTAGAATAGACCAACCTCATTTCTTACCGAGGTGTCGTAAAAGGCGACTAAGGTAAATTGACCCACCGTGTGGTATCCGGTTTAGTAAAATAGACCACCCTCTTTCTTACCGAGGTGTCGTAAAATACGACAGAGGTAAGTTGACGTCAGGCAGGCGGCCGGTCGTAAAAACGCAACCAAATCATGTGACAGCATGTTTATAACATGTTGTGCCGACCCCACTTAGAGTGGGATAAGGTCAGGAAGATGATGATTTATTCGGAATAAAGTATTTTTAAGGATTAGCAATTTTTAAATTTAAATTGTGAGTGTATTCATAGTTAATGTATAGAACCGTCTCATTTTATCGGGTTAACACGATAAAAGACGTGAGTATAGCCAGTTCTATACATTAACTATTTTTAAGGATCTCGTAACATACAAACACATTCTGGCATCTTATTATTAACGCGGAGAACGTTTTAAGATGAGGTTTGCTTGCTCGGTAATTTTTTACAAAATAAAAAAAGAAACTAAAAAAATAATTAGGTAGTTGGAGATCGATCCTAGGTATTTACATTTCACGAAACTGCCCGTTCCCTGAATAAGCTACGCTGACTTGACAGTTTATGGCCGAAATAGTGTTTTATTCAATATAAATTTTAGTTTTTTTAATGCCCAAAAACATGGATAAAACGATTTTTATTAAAAATAAAACTTAACTAGATCGATTTTTCTTCCCCAAAACCCCCTACATGCTGAATTTCAAGAAAATCGTTAGAGCTGTTTCCGAGATTCCCTAAAAAAAATATATACATACAAGATTAACTCATTTAAATATTAAAGATAAACAAGACTTAAGTAGAGTTTATACGATGGAGCTTTCTAGTAAAAATGTTATGGTTAAATTCCCGGTTTATAATCAGTTCCCATATGATATTTATCATTATCACCATCAAAATTACTTTATTTGTGATATCTGATCTTTAAAACAGAGGGTTTTATCCGGAGGTTTAACCTCCAATATATTAAACCCCTAAAAAATCTAAATATCATACGTTTTCGATCATATAGCGGACAGGAATTTTAGGAATTTTAATTATAGTATGCACAGATAATTACAAATGCTTTTGAGAGTATCAGTAAGAAGCGTAAGACTTTTTTTTTTTTTTTTTTTTTTTTTTTATACAGGAAAAAACCCCTTATGGGTACCGCCGCCCGACGGGGACAGGCGACGGTTATGTCGGACTCGCACCGACTAAAATAACCTGTGTGCTCCACTACGCTGCTGGTGGCGGGGATAGGGTACCCATGAAGACATTGCCCCCCATCCCCGCCAGCAGCAACTCTGTAGCCCAGAGTGCGCCACCTCTGGGTCGGGGCCTCTCTCAAAGTGGCCCCTCTCTCCGCTGGACGATGCATCGGGAGCACCAGATGCATCGAACGCCTCGGGGACCTAACTCCAGCGAGCGTCCGATAAACCCCGTTCGGATCGCTCGGAGGTCCCCGTTAGGGCGGCATGCGACGGACTTCGGCGAGTCGCCTGCGCCCCGCTCGCCTGCGGCGGATTGGATCCAAGGACTCGACTTCCCGGATCCGCCCCGCCGCCTCCTTCCGCGAGATAACGTCCTCGCAGAAGGAGGCCATCGCTGCCCACGATCGCTCCCTGTCCACCATGGCGCGAACCACAGTGGGCAGGGAGAGATCGTGCCCCACCTGTGCCACAAGTTCCGCCCGCTGAACCGCCCAAGCTGGACAGTCTGCGAGCGTGTGCAGCGCCGTGTCAAAGTCGGCGCCGCACTCGTGGCACTCACCAGTCGCTTCGCGCTGGGCCACCTTCCACAGATACCACCCGAAACAACCATGTCCGGAAAGCACCTGTGTCAGGCGGAAGGTGAGGACCCCATGCCTCCTGGCGACCCAGCCCTGGAGAATGGGCTGGATGGCCGAAATCGTCCAGGCCCCTGCACTGGGCGATTCAAGCCGCCGCCTCCATTGGTGGAGGAGCTCTTCCTGAGCTGCCCTCCGCCAATCCACCTCTACCGCCGCTGTGTCTCCCCCCTGTGAACGGGCTTCGACTCTACGGCGGTAGGCCTGAGCTAGCACCTCAGCCTCTAGGTCCCATGGAGGGGACCCGGCCAAGGCGCAGGCCGCCTCGCCGGAGATGGTCCGGTAGCCCCGCACAAGTCTGACCGCCATGATCCTCTGCGCCCTGCGCAGCAGGGGCAAGGATCTCGCGGTCAGCCGCCCCGCCCATACAGGAGCGCCGTACAGGGCCATCGACCGAACCACCCCGGCGTATAGGCGCCGGCAGCCTGCATTAGGCCCTCCCAAATTCGGGAGGAGCCTGCTCAGGGCTCCGGCGGTCGCCGTTAACTTAGGGGCGAGCCGCCGGAAGTGGGCCTCGAACGTCCATCGGCTGTCGAGGAGCAATCCCAGGTACTGTAATGTACCCGAGATTTCGATGGACGTCCCGCCCACCACCAACCGGGAGCCCACTGGGGGCGCCATCCGAGGCCTGTGGAAGCAAATGGCCTCGGATTTCTCCAAGGCCACCCCCAGTCCCAGCCGGCGAATCCGGGCCACAACGTGAGCCGTGGCCGCAGTCGCCAGCACTCGGGCTTCCCGGTGGGTGCTCGCGCGAGCAGTCACGAGGGTGTCGTCTGCATAGCAGAACAGTCGCACCCCCGGAAGCATTTGCCCGCGCAGCACCCAGTCGTAGCCGATGTTCCACAGGAGGGGGCCAAGAACCGACCCCTGTGGAACACCGCACGACATCCTCCGCTCCTTCCATCCACCCCCAGCCGTCGGGTACCTAACAGCGCGGTCAGCCAGGTAGTTACTGACCACACGCTGCAGGTACATGGGGATGCGATGGAAACGTAAGGCCTCTTTAATTACTCCCCAGGGCAAGGTGTTGAAAGCATTAGCGATGTCCAACGACACCGCCAACACCACCTCGCGCCGGGATGTTGCCTCCTCCGCCAGAAGTCTCACACCCTCGATACAGTCGAGGGTGGACTTGCCCTGGCGGAATCCGCACTGGAGGCAACTGAGGTCAGGCCCTACTTCCCGGAGGTGCTGGACTATGCGGGAAGCTATTATGCGTTCGAGCAGCTTCCCCGCTTCGTCCAGCAAGACAATGGGCCGATACGCAGAGGGTGTATCGGCCGGTCTTCCCTCCTTCCTGAGCAGGACTAGTCTCCCCGTTTTCCACCTACGGGGAAAAAGGCCCTGCTCGAGGCAGGCACTGAACGTCGCCCTGAGTCCAGACTCCAACGGACCCAGGGCAAGAGACCAGGCGCGCCCAGGGATACCATCGGGGCCGGGGGCAGTGTTTTTCGCCTTCATGCGACTCACCGCCCCGGCTAACTCCCACTCCAACACCCCCGGCGCACCCGACCCAGTGCCTTCCTCCTCCTCGGGAGGCGCCATTCGAGGCGGCTCCAACTCGGCCCCCTGCGGGAACAGGGCTGCCACAACGGATTCAAGGAAATCCGGCCGAAGGCTCTCGGTAAGGGGGGGAGCGTAAGCACGAAGTTTCTTCCGTGCCGCTATGTACGGCCTCCCCCACGGGTTCCAACTGAGCTCTTCGGCCATCTCCTTGTGGGCCCTGTCCTTGGCATCGGCGATCGCCATCCGCAAGGAGGTGCGGACAGCCCGATAAGCCTCGTAACGGCGCCTCTCCTCCTCGACGTCACGTCGTCTACGACGCCTGTAATGAGTGTACTGGCGGCGCACGGACACGCACTGTTCGCGCAGCCGCGCCAGCTCCTCCGACCACCAGTACACCCCACGTGCCGGCCCTGTGCCACGCACCCTCGGCATGCTGGCGTCGCAGACGAGTGACATCCGCCGCTGGAGGTCCTCGACCTCCGCGGCAACCTCCCCACCCGTGGGCTCTGCTACCCACGCCTGGAGAAGCGTAAGACTTAGCTCAAAGTCTTAATATGAATTAACAACTTTTAAGTTCGCTTTAGCAAGTTTCTCTGAGAAAATCTAGAATAAACAAGTTCGGAGGCATCTTGTAAAGCGTAATTTAAAACCAGTTTTCCGAACTAATATTTGTGTGGCCTTTAACAAATCTGCTTGTTGTAAAAAGTTGTCACATTTATTTGAATGTTATCAGGTAAAGAACCGTTATTTGTTTGATGGAAAGAGATCATCTGTAGGCTACTGCACCTACCTACTAAACCTTATTTCGGTGAATCGAATCGAGAGATATGTATTTTGTCTTGAATATTTTGCATCTCCTTCAGCAAGCATGATCTTACTGAAAAGGAGAGCTTATCTTGTTTCTCATAGGCTAAGTTAGGGAAAATACACAGTTTATAAGTCCAGTGCATTGAAATTTAATAGCATGAGATAATGACTTCAGAGGTCTTTTAGAATAATCAAAAGAGCGTCGAATCGAATAATGTAATCAGTTGCCTTATCTCATATATAACTAGTTGTTCCCCGCGACTTTGTCCGCGTCTTATGTTAAAATACCCTCAATAATCTACTGTTGATTGTACAGTTTCCAAAGGAAAACCGATTTTTTTTGTCCTATATATTATATAGGCTTTAACTGTGTCAAATTGTAACACTATCTAAACTATCTAACTCTATACTAATCACACAGTCAGACAGACTTTCGTATTTACACTATATGTATAGGTATTATTTAGAAATAATGTAGGTATATGACCTTATAAACGATACTAGTCGTCGTTTATTTTAATATATTTGCTTGAATCAGATACTGCTTAAATGTTAAAAATGCAATCTCGTTAGGAACATCTGCAGGGAGCCGTTGCAACAATTTAATCATAGAATAAGAGATAGCCCTTAAATTTATAACGTGCTAAAACATGGCACAGGTCTTTGTTTACAGCCAACATGTTTCCACAAGAAATAAATCCATTCTCCTGCCCTTATCCCACTCTATGTGGTGGGCTCGGCACAACAAGTTGTCATATGATTTGGCTACATATGCAACCGGCCTGCCTGACGTCAACTTACTTTAATCATATTTTAAACATCTCGGTAAGAAATGAAGAGGTACAAGGTTCTGTCCGTAACTAAAACTGTAACTGTAAGAAATAGGGTAATCTATTCTACTCAACCGTATACGACACGGTGGGTAAACTTACCTAAATCCTTCTACGACACCTCGGTAAGAAATGAGAGTGATCTATTCTACTCAGCCGGATACCACACTTTTACGACACCTAGGTAAGAAATAATTTATAGAATCAGGCGTTACATTGCACGCGCGATGAATTCTGATCGCAATGATTTCATCGCGGGTGATAGCAAAATAATTTTATTATTACTTTTGCCTATATTGATCAATTATCAGGGAAACATGACAAATAATATACTCAAATCTTTCATAAATCATTATGTCGTTTGGTGAAAAAAATATGAAATTAGTTTTTTAATAAGTTCATCATCCTTGAAACGGCTCCAACGATTTTCCTGAAATTCAGCATGTGGTGGGTTTTGGGGGAGAAAAACCGATCTAGATAAGTATTAATTTAAAAAAAATGTGGTTCTATCCCTGTTTTCGGGCTCTAATTTTTTTTCTAATTTACGCTGAATTGAGTCACAAGTTTGCGCTATCAAACGTAAAGTCATGGTGGTTCATTTGGGGAACGGGCGGTCTAGAGAGGTGAAAATACCTAGGATCGAGCCCCACCTGCCCTATTATTTTTTTATTTTTCTTTTCAATTTTTTTTGCTAACGAAACGAGTATATTAGGGGTAGTCTGAAAGTTGCGCCCATTATAGAAAAGTCGAGAAGTGCAAGATTGAGATGGTATGGACACGTAATGAGGAGGGATGAAAATCATGTGACCAAACGTGTGTTAAATTTGAATGTGGATGGATATGTGCCTAGAGGGAGGCCTAAAAAGAGATGGTTGGATTGTGTGAAGTATGATATGCATATAAAAGGAGTGGCGCCAGAGTTCACGAAAGATAGGACAGAATGGAAGAGAAAAACATGTTGTGCCGACCCCACTTAGAGTGGGATAAGGACAGGATTATATATAATTCTATTTATTTTTACATCATTTTAAAAATTATCGAGTAAGGCTCCTATTTATTACATTATGCATATTAATTTTATTATATTTCACCAGACGCTGTTGAACACAGATATCCGAGTATTATATCACAAGGGAAGTAGTTAAAATCTCTTTGCAACGTTGTCGGCTTGTATATTAAATTTACTTGTATATCAAATATCAAAGGCTTTTATGGTAAACGTGTATCGACGATCCGATAGTGAACAGAATGAAATTTAAACTTTTGTGATTGTTACTTATATAATTTTATATGTAATATATTATCTGCCGTGTATATCCGGCTGAGTAGAATAGACCACCTTCATTCCTTACCAAGGTGTGGTTTTTTTCCCCCGATTTTGAGTGGTTCGCTACTGAATTTTTTTCGACGCACTGCTGAGAAACGCCCTTATCCTCCTCGGTAAGAAAGAGGGTGGCCTATTTTACTCAACCGGATACCACACGGTGGGTCAACTTACCCTAGTCGCCTTTTACGACACTTTGGTAAGAAATGAGGGTAGTCTATTCTACTTAGCCAGATACCACACGGCGGGTCGACTTACCTCAGTCGCCTCTTACGACACCTCGATAAGAAATGAGGGTGGTACTATTCTATTCAGCCGGATACCACACGGTGTGCTGAGAAACGCGCCATTTGGCCAAATTATATAAATATATGGGACACTTACGCACACGGTCCGTCCCCAAAGTAAGTAACTTAATACTTGTGTTATGGTAGACAGACAACTGGTGAATATATACTTATATATTTTTAAATACATACTTAAATACAAATATACACCCAGGCTCAAAGACCAACAAATTCATTTATAGAAAATGTTTGCCCTCGGCGGGAATCGAACCCGCGACCCGTGGAACTGAAGGCAGGGTCACTACCCCCTGCTCCAACGGGCCAGTCAAAATTCATTCAGGTTTATCCATTTTACGTATAGAAAACCCATATTCTCTTTTAATCTGAGTCTAATATATTTTTTAAAAGCCTTTATTTAACTTGCGGTGTAAGTATGCGAAGGTGGAATAAATTTGACCCACTTCCCGGTGTCCGATTGAGCTGAAATTTTATATACTGGTTCAATTCCGAAGACAATGCATATTTATGATCAGCATGACCTGATGCTGCTGCCAGGATTGGCTCCAGACGAGGGAACTCCTCAACGGATAAATATAGGAACATGAAACTTTGAAACTTTGAAACATGAAAATGAAGCTTTATTAAAAGCTGTTTCAACTTTAATTGTTTATGTTGGTTTGCCGTGTGGTATCCGGCAGAGTAGAATAGAACACCTTCATTTCTTACCGAGGTGTCGTAAAAGGCGACTATGACAAGTTGACCAGCCGTGTGGTATCCGGCTGAATAAATTAGACCACATTCATGTCTTACCGAGGTTGTCGTAAAAGGCGGCTAAGGTAAGTCGACCCGCTGTGTGGTATCCGGCTGAGTAGATTAGACCAACCTCATTTTTTACCGAGGTGTCGTAAAAGGTAAGTAAGTTGACCCACCATATGGTATCCGGCTTAGTAGAAAAGACCACCCTCTTTCTTACCGAGGTAAGTTGGGCCAACGTTTGGCATCCGGCTGAGGATAGACCACCCTCATTTCTTAGCGGGGCAAATGACAGGTCGTAAAATAACTAGCCAAATCAAGTAACGTGTTTAAAACATGTTGTACTGACCCCACTTAGAGTGGGCTAAGGATAGTGGGATGATGAATTGTTTATGGTGTATTATCTACGTATTTATAAAGTTTTCCTAATACTTCGTAGGTCGATCGATTCAGTCTGAGATATTTTTAACTTACACCTACATCTCTCAGACGGTTTCTTTTTGTTAGTTTTACATTAATCATTTAGGGCTATATTTAATATATTACATATTAAATATAATGCCTGGTTGAATAGAATAGTACCACCCTCATTTATTACCGAGGTGTCGTAAAAGGCGACTAAGGTAAGTTGAGCCACTGTGTGTGGTATACGGTTGATACCCTATAGACCACCCTCTTTTTTGCTGAGGTGTCGTAGAATACGACTGAGGCAGGCGGCCAGTCTAGCCAAATCACGTGAAAACATGTTTGTTACATGTTATGCCGACCCCACTTAGAGTGGAATAAGGGCAGGAGGGTGATGAAAAAAATAAAGATAGGGCAAGGGCCGGTGATTTGTGGGAATCGATCCCGTGTTTTGAACTTTTCTGGCCCGCCCGTTACCCATTGAGTTATCACTACATTACAATTGAGAGCTAAAATATCATCTGTATTCAAGCGTATATTTGAGGATCAAACAACGTTTTTAAAAAAAATGAAACCTAACTAGATCGATGTGCCCGAAAAAACTCTCCATATGTTGAATTTCATAAAAATCATCGGACCCGTTTCCAAGATGTAGAAAATTTAATTAATAAATAATGTCCCTTACCGAAAAACGTGTGATGAATTTTAATTATCAATAAGGCACATTTTTGCACAGTTAGAAAAAAAAACTTATTAGTCTCTTTCCAAAATTTGAACCTGTGACTCTCCTGAGACTCAGCATTCGGTCCTCACAGCTCAATGAAAACGACTAATTAATACGTAACATATATTAGTTCAATTGAGGATCAAACAAAAGGTTCTGAGGACCGTAAATAACTCAAGCTTCGGTATATTCACGGTCAATTTCAGACATGTCCAAACTATAAAGGAGTGTGACGTCACAGAGACAAGTTAAATTGTGTGGGCGGCCAATAAACCGGCCTGTATTATACACGAGATGCCACTTACGGAATGAATTCCGAATTCAACCCTATTATTAATAACTTTATACGCTTAGAATACCCGTCATTACAGTTAATTAATTTTGGGATGTTGTATAAAGGATACGATCATTATTATTTAAGTAAATCACACTTTAGGGTATAATAAGTTAAGAACTGTTGTTTAATTTACTTTGAAATTGAATAATTTAGTTAAATACACTTAAACACGGTGGGCAGGGAGCGATCGTGGGCAGCAATGGCCTCCCTTTGCTCTGCGGAGGGGGCGGAGGGAGGCGGCGGAGCGGTTCCACGAACTGTTGTTCTGGATCCAATCTGCTACTGGTGAGTCCAGGTGTTAGTGACTCGCCCAAGCGCATTGTCCGCCGCCCTAACTGGGGACCTTCGGATGTTCCGAAGGGGGTACATCGGACGCCTGGCTTACAGGTCCCCGAGGCGGTTGGTGCATCTGATGCTCCCGATGCACTGGTTAGCGGAGGGAGGGCTTCTCTTTCGAGGGGCCCCTACCTGGAGGTGTTTATTCTCTGGGATCAGAGCTGTCGGCGGGATGGGGGCAATATGTACAATGATACCCTGTCCTTGCCATCGGCAGCGTGGTGGAGCACACAGGTCGCTTTAGTCGGTGCGAGTCCGACATAACAGCTGCCTGTCCCCGTCGGGCGGCGGTACCCATAAGGGGTTTTTCCTGTATAAAAAAAAAAGTTAAATACACTTGTTTCATATATGTTCACTTTCAAAACCACTTTTCGTAGAAACAATTTCCCAACATCTTCATCATCCGTAAAGCAAGCAGGTATTTTTTTTAGACTAGTGCCTAGCTGCGATCTTGCCTAATGGTAAGCGAAAGATGCAGCCTAAGGTGGACTGCGCTTGCTACTATAGTGCCTATTCACTCTTTTATTGAAATTTTGTAGATCGTAAGAGTCCGGAAAGATAGATGCAGGGAGGGAAATCTATATATATATATACTATCAGCATGGGCTTAGAGCAAACAGATACCTACACGCTATGCGTGCCAGAATGAGCTAGAAGCAAATAGGTATAGCATCAGCACGAACTTAACACGAGACTCCTATAGGATTTCTTCAATTGTTCCTTACGGTAGGTTTAGAAAATCCACCTATATGAACGTTGCGTACTTTCCGGTACTCATCAGGTCAGCTGACTACGTCTTATATTTAACGATTACCCCACTAGGCTACGTTAGGGCCACGTAGCTTATCATAGAGGACGAGACTAGCATGAGTATGAGTGACGAAACTAGTCGCGTAGACACTCATGAGATCGACGCCTCGAAGATATCATGTGCAGATCTTTTTGATCGTAGTTTCATATAAATATTTTCATTCATTAAGAAAACGATACACTCATTAAAAATTGTTTTGAAGAAAAGATAAAGAAATAGGGAATAGCATAAAAACGAGTCATAGCTAAACATCACAAAATAAAACATATAAGTCTACATATGTCTGCCCATATCCCACCCTAAGTGGGGCCAGCACAACATGTTTAAAACGTTATTTGATATGACTTGGTATTTTAAACCGCCGGCCTACCTAACGTCACCTTTTTCAGGAAAACCTATTAAAGGTCGGGACGGGCGGCGGGTATTTCGCTTGTACCGACTAAAAACCTGACAGTGCTCCACCACTCCTGCTGGTGGAGGAAATAGGGTCCCCAGAATTTTCTAGAGATATATGTTTCTGTACGATGTTTTAATTCAATAGTCTCTCACACCCTCGATGCAGTCAAGTGTGGACTTGCCTTTGAAATCCACACTGGAGGCGACTGAGATCAGGCCCCACCTCCTGGAGGTGCTGGACAGTGCGGGAAGGCACGATACGCTCAAGCAGTTTTCCCGCCTGGTCCAGCAAAACAATCGCAGATAATCGTAAACAGATAAGTGGAAAGCCGGTTTTCCCTCCTTCCTGAGCAGGACCAGTCTCCAAGTTTTCTACCAACGGGGAAACATTCTTTTAAATTAATTACATATTTATTCTATAACGTGTATAACTTAATTACATATTTATTCTATGTGCACTAGTTTCAATAAACTTGCAGACTTTCTTCTAACAAGACGCCATTACTATTTTACGGTGACTACATAATTAATATTCGAATAATATTTAAATAAATTTGAAAAGTCTATTAAAAATGCAAGAACTTTATATTGGACGCTTATTCAGAGGCGAGCCCTATAAATGCCGGGCTTTAACTTGCGAATAACTTATCAACAACTTGAGGTACCTATTTTGAATGTGAATGTTTCTTTGCCAATTGAATAATCGAGAAATCTCAGACTTTGGCGTGAACTCGTGCCATTGAATACTACGTAAACTTTGTCGTAATTAAATTGATTTTAAAATGTAAAATTAGTTTCTTTTAATGCTACGCCGTTCATAATTGTTAGGCAGAGCTTTTAGGAGACCAGTTTTCTCACAAACCAAACTTAGGATTTTTTCTCTACGGAAGACTATAGGCTAACTGTTTACCTGAGTCCATTCTTGCTAAGGAGGTGCGGGTGGTCATCTCTTATATGTGATTGCTTTATATCTCTTATATATTCTTCCTCCAGGCCCTTGTACTTTGCAGGCGAGAACTCAGTTAAAGGGTTAGTCTAAAGTCTTTACCAAGATTAGACTAGGCCGGGGTCTAGTCCAACTATCTAGCGAGCTTTCTATCAACACATCGTTCTATTCAGTGTTGCCATTTTGAAACTTTGGTATTTTTGCAGTTCTTAGCTCACAAAAAAAATTGTTTATAATCACCTGATTATGTATATTTAAGTCTGAATACTGAAAGATATGGCAACGATTTGTGATATGTTACTTGTCCGCATTTAAAGTTCAAACAACTACAATATTAAAATATTAGAATCCTTGATTTGATTGAATTAAAAAGTGACAGTTCCAAGAACTCGGTAAATTTAGTACCTACGTGACCGAGCCTTGCTTGGTAATATTTTTAAAAGATATGAAAAAGATGAAACTTGAAAAAAAAATGATTGGGCACTTGTGGTTCAATCTGGGGTATTATCACTTCTTTCGTCCGCCCATTATGAGCCGAGCTGTGACAAGTGACAGCTAAAATATAATTTGCATTCTAATCTACACGTTAGCGTTTTTCGAAGACAGGGATAAAAATACATTTTTTTAAAATAAACCGATTTTTCTCACCCAAAACATCCTACATTCATTTAAATATTTAAAGATATAAGATGCTGAGTGTCGAGTATAATTGTTTAATCTTATAAGATGAATCATCATCATCATTCTGTTACCCTTATCCCACTCTAAGTGGGGGCCAGCACAATATGTCTTCTTCTTCCATCCTCCTCTATAATTCGTCAACTCTGGCGCCTGTTAAGGGAGTTAACATGCATATCATTTTTCACACAATCCATCCATCTTTTTAATTAAAATAAGTTTAACAATAGCACTAGTCGGTTTAAAATAAGTTTAATCTTATAAGATGAATATAAATATTAAATTAAATAAATAAATCCTTAATCAAATGATTCTTTTCCATTGAAATAATGTTATAATCAAAGTAAAAGTTATAGCGGTATAAAAATATACGATATTAAGTCTGCAACACTTCCTTGCCGCCGGCTAGGAATTAAATTACCTACTTTAAAAGAAAACTCCAACTTTTAATTCACTTCAGAACTTTATGCTTTATGATAATGATTTTCTTAAACAAGGACGAAAGTAAAAAGTAAATTTAATTAACTCTTTTAATGTCATAAAAGTTAATTTCAGTTTTATTTGAGAGTTTATAAATCACGTAGAGGTATCACGTGATTCTTTATATTTCTATTTTTTCTCTATATTTATATTTTACTACTTGTGCTTGCGGCGTCGACCGCATGAAAATCGGTGAATTTAATTTTGAACTTAAAAGCGGTTATTATGAGTTAACCGTAAAAGATAGAGACATGCTGTCCCGGACTTATTTGTAGTATTTTTGTAGATCTACAATTCTTTACTACATTAATTTAATGGATCTCTGTTGGTTTACGCGGCGCACGCGACTAAAGCTCCCAACAGACGAGGTTTTTGTACACCTGCGCGACCTCTTCAATACATTTTGCATGAAACAGTAATGAACTTTTAATCTCAATCTTCCACCCTAGAACACCCTCTTTCGTAACGAAGTATCGTAAAAGGCAACTAAGTTACGTTGACGCGCCATGTAGTATCCAGCTAAGTAGAATATACCACCCTTCTTTTAATTAGGCGTTACTTTGCGGAGATCCATAATACAAAAGTAATAATAAAATTATTTTGCTATAATCCGCGAAGAAGTAAAATAGAAAATATATATAATGCTAAATGTAAGTGGACAATCGGTTATCATACCTGATACATGCAGGATTCGTAAAAACAAATGCACAAACCTCCACCACCGCCACCACAATACACAAGCACTATATACGTTCACTATCACAAACTCAACAATCGTTTCGCCCCGCAACCGAAGCATCGTCAGGAGATAGACTCCACGACCAAAATCGCAAAGCCTGCTTTGCGATTTTGGTCGTGGTTTTGGTGGTTTTGTTGGTGGAGGTTTGTGCATGTGTCCACTTACATTTAGCATTATATATATTTTCTATTTTACTTCTTCGCGGATTATAGCTAAATAGTTTTATTATTACTTTAGACAACCCTTCATTTTTACTGCGGTGTCGTAAAAGGCGACTATAGAAAGTTGATGTGAGGCAGGCGGTCAGACCCCACTTAGAGTGGGATAAGCTCAGGAGGATGATTTTGTAATATAATGTGCTATTGATTTAAGTGATTAGCTTAAATATTACTAAGAAAAGAATACTAATAATAACTATATGAGACATTTACACATAAGGTCGTCCTTCCCCAAAGTAATATCTGTTATTGGTACAGGCAGCTGGTAAATACGAGTATATACATATATAGTTTTAAATACATACCTAAATACAAATACACAGCCAAGCTCTAAGACCAACAAATTTTTTATGGAAATTTTTGGGCCTCGTTAGGAATCGAACCCGCGACCCATGGAGCGAAGGATCACTGCCCACTACGCCAACGGACCAGTCAAGAATTAAGTATAATAACACTCACTAGAAAATACCACAACCTTTAAATTAGAGATTCCTCCCGAAGAACTCTTTATAAGTAAAAATATAATTCCAAATAAAATTTGTAAGCGAAATATTAATTCCGAAGTTATATTTACATGGAAACTTCGATTCGAGAAATTTTAACCTTTCGTCTACCATTATGAACAGAACAATATTTTGAAGTTGTTTACTAGTTTATGTATATGAATGTGAAAACGCCGTGTGGTATCCGGCTGAATAGAATAGTACCACCCTCATTTCTTACCGAGGTGTCGTAAAAGGCGACTAAGGTATGTCGACCCGCCGTGTGGTATCCGGCTGAGTAGAATAGACCAACCTCATTTCTTACCGAGGTGTCGTAAAAGGCGACTAAGGTAAGTCGACCCGCCGTGTGGTATCCGGCTGAATAGAATAGTACCACCCTCATTTCTTACCGAGGTGTCGTAAAAGGCGACTAAGGTAAGTTGACCCACCGTGTGGTATCCGGTTTAGTAGAATAGACCACCCTCTTTCTTACCGAGGTGTCGTAAAGTACGACATTGGTAAGTTGAAGTCAGGCAGGCGGCCGGTCGTAAAAACGCAGCCAAATCATATGACAGCATGTTTATTACATGTTGTGCCGACCCCACTAGAGTGGGAGAAGGGCAGGAAGATGATGTATATGAATGTGTATGGATGTATGGCTAGAGGAAGGCCGAAAAAAAGATGGATGGATTGTGTGAAAAATGATATGCATGTTAGAGGAGTGACACTAGAGTTGACGAATGATAGAGGAGAATGGAAAAAGAAGACATATTGTACCGACCCCACTTAGAGTGGGATAAGGGTAGGAGAATGATGATGATACTAGTATATGTGTACGGAGAATTCTATTTAAAGAAGCACTTTAGGCAAAGCAAATTAGTACTTCAAGAAATTGTCCATATTCATGTGGACAATTTCTTGGTAGTTAAAGGCAGTAGAAAATATTAAGCCCAGAGTTGACCATTGATTAATTTTTCATCATTATTCATTCTCCTGCACTTATCCCACTATATGAGTAAGTGGGGTCGGCACAACATGTTATACACATGCAACGGCCGCCTGTCTGACCTCAAGTTACCTTAGTCAGCTATTACAACTCCTCGGTAGGAAATGAGGGAGGTCTATCCTGCTCAGCCAATACATGGCGAGTCAACTTACATAATAATACAATATACCACCCTCTTTCTTACCTAGGTGTCGCAAAAAGCGTCTAAGTTAAGTTGACGTCAGGTAGGCAGCCGGTTGTAAAATAGCACAATTCGTTTTTGAATTTAAACTATCGTGAGTGTTATTCATAATCAATGTATAGAAACCGGCTATACTCACGTCTTATTTTATCGTATGAGCCCGACTAGTTAGATAATAGCCCCGTATAGGCTTGAAACTAGTCGGACTCATACGATAAAACAAGACGTCAGTATAGCTGGTTTCTATACATTAATCAGCCAAATCATGTTGTGCTGTCTCCACTTAGAGTGAGATAAGGGCAGAGGAATGATGAAGATGTGGACACAGTCGTATATTTACTGGGAAATAATTCAGTATTCAGTATTCAAAAGTGCAGTTAGTATGCAAACAGTTGTGTGTATGTTAGTCACCGCAGTGCACCTCCACGTATGCGCTCCGAACCAAAGTGCCTCAATAAATTTACCTGTTGTAAGTTTAAGCGGTTCCACAGAATAATTTTGCACTAGAACTGAGAACTTTTACTGTTATTCATCTATACTAATATATAAAGCTGAAGAGTTTGTTTGTTTGAACGCTCTAATCTCAGGAACTACTGGAGGAATTTGAAAAATCTGCGAGTGTAAGATAGTCCATTTATCGAGGAAGCCTATATAAGGAGGCTATATAATATCACGCTAAAATGAATAGGATAGAAGCCAAAAAATATTACGAACCCGGCAAAATTTAAAGCTTTCCTTGCATGCGCTAAGGAAACGATGAAAGTTATTCGAGAGGCTCACGGATTCAAACTTCGGGCATCCACCAGTGAGTTTTGTTATTAAAATTCATAATAGCAATGTAAAACACGCTTTTCGGTAAAGGAAAATATCGTGAGAAAACCTGAATATCTCTAGAGAATTCTGGGGGTATGTGTAAACTACCAATCAGCATTGGAGAAGCATGGTGAGTCTTAGCTCAACGAAGAGAGAAGGCCTATGCCCAGCAGTTGGATAGTAACGGACTATTGCTTTACTTTTTTTGTAGTCCGGAACGTTAGCTTTAATTGTACTACATTTCAATGCTTGTTCATTGTAATAAACTCTAGCATTTGAACCCAATCAAAAAAGTAATAGTTTACATTATTGTATGTACAGGTATCCTTTGTACAACATTCTGTTACATTTCTCCCTTATTAGAACTTCCCCAATCTATATATATGAAAGACAAACAATTTAGTGGATTAAAGTTTTGAATAAAAGTAAAGTAGCGTCAAATAAACAGAAATATATGGTGATGACTGCCAATTTGCGATCGGAGATGTACCCAAGAAAAATAAAGAACGGCCTCCTGTTACTATCCCGCTGCTGGGAATAGGTCTCTTCTTTCCGTTTCTGGAGAGAAGTATTGGATCTAAGACCTACCACGTTGCTCCGATGCGACTTGATAGGTTACATATATCCCTAGAATTCTCTAGAGATACACAGGTTTCCTCACGATGTTTTCCTTCACTGAAAAGCGTATGCAATTATCAAATAGGCACATAAGTTTTAACAGAAAAACTTATTGGTGCCTGCCCGGGATTTGAACGTGTAGCATCAGTATAAAGCCCTCCTGAATAAAATATCTGTTCCACCAAACAAAGCGCAGCTTTAAAGTTTTCCCTCAGGACGTATATTTCTCTATACAACCGTTGTATTGTCTAATAAAGCGGTCGCAGTCGAAGCAAGATTAACTACGACAATATGTTACAGCTGATAGGTGTTTCGCATACGAGATGTTTTGTCTGTAACAAAACTAAGTGTGTCTTTTGTATGTACGACTTTTACTGGCCTGTTGGCGCAGTGGGTAGTGGTCCTGCTATCAGATCCACGGGTCGCGGATTCGATTCCCGCCAAGAGCCAAAATTTCCTATAAAAATAATTTCTTGGTTCTTCGAGCCTGTATATATGTAGTTGTATTAAAGTATGTATTTAAAATTATATATTTATATATTCAGCAGTTGTCTCCCACCCATAAAACAAGTATTAAAGTACTTACTTTAGTGCCGGATGACCATGTGTGTAGGTGTCCCATATATTATGTTTATTTATTATTTATTTAAATAAAAATTTTGATTGGTTACTTTTATTGTTTTATTAAGGCGAAGTGGAATAGACCACCCTCATTTCTTACCAAGGTGTCGTAAACGGCAACTACGGTAAGTGCCTATATCTACTTGTATTATTTACCTTCATTGATACTGTTTTTGCACCCTAACATTTTTGTTTATTTTTTGGTCAGTTTTTTATAATTTACTATAGATTCCCTAGAAATATTCTATACTTATGGCAGAACAGAACATAATAGATTAAATGTAAATCTGCTAATGAAAACTGCGTGAAAATCTGTTCAGTAGTTTTGAGTTAAGAAACAGACAGACATGGCAGAGTATTTTGTATACAATATGTAAGGATTTAATTTATAAAAGAGCAGAAGAAAATTTAATTAAACATGAAAGGCGTTATTTGACGCTCAAAGGGAAGTTTTTTGAGTTAAAAAGTTTTTTTACAGACGATCTTAAACAGTAATAAACAGTTTAGCGTCGTTGCGGGTTGTAATTTTGTTTCGCCCTCGCAGTTCATTGGAGCCGAAATGGTTTAATGAAAACTCGGACCAAATTAAAGACTTACTTACTGTGAAAAAGCTTAGAGTATATTCCTTTTAATAACATATAAATGAAGGTGTAACTGTAGAATTCCATTCAGGGACGAAGTGCTATAAACTGCGATTAAGCACAATTATATACAAAACTAATGAAAATATCATTTTGCTGTAATCCGCGATAAAATATATGTATTGCTAAATGTAGAGTGTACTATTCGTTCTCATTCCTGATACATGCAGAATTTGTAAAAACACATGCACTACCCGCCACCGATATCACAACAATACACAAGCACTGCACAAATTAACCACAATCTCTACAATTGTTTCGCCCCGTTAGCAACGCGACAAAATCGCAAGGCTTTGTCAATTTTGTCGTGGAGTCCATCTCCTGACGATGCTTCGGTTACGGGGCGAAGCAATTGTTCAGATTGTGGTGGTGAATGTGTGCGGTGCTTATGTATTGTTGTGTTATCGGTTGCGTTATGACACATCGACGGCGACAAAGTTTTTTATATTATTGAACTAACTATCTGAAGGAGATTGTATTTAAAACATCTTATAAGTTAAGATCAATATTAAGTCGCTTATTATATTTTCGTCTATATTGCACTTTTAATAAAGCATTTCCATTATGAATATGCATTGTGATTGTTTTTTTTTTGCATTGGAGTTAAAAGAAAGAGGCACAAAAATACTGTATTGGAACTGGCGGAAATATCGGCGCAGTATGAAATGGTACACGGAATTTCAAAAGATGTAACCCTCGAGGCTAACCATTTCACGTGAAAATCAACCTCCCTTTCGTATGTTACCCTGATTTGGTTTTTTGGAATTCGTTTTCCATTAAAATACTTCACTGTTCTAAAACTTTAACGGTATATATACCAGCCAAAGACTTATTTAAATTTAGAATATTCTTTATTTAAGTAAACTTGTTAACACGTGCTTTTGAATCGTCATATCTAGCTGGTTCGGAAAGCTGCTCCTATCGAGAAGAGTTGGCAAGAAACTCGGCGGTAAAATATAATTCTAATATTTAACTAGTTACATTTAGTCATTACTATCTCTCACAGATTTGAAGAATAGCTTTATCCCACGCCTTTTAATCATCTACGAAATCCTCAATAGTAGATTTTCTGTATCAATCTATTTTCAATTGTTATTTTAGACTGAGTGTGAGTTGTAATGAAAAAGTTAAAAGTGATTTATAACTCTTTTTGAAAAGAGTTTCCTCTGAGTTTCTTGCGAGTTCTTCTCAATAGGACCAAACTTCCGAATCAGTGGTAGCTTCTTCTACGTAATTTGATGATTCAAAAGCAGGTGAAACAATCTAATAACATTTAAAATTTGAATTGAAATTTAAACATGAATATTACCAATATAAGCTCACCCACCGTGTGGTTTAGTAGAATACCCCACCCTCTTTCTTACCGAGGTGTCGTAAAATACGGCAGAGGTAAGTTGAAGTCAGGCAGGTGGCCAGTCGTAAAAACGCAGCCAAATCATGTGAGAGCATGTTTATAACATGTTGTGTCGACCTCACTTATAGTGGGATAAGGGCAGGAAGATGATGATTACCAATATTACACCAGTGGATTCGTCCATGACAATATAAATGTCACATTCATCAACTCATCTTATACATATGTTACCCCAGTACCAAATTCCGTCTTTTCCAGTGGATGGACAGATAGACTTTTGAATTTATAATATTAGTATGTATTTCGTTATTAATTTTGCGCTTATAAAACAATATTTATAGCCCACTAGAGACATTTTATAGCATAATTTCAAATTATAGGTATTCCAAATAATTACATCCGTAGCCCTAAGCCTATAAGGGATTATTATTAAAATTTTATTGCTATATTACGTAGCTAAATTTTAGAGAGACTCAAGAGACCCCGTAGAACATAATAAGATATTAAAAGCTGGGTTAATGGTCTCGGTTCCTAAATAGGTTCATTTTGTCTACAGAAGCTCTTAAGTTTTCAGCGTTCTACTATATATCGTTCTTATCTTAATGACTGCTCTTGTTAGCTTGGATTAAGTGACCGCACGTTCCCCGTGAAAGCCCTTGATGTACGACGAACGGTTTGATAGAGAAATGTTTTAAGAGATTGATCATGGGAATTGCCACCGATAGTGATTCACGCGGAACGTCAATCTTGATAGAGATCTCTAAGTTCTCGACTATAGTTCATTTCTATAAACGCTTTTTAAAGTCATACTTAAGAAAAGTGGAAGTACATCCTTTTATATCCGTGACTTCCACTTATGTTCCAGTTTCATCGGAAATAGAGGAATCCTATAATTATGATCATCGGTTGGCACAACATGTTATAAACATGTCATATGATTTGGCTACGTATTTTACGAACGGCCGCCTGCTTGACGTCAAATTATCTTAGTCGTATTCTACTACACCTAGGTAGGAAAGAGGGTGGTCTATTCCACTCAACCGAATACCACACGGTGGGTCGACTTACCTTGGTCGCCTTTTACAACACCTCGACAAGAAATGAGGGTCGTCTATAATATTCAGCTGGATACCCCACGGTGGGTCGACTTACCTTGGTCGCCTTTATACGACACCTCGGTAAGAAATGAGTGTGGTCTATTCTACTCAGCGAAGTTACCATATAAAAATAATTAATTAATTAATTATAGCAAAATAATTAATTTATTTTTGTTGTATGAAACTCCGTATTTTATGTATTAAATCAAACTACTTGACAATCTTATAGAACCACCTACTCATTTTTTGTTGTGTATGCTTCTAGCTTAATTTACTTCAATTTCTTATAAGTTAAATATATCCCGGATAGGGGAGAGCCCACGCAATGGAGCCCTCGTTATATAAGTAAGGTTGATTCAATAAATCAAATCATAGCGCGAGCCTTAAGCTTATTACATAATTTTAATGATTGTATTTTATAATAGTAGGGAGTCAATCGGAGTAAATTGGACGTCCATTTGGAATTGGTTCACGAAGCGATTGTTGAATCAGGTACTTAATGCATCGATAGGTGGAGAGATCCTTTCTTATAGAGAACCTGAGCTGAAGGGGTTTAAAAAACTGTTGCTATGTTGCAGGCGATACACACAACGTTACAACAAAGTGAAAAATAACCGTCCCCGTGGACTGCGGTTCCCATAATGGATTATGAATATCAAAAATCAGCAGATAATTGAGAGAATGAAAGATGATTTAAGTTTTATATCACAGTACAGAACTCCAACTAAGTCACTTCTTTAATATTTATAGAGGTTTAAAAAAAGTTGTTCTTCTTACCTTAAGCTGATTGATTAGGTTTTTTTAACCGTCAATTTACTAAATGCCTCTAATGTGTTCCGAGTTTAAAATTTCTTATTTTCGTCGTAAGGTCAAATATTATAAGGAGATACTTGAAATTGAATTTGGAAGCAGATTGTACTAAGTTGGCCCTTATTTTTTACTATAGGCTACTTAAAAATGATACTGTAGTTTTTAATACACATACATTACAGTAAATTGACCGTGGCTTTTTTGTATATCGAGTTATTTTTACATAACCGCGACATATGTGTCCAGTGGATCGGTGTTTTACATGAAAAAGGAGCGACCCTGAAGGGGAAAAAGCAATAACGTGTTACTATATGTATTTTATTATGGCACGAGTCATAAGAGAATAGCGTTTTTGTGTAACAATTCTTTACGGTTTTTCTGACACGGTTATGTTCGAACACTTATTGTAACAATGTAACGCACGAAATATTTTGTGGGCACGGCACAATCTATTTTGGCTCAGCAGGACACACGCCATCTTCACATGTTAGCCCAGTAAACGATAGTAACTAAGCTTACGACCTAGATATCAGCATCTAATAGCCGCTTGAGTCTCGACAAGAGACTAGCTCTGTGACAACCTATTGAAAAGCGCATAGTGTACAAGTGAATAAACGGTCTGTTGATGCAACTGTGCTTTCGTTAGTATGGAATAATCGAGAAAGACCAAAACACGCAACAATGTCACTTTGACAATGTTATCTATATTACTAGTTGTTTGAAACAGGTTGTATTTGTAACATGTACTATTGTACAATGTAATAGTATACTGGCCGCTCCGTTATCAAAAGAAGCTAGAACTTTAACAGGTTTGACAATTTAGAGATCTAATAATGATGATAATGTGGGAGTGACATAGTCAAATTGACTAAACTCCTTTTAAAAAAATTTAACATCATATTATAAACCAAAGTCCCCATTATACGTCTGTCTGTATATGATCGATTTTCTCAATATATACTGAACGGATTTTGTACTGTTTTTCACTAAAAGATAATGCAATTCTTGAGAAAGGTTTAAAAGTACATTCTTTGGAAAGGTATAACAGATTTTTTTGGGATTTTTACTGAAAGATTGAGGAGGTTTTGTAGCAACATACAGGTTACTTTTTAAACTAGAATTGCTGCGAAATTGGAATTCCCGCGGGAAAACGTCTGTGATACACTGATTCCCACGTGCCATATGCCGCGCGGTCCGTGTGTATTTCATACTGCGGATGTACTTGTGTATGATCTATCGTGTATGTATTTAGTAAGTTTGAATGATTGTATATATGTATGTATGTTACCGAAACGATCGTGTGTAAATTTGGTTGAATCCCTTAAGCTGAAATAAAAAAATGCGTTTCGTTGCATCCAATTTATTCGACATATTATACAATAACCGCTTACGCGTTTACTTTGGGCCATACACGCTTTGTGCTTATGATAAAAGGGCACTATGATCTGAAGGATGGTTGTGAATACACACATCATGGCGGTTCGCACTTCAACCCTTTACCGTAAGTATTGACAAAGGAAAGAGGTTATATTTGCAATGCTTTATGTGACTTTGTTTAGCTAAAATCAATAACGCATAACACACTTTTGCACTTTTTTGGTGCTTGACAAAAGTGTAAGTTTCTTTACTTTAAAAAAAGAGATAGTATGAACAAGGTCATAGGTGAAATGGGTTTTTATTTTATTACTACACTTCACAAAATATAAATACTAGCTTTTACTCGCGACTTCGTTCGCGTTGATTGTGGTCGTGTGCAAAGTTGGTAGCTCAAAGGGGAACGAGCGGACATTAAAAGCTAAAATACCCGGGATTAAATCCCACATGTCAATGGCTTTATTTTAATTTTTATTTGGAGATTGACTGGATGAATATTTTCGAAATTGAGCACAATTAAAACCTAATTAATTAGTATCCACGAGTCAAAAAGTTTTCGGGTTTCTTCATGTGTTTATGATGTAATATTCTTCGGAAAAATTAATTTAAGTTTGAGATATTGGCTATGGTAAATATTCCGTGATAGCGATATCTGGTGTATTAGATATTTTAATTTGACCTTTACGGGTCCCCTTGGACTTGTTTGCAATAATTTAACATTTTGTTATATTCCATTAACTTTTACCCGCAATTTCGTTTGCGTGGACTGTTGTCGCGTTATAGGTGGTGTAGGTTTGTGGATGTGTTTTTACGAATCCGGCATGTATCAGGTATGAAACGGATTGTCCACTCTACATTTAGCATTATATATATTTTCTATTTTACTTCATCGCGGATTATAGCAAAATGATTTTATTATTATACGAAACATCCTTCTATCTAAATATACACTTATAATTTGACTTCGAGGAGTTACCACATACGGGTCGTAGGTACAAACCACTCAAACACGACACCTAAACAAACAGCAAACGTGGAAGTCTATTGTGTGTTTATACTGTTATTTAGAAGTCAAGATGAAAGTTAAAACACTTGAGGGCCGTTGGTATGTTGACTTATCTAAAGTTAGTAGTAACCTTAGGAAATAATAATTAATAAACAAATATCATCATCAATAAATATGGATGGATATGTGCCTAGTAAGTAAGTAGCGGCCTGTTATTCTCCCACTGCTGGGAATAGGCCTCCAATAATTTTCTCCGTTTTCGGAGAGATGTATTGGAGCTAAGAGCTACCACGCTGCTCCAATGCGGATTGGTATGTTACACATATCTCCAGAAGCCTCTAGAGATATACAAGTTTCCTCACGCGTGTGATAAATTGCAATTATCAATTAGACACATAAGTTTTAACAGATAAACTCATTGGTGTCTGCCCGGGTTTGAACTCGTCAACTCCACGAAAGAGGCAGACGGTGTTGCCGCTGGGTTATCACTACTTTTGTGCCTAGAGGGAGGCCTATTAAGAGATGGTTGGATTGTGTGAAGTGTGACAGGCATATAAAAGGAGTGGCGCCAGACTTGACGAATGATAGGAGAGAACGGAAGAGAAAAACATGTTGTGTCGACCTCACTTAGAGTGGGGATAAGGACAGGAAGATATATAAATAAAAACCATCATCATTTTCCTGCTCTTATTCCATTCCAAGTATATGTTATAAACATGTTGTCACATGATTCGGCTAGGTATTTTACGACCAGCCGCCTGCTTGACGTCAACTTATCTTAGTTGACTTTTACGATACCTAAGTAAGAAATAGGGTGGTCTATTCTACTCGGCTGGATACCACATGGTGGGTCAATTTACCTTAGTCGCCTTTTTCGAAACCTTGGTAAGAAAAAGGATAGTCCATTCTATTCAGCCGGATACCACACAACTGTTACTAAAAGTTAGTAACCTTAAGATATAAATATTTTTCAAAATCTAATTTATCAAGAGGCACATTATCATTTTCAAGATTTTTCAAAAATAGAAAATTTAAACTACGCCACTGATCATTTAATAACAAAGCAACCATTTGATTTTTTTGTTGTTCATAACAGCTTTCCGGGTCTGTAACTGGTCGTCACCTACGCTGACTTCATCAGATTTTAAGACTGCCCTTTTCCGTAGCAAGATTATCGATACAAAAGTAATAATAAAATTATTTTGCTATAATCCGCGATGAAGTAAAATAGAAAATATATATAATGCTAAATGTAGAGCGGACAATCGGTTATCATACCTCATACATGCAGGAGTCGTAAAAAACACATGCACAAACCTCCACCACCGCCACCGTGATACACAAGCACTATATACGTTCACTATCACAAACTCCACAATCGTTTCGCCCCGCAACCGAAGCATCATCAGGAGATAGACGCCACGACCAAAATCGCAAAGCCTAGGTCGTGGAGTCTTATGGATCTCCGCAAACTAACGCCTAATTCTATAAATTATTTAATGATTATCGATACCATAACCTAGACCCAACATCTAAGACAACATCTAAGAGTCGTATCAAATCAATGTTCAGAAAGGAACTGACTGCGTTAAAATTTGGGTATTTCTTGCATTCATTTATTAATTTACCAATTGAAAATTTCCCCACTAACCAACTAAAAAATCTAAATTATTATGACTCTAGTTATATTCGTTCTGTGACAATTTCGTGCAATAGAACTTGAAATAATGTGAATAATATTTTTCACATTTCAGATAGAAGCTAACAAATGTATATCTTATCGTGTATCCACTTTTGTCTATAGAACTTTTGCTTCTGTTTCTTTAACGTCATGATAAATATAGACTACAGACTAAACAAATAGTATACGAAGTTCCATTGTGTATTTGTTCTGTTGTTTCGATGTCAAGATAAAAGTTCAGAGGTTCCCGGAGTGAAACAAAAGTTTTTTGTCCGGAGAGCCGATACTCGATTTTTTGCTTTGAAAACAGTTTTTCACATTTTGGGATGGCTGGAGTTTTATTCAGTAATATATTTGGGATATACGGTCTGACTAAGTCCAATATTGCAGAGGTCAGATGAAAGACAAATGAATCCAACCAGGCCGGATATTTTCGTTGACAATCAGTTTGTGGTTTTGACCAAGGTTTTTTAAAATTGTGTATCGTTGTCAATTTATGGATCCAAAAACTTTGCACTGACTATGGCTTACTAAATTGTTCAGGTACAATAAAGTGACCTATAGAGAACTTGGAGTACTGTATGATCGGATGAAATCAGGGAGATCTGTAAAAGAGCCATAATGTAAAGTTTTTGAAGCAAAGTCCATTAAAGAACATCTGTCGTTGGATTTTTTGATGGCCCCAAACCCAAAATCTCTGGCTTATGAAGCGACTTATTCAATTACCGTGCTACAGACATACGAAGTTGTAAATTATGGTACAACACATATCGCGCTCGGCGCAAGGGTAAAATTAAATTACAACTGCGGCCCAACAATGGCGAAGCACTTAAAATTTCAGCCGCAAAGATGGCTTATTCGGAACCATAATGTGTGAAGGTCGGGTTGGTATCATAGTTTATTATACACTTAAGCGTTGAAGCTTTATGTATCACATTTGGTAACTTCTTTTTCTTCTGGTTCTTCTTCGTGTTATAGCCAATAGATGTATATTTCCTGCTATAGATCTGTTTAAGGCAGGGATAGCAACCCAATGGCATGCGAAACAATAATTTTAGTTGCGTCACTGATCGCGAATGAATGAACTAATAGGATAAAATAAATAGAAGTAGGTATTGTTTGAAGAGAGAACGCGGGTTTCGTTTCCCAATAATCCTAAAGTCAAGATTTTTGATGGCACGCTATGACCTTATTACACATTCATTTAAAAAGAATTTTCATCATGTGGTATCCGGCTGAGTAGAATAGACTACCCTCATTTCTTACCGAGGTGTCGTAAGAAGCAGTTAAGGTAAGTTAACCCACCGTGTGGTATCCGGTTGAGAAGAATAGACCGCCCTTTTTCTTACCAAGGTGTCGTTAAATGTGACTAAGGTAAGTTGATGACAGGTATGCGGCTGGTCCTAAAATATGTAGCTAAATCTTGTGACAACGTGTTTATAACATGTTGTGCCTACTTAGAGTGGAATAAGGGCAGAATGACGACCAGAGTGATTCTACCACCAGTTCAGAACGCTGTCCGGAAGTTCTTCCAATGGCACTACTAGTCAATTAGTGCTCTTATTATTTTAGAATATCTGGGTGACCGAGCTTCGCTCGGGAATTTTTCACAAAAAAAAATAAAAAAATTAAAATAAAGGAAAAAACAATTATTTAGTTGGGGATCGATCCTTGGCATTCACATTTCTCGAGGCTGCCCGTTACCCGAAAAGGCTACGCCAACTTGACAGCTAATGGCGAAAATTCAATTCAATATAAAAAAACAGCCCAAAAACAGGGATAAAACGATATTTTTTTTACATAAGACCTAGCTAGATCAATTTTTCTCCCCCAAAACCTCCTACATGCTGAATTTCAGGAAAATCGTTGGAACGGTTTCCGAGATTCGGAAAATATATATATATACAAGATAAACTCATTTAAATATAAAGATATATTAAAATGTTTGATTTTTAAGACCAGTTATACGATATGTTTTTTCTATATTTATATTATAAAATAAAATAACATATAATCCGACCCAACTTGTAACATTACGAACCGCGGTCCGCAGTAAACCAGCATCATTTTATCTCATCTCATCCAACCTGTACATTATAATCCGAATATTAATGTGGTAGCCGCCATTTAATGGAATACGAGCATCGAATACCCACTTTATTATTAAAACGTATCGCTTAATTATTATATGTGTACGAAAACTTTGGTAACCATTTAATATCGTAAGCGTTTATAATAAATGTATTAAGTATTATGTAATTTTAATTGCTAATACACCGTGTGGTATCCGGCTGAAGAAGAATAGACCACCACGTTCTTCCTTATCGAGGTCTCGTAAAGGCCACTGAGGTTAATTGATCCACCATATGGTATCCAACTGAGTAGACAGACCACCCTCTTTCTTACCGAGGTGTCGTAAAAGGCGACTAGGACAATTTGACCCTCCGTATGGTATCGGGCTGAGTAGAATAGACCACCCTCTTTCTTAGTGAGAAGTCGTAAAAGGTGACTAATACACTTTGACCGTCCGTTTGCTATCCGGCTGAATAGAATAGACCACCTTCATGTCTTACTGAGATGTCGTAAAAGGCAACTGAGGTTAGTAGACATCAGGCAGGCAGCCAGTCGTAAAATACCTAGCCGAACCATGCGACAACAAGTTTCCAACATGTTTTGCCAACCCCACTAATTTGAGAGTATTGCAATTCTGTTTTGTTTTATTAACAATTATATGTATTGATTTACCTCTTCAAGATATTATATTGCTACCTCTAGTCAGTAATCATTTTTTTTTAATATAAAATGTACTCGATAAACTGAAATTTATAAAATTATCTTTTGTGTATCTACTGTCGATATATCGTGAATATTTTATTTTTTCATTTCCTTCAAGCGTCCTGACGTATTTTGCAATTTCCGCAAGATAAATTTATTTTGTTAAGCTTTCACTCGTTGACAACGTAACTGCACAATGTTTAAAAAAATGAAGGATAATTTGGATAATAGTTCAACATTAAAGAATTTCAAACCTTTCTGGAAATTGCGATATCGGATAAGTTTTATTTAGTCATCATCATCCTCCTGCCCTTATCCCACTCTAAGTGGGGTCGGCACAACATGTTACAAACATGTTGTCATATGATTTGGCTACGTATTTTACGACCGGCCGCCTGCCTGACGTCAACATACCTTAGTCGTATTTTACGACTCCTCGGTAAGAAAGAGGGTGGTCTATTTTACTCAACCGGATACCACACGGTGGGTCAACTTACCTTAGTCGCCTTTTACGACACCTCGGTAAGAAATGAGGGTGGTCTATTCTACTCAGCCGGATACCACACGGCGGGTCGACTTACCTTAGTCGCCTTTTACGACACCTCGGTAAGAAATGAGGGTGGTACTATTCTATTCAGCCGGATACCACACGATGTATTAGCAATTAAAATTACATAATACTTAATACATTTATTATAAACGGATAAGTTTTATTTAGTATTATTATTATAATAATAGAAGCTACAGTTATTCGAGGTTTATAGTTATTAGATTTAACTATTTTTTGTGCCTAAAAACAGGGATAAAACGATTATTTTTAACATAAAACCTAATTAGATCGATTTTTCTCTTCCAGAACCCCTACATGCTGAATTCCAGGAAAACCGTTATGGCCGTTTCCGAGATTTTGATATAAATAAGTTAGTAAATATTAAAGTAATTAAATAACATTGGTTATGTTATATATTAATCATAATAAACATCAAAAGAAACTTGAATTCAATAAGAATATCATTTTTCAATGCCCACAGCGCCCGTCCTGTGCTTTTCATCAGGTTTTACAAGCCATGAATCCGAGACGCTATCTCATTGGCAAATTTACCGTGAACCATCTATGGAGGCTGAACTCGCGGTAATGTGAACTTGTTGGACACTGTTATTTATAGTTCAGTGGTAAAAGAGAGAGAAGTTTTGCCCGTTTCTAGTATAAAGTAGTAAGTAAGTAGCGGCCTGTTACTATCCCACTGCTGAGAATAGGCCTCATCTCTACATTTTTGGAGAGAAGGATTGGAGCTAAGACCACGCTGCTCCAATGCGGATTGGTAGGTTACACATATATTCAGAAATTCTCTTTTTGAATGAACTTCTTGAGCCGATATGAATACCTTAGCATTAAAAACTTCAATGATTACTTTGTATCAAATACACTGTTCTTATTTAGAGGTCGTCCTTTCATCTCTGCCTAATGACACCGCCTAATGGTAGGATAACGACAAATAATCCACGCCGATCAATGTTTTACATTTAACCCATAAAATATTTATTTTACACAATAAATAACGGATTAATTTAAAAACGAATTAAAGCATATAAGATTTCATAATAGTATTATCTGCACCTCAGCCCGCTTGGAATTTTAGATATTAAAGTAGTTATTGTGAGTTAACCATAAGAAATAGAGACATACTATCTAGACATTTGTTTTAGTATTTTCATAGATCTACATTTTTCTAGTACATTACATCGGTGTATCTCTGCTGTCTTACGCGTCGCACACAACTAAAGCTCCCAGCAGACAATTTTTTTTAATCGGACGACGTCTTCAATACAGTTTAGATAAAACCGTAATGTTTGGAGAGGACAGTGTAATAGTAAAGTAAAGGCCTGTTTATCCCACTGTTGGTCATAGGCCTCCTCTCTCCGTTTTAAAAGGATTGAAGTTAAGACCTACCACGCTGCTCCAATGCGGATTGCTAGGTTGCACATATCCCTAGAATTCTCAAGAGATATGCATGTTTCCTTGTTTTCCTTCCCCGAAAAGCATGTGATAAATTGCAATTAGCAATTAGACACTTATTAAACAAATAAATAAATTGTTTATTTCTTTAACAGCTTAGGTGCTTACACTTAGGTTTTTGAGATCTTCTGGTAAGTATATAAATACTTATGTTTGAAAATCTCGCTCTTCTATACCATAAATGTACAATATGGAATAACACTGGAGTGGAATAGTAACAGGCAGCTATTATTTTTCAAAACGCTTAAGTTGAGGCGAACGAAATCGCAGGTTAAACTAGTGTGTAACATCACGCTAACATAGTCACCGTCTGCTTGTAATTGTTGGTGATAACTTCCACACGAGACCACAGCTCTATCTTAGGTAATAAAGGGGGTAATAAATAACGAAATCACTAGTCTTATCACAAAATTCACTGCATAGCCCGAGGTAAGGGGTAACATGACGTAAATTACATTTATTTGACAATGAAAATGTAGCCCGATGTGAAATAACCACGGAATTTCGCATAAAACCTCGCACGCGAAAATAGGAGTTAACGTACACGTGATAAAGGCTATTATCATACATTGTAGTGAGTGTTTTGAATGATAATAAACTCTTCAATCCGTTGACATCTCCTTTATACCTCGTAAAGTATACAATATAATGTTTTATGTTTATAAACTGTAGAAATGGAAAGGAAATGTAAACAACTGTTATGCCTCGATTTAATTTGCGAAGTTTAAGTGGGTATTTATGTTGTACGAATCCATTCAATTGAGAAATTGTGAAGAGTATAAATGTTGTAATAAATGTAAATTCAATTAAGCAGGATTTTGTACAAAGAGCTTTTGTTTGTAGAACCAAATGAATAGATTTTTGACTCGTCTATTTGTCTTAAGATCAATATAGCGTGTTGATTAGTATACTTATTGTTTTTTTGTAATTAGTTAGTTAATATTCTTGAAGGTTGGTGTAATATATTCTGTTTTTGTTTAAATGTGTATTCCTAGATATTCATTTTACTAGCTAAGTCTGCGAGTTCGTCCGCGTGGAAATCAGTGTATTCAATTAACTTTTGAACATAAAAGTAGGTTTTGTGACTTGACCATAACAGATAGAGACATGCTATTGCAGGTTTTTGTAGTATTTTTGTAGACCAACAATTCTATGGTATATGTATATTACATTATGGTATATATTATATTATAGTATATATTACTTTAATGTATCTTTGTTCGATAAGATCTGGTCTTTTTTTTCTGTTTATTTTTAGGTTTATAATTGTAATTTTTTTACGGAGAATGATGTGATTTCCTGTAATTGGAACTACATAATTAATTTAAAACTATTTGGATATTTTTGGGTAAATAATATGTTATGCTGTTCTGTATCTATAAATAAATAAATCTAAATTTCCCAGCTGCCGAGTTTATTTTATTACCGCGCGTCCTCTTTAACACATTAAATTGTAATCTTTTATTAACTGATGTTAATCGATTTTTTAATTTGATTTATTTTGAGGGGAGAAAAGTCGATTATTAATTAATCGATTTTTTCCACTCCAAGTCACATCTCGCAATACGTACTGTTCACAGACTTTGGTCTTCAGGCACTATATCAGCCTACACATACTCATTAATCTAACAGTATCATAACATGCCGTGTCAATAGTCTATATTATGGCCTATATTCCGGATAAGGTTATGTCTTGCTAATAGTCCATTAAGTTGCCGCGGCACGCGACGACATTGTTCGGATTGGATCGCTATTTATTGTTGGGTTGAGATGATTGGGCTATAAAACATGCGGGTAACAAGAAATATATTTTTTAATTGTATAATTTCACTTCATATATTCAACTTTCATGTAGTTATATCGTATGTTACAACGAATTGTCACTTTACTGTATTGCTTAAAGACTGCCGAGCCCGTATATTTATGAGAATTAAACACATTCGCCTTATTGCCTTACAACAGAATTTTAGCTATTATTTATATATATCCTCCTGCCCTTATCCCACTCTAAGTGGGGTCGGCACAACATGTTATAAACATGCTGTAGCATGATTTGGCTGCGTTTTTACGACCGGCCGCCTGCCTGTCGTCAACTTGCCTTAGTTGTATATTACACCTCGGTAAGAAGGAGGGTGGTATATTCTACTAAACCGGATACCACTCGGTGTGTCAACTTACCTTAGTCGCCTTTTACGACACCTCGATGAATTACCCTTAATATTGAAATGAATAATTTAATTGTTCAAAAATTTTAGACGGTTAAAGAACTTACTTTGCTACTTATTGCTGGTTACTTTTACTTTGCGATTTTGTCGTAAAGCCTATTTCCTGACGATACTTAGTTTACGGTGCGAAACGATTGTTGAGATTGTTTTAGTGGATGTGTGCATAACTTGTATAGCATGCTTTAGGTGGTGGTGTCTACATACATGTGGTAAATAACCCTGCATGTATAAGGTATGAGAACGCTCTTGCTTCCTACACTTAGAATTACCTATCATATTCTCGTCTCATCATAAGCGCCATGCTTTTTTACTGTCACTGTAATGAACATTTATGTTTACATTGTTTCGTGGCCACATAATAAAGATTTACGCCGTATCGCAACATGAAGCATGTTGATTTACCGCGTATATGTACCTACACACACAAACAGCGTATTGTGAACATTGAACAAATGGAAACAATACAATTTGGTAACCATTGTTAGTGTTATAAGCTAGCGATCCGTCACAGGAGTTACACGCTATGCTTTACAACTATTGTTCCTCATAGAAATATACACTTCACTGCGCATTTTGTTGTCTTAGGATAAATAAGGAGTTTGTACTAACTATTATATCGTTTATATGATTAACTAGCTTTTACCCGCAACTTCGTTTGCGTAAACTGTTGTGTGACAGGTCGATAATAAATGGCGCTTTTCAATATCATCCTATTCCTGTAGAATTATAAGGATTTGTATACCCTATATTTTATCCCGGTGTATAAGGAATAAGTATGACAAATTTCATCGATATTGGTACAGCGGATTGGCCTTGAAAACGTAACAGACAGACAGACAGACTTTTGCATTTATAATATTAGTAAGGATGCGAAAGTCTGTCTGTGTCGTTCTTATAGGTCAGCTAAACAACTGCATCAATAGATATTTAGTAATGTTAAATTAAAGCTTCCAAACGAGATGAAAGTTTAACAAACATACATCCATACTCAGAACCTTTCGCATTTATAATATTAGTAGGACAGGATATCTAAAGTACTGACTCTTATACTGTTAGTGTTAATAAACAAATGTATAGGACAATTATCCATACGATTGTTCATCTTCAAAGTTACTTAATACTTGTGCGTTACTTTGGCAGATAATTGGTACTAGATATTGGTACAAAAATTGACATTGAATATATTAAACAGTCTTTTTGGCGAAAACTGTCAATTTACCTAGAAAACTGTGAATAAACTATAAATTGTGAATAGACCTAGTACTGAGTCCCACCTACCCAAGATTTTTTTCTTTTTTTATTTATTTTGTAAAAAATTAGTGAGCAAGGCTTGGTCAACCGGGCACTACATACTTAAATACAATAATAATGCTGTGTGGTATCCGGCTGAGTAGAATATACCACTTTTATTTCTTACCGAGCTTTGGCTAGTCATTTTACGAACGGCTCTCTATCTGACGTCAACTTACCTTAGTCGCCTTTTACGATATCTCGGTGAAATGTGGGTGCTCTATTCTACTCAACTGAATACCAAAAAGCGGCTGTTGGTGTATTAAATATAAGCGCAATATAACTTAAGTTTTCCACATGCAATATTCAAAATAACACAAACAAAGAGATTTCAATAGCATTCAAAATCGAAAAATTGAAAAACAAAAATTTTATAACCTTAATTAGTAAATCGTATGAAAATTTACTCTTGTGCGTATTTTCTGAATAAAGCTTGCGGTTATTGAAAAATCCATCAATAATTGAACAAAAATTGGTGAATTTTTGTTTTAAAGGTACTGCAACGCGGATGTTTTATGTTACTTCGCTTAAAAAGTTTCCATTAATCTTATGATAAAACCTGTGTAAATGCTGCATATCCTACTAATATTATAAATGCGAAAGTTTGTGACTATGTATATATGTTTGCTACTCTGTCACGAAAAAACTATTTGAAACTTTACATTAAAATTGGTTGTTGGGAATTCTAGTAAAAGAAGGCGGCAGCACCGGGGGGCCGCGTCTTCATGGTAACAGAAAAATAACAGAGAAAGAATAATGGTGTCATTTCGAACTTAGGAAATAAAGAATAAATAATAATAAGTAAAATACTACTCTTGGAATAAATAATAATGATAAAATACTATTCTTGGAATTATCCCCAACTTAGATTATACATTAAGATAACATATACCTAGGCTATAATTTGTAATAACTTTGGTTCCACGCGAGCGAAGTCGTGGGACAAAACTAGCTACCCTGTCTCGGCGAATCCGCTAAACCAATATAGATAAAATTATGCACAATTATTCCTTATATACACCGGGGTAGCATATAGGCTAAATAAAACCTGTTTCTTTTACAGGAATAGAATGACATTGAAAAGCGCTATCTATTATAAACCTATCACGCGACAACAGTCCACGAGAACGAAGTTGCGGGTAAAAGCTAGTATTTTATATAAAAAATAACACATAACACTTAATAAGGTTATGTACGACCCTGGCTTTGCCTTCAGTAACGAAGTCGAGTCGTAGGTTCGAGTCCCGCCGAGGGCTAAATTTTCTTTATGAATAAATTGTTGCTTTCAGTCTGGGTGTTTATATGTAATTAAGTATTTATTACAACATTATATTATTATTACATTATATTATTATTCTTTATATAGCGGGGTAACATATAGGCTATGTGACATATAATGAAGCCTGATAAATCTTCAGGAATAGGAGGACATTGAAAAGCGCTATCTATTATCAACCGACACTCACTCACCCAGCGGTAGCACCGTTCGACTCTTTCGAAGAGGTCGCGGGTTCAAATCTGGGCAGACCAATGAGTTTTTCTGTTAAAAACTTATGTGTCTAATTGATAATTTCAATTTATCACACGCTTTTCGGTGAAGGAAAACATCGTGAGGAAACCTGCATATCTCTAGAGAATTCTGGAGATATGTGTAACCTACCAATCCGCACTGGAGCAGCGTGGTAGGTCTTAGCTCCAAACCTTTTCTCCAAAAAAACGGAGAGAAGAGGCCTATTCTCAGCAGTGGGATAGTAACAGGCCGCTACTTACTTTTTTTTTTTACTCACTCACTCAAACGAAGTTGCGGGTAGAAGCTAGTATAGAATAGAATAACAGTATAAAAATGTCTACGTCAAAAATCCTAGTTTAGTTTTCTAAATGTCATTCTCTAAAAATCTATTATATGAAACTATTCGTAGCTTACATGTTAAGTAAGGGTTGATAAAAAATTTATGTCATTACTCATTCAAGCTAAAGGGTAGTTTTTACTGGCCTGGGGCGTCGTATTATTGTTTAATACCGAACAACTATTCTGGAAGAGAAAAATTGTGTATATGGTCCTTATTAATGACAAAGGAATTAAGGTCTGTTTCACACTGACCGATTGAAATGAAATAGTGATTTAAAATTGCAGTGTCAGAGTAATAGCTAAGTAATATGCTAAGTACCAATTTACTCTTATCGGGATACTCTGATATAATATAAGTAAGAAAAAATAATATAGGTACCTAAGTAAGGAGTAAATGGGACACCCCATATACTTGCATTATATATACCTGATTCATTTGACGAATCTGTGTGCTTCTAGGTTATGTATTATAGATATTTTTTTATAAATGTTCAAATTATATAAACAATTCGATATAGTATATTCAAATTCAAATATGCTTTAAATCGTCAACTGTACTGCTGGTTTGGAAAGCTGTTCCTACCGAGAAGAGCCAGCAAAAACTCAGCGGTTATTCTTTTTAAATAACTAGCTAGTTACATTAAGCCTTTTTTTTTTTTTTTTTTTTATGTCAGGAAAACCCATTATGGGTCGTCACCGCCCGACGGGGACGAGCGGCGGGTATGTCGGACTCTCACCGACTAAAAACCTGACAGTGCTCTACCACGCTGCTGGTGGCGAGTATAGGGTACCCATGAAGACATTACCCCCATCCCCGCCAGCAGCAACTCTGTACCCCAGAGTGCGCCACCTCTGGGTCGGGGCCTCTCTAAAAGTGGCCCCTCCCTCCGCTGGACGATGCATCGGGAGCACCAGATGCATCGACCGCCGCGGGGACCTAACTCCAGCGAGCGTCCGATACCCCGTTCGGAACGCTCGGAGGTCCCCGTTAGGGCGGCATGCGACGAACTTCGGCGAGTCGCCTGCGCCCCGCTCGCCTGCGGCGGATCGGATCCAAGGACTCGACTTCCCGGATCCGCCCCGCCGCCTCCTTCCGCGAGATAACATTCTCACAGAAGGAGGCCATCGCTGCCCACGATCGCTCCCTGTCCACCATGGCGCGAACCACAGTGGGCAGGGAGAGATCGTGCCCCACCTGTGCCACGAGTTCCGCCCGCTGAACCGCCCAAGCTGGACAGTCTGCGAGCGTGTGCAGCGCCGTGTCAAAGTCGGCGCCGCACTCGTGGCACTCACCAGTCACTTCGCGCTGGGCCACCCTCCACAGATACCACCCAAAACAACCATGTCCGGAAAGCACCTGTGTCAGGCGAAGGTGAGGACCCCATGCCTCCTGGAGACCCAGCCCTGGAGAATGGGCTGGATGGCCGAAATCGTCCAGGCTCCTGCACTGGGCGATTCAAGCCGCTGCCTCCATTGGCGGAGGAGCTCTTCCTGAGCTGCTCTCCGCCAATCCACCTCTACCGCCGCTGAGTGTCCCCCCGGTGAACGGGCTTCGACTCTACGGCGGTAGGCCTGAGCTAGTACCTCAGCCTCAAGGTCCCATGGAGGGGACCCGGCCAAGGCGCAGGCCGCTTCGCCGGAGATGGTCCGGTAGCCCCGTAAAAGTCTGACCGCCATGATCCTCTGCGCCCTACGCAGCAGGGGCAAGGATCTCGCGGTCAGCCGCCCCGCCCATACGGGAGCGCCGTACAGGGCCATGGACCGCACCACTCCGGCGTATAGGCGCCGGCAGCCTGCATTAGGCCCTCCCAAATTCGGGAGGAGCCTGCTCAGGGCTCCGGCGGTCGCCATTAGCTTAGGGGCGAGCCGCCGGAAGTGGGCCTCGAACGTCCATCGGCTATCGAGGAGCAATCCCAGGTACAGTAGTGTACCCGAGATTTCGATGGACGTCCCGCCCACCACCAACCGGGAGCCCACTGGGGGCGCCATCCGAGGCCTGTGGAAGCAAATGGCCTCGGATTTCTCCAAGGCCACCCCCAGTCCCAGCCGGCGAATCCGGGCCACAACGTGGGCCGTGGCCGCAGTCGCCAGCACTTGGGCTTCCCGGTGGGTGCTCGCGCGGGCAGTCACGAGGGTTTCGTCTGCGTAGCAAAACAGACGCACCCCCGGAAGCATTTGCCCGCGCAGCACCCAGTCGTAGCCGATGTTCCACAGAAGGGGGCCAAGAACCGAGCCCTGTGGAACACCGCACGACATCCTCCGCTCCTTCCACCCACCCCCAGCCGTCGGGTACCTGACAGCGCGGTCAGACAAATAATTACTGACCACACGCTGCAGGTACATGGGGATGCGATGGAAGCGTAGGGCCTCCTTAATCACTCCCCAGGGCAAGGTGTTGAATGCGTTAGCGATGTCCAGCGACACCGCCAACACCACCTCGCGCCGGGTTGTCGCCTCCTCCGCCAGAAGTCTCACACCCTCGATACAGTCGAGGGTGGACTTGCCCTGGCGGAATCCGCATTGGAGGCAACTGAGGTCAGGCCCTACCTCCCGGAGGTGCTGGACTATGCGGGAAGCTATTACGCGTTCGAGCAGCTTTCCCGCTTCGTCCAGCAAGACAATGGGCCGATACGCAGAGGGTGTATCGGCCGGTCTACCCTCCTTCCTGAGCAGGACTAGTCTCCCCGTCTTCCACCTACGAGGAAAGAGGCCCTGCTCGAGGCAGGCACTGAACGTCGCCCTGAGTCCAGACTCCAACGGACCCAGGGCAAGAGACCAGGCCCGCCCAGGGATGCCGTCGGGGCCAGGTGCGGTATCTTTCGCTTTCATGCGACTCACCGCCCCGGCCAACTCCCACTCCGACACTCCCGGCGCACCCGACCCAGTGCCATCCTCCTCCTCGAGAGGCGCCATACGAGGCGGCTCCACCTCGGCTCCCTGCGGGAACAGGGCTTCCACAACGGATTCAAGGAAATCCGGCCGAAGGCTCGTGGTGAGGGGGGGAGCGCGGACACGAAGTTTCTTTCGTGCCGCTATGTACGGCCTCCCCCACGGATTCCGATTGAGCTCCTCGGCCATCTCCCTGTGGGCCCTGTCCTTGGCCTCGGCGATCGCCGTCCGCAAGGAGGCGCGGACAGCCCGATAAGCCTCATAGCGGCGCCTCTCCTCCTCGACGTCGCGTCGTGGACGTCGTGGACGTCCTCCTCGACGTCCAGGCGTGGGCCCAGCGGCCCACGCCTGGACGATTGCGGCCTCAACGAGGAACTCGGGATCCATTTTCCTGACGGACCACCGAGGGCCGTCGACTCTTCCCGATCGAGGGGAATTGGGAGTGTGGGGTGCGGACACCTCGAACCATATATATCGATGGTCCGAGAGTGACTCCGTACCCACTATTACCTCCCAATTCCTGACACATGGTGACATGGCGGCGTCGACAAAGGTAACGTCGACTTTGGAGCCGCCATTCCATCGCACACATGTGTCAGCTGTCCCCCGGTTCATGACTGCCATCCCGGTCGAGGCCAACCAACCGTCCAGAAACCTCCCTCTGACGTTCGTGACCGGAGACCCCCACGCGGCGGATTTGGCGTTGAGGTCACCGGCCAGGACGATCTTGCCGGGGCGTAACCTATTCACCAAGTCTCCGACTTCAGCCATAAAGAGCTCGAAGTCGGAGAACGGTCTGTTGGGTGAAAAGTACGCCCCGATGACGGATACGTCTCCAATCTTGGCGGAGACGTACCCGCGCCCCCTCACCACGCGCTCCAGAGCTGGGGAACCAACTGCAGCCCTGGACGCGATGGCTACATCCCCCGCACGGTCTCCGACCCACTCCTCGCCCGACGGGACGTAAAGGGGCTCGGAGACCACCGCCACGTGCACCATACGCTCCGCCAGGGTCTGGAAGAATAGGTCCTGGGCCCTGCCGGAGCGCATGATGTTCGCCTGGAGGAATCTGATGGAGGCCATTAATTAGCGACCTCCATTGGATCCTCCATAACCCGGCTCGTTGTGGGCTGAGCCGGGCCGGCGGTAGGTGGCGAGGGGACCCTCGGGCCATCACCCCCCCTACTCCTTCTCTTTGGAGCGGACGGTGCTTTGCACAGCCCGCTCCCCGCCCTATGGTCGGCCTTCAATCCCACCCATTCGCAGCTCCCACAATGTGGAGCCGCCGAGCAGGATCGGGCTTTGTGGCCGTTTTGACCGCAGCGATAACATTCGCCGCTGCGGTCGATGGCCGACGAGCACTCGGCTCTTAGGTGCCCCTTCTCCAGGCACCTATAGCAGCGCTGCGGACGGGCTTCGAGCAACTGGACCCGAGCCGAGACCCAGCCCACCAGCAGCCTGCCAGCCGCCACCATCTTCTTTGCCACCGCGACAGGGACCCTAAGCCATAAAGAGCCCAAAGCCTTCCCTGTTCTACGGATCACCCCGATCTGTATGTCGTGAGTGGGACACTCACCGACCCGGGCGACGGCGATGGCCACGTCCTCTTCGGTGGCGGCATCGTCCAAGCCCACGATACGTACTTCTGCGCTTTTCATGGGCGTGGACACACGTACTGCCGGCTCGTCAGAGAAAAACTCCCTGAGCCGGCCGGCCAGGGCACTTGCCTTTTCTGCCTTCTGGGGCCCGGATATTTCATACATACGGGCCCCCGTCGCCGCTTTCTTCAGGCGCATGCCAACATCCAACCCCAAGTCATCGATCTTTACACAACGACGAGCCCGGGTCAATATGTCGGCATATGTGAGGCCTTTTTCCGCGGCCTCCTCACCCAAGGTCACCACGACTGCAGCCGAGCGTGGAGTCTGGAGTTTCCTCCCCCCTTGCTTGGGCTGCGCTTTGGTGGTGGTGACAGCAGGCACTGCCTGCGGCGTCTTCTTCTTTTTGGAACCCCTCTTTGCTACCACATTCCACCCTTCATTCATGGAGGCGGGTGCTGGCGGCAACAGGCGGGGCTCAGGTCGCTTCTCCTTCTCAGCAACCTGTCCCTTCTTCCTTCTCTTCTTTTTGTTTTGCGGCTGGTTGGCCCCCCCATTGTTCGAAGCAGCTGCGTCAACCACCCGAATTTCCGGTTTCTTCAGAGGCCGTTGAGAGCCCTGCGATCGCTCTGAGTCAACCGCAACCGCAGAACTCTTCATGGCCTCATTTGTTTTGGTCGACGCCGCTTTGGTCTTAGCCAGGCTTTCCCTTTTCTTATCCGAGGCCAATGAAGGCCTCAGTCTCGCCTCAGGTGGCAATCGGCTCTCCATGGCGTCCAGCCTGGCCGTAAACATGTTACGAAGCCTGACCACCTCCTCCTCTATGGTCAGACCTCCTACAGTCGACCTCTCAAGACCACTGGTTTGAGCCGCTGCTTCAGAAGGGATTTCTCCCTGAGTCAGTCCGTGGGAAGAGATCATAGGGATCATTTCCTTGAGGGTGGACACTTCCCTAGCGAGGTTACTGACCACCATAGCTAGCCGGGCATTTTCGGCCTTGAGGACCTTAACCTCTTCTGCCTCGCTACGCCCAGCCAGGACCCCCACAATTTTCTCCATTTTCTTGGCAACTTGATTAAGGGTGCCACGACATTTACCGTTAAGGTTGCGTGACTTTCCCACCGTTGCCTTCATCGCCTCAACATTTTTTAACAACTCATCATAGGCCTGTGATAAGCTCAAAGTCTTAATTTCTGTTTGGCCTCCAGAGACCATGCGGAATCCTTCAGCCTTCGTCTTGTCCGATACCGACCTTCTCGTCGAACTTCCACCAGGTGAGACATCGCTTTCGACGTCCGTATCTGCAATAAGCATGTGACGCCGAAACTCTTCTCGGGCCTCCCGGAGACCCACCTGCGACCCTCGCACATGTTTTTTCGTCGGAGTTTTCTTACTAGCCTTTTTGGAACCTGTGTCTTCGTCTGATTCCGAAAGGCTCCCAGTCGCACTCCTAGGACGTTTTTGGGGCTTACTGCTCAATTTCGTCCACGTCAGATCCTCCATGCTGACACTGCAACCCAGATCTGGAGCCTTATTAGAACTCCTCTCCGAGCCAAAGCTCGCACTGCGAACGTCAGCAACCTTCTTGCAACTACGCGCGGGATTACGCCGTAATTCCTCACACGTACCAGCGGAAACACCAGCCAAGCCGGTCTCGATTCCACCGATACCCCCTCCTATCTCCTCCGAAGCATTGGTTGCCCCCCCAGATACGATGGGGCGACCGAGGCCAGTGTTGCACGGCACCCGCAAAGTAGAATTCGCAGAATGCGGTGAAACATTGGTCTCGGTGAGGGATTCCCCGGATAAACCGGGACCCTCCTGGGTAGTCGTAACGATCAGTTTGTCCATTGCTTCTTGTTTTGTTATGTGTGTTTTTAGGACCCTATCGACTGGATTCCCCCCAGCCATACATCCCCTCGGCGGACCCTGAACCTTAGGATTGGGGTAATTTTTTAGAGAGGTTTTCTTCCTCGCGGCCCCTTTCCTCAAACGAGAAGAGCGGCCCCCGGTTCCACATTTACTTGCGGATTACGGGTCGCCCGACGTGGCTCCCGAGTTGAGAGCCAAAAGCCTACCGACCATGGAAAAACACAGCCGGAACAGCTCGCCGCGCATTATGAGCGTTTCCGCTCCCACAGGTAATTTTTTATAGAGGTTGTCTTCCTCGCAGCCCCCTCTCCAAAAAGGAGAAGCGGCCCCCGGTTCCACACTAACTTGCGGATTACGGTCAACTACCGCCCGACGTGGCTCCCGATTTGAGAGCCAATAGCCTACCGGTCATGAATATCACAGCCGGAACGGCTCGCCGCGCATCATGGGCGTTTCCGCCCCCACGGGTAATTTTTTAGAGAGGTTGTCTTCCTCGCAGCCCCCTCTCCAAAAAGGAGAAGCGGCCCCCGGTTCCACACTAACTTGCGGATTACGGTCAACTACCGCCCGACGTGGCTCCCGATTTGAGAGCCAATAGCCTACCGGTCATGAATATCACAGCCGGAACGGCTCGCCGCGCATCATGGGCGTTTCCGCCCCCACGGGTAATTTTTTAGAGAGGTTTTCTTCCTCGCAACCCGAAGGTCCCCGTTCCCATTGCTGGGCTTCCGGGCTTGACCGACGGTGGCCGAAACCATGTCCAGCCAGACTTAAAGTAAGCCCAACTGAACCCGTCGCTCATTAGAGACTCCTCCCTCAACCCCCCTGGAGTCCCCGACCCGTCCAGATTGCCCTCTGCTAATCAGAGGGACAACTGGATTGGCCATCCACAGTGGTCCGTTCGCCAAGACTAGGCTTGCCCAGGGTGCGCCACGAGGAGGCCGACCACTTTGGCACCCCACATTAAGCCTTATCTTGACTTAGACTTAGACTATCTTGTACAGTAGCTATATCCACGCATTCTTATCATTTAAATAATCCTCAACAGTCTAGTAGGATTTTTGTATCAGCCTCCCTTTAACAGTTTTTTTTAAACTGCTGTAGCAAAACTATTGATTGCTTCATTTTATTATAGAATCTTATACCCAAACCAACAAACGACCTACGTACCTTTGCAAGGCGCATAGCAGGAACCGCAAGTTTATGTTGGTTCCTACTTTTTCTAATATATACATTACCTATCATATTATAATAATATAATTCTTTATATTTTTCATCATCATCTTTATCTTTCTGCCTTTATCCCACTCTAAGTGGTATACATGTTATCACATGATTTGGCTGCGTATTTTACGACCGGCCGCCTGCCTGACATCAACTTACTTTAGTCGCCTTTTACGACACCTTGGTAAGAAATGAGGGTGGTACTATTCTATTCCACCAAATATCACACGGCGTCTTTCTTTTTTTATTTTAAAAATTAGATTATTTAAAATATTCTGTGAAGTAAATATAATAATACCTATTTCAAAGAATTATATGAAGAACATATCGGTTGAATCTAAACAGAGATCGAAGATACATAAATGTAATATTACGAAATATCCATCCGCCAAAGAAAAGTCGACATAAAAAAGACAGTTAGCAGAAATTGGATTGGACAGCTGAAAATCGCGAATATGACATCTAATGGGAAGGAGATACTGTTGATTATTCTTTTTTAGATGTATATAGTATTAGTGAGTTATCCTTGCTTTACACTAGTTTTGAGGCGACAGCGAGGTAGGTGGGTTGTTACATCAAGCTACCAGGTGGGAAGGGACCATATAAATAAATAAATAAAAAGAACTTTATTCAACAACATATTTCATATCAACAAAATCAACAGAAATTATTTAAACTATACACAGTACCTGATTGACCGAGCCTTTCTCGGTAATTTTTTATAAATAAAAAAAAAATTATTAGGTAAGTTGGGGATCGATCTTGGGTATTAACATTTCTCGAGTCTGCCCGTTCCCCGAATAAGGTACGCTGAATTGACAGTTGATAGGAATAATAATAGTATAAATTTTAATATTGTCCATTTCCCCGAACAAATAATTATGGAAAAAAAACCATATTGTTTGAAGTGTTAGCGCACACTATATACAATAACACGATATAATGGGAATACCACAATTCCCGTTCCGACATGCACTTCTCTTGAATGACGAACAAAGACTGACTGTCACTGAAACATTTTATCAATAGGAAGACTCTACTGGATACAACAACGGCACAGTGTTGCCACCATTTTAATCAAAAGAGCGTGATACTCTTGTTTCATGACTGTGTTGCTATAAAATACAAAGCGGAAGTCATTGGCGACAACAGAAGGAGCACAGTTATACAATAATTTGGCAAATAGTCTAAAGGAAACACATAATAAAACTGTTAAAGTTGTATATTTTGCAAAAAATTAATAATTTGATATCAAGAACTTAAGTTATCGCTTTCGTCAATATTTATGTTTAGTAATTTTTTATGTTTAAGTATTATTTCTTTTTTTATCAGTAAATTAAGTGTTTCAGATTTTACGAATTGTTAAGTGGTGTATGCGTCTTAAGCAAATGAAATAGTTTAATTTTAATTCTTAGTTAATTGAACAGTGTGTTCTTTTGAGTAGGGCACTTACGTTATTTCCATAAAAGTAAGTAACGGCCTGTTACTATCCCACTGCTGAGAATAGGCCTCTCCTCTCCGTTTTGGGAGAGAAGGATTGGAGCTAAGACCTACCACGCTGCTCCAATACCGATTGGTAGGTTACACATACCTCCAGAATTCTCTAGAGATATGCAGGTTTCCTCACGATGTTTTCCTTCACCGAAAAGCGTGTGATAAATTGCAATTATCAATTAGACACATAAGTTTTAAGTGAAAAACTCATTGGTGTCTGCCCGGGTTCGAACCCGTGATCGTCTCTAAAGATTCACACGGTCGCACCGCTGGGCCATCACAGCTTAATCGTTATTTCCATACATGACTTTAATCGTATCTCAAACAGTGTGATTACAGCTTTAGAACTCATGCCAGCGTCAACCTAAATTTCCAGTTAATAATGAGACAAGTTTTAATTGTGTGCTGGCATAGAGTACAGGGTTTTGTTACGAGAGGTTTATTAGTATTCCAGATTATTTAACTTATGTTTAGCCGAAACGTTATGTTTATCCTTATTGACATTTTATATACAACTGCATCTGCCCCTCCTTAGTGGGATCAGCACAACATGTTATCCTATGATTTGGCTTTGTATTTTACGACCGGCCTCCTGTCTGACGTCAACTTACCTTAGTCGTATTTTACGACATCTCGGTAAGAAAGATGGTGGTCTAATCTACTCAACACCACCACAACCACATGGTATTGTCAACTTGCCTTAGTTGCTTTTTACGAAACCTCGGTAAGAAATGAGGTTGGTCTATTCTAATCAGCCAAACACCATACGATTTATTTTATATACAACTGCATTGACGCTTTAAGGTTCTTTTAGTTCACTTAAAAATAAAATTAACTTTGCACTTGTATTTGTACAGTTTATAAATTTTTTGTAATTTTTCATAAGTAAAAATTGATTACTTTTTGTATTTTATAAGAACTTTGTTTATTTAACTTAATAAACTTTTGGTATTTTACACCCAAAGTCATATTATAAATTCAAGTCTCAACTGAGCGAATTTAGACTCTTAGAGACTCGAGTGAGCGAATCGAGACTCTTAGAGACTTGTATGAGCGAATCTAGACTCTTAGGGGACTCTTATAAGCTAAATAAAAACAAAAATTTAGACTTAGAGAGACATAAAAGCTAATCTAGACTCGTAGAAACTCATATAAACATATCTAGACTCTTAAAGGCCTCTTTTTAGTGAATCTAGACACTAAGAGACTCATTTGATTTATTTACTAACTTAGACCGACTTGGCTTTGCTCAAGACCGAGGAACGTCAATTATAATGGCGAAAGTCTGGACTCTCAGAAACGGCTCCAATGATTTTTCTGAAATTAAGCATGTAGGTTTTGGGGTAGAAAATCGAACTTCCTAGGCTTAATTAAAAAAAAATCGTTATGTTCCTGTTTAGGGCGTAAAAAAATACTAACGTTTAAATTTAATATATTATTTTTTTTGCTGATATTTGTCAAATCAGCGTAGTTTATTCGGGGAACGGGCGGTCTCGAGTAAATACCTAGGATCGAGCCCCACCTACCCAATTATTCTTCTTTTGGGAGTTTTTTTTTTATTTTGTAAGAAATTACCGAGCAAGTCTCAATCACCCAGGTACTTAATATAATATATCATTTATCATTTTATATCTCGCTTGAACCCCATTCGAAGTATAATATATGCGTTCAAATAAAACGTAATGGAACAAGATACAAATGGTCCCGTGAAACGTGGAAAACATTAGGCACGTCAAGGGGCGGCCGTTACTGAGAGTGAGAGGAAAATAACGATGTCAAAAAACACATAATTTTATCCGTACTAATATTAGTAACTACCTGCGAGACCAAGCCTTACTCGGTAGGTTTTAAAAGATGTAAAAAATGCAATTAAAAAAATTAATTTGGTTTTAAGTTTTTTTTAATGCTTGTTATTGTTGTTAGCTGTGTGGTATCCGGCTGAGTAGAATAGTACCACCCTCTTTTCTTACCGAGGTGTCGTAAAAGGCGACTACGGTAAGTCAACCCGCCGTGTGGTATCCGGCTGAGTAGAATAGACCAACCTCATTTTTTACCGAGGTGTCGTAAAAGGCGACTAAGGTAAGATGACCCACCGTGTGGTATCCGGTTTAGTAGAATAGACCACCCTCTTTCTTACTGAGGTGACGTGAAATACGACGGAGGTAAGTTGACGTCAGGCAGGCGGCCGGTCGTAAAACGCAGCCAAATCATGTTACAGCATGTTTATAACATGTTGTGCCGACCCCACATAGAGTGGGATAAGGGCAGGAAGATGATTAATGCTTGTTATTGTTAAATAGTTAAGTAATATAGTATTAAGTGTTTTATATTAAATTAAAAAAGTAAGAAAATGCACATAGATTAGAAGGTTTTTATTTTAAAAAAGGTTCATAGGTTTAAAAAAGTTCAAAGACTTTTTTGTAACGTCCGTTACCCCTTGGCTTTCACACTATTACGTAGTAAGTAAGAAACGGCATGAGCATAGGCGTCTTCTCTTCGTTTTTGGATAGAAGGATTGGAGCTAAGATCTACCACGCTGCTCCAATGCGGATTGGTAGGTTTCACATATCCCTAGGATTCTCTATAGATATGCGGGTTTCCTCACGATGTTTTCCTTCACCGAAAAGCGTGTTATAAATTGCAATTATCAATTAGACACAAGACAAGACACAATTAGACAAGTTTTAATAGAATAACTCAAAAAAATTGGTGTCTGTCCGGGTTCGAACCCATGATCGTCTCTAGAGATTCGCACGGTCGCACCGCTGGGCCACCACAGCTTACACACTACTCTATTGCGTGGGACATCTAAAATAGCATTTCTTAATTGCCCAAAAATAGGGATAAAAAGACTTTTTTTTAATGAAATTATATATATGTAATCGATTTAGCTTAATAATCCGTTACAGTTGCGTACAACCCTGTTAAGACGAAAGTGATGCCTTGGATATACATCGTCAGTTTTTTTTATAATTATCTACCTATATTCATGTGCACAAAAATTAATTTTCTAATAATATGTAATGAAGTATTCCACGCCGTGTGGTATCTGGCTAAACATAATAGTACCACCCTCATTTCTTACCGAGGTGTCGTAAAAGACGATTAAGGTAAGTCGACCCGCCGTGTGGTGTCCGGCTGCATAGAATAGACCACCTTCATTTCTTACTGAGGTGTATGTACATGTTTATAACATGTTGTTGATCCCACTAAGAGTGGGATAAGGGCAGGAGGATGATGTAGTGTTATATAAAATGTCACTCATTTCTTACTCAAGTAGAATATACCACCCTCTTTCTAGCGGAGGTGTCAAATACGGCTAAGGTAAGTTGATGTCAGGCAGGCGGCCGGTCGTAAAATACGTAGCCAAATCATGTGACAAAATGTTTATAACATGTTGTGCCGACCCCACTTAGAGTGGGATAAGGGCAGAAAGATGATATTATGAAGTATTCCCTACTTCGTAAGTTTTTAGAAACAGTAACAAGTTTTCTTACATTAAAAAACCCATTTCCGCTAAACCATTACGGAGAGAAAAACGAAAATAACGGTGTCAAACAAACACATAATTTTATGTAAGACCGCAATCATTCCAGCGGATCACGATGGGAAGCTGACTTACGCACATTATAGAGTCCTGTGACATACAGACATTGCTTTTAACGGACATTTCACACATTTTGAAAGCAAGGCTTTTAAATAGATATATAGATAATACACTTTATTGTACACGATAATAAGTACCTGGTTGAAAAAAGGTAGTTAAAAAAATTAAAAATATAATAGGGTAGGTGGGGCTCGTTCGTAGGTATTTTCATTTGTTGCGATCACCCGTTCCCAGAATAACCTACGCTGACTTGATAATTAACGGCAATATATAATAGTGTTTTATATATTCAATGTAAATTTTTGTATGTTTGTAATAGTTAATGTATAGAACCGGTTATACTTAGGTCTTATTTTATCGGGTTAGCCCGACTAGTTTCGAACCCATCCGGGGCACTTATTCATGAGCTTTTTATTCAAATTCAAAATATTTTGTATTCAAATAAACTTGTAAACAAGTGCTTTTAAATCGTCAACTCTACTGCTGGTTCGGTAAGCTGTTCCTACCGAGAAGAGCCAGAAAGAAACTCGGCAGTTGCTCTTTTTAAAATAAATAAAACAATTCGTAATGCTAGTTACATTTAATTGTTTCTATCTTATACAGGGTCGTACAATATTTATATCCACGCATTTTTATCGTCTAAATAATCCTCAACAGTATAGTAGGCTTTCTGTATCAGCCTTTCCTTAATAGTGTTTTTAAACTGCTGTAATGGCAAAGTTAAAATTGATTGTGGAATTTTATTATACAATCTTATACCCAAACCCACAAACGACGTACGTACTTTTTCAAGGCGCAAAGCAGGGGCCGCAAGCTTATGTCGGTTCCTACTTTGTCTATTATATACATTGCCTATTGTTTTATAATTCTTTACACGACGTTATCGCGATGGGAACTGCCGCTGATATTTTTTTAATCTAATCTCCTCACCTGAGAGGTGAGGAGATTAGATTAACTAGATCTCACCTAGATCTAATACAAAAGTAGCGATTATGTTATTTTGCTATCATCCGCAATGCAAGATAGTATACACGAAGGATTCGTAAAAACGCACCCATTACCGACCATCATAATAACAATAACATAACACTGCACGGTTACTGCACACATTTACTACTACAATCTCAACAATCGTTTCGCCCCGTAGCCGAAGTATCAACCACGACAGAATAGCAAAGCGCTTCAACTATAAAAACGGATAGTACGCTACAGTACCCTAAATTTAGAATTACATATATTTTTTATATCAAGGACTATAGCAAAATGATATTTTCATTAATTTCGTATTACGGACCTCCAAGTAACGGCCAGTTCTTTTAATTTTTAAACATTGTTGACCATTTTTTGAGGCCGTGAAACCGATTCAGTCGTCACTGGGTGCCACCAAGGATCTTAATGGCTGCTATTTGAAGCTAGACGTTGACAAATATATGTCTTTCACACCCTCAGCTAACTGGTTAACCCCGCTAACTGTGATATCAGTTTCTGAACTTGTTAGAAAAGGTGTAATATATCACAAAGCCCAATTTGGAACTGAATGATTTACGTACGTCGACGCTTTTGTGTATATTATTTTATGAAAACAAAAGGACTTTTATTAGCAAAAAAGGTTGATAATAACAGGAACTTGAACCCAGGTTTTTGACTTCTGTAGTCCGTCCGTTATCCACTCAGCTATCAAAACGTTACAAATGACAGCTATAAGGCGCTGACCCGACGCACGTACTGTCGGGGGCGGGAATGCGTGCTATTCACGAATACGGAAAGCATCGCGGACAGACGACGGGTTCCTCACGGCATTCCAGGTGTGGATGTGCCGGACGGAGGATGCACCGTCTCAGACGCGCTAAGGCGTAGTGTTCCAGTAGGATGCACATTAGAGCCCAAGGATCTGATAGCGATGTCGATCCAATAACATAATGTATGGGGACTTCTTATATTACTACGAAAGCACTTCGATAGCGCGGAGCAAACGTCGAGTGGCGCCATCTAGTATTGAGTGCGGAATCAGGTGTTTCTAGTACGTTGTGTGACAAACTCCCCCTCTGTCCACGAAGGCGTCCCGACGAGTAGGACAGGATAAAAATTGTTTTCCTCGGATGCCTCGGCCACTTCGTATCGATGGTATTGAGTAGTTTCCTTCTGGCTTGATCTGGTAGTGAACTCCGTTGCATATTCATTCTGTACAAAACTGCAGAAGCCGCCATGGTGACATAAGGTTGAATGATGCCTCTAAACCATTTCGTTAAGCGATGCAGTGGAACAGATATAGGCGTATGTATTGTTTTTCGTAACAGTATATCGCTGAAGTTGATATGTTTGCCAATGTGTTCTATTGATTTAGGTTTCTTCATAATACTCGGCAATTCTTCGGTTCATAAAATTTTCTTTGAGCCACTCTTCGAATGCGCGTTGGTCGCTAGTTGGTAATACGACGAAGTGCACATCACTTAGGTACAGATGTAGTATTATTATTGTTTCCAATGTGTCACGGATGAGTCCTTCACAATATTCCTGGTAAGAATGTTTTAGAAGATGCTCTGTTTGTAGTTCGCTGAACTGTTGTGTTCCAGTTTGGATGCACTAAAACTGCGATGCTTGGGATCGATAGCTAACTCCAGCGGATGTTTCTCTTCTCCCTCCCCCTGGACAAGAACTGCATTCAGGGTCTCTCTTCAACGTCGAGTTGTGCGTCAGATTGTATGATGAAGTTAGGGCCTCTCTCCAGCTGCGAGTTTGTTGTCAGATTGTACTCAGAATCGCTTTTCGGCTGCGAGTTTGTCGTCAAACTGTACTCAGGGTCGCTTTTCGGGCCCCACGCTGGGCGCCATTTATAATACGATGACCCGACGCACGTTCTGACGGGGGCGGGAATGCGTGCTATTCACGAATACGGAAAGCATCGCGGACAGACGACGGGTTCCTCACGGCATTCCAGGTGTGGATGTGCCGGACGGAGGATGCACCGTCTCAGACGCGCTAAGGCGTAGTGTTCCAGTAGGATGCACTTTAGAGCCCTAGGGACTGATAGCGATGTCGATCTAATAACATAATGTATGGGGACTTCTTATATTACTATGAAAGCACTTCGATAGCGCGGAGCAAACGATCAGTGGCGCCATCTAGTTTTGATTGCGGAATCAGGTGTTCCTAGTACGTTGTGTTACAAACTCCCCCTCTGTCCACGAAGGCGTCCCGACGAGTAGGACAGGATAAAAATTGTTTCCTCGGATGCCTAGACCACTTCGTATCGATGGTATTGAGTAGTTTCCTTCTGGCTTGGTCTGGTAGTGAACTCCGTTGCATATTCATTCTGTACAAAACTGCAGAAGCCGTCATGGTGACATAAGGTTCAATGATGCCTCTCAATCATTTCGTTAAGCGATGCAGTGGAACAGATATAGGCGTATGTATTGTCTTTCGTAACAGTATATCGCTGAAGTTGATATGTTTGCCAATGTGTTCTATTGATTTAGGTTTCTTCACAACACTCGGCATTTCTTCGGTTCATAAAATTTTCTTTGAGCCACTCTTCGAATGCGCGTTGGTCGCTAGTTGGTAATACGACAAAATTCGAAACACTTTCGTACAGATGTAGTGTTATTCTTGTTTCTAATAGAAACAGTGTCCCGGATGAGTCCTTCACGATATTCCTTATAAGGATGTATTAGAAGATGCTCCGTTTGTAGTTCGCTGAACTGTTGTGTTCCAGTTTGGATGCACTAGAACTGCGATGCTTGGGATCGATAGCGTGCTATTCTTCACGAATACGGAAAGCATCGCGGACAGACGACGGGTTCCTCACGGCATTCCAGGTGTGGATGTGCCGGACGGAGGATGCACCGTCTCAGACGCGCTAAGGCGTAGTGTTCCAGTAGGATGCACATTAGAGCCCTAGGATCTGATAGCGATGTCGATCCAATAACATAATGTATGGGGACTTCTTATATTACTACGAAAGCACTTCGATAGCGCGGAGCAAACGTCGAGTGGCGCCATCTAGTATTGAGTGCGGAATCAGGTGTTTCTAGTACGTTGTGTGACACAGCTAAAATATCATATGTATTTTATTGAACATTTTAGCATTTTTTCAGTGCCAGAAAACAGGGATATAACGAGGTGTTTCTGAATGAAACCTAGCTAGAAACCCTCTACATACTAAGTTTCATGAAAATTTTTGGAAAAATGCTAAAATATAAGTTGAAAGCAAAGATTATTTTTTTTATTGCATTTTTTACTAAAAATATCGAGTTCTCAATAAAAAGCTCGGTTACTCAGGTACCAATGTTTTTAAGGGACAAGATCTTTAGTTCAAGTTTTTTTTTATTAATTCCTAATTTCATTTTTCTAGCAAATGACATTAGTAGTCGTATTTTACGTCACCTCGGTAAGAAAGATGGTGGTCTATTCTACTCAGCCGGATACCACACAGCGGGGGCTTTGTTTATATACGTAAAAAAATATTTGTTTCGTATTTTTTTTATTAAGTAAAATAGAAAATAAATAAATCCGTTCTCATACCTGATACATAACGCCCAATTCTATAAATTACTTGGTTGATCTGTAGCAATAGCTCGTTCTAGAAGAGAAAGGAGGCATTGTTGCAGCTTATAAAATATCTTCCCTGTACTATACTGCGAAAGATTTTCATGAAGTAACTATTTGGGTCACCCTTTGTGCTTAACGCTCGGGTTCCTTTACAATCTTATGATACACGATTAATCTTGTCTCCAGATATATCTCTCAAAGGAGTATCGCAACCATTTCCGGGTACACTGGGACAAGGATCCTTAGCAAGATAACCCGATGAGCCCATAATGGAGGCGTTTAATGGAAAAAGTATGCCAAAATTAAATATTTTGTACATTAATATTACAATACAGTTTTTGCGTTAATTCGCTACTATAAATAGCTTTCTTTAATAGATAGAATAAAAATAATAAACAACTGTGTTGTTGTGAAAAAAGTTTGTAGGCGTTTTGTGCCTTTTTTCGTATAATTATCGAGCATCTTTACTTTTACTTCAGTCAAATTATGTTTTGTCTCTACTATAACATCAATGTAGCCTACAATTTTCTAGGTACTTGCGATTCACACATTCTATTCATTCACATAACCTTGTTAAAGCGAAATTACTTTACGTAGACACTATTGGATTCAATTTCACGGTCTGATAGCAACTGACTTACATACCTTTTGCTGAGTTACAATTTTTTGGTAATCGAACGCAAGATGTAAGATAAAGGTTCGGTTACACCTGAGTAAAGATACAGAGCAGATTATATGCAAGTCTTCTCTCAACTGTTTGTATAAAAATGTTGGGATGGTTGCACTTTATATTCTGCAACATCTTGTAAATAAAACAAGAAATAATAATGGATTGAGAAAACTTGGTTCCATTTTAAGCTAGTTGACGGGTTGTAACAATGTTTTTAGTGAATTTAAACGTAAACCGAAAATAAATAAGTGCTAAAATATATATTAAAGAAGAGAAATGGCAAGAAACTCAAAGGTTACTTTTACTTGAATTCCAATAAATGATATGCTTAGACTATTTAGTCATAAACCACTCAAAGTATGTTTTCAACACGCTTACTAAAACAGTTAATTTGGCGCGACCAAAGTTGCCAGTACCACTGGTATATAAAAATCCACTACTGTATAAAATCAGTAGTATCAGCACTTTGGTATAAACATTAAATAGAATTTTCTCAAAACTAACGAGGAAACAATAACAGAAAAAAAAACATCTTTGTTTAAATCATAAAACTAAACAATGGGAACAAGAGATATGCAATGAAAACCAAAAAAGAATAATAACTGGAGTACCGAAATCGGTTACAATGCATGGCCGAATAAAGGTGCTGCGGAGGAATAAGTTTAAAATATTTAACTACTGCAGCGATTTCTTGACAATGTTGCTGATACAATCGTGCAGTGTATACTGAGCATTAACTGCAAAATGTACCAACTTTTTTATCACGTAGATATGTAGGTGATTTATGTTCAAATGTAGATTGTACATTTCTGTCGTGAGTTTCGTTATTAAAAAAATATATTGGTACTTGCACCTAAGAAACACGGTTTCGTAGCACAAAATAAGAAATGGAATAAAGTAAAATTTAATAGAAATGAAAATCTGAGGTGACAAAAGCTGGGAGACCAAATCGCTCTAACCTCTTTTTCTATGGTTTTCTGGATCCCTCTGATCATGATTCCGTTACGGGGCGAAATGATTGTTGAGATTGACGTATTGATTGTGTGCGGTGCCAATAGTGTGGTGTTTGTGGCGGTGGCTTATAATGCATGCGGTTTACGAATACTGCATGTGTCATACGGATAAGTTGACCTTTGTACACTTTTTTTACCAATAATATTTTTTTCCCAACATTTTTTATGGTACAAAAAGCCGTGTGGTATCCGGCTGAATAGAATAGTACCACCCTCATTTCTTACCGAGGTGTCGTAAAAGGCGACTAAGGTAAATCGACCCGCCGTGTGGTATCCGGCTGAGTAGAATAGACCACCCTCATTTCTTACCGAGGTGTCGTAAAAGGCGACTAAGGTAAGTTGACCCACCGTGTGGTATCCGGTTGAGTAAAATAGACCACCCTCTTTCTTACCGAGGAGTCGTAAAATACGACTAAGGTATGTTGACGTCAGGCAGGCGGCCGGTCGTAAAATACGTAGCCAAATCATATGACAATATGTTTGTAACATGTTGTGCCGACCCCACTTAGAGTGGGATAAGGGCAGGAGGATGATGATTTTTTATGGTACAAAATAAATCAAAATATAAAAATAAATAAATGAATATGAACACAAATAGTTCACTCCAAGCATAATATAGATATTTGTATATTTTTTCTATATACATAATATAGGTAAAGTACCCAATTATTGACACTTTTAGAACGAGCGTATAAAAAGAAATAAATATAAGCTTTCCACAGTGTTTCCGAATAACGATAAATTGTGGTAAATATAGACAACTATTTTAAGATGTTGCCAGTAAAATCAAATTCTAACTAGGATATTATTTGTTATTGAATTTATGATATTTATCAAATTGCAATGGTTTACCCAAATATTGACACAGAATTCCCTATTATCGACACTTCAAATTCCAGTTTATTGACACCCTTCAGTTTTTTTATGAAAACCAAGTAAAGCACGCTTATTTATGTTTTTATGTATTAAATCAAATTAAATCAAAATATCTTTATTCAAATAAGCTCTTTCAAGCACTTTTGAATCGTCAAGAAACAATATGATTAATGAAGCTATATCTGGTTCGGAATGTTGCTCTTACCGAGAAGAATCAGAAAGAAACTCGGCGGTCAATCTTTTAAATATTTTCAATTTTACATGATTAAACCGCAGTCTTGTATGAAGCTGTGATGGCCTAGCGGTGCGACCGTGTGAATCTCTAGAGACGATCATGGGTTCAAACCCGGGCAGACACCAATGAGTTTTTCTATTAAAACTTATGTGTCTAATTGATAATTGCAATTTATCACACGCTTTTCGGTGAAGGAAAACATCGTGAGGAAACCTGCATATCTCTAGAGAATCTTAGGGATATGTGTTACCTACCAACCCGCATTGGAGCAGCGTGGTAGGTCTTAGCTCCAACCCTTCTCTCCAAAAACGGAGAGTGGAGGCCTATGCCCAGTAGTGGGATAGTAACAGGCTGTTACTTACTTACTTACTTACTTGTATGAAGCTTGAAAATTAAACGATTACATATTCTGTGACCTTAGTTTTACAAAATCCTATTTATTGATATGGATGTCAATGTACTGGTATTCTGGTACTTTCAGTGGACCATATGTTGACACCATAAAACAAAGTCAATTACAACAAAAATTTTGAAATAAATCTTATCGATAAGTTAACTTGTACTATAAACACCACAATAACACTATAATCGACGTATTTCAGACTGAAAACAGAATGTTTTAACAATACTTGTAAGATACCTACCTTGTCAAATTTTTAAGAAAACGATAAATTATTACTTAATTAATTATGTGCTCTTTTTCATTCAGCTGATTAGTCGACATATTATTTTTATTGCAACTTTTTGTTGCCAAAATAAGAAATTATGATATTATCTAATAAAATTGGTACAGATGGAACTATTTAGGGTTGTTATTTTCTTATTTTTGGAACAAAATTGCTAGGGTGTCAATTAATTGGATAGGTGTCGAGAATAGGTTAGCTTACCCTATATTTTCTTTTAATTTCTGACTGTGGCAAAATAATATAATCATTACTTTTCTAGAGACCGCCGTGTGGTATCCGGCTGAGTAGAATAGACCACCCTCATTTCTTACCGAGGTGTCGTAAAAGGCGACTAAGGTAAGTTGACCCACCGTGTGGTATCCGGTTTAGTAGAATAGACCACCCTCTTTCTTACCGAGGTGTCGTAAAATACGACTGAGGTAAGTTGACGTCAGGCAGGCGGCCGGTCTTAAAAACGCAGCCAAATCAAGTGACATCATGTTTATAACATGTTGTGCCGACCCCACTTAGATTAGGATAAGGGCAGGAGGATGATGATTACTTTTCTAGAGAAAAAAAAAATGATATCCGTAAATCTATATATATAAAAGAAAGTTGGTCTAAGTTACACTATTTATAACTCAAGAACGGATGAACCAATTCGGCTGAAAATTGGTGGAGAGATTGCTTAGAACCAGGAGAAGGACATAGGATACTTTTTATCCCGTTCGACCGCATTTATTTTATCCCGTCAAGTCGCTTTAAAACGTGGTATAACAAAAACGACTATGACATTTAATAACAAAACGCAAATGTCAGTCGAATACAAAACATAGATGACAGCTAAACGTAATTTTTGTTTGGTGAAGTATGGTAAAATATTTGACAATTATTAAAATAATAGTGTTACAACATGTTTTTAATACAACCTCCTTCATAGAGTTGGTCATTAATATGAAAAAGCATTGTGGCTGTCATATGTGTCATTAAGTTGTTGAGAAAGAGTAAATGGGTTGACTCTGGGAAAACTGTTTTTATTTATTGAATAAGTATAATAATATAATAAAGTATAAAGGAGAAATTTCATCGTTTATAATATTCAGAAGGGGATATGTAACCTAAACTCACAAATGGAGTGGACAAAAGGAATATCTGGAAATTAAAGAGTTTAAAGAAAAGACAAATGACGATCAATATCTTGACAACACGGAGAGTGCGAATATCGTATAATTTGAGAGACAGTTGCGATATGCGATGCTATGGAATAAAAAATGGAGTTTTCTTGGAGAGATTATTATGATGATATTATGATGGTAATTGATATTCGGTTTATTAACTCTGTAAGATCAACGTGACGATGTGCTATGTGAGGCCATAGACGCGCCCCATGACTATTGTTCGATAGAACTGTCAGCTAGAATGACGATTATTCTCTGGATTTGTTCCAGTTGTAACGATTGTTTTCTAGACTGTGGCCATCTGCAACGACTGTCAGCTAGACTCTGCCTAGATGTGGTGATTGTTCTTTGAACGTTATCATTTGCGAGTCTGTTTACGTGTGTATCTGCTGAGTTGGTTGCCACTTATTGAGCTGTGTTAGGCCATGACAGTGATTGAGGGTTAGCTTAAGGTGCGAAATGATTTTTCTTTTACAGATTAAAAGAGCAAGTATTGAGTTTCTTGCCGATTCTTCTCAGTACAATCAGCATTCCGAATCGGTGGTAGATTCATTCCCAGAAGTCGGCTTATGAGATTTGCGGGGTCGCAAATGTTGTCAGGATGGTCGACTGTTACAACAAGTTTTTAATACAACCTCCTTTGGAGTTAGTCATTCATATGAAAAAGCATTGTGGCTGTCATATGTGTCATTGAGTAGTTTTTGAGAAAGAGTAAATGAGTTGACTTTGGGAAAATTGATTTTTATTATTGCATAAGAATAAAGGAGAAATATCGTCGTTAGTTATAATAGCTAAACGTCACTAAATAGTATAAAACAAAGTCGCTTTCTCTGTCTGTTCCTATGTCCCTATACCCCTTTGTATGCTTAAATCTTTAAAACTACGCAACAGATTTTGATGCGGTTTTTTAATAGATAGAGTGATTGAAGAGAAAGGTTTATATGTATAATCTAACATATTATAAACATTCAATATGGAGTAAAGAAATACTATCATTTTTGAGGTTTCCAATGTGATGTCGTAAGTAATTACATTTATTTTCATTTACATTGCAAACGCAGGCCGAACCCTACAATATTTGTCAAAATAATGTTCTAATTATTTGTTCACCTTGAAAAGGTCTACAGAAAACTCCGCGATGGTATACATATTATGTCTATCTCTTATGGACCCACAATAGCATTTTTTTTACATTTTCTTCTTAATTTATAATTTAAATGAACATTTTCGAAGATATTACAGATTTAAAATGCAGGGTATAGCGATTGCGCGCTTTGTCTTATAGCACTTCGAATTTAGCTGCGATTGGACGGGTTTTTTTTCACATGGCCGACTATATGTCGCTTTATCAAGAGTAACCTCTAAAGAAAACATGTTTGTATTGTGTAATGAAGATTCTTTCTTTATTAAAAAAAAAAGCTGTGAATGTTGTATATAAAGACATTCTGTAATTAATTGTAAAAATAAAATACTCAGGGAAAATGTAAATGTAAATAAGTAAAAATGTAGTATATGAATTTAGATATTCCAAAGATAGCAGGGTATATCTATAGCTTCATGGTATAGGGAAAGGGGAATTGTTTTTTTTTATACAGAAAAAAGCTCCTTATGGGTACCGCCGCCCAACGGGGACAGGCGGCAGTTATGTCGGACTCGCACCGACTAAAACGTCCTGTGTGCTCCACCACGCTGCCGATGGCAAGGACAGTATATCATTGTACATATTGCCCCCATCCCGCCAACAGCTCTGATCCCAGAGAACAAAAACCTTCTTCGGGTAGGGGCCCCTCGAAAGAGAAGCCCCCCTCCGCTAACCGGTGCATCGGTAGCACCAGATGCACCGACCGCCTCGGGGACCTGTAAGCCAGGCGTCCGATATACCCCGTTCGGAACACCCGAAGGTCCCCAGTTAGGGCGGCAGACGATGGGCTTGGGCGAGTCACTAACACCTGGACTCACCAGCAGCAGATTGGATCCAGAACAACAGTTCGTGGAACCGCTCCGCCGCCTCCCTTCACCCCCCTCCACAGAACAAAGGAAGGCCGAGGCGACCGTGGGCAGCGACCTGCCCACGGTCGCTCCCTGCCCACCGTGTTTGTTATTTCACGGTCAACAGGGAGAGACCGCGCCCCAAGTAGGGGCCACAACGCCTTGGTGGGCGTTTCCGCCCCCACCGGGTAATTTTTTATAGAGGTTTTCTTCCTCGCAACCCGAAGGTCCCCGTTCCCATTGCTGTGCTTCCGGGTTTCGCTGACGGTGGCCGTAACCATGTCCAGCTAGACTTAGAGTAAGCCTAACCGGACCCGTCGCTCATTAGAAACCCCACCATAGCCCCCCTGGAGTCCCCGGCCTGTCCAGATTGCCCTCTGCTAATCAGAAGGACAACTGGATTGGCCACCCCACAGTGGTCCGTTCGCCAAGACTAAGCTTGCCCAGGGTGCGCCACGAGGAGGCCGACCACTTTGGCACCCCAGGGGAATTGTTTTACTCCAAATTTGACGCGTGTGGGCCACGGGCAGTAATGAATAAAACAAAACTGCTGGATAGATTTTAATCATTTTTTTTACTGAGTGACATAGGCTATATATTTTATACCCGTGCGAAGCCGGAGCGGGCCACTAGTGAATATATAATTACATGAGTAATAGTAAAATTATTTTGCTATAATCCACGATAAAGTTAAATAGAAAATATATATATAATGCTTCGAATCTTACATGTATCAGGTACGAAAATAATTTATCCACTCTACATTTAGCATTACATATATTTTCTATTTTACTTCATCGTGGAGTATAGCAAAATAATTTTATTATTACTTTTGTATTATGGATATCCGCAAAGTAACGCCTAATTCTAAAATTACATTTTTTAAGGATACAAGTTACAATTAAGTACCCTGATTAATTTTAATTATTCTAGTTTAATTATATTTATCATTTCCATTATTTATTTGCAGATAATTATGCTTTAGGAAACCTTCAAAATTTCCCTTCAATTTTCAACGGAGCTGATTAATAAACGAGAGACTTAGATTTGCTCCAAACGAAGAAAGATCAAAGACACTAAGCTTTAGGGATTAGTTATAAAGCAGTAACATCAAAGGGAGTATTATTTTTTCTTGCGATCATGCTCAAAGATTTCGATACGTAATTAGGAAATGGAAACTTTTGTAAAAGCTCTTTATGATGATTTAATGTATGGACTCTCTATGATGATATTTCGAAACTCTATTGCATGAAATATATTTTGGCTTCACAATTGAACTACTGAGTGCTGTAAATATTTAGCTCATATAATTGTTTAATAAATACAATGAGATTTAAAAAGTCATCTTCCGTTATCCCACTTTAAGTGGGGTCGGCACAACATGTTATACAATTTTTACTTTATTTCGTTTTTCTCATCGATTTTTAGTTGTCTGCTATATTTTCCATATTATAGTATATTTTAGTTTAATATATTTGAGGTCTAATATTGTTGTAAGGGAGTCTTTGGTGACCTGAAATACTGGCCATAGTGCATATAATGTGAATTGTATTAAACTTCATAACATTAAGTTTTAATATTATAGAGAATGTATGTAAACTTTTTAGGAGAAATTGACTAAAATTATTATTAATATTATTATATAATTGTTACCTCAGAGTCTAATATAGTAAAAGTACTTTACTGTATTTAAAATGAAGTCACAAGCCTTCAGGAATCCTCTTCTTCTTCAGCTGACGTCCACTGCTGGACAAAGGTCTCTTGATGGGATGTCTAGAACACACAAATTTGTGCCGCTTGTATCCAGTGGATCCCCGCGACCTTTTTGAGGTCGTCAGTCCATCTAGTAGGGGGTCTTCCAACCCTGTGCTTTCCAGTGCGGGGTCGCCGGATTCCTTCAGGAATACGGTTAAATAATAAAATGAGCCAAAGCTCAACTATTTTAGCTCGACTTATAAGGATGTACGAACATAATATTTCGAGGAAAGCCTACGCCTTCCACGTTTAAGTAAATCGTTCGGTTAGACGAACCACTTATCGCTGAAGTTAGACTTGTTGTAAAATGAGGAAGTAAAATCTAGTTAAGGGGCTATTAGTGTCAAATGATTCACCGAATAATTGACTTTATATCTTGTTCATCGTGCGTGATATTGGTGAAGTAAGATTAAGGAGGCCTATGCCAATATATAAGTTATTACTTTATAAAATTCTCTCTTTGTTTGTACTTGCAGGAATAGTAGATCTAACCAACTTGGTCACTGTAGACTTTGCTTTTTTATTTACTAGTAATTAGGGTTACAATTTTTTATTTACTAGTAATTAGGGTTATAATAAGCTGTGGTAGCCCAGCGGTAACACCGTGCGACTCTTTCGAGGAGGGCACGGGTTCAAAACCGGGCAGACACCAATAAGTTTTTCTGTCAAAACTTATGTGTCTAATTGATAACTGAAATTTATAACAGGCTTTTCGGTGAAGGAAAACATCGTGAGGAAACCTGCATAACTCTTGGGAATTCTGGAAATATGTGTAACCTACCAATCCGCATTGGAGCAGCGCGGTAGGTCTTCGCTCCAAACCTTCTTTCCAAAAACGGAGAGAAGAGGCCTATTGTCAGCAGTGGGATAGTAACAGGCCGCTACTTAATTTTTACTTCTTAGGGTTACAAAGACCTCTCGTTTGCAGGTCCGTTATTCTAACCATACCTACTATCATACCAACTATACGAGTTCCATCTTCCCTCTCGTTATTTATTGTACCACTTACAGGCCTGTTTATATTCTGTCTTACTCTAAGTTTAATAACTCTATGATTTTATGACCCTTTCTGAATGACAGCAGTTAAATTGTAATGACTATAGCCATCAGAGCGTCCAAGTTTATATTATACTATGCTATTAACACAAGTTATTGATCTAGGAGGCATGTTGTGATGTAAACACCGTACCCTATTTGCATATCTCATTAGGGCTGCCACTATTCGTGTTAATTATATGAATGAATAAATCTTTAGTGCACACCAAGTAAACAATAAACAAAAACAAGAGAAATAATAACACATAGGCTGAGTATAATATACCACCCTCATTTGTTTCCGAGGTGTCGTAAAAGGCAACTAAGGTAAGTTGACGACAGGCAAGCAACCGATCGTTAAATCACAGATAAATCAAGTGACAGAATGTATATAAGGTGTTGTGCCGACCCCATTTAGAGTGGGATAAAGGCAGTAGAATAAAATGATAAATGTTTAAGTTTTATGCAAATATTATAGTAAATATACGGTTATCTGTCCCCAAAGAAAGTCACTCAATGCTAGTGTTATGTTTTATAAATTCTAAAATAGATCCAGACTCAAAAATAAATCTTTACGGCGGTATCGAACCTGTGACCCCCAACGCTGAAGGCAAGGGGCAGGCAAGAAGGCAAGGTCACTTACGCGAACGAGTCCAAAAAGCTTATTTGGATAAAGATTTTATTAAAGTGACAACCCTTAATAGTTTCACGAGTTAGGCGGTTCGGTATAGTCCGTTAGGACGCGGTCACCCTCCAAATTATCCTCGTGTCCAGCGCGGACGAAGGGACAAAATTAACAATAATACCTACTTCTAATGAAACGCTTTCAGAATAAATGGGTATGTAGAATTGGACAATTACAGGAGGCAACAGCCGTTTACTCAGATAATACTGTCCTTTTGGGCTTAATTGTCACATTATAAACATACTAATGGCGTTTGCGACTTCGTTTGGACCAACTTAAGCGTTTAAGTACCCTCAATAATATAATATGTTTTTTCCTCGTTCCGAAACAAACGGAAAATTTAGTGTTGAAGTAGTTACAGCGGTGTCATCATCATTATCCTACCCTTATCCCACTCTGAGTTGGGTAGACACAACATGTTATAAACATGTCACATGTCTTAGCTACGTATTTTACGACCCGCCGCATGCCTGATGTCAACTTACCTTAATCGTATTTTACGACAACTCGGTAAGAAAGAGGGTGGTCCATTCTACTCAACCGGTTACCGGTGGGTCAACTACCTTATTCGCCTTTTACAACACCTTAGTAATAAATGTGGGTGGTCTATACTACTCAACCGGAAACCACACGGTGGAACTATGTACCTTAGTCACCCCTTACGAAACCTCGGTAAGAAATGAGGGTGGTCTATACTACTCAACCGGAAACCACACGATGGAACGATGTACCTTAGTCACCCCTTACGACCCCTCGCTAAGAAATGAAGGTGGTCTATTCTACTCAGACGCATACCACACGACGGTTAACTTACTTCAGTCACCTTTTACAACACCTTAGTAAGAAATGAGGATGGTCTATTCAATTCAGCCGGATACCACACGCTGGGTCGACTTACCTTAATCGCCTTTAACGACACCTCGGTAAAAAATAAGGGTGGTCTATTCTACTTAACAAGATACCACACGGCATAATATAGCTTTGTTTATATATTGAATCAAAAGCAACATTGTGTAATTAACATGAGAATTTGCTTTCGCAAATTTTCCACTTGCCTTGTTTGCTGTCAAAGCTGTAGAGTGCTCCAAAGCCTGGGGATTTGTCTTAATGCACGCACGTCCTTGTTCCGTCTCGTTATTTTCTCGTCTGCCGCAAATGCGACAACTTTTGGGTCAGTGTCGTTTCATTAGTTTTGTAAAATATCTTAGTGGATAGGTGTCGTATACAGATTAAGCCAAAGGCGTACACAAAACAAATGGCATCTTTAATACATAAATATTTATTTTGCCTAATTCCATAGCATTATGTCTTATGGAATATTGCTATGGGGTAAATTCGCGGATAGTACAAAATTATAAAACGATAGATGATGTATACAATAGACAAAACAGGAACCGACATAAATAGCGGCTCCTGGTAAAAGTACGTAAGTCGTTTGTGGGTTTTGTTATAAGATTCTATAATGAAATTCCGCAATCAATTTCAGCTATGCCATTACAGCAGTTTAAAACACTGTTAAAAAGAGGCTGATACAGAAAGCCTACTATACTCTTGAAGATTATTTAGAAGATAAGAATGTGTGGCTATAGCTCTCCTTGAACCTGTACAAGACAGTAACGACTTAATGTAAATAGTATTAAGAATTATATTTTTAAAAGAGCAACTGCCGAGTTTCTTGCTGGCTCTTCTCGGTAGGAACAGCTTTCCGAACCAGCAGTAGAGTTGATGATTCAAAAGCACTTGTTTACAAGTTTATTTGAATAAAGAATATTTTGAATTTGAATTGGAATTTGAATAAACATACTTTGGTTACGCGGCGAAGCAATTGATGAGATTGTGGTGGTGAATGTGTGCAGTGCTTGTATATTGTTGTGTTATTGGTGTCGGGTAGTGCATGAGTTCTTACAAATTCTGCATATATCAGGTATGAGAACGAATAGTACACTCTACATTTAGCATTACATATATTTTCTTTTATCGCGGATTATAGCAAAATAATAGTTAGTTTTGTTCTCTCTCATTAGTTTTGTTTTAGAAAAATAATTCATCATTTTAAGTAGCAAATTTCTTTGCACAACAACAAAATCCGACGATATTTAGTAATATAGCGATAGACAAACGCCTCTGTAAACCGATATCATAGAGGATTCTGATGCAATAACTAACACGGCGATGCGGAGAGGCGATTCTGTTATAAATATTTTACGATTCAATCAAGACAAATATGGAGTGTGGTTTTGTCTGATTTATATTTCCTTTTGTAACACTTTAGCCTTTGATATCCTAGCAGTGAGATCGTGGGACTCTTTCGAGGGGCCACGAGTTCAAACCCAGGTCAAGCACTAATGAGTTTTATGTTAAACTTATGAGTAAAATTGATATTTGCAGTTTATCACACGCCTTACTGTGAAGGAAAACATCGTAAGGAAACCTGCATGTCGCTAGAGAATAGTGGGGATATATGTAACGTGCATCTGCATGCATCAGCCAATCTGTTGTAAATAAGCGCCTGCTGGGAACTTTAGTCACATGTGCCACGTAAACATTAAAGACATACTGAAATGATTTACTAGAGAATTGTAGATCTACAAAAATACTACAAAAAAGTCCACGACAGTATGTCTATATCTGTAATGGTTAACTCAAAATAACTACTTTTATGTTCAAACTTCAATTAACAATATTACGTTATTTTCGAAATTGTTTTCTTCTGTTCAGAATCAATTATTATCTAAATAAATGACGAATCCCACAAGGCTTCGTCATTTAAAACTCGCTTTTACCCGCGACTTCGTTCGCGTGAATTGTTTTCACGTTATAGGTTGATAATAGATGGCCTTTTTAGTGTCATCCTATTCCTGTAAAATTAACAGGATTTCTATAGCCTATATGTTATTCTGTATAAGGAATAATTGTGCCAAATTTCATCGATATTGGTTCAGCGGGTACGCCGTGAAAGAGTAACAAAAATACATCCATATTCACAAACTTTCGCATTAATAACATTACTAGTAGGATAGCATAGATCAAAATCTTCTTTATATCATATTAATTAATAAGTACTTTACAAAATTACTTTTAAAAAAAATTGACACATTGAAACCATGCGGTGTAGTATATATTGTGCTGAAAATATAGCCGCAATAAAGCAATATTATTAGCATTATACAAATTAGCGTAGTGTGGTCGCAAACCGCGTCATTTGCAACGGTAGGTGTCCTATTTTGGCCCGCTATTTACGCTCAGTGGACAGTGATTGTGGTGGAACTAATGTACAGGTGGTCAGAAACCACCGTTTCGATTTACAGCACAATTTGGTTACTGTTTACGGATATTTATGCTTCCCTTTTTGGTTGATATTATCGTGACCTGAGCGGTTTAAATTGCGATTATTAATAGTAATGTATGTTAAGTAGTGGACTCAGTTAAGTTAGCAAATTATACGTTCCGCAAAAAAAAAAATTAGTTGGCCTACAATATATTTTAAGTATTGTGACTCAGTGCACTCAGATATTACCAAATAATACGTTCTGCTAAACAAATAGGATTGGGAAGCTTATGCCAGAAGTTGGATAATCATCAACTTTTGAAGGCAAATCTTGTCTTGTCTATGTTTAGCAGAACGTATTATTTGCTAATATATGAGTGCATTGAGTCACAATACTTAAAAAATACTGTAGGCAAACTAAAATTTGCTATCTCCGTTTTCGGACAGAAGAGTTGGAGCTAAAACTTACAACGCTGCTCCAATACTGATCAATAGGTTAAACATATTCCCAAAATTCTTTAAATATATGCAGGTTTCCTCACTGAAAATCTCAAAAAAAAATTATAGGTAACAAACCCCGTTTTCCAACTCGTGACCCCCTCGAAAGAGTCGCACGGTCGAACCTCTAGGCTATCACAGCTTTTCCCAAAATTGCAACCTAATTATGTAGATTAGAAATGTTTTAAAGATTAAGTTTCTGGCTGGTTTTCGTCATTTCTTCATTGATTTTATGATGACATTAACTCATTTAAATAGCATAGATGAATCCGTGATAAATTTCCGCCATGTTTGAATTAATAAATTCCCGCCACAGTTCCCTCTCCTCTACGCGTCAATCATTCATTAAAATCTTGACAACCCTTTTATTAAGTCAAGGGCGGTCAGTGATACTACGGTATTCTCTTACGCACCGTTAAAAGTAATTGATATCATTCCTTACCATTGCTATTTCACACAAATGTGTAATTCAAATAAATCCGCCGTGTGGTATCCGGCTGAATAGATAAACCAACTTACGTCGCCTTTACTACACCTCAGTAAGAAATGAGGGTGGTCTATTTTACTCAGCAGGATACCACACGGCAACCTTTTTCAATTCTATATTGAATAATAATTAATTACATTTTTTTCATAACTTAATGATGACAAACTCTTTATGTATTTCTTGCGGGAGTTTGAATCTGTGACTTTTGCCAATGCAGGTCGCATTACCCAAAGAACTTCGCCGAGTACGAATGATCATGGCATCTCTGAGTGCAGTATCATTTAAATAATTACAACCATTAAACTATTCATATCAAATAGATGACCGCAAATATAGCACTACAAATAACGCTCACGATATTCGAGCCTTGAATAACGTGGATTATACAACTGACCAATACATATTAGTGTCAACAAATAATCACACTTACTGTAATTGATTTACTGTCTAAAATAGCATATTTAAATAACGCACGTCGCTAGCTGTACACATAAACGTTTTAATAATAAAACAAGATAATAACGTAATTAGAGCGATTCGCGAATTTGTAACAGATCGTTTCACAGAAATTTATGACGCGTTATGAGTGCCCTAAAATTGTATCGTGCTGGCTAGCTTATTTACTATTCTGGGTCACGCTTATTAAATGCGGCTGCATTTCATTATTTATGAGATCTGTGTCGGATTTAAATGCATAATACAATAATATTAAACTGTCCGAACTTCTGTAAACTTAATTCCTATGTTACATTCTCCTCCTGGTCATGGTTTGTATAATGAGCCGTCATTACACTGGTATATAAAAAATGTGGAAGGTTAAAGTTTTAGGCTATAAAAAAGTAAAGTGCCTATTACTAACCTATATTTGGCATAGGCCTTTTTGGAAAGAAGGATTGGAGCTAAGACCTACCACTCTGCTCCAATGCGGATTGGTAGGTTACACATATCTCTCGAATTCTCTAGAGATATGCAGGTTTCCTCACGAAGTTTTCCTTCATTTCATAGCGTGTGATAAATTGCAAGTATCAATTAGACACATAAGTTTTAACAGAAAATCTCATTGGTGCCTGCCCGGGGTTTGAACCAGTGACCTCTTGAAAGAGTCGCAAGGTCTCATCGCTGGGCTAATACTTGATTAGTGGTCCGTATTTATTTAAATAACACATCGACTTAGTCGCCTTTTACAACACGAAAGAAAGAAATGCGTGTTGTCTATTCTATTTAGCCGGATACCACACGATTGAGACAGTATTATAAAAATATTATTTAAAAATAACTGGTACATGCGTTTATTTATTTACGATATAAAAATCTCCATTTTCATCGCAACCTCGCAATTTCGCTGGCTATACGGTTAATAAATAAAAAAATCTGGCAAGTTCCCATGTGACACACAGCAATAATCCGTTTAACAGCGAAATGTTCTAGCAGGGGAAAACTAACAGCATCCATTTTTCATAGGCGACGCGGATTTTTAAATCACAATTTTGACCACAAAATAAAAGAGAGAGACAATTTTTTTACTAAACGATATTCAGTAAACCGAAAATGGAAGCGCGATACGATTTGATACCATAAAAAGTTCTACTATCGCATATATATATCACTAACCAAAGCCACGTATCAATGCTGATACATAAGATGTATTTATTTATTTATACGTTTATTACATGGCGATAGTATGTCTCCATCTCTTATGGTTTTCACATTTTTACGGTTTACAACCTGATCTCCACGCGGGCGAAGCAGAAAGCTTCTTCTACTTTCTCAACCGGTGGGCGTCCACTGCTGGACATAAGTCTCCTTAAGGGACCACACCACAATCCACGATTTTGTGCCGCTTGGCTCCCCGCGACCTTTTTGAGGTCGTCAGTCCACCTCGTTGGGGGTCTACCAACGCTGCACGAACGCTGTCTGTCACGAAAGCATAGCTAGTGAATAGACTGGTTTTAGTAGCGTAAGCTAGACGCCGAGCTTTGTCTCGCACGATCTATCCCTCACACGTAGTATTCCATTATTGCGGTACAAAACAGAACAGAAAATAAAATAGAAATGTTTACTTTTCCATTAAAGTGAGCCGCAATGGCTGGCCAGGAAATCAAATTAGCTTTAAACAAGCCACGGGCAATTCGTTTTAGCGCCGCGTGAATTACACCAAGTTTATTGCTTAAAGAAAAAACAAAAATTAGGTTTTTTCATGATATAGTAGATAAACTACGGGATTTGTCACTAGATGGTGAATAATTATCATTTATTATAAACATTTGAAGCAAAAAAAGAAACTGTCGGTGTGAAAAGAGTGTACTATTGTTACAGAAAATATAATTGGACTATTATTGGGCTCGGAATTATTGGATTTATCTTTCTTATTTAATATTTAAATGAGTTAATCTTGTATGTATATAATATATATTTTTTTGGAATCTCGGAAACGGTTCCAACGATTTTCCTGAAATTTAGCATATAGGGCGTTTTGAAATTTACAAATTTACAATCTCTAAATTTGTTTTGAAATTTACGTTGAATACAATCACAATTTTTCGCTGTCAAACGTTAAGTCATGGTAGTTCATTTGGGGAACGGGCGGTCTAGAGAGGTGAAAATATTTAGGATTTAGGTGAAAAATATTAGGGCAGGTGGGCGAGCCCCACCTGCCCTAACATTTTTTTAATTTCTCTTTCAAATTTTTTTTTAATTATAATTTTTTTTCATCAGTTTAAAAATTACCGAGCAAGGCTCGGTCACCCAAGTACTAATATATTAATTAATCCGCCGTGTGATATCTTGCTGAGGGGAATAGACCACCCTCATTTCTTACCAAAGTGTCGTACGAGGCGACTAATGTAAGTTCACCCACCGTGTGTGGTCATCGGTTGAGTAGAATAGATTTCTTTTATTTGTTACCGAGGTGTCGTGAAAGCCGACTCAGCCGAATACAATACGGCGGGTCGACTACCATAGTCGCTTTTAAGGACTCGGTAAGAAATGAGGGTGGTCTATTCTACTCAGCCGGATACCACTCGGTTGTTTTATCTCTAAAGAAGAAATAAATTATAGTTGCGTGTTTTTGCAATCAAATAATAATGGCGCGTCGCAAATTGCTTTTGCTTTATTAGAGGCTAATTTGATTTACTGGCGGTTCGTTGCGGCTGCTCTCTTTAATGAAAAAAACTGAAACTTTTTCTTATTTTCCCTGGAAACCGGGCTTTTATATATTACTTTTCAATCATCCATTAATTTTTAATATTTATGATTTCCGTGATGGCGTGTGTTATCCAGCTGAGTAGAATATTCCATGTCTTATTGAGGTGTCGTAAAAGGTGACAAAGGTATGTTGACCTGCCGTGTAGTACCCGACCGAACAGAATATGTGGTATATTCTGTTCCTCTTTCTTCCTGAGGTGTCGTAAAAGGCGACTAAGTTAAGTTAACCCACCTTGTGGTATCCAGTTGAGCAGAATAGACCACCCTCATTTCTTAACAAGGTGTGAAAGACGACTAAGGTAAGTTGACGTACAAGCAGGCGGCCAGTCGTAAAATACATAGCCAAATCATGTGGCAACATGTTAATACCATGTTGTGTCTACCCCACTAAGGGTGGGGTAAAGGCAGGAGGATGATTTTCTTGCATAATCTATTTCAAGGATAGTATTGACAATCGTCAATACTATTCTTACGTAGCCCGATTTAATTAATTTTGAACTGGTCCAAAATACAGAAGAAGAAAGAAAAGTAAGAAAAATAAAGAATGGACTGCTACTGTCCCACTGCTGGGCATAAGTGTCCTTTTTTAGGAACGAATGGTTGAAGCTTAGACCTAACCTACGTCGCTAACCAAATGTGTGAGATTACACATATCCCCAGAATTGTTTAGAGATACAGGTGTCTTTACAAAAAAGCGTATAATAAATTGCAAATATCAAATATATACCTACATAACTTTAACGGAACTCATTGATGCCGGGTTTTGAACCAACGATCTTAAATTCAAGTCTTAAATTCAGATTAATCCATGAAAATGTTTTATGCTTGATGTAAAGCAGCGGTTTGGTATTGTATTTTGTACACATTCAGCTCAGTTCAGTCTCTTTATTAAAATCTTAAAGCTCAGTGATCATACTTGGTCGGTGATCATTTTCAATTTACAATGGTAATATTTTAGCATTAATGAAATAAAACAGGCCGAGCTTTTCTTACGGAATTAGACGCGTAATTTAATCGCGGGGGATGCGTCGGGGGTCAAATCTCATTAATTTCGCAACGAATTTAATTAGCAACGAGGGTCAGTGGCTAAACGTGGGTAATATAATAAACATGGGCCCTCAGAAATATATTGTTCTCTCTTATATACGCTAATTAGTTACGTATAGCCTTTAGCGTAATCCAGTGTCTCTCAATCTTTGTTCGTTTCCGTACTCCTTAATAATTTGTTTCATTCATGGGAACCCCTCTCCTAATAACTCCATCTCCAATTATTATAAAAATATATTTCTTTTCTAAGAGCTATCTCGTTTATAAGAGCCGTGATAGTCAAGCGGTAACACCGTGCGACTCTTTCGAGAAGGTCACGGGTTCAAACCAGGGCAGACATCAATGAGTTTTTCGGTTAAAACTTATGTGTCTAATTGATAATTGCAATTTATCACACGCGTTTTGGTGAAGGAAAACATCGTGAGGAAACTCGCATATCTCTAGAGACTTGTAGAGATATGTGTAACTTACTAATCCGCATTGGAGCAGCGTGGTAGGTCCTAGCTCCAAACCTTTACTCCAAAACCTCAGAGCAGATGCCTATTCCCAGCAGTGGGAGAGTAACAGGCCGCTACTTACTTTGCCGTTTATTTCGTTTCTTGTAAGTTCTACTTATAGCCAACTTTAACTTTTACATTTATTTGTTACAATGATCATTTTAAACCCCATGTTTTAGACATAAAAAAAATCAATTTAAAAATATTATTAATTCGAGTAGACTTTCCCAGGTCTTTTCGACAAATGTTATTATAAAAGCTACCAAAATAATCCAGAAGATTGTATGAAGACATGTTTCTCATTGACTTGTTTGAAATCATTTCGCTATCAAGGTGTTCCTTCTTCCCTATCGCCATTTATGACTAGAAAATATTTGTCTCAAGTAATTGTATTAGTAGCATCTTAATCATCTATATCTAAATATATTTATATTTTATTTATATTACATTTAAGTTTTTGATTAATTTTGGTAATTTTGATTTTCCCTCAATTGAATCGTGCACAGCCCTTGGGGAGCGCGTTTCACAGTTTGGGAATCGCTGGCATAACCAAACGATTTGGTTTTAGGGTAACAGCACGTTCATGTATATTTGATATAATTTAAATTGGCCCTTAAAATTGGTTTATTAAAACATAATGAAACGATATACTTTTGTATTGTAACATATAATCATACACTCGCTTACTGCACATATATATTTACCAGTAGTCTGTCACCCATAAAACAAGTTTTAAGTTACTTAGAGGACGGACGAACGTGTGTGTACTTGTCCTGTACATATAAAAAAAATCTCCAGCCTCATCAAGCGTTGTAGTTCGTTCATTCATCAATGGTGTGTAGCCAAAAAACCATAAAATACGATGAATATTTAAACCGCAAATAGAGAAATAAATGGCGCCAAATTTATATGTTTCATACATCGAGACCTTGTTACATATACGAAGCGAAAGCAAATTAAATCAAATCAAATCATTCAAATAAGCTTTTTCCAAACACTTTTGAATCGTCAGGGATCAATTAGATTTAATGAAGGTACAAATGATTCGGAATGTTGTTCTTACCGAGAAGAAACAGATGGTCAATTTTTTTAACCAAAATGTCGGTTGAAGCTGAAAGCATTTTTAAATCCAACATTTTTATCATAAAATATGGGACCCTTACACACACGCCCGTCCGTCCCAAAAGTAAGTAACTTAATACTTGTGTAATTGGTGACAAACAACTGGTGAATATATACTTATATAACAATCAAATAATCTTCAATTGTGTGATTGATTATAAGCATTCTTCGTACACTTAATTTAAACATTTTTATAGATAAGTATAAGCAAATACAATTGCTAACACAATATAAAAGTGGGGTCGTAAACAAGTCAAAAATTTACACGGCTACGACAGTTCTGAAAGACGGACCGAGAAATAATTTTCAACGTTCGAATAGCAGACAATTGGAGTTATGACGAACCCGTTTTATCCCTATTTGAACTAACAAAGCGACAAAAGACCGTTCGGTCCCATTTTATACCTTTTTCAACTCATAAATGCTTAGTAGCTTTTTACCGTTTTCCTTACCCTTTCGTTCTAAATAGGCGTATTCACGTAAAACCTACCTGTGTCGACCATTTTAACGAGATCTTTGCATGGGTGCTCGTTAAGTTGGATTGGTTTTTACTTATTTGCATTTATTGTTGATTGATCTAATTGTATATATGCCGTGGTATCCGAAAATCCTTACCGAAGAGTCGTAGAAGGCGATTAAGTTAAGTCGACCTGCTCTGTGATATCCAGCTGAGTAGAATAGACCACCCTAATTTCTTATCGGAGTGTCGTAGAAGGCGATTAAGGTAAGTTGGCCCATCGTGTGGTATCTGGCTGAGTAGAAAAGATCACCCATTTTTTACCGAGTTGCGCAATAAAGGCGACTAAGGTAAGTCAAACTGCCGTGTGGTATCCCGCTGAGTAAAATAGACCAATCTCATTTCTTACCGAGATTACGTAGAAGGCGACTAAAGTAAGTCGATCCGCCGTGTGATATTCGGCTGAGTAAAATAGACCAACCTTCTTACAGAAGTGTCGTAAATCACGACTAATGTAAGTTGACGTCCGCAGGCTGCCGGTCGTAAAATACGATGCCAAATCATGTCACAACATGTTGGATAAGGGAAGAAGGATGATGATGATCTGTTGCAAAATGTTTAAATCTACCTGGGAAGTTAATAGACAAACTGACAAAATTTGTTCAGTAAATGTTATTTTTTTGTTTCGTTCACCTACTTGAACGAAAGAAGAAATTCGCATCTTATTTTATATTCGACTTACGGAGATCTTCGTGTGCTGGTGAAATATCTTGAACTAGCGGGAAAAAGGTTTTCTATAGGACGTATTGGATTGGCCAACCATTTTTTATATAGGATTATTTAAGTATACCAAAAAATATATATAGGGCAGAGGATAATTGACAGATACTTTTTGGCAATATCACACGCTTAGTATTAAAGTGACCCAATTCAAAATTCAAAATTGTTATCCTAATTTCAATGCCATCAATGACATCACGTTACGAACTGTTAAAAAAAGTAATGTTTTCTTGCTCTTCAAATACTAGGCTACGCTTTATTTATTTGTCACAATTTTTATTGAATTCGGTCACTTTAAAACTAAGTGTGCGTTGGTTAGCTGATAAAGATCTCTGTCAAAAGGATAATTTGACCATTAACACCATTTTATTATTAACATTTTTCTAATGGTTTTCATGGTACATTTATATAAAAATAAATTAAATAACGTAAAGTAAAATCAATATAGGACAACATCAATAAAAAACGTGAATTTCTCATGTAATCATGTTTATTTACTTCAATAACACTGATTTTCAGTTCACTTACGTTACATATGTACAAATCCGAAATATCACATTGAATTCAGTAATACATAGTCTAGTTACGAGTACATTATTTATTATAAAACACAACTCAAGAAGATTGCTTGGGTGTTAGAGACGTTTAGTTTGTAAGAATACAAACGAAAATGACATCAAATACTTCGGAGAACTTCGCATAAGATTATGGCGTCGCACGCAGTGGGACGAGTAATGAATGTTCTTTTGAAAATATATACAGGGTGTAACGTTATTAATAATACTAGCTACTCTACCTAGATAGCTAATAAACCACCCTTTTTCTTACCAAGGTGTCGTAAAAGTCGATTAAGGTAAGTTAACCCGCTTTGTCGTATCCAACTGAATAGAATAGTACCATCCTCTCTTCTTACCGAGGTGTCGTAAAAGACAAATAAGGTAAGTTGACCCACCATGTGGTATCTGGCTGAGTAGAATAGACTACCTTCTTTTTTACCGAGCTGTTGTAAAAGGCGACAAAGGTAAGTTTATGTCAGGCAGGCGGCCGGTCGTAAAATACCTAGCCAAATCATGTTACAACAAGTTTAAAACATTTGACCGTGGTTAAAGTGGGATAGGGGCAGGAGGATGTTGCATTCATTCGTAAAAATTATTCATTATTATTGGTAGCAGTTGGTTAGTACAAACATAGTATGTTTGTATATTTGGTCTGCATATTGAATCACATCGAAAAATGACGCTTGTCTGTTTGTTTACGATATAAAATATGCTGCATTAGTTAAGTACGAAAATACATTATTTGTTAGATATTTTCCATATTTAAAATAAAAATATATTTTAAACAGTAATGTAATGTAATGGCCAAAGTATGGTAATGGTCAATTTTAAGAATCGATTTGTAGAGTTGAATCTGTTAGAATATCGATATAGAAATCTTTTAGCATTTTTGTTATATATGCATTTGTCTTTTTCGACAAATAGAATGCTTAGCAAGTGATAACACTTATAAAATACATAGATAAAAAACATATAATATATAGTATTATATATAAAAGAAAGTTGGTCTAAGTTACACTATTTATAACTCAAGAACGGATGAACCAATTTGGCCGAAAATTGGTGTAGAGGTTGCTTAGAACCAGGAAACGGACATAGGATACTTTATATCCCGTGCGACCGCATTTATTTTATCCCGTCACGTGGTATAACAAAAACGACTTTAACATGGAATAACAAAACATAAATGACAGCTATACGTAATTTTGTATTTGGTTAAGTATGGTAAAAAATTTGACAATTATTGTACATAAGGCAGTGAATGTTGTAAAGACATTTTGTAATTAATTGTAAAAATAAAATACATAGGGAAAATGTAAAAGTAAATAAGTAAAAATGTAGTTATGAGTTTAGATATTCCAAAGATAGCAGAGAATCTTCATGGTATAGAGTAAGGGGAATTGTTTTACTCTAAATTTAATGCGTGCGGGCCACGGGCAATAATGAATAAAACAAAACTACTGGATAGATTTTAATAATTTTTTTTCACTGAGTGACATAGGCTATATATTTTATACCCGTGCGAAGCCGGAGCGGGCCACTAGTAGTATTATAAAATACTATATATTATAATATATTCCACATACAATTTAGATATTGGTATGTTATCATTTTTATACACCTAGAAAATAATAATTTATATATTACACTTTTTGATGGTCGAACTTAAATTTATATTATTCAATCATTGACAGACTTGGAAACTTAGGGAATTTTATGGAAGAGAGTGGTCTTAGGGCGTAGCAAATGCAAAAGCATACAACATTTTCTTTATCTTATATTAGACTGTTTTGTAGAAATATGGTTTGTACTTGAAGATTTTATTCAGACTTTTGTAATTTAGGAAAAATAAGCGATATTTTTCGATTTTTTCTAAACACTCTGTATATGATAACGTAATAATAAAGGGAGGCAGAGGGGATGTCACGTGTGTCAAGAATATTATATCTAGATATATCTCGACGCTTTTCGAACAAATGAAATAATAAATAAGTGTATGAGGTGCGAATGTTGTGAAGATATACCAAATCGATAATAATTAAGTACATTCGGTAAATTTCCATTTTATGTAATTTACTATCCTTGGTGAGGGACTTTTCTATTTCTCGTCCACCAATAGACGTCCATTGTTGGACACAGGTCTCTTTAAAAGACTTTCGTAACGCTTTCTTGTGCCGTTTAGATCCAGAGACTCTCCCCGAACTTTTTTAGGTCGTCTGTCCCCTTGGAGTAGTATGGGGGAACGTATACTGCGTTCTGGTCCATCTACAGATCCCCATTCCTAATTCAAGATACTCCGATCACAGCTCCAGAAGTATGTCTTTGATGATATAAAAAGACGTTCAACTATGAAATACATCATCCTCCTGCCCTTATCCCACTCTAAGTGGGGTCGGCACAACATGTTATTAACATGCTGTCACATGATTTGGCTACGTTTTTACGACCGACCGCCTGCCTGACGTCAACTTACCGACCTTAATCGTATTTTACGACACCTCGATAAGAAAGAGGGTGGTCTATTCTACTTAACCGGATACCACATGGTGAGTCACTTACCTTTGTTACTTTTACGACACCTCGGTAAGAAATGAGGGTGGTCTATTCTACTCAGCCGGATACCACACGACGGGTCGACTTATCTTAGTCGCCTTTTACAACACCTCGGTAAGAAGAGAGGATGGTACTATTCTATTCAGCCGGATACCACACGGCGGGTTCAATGAATGAAATACATTTCAATTCAGGATATTATTTATAATCAAATTGAGACGACAACAAAAGTGATATTACGTTACATCAGTACTATCCAAAGCTATATTGAATAAGAACTTTACGAATTTACTCTTCATGAGTACATTTATCCTTTTTTATACCTTTTTATGTTCAGGGGAGTAATGGTCTTTTAAGGGAGACACGTAATGAGATTAACCTTCGTAGTAACGAGGGGGTGAACAAATTTTAGAGATCAAAGGGCGACGTTTAGGATTCCGTTCACAGACTTGCCGTTCATAGTAATTTATTCATATATATATTTTCCTTTTCAGCCATGCTGAACTATCTTGTAGCACACAAGACATATGATGTATTTTACACCCGTATATCTTGTAAACTCTAAAGTAAGTAAAGTAAGTAACGGCCTGTTACTATCCCACTGCTGAGAATAGGCCTCTTTTCTCCGTTTTGGGAGAGAAGGATTGGAGCTAAGACCTACCACGCTGCTCCAATGCGGATTGGTAGGTTACACATACCTCCAGAATTCTCTAGAGATATGCAGGTTTCCTCACGATGTTTTCCTTCACCGAAAAGCGTGTGATAAATTGCAATTATCAATTAGACACATAAGTTTTAAGAGAAAAACTCATTGGTGTCTGCCCGGGTTTGAACCCGTGATCGTCTCTAGAGATTCACACGGTCGCACCGCTGGTCCATCACAGCTTTTTAAACGTAAACTCTAAACGAGCATACATTCATATAGCACTGCCCAAGTCGTTGTCAAAATATCCTTTACTTACTTATTCAGTAATAATATACAATAATATACTCTCGCGTGTCATAGTCGGTGTCAAAATGCCGTAGTCGGGGTCAAAATGCCGTAGTCGGGGTCAAAATGCCGTAGTCGGGGTCAAAATGCCGTGGTCGGGGTCAAAATGCCGTAGTCGGGGTCAAAATGCCGTGGTCGGGGTCAAAATGCCGTAGTCGGGGTCAAAATGCCGTAGTCGGGGTCAAAATTACCTATTACCTTTATAGGTAATAGGTAATTTTGACCCCAACTATATGACGTACATCGACCTTTGAGGTGGTAAAAAATATATCTAAAACTTTCTTCTATTACTCAATCATGTAGCCTAAAAACAATAGAAATAATCATTATGTAAATCGCGCATATATATATATGTATAAGGCCACTAGTAATTGACCGTTTTTTTTGAAAATTTTAATAATAAGCGTTTTGTTTGTTATAGCTAATAAAAAATAAGTTTGTAATTCCCTGTTGCCATCTTTTAACAACTTCCTAAAGCCTCAAAACTGTAGTCCATTGTTTAATATTTAAAATTTAATATTATGGATTAAATTTTTTTATTATCTACAATAAACAAAACGCTTATTATTTAATATTTCATTCAAAACGGTCAATTACTTGTGCCCTTACCTTATATATATGTTTGATATGTAAGCAAGAACATCTTTGATCAGGAAAATAAACGTTTCAAAAAACCGAATTAAATTCAGTTCTGCTTTACACCAAACAATCTTCATAAATTATGTCAGATTGTCAATTTTAAAGTCATTCCAGAATTTTATTATCTATGATTAATTTTTAAATAACAAATCTGTACATTTACCTTAACCTATTTATTATCTAAATGAAATGTCATGACACGTTCGGACTATTAACTAACATTTATTTATCTCAACACACAGTAAACGATTATAGAAGTGAAGTAACATTTACTGATTTGCGGGATTTTATGTGGAAAAAACATAAATAGTAGAACTTTTTGTTTTAATCCACAGATCAATCAATCAATAGACAATCGCTGAATATTTCACCGTAAATTTTTAATGAAGATAAATTTTTGGTCTGATTTCAAATAAATATGCTTTAAAATAGAAATATACGTTCTTGGTAGAACGTCATAGGTGGAACGTTTAAAATTGTTTGTTAACATCAATACATTAAGGCAATATTGATTGCTTTATTGATAAAAACAGTTGTGCCGTATTAACTAATTTCTGCAGTCATGAAATCCAAATTAGTTAACGTTAGGGAAGCTATGCAAAAACATTTTGGCCAAAATTCCTGTTTTTGAAAATCATTGTTCAAAATTGGTTGCTAGTGATGACATACTCTAATCTTGGTAACTAATAATGGAATTGATTTTCTTACCATGGAAATTAAATGTAAAATACTCCGCAAATGTTTTATTAGATAACCTAAAACATAAACATTTTTTGAACTATTTACAAATTATACATTAACATAAGCAATGCTTCATTAAATTTGTTGACGCAAGTAACAAATCTTATAATAAAGTTTTTAAAATATCGCGTAAACACAAGCGTTTTGACGCGTAATTAATTAACTATTATGTAACGTAATTAATTAATTAATTAACGTATTATGTTGTTAATTGTTATTTTTTGGATATATTATATATCCAAAAAATAACAATTAACAACATAATACGAGTGAAATATGTAAAATCCGCAAATTCAAAATTCCCCAATTATTTAGCAGTTGAATGTAGTAACATTAATATAGAAACCAACATAAAAAAATAAAAATGTATCAAATTATACAAAATAGTGCAATATACAAGTTATAATTGTAATAATCGATTAAAATCAATTACTATGCATCTCAGGTGATAGTAATTTACCAATTTAAAAAAAATAACTAAACGTTTGATTGCGTAACGCAGTCACCATTATTGCGACCATCTCATGTGAATATATCTTTCATAGTAATAGCTTGCACATAAATTATCTTACACACTTAAAATATTAATTATATAATGTATTTTTGATAAAACAGAATAACCATCGTTAATTGGAATTCATAATTCCAGAGATTAAAAAATACTTTTATGGAAATGTTATATCTAGAATATCATTAAATAGAGAAAATAACATCTTCACCGCTAAATTCTAGTTGTATTTTTGTATAAATTATTTTTAAATATATTTTTTCACTTATTGGCTCACAATTTCAAAAATAAATTCTCTTAATTTAAATCTTATTATGACTAGAAAATTTTTGATAGCTAATTTTGAGCCACGAAAGCTGACAACCATTACTTTGTTCTCAGATCTTTACTATTACAAAACATAATAATATAAAACACAATGACGTATCTAGTGACTTCAGCGGTAACAAATGGTAGCAAATATGGGGTCAAAATTACATACAACACTATCATAATATATAATTCGATAACCCCAATGCAAAAGTGTGTTTCAATCCTTTTTCAGTAAAGTCAGTTATTTGACATGTCAAGAAAAATATTTTTTCAATAACTCTAATATAAAAATGCTTAAAGCTTATTTACATTCCTACTTTGTTTGATAAAAATAACCTTCGAAGACAGAAAAAAATATTGATGCATAAATAAATCTATTAAGTAAAAAAGGAGCTATCAGACACGTAGGAAAATAAAACATAAAAAGTACGTAAAGTAAAAACACGTAAAGCAAATATTTCGCAAAAAACAAGGTTAATGAGAAAAGGTAAATCATAAAACAACACGGAAACGTAACGCAATAAAAACGCTGCTAAGTAATATATACAGAAATAAAATATAGCAAAGGCAGAAAATAGAATGTGCAAAAAAGTTGTACGCGAATAAAATATTTTGATAAAAATGTAATTATAGGAATGAATATAAAAAAATGATATAATAATATGTGTACTAGTAAATTATAAGAAGAAAAAACCACTATAGAACCTTATAAAATAAAATAAAATGAACAATGGAGAACAAGAACTAGATGGAAGAGAAATGAAATATATTCATCATGATCAGAATTTAAAAAAAAAAAAATGTAGCAAATTACAAAATATATGAACATAAAAGTAAACTAAATATGAACGTAAAAAACGACGTAAACGTACTTTTGAGCAGAGAAAAATATTTCAGATAAACTATAATGTGAATAGATTTTTGAGCACTACGATATGGAACCAATGATGGTTATGTAAACAAAAATTAAGATATAAAAATACATTTAAAAAGTAAAATTTTTCACAAATACTGTATTATTTAGTTTACTTGCGCAAAAAATGAAGAAACCATAATCACAATGATATGAAGTAAAATGGCGGCGGTAGGCGCAGCGCGCGACAACGCCCACGCGGGATTCTGGACGCAGTTGCGAAATTCGTGGAAATCGGCACGGGTTATTGCACAAAAGTGAACGTGAACACAACTTGCCTCGCAATCCGATACGTCAGTGGTGTGCCGAACATGCAGGGCCGTTAAGTACCTGTATGATAGAAATTTAAACTATAAACTCAAATGAATTATTTAAAAATAGTTCAAAACTTCGCATATGAAGACATGTAGCTTTAATAAATATAAATAAATACTAGCATCTAGTTGACCGAGCCATGCTCGGTAGTTTTTAACAAAATAAAAAAAGAAACAATAAAAAATAAAAAAAATAATAGGGTAAGTGCGGCTCGATCCTAGGTATTTTCATTTCTACACATATATATACACAGACAAGATTAACTCATTTTAATATTAAAGATAAAGAAACGAAAAACGAAGAATATGAAAGAAACACATGGTCATCCGTCCACAAAGTAACTTACTAATCGTGTTATGGGTGATAGACTAATGGCAAATATATATTTATATAATTTTAAATACATATGTTGCTAGAATATATTGTTCCTCGGCAGGAATCGAAACAGCGACCCGCGGAGCTAAAGGCAGGGTCACTGCCAACTACACCAACGATCCAGTCAAAGCTTGACATGAGTTAAGTTAAAAGTTGCGGGAAAACATTTAAGGATAAAACCATTCAGCTTTATAAATTTATCCACACCAATACTACAAATGAGAGAGCCTGTCTGTCTGTATTGTTGTATATTGATGAATTTTGGTTTAACTGAAACTATCGAAAACTTTAGGACATACTTGGTAAGCAATGTTCGGTCGTGATAGTTCCTAATCTTCCCAGCAAGAATGTCCAAAGAGGTTGCCGTTACTTCCCTCAGTCCGTAGTACTGAGTGACGTTGTACTCGACCGCCCAATGCGCCTCGCCCTTAGTGTTGGCTACATCTAAGTAATACTGCGTATAATCTAGAACCTGAAAAGAGTAAATATGATATTGTCTTGTTCGTCATTATTTCAAAAGTGAAATTTCAACTATTAATTTGACTAAAAACATAATAGTGAGTATGGGTAGTGCTTCTTTGGCGGCGTTTTGTGATACGTGTGGTGACTTGTCTTGCATGTATTAGGTATGTGAATGTAGTCTGCTTAATACACTAAGCATTACGTAGATTCTCTTAACAAACGCGGATTATAGCAAAATCAGTCTATTTTAACTTCTGTATTATGGAATTTCGCAAAGTAACCCCTGCATCTATAAATCATTTAATAAAATAAAGTGAATTCGTTAGCGAACGTGCTTTTTGAGTGAAAAATGAGTGCTACAAAATGTTACAGATGCATTCAAATTTATATTTTTTTTGTTGTTTTCTTAGACTAATCTAATTTTGGTATAATTTCGAAGCTGATGTTAAGCAACACCATGAATATATTTAATAGTCCAAAAATTGTTTATATTTTAGAGTTTCTAATCTGAAAATGTCATTTGTATCTTTTTTTAAATACATAGATAACTTCTCCTATATCTTTTTCAACAGATACAAATCCACTTTATAAATCAATTATAAATGTTTAATTTATGTTTGCCGTGTGGTATCCGGCCGAGCAGAATAGACTACCCTCATTTCTTATAGAGGTATCGTAAAAGGCGACTAAAGTAAGTTCACATCAGGCAGGTGGCCGGTCGTAAAATATTTAGCCAAATCATGTGAACATATATACAACATGTTGTGCCGACCCTACTTATGATAAATGATGCTAAGTGTCATGACAAATGTATTTAGGATTATATTTACACTCGTAAGTTTTAAAATCATAACAGTTTTTTAGTTTCTAATCTGAAAGTGTTTGTACCCATTAACAACCCTTTGTTATACAATTTACTTAACCCCTATTATACATTGTTAGCATGACGAGAATTGTGACATCTGCAAGTACGTACTGAATAAATTTTAATACGATTTGCAGAGGGGAAGCGCTTAAACTAAGCAATGTCATGTTCTTTACTTTATCAGATCCGCCTAAGGATTTACAAGGCGAAGGGAATTTATATCTCCATATTCGAAACTCCTTAAATGGAACTTACTAGTACAAGAGCGGTGGCAAAATAATGAGCAATATGGAGCGCATGGAAAAAAAAGTGTTATTTACCAGCGTAGTGTTATAAAAAAGTACTTAAATATCAAATTCAAACTATTCTTTAATCAAATTGGCTTTTACAAGGACTTTTAAATCGTTAAATTACAGTGAAGCTACGACTGGTTCGGAAAGGTGATCTTACTGAGAAGAACTAGCAAGAATTTGGCGGTCACTAATAATACTAAATTCAAAAATAATTTAGTCCGTAGCTGGTCGGAATTTAAATCCAATCTTTTTTATCATTAACATAGTCCTCAACAGTATAATAAGCTTTACGAATAGGTGCTTTTTGAACTTGCATAAAGGTAAGTCCAAAAATAGATTGTGGAATTTTATTATAAAAATGTATACCGAAACCCACAAACGATTTACGAACTTTCTGAAGCCGTAGTCCTTGTATTATTAATTTATTTCGGTTCCTGGTTTGCCTATTACTAATATCGCTATTTTTATTGAAAAGATGAATATTTTGTCTCCCAAACAAAAAAATATAATTATTTTGTGAAGCTACAGTAAGAATACCTATATTTTTAAATTTATCATAAAGTGAGTCACGTGTTTTCATATTATATAAATCACAAGCACAGTTAGCTCGTTTTGAAGAACAAAACCGCAGTATCTTATTACACACATATTAAATAATAAAATTCCTTTAACGGATCAACGGGTCAGCATACTTGACGCTAGGTGTGCGTCAAGTAAACTGACCCGTTGATCCGTTAATGGCCATGCTTAAAATAACCCACAAGCTTATATCTACGAAAAATGATGGCCTCCAAGAATAAAAAAATGTAACGAATTACCATTTTTTTATCATCGTTGCACTGAAAAAACCACCATAATACACATTTTTATATATACCTTTTAAGAAATGAGCAATGAACGTAAAATTTCAACTGTTATCTCCTATTTATTACGAAATTCCATTTACAGTGATTGTTACATGAAACTCGTAAAGAGGTTACGATAAACTTTCGCATTGTCTTTGGGAATGTCTTAAGCCCTGAAACGTTTGATTAATATCGTATTTTTATATAGTAAATAAGGCGTTTGGCTTGGCAGAGTTAGATAGTAGCTAGTATTACGGTTTTGCAGTCATAAGTATATGTGGACACAAACATATGAAAGAAGTAGTTGATAAGTACTGAAGTATTTGGGAAATATTTCGTTTGATTAATATGCTGAAATTCTTAACATATGTGGAATAGAATTTTACCTGATCTTTTCCCAAGACCGTTACATTTTCTACGTATGTTTTGAGTGCAAAAAAATGAAAGATATCAAATTCACGTTATTTGCAGCCGATAAACGTAGACACGTTTGTTGTGGGTGCAAATAACTGAGGGTCACACACGTCAGAGTAATATACCAAAAAGAGAGAGAATGTTATTATAAAAGTTAGATATAACTCACTTTTCCAGTCTTGGATTCAAATTTATAAAGCCTCAATCCTGGGTTCGATATGCTCCCAGCACCACGTGGGGTCAAAGATGGCGCCAGTAAGGCCCAGGATACAGGGCGACCTGCAATATAATTCTTAATTAACATATTAAAGCACAAAATACAAAAGATTACATTAAACGGCCTTACATAAGGTGAATCCCCCTTCCCTTCTTCGATAAAAGGATTGAAGCTCTCCGATCAATTTTATAAATTCATCAGGATATTTTAACCGGACAGACAGTTCCTAGTTAATATATACTAATATATAAAGCTGAAGAGTTTATTTTTATGTTTGATTGTTTAAACGCGCTCATCTCAAGCACAACTGGACCGAATTGAAAAATTTTTGGAGTGTAAGGTAGTCCATTTATGGAGGAAGGCTGATAGTGGCTGAATGTGCTATAGACTATAGAGCCTACATCACATTCCGTTAAGATGAATAGGAGAGGAGTGTCATTAAAAATATTACGAAAAATGGAAAAATTTAAAGCTTTCCTTGCATGCGCTGAGTAAACGGTAATACTTATTCAAAAATCATGTATAACAAAATTGTTTCCCTCTAAAAGTTCTAAATAAAAGTCCGCAATAGCATATGTCTAGTTATTAAGGTTAACCCACTTTAACTATTTTTATGGTCATCAAAATACTATATTACGGTTTTGTTCTTTCCACGCGGGAGGACCTGCTGGCAATTGCTAGTTAAAAACAAAAGAGATAGTTCAAATCTATGTGAAATTGTATTTAATATCAGGATAAGTAAGCAGACCAAAACGTTCCAGAATTACGAATGACAGGAAAAATCGGTTCATAAAAATTTGACAGACTTCCGTTAACAGGAAGTATCAAATCATAAAAACGTAACAAAATGTTTCGAATGACTTTTTTGAACTTTCATAAGTACATGAAAGAATCCCAATGACAGGAAAAATGAGTTTATAAAGATATAAAGAATTTTAAATGACAGATAAATGAGTACAAAATACAACAGAATTTTTCAGATTTTGAATATTAAATTGCTAGAATTCATGTTATAAATTAAAATGTTTACGTTTTATGCCGAGTTATATGCGTGACAAGCAATTAGTTATAATTTAAAGCGTATGACAATTAAGCTGTACGTAAACAGGGGTTGCGGCTTAACTTGTCATTGTACTAGGAAGTTGGAGTAAAACATTATTTTAATAGGAAATTTTCTTTGCGTAACAGATTGGGAAACTTATTTTGTTTAATATATAAAATAACGTAACTTTTCTATCATATAAAGATAACAATCATTCATCATTGTCCTGCCCTTATCATACTCTAAGTGGGGTCGGCACAACATTTTATAAACATGCTGTCACATGATTTGGCTAGGTGTTTTAAGGACGCATGCCTGATGTCAACTTACATTAGTCGCCCTTTGTGACGCCTCGGTAAGAAAGAAGGTTGTCTATTCTACTCTGTCGGATACCACACGGTGGGTCCACTTACCTTAGTCGCCTTTTGGACACCTTGGTATGAAATGTGGGTGATCTATTTTACTAAGCCGCATACCATACGGCGTTATTATACAAAAGTAATAATAAAATTATTTTGCTATAATCCACTATATGGTAAATATATGTAATGCTAAATAAAGCGTGAACTATCCAGTTTCACATCTGGTTAAATGCAGGTTTTGCAAAAACAAATGCAATACAAATCTCCACCATCTAAACAAGCACTACCCACGTTCAATATCACAAACCCAACAATCGTTTCGTATTTAGTTATTGGTTCAACCCCCACCATTTATTTTGCCTGTGAACACGTGTAACAAGTTTGCCCTAGAAACATTAGAAATTAAATTAAAATTCTAAAATGTTAAGTTAAGTTAAAGTAAGCTGGATTATAGCAAAATAACTTTATTGTTACGCATTAATGCTTAATTATATAAATAATTGTCTATTACAATTACTGGAAATACTAATTACGGACAAGTTTTGAATATCTATTAATCTCAATATGAAACGATTTGCTATACTTTACAACAAATTCTTAGTATCTCTCAAACATTCACGGGTGTTAAACTGAGTCTCAGGGCAAACAATGAAAAAGTTAAAAAAATCTACAGGTGATGAAGCGTATATTTATTTATGGTTCAGCGATTCTTGATAACATCTATTGTTAACTTGAGAAACAGTTCAATAAGTATCTTTAGAAGTAGTTGTGAAGCTATTGTACAACTATTGTAAAGTAATAGAAAGATTTACACATTTAGATACATTGATATTCATATTTTATACACCTCAGTAATTGAACATATTATAATCTACCAACTGTTATCGTTTTTAAAAAATATTTCTCGTAGTAACATCATCTTCCTGCCCTTATCCCACTCTAAGTGGGGTCGGCACAACATGTTATAAACATGCTGTAACATGATTTGGCTGCGTTTTTACGACCGGCCGCCTGCCTGACGTCAACTTACCTCTGTCGTATTTCACGACACATCGGTAAGAAAGAGGGTGGTCTATTCTACTAAACCGGATACCACACGGTGGGTCATCTTACCTTAGTCGCCTTTTACGACACCTCGGTAAGAAATGAGGTTGGTCTATTCTACTTAGCCGGATACCACACGGCGGGTCGACTTACCTTAGTCGCCTTTTACGACACCTCGGTAAGAAAAGAGGGTGGTACTATTCTACTCAGCCGGATACCACACGGCTATTTCTCGTAGCTAACATCAATTCAAAAGTAGTAACGAATAGGAATGTGGTTTTAATAGCCAGTTAATATTTTTTTTTAACAAACAATTAATTGCTAAGTATTGGATATCATCTTGATGACTATATTCATTGCACGAGTTGCATCTCTATATAGAATAGATAAAACCTTGTATAATAAATATAAAGTCGTCTAATAAATAAACAAAATCAAATAGTAGAATAAACATATAAAAGGAAAATAGCAACTTAAGCATTGCATAACTTAAGCATTTTTTAAGGAAATAGTTTAAAATAAAATTTTCGTCAAAAATGAGGCTGGCTGGGAGCAGGGCTAGAATATTTAATTCGGACGGATTTTAAATAAGGAGATGTAAAAGAGAAACGGGTACGAATGCTAAAGTTTATCACAGTTTATATTTCTAAGTACCTTCACTATATACAAGTCTGAAGGTATCCGCATGTCGGTGCCCATAGAATTGTCCGGCGATGACGTCACTGAATGCTCTAATGACGTGTAGAAGCCTGAAGTTTGCTGTAGGTGTGAGCTCACCGCCCCCTGAAGCTGACGCGCTTCCAGCGTTATGCCTTTCTTCTACACCAGGCCCTGCATGTGCTACTAAGTAAACCTAAAACAAGCAACTATTTAAAACAAAAACTCTCGTTACACACTTTAACACCACACTCTTCCTGTATTTGCAAACTAAACTATCAAAGTGCGCTATTAAACGCACTTCTTTTAACATTATCATTCTCCTGCCCTTATCGAAATCAAAGTGGCACAACATGCTTTAAACATGTTGTTACTTGATTTGGCTAGTTATTTACGACCGACTGAAATCAACTTCGGCTTTTACACCTTAGTAAGAAATGAGCTTGATATATTCTACTCAACCGAATACCACACGGCGGGTTAGTTTACCTTAGTCGCCTTTTACGACACTTTGGTGAGAAATGAAGGTGGTCTATTCTACTCAGCCTGATACCACACGGCGGGTGAATTTACCTTAGTCTCCTTTTAAGACACTTTGGTGAGAAATGAAGGTGGTCTATTCTACTCAGCCGGATACCACATGACGGGTTAAATTACCTTAGTCACCTTTTACGACACCTCGGTAAGAAGTGAGGGTGGTCTATTGTACTCAACCGGATACCACACGATGGGTTAACTTACCTAAACTTCTAATCATTCATAATGTCTTTGTGGCAACGTGTTTATGTTGTGCTGACCCCACTTAAAGTGGGATAAGGGCAGAACAATGTTGAAGATAATGATGAAATAATTTGCAAGTTTGGTCATACTGCGAAAAACCACCAAAATAAATTGCAAAGAGTTGCAAAAAAAGAATGGATGAAATTGAAGATTGTATAGTCCTACCATTTTATACGTATATTATAACAAAACTAAAATTAAATTACGAGTGTTCATATTTATTAAGTTAAAAAATAACCGCCATTTTGTTTTCACAAACAGAGCAACAGTTGTTAAGGCCTAAAATATACAGCCTCTGCGGCTGCCACCTTTGTCTGGAAACTTTTCAGTTTGGGCAAACTTTGAAAGTGTATTAAAACATTTTATGGAAATTTTATTATTCCTTTTGCTATTTTCATAGTTTTATACCCTACTTTCGTTATCTTATATTTATACTTTTATGGTAATTCGACACCGCTTTAGACGCTGTTCACATGTTAAGCGAGAATCGTGATATAGGATTGGATTTGTATTAGATTTGCTTATTTTAGTATGCTAGGTTGCAAAAATGTACGTCTTTTGAGCTCCTTACATCAACGAACCTAAACTTTTAAATAAACACATTTTAAATTTCTTTGTTTGTATATGCTGGTATTTTAAAAAAGGAGCACGACAAATTTTGTCCCTAGTCATTTTTAAATTGCCAATTAAAAAAAAAAAAATATATATATATATATATAAATTACACATACATCCATCGTTTGTTTTAAAGTTTCCCATTGTTTAAAAGGTGTCAGACAAGCGATAAATATAGTATATATAGTTACAATTTAAATTTTCCGCTTTTAAATGAATTTCGCTCGTTTCAACGTCGAGTATAGAGAATGTGCAACGTTTTGCTAATGTTATTTTTATATCAAAGGCAAACTCTAGCCTCCCAAAATACAGATTTACCTAGTTTAGGGGCTAAGAGTAAATTTTATATTTATATTTTGATACATAAATGCACCCTAGCCGTGTGGTATCCGGCTGAGTAGAATAGACTACCCTCATTTCATACCGAGGTGTCGTAAAAGGCGACTAAGGTAAGTTGACCCACAGTGTGGTATCCGATTGAGTAGAATAGACCACTATCATTCTTACCGAGGTGTCATAAAATACGTTTGACGTAAGTTGACGTCAGGCAGGCGGCTGGTCGTAAAAACGCAACCAAATCATGTGACAGCATGTTTATAACATGTTGTGACGACCCCACTTAGAGTGGGATAAGGGTATGAAGATGATGATGACGCCCTAGCCGTGTGGTATCCGGCTGAGTAGAATAGACCAAATTCATTTCTTACCGAGGTGTAGTAAAAGCGACTAAGGTTAGGCGACACACCGTGTGGTATCCCATACGGTGGGTCCGGATACGGATAATCGTATACGGTTGAGTAGAATAGGTGGTCTATTCTACTTCTTACCGATTCTCATTCTTACCGAGGTGTCGTAAGGGTAGGACAATGATTATATATAAATACACCCAGACTCGAAGAACTAACGAATTTTTGAATTTAAACTATCGTGAGTAGTATTCATAGTTATTGTATAGAACCGGCTATACTCACGTCTTATTCTATCGGGTTAGCCCGACTAGTTTCGAACCCATCCGGGGCTCTTATTCATGAGCTCTTTACACGACGTTATCGCGGCGGGAACTGCGTCCCGCAGCTCGCTGGGCGCGACTCGTGGGTGGCGGGGGTGCGGGGGGACATGGTGGCGGCGGTGACCGCACCTCACACACACTTGGAGTCTTTACACGATAACGTCGTGTAAAGAGCTCATGGATAAGTGCCCCGGATGGGTTCGAAACTAGTCGGGCTAACCCGATAGAATAAGACGTGAGTATAGCCGGTTCTATACATTAACTAACGAATTGTTTTTCTTTTATGTTGGCCCTCGCTGAGAATCAAACCTGTAAGCCTTGGAGCTGACGGTAGTGTCACTCTGCATGCAACAAATCATTCACTTGAAAGTAAAGTTGAATAGCGAATAATCACATACCATTTCGCTTTTCCTCCTCGCCGTGCTGAGCACTTGTTCCAGCCACTCCCATTGCACTCGGCCTCGATGCGGACCGTCCGTTTTAGCCGCGCCGCCCGCCCAAAGCACGCTATTTAGCACTACTATACGCAGCTTACTGCGTGACTGTTCTATTGTGTAATATCCTCCTAAAAGAGACATAAAACTGTTAGAACAAGGTACGGCATTAATTCTAAAAGTATTTAAAATACTTTACGTATTTGATTTGTAAAATATATAGGTGTTTACTATCATAAAGCTTAAGCTTGTGATACCTGTGTCGCGACTCAGCCGAGTTAGCAACTCATTCGATGGTCTCGATATTCGCTTCTACAATAAAATTCCACAATCCATACTATAGCAGTCTACAGAAAGGTTAAAATTAAAAATAAGAGATATGCTAATACGTAAAGCATATTACAAAATTTGAAGATTATTTGAATGATTAAAATGCCTGGATTTTAAAATCCTTTCAGCTTCCTACAAGGGGTTTAATAATGTACAATTGAAAATGTTTAAAAGATTGACTGCCGAGTTTCTTTCTGGTTCTTCTCGGTAACAGCAACTTTCTAAACCAGTTTAGCTTCATTAATCAAAAGTGCTTGAAAGAATTTATTTGTAGAAAGATTGTTTTGATTTGATTTGATTTGAAAACACTTGTTTAGAAGTTTACTTAAAGAATATTTAGTTATAGATTTTTTCTTGCACTAAGTGAATAATAAATTGTATATATCAATTAACCACAAAGTTTTGTATAAGAAAACTCAAAAATCCCTAACAATTAGTTTTAGAGCTCGAACTCATCGGCTATCACGATGTTATGTTATACTCGCTGTTAATAACAAACACAGGACAGCTACGAACTTTAAATTTATCATAATAAAGTATGAATATTTATAATTTAGGTAAAATATAGAATTATACGATATCACGACATAATATACTACTAGCACCATCTTTTGAGAATTTTTGCCACTAAAGTTAAAAGATAGATCTGATGGAGTACCCCGCCTACCCCTCAAGGGTATGCGAGAAAATTCCTTGCTGCTCTGATGGAATGAAATAACTATTTACCAATTTCGAAGGTCTGCAAAGCCTCTGTTGGTAGCCACTGCATCCACATATCAACTAGTTTCCTAGAGGGCGGTGGATCGTTGTGTCCCAATGCTGGGAATACAAACTGGCTGCTAAACGTCCTGCTCAGGATATCGGTGACATTTCTTACGGCCTCCAGTTTTATTTCTTCACTTAAATGTTCCATTGAGGATGAAAGAATATCCCTATTCAACAAAAAAACATTTACTTATTTACTTTACTATAATGTATATTATTACAGAAAAGGGATATATATAATTAAAATAAATAAATAAAGGGATGATTCAGATATAGTAAACATATTACTTAAGCCTTTAAAACTACTTACAAATTATTTTAAACCCATAAATCTATCAAATCTTTCTCTACTGACTTACAAAATATCCTTATAGACTATAGATATATCCTAATACTCACCATACCATACCACACCATACCATACTATACCGTGGGATAGTAAGGTCCGTTACTATTCCACGGCTGGGCATAAGCCTCCTCTCTCCATATTAGGAGAGAAGGGTTAGAGCTAAGACCTACCACGCTGCTCCCATACGGATTGGTAGGTTACACATAACCCCAGAATTCTCTAGAGATATACAGGTTTTCTCACTATGTTTCCTTTACCGGAAACCGTGTGATAAAATGCAATTATCAATAAGACACATTGGTATCTGCCCGGGGTTTGAACATCTTATTTAGGTTACATTAAAGTAGTATGGTGTCCGAAGTTTATTGGCTTAACTAATTATAATATACAAATTTTACCATCCGAGTATGCCACTTAAAAACCAAAAAGGGGTTTGTCTCTTACAACTTACTACCTACTAATTTATAAATGTAATTTGTATATTTGTCACTCAATCACGAAAAAATTGTACGGATAAATAGTTATAATCAATTAGAAGTGGTGATGAAGCTAAAGTGGTGATGGGCGAGGCCCATAGTGCGGATAACCGATAGGCGTCGGGCTCTCAACGTGTTGGAATGGCAACCCGTACCTGAAAGCGCGGTGTACGTAGACTCCCTACCAGATGGACTGAGGACCGTCAAAATCCTGTGCTGTGGAGATTCTATGAAAAATCCTATATCCAGCAGTGGACATCCATCGGTTGAAAAGATAAGAAGATCAGTTAGACACGATTTTTTTAACAAAATAACTCATTGGTTTGGTTGGTGGCCCGGGCTTTATTACGACTCTCTCTAAAGACTCATCGCTGGGCTATAATAGTTTAAACATGTGTAGGTAGATATATTTAAAGTACAGAAATAATAGATTTTATTACGGTAAATTATTTTATCATACCAAAAATCCAATAAATAACAAAAATGAATGACAATAGAATTAATGTACAATGGGCTTATTTTTGAATATAAATATTTTGCCGCCCACCGCGTAATTCAAAGGAATATCAGGCGTAAAATGGGGAAATATACAACGCATTGACCAAATATACAAACAAACAATGCATGATTAAAAAATCTATTTACATTTTAAAATATTATATTGTAGATATTAGATCATCATTCTCATGGTGGTCGCCACAACATGTTATCACATGATTTGGTTACGTATTTTACGACCGGCCGCCTGACGTGAACTTACCTTAGTCCTATTTTACGACACCTCGGTAACAAAGTGGGTGGTATATTCTACTCGGCCGGATACCACATGGCGGGGCTACTTACCTTAGTCGCCTTTTAGGACGCCTTGGTAAGTAATGAGGGTTATCTATTCTACTTAGCAGGCTGGTTTAATTACTCTAGTATAACAAAACTATGCTTTTTCTACTGTTGTTTGACAAGGGTTTTTTTTGAGGCTTTTTCTTTCAATATCTATATACCCATTTCTCTAATACTAACTTTGTGAAAGATGTTTTACATTTAACAGAAACTACGTTAAATGTTGTTTTTAATCAAGCTCAAAGTTGAATACTTCACTAATAACTTTACGTCGCTGTGAAAACTTGGTCCCTTTCAACCGAGTCTGAGAAATTTCGTCAAAGTCGTTGTACCCTAATTTACATAGTTCGAAACACATTTTGATAGGAGTTTTAAATTTACTTTGCTAGATGGTTTATATTAAACGTTTAGCGTAACATGATGAAATATTTTTTTGTATTCTTTAATAAACTATTGCGTGTCATTGACCTCGACGGATTAAATAAAATTGAGCCTTAGGAAATATCAATGAACTTAAGTCCAGTCGCAATAAACACTATCCACATTATTTTTTACGTCATTTATAATGCAACAAAGTTTTTACTAAATGATTACTATTTAAATCATCCATACATGACCAAGAACTTTTAATGGGCTTAAATCAAAGCAGAGATCATGGCAGAGGTGGGGCACGATCTGTCCTTGCCCACCGTGGTTCGTGCCATGGTAGAAAGGGAGAGTTCGTGGGCGATGGCCCCCTTCTGCGAGGACATAACATCACTGAAGGAGGCGGCGGAGTGGATTCGGGAAGTAGAGTCCTTGGATCCGATCCACCACAGGCCAGCGGGGTTTATGCCTCTCGAAGAATTTCGTCGCATGCCCCCCAAACTGGGACCGATTGGGGTATATCAGGCGCTCGCTGGAGTTAAGTCCCCGAGGCGGTAGTATCAGCGGAGTAAGGGGCCGCTGTTTAGAGAGACCCCGACCCAGACGTGGCGCCCTTCATGTTACAAAGCCCCTTCTGGTGGGGATGGGGACAATTTGTACAACAGTTCATTGTCCCCGCCACCAGCAGCGTGGTAGAGTAATTTTAGTGAGTGCGAGTCCGACATACCCGCTGCTCGTCCCCGTGGAGCGGCGACGAGCCGTAATGGGTTTTCCTTACTAAAGGTCCGCACAATATGTTTTTATCTTCAATTCTTTTCTATCATCGTCAACTCACACAATCCATCTATCTTTTTTGCCGTTCCTCTAGTCATACATCTATCCACATTCATATTAGTTAAGTCTTAGTAGTTTTCACGACTATTAATATTTTTTTTATATTTGTTCAATAACGTAGATTACGTATAAGCTATATGAAATGTTATCAACATGAATATTCAATGGCCGCTATAAACTATGACGTGAGTGGCTACAATGCCATGTGTTACGGACTATAATTCAGAACAATGTTTGTAATTGTGAGGACGAATTTTACACATATATGCAGATTTTAGATTAAACATGTTTCAAATACAACCTCCATCAAATATTTAGGTCAATAATATAAAAACATTACAGAAGTTAAAATAGACTTATTTCACTGTAATCCGCGTTTGTTAAGTATATGAAGCAGGCATATAATAAATAATAAAAACAAGATAATAAATAAAAAAATCCCACAGACTATCCAAACATATAACAAACATGTTTTCAACTTAATTAATCGCAATAAATAATAAAGCAAATAATTAAATTTCTTACCCTGTCCATAACACGAACTCAAGTGTGTCCGGATGCCGTTCGGCCATGAATGCAGCCGCGCTTTGAATGAGCGGCCACGAGCTGTCGCACGTATGGTCGCGGTGGCGTCCATTGCGGTGGCTGTGAGGTGACTCGTTGCTGCCGCGGTTGTGTTTACAGCCTAAAAAATATTTGAAATTAAAACGGACACATTAAGAACTAGATGGCTCGACTAGTTAGTTAGTGCGCGCTATTGTTTGTCTATCATAAAAGTATATAAGGTTAACAGAGAGGAATAATCATGTCGCCATTCCATCGATCGCCGTCGTAGCGTGCGGATGTCTGGGTCGAGCGCAATCCGGTTGCCGCTCCCCCCGCCTGACTCACGCCCCTGCCGCGTTAGCTTGTGCCCGAGTGAATAAAGACATTGGACTGTTAGTGTCTCGTTCGTTCCCGTGCAAGTGGTTGTGATAGTGATATTGTGATTCGACTAGGTAGTGTGGTGCTTCACGCATAACACTTGCCGTAGGTGGTTCCGTCCGTGCGTAAGTACACTTATTTTTAATTTAGGTACTCACCTCTTTCCCCCGAAGGGAGAGAGACTAAGACCTAGATTTTTTCTTAGGTACACACCTCCCTGCCCTCCGGCAGGGAGGCCACCCCCACACTAGCGGGCCAATATGGCCCCCACCCTGCGCCCCACGGGGCAACCGATACTGGACGCGATTTTCGCGTTCCTTCAGGCGCACCACCCCGCCATTTTGGTGGAGCTCACCAAGGCCCTCCCGCTCCCTCAGGGCCAGAGTGGCAGCCCGGCAGCACCTTCTCCCCCCTCTGCGGAAAAGGCTAAACCACGCTCCCGCCCCGTGTCTCCTGACATGGAAGTGGAGGAGCAATCTGACTCGGAATCCGAGACTCCCTCAGAGTCCGGAGAGGAAGCCGAAGCATCCGATGCTTCGCAGTCCCCGTCCCCCTCGGCGTCATCCGCCTCAGACGAGGACGACGGCTACACCGCCGTCCTATCCAAGAGCCAGAAGCGTAAGCTGAAGGCTCCCAAGACCGTCCCGCCCAAAAGGGCCACTAACGACGCAGGTGCACCTGCCCCGCGCCCCACCCCCAAACCCCAGCCTGCCTCACAGGCCGCCCGCAAACAAGACGTACCCGACTCACAGGACTCGCCTATGACGGAGAGGAGGGAGAAGGTGCCGCCCCTATTTGTTAGGGAAAAAGACGCGTGGAATCGCATAATTCCGCGCATGGACAGCTCGTCCATTCCTTTCACCTCTGCCCGGTCCACAAGCCAGGGCATAATGGTGCAATGTCCGTCTTCAACGGACCACCGTCGCCTCACGACGCTCCTGGATGCCGAAAAGATCGGCTACCACACATACGCCCTAGAAGACGAGCGCGAACTTCGCGTCGTCATCCGCGGGCTTCCCGTAGAGATAGATTGCGACCTTATTAAGAAGGACCTCCTCAGCCAGGGCCTTCCCGTAAGACAGGTACACCGCATGTACCACCACAGAACCAAAGTTCCTTATGAACTTTGTCTCGCGGTCCTCGACCTCAGTCCTGAAGGCAAACGTGTCTTCAACGTCCAAACAATATGCAGACTGTCGGGTCTGCGTATTGAAACGCCGCGTACGCGTGGGGTAATGGGGCAGTGCCATCGCTGCCAACTTTACGGCCACTCGCAGCGAAACTGCACCGCACGACCAAGGTGCGTTAAGTGCCTGGGCGATCATGGCACTGCCGATTGCCCCAGAGCGGTTCCGTCCGAAGAACCTCCCAGCTGTGTCCTCTGCAGGACCCAAGGGCACCCCGCGAGCTATCGCGGCTGCCCGAAAGTCCCGCTTAGGGCAAAACGAGAGGGCAGAAGGGCCACCCGTAAAAAGGCGGACCGTACCGCCCCCAAACCAGCTGAGAGGTTCGTCCCCGCGCCTCTCCCCACCTCAAACCCCTGGCACAGGAAACCGGCATCCGAGCCGGCTGTGCCAGTAAAACCGGCTCAGGAGACGGTAGCGAAACCCGCCGCCGCCATCTTGAGCTCCAATACAAGAGCTGCCGCTCCTAAAGCGACAGCCGCCCCTCCAGCAACGAGTTTCATGGACGACATGAAACTCGTTTGCGACATAGTAACCAAAATTGACACTACGGAGCTGTCAATTTTGGCAAACAAGCTGAGGAGTAATCCTCAAAACAGATTAATGGCCTTGCTCGAACACTCTAGTTTGGTGCAGGCCATCTCTAGGCTTTAAGCTTAAACCCTCACTGGGTAGGGCCAAGCCCCACTCCCTCAAGCTCGTCACGTACAACGCAGACGGGCTTATCAGACACATGGACGAAGTCCGCGATTTCGTAGTTGCACACGATATAGATATTCTTCTAATACAAGAATCCTTCTTAAAACCCCAATTTCGCAATCCCAATATTGCGAATTACAGTTTGATTAGAAATGACCGTCTGTCATCCAAAAAAGGCGGCACGCTCATTTACTATAAAAGAGCCCTCTTATGCTCCCCCCTTGATTCCCCAAAGCTCACTAACATGGAGGCTTCAATCTGTCAGGTGGGTATGACCGGCCATCAGTCGATCATACTAGCATCAGTATACCTCAGTCCGACCAAACGGGTACTCGAAAGAGACGTCCGCACCCTTCTCGCACTAGGCGACTCTGTAATACTGGCCGGAGACTTCAACTCCAAACATGGCCAATGGAACTCTCGCCGAACCAACCGGAACGGCACAATACTCCAAGGCCTCAACGGCCTTCCAAACCTCGCTTTTGAGGTGATAGCCCCTAACGAGCCCATCAGATACCCGCCTAACGGGGATCCAAACAGAGCAGATGTGTTAGATATATACATTTTCAAAAATGTAGCTCTCCAGTTACATTCTATAGAAGTCCTGCATGAATTAGACTCGGACCACCGTCCGGTTCTAATTCAGTTAGGGCAATCTACCTCCACGACCCCTCCCACGAAAACGATAATCGACTGGAGTAAATTAGGCGGGAAACTCCAGTCCCTAAACTCAGACCACCTAGATCAAATTCCTGACAAGATAGACTCCGTGGATAGTGCCAAGTTCGCTGTTACCCATCTTACAAAACATATAACAGACTCACTCGAGCGTTGCTCCAAGGAAGTCCCCGACGACCGCGGTCGTGGGAGACTACCGGACGACCTGCGCGACCTACTTAGACGTAAACGTGCCGCCACTAGGGCCCATGACGCATACCCGACAGACGATAACCGGAGAACACTCCGGCGACTTCAAAGAGAGGTTAGAGAAAAACTCAGCCTCAACCGTCAGTCCGCCTGGGACAACAAACTCTCAGAGATCTCGCCGAGTCACCTGGCTTTCTGGAAACTGGCGAAATCCCTGAGAGGAGACCAGTGTGCAGCTACACCTCCATTGTTACGTTTAAACCGTCCGGTCGCTTTTGACGACATCGATAAGGCCGAATGCTTGGCTGACAGTCTTGAGGGACAATGTACAAACAATCCCAGTCATTCCGAACACGCCGAATTCCACTCGGAAGTGGAAATGGCGGCGGCTAGGATATCCGCGAAGGCTCCCGAAAGCGAGCCGCTCACTCCCACTACCGGAGAGGAAGTCCGTTCCATTATCCAAAACCTGAAGACCCGCAAGTCCCCAGGCCCCGACTCCATATCCAACAAAGCACTCAAGTGCCTCCCCGACCAACTCATAAACCTATTAGTATTGATTTTCAATGCCCTCCTGTTAGGTTGCTCCTTCCCCGACGAATGGAAGGAAGCAATAGTAATAGGTATTCGAAAACCGGGAAAACCCAGTAATCTCCCGAGCAGCTATCGACCCATCAGTCTGCTCAACAGCTTAGGGAAAGTCTACGAGCGATTAATCCTCGCTAGACTCAAAACGTTCATGGAGTCGATGAAGCTCATACCGGATGAGCAATTCGGCTTCCGCGCCAAACACACCGCGGTACAACAAGTACACCGACTTACCGAAGCCGTCCTCAACGGCTTCGCCAAAAAACGGTACACCGGTACTGTTTTCTTCGATGTCGCCAAAGCCTTCGATAAGGTATGGCATGCGGGTTTAATATACAAACTCGCGAACCTAGGAATCCCCGATAGACTCGTTCTTATAATTCGCGATTATCTTACTAATCGCTCATTTAGATATCGTATTGATGGTGCGCTCTCCTCAAGACGCACCTTACGCGCCGGAGTCCCCCAAGGTTCGGTACTCGCACCGTTCCTATACTCGCTCTATACGAGCGACATCCCACGATTCTCCACTAAAACTAGTGCAGTCACCCACTTAGCCATGTTCGCGGACGATACCGTAATCTATACTACCTGTAGAGATCCCATAACGATAAATGATAGGCTCCAAAGAGCAACCAACCAGCTCGGAAGCTGGTTCCGCCGGTGGAGAATCGAAATAAATCCCGATAAAAGCGCAGCAATGTTCTTTGCGAGATCTAGGAGAGCCATGGACTTCATCCGGACGCCCCCTAGAGTCTCCATTTACAACAAATACATAGATTGGCAAAAGGAAGTCAAATACTTAGGTGTAATCCTCCAACCGACCCTATCCTTTATCCGACACATCCGCGTTGTCCGTAACCGGGCAGCGTTCGCCTTGGGACGCCTCAATCCGATACTGTGCAAGGCAAGTAAACTGTCACTTCGCAACAAAGTGACACTTTACAAAACTTGCATCAGACCCATTATGACCTATGCGAGCGTCGCGTTCGCGCACGTTCCGAAATCACGACTGTGTCCGTTGCAGACACTTTAAAATCGATTCATGCGTACAGCCACTGGCTGTCCGTGGTTCGTGCACAACGTGAACCTCCATAGAGATCTCGACCTACCCACGATAGCCGATCTTTTCAGACGATTCTCGACGACTTACTTTGAGAAAGCGTCCATCCACCCAAACCCCCTTATAGTGGCCGCGTCCAACTATAAGGTGTTCAGGCACCCCAATAAGATTCACAGGCGCCCGAAGAGCGTCCTTAACGACCCCGACGATGCTATCACAGCATCCAACAAGATACACACATTACATTTACACAAACAGCGTCTTCGCCGGCGAAGACGAGGTCCCCGCTTGCTTGTGTCAAGCGGCCGCAGCCCTCTGCCGCGGCCGCCGTGACGCAGACTTCTTCCAAGTCATTTATTAGATGCAGCCCTCCAAAAACGCGCCGCCTTAAGCCGAGGTTCGGTCTCGCAGGAGACACCCTTAAGGCGACGCCCCCTGTAGCGCGGGTGCTTGTAATGAAATGTATTTATTTAAAAGCAACAAGGGCTCATTTTGTTAGTACAGACTTATAACTATGTTAGTAACTTATTATCTACTAAAAATAAACACAAAATAAACAGAAAATACATTTCAGAAAAAATTATTAAGACAATTTTAAGTCAGCCTACTGTCGCACCAAGACATTCATGAAATGTGCATATATGGGCGACTCCATCTTACACACTAACGTATTCAGGATACTGTTAGGGCTCGAACGAAGTCTTGCTAGCAAGGATCCGGTCTTCTTCCTTATAATAGAGTAAAAATCGTCTATTCGCGCTTCAGCAAACATGCTAGAAGCCGAGCAAAACCTCGGTAGACCCAACAGTATCCTAAACCCGTTATTGTATTGCACTCTTAGTGTATCAATGGCAGCTTTAGAGTATTTGAACCACAGATTGCCTGTGTAGAAGGTCTGGCAGTACGCTTTAAAAAGTGTTAGTTTCGCTTCCACACTGCAGCGAGCGAATCTATGGGCCAACATGTTGCTTCTGGCTGCCAATGCCCGTCTTTCACGCTCGATGTCCACTTGATCATTAAGATCCTCCGTAAGATAATGGCCAAGATATTTAAATTGCGGTACTCGTTTCATATTTAAATTGCGGTACTCGTTTCGTAATGCACCCGCATGTATCATTCATTTCTTCTCGGCGATGCTTCAGCGCTCGCCCGCCTTATCGGTGACGCTGTCAAAGCCTTTAGGGCTAACAGCATTAGTCATATTCGAAAAAAAAAAAAAAAAAAAAAAAAAAAAAAAAAAAAAAAAAAAAAAAAAAAAAAAAAAAAAAAAAAAAAAAAAAAATCATGTTTACAGCATTAGTCAAATTCGAAAAAAAAAAAGAATCATCATGCACTCTCAGAAGTGCAGTTATCCTACGCTAAGTAGGGTCGGCCTAACATTTGTAACATGATATGGCGAAGTATTTTACTGCCTGACATCGTCTGTACACACATTGTTCGCCTTTTACAACGCCTTGGTAAGAAATGAGGGTTAACTATTTTACTCAACCGGATCCCACACGGCGGGTCAACTTACTTTAGTCACTTTTACGACATCTCGGTAAGAAATGAATGTCGTCTAGTCTACTCAGCCGGACACCACAAAGTGGGACTTACCTTACTCACTTTTTACGATACTTTGGTAAGTGATATAGTGGTCTCTACTCAGCCGGATACCAGATAGCAGAAAATTTATCTTATACTTTTTCTTCTTTTTCAAAAGTAGACCACTATATTAAATACCAAAGTGTCCTAAAAAGTGAGTAAGGTAAGCCAACCTACCATGTGGTATCCGGCTTAGTACAATACACCCCTATTATTTCTTATTAAGTGTCGTAAAAGTCAATTAAAGTAAGTTGATTAAAGCCAGGCGGCCGGTCGTAAAAAAATATGCCGAAACATGAAACAACATGTTTAAAACATGTTATGGTGACCCCACTTAAAGTGGGAAAGGGCACGAGAATAAAAAAAAGCTTAATATAAATTTTAAAGCTGAACGTGGAATACACCTTAGAATTGAAATGCCACAAGGGCGGTACTTTTCATTCATTACACGTATCGGTTGTGGGGTAACTTGAATCGTTACATAGAGATTTGCTTTACCTCAACCCGAAGCGACGATCTAATGCATTTTGATATACCGGCATGTGACGCGAATACATATATATTCAAGTTCTTTATAGAGTATCAATCTCATGTGATAGTTATGCACTCACAAGTTTTATTTATTACAATCTTTAATATTTAAATGAGTTAATCTTGTATATATGTGTGTGTGTATATATTTATTTCGGAATCTCAGAAATGGCTCCGACGATTTTCCTGAAATTCTCCATGCAGAAGGTTTTGGGGGAGAAAAATCGATATAGCTAGGTTTTATTTAAAAAATTCGTACTATCCCTGTTTTTGGCCATTCAAATACTAAGTCCAGCGTAACTTATTCGGGGAACGGATGGTCGCGAGAAACGAAAAACCTAGGATCGAGCCCCGTCTAACTTATTATTTATTTATTTATGTACCATAAAAAATGTTGGAAAAAAATTATTTTTATTATTATAAAAGTTATTATTATTTTTTTGTAGTTTTTTTTATTTTGTAAAAAATTACCGAGTCGGTCAACCAGGTACTTAAAATAAAGTAAGGACTTTGCTATTTACTTTGAATATATTGTGATTGACATGCATTTCCGTTTCCTGACAAGTTATAAAAGATTTCGTCAGATAGTACGGTACGAGTATATATTTATATATTATTGTAGAGAACTCCCGTTGACAAGTTAGGCTTGTCCCCAGAGATATCTTGTTAAAAGTAGGACTTGTGGTGAATATGCCAGAATCTGGCACTGCATCACATTTCGTTGGGAATTTAATAACTGTTGGATATTTCGAACTAATTCAAGGCTCGAGACTCCAGGCTCTAGAGGATATTAATTCGCATATTTCACCTGCAAGCTTACTGTATTTGGTAGACGAGTTATCCTTAATATCATCTAATTAAATTTCTAATATCATTAATGATTGATTAATAATACTAACGCCATCTCTAAGGATTTATTGTCTTTCATAGCAAACTTATCATTCATCATCTTCCTGCCCTTTTCCCACTCTAGTGGGGTCGGCACAACATGTAATAAACATGCTGTGATATGATTTGGCTGCGTTTTTACAACCGGCCGCCTGCCTGACGTCAACTTACCAATGTCGTACTTTACGACACCTCGGTAAGAAAGAGGGTGGTCTATTCTACTAAACCGGATACCACACGGTGGGTCAACTTACCTTAGTCGCCTTTTACGACACCTCGGTAAGAAATGAGGTTGGTCTATTCTACTCAGCCGGATACCACACGGCGGGTCGACTTACCTTAGTCGCCTCTTACGACACCTCGGTAAGAAATGAGGGTGGTACTATTCTATTCAGCCGGATACCACACGGCGTTCATAGCATACTTATCATTAATAATTATAATTGAATTTATTACATGAAGCTGTGATAGCCCAACGGTGAGACCGTGCGGTTCTTTGGCAACGGTCACGGGCTTAAATCCCGGGCAGGTCATCATTCTTCTGCTGTTATCCCATCATATGCGAGGTTGGCAAAACATGTCATAAACATGTCGCATGATTTCGCTAAATATTTTACGATCAACCGTCTGCCTAAAGTCAATTTACCTTAGACGCCTTGTGCGATACCTCGGTAAGAAATGCGGGTGGTTTATTCTACTCAGCCTTGGCTTGTTGCCTTGGCTTCAAAACTCCGGGCAGGTACTAATAAGTTTTTCTGTTAACTTATGTCTAATTGATACTTGCAATTTATTACACGTTTTCAGTGTTGCAAAGCACCGTAAGGAAAACTACATATCTTTAAACCATTCTGAGAATATATGTACCTAGCAATAGGCATTGGAGCAGCTTAACTTAGCTCTAATATTTAACTCCATAAAACGTCCTATGCCCAACAGTGGGATAATAACAGCCTGATTCTTTATTTATTTTTAAAACACTGTTTTAATTTCCAATGTATATATAATTAAATTTAATTTTCAATAAGCTAATAAAAATTCTCGTAGCGTTTTCGTAGTTAACAATGTAGCGGTGCTACAATTTTTCGTAGCGCTTGTGTAAAAAAAGTAAAAAAAAAAGCGAATTGAATCCATATACGGAACGTTTCGTAGTCAATTAAATTATCCTTTTAAACGTCAAACGCTTGGATGAAAAAATATTCCATGTTTTTATATATGCGAGTTGAACGCTTGAATTTAAGACTTTATGTCGTTGGATATTTTCTTGTGAAATACTTTGTTGCTTCAAAAGAATTAATTTTGTTTTTATTTTATTCACGAATATATAATTGAATATAAATGTATCATAACAGAGATCAGGTTTTATTATTAGCGATTTAAAGTTTGGTTGAGGGATGAAACAAATGTATTAAAATATATTAAATATTCAATTTGTGCCCTTTTTGATAATTAATGAATTACTCATGAGATGTAAAGTGAAACTAACTAGATAAGCACCAATGTTGATAATAATCGTTACCTAAATCTATTAATTCTACCTGTCAATTATCTCTTACCCTATAAATTAGGTAATAACGGCGTGTGGTATCCGTCTGAATAGAATAGACCACCCTCATTACTTACCGAGGTGTCGTAAAAGGCGACTATGGTAAGTTGACCCACCGTGATGTATGAACTTTATATTCACCGTTTACGTAGCGCCCGCAAGGAAATATTTAAATTTTGCCGTTTTCGCAATATTTTTTTATTGCTGCTTCTCTCCTATTCATCTTAGCGTTATATAACCTTTAGCCTTCCTCATAAATGGACTATCTTACACTTAAAGAATTTTTCAAATCGGTCCAGTAGTTCCTGAGATTAGCGCATCCAAACAAACAAACATTTATATATATTAGAATTGAAGAACAGATAAAATGAATTTTATAACGCATTAGTTAACTTAGTGTTATTTACCATTTAAATTTTAATTAAATAAAAAGTTTCAAAAATTTACGATTTTACTTTTTAGTACAGCGGGAGAATATGAAATATATTTCAAAAATTCTCAACAGGCGAAAGGACAATAATACCGCGGAACACGAGCAAACTTTAAAAATTAAAATGAAATTTCGGTTTCCAACTCACCTCTATGCAGCTCGGGGGAGTTGTGGAACGGGTCATAATGAAGATCGGTGATGTGCCAAAAGTAACCTGGGAAGAAAATTTGAATTTAGTATATTACGATGTTTGCCGTTTGCATATCCAGGGGGCTTGAGTAGAAAGGCAGATTTTTGTTGACATTCTATTACAAAACCTCAAAACTTTTACGGAAATTTCTCGAATGTTGCGCGTATTTTTTCAAATATAAGCAATACGTATTAACCATGTACAAAAACTTAGGTACACTAATTGATACTTATTTTATATTGCACCAGCGACTTCGTTTGCGCCTATTTAAGTGATTTTTGGAATTAAGTGTTATTTTGCGGTGAATTATAATACAGATCTTTATACATTTAATTATAAAATTATTATGCTATAATAGAGCAAGAAGGGAGATATAAAATATCACGGATTATAGCAAAAAAAAATTATTATCACTTTTGCCGATTTATGTTTTATTATAATCTCCATTAAATATTATTTTATCCTATTTTCTAAGAAAAGGGGCCATTTATATCTTATATGTTAGTCTTGTATCATCTTCCTGCCCTTATCCCACTCTAAGTGGAGTCGGCACAACATGTTACAAACATGTTGTCATATGATTTGGCTACGTGTTTTACGACCGGCCGCCTGCCTGACATCAACTTACCTTAGTCGTATTTTACGACTCCTCGGTAAGAAAGAGGGTGGTCTATTTTACTCAACCGGATACCACACGGTGGGTCAACTTACCTTAGTCGCCTTTTACGACACCTCGGTAAGAAATGAGGTTGGTCTATTCTACTCAGCCGGATACCACACGGCGGGTTGACTTACCTTAGTCGCCTTTTACGACACCTCGGTAAGAAACGAGGGTGGTTCTATTCTATTCTGCCGGATACCACACGGCGGGTGGACTTACTTCTCGAAGAAAACGGGCCATTTATATCTTATATGTTAGTCTTGTATATCAGCTATAATTGTAAAAAATTTAATCAATATTGATCCATAGGATTAGCCGTGAAAGCGTTACAGACATACAGACATACACTTTTGCATTTTTTAAGATAAGTGTAGATTCTTTTAGGACAAAACCTAGGTAGTAGATATCATTACTAGCGCACACTGATATAAATGAAATATTTCAAAATCTTAATTCGTATTTGGTCCACACATAGAGCCGTCATTGACATGTATTTTTCACTTTGTCAAATATATCTAGAGCAATAAAAAAGGTTTTTTTATACTAACCAATTTTTGCGTGGGTGAGGTCGAGCCAAAGGAGGCTGGTGATGTAGATGAACCTGATGGGAGACATGTTACGAAGTTACATCTTGATCTTGATTGCTTCTTCATCTGTTCATTTTACCTGAGAACAAGATAGCATAAGTTAACTAAGGTAATTTTTTTAATTTAAACTCTCGTGATTGGTATTGTAACTAATGTACAGAAACCGGCTATACTCGCGTCTTATTTTATCGGATGATCCCGATAGGTTTCAAGCCCATACGGGGCTCTACTAATTACATTTTTTTATATTTTAAAACAATATACCGAGCAAGGTTCGGTCACCCAGGTGCTTATAATAAAGAGAAGGCAAATGAAGGTGATCTATCTGTCTCTCTTTTTTATGTGTGATTAGACAAAGATGTAGTATACGAGTTTAATTTTCCCTCTTATTATTTATTGGGACACTAACAGGTCGCCGTCAGTATCCCGCTGAATAAAACAGACCACCCTATTTATTACCGAGGTGTCGTATAAGGCGACTAAGGTAAGTTGACCCACCGTGTGATATCCGTTTTAGTACAATAGACCACACTCTTACTTACCCAGGTGTCGCAAAAGGCGACTAGGTTAAGTTGACATCAGGCAGGCGGCAGGTCGTACAATACCTATCCAAATCATGTGACAATATGTTTATAACATGTTGTGCCGATATAGTATAGTCTTTCAATGGTTAACATATAAAAACGTTCAACAAACATTAAAAATAACTATTCGTTCTGCTCTGCTTTGTTTGTGACTTCGTCTAAATAGATTTCAATGTCGAAATCGTATCGTGAATCATATCATCATATTATCATAATCAAACCGAGTATCGTAAAAGCAACTCAAGTTCAACTTCTAAATATGTGAGGTTTTTATATTAGTTATCAAATTGATTGCAAAATTTTGTTGCTCTTTAATTTGTAATAGCCCAGCGGTGAAAAAGTACAACTCTTTTGAGAGGTCACGAATTGACGATGAATTGTTCAGTTAAAACTTATGTCTAATTGATAATTGCAATTTATCACTCGCTTTTTGGTGAAGGAAAACATCTTGAGGAAACCTGCATATCTCTAGAGAATTCTAGCGATATGTGTAACCTACCAATCGATTTTGGAGCAGCGTGGTGACTGTTTGCTTCAATCTTTCTCTTCAAAAACGGAGACCTAAGCCCAGCAGTGGGATACTAACAAGCCGTTATTTTAACAATTTAATGCCAACCAAGAACGCTCATACGGCGTGTTCACGATACCATCTTCATTACTTAACGTGTCGCAAAAGTTGACTAAGGTAAGTCGACATCAGGCAGGCGATACGAAAATACGAAGCTAAATCTTGTTACATGTTAATAACACGTCGTGCCGACCCCACTTAGAGTTGTATTAGGGCAGGAGAATGATGAATTCTTTGTGTTAAGTGTTAAGATCGCACTGCTTATTGCCATGATGAATTTTGCCATCCCTTTACAATCGACATGTCACAACGTTCAAATCGTTTCACATACGGTATCAAATACTTCGTACAATCCTTTCTCGCTACATACAGATACCTGTCTATTCAACCTTTTATGCCCTTTGCGAGCGTCGCATTCGAGCACTTTTCAAAAGTCAGTTTGCTTATGCTCCAAATACTACAGAGCCAGTGTACTGTTTGTACTTGATTTATGTAAAACTTCGATCCAGCTTCATCAAGCTTCAAATTCAAAACTATAGCTCCAGCTATAGCTATAATCTATAGCTGTAGCTCTCAATCTTTAAGAGGATCTTAAATAATACTATAAGAAACTCCTATGTTCCTTTTACAGATCTGCCAAATGAATCAACAAAATTTTGTTCAATTAATAAGTTTCATGTCTTATCTGCCTTCTTATCTTCGACTTACTTTATCTTTCAGGGTCAGCACAACATGTTACAAACGTGTTGTCACACGACGTGGTTACGTACGAGTATTTTACAACCGGCCGCCTGCCTGACGTCAACTTACCTTAGTAGTATTTCACGACACCTCGGTAAGAAAGTGGGTGGTCTATTCTACTTAACCGATTACTACAGGGTGGATCAATGTAACTAATTCGCCTTTTGAGACACCTCACTTACCTTATCTTCTTTTACCTAAGAAAAAACGGAAATTTGTGATGTGAAAACTTCTTTAGCGGCATGTGCACTTTTAGTGATGGGTGAGAATTGTTAAGCTCGCATCAGAACACGTGGCCTGTTTGAAAACTTTTAGGCGGAGGGAGAGTAGACCACCAGCGTGGCGTAGGAGAGAAAGAATCACCCTCTCTCTCTACCACATGTCCAAAATGTATGCCTGCGTCTGCTGTTTCACTTGCACGACTTATTTTTGTTTATGTACAATAGCGCTATAAATAAATATTGTATTTTACCACATAAATGACTTTTATACCGATAATTAATGAAATCGTTATTATTATTATTTTTTATTAATTATTCCAAAATATCAAAAATGTTTTTATATTCAAGTTTTCACTTCTGTCAGCACTCCCGAAGCAACCTGTTTTCTTTTATTTATATTTTACAGTACAGTATATATATAGGCTTCAATTGTTGCAAATTTTATACCTATTAATATAGAAAATAAGCCGTGAAAGCGTAACAGACAGACAATTATAACTGTATGAATATAGTTGCTGGCCATAAAACTATAATTCAGATATCACCTTGCCACCGATATAAATATAAATCTAAATCCTTATCTCTGTGTTTTCAAAGACACGTCGCATATAGATGAATGTGTAACTCTATTTAGAGAATTAGATGGGACAAGTCACAAACATCTCTATTAAGCAAGTTAAACATAAATATAAACAGTAGTCACGCTTGAGACGCTCGAAACGGTCACTGTGACGGACAAATGGGTACTTGACACGAGTCACTGGAACCACTCTACATTGGGTTTGGCTCAAGTGATAAGAGAAATAATGTAGACAATAATCTAACTTAAACAAATATAATGCTTGATAGTAAATTGAGGTTATCATCTCGCGGATTATCAGCGCTATTTTAACCCACTACAGTTAAAAGTTCAAAAAAAATCTTTGATAATTATTGTGTACTAGAAATACATATATGAATAGAATAAATTTAAAAACTTTTAAATAGCAGTATCTGATAATTTGGCAAAATCGAGTTATTTTAGAACTCCATTCATATAAATCATTAACGTTCATTGAAACATTTTTATCATAGTTTTATGATTATCTAGGTATTTTAGCCGTGTGGTATCCGGCTTAGTAGAATAGTACCACCCTCATTTCTTACCGAGGTGTCGTAAAAGGCGACTAAGGTAAGTCGACCCGCCATGGGTATCCGGCTGAGTAGAATAGACCACCCTCATTTCTTACCGAGGTGTCGTAAAAGGCGACTAAGGTAAGTTGACCCACCGTGTGGTATCCGGTTTAGTAGAATAGACCACCCTCCTTCTTACCGAGGTGTCGTAAAATACGACTGAGGTAAGTTGACGTCAGGCAGGCGGCCGGTCGTAAAAACGCAGCCAAATCATGTGACAGCATGTTTATAACATGTTGTGCCGACCCCACTTAGAGTGGGATAAGGGCAGGAGGATATATATGATTATCTAGGTATTTTAAATCCTATTCATGAAGCAATAGATTTATAGCAATCATAGCTATAAATCTATTTAGATAAAACCATGAAATAGTTTTATTTAAAGAATTACTATCGTATAAACAAACACCTATCATCATCTACTATGATGAAGATAAATTTACAACTTGGACATCCAAAAAGCTGATAGACATCAACTAAAGTCCCTGAAAGATCTATTGCTTTATTCTTGGTACCGAATTCTAACCTTTTGTAGTTATTGTGAATCTTTTTAAATAAGAAAGTATGTAATTACGAATATGTAATAATTTCATTGGCGGACAATAGAAATTCAAAATATCAATTGATACAATTAGAAAAATACAGAGTAAGAAACCTATACTATCCTATTCTAAACGATATAAAGAATAAAATAACATAGAAAAAACCTCACCATGACAGTAAATTGGGTCGTTTACATTTCAAAAAAGGTACAATATTTTTGTGTCTCGAATATTATTAAAATTTTAAACTAAAACGCTAAAGCTTATGAATTACGCCAAGCATAAATGGCTCCACTCAAATAGCGATCGCTGTTCCGTCGAATCGACGTACAATGGTCGCTGCCAACGCTTGAGTGCAAATGAGCTTTTTTGTTGACTGTACCGACCTTTGTTTGACTATAACTCATTCGAGAGCACGGGGTGTATTGTAAAAATATATTCGCATCACCATGTCATTCGATAAAAGAATAATAATTCCGAACCACTTTACTCTATCAAAATGCCTAATGAAAATTTCCATGTGAATAAAGAGATTGGCAATTTGTTTAAATTCAGTTATTAAACAAAAAAAAATTATAGTCAACATTTTTTTTGCCCTGACTCTTAAGCGCAGACTCGTTCGCATACATTGACTCGTTATCTTTTGCTAGTGTTATTGGAACTTAAATTGTCAATATTATTATGAGAACCTAGCAGTCCAGTCACGCGTTGCTGTAGCTCAGTCTGGTTTCGGATTCCCCTCGAAACAAAACTCGACAGTTAAATAAATTAAGACTTTAATAAATTAAGCCTTTAATAAATAAAGCTTTTAATAAAATTTTATGTCACTATAGGTCATTGTTAAGGAGTTCCCTCGTCTGGACCCAATTATGGCAGCATCATGTCATAAGCTGTGGTAGCCCAGCGGTAACACCGTGCGACTCTTTCGAGGAGGTCACGGGTTCAAAACCGGGCAGACACCAATGAGTTTTCTGTTAAAACTTATGTGTCTAATTGATAATTGCAATTTATCTCACGCTTTTCGGTGAAGGAAAACATCGTGAGGAAACCTGCATATCTCTAGAGAACTCTGGAGATATGTGTAACCTACCAATCCGCACTGGAGCAGCGTGGTAGGTCTTAGCTCCAAACCTCTCCACAAAACGGAGAGAAGAGGCCTATTCTCAGCAGTGGGATAGTAACAGGCCGCTACTTACTTTTTTTAACTTTTACATGTCATTGTTATCGGAAAGTTGGTTAAATTGAGCTTGCAAGATAGCACCTTCACATACATACACGGCAAGTTAAATAAAAGCTTTAAAAAATAAACTGCAACGCCACCAGAAACATCTGCTTTACAGAAACATCTGCTAGGTAAATCTAAAGATTATTTGTAAATTTCATTAAGATAGGTCCCGCCGTTTCGGAGTTTATGAGGGATAAACAGACAAACATTCATTTTTATAAATAAGATCTTGGTTGATTCGCTGCACTTAATTATGTACTGTACTTTTGCATTCTATTTCTTTTATTTTTAATAAATTTAACTTTTGTAAAATGTGTATCAAGAACTTAATAAATAATATGTTTTATATGTAACTAAATAGGTTAGAATAATATAAAGGTACATGTATAAGTTTTTAGATAACATCTTTTTGATAATGTTAAACTTTAACTTGACAACAAGTTTCTAAAATAATGACATAATTTTGCTAATTTGTAGTAAACATTGTGGGAAGTTACTTTGCTACTTTACTATGAATATACCGTCTTCTGTGCACATAAAAAAAATACAAGATTATGTATATTGAACGAAATTCAAGCAATAAAGAAAACTACTCACAAAGCCTTCATAAAATTTGATACAACTACATAACTTTCGAGAAAGCCAGAAAAAAATATTAGCAAAATGTACGCGAACATAAGCCAAAGTATTACCATATAATACGAATCTACGACAATCCAATTAAAACTTTCCGGTCCAAGGTACAAAGTTTAGTTATCTTTGTCGAGTTTTATGTAAGAAGTGAGGCATATCGATGTATTTTTCACATCAAAGTTTTTGTCTCACCTATTAAAATTGTAACATCATAATTCTCATCGTCTTCCTGCCCTTTTACCATTCTAAGTGGGGTCACCAGAGCATGTTATAAGCATGTTATGACATAATTTGACTACATATGTATTTTACGACTGGCCGCTTACAATATGTATTTGACGGCTGATCTACTTACCTTAGTCGTCTTTCACGACACCAATGAGGGTGGTCTATTTTTTCTCAGCCGGATACCAAACGGCGGGCGCGATGATCTAAATGGAAAATATATATAATGTTAAATTTAGATTGGACTATCCATTTTCATACCCGATACATACAGGATGAGAGCTGTGGTAGCCCAGCGGTAACACAGTGCGACTCTTTCGAGGAGGTCACAGGTTCAAACCCGGGCAGACACCAATGAGTTTCTCTGTTAAAACTTATGTGTCTAATTGATAATTGCAATTTATCTCACGCTTTTCGGTGAAGGAAAACATCGTGAGGAAACCTGAATATCTCTAGAGAATTCTGGAAATATGTGTAGCCTACCAATCCGCACAGGAGCAGCGTGGTAGGTCTTAGCTCCAAACCTTCTCTTCACAAAACAAGTAGAAGAGGCCTATGACTTTTTTACTATGGATCACAAAGTAACGCCTAACTCTATAAATACGCTAAGATACGCGACTTTCGAATACATATGTTTCAAAGTTGTTGCTAAATACATACACGGTCCATACCGAATTGTAACTTTAAAAGCCCACTCGATCATCGATTTTATAGATAGAACTTAAATGTATTTTTAACGACGATAATCGAATACGCTGCTGTCTGTCCATATCGAAGTTTCACCTATCACGCGAACGTGTTCGAACTGGTCGGAAAATTGATTAGTTGATACATGATTAAACGAACGTGTCTGTAATTAGGAGGCGAAGTATATATGTAAAATATACGTGTATTTACTCTCTGTTTGTTTTCACTAATGGACATTCACTGCTAACATATTACTTTTTAAGACTATCATCAAATCTTACTAATATTATAAATGCGAAAGTTTGTGAGTATGGATGTATGTTTGTTACTCTTTCACGGGGAAGTCGCTGAACCAATATCGATCGAATTTGGCACAATTTTTCCGTATACACCGTGGTAACATATAGGGTATAGAAATTTTGTTATTTCTATAGGAATAGGATGTAACGTAAAAGCGTTATCTATTATCAACCTGCTCTCCTTCCCTCCCGACCCCACTCTAAGTGGGGTCGGCGCAATATGTTTTAAACATATTTTGGCTAGTTATTTTATGACCGGTTGCCTGCCTGGCATCCACTTAGCTTTGTCGCCTTTTACGACGCCTTGTTAAGAAATGAGGGTGGTCTAGTCTATTCAACCGATTAAAACACGGCAGGTCAACTTATCTTAGTCGTAAATAGTCTTTATATTACAAAAAAAAATGTTATTTTAATAAGATTATTATTTTGGGGGGATATCATTGCAATAGTATAAACTGTACTGCATAAGTCATTCGACCGTTAAAAAAAACAAAATAAAAAAATAAGAATGTTTTCTTATTTTATACAATAAATAAAATACAAATAAAAAGAAAATGTGCGTGTGTGAATTTGTAGATTAAAATAATGAATGAAATCACTTGTAACACTAAACTGATTATAAGTATCGTCGGGGCACTAAAGATTTGACGAGGCTGTACCTACCTTCATAGGAAAATATCAACATAAGCACAAACTAGACGATGGGGCATCTAAAAGTCGTATTGCGTCCTCGTGTAGAACGAAAATGACTTATGTACTAAATTGTGTACTAAAACTTGTGCATTTACAGCTTTTATCCTACTCCTATTTCTCATACTACGAACAATTAAATAAACACCAAATTACACGTAAATACTTCCGATTTCAATGTATTCTAATAATCAATAGAATTGTAAAGCCAACAAATTTATTCATGTTCTCAATCAATTTAGACGGAAGATGTAATGACTTAAACCAATTATGCTGCGCCGTCTTATCTTTATTCAAACAAAGATCAAAGGCAGTTCAAAAACTTCTCAAAAGCCGTCGATAGCGAACAACTTGAGTACAAAGATGGTTACATTGTTAACAAATCTTTTGTCCTAATATTAGACGTTTCTTTGTGAGATTTTAATGACAAAAACTCCAAGCGAATCTTTCTTCATTTTTCATAATCGAGACGTAGTTTTGACGAATTTTTGCATTCTTCCTTCTATATTTATTTAGTTATAGTAGTAATACAGAACCTGGGTGACCGAGCAAACGGAAGATATAAAAAAATAAAGTAACGGCCTCTTACTATCCCATTGCTGGGCATAGACCTCCTCTCTCCGTTTAGGAAAAGAAGGGTCAGACCTAAGACCTACCACGCTGCTCCAATACAGATTGGTAGTCACACAACCCTAGAATTCTCTAGAGATATGCAGGTTTCATCACGATGTTACCCTTCACCGAAAAGCGTGTGATAAATTGCAATTATCAATTCGACATATAAGTTCTAACAGAAAAACTCATTGGTGTCTGCCCGGGGTTTGAACTCATCTAGAGAGTCGCACGGTCTTACCGCTGGGTTATCACAGCTTTTAAAATATGAAAAAAAAAGGAAAAAATAATTGGTCTGGCAGGCAAGACTCGATCCAGGCGTTTTTATTTCGAGAACGACCCCGACTAAGCTATCATAACTTTGTGATTGACACCGAAATAATGCATTCTAATTTTGTAACAGTTTTTCAGTGCCTGCAAATAGGGACAAAACGAAATATTAACCTAAACCTAAATAAAACCTAGATAAATCGGTATTTTTTTTAAAGATAAAAAGGCAAAAAAAAGGGTTGTGATATCTGGAGTTCCATCCCGGGTTAACTACTCTAGTCTGCCAGGTTTACAAATGACAGCAAATCTTTGGTGGCATTTGTAAACTTTAATCTTTTTTAATCTTTGCATATTATACTATATTTTAGCATTTTTTCAGCCCCCAAAACAGGGACAAACGACATTTTCTAACCTAGCTAAATCGATTTTTCCCACCCAAAACCACTAAATGCTTAATTTCATGACAATCGTTTTGAAATTCATAATAGAATTTATTGTTAACGCCGTGTGGTATCCGGCTGAATAGAATAGTACCACCCTCTTTTCTTACCGAGGTGTCGTAAAAGGCGACTAAGGTAAGTCGACCCGCCGTGTGGTATCCGGCTGAGTAGAATAGACCACCCTCATGTCTTACCGAGGTGTCGTAAAAGCTGACTAAGGTAAGTTGACTCACCGTGTGATATCCGGTTAAGTAGAATAGACCACCCTCTTTCTTATCGAGGTGTCGTAAAATACGACTAAGATAAGTTGACGTCAGGCAGGCGGCCGGTCGTAATATACGTAGCCAAATCACGTGACAACATGTTTATTACATGTTGTGCCGACCCCACTTAGAGTGGGATAAGGGCAGGAAGATGATGAATAGAATTTACAAAAAATGCAAATTTCCATAAAAATCAACGTTATACGTAGCTGTGGGTTTTGTTAATTACCATTTACATCCCATTTTAATTGCTTCATCACACAATAAAGGTCTAAGAATAATTCAATTCATTTTCATCTCATTTGATGTAAACTTGGTAAATTAATTACACGAATTCGTCGTGTCTTCGTTATGTAAGCGAACAAAGGAAAGCGCTTTCAAACTTATCAAAGCCGCCGATAGCTTATTTATATGACGTGGTAACGTTATTAGTTGATCGTCATCATCTTAATTATTATCTATTTCATCTCTAGGTGGGCGTCGTTGGGTATAAGGTTGGTTCATTAAAAATACAACGGTGGCACTATTCGTTATAATTACAAATAGACATTAACAACAACAAAGATTTACAGTTACAGTGTTACATTTACTTAAAGCACGGCTACATTACCACTGGGTGGCACACAAAGGAACGCGAGATGAATTTACGTGTTGACCGCGCACGACGACCGCCCGAAGAGAAGTGTAGTCTCTCCCCGGCCTCGTGGACGGGCGTAAAGCCATCTAGCACCAGCCGGGTGCTTACGTTCCCATAAAAAAGGGACAGACGTCCTCTCGACCGTCCTAATGGAATGTGTTGACATCTGCACCATTGAACTCCACTCGACCACGGCACCATGGCGTCAATATTCCTAGCCAAACGACTCAGGCACGACATATATATTATACTAGCATTCACCAGCGACTCCGCCCGCGTGGAAAGATTAAAATCGTAATATTATAGCCTTTTGATAACCATAAAAATGATTAAAGTGTTAACCTTGAACGCCAGATATATACCTTCGCGGACTTTTATTTAAAGTTTTTAGAGGGGAACAATTTTGCAATACATGAGTATTACCGTTTAATCAGCGCACGCAAGGAAAGCTTTAAATTTAGCCGTTTTCGTACCATTTTTTATTGCGCTCCTCTCCTATTCATCTTAGCCAAAATATAACAATATTTTGGCCTATAGCCTTCCTCGAAAATGGACTAACTTTTCGTCGAATTTTTCAAATCGGTCCAGTAGTTAATAAGACATGCGTGCGACATGCGATTGTGGACATTTTGGAGTATTTTTGTAGATCTATAATTCTCTAAAACATTACTTTAGTGTATCCCTGTTTTTTTCACGCAGCACACACTATTTAAGCTTAAGCAGATGGGTTTTTGTAAAACCACGCGTTCTTTTCAACACAATTAACATAAAACGGCAGTACTAACAACCTAAACCTTTCGGAAGAATTTTATTTTTAGTAAAAACCATTCAAAAATCCTTTCAGTATATTTTGAGAAATTCAATCACATACAGTCAGCTTTTGGGAGCTTTGTTATTAGAACGATTTTTGTTTCCTACACTTACGAGTAGTATTATAGAAATTTTCTTAACAAACGTGCATTACATCAAAATAATTCTATCATAATTTTTTATGGAATTCCGCAAAGTATAGGATGCTTCTACTAATTATAATTACATTATTTTAAAGCGATGTTACAGTGAGTCGAGCTCCCCACTATGAATCTTCACTTTTCATCTGATGCAGATCATCATTATCTTCCTGCCCTTATCTCACTGTAAGTGGGGTCGGCACAACATGTTATAAACATGCTGTCACATGATTTGGCTACGTTTTCGCGACCAGCCGCCGGCCTGACGTCATCTTACCTTAGCGGTATTTTACGAAACCTTGGTAAGAAATGAGGGTGGTCTATTCTACTCAGCCGGATACCACACGGCGGGTCGACTTACCTTAGTCACCTTTTGCGACACCTCGGTAAGAATGAGGGTGGTACTATTCTATTCAGCCGGATACCACACGGCGTAATTAATGTACTATAAAGTCTGCATTATCTCAGGAATATTTTTCCTCAAACTATGAATCTTCACATTTCATCTGATGCAGATATGAAAAGAATAATTTTTTGGCATTACCTACAAAGTGACTCCACAAAGTAAGTTGGCAAGAAAGTCTTTTAAAGGAAAAAGTTATATACTTTCGCAAACGCTGACTAGTCGAGTAAGTCAGATTGCTTTTCCTACATATATCTACACGTCTGCACTTTTTACAGTTCTCAACGCCCAGGCACTAATTTGATGACAATTCAGGAGATAAAAATCTGAGGATTGAACTTATTAAATTGTATTTAGATGCTTTGTTTTTCTTGTCAGTGATTCCACTCTCTTTGTTTAAAAAATATATGTTAGTCATAAGCTATGATATCAAAGTGTTGAGACTGTGCGCTGTTTCGAGGGGTCATGAGTTCAAACACCGGGTAGGCACCAATGAGATTTTCTGATAAAACTTATATGTCACAATTTATAATAGCAATATCACACGTTTTTCAAAGGAAAACATCGTAAGGAAACCTTCATATCTCGTAGAGATTTCTAGAGATATGTGTAACATACCAAACCGCATTGGAGTGTGGTAGGTCTTAGCTCGATTCCAGTCCAGTCGATTATAACTAATCAATTCCAAATTAAAGCAAATGCGAAAAAAAAACGTTAAAACTACGACAAAAAATAAATATGCAAGCGCTCTCGAAACAATATGCAAATCTTCCTAAGTATGCCAAAGAACTAACGTCTATAAAAAAAGAAATTAAAACTTAACTTCGTAAGTTAAACAAACTTAAAATAGATTATGATAACATTTTATGGATTTTTCAACTATGTACCAACCACATTGACTATTCAAATATGTCTGTACTATGTAACACATTTCTTACCGAGGTGCGTAAAATGCGACTAAGGTAAGTCGACCCGCTGTGTGATATACGGCTGAGTAAAAAAGACCACCCATTTCTTACCGAGGTGTCATAAAAGGCGACTAAGGTAAGTTGACCCACCGTGTGGTATCCGGTTTAGTAGAATATACCACCCTCTTTCTAACCGAGGTCTCATAAAATACGACTAAGGTAAGTTGACGTCAGCAAGTGGCCGGTCGTAAAATACGTAGCCAAATCATATGACGACATGCTAATAACATGTTGTGTCGACCCCACTTAGAGTAGAATAAGGAAAGGAGGATGATGTTTTTGTTGTTGCCATTGTCTTCCGCTTTGTATTTTATAGCAACACAGTCATGAAACAAGAGTATCGCGCCCTTTTTTGATTAAAATGGTCACAGCACTGTGACGTGTTGTTTCCGGTTGAGTCTTCCTATTGATAAAACGTTTCACTGACATTCAGTCTTAGTTCGTCATTCAAGAGAAGTGCATCTCGGAACGGGAATTGTGATATTCCTAATGTATCGTTTTATTGTATATAGTGTGCGTTAACATTTTTGTAACGTTTTTTATGGTACATAAATAAATAATACTGTCCAGTTTCGTATTTTTATACATACATCTTATTTTTAAGTTTTTTCGAAATTTTACTGGAGCACGGTCAAATTGGCTTTGAATTCAAATTCAGTGGGTTAAAATATGTACTTACAGGTCAATCCAATCAAATACATTTGCACTTTTTTTCAGTAAAGTTTTTTTAAGCTTTTAAGTACTGATTCAGACTCCTGAATCAGTACTAAATAGCTTAACGGAGATAAACTCTTGTAGTTAAACAACCGAACGTAATTCTTAAGTTGGCAGACAACTATCTCTCTACTTAGCAGAATGGCGACGTTAAAATGCAAAATACTGGAATCTATGCAAAGTTACAGCTTTCCAGGTCAAATGGGTTCTCTTGTAGATTTAGTGTCACGCTAAAATCACAGAGGCTAATTTTGAATGCAAAGTTCTTACAGGCTTTTCGAAAATTGTACTACTTTTTGAAATTAGAAATAATAATCTTTTTGGTTAAGATATTAAATCCAAAATATAGGCATTTGAAAATTTTGCTACAAGGCAACATTCTATCCTACTTAATATTATAAATGCGAAAGTTTGCGAGTATGGATGTATGTTTGTTACTCGTTCGCTGCGAATCTGCTGCAGCAATATCGATGAAATTTGGCACAATTATTCCTTATACACCGCGGTAACAAACAGGCTATAGTAATCCTGTTAATTCTACAGGAATAGTATGAAATTGAAAAGCGCTATCTACTATCAATTTCATCATCTTCCTGCCCTTATCTCACTCTAAGTGGGGTCGGCACAACATGTTATAAACATGCTGTAACATGATTTGGCTGCGTTTTTACGACCGGCCGCCTGCCTGACGTCAACTTACCTCTGTCGTATTTCACGACACCTCGGTAAGAACGAGGGTGGTCTATTCTACTAAACCGGATACCACACGGTGGTTCATCTTACCTTAGTCGCCTTTTACGACACCTCGGTAAGAAATGAGGTTGGTCTATTCTACTCAGCCGGATACCACACGGCGGGTCGACTTACCTTAGTCGCCTTTTACGACACCTCGGTAAGAAAAGAGGGTGGTACTATTCTACTCAGCCGGATACCACACGGCAATCTACTATCAATTTATCACGCGATAAAAGACCACGCGTAAGAAGTCGCGGGTAAAAGCTATTTTTATAAATGCGAAAGTTTGTGAGTATGGACGGATGCTTATTACTCTTTCACGGCGAATTCGCTGAACAAATATCGGTGAAATTTGGCACAATTATTCCTTATACACCAGGGTAACATACAGACTATAGAAATCCTGTAAATTCTACAGGAATAGGATGAAATTGAAAAGCGCTATCTAGTATAAATTTATCACGCGACAACAGACCACGCGAACGAAGTTACGGATAAACGCTAGTTTAAATATACTTCTGCTATGGAAGCCTTAAAAGTGCCTTTTAAATCAGGCTTTTTTTCATAAAGCAACGTTCTTAATATGAGATTATTACGAAAAATTTTCCTCTTCATTGAAGATAGGTATAAAGGTGATACCTACCAAGAAGCTGTAGATTTAAATATACGACTTTCATATACATATGTTCTAGAATCATCATCATCTTCCTTTATCCCACTCTAAGCCGGGTCACAGTCGGGCACAACATATGTAAACATGTTGTCACATGATTTGGCTACGTATTTTACGACCGGGCACCTGCCTGACATCAACTTACCTTAGTCGTATCTTACGACACCTTTGTAAGAAAGAGGGTGGCCTATTATACTTAACCGGATACCACACGGTGGGTCAACTTACCTTAGTCGCCTTTAACGACACCTCGGTAAGAAATGAGGGTGGTCTATTCTACTCAGACGGATAATACACGGCGGAATTTATTAATCAAATGCAAATGTTACAAACCAGTCATATGGATGTATAGTAAAATACCTACACTAAAAATAAATATTTTTAGTGTAGGTATTTTACTATACAGTGAAATATATCAATTCCAATATTCAACAAAGTCGAGAAAAGCTTTAACTACACTTGCAGACGGCAACTAAATTCTTAATCACGGAAGGAACACCTGCGGCGCTGGACTGAAAACCTTTTGCGCCATCTATCTATATATCCTTACTAATATTATAAATGGGAAAGTCTGTCTGTCTGTCTGTCTGTCGGTTCCGTTTTCACGGCCAATCCGCTGAACCAATATCGATGAAATTTGGCATAAATGTTCCTTATATACCAGGGTAACATATAGGCTATATAAATCCTGTTAATTCAACAGGAATTAAATTCAGGAAGAATTAAATACGATGACATTCAAAACGCCATCTATAATAAACCTATGGAACTAATTTTTATTTACGATGTGTCAAAATCAAGTCAAATCTGTATTTACGAAGTATTTAGATTCCAAGTTTTTCGGCCTACGTCAAAAGAGTTATCTTTAAAGAGTATTTATATTTTCTTTTATTTTATACGTTTACTGGACAAATTTAACTGAGAAAATTTAACATTGTAATAACAATGGATTAGTAATATAAGTAATAAGGGTTATTTAGTAAAATAAATAAACTAATAATATTATAAATGCGAGAGTCTGTTTGTAACGTTTTCATGGTCAATTCGCTGAACCAATATAGATGGAATTTGGCAAAATTAATGTTTATATACCGGGGTAACGTATAAAAATCTTAAAAAAAGTTATTATTATTATTTTTTTAAATATTTCGGTTTTTGTTTATTTCATAAACCAGAGAAAAATATTTAATAAAAAAGAGACCGCCAGAATGATGTATGTAACATCTTTTGGCCCAGACCAGAGTAATAATTTAAGTGTTGTTAAATAGAAAAATATTTGTTATCTTAGTATTAATTATTATTTTATCTAATATTTATTTATTATAGTTTGAGGTTATGTAGATGTACAATTACTAGCTAAATACCATAATAACACATTAAAAAGATAGGATTTATGGTCAAAATATAACAATAAGCTATAACCAATTAAGTTCAAGTAAAATTTAATCATATATAATTTTTGTTGTCAAAAAAACAGACGTTTCAAGAAAACGCATTCTTTAACGGTCTTTAGTTAGTAGTCTATGGCAAGTACGAAATAAATGACTATTAATTGACATGTATTGGTAAGTTTTATTTAATTTAATCCCATAGAAATTAAGCCATACGGTTAATGTAAAAATATTTTATTTCTAAACACCATTTTTAATATTTGAAAAGTCATTATAGTTAGTAAAGTCAAGTTTAATATATTTTCCGATAACTATTTGAAAATATTATGTTAACAAAAACATAATTTAAATTTAATTTTTCGTATTTATACTAAAAACGTTGGAATCCAGCGCCGTACGTATAGGTAATTAAAATAAAAAACAATTTTACAGTTGATTCGTTACGTATAAATGTTATTATTAAATAAGTTTTCTAACACGTTTCCAAAGCTTATAATATTTATAGAGATATTTAATTCCAGAAAACATTATGAATTTTTCATTGCGCTATTTTAATATATATTTCATGTAAGTACGGGTTATTCACTAAAATTATCATATTAAGCTCTTGATCAAACGATAAATCCTTCTGATTCTTCCCGGATCGATTTGATTTTTGTGATGGAGGTATTTGAAGGTTTGGATGGTGGCAGAAGCTACTCCTAATTTCAAGACTACAGTCCACGCGAACGAAGTTGCGCGGGTAAAAGCAATAATATAAACTAAAGAGTTTATTTGTATATTTGATTGTTTTAAGGCGTAATTAATAGAATTAGGCGTTACTTTGCGGAGTTCCATAATACAAAAGTAATAATAAAATTATTTTGCTATAATCCGCGATAAAGTAAAATAGAAAATATATATAATGCTAAATGTAGAGTGGACAATCCGTTTTCATACCGGATGCAGGATTCGTAAAAACACATGCACAAACCTCCAACCACCTAACACGCGACAACCGATAAGAGTGGACAATCGGTTATCATACCTGAAACTGCATCAGGTATGATAAACGATTGTCCACTCTACATTTAGCCTTATATATATTGTCTATTTTACTTCATCGCGGATTATAGCAAAATAATTTTATTATTACTTTTGTGTTTTAAGGCGCTAATATCATGAACTACTGGACCGATTTGAAAAATTATTTCAGTGTAAAATAGTCTATTTATTAAGGAAGGCTATAGGCTATATAACATCACGCTAAGATGAATACGAGAGGAGCAGCAATAAATTATAGTACAAAAGCGGGAAAATTTGCTTGTCTTTATCTCTTATGCTTAATTCACAATAACTACATGTTTGTTCAAAATTTCAATTTTGTGTCAGTCATTTTCATGCAGGAGAAGCCGCTGGCATAGCTAGTTACTTATAAATATAATCTAACAAAAAATATTTTAGTAGCAATAAAATTTATTCATATCGGGGAACTGATATTAAAATTGGGAAAGTCATAAATTTTCAATTGAAACGGCATAGTAAGTGCCTTGCTAAGTTATTCTGGTTTGGAGGAATCTTTCAAAATGTTTTCTTCTACAAAGTTAAGTTTTGACAGTTGAAAAGTGCTTATATATAAATATCTTTTTACATATGACGCAGTATGACCGCTGTGTGGTATCCAGCTGAATAAAATAGACCACCCTATTTCTTATCGAGGTGTCGTAAAAGGTGACTTAGGTAAGATGACCCGCCGTGCGGTGCCCGGCTAAGTAGAATAAACCTCCCTCTTTCTTACCGTGGTATCGTAAAAAGCGGCTAACATAAGGGGGCCTACCGTGTGGTCTCCGGCTGAGTGGATAGACCACCCTCATTCCTTACCGAGGTGGCGTAAAAGGCGAATAAGTTAAGTTGACCCACCGGATGGTATCCCGATGAGTAGAATAGATCACTCTCATTACTCACTAAGGTGTTGTAAAAGTCGACTTAAGTAAGTTGATTTCAGGCAAGAAGGTGGTCGTAAAATACATAGCCGATTCATGACAATATGTTGATAATATGTTGTGCCGACCCCACTTAGAGTGGGATAAGGGCAGGAGGATGATGAGAATGCATGAGGCAATATGATATATTCTGTCATTGTCAACCAGATTAAGGCCAAGAATATCGTTATTTCAGCTAAGCATAGAAGAGATGTGGAAATAACGATATCTGATTTGTGTACAAAACGCATTTTCTCCCCTCTCCGCGTAGTTGAAAACCGGGCTTAACATTAGTATTAGGCAGCGTACAGACATCGCGAGACGTGCGTCGCGAATAGTTCATCATGGTACATTTATACATGCGTCCCTTTTTTTTCGAATTGACAATATGCTGTTAGCCCTAACGGCTTTTACAGCGTCACCGAGCGGGAAACCGTCCCGGGGAATGCGTCCCGAATGACACACGTTCAAGCTGAGCACACAAACAACCACGTATGTTATTCATCAGTAAAAAAAATGGCTCTGGCAAGGCAAGACGTGCACATTGCAGCGACGGCCTATATAGTAATTCATAAAATATTAAAAAAAGGGAAAAGACGTTGGTGGACAAAACGATTTTTTATGAACCGATTGCATTATGGGAATACAAAGGGCTCCATCTAGTTCTGTCTACATGGAGAGCACAGCTCGCACTGAAGGAGCGTTTGGAACGATCGTTTGACGCGAATGTTCAAGGCGAGCACACACGTCCACATAGCTCGCGCCATTCGCAACGCACGTCTCGCGATGTCTGTACCCACCTTTAAGTCGAAACCGTTTCTGTAATGCTTAATATAGCAGTTTTCATAAATTGTAATTAGTTAAGAAAGGAATTTCGACGAAAAGGGCTTTTTAATATTATCGTACTTTCTTCTTTGTAATGAAAAATTATGTTAATTAAATGATAATAAGTCCGTCGGGAGGCATTTCAAGGATAGTACAGAATCTATATTATGATCAGTCGATTTTTGTAAATTGATCGTCATAAATTATTAATATTTATTAAGACAGATCTAATACTTAAATATACAGTACCTAAGTGACCGAGCCTTGTCATATTTTTAATATATAAAAAAAATGCAATCAAAATTTTTTAATTTTTTTTTAAATCTGGAATCGATCCTGGTATTTAGAATTTAAGATCACCCATTACCCAATTGAGCCATCATGACTTTGCAATTGACAGCTTAATTATCCTTTGCTTTCTTATAAAATTATAACAGTTTTTTTAGTGCCTGAAAGCAGGGATAAAACGGTATTTTACATATATAAATCTAGATCGATAATTCCTACCTAAAACCCCACTGCATGCTGAAATTCATGAAAATTTTTGGAGCCATTTCCGAGATTCAGAAGATATATATACAAGAGTAACCCAGTTAAATATTAAAGATTGGAAATTATAAAGGAATTGCCCCTTTCAATCTAATTAATAAATTTCTTTACTTTTAATTAATAAAAGTTAATATTGTTTTAGGTTAATAATTTAAATTACTCTGTATTAATTACACAAGATGTTACAAAAGATAATTTGATATATGCTGCTTCAAAACTATATTTGTATAAAGCTGAAGAGTTTGTTTGTTTGTTTGTTTGTTTGTTTGTTTGTTTGTTTGTTTGTTTGTTTGAACGCGCTAATCTCAGGAACTACTGGACTGATTTAATACAATATAGTATAGTAAGATCGAGGAAGGCTATAGAATATATAACATCAAGACGAGATGAATAAGAGAAGAGCAGCAATAAAAATAGTATTTTGACAACCATAAAAATTATTATAGTGGGTTAACCTTAAAAGCTAGATATATGCTGTCGCAGATTTTTATTTACAACTTTTAAAGGGGAACAATTTTGTAATACATGATTTTTGAAAAACTATTACCGTTTACTCAGCGCACGCAAGAGAAGCTTTAAACTTTGCCGTTTTCGTACTATTTTTTATTGTTGCTCTTCTCCTATTCATTTTAGCCTAATTGTATATAGCATATACTATTCCTCAATAAATAACCTATCTTACACTGAAACAATATTACAAATCGGCCCAGTAGTTCCTGAGATTAGCGCGTTCAAACAATCAAACAAACAAACTCTTCAGCTTTATATATTAGTAAAGCTTAACTCACGATAACAACTTTTATGTTCAAAATTTCAATTTGGGAAAAAATTTGTTACACACGCGGATGAAGCTGGTAGTACAGCAAGTAAATTATATTACACTATAATTAATTACACAAGTTGTTTTAATGGATAATTTGATATATGCTGCTTTATATAATTACTTATATCAGGAAGTTGTTTGGCAGTGCCAGTGTCGCCAGACGCAGGTGTTCTTTGTAATTTATTATTCAACTCGGCGCATCTGCCAGCGGTTAACTTGGGAGTCCTGACTTCGCAAAACTTTGCGATGCCGCGCAAAAACAGAAACTTGCCCGCTTTTTCCCTCGTCCCAGATGTCGGGTTTTATATATAGTTTTTATGAGCATTTCTTTCATAAATTAATTAAGTACTACCCTTAAGGAAAGTAAAATCTTCTTTAATTAGATAGAGCTTTATTAATAAAAAAAAAGCTGTGCCAGAGCTTCCCTAGCGCGGAAGTCAGTGTTTAACAAATATATATTTAAGTCAAATTACATAAAATCGTAATGTACTTTACATAAACCTTCCTTGAAAATTGTATTACCTTTTGGTAAAAACTGTACAAACATCCTTTCAATAGACAATGAGAAAATCGATCACTTACAGATTTTGCTTTTGGGGACTTTTTTATAATACATCCTCCTGCTCTTATCCCACTCAAAGTGGGTTCAGCACAACATGTTATAAACATGTTGTGCAAAAATGACTTCGTATTTTACAATACGACTTCCTGACATCAACTTACCTTAGTCGTATTTTACGACACCTTGTTAAGAAAGAGGTCTATTCTACACAACCAGTGTACACAGTGGGTCAACTTACCTTAGTCGTCTTTTATGACACCTCGGTAAAAAATGAGGGTGGCCTATTCTATTTAAACGAATACCACACGGCACACATATATTTTTTAACATAATTGATGATAAAGATTGCTTGGGCGTAGCTACTCTTCAACCCTGTACAAGACAGTAATAACTAATGTAACTAGTGATAAGAATTATATTTTTAAAAGAGCAACCGCCGAGTTTCTTGCTTGCTCTTCCCTGTAGGAACAGCTTTCCGAACCAGCAGTAGAGTTGACGATTCTAAAGTACTTAGTTATAAGTTTATTAGAATAAGGAATATTTTGAATTTGAAATTTTGAACATGCATTCTTAATTTATTAAGTTTATTATAATCAACAAACATTGAATTTATTAATACCTTTCTAAGTCACGGGCTTAGAATTTGGATTCATTTCATTTTTACATAAGCCGTTCGAAATCCTGATCCAAAATATAATATCGAAAAGGGAAAGGTTATTCCCGTTAATGTGTCCGTTGTAACAGGTGTGTCCCCTGATTTATAATTTAGCTCGAATGAGTTAACTTTGGGGATCGATCTCGTTTCAATTTTGTTCATAGATTAGGGTGCAAAAGTGTTTTTTATTAATACTAAGATATTATGACTTTATATTTGCTGACATGCCACAGCTTCGATAGGCCAGAGGTGACACCGTGTGATTATATCGAGGGGTCACGTGTTCAACAATGAGTTTTCTGTTTAAACTTATGTGTATAATTGATAATTGCAGTTTATCACACGCTTTTTGATGAAGGAAAACATCGTGAGGAAACCTGCATATCTTTAGAGAAATCTGGAGATATGTGTAACCTACCAATCCACACTAGAACAGCAGGTCTTAGCTCCAAACCTTCTTTCCAAAAACGGAGAGCACCTATTCTCAGCAGTGGGATAGTAACAGGCCGCTAACAAACTACCTACCACGCGTTACTTTGCGGAGATCCATAATACAAAAGTAATAATAATAAATAAAATTTATAGCAAAATAATCTTATAAATAATTATAGCAAAATAATTTTACTATTACTTTTGTATGTTTATAAAATGTTGTGCCGACCCCACTTAGAGTGGGATAAGGGCAGGAGGATGATGTGTAATATTGGAATTATTTCAATACGTACATCCACACAAATTTAGATAAAGGGTAACAAATTGATACTGTTGAATTTTTGAGTCCCTATAACAACGGGGAACGACAAGGAAATTGCCACATGGTAGTTCCAGCACACAGTACCCAATTCACAATAAGCTTTTCATACAAAAAAGTACATTTTTTCGTATTGTTCCAAACGAATATGATACTGCTACAGAATTCGAAATGGCTCGTTCCGGGAGTAACTTAACGATAACAAAAATAACAAAGACAAAAGATAATTGCGAATGGCAACTATGTATTCCGAGTAAAATGTTTTGTTTCTGAATGAAATTTTCAAAATTTTCTTTGTGAATTTTTTTTTGAGAGATGTAATATAAATAATTTATAGAATTAGGCGTTACTTTGCGGAGATCCATAATACAAAAGTAATAATAGAATTATTTTGCTATAATCCGCGATGAAGTAAAATAGGAAATATATATAATGCTAAATGTAGAGTGGACAATCGGTTATCATACCTGATACATGCAGAATTCGTAAAAAACACATGCACAAACCTCCACCACCGCCACCACGATACACAAGCACTATATACGTTCACTATCACAAACTCAACAATCATTTCGCCCGCAACCGAAGCATCATCAAGAGATAGACTCCACGACAAACGACTTTGCGATTTTGTTTGACAAACGATTTGCGATTACGAAGAACAAAGATTACTAATCGACCCTATGCTAAACAATTCTAAATAGCCCTATTCAAGTAAACTTGTAAACAAGTGCTTTTGAATCGTCAACTCTACTGCTGGTTCGGGAAGCTGTTCCTACGTAGAAGAGCCTAGGCGCTTGCTCTCTTAAAAATATAATTCTTATAACTAATATCATCATCCTCCTGCCCTTATCCCACTCTAAGTGGGGTCGGCACAACATGTTACAAACATGTTGTCATATGATTTGGCTACGTATTTTACGACCGGCCGCCTGCCTGACGTCCACATACCTTAGTCGTATTTTACGACTCCTCAGTAAGAAAGAGGGTGGTCTATTTTACTCAACCGGATACCACACGGTGGGTCAACTTACCTTAGTCGCCTTTTACGACACCTCGGTAAGAAATGAGGGTGGTCTATTCTACTCAGCCGGATACCACACGGCGGGTCGACTTACCTTAGTCGCCTTTTACTACACCTCGGTAAGAAATGAGGGTGGTACTATTCTATTCAGCCGGATACCACACGGCATAATTCTTATAACTAATAGTAACTTGTAATAGTAGCATATATACACGCATTCCTATTATCCTAATAATCCTCAACAGTATAGTAGGCTTTCTGTATCGGCCTCTTTTTAATAGTTTTTAAACTGCTGTAATGGCAAACTTTTGCAAGGCGCAAAGCAGGAGCCGTAAGCTTATGTCGGTTCCTAATTATAGCACTATATGCTATTCCAGAATTCCCTCACCGATTTTTCTATTATAAATCATATTGTATTATATCCTAGTCTAATGATTATGGACGTAGCTTCATTATAATTTGACGTTTTGAAAACCAACTTGAATGAAGTATATCTTGAAATAAAATTTATGTACGTAGTAAGAATGTGTTTTTTTGTCATAGCACTTTGTATTGAGTGTAACTGCTTGAGATTGGTATTGAAAAAGTAATTGAGGTTCGAGAGAGTTCGTTGAAATGTATTTGCGATGTAAACTAAGAGCTTTACTTCCGCATAATATATTTGTGTTAAAGTTAAATCGTTAGAATTGAATAGAAGTAAAGAGCTACTGACATCTTAAAATTTAACATGACAATTTTAGATTCAGACTCGTAAATACTATCGATATATATTGTAAAACAAAGTCTTCAAAAGCTGTTTGTATGTAATTGATTTTCTCAAATCCAATGAATGGAGTTTTGTGAGGTTTTTACTGAAAGGTAATGCAATTTTCGAGAAAAGTTTAAAGTTAATAGTACATTGATGGGCTCGCTGGCACAGCTGGTAGTAACCCTGCCTTCAGCTCCGCGGGTCGTGGGTTCGATTCCCACCGAGAGATAACATTTTCTAACAAAAAATTGTTGGTTCTTCGAGCCTGAGTGTATATATGTATTTAAGTATGTATTTAAAATTATATAAGTATATATTTGCCAGTTGTCGGTCACCCATAACACACGTATTAAGTTACTTTGGGGACGGACGACCGTTCCTGTAAGTGTCCCATATATTTATTTATTAAATAAATATATTTTCATATATTAATTTACACCGATTTTTTATAGGACTCTTTCATTACATTACTTATTTAATTAACAAAAACATATCTATATGTTTATTACGTCTTAAAAACTAAAATGTATACGTCTAGAATTGCTATTAAAGATACGATGTTTCAGCGACATCATTAAAACGTTCGAAAGATAATATTTCAATTGAAGTGCTTTTAAGACTAAATTTGGTCTAAAATGTCTGGTATCAATATAAAAATTGAAAGAAGAGGAATTATATTTTTCTACTTCAACCGATGGACGTCCACTTCTGTGCATAGATCTCTTCACGGAATATCTACACCACACAATCTTGTGCCACTTGGGTCCTGGATCCAGGTATCCCCGCTACTATTAAGGTCGTCAGTCCACCTCGTAGAGGTCTACCAACACTGCTTTTTCCGGTATCAAGTCGCCATTGCAACACCTTAAGAGCCCTTACCCTATGGGCCTCATAAGAAGGCTCAGAGTCGATCAACGAGCAAAGGAGCGAGTATCTAAACGTGATCAAATCAGAATTGAGGAGAACCGTAGAAGAAAGAACCATTGTCACCGACATATAGCTCAGCGGGACACGTAGAGCCTAGAACCGATGGGCGTTGGGGTCTCAAAGTGGTGGAATGGCGACCCCGCACCGGAAAGCGTAGTGTCGGTAGACCCCCTACTAGATGGACTGATGAGCTCAAAAAGGTCGCGAGGAGCCGCTGGATACAAGCGGCGCAAGATCGTGTGTTGTGGATATTCCATCAAAAGACCTATGTCCAGCAGTGGACGTCCATCAGTTGAAGAAGAAAGAGACCTGTTCGCCCATCGGTCTGGCCCTTCCCAAAAGACTGCGTGTCTGCGTCTATTTATCTCGCTTTTGCGGCTACCTGGCTGCAGAAATTTCGATCTTCTTCTTCTTTTGGTGCCTCTCCAACTAGTGGAGGTTGGCAGTCAGCTCTGCATACGCCCTCCTTTGCGTGGCCAGACGGAAGAGTTCGGAAGCGCTCTTGATTCCCGTCCACTCCCGGATGTTTCGTAACCATGATTTCCTTCTACGACCGGGTCTCCTCTTCCCAGCAACTTTTCCCATCATTATCAGTTGCAGTAGCCCGTATCGACTATGCCTGAGTACGTGGCCCAGGTATGCAACTTTGCGTTGCTTGATGATTGGGAAAAGTTTGCGTTTTTGTCCGACTTGTCGTAGAACGTCCTCATTGGTTACTAAAAAGAACTTAACTTACTAAGAAGAAGGTTACTTAGAAATTTCGATAGAATTGGGTAAACTTGAAGTTTATGTTACGTACTAATATATACAGTAAAAACTTCGCGTTTTTCTTTAGTATTCCCACAAAATTCGTGTGGGTGTTTTGTTCTAATTGTATGTTTCCGAACACGAAGACATGACGTCAGCAACTGTAAGTTTGACTAATGCACAAACTTAACTATAAAAGTGACGGGAGACCTCTAGCCAGTGGGATTGGAACAGTATGCTACTTTTTTATGTTTAGTTAAGTTTATGTATAGAAACCGCGTATACTAACGTCTTATGCTATCGGGTCAGCACAACTAGTTTTGGGTCCATACAGGGTCCTTATTATTGTGCTCCGAATATGTAGTCCAGGAACTGCCTACAGCCGTTCGCTGGTTGGCTGACTGATGAGGTGCTTGGGTGGGGGAGGGGAGACGGTGACGACGATGATCACGTATCTTCTATGTATTCATTTTATTTTACTTAACAGCACAAACACGAATTTTGCCCACACATTCTGAAGGTTCGCGTAAATTGTACCAAATTGCACGTATATATCGCACCTCTGAAATATTTTTAATCAAACTAAAAAGCGTAGTTCACTATCCAATTACAAGCGAAAGGTGTCTCTTTTAATTAGAAGAAATGTTCGTAATAAGAATTGTAGTATCTAATTGGGCGAATGCTTTCGTTATATAAGGATTTTATTTTAGCGGAGCGTTCTAGAAGACGAGAAAATGCAATCAAGGCGCAATATACTTTATTTTATACAACCCACAACTGTTTCGCACCGTGACTTTGTCCAAATCAACTTTAGTTTTAAAATACCCTCAATTACGTAATATCTGTTCTATCCTATTTTCTAAGGAAAATCTTGTTTTTTTTTGCCTATATGTTAGCAGTATTTCATCGCTTTAACTTGACAGACAAATCAAAATAAAATATTCTTCATTCAAGTAAGCTTCTACAAGCACTTTTGACTCGTCAAGGATCGATTACATTTAATGAAACTACTCGGCGGTAAATTATTTTAACTATTTTTATTTACATTATTTAACCGCAGTCTTGTGTTAAGTTTAAATGATTTTCAAATCCAAACATTTCTATCATACAAATAATCTTCCATTGTGTAATATGCTTTACGTATTAAGCATATTTCTTACTCATTGTTTTTTTCTTTTAAAAAAAAAAAAATTACTAGTAACCTAACCCCTCCATGTAAACCTAATGCTCGTGTGGGTTCACGTTGGAAGTATAATGATCGGTATTTGAACCCACGACCTCTCGATTGCAAGTCCGTTACCCTAACCATTTCACTATCGCCGTTTCAAAAATTAAACTTTTCTGTAGATACAGAGAGATAGACTTTCGCCTTTTATTATTGTTTATAATAATATATTCAAAATAAAGCGCAGTTTAAATTTTCTTAAATATACTATAGGTATTGAATATTAAAATTTTAAGCGTATTCTGAATGAATCTATTTTTCACAGAGCTCTCGACATTTTAGTAAAGTTACACTCGCCTTAGTCTCGCCTTGCATTAAAGGACTGGAGTACAACCACCTGGGATTGGTGTAAATTTCTCTTGATATTCACTAATTAAAATGCACAGTTTTATAAGGCACTTCACAAACTCTGCTACATGTGTACATTGCTTAGATAAATACTTACTTTGAATCATCTCAACACATAATACTATAAATGATTTCGTAAAATCTATTCTGTGACGCATTTTAAGTAAAACTCATGTAACCCGGCGAATATGAAATCATGGATATTTCCCCCTTACATATAACTTTCTGGTAACTTTCGAATAAAACATAAATAATATATGACTACCCTACTCACAGAGGACTACATTAGCAACGGTAACTACCTGAAATTTGTGTAACAAAAGCCTCAAAGCATAATGGGGAAGTTTCCGGGCTTTATTTTTGCGCCGTAAAAAAAAGGTTTATTGTCCTGGTTATTTTTATGAAGGGCCCTAATGTTGAGGACGGTGGAAAAGGGAGAGGATCTGTCAGTTTTGAAATGTCGAGAAAAAATGATGGTATGAACAAATAAAAATTTCATTAGGATACAAACGGGATGTGACGTGTAAGTGCTTTCCCAGGGGTTCCCTTTCGCGGTGTGAAATATTGAATTTGTACAGTACAGATAAATTGGTTAATATTCGCTGTATAGTAGCTGTATTGCAGCTGAATAGAATCGACTACTTTCTTTCATACCGAGATGTCGTAAGAGGCGACCATGGTAAGTTGTCCCGCCGTGTGTTTGGCTGAGTAGAATAGACCACCCTGATTCTTTCCCGAGGTGTCGTAAGAGGCGATTAGATCTAGATAGAGGTAGAATAGATCACCCTCTTTCTTACCGAAGTGACCTAAAACACAACTAAAGGAAGTTGATGTCAGGCAGGCAACAGGTCGTAAAATTCCTTGCCGAATGCAATCTGAGCTTTTATTTAACTTGCCGTGTATGTATGTGAAGGTGAAATCTTGCAAGTAAAATTTGACCCACTTCCCGGTGTTTGATTGAGCTGAAATTTTACGTACTAGTCCCGATGACAACGTATGTTTATGTTAAGTATGACCTGATGCTGCTGTCAGGATTGGATCCAGACGATGGAACTCCTTTGTTAGTTAACGCATGGATTTAATGTGACACGTGAATTTAGAGTGGACGGTTGTGTAGAACGAGGATTGATTAGAGTGTGTACATGATAAATCATGAAAAAAACTACCAAATTCCACTATTCAAAAATCCTCCGTTTGAATAAGAAAGAAAAAGTGTTCTTATATCAAATTGCGAAGGATATAAAAAGTAAAGTTCTAACTACTTAACGCCCATTACCTTTTTGTCCCAACACATTATAAAGCATCTCACAAAAAAAGTTTAGCCAAAAAGGTTGGGACACTACACGTTTATATGTAAAGAAGCTAAAAGTATTTACATAACGCTATAATGGGTTCAAGCTGCTAAATGTACGCTGGGCGTTGTCAGCGATGACTTTTGGCGACACACGGGGTTGTATCACGAACGGTTGCTACGTGTTTATTTTATAAACACTATTATTCTTTTTGCCCTTGTCCCATTCTAAGTGAGGTCGGGACAATATGTAATAAACATGTTGCCCCATGGTCCGGTTAGATATGTTATGACTGGCCGCCAACCTGACACCAACTTACTTTAATCGCCTTTTACGACACCTCAGTAAGAAAGAGGGTGGTCTATTTTACTCAGCCAGAAACGATACGGTAGGTCAACTTACCTTAGTCGACTTTTAGGACACTTCGGTAAATTTTTCACTAATTTATGTATATTGAAAATAATAAGAATGTGACTACATCCCAAACTACTGAAAATTTGGTACAATATTATATATACACGACAAAATTGCAAAGCGTCGTGGAGTCTATCTCCTGACGATGCTTCGGTTTCGGGGCGAAACAATCGTTGAGATTGTGGTTGTGAATGTGTGCAGTGCTTGTGTATTGTTGTTTCATCGATCTCGGGTAAGTGCATGAGTTCTTACAAATTCTGCATATATCAGGTATGAGAACGAATATTAGACTCTATATTTATCATTACATATATTTTCTTTTATTGTGGATTATAGCAAAATAATATTCTCATTACTTTTGTATTATGGACCTCCGCAACGAATCGCCTAATTGTATAAATTAGTTTTTTTTAATAAAACCTAGCTAGATCGATTTTTCTACCCAAAACCGTTTCCGAGATTCCAAAAATATATCATTTTTATATATATACATACAAGATTAACTCATTTAAATATTAAATATATGTCACTCTATTATAAGACAAACCGTTAGCATACATAATATTCCCACTTATGTTTTCAAAACGCCCATCTCTAGTGAAGAAATATGGCCTTTTATAATAATATCGCAAGTGACAAAACCAGAGCGTGGAACAAATGCATTATAGGGGACAGTAAGAGGGTGGACACAGGCGTGATTTAATATAATCAGGCCGAAAGATAAGGCCAAGGGACTTACGAAACCGCATTAGCGATTCTGCAGGGCCTTCAAAATTGTTACCTCGTTGGTAAGGGAAAAAAGTTTTATGGCTTATTTTGACAAATGAGGCGAGAGGATATCGGTTTAGTTTCGCAACGCGCGTTTCCATAGTTTATAGGCATGAATAAAGTAGATGAAAAAAGGTATTGCTATCAGTCTTAGCCCCGCAAAAAATTACTTGGGCTTTTAGAAATCAGCACTATTTTATAAATATTGGATTTTTTAAACTAGTTTAGAATATATTAAAGTGGCGGCAACAATGAATTTAAGTGTTAAAAATATTATTATTTTCATGTCGGTTAAAAAATTACGATATTTGTGGTAAATTTTTGTTGCGTGTGTTTGTGACGCACTGGGACAGTTCCTTCAAAAATAACGTGTAAATGGAACATTAAGAGTTTGAAAAAAGATTGTCGGGATCGTGGTTTTCATTTTATAGTATTTTATAGTTATGTTTCACATAACTAGCTTATATCCGCAACTTCGTTTGCGTGGACTGTTGCAGCGTTATAGGTTGATAGTACATGGCGCTTTTCAAAGTCATCATATTCTTGTAGAATTAACAGGATTTCTATAGCCTATATGTTACCCGATGTAATAAGGAATAATTTTGCCAAATTATATCGATATTGGTTCAGCGGATTCGCCAAGCTTTCGCATTTATAATATTAGTATGACTAAACTGAGTCAATAATGTTTTTAAGGAAATTTTTTATATAAATCTTTTACACACCATCCATTTATTATTAAAATTACTTTTAGTTTTAACGAGTTAGTTCGATTTAGTTTTAAATGATAGTGTAGTTTAAGTGGCACTACCAAGTGCTACTTAAAACACAAGAATAAAAGTGTCTCATATAGTAAGTAAAATTTATTAGATTTAAGTGAATTTATTAGTTTAGCTTATAAATTATAAGTTTAGCTTTAAGTTGCTACTTTTGGCTAGAACCGTTACTTTAGTAAAGTACTTCCTTTTTTTCTTGTACTTTGCAAAATTAGCAAAAAGTTCTAGTTTCTTCCTTTCCTACATAAAAATAATAATTTATCCTATTTATAAAATTCGCTTAAAACGACTACTATCTGTACTAAATAGCTGTCTCTAACGATAATTAACGAGGACTAAACGCGGGAAACGTACAAAGTTTCCTTGTTGTCTGTTGTAATCAGAGTTTCCCATTAATTGACCTCATTCCGGCATCGTGTTTCAACTATTTACGCAAAACTGAGCTTCCCAGGTCGATAATTAAAGAGCACGGCCCATTAGGTGGATTTGGTGGTTGCTCTTGTTTGTTCTTTTAGAAACACGTTGGCCGTGTGGTCACCTACAGAAACAGCGCCTGATTTTGCCCTGTTGTATGAACTTGGTTAAGTTTACTTAACTTAATAAACTATCGTTAGAGGTGGGACACGATCTCTTCTTGCCCACCGTGGTTCATGCTATGGTGGACAAGGAGGGATCGTCGGCTGCGAAGGCCTCTTTCTGTGAGGATGTTACCTCGCGGAAGGAGTTGGCGGATCGGATCCGGGAATTCGAGCCCCTGGATCCAATCGTCGTATAACGGCGATCTCTGGATGGTATCTCGGACGCCTATCTGAAAAGGTCCCCGAAGCGATCGATGCATCTGGTGCTCCTGATGCATCATCTAGCGGAGGGAGGGGCCATTTTTAGAGAGGCCCCGATTCAGAGTTGACGTACTCTGGGGTTCAGAGTTGCTGCTGGCGAGGATGGTGACAATGTGTACAGCAGCGCGGTGGGACACTGTCAGGTTTTTAGTCAGTTAGAGTCCGAAAAACCCGCCGCTCGTCCCCGTCGAGCGGTGACGACCCATAATTGTTACAAATTTTATTTCAATCGTCTATGCCAAATCAAGCATATGTGTTCAATGTTAGAAGAGGATTTTACCTGAGAAGTTTGATTAACTGAGATTGTTCTAACATATTTGCTTCCCAGATCTAAGTCGTTTGTCCTGCTTTACACCTTGCAAAAGTACCTAAGACGTTTGTGGGTTTTGGGTAATAAGATATAATAACATTTCGCAATCAATTTTAGTCTTTCCATTACAGTAATTTAAAAGACTATTAAAAGGAATATACAAAAAGCTTACTAGACTGTTAAGGATAACATAGATGATAAGAATGCGAGAATATAGCTACTCATTGATCCTGTACAAAATAGTAATGACTATATGCAACTAATTATAAAAATTATATTATGAAAAGAGCAACTACAAATTTACTTGCTGGCTCTTCTTGGTAGGAATATTTCAATACCAGCAGTAGAGTTGACGATTCAAAAGCACTTGCTAACAAGTTTATTTGAATAAAGAATATTTTGAATTCTTTTTGGATGGTGTTGATTAGTATTGTTGATCAAATTCTTCTTCTACCTGTTCTTGTTTATTAACAGTGTTATTGAAAAAATGCCATCTGAGTTGCAATAGATAATAGACGCTTCACTGTGCCAAAAGTGGTCAAACTAAATGAAGGAATATATAATAGAAAGATATTAGCCATTACAAGGATTGCACATAAAAAAACTCTTTTACGTAAAAAGCTAGGAGGAGCGGCCTTTGTGTTCAATATCAATACAAGCAATGTCATCATATTACGCTGCCTTAATATATCCATTGTACGCAAAAACGTACGGCAAATTATAATATTAGGCTATTGGTAATAGATTTTTTGTGGCTGAAAATCGGATTACACTACTAATATAAAGATGAAAGTTTTTGAGTGTGTCTGTACCGCTATAATACTGCCAATGGTAACCACACGATATACTGCGACTTTTGAGAGGTGATAGTTTTTTAATTAACTTTGTTAGATCCTGCGAATATGCGTAACCTACCAATCCGCATTGGGGCAGCGTGGTGGGTATTGACTCCAAGCTGAGGAGGACTATGTCCAGCAGCAGGATAGTATCAGGCCATCACTTTACTGCTTTAGCTTTAATAGTTCGAGGTGATTCCGTGCGACTTTTTTAAGGGTTACGGGGAAACCGCGGGCAAGCATAAATGAGTTTTTCTCTTAAAATTATGTGTCTCAACCTATATTTGTGTTTTTGAGGTTTTTGCATGTGTTTTTACGAATCCTGCATGTATCTGATATGAAAACGGATAGTCTTCTACTTTAACGGGGTTTACACTAAAATAATTTTATTATTACTTTTTTATTATGAAAAGTAACGAATAATTTTATAAATTAAGTAATAATGATTTTATAGAATGAGGCATATTTTCCTTATATCTCCAATAAAAAGACAATAATGAAATTAATTTAATTTATAGAATTAGGCGTTACTTTGCGGAGACCCATAATACAAAAGTAATAATAAATAATGTAATGATAAATAATTTTTCAGATTTTATCGCGGATTATAGCAAGAAAAATATTATTATTACTTTCAAACTTATAAGTTTATGAATCTAATAATGGGTCCCTGAATGTAAAAGGAATGGTAATTATTATAATCATTTTGTTCGGAGTTTACATCAAGCCGTCGCAGCGTCCGTGTTCATATCACTAATATGTGGCTATAATCGTTTACCCTCAGTAGACCCTGCGCTTTCGACTTAATTATACACTTAATACCACCTTTTAAGGATCGTGTAATTTGGTTTAATCATTAACATAAATATGTCCTTTAAATAGCAGTGATATCCGTCTGTAACTGGATAAATGTAGACAGTTTCGGTGATCAAAATAAGTCTGTGCCACTTTACTTTTACATACTATATACATACATATATGTAAGGTTAATTCTAATTCATAATTTTTGATTTTTGCGCACCAAGTTTTTCTTTACAATAAATTGTCTTACGTAAGTTAGCTGGCAGAGATCTCTGTCTTAGGAATAAGTTGAACTTTTTACACTTTTTTTATCAATAATGTTTTTCCAATATTTTTTGTTGGACATAAATAAATACTCGTAGGTCTGTTAAAATAAATAAAGTACCTAGGTGACCGAACCCTGCTCGGTAATTTTTTTAATGTGAAAAAATCAATAAAAAATGAAAAATGTGCTACTGATGTCTGAGACTCGATCCCGGGTATTTCGATTTCTCTAACCCACCCGCTCCCCACTGAGCTATTACAACGTTACAAGTGTCGGTTACTTTAACCATTGCATTATATTTCTATTTCAGCAGTTTTTCAATGCTTTAAAACAGGGATAAAATGACATTTCTTTAAAATAAAACCTAGGTAGATCGATTTTGATCGATCACCACTAAAACCCTCAAAAATTTAGAATATTTACAAGAATAACTCATTTAAATATTCAATATATATGGAACAATGGATTGGCCCGTTGACGCATTTTACAGTGACCGTATTTGACAGCGAGAATAGACTATCGTCATTTCTTACCGAGGTGTCGTAAAAAGCGACTAAAGAAAGTTGACGTCAGGCAGGCGGCTGGTCGTAAAATACCTAGCTCAATCTACTAACAATATGTTTAAAACACATTGTGCCGACCCTACTTATAGTGGGAAAAGGGCAGAACAATGATGATTAATTCTCATCGAGAAACAAACCCACGATCCGTGGATTTGAAGGCAAGGTACTACCACTTCGGCCAACGTTTTTCACACGAATAATCTTCGCGTCTGTTTACTAATAAACAATTAGAACATCGAAATATTCAAATAAGGTCTTAATAGTGTGTAGGTCATTGATAACAAATGAACCCAATATAAAAAGGTTCTAGAATGCCAAGAAATTTTTCTATGCCATATAATAGGTTAGTCGATTGTATTCAGACGCTAAATTGGTGAACGGCGTACATAACCTTTTATGCCTTTATTGTGATTTTATGTGAACAGAATGGCACGAAATTCCGTGTAAAGAAATGCGTAGACCGATTGTAATGGGGACGTTATTTGGAAATGTTTCTTTCATGAACTGAACGTTTGACGAGCAGTTTTTCTATTTATTAGAGAAATTTGAAATAAAAATTGTTTCGTGATAAAACCTATTGAACATGTTTCATGTTATTTTAATGGGGGTTCTTTTGCCGGGTGGTATCCGACTAAGTAAGTTGAGACATCGTGAAGAATAGGGCTGAATGGAATGGCCACCTTCATCTGTTACCGAGTTGTCCTTAAAGGCGACTAAGCTTAGTCGCCCCGTCGTGTGGTTTTTGGAATAGTAGAATAGACCATCCTCTTTCTTACCAAGGTGTCGTAAAAAGCGACCAAGGTAAGTTGTGGTACCTGACTGAACAGAATAGACCATCCTCTTTCTTACCAAGGAGAAAAAGGCGACTAAGGTAAGTTAAGTCGCCGTGTGGTATCCGGCTAAGTAGAATATACCACCCTTATTTTTAACTGAGGTATCGTAAAACTCGACTAAGGTAAGTCGACCCGCCGTGTGCTTTTTGGCTGAGTAGCTAAGACCACCCTCAATTCTTATCGAAGTGTGGTATAAGGCAACTAAGGTAAGTTGACGTCAGGCAGGCGGCTGGTCGTGAAATACGTAGCCAAATCATGTGACAAAATGTTTATTACATGTTGTGCCGACCCTATTTAGAGTGGGATAAGGGCAGGAGGATTTCTGTTCTAAACCTTTGTTATGTGTTTGTGACGTTCTTCTAAGTTGTAACAAGAAAAAGGCCAACTACCCGTAGAACGATAAAAACATCATGCGATCTTCAAATCCGCATTAGTACAATCGTCTAATGTAACTACTGTACGAAACTTTGCCCGTAATTATTCTTGTTGTGAACTCATTAGTTAAAGTGGAAAATACTTGGATAAACAAGTTTCGAGTAGCTCAATTATAGGTCCGCTAACGTTAAGAATATATATGTGTAGAAATCGTTAGCCCATCGCGTTTGCTTGTTGCTTGGAAAAATATACAACCACAGTTGAAGTTGCCGATAGATGGCGCTGTTTCATCTTAACACGCGCAATTGTTTGTCGGTTTTTAGAAACCATAAGTTCAATGTTATGAAAACTTTAGTTAATTTATAGATAGATAGATAAACTTGTAGTACTTGGGTGATTTTTTATAAGGATATAAAAAAAGCAATTATAAAATTAACTAAAAGAGAGGGGATATCTGGGACTTGATGCCGGGTATTTTTAGTTTTTACTTCTTTAGTTCGTCCGTTTCCAACTAAGCTATTACTACTTTACAAATGGTAGCGAAATTAACCATTATATTTCGTTATCCTAGATGTACCTTTTTGTAGACTGGTCTACAGAAAAGTACATTTGGAGAACTCGTGACGTGGAGGTTTGCCTCGAGGCCCGTACCCGAGGAGTAAGCGCGATAACCCCGATTATTTAGGCAGGTGGTTCAAGCTAAAAATCCTGTTCTACACAAAAAGAGAGAGGAGACCTCTGCCTTACTGTAATATAGTAACGATCTTTAATCACTTCTCAGTTGTATAAACATAAAACGGAGAAAAATAATTAAAAAATAACATATCCTCTTCTGAACACTTTCAATTTTCAGGTCTTTCCTAATATAGCAGCGGCAGCCGATATTTTAATACATATACCATGAGTCCATTTACCCTAGAAATAACAAAAGCGCCTCTAAAAGTACTATACCGGAGTAAGGACAAGGGTTAAAACGGTGAAAGCTCTCATAAACCACCCCCTAAGCATCCCTTAGAGAATCTAATGGAAGGTACACACTCTCGCACGTGACTTTAAAAATTATGAGTGCAAAGTTTAGTTTGAGTGAACATAATTTTTCGAATTTATTAATATTGAAAATAGCTAAGCTGTTTGAGAAAGTTTTATTACTATTGTAAATTAATTAATTGCTCACACAATTAATTTGTTTACACCACCCATTTTGTTTACCCATATAAAAATAATAATATGTATAAATATAAAAATGGAGCGACATTTGTTAATCATCCTAAAACTCGATAGCGGCTTAACATATTTGGTTAATTTAGGATTTAAAATACTCGTAGAAATCCAAGGAAGGTTTAAAAGACGAGAAATATGAAGAAATTGTAAGAAAAATGGTAAAAACAACAATTTTCCCATACAAACTATTCGTTCGGAATTAATTACTAAGCAAAAAATATAACTTCACCTTTGTAGTATTAAAAGATCCGAAGGTCAGAAAGTATTATTAAAAAAACAGCGTAATTATTATAAAAATGCATTAATCAAAACTTGAACGCCGTGTGGTATCCGGCTGAATAGAATAGTACCACCCTCTTTTCTTACCGAGGTGTCGTAAAAGGCGACTAAGGTAAGTCAACCCGCCGTGTGGTATCCGGCTGAGTAGAATAGACCAACCTCATTTCTTACCGAGGTGTCGTAAAAGGGGACTAAGGTAAGTTGACCCACCGTGTGGTATCCGGTTTAGTAGAATAGACAACCCTCTTGCTTACCGAGGTGTCGTAAAATACGACTGAGGTAAGTTGACGTCAGGTAGGCGGCCGGTCGTAAAAACGCAGCCAAATCGTGTGACAGCATGTTTATAACATGTGGTGCCGACCCCACTTAGAGTGGGATAAGGGCAGGATGATATATATATATATATACATTAATCAAAACTTGAACAACATATATTGTTTTGTGAATCGCATCGTTTAACTTTCGAGATATAAATCCAACGTATTAGCAATTAAATTTACAGATCAACTATTTTCAATTAGATTGGATTGGATAGTTGTTCGGCTATTTCAATTTTACCTACATTTATTTTTCAGAGCTTGAAAAAGATAAATACAATGTGGCTCGTCGGCATGTGACCGCCCGAAATAATCTGAATATTTATGAAAAATTATCGATAAAAAACCTTAAAAGGGGGGGTCTAACTATAATAGTTTTTTTTAAATTTAATTTTTAATTTTTTTAGTTTGGTTGGTACCCATGTTGTGCATTTTTCGTCATATCTTTGATGTTATTGGCTCGATTACGATTCTGTTTGATATTCCTAAAAGCTTATTAACTACGTTAATTATTTACTTAAAATTTACAAACAAAATGTCCAAATGTTTCGAGAAAAAAAAAGAAAATGTAATTTTTTTTTCCAAAAAAAATCGCTATTTTCTAAATAAACTTATTTAAGTACATAAAATGTCCAACTATTGTAGCTTATTTATTCTTTATTATCAATCTACTACATTATGACTACAAACTCACAAAACATTGTTGGCACTTATCTCTTCAAACTTTGTAACAATAACACGGCAAAGTTGGCTAGACGCACAGTAAAAAACGGTCTCCCACGTTGAAACCGAATTTCATAAAAAATGGGGGCGAGCCCCGCATGCACAGTGCAGCTCTCATTTGCGAGAGTTTCTTTATGCATTAAGTAGCTTGATCACTTATCCTGTGACGCTAAGTATTTTGTGATTTGTGTGAACAGTTCCGGTTAAATTGAACCTTTTCACCACACTAAGTAATGCTACGACTACGTGATCTTGCGTCACCTCATGTGGTTGATATGGATTTTTTACGCGTGTTTTGTAATTGAAATTCTAGCGATAGGGTCAGCGCGTACTGGGCATAACCCCTGCTCCATGAGGTCTCCATTTAACGCACCAGTCGGTTTAATTTTGCTATGGAAATAATCCTATAACGCAAAAACGGCGATGCACGGCAAAGAAGGATCGAAATCCAAGCACTGGCCTATCTACCTACCTATCTACCTGGCCAGGATATCAACGTCTGTATTTTTAACAGCCGAGCGAGAATTTCAATTACAAAACCACTGCATAGTAAAATTCTAAATTATTATTAATCCTAGTCAAGATTTAAGAATACATATACAGGGTTATATACAAGGTTATTACCTATTGCTGTACAAAAAACATATTATTACGAACATGCGAAAAGAGTTCGTAATACATATGTCATAGAGTTGAAATTGGAATAGTTCAGTTTAAGAACATGCAAAAGGAGTTCGTATACTATACGCCATAGACATCTAATGTATAGAAACCTACTATACTCACGTCTTATTATTTTGGATGAGAGAGGGCTCTTATTCATTAGCTCTTTATGCGGCTTAATCGCGGCGGGAACTGAGTTTTCGATTCAAATTACAAATAAGATGTGAGTATAGCCGCTATCTATAATTATGAATACCACTTATGATACTTTAGATAAATGTCATAAAGTTCAAAGTCGCTTGACGGTAATATTTGGAACATTCACGTTGTTTACGAATCGTGTTCTGTATCCCCGCTACGAGTCGCAAACATTCTAGGTACGGTTCGTTCACTACATAAGCGGTCGTATCGAAATTCAGTTTGCGAATAGCGATCAAGAGCGAATTAAGAAGCGAAAATAAAAGTGATTTAATAGTGAGCTTTTGTTATTGAACTGCACAGTGACTATAAGTACTAATTTTACTAATAATAAAGGTTATTTAACTAGTCACTAGGTATTTTCATCCAAATCCACGAACCTAGTACGTAACAATATTAAAAATTTCTACTAGCATAACATTTACTTTTTTAAATGAGGTGTAATAAATAAAAGGTTTTCGTTTTATTCAAATTGAGTAACCTTTTTCTGTATTCACGTGATATGACTCGGCGAGAGTGTGGCGCGCCATTAAGGCCAACGTTAGAGGTAACTTTGCAACTGCGCTGTCATTAATTCTTGTCCCTTATCATTATTCCGTGTTCGTGAAATTCAACATGAATATTTTAATAAAGAAAACATCGTAATGGCCGCCGTGTATAATGTCTGTTTGTTGGTGTTTCAACAACTTAATTTCATAAGGTATTATAAAGAATGTATGAGTGAGGCACTGATAATTTATATAATTAGGCGTTACTTTGCGGAGATCCATATTACAAAAGTAATATCCCCAATAATTACTATAAGTATATATTTAAAATTACATAAGTGTATATTTAGGAGCTGTCTGCCACCCATAACACAAGTATTTAGTTACTTACTTTGGGTGGGTGTGTAAGTATCCCATATATTTATTTATTTATCATATTTGGAATTATAAAATGAATCAATAAATATTTAGATATAATACGCGTAAATAAATATACATAATGCCAATTGTAGAGAGGACTATCCGTTTTCATACGCTATACATGCAGGATTTGTAAGAACACATGCACAAACCTCCACCACCGCTACCAAAATACACAAGCGCTACACACGTTCACTATCACAAACTCAACAATCGTTTCATCACACCAAAGCACCATCAGGAGATAGGCTTCACGACAAAATCATAGAGCTTTGCGATTGTGTATTGTGGTGGCCATGGTGGTCAAACAAAGAAATTTACTATAAATATGTTCTACGGGTCACAAATTCGTTTCAAATCACGTCTGCGCTGAGGTCAAGAGTGACCTACATGGCAGATAACGTGTTAATAATAGAATCTGTCATGAGTTAGCTTCGGATTGGAAGATAAGCACTAGAACTTCATTTCCATAGATATAATAAATTAAGTACATTACCATAGCCTCCAAATTGTGTATTTTGTTTTTTTGAATTAATAATCAAAAAGCAACTGTTTCACGAAACAATTAGTTAAATAAAATATATTAATTCTAAATTTATTCATTATAAAACATTCAAGAGCACTCTTGTCAAGTCGTTTGTAGTGACGTCATTACAAGCTGCACTCGACTGCTTCGTTGAAAATTAGACGTAATGTTAGGAAAATGGTTTTTCTAGAAAGACCGATGTGGATGAAATGCGAAGTTAATGGTTTGTACCAAGTTATAAATGTGAAGCGATCTGTCGACATGGCGTCAGCCGCTAGCAGTTTCTGCTGTGAAAATGCATTCAAATTTTATATTACGTTTACAAATGGGCACAGATATATTAGACGAAGATTCAAATAAAAGATGCAACTTTATTAAATATCCTAGTTTAATAATGTAAATCATCATATCTTCAATGTGAGGATCTTAGATATGGATTTTAAGCCCATGGCATGACATTTTATTCTATTGGCTAAATGAAAATGTCACCAAAATATGTAGATTTTCACGAGATGTTTTTTTTACATTTACAGTATACGAGAATACTATATGAAATTTTGCACTGCATTTTGCATGTTTCTCGATGCTTCTTTTTGATAAGAGCAAACTTCCGAAGCAGTGGTAGATTATTTAAAAACATTTGACGATTAAACTTGACTGGAAATTTGAATATTTAGAATTTTCATTTGAAGCCCATACTTGGATATATGTATATACCAAAAGATAACCATGACATGTACTTTCATAGAATATTTTTTTCCGTTTAAATAAGTCAATAGATCCTACACTAGATATATTGTCACAAAATACATAAGTTTTTGTTTTTTTTTAATTGACTATTATACTGATATAACACGTTTTCCTCAAAGTGCGTTATTTCAATATTGACCTAAGTTGGTGATTGTATGAGTGAACGATATTAAGAGTGTAAATTTGATGATCGCTTTATCATTCGCCTACATTCCACGTTTATTCGGTCTTCAATGCTTGCTATTATCATAAATTAAATAAAAGGTAATCTGATTTACATTTATTTTTACTCTGTTGTCGCGCTATTTTATATTCTTGAGAACATGGAATATTTAAAAATCAAAATGCGTTTTTTTTTCAATACAGATAAATTTGCAAGGGCCCCTTTACTAAGTGAGTCTAATAATTTAAAAAGCTAGAAATGAAATATAAATTCACCGGTTTCTATTGTTTATTGGTTTAGAATAATAACCAGTCACAAATAAAATACCGGAAGCTAATTAACAGGTTTTTTCAAATATTTTTTATATTCAATTACTTGAATTTTATAACTTGTACCATTCAAAAATAGCTTTTCATTTTCTCAATTGAAAATCAAAGAACTCTTTGTGCTCGGAAGTTATATTGCTCAAAAATGGAAGACTGTTATATATTCTGCTTATAAATTCGTTTTTCGATTATTTTTTGCGTAACCTTATTCTTTAGCGATAGATGTGTATGAATTTATTCTATTTAAAATAAATCATAAGTACTTAAATATGATAATAGAAATGGAAATCAAAATAAAACTCAATAATTTCAAATATGGATTTTTGATGACATTTTTACTATTTTTTTTTTATATATTAGAAAAAACTCAGATATACATGTCAAAATTGGTAAAGTAAATGATTTATTCGATAATAATTATATAAATATAAATATATGGGACACAAACACGGTCGTCCGTCCCCAAAGTAAGTAAATTAATACTTGCGTTATGATTGACAGACAACTGTTGAATATATACATATATATTCCTAAATACATACCTAAAAATACAAATATACACCCAGGCTCAAAGACCAACAAATTCATTTATAGAAAATATTGGCCCTCGGCGGGAATCGAACCCGCGACCCGCGGAGCTGAAGGCAGGGTCACTTCCCACTGATCCAACGGGCCAGTCAATACATAAGGTTTGAACTATATTTGCTATTTAAATTCATTTTAATACTTATTCTTTAATTATTGAAACAAAAATGCACGCTTAGTGTTAAAGGGACCTAATTCAAAAAAGTTTTGTAACACGTTGCAATATAGCGTAGCGTAGCGCCTACAAAACTTGTGAGTGTTAAAGAGACCCATAACTTGTAAGATTAGGAAAACACTAGCTACGAGTATTTTAATAGTTCGTACCGTGATCATAGATCTCATTGAAATAAAGATTACAATGCAACTCACTTATTTTAAATTAGGTCACTTTAATACTAAGCCTGCAAAATGTTATTTGTAAATACAAGTCCTTTTTACAAAGAGTTGTATTTATTTGAAAAAGTGAACACATTTTCCATTACTTAATTATCTTTCATAAAAGGAGATAATAGAACGCTGTTTTATCTTTACTAAATTATTAATATTGGAAAAAGTTAATTCCATTGTCTTAATATAAATTAATTGGAAACTATTTTTACCATATTTCATTACAGTTTTAGGTAAAACATAGCTAAATTTCCTAAAGTATCTAAGTTAATTTATATTATATTTTCTATACTAATATTATAAAGAGGAAAAATTTATAATTTATTAGTTTCGGGTACATACCACGGTAATTTGTTTTTATTCGCCGATATTTCGACCCAGTTGCATGGATCGTGGTCACGACGGAGTTCCGTCGTGACCACTAAATAAATAAATTATAATTATGTCTTCAAACCACGAATATTCAAGTATAAAATCAGAGGAAAAATTTGTATGTAGGTTTGTAAAGTTTTCACACAAAAACTACTAAACAGATTTTAAGAATTCTTTCACCGCATCTTGGAAACTATTGATGATATATTTAACAAAAATAAATCAATAGTCCGACTTAGTAGTTGGTGAAACCGCGGGCTATTACTAGTGTTTTACAAAGACTAACATATCTTTAAATATATTTTTGTTCTGAGCATAAGTAATTTATAAAAGAGAATCATGTAAATAATAAACCGCTTTCGAACAAATTGTAAACAACATTATAACTCATGATTTTTTTAAATAATTTATTTTAAACTATATTTTAATTTACTTTACAGTGAACGCAACTTTACATCCTTGGAGAACCGTAATGCGTAATTACCATACCATATTGGAACATCGTGGTGTGTTTTTGAGCTTCTATCTTTTTTTTCGACTAGTAGCCTAATAAGAGCCTGTTATATTAATTTTATATACTTACATAAACTGTGTTAATTTACACAATTTTGAAGAAACCTTATTCCTAACGGTTATCGTTTTATATTCCAATAAAAGTTTACTAAATCACCCTAAAAGGTCCATTTCCATCTTCAATACACTTAGCAAATGGTTACCATAAAATCTATAAGAGCGACGGCAAACTTAGTTATCACGCGGAAAGCAAGTTTAAAGGATAAAAAGTCACCCATTTGTAAGTTCGATATTTTCACTGCATGCATCTAAAATTCGATTCAGTTCCGCTTAACTGGTGGAACGTGATTTTGTTACAGACTAAAAATGCGCATTGATTGAACTTGTTTTATTTAAAGCGTTGGGGAGTTGAGGCATTGAATGACATTACATACCACCGCAGATTTGCGACAAGACCGTCGTTTATATATATTATTTGTTACTTACAGATATTAAGGTAAATTTTTTCGCTTTTAATAATAGTTATGTTTATAGAATTAGGCGTTACTTTGCGGAGATCCATAATACAGAAGTAATAATAAAATTATTTTGCTATAATCAGCGAAGAAGTAAAATAGAAAATATATATAATGCTTCTCAACCTATCGACGTCTATTGCTGAACATTGGTCTGTTTCCATGATCTCCATAAAACACGATTCTGTGCCGCTTAGATGCAGAGACTCTCTGCGACCTTTTTGAGGTCGTCAAAAATTACAAATTCCTTATTAAAAAGGTCTCAGGGGGGTGCAAATTTTAAAGGTATATGGTAATAATATGTCTATTTACATTTCAGTATAACCGTTGTATGTTTCTAAAATGCATTCAGTTCCATTTATCTTGTGGAACGTAAATTTTATTAAGGCTAAAAATGCACATTGATTGAACTGTGACTATTTTAACTTACGAAAGTTAAGGAGCATTGAATGTCATTAAAGACAGTCGCAGACATACGACAAGACCCGACTGCTAAATTTATTTTTTCCATCATCACAACACATACTATTTGTTTCTTTTATTTTTCTCAAACCTAACTTTTTACATTTTTAAATTATTAAAAAAAAAATATAAAAAAAAAATATTTCTCATTTAAAAAAAATAATAAAAAAAACATTTAAAAATATAAAAAATTGTCGTCCACCGGGAACGGGGAAATATCCCGAGTTGCTGGTGGTCAGGGGTCCAGAGAGAGGAACTTCCTCACAATATGCGCCGTTTAAAGCAATACTGCCTTCTGCATCCGACAGTTGAACCAACTGTTAAGCGAGAGCCTCTGAAGATGTTGGTCGAGGCTCTTCGCAATCAGACCGTTAACCGACACAACAATAGGAACAATTATTGTTGAATCAACATTCCACATGGCGGTTATCTCATAAGAAAGGTTTAAATATTTAGTTAATTTGTTTATTATTATGATTATTATTATTAAAATCATCATCATACTCCTGCCCTTATCCCACTCTAAGTTTGACCGGCGCAACATATTAAAAACATGTTGTCACATGATCTGACTACGTATTTTACGACTGGCCGCCTGCCTGACGTCAACTTACCAAAGTCAGCTTTCGCGACACCTCGGTAAGAAAGAAGGGGTCTATTCTACTTAGCCATAACACACGGCGGGTCAACTTACCTTAATTACCTTTTACGACACTTCGTTAAGAAATTACAGGGGTCTATTCTACTCAGTCGGATAACAACACGGCGGTACAACTTATCTTAATCGCCTTTTACAACACCTCGGTAAGAAATGAGGGTAATCTATTCTACTCAGCCGGATACCATACATCAAATAATGCAATTTTTAATAAATCATTTGACCACATATTTGTATATTAAACTTATTAAAAGAATTAAGGACTGTAGCAGCATAAAGACATTTTCAATTTATGCAGCCTTCGAACAGGTCAGCGTTATTTGGTTTGGGTCTAGAAATACGTATTGATTGAACTCTCGTTCTTTTTGAAAAGCTTTCGGGGCATAAGTTGAAAGGCACGCTAATGGAACATCATTATACACAGACGTAGACATGCGACAAGACAATATGTGAATGATATAATAGAGTTATATCCGCTTGAATAGAATAGACCACCCTCTTTCTGAGGTGTCGTAAAAGGCGACTTAGGTAATTTGACGTTAGGCAGGTGGCCGGTCGTGAATGTTAGCGCACACTATACAATAACACGATATAATAGGAATACCACAATTCCCGTTCCGAGATGCACTTCTCTTGAATGACGAACAAAGACTGACTGTCACTGAAACGTTTTATCAATAGGAGGACTCCACCGAAAACAACGGCACAGTGTTGCCAACATTTCAATAAAAAAGGGCGCGATACTCTTGTCTCATGACTACGCCGTGTGGTATCCGGCTGAGTAGAATAGTACCACCCTCATTTCTTACCGAGGTGTCGTAAAAGGCGACTAAGGTAAGTCGACCCGCCGTGTGGTATCCGGCTGAGTAGAATAGACCACCCTCATTTCTTACCGAGGTGTCGTAAAAGGCGACTAAGGTAAGTTAACCCACCGTGTGGTATCCGGTTGAGTAAAATAGACCACCCTCTTTCTTACCGAGGAGTCGTAAAATACGACTTAGGTATGTTGACGTCAGGCAGGCGGCCGGTCGTAAAATACGTAGCCGGATCATGTGACAACATGTTTGTAGCATGTTGTGCCGACCCCACTTAGAGTGGGATAAGGGCAGGAGGATGATGACTCTTGTTTCATGACTGTGTTGCTATAAAATACAAAGCGTAAGTCAATGGCGACAACATATAATAAATAGCCAAATCATGTATAAACATCTTTATAACAAATATGTTATATAAGTTGGGTTGGCACAATAGTGCCTATCCCAACTTAGAGTGAGACAATTTTATTAAATTTGATTATAAAAAGAAATAAAAAACCACAAGAATTCTTGATAAAATAAAACTTTGCAGATCTCAGCTGGTTTAAGATAAAAAAATACTATTCAAGAAGTAGAAGACTTTTTAGAATAATAACCAACTTTTCTTCGCTACGTTTAACTAAAAAATCACGTTTTGTTTTTAAATGTTCTCAGGGGTTGTACCAGGCTTGGACGTGGTGACTGTTATTTAAATTTCAACTATGTTTAATAAATAATAACGTTGAAATTTCTCTAACGTTATTAAACACGTGATTGTGCATGTTACTCGAAGTAGGTTAACTATGAACTTCAAGTTATACGAAGTAAAATGTTGTTAACATGACTTTATATTCGCAACTAATAGCGTTAGTATATCCATATACTTATTATAAAACATCATCCTCTTGCCCTTATCCCACTCTAAGTGGGGTCGGCACAACATGTTATAAACATATTGTAACGGCTACGTATTTTACGTCAACTTACCTTAGTCTTACTTTACAACGCATTAGTAAGAAAGAGGGTGCTAGATTCTACTCAGCCAGATACCACACGGTGTGTCAACTTATTTGTCTCCTGTTACGCCACCTCGATAAGAAATTAGGCCGATTTCTACTTAACCAGATACAGCGGATCAACTTACCTTAGTTGCCTTTTACGACACCTAGATAAGACATGAGGGTGGTATATTTTACGTAGCCGGATACCACTTGGCGGGTTGACCTATATTAGGTAACTAAATAATATTATTAAATAATAAATAATTAACTACAAAAGGTGACTAATTAATGTTATCTCTAATTAGTACTGTAAGAAGAAGATCGGTCGGCCGCGCATCACTGCACGGGACTCTGAATGAATTAAAATAAATATCGGTGTTCTGCGGATCATCATCCTCCTGCCCTTATCCCACTCTAAGTGGGGTCGGCACAACATGTTACAAACATGCTGTCACATGATTTGGCTGCGTTTTTACGACCGGCCGCCTACCTGACGTCAACTTATCTTAGTCGTATTTTACGACTCCTCGATAAGAAAGAGGGTGGTCTATTTTACTAAACCGGATACCACACGGTGGGTCAACTTACCTTAGTCGCTTTTTACGACACCTCGGTAAGAAAAGAGGTTGGTCTATTCTACTCAGCCGGATACCACACGGCGGGTCGACTTACCTTAGTCGCCTTTTACGACACCTCGGTAAGAAATGAGGGTGGTACTATTCTATTCAGCCGGATACCACACGGCGTACATCGGTATTCTGCGGATGTTCGTTTTAATATATACGAAATATAAAATAATTCGTTGGCTGTGTATGAACAATATTAGAGAAAACAATTAAATTGATGTGTCGGTTGAGCGGTGTGGACGACATAATCCGCGAAATAGTCTCTAAGTTAAAGGTATCCTAGATTATTCGGGGTAGAAAAATTGCCGGTCGTCTGTCTGTCCTACCTCTCTCTAAATGCAGCTATTGAAGGCGCGCAGTAGGCGCGAACACCAATGCTCTTTTCAAACTAGTAGCAGTGAATATTCTGACTTTTGATCACAATCATATCGAGGATAAACTCCCTGTGCAAAAATATTTAGGTCGCATGTTCGATCCGCCTTTGCATCCAGGGAGTTGAAAAGAACACAGTTTTTCCACTTCAAGAATTTCTCGACACATTTTTTGTAATCTACGAACTTTATTTATTACTAGAAGTGCCAGAAACTTCGCCTGCGTGGAATAGTGTCTTAAAAAAAAACTGAATTGTGATTTTGAGTTAATTATAAGAGATAGAGACATGCTATCACGGACTTTTTTGCATATATATTGTTAATCTACAATTCTCTACTACATTTTAGTGTGTCTCTGCTAGTTTACACGGCGCACACAAGTAAAGTTTCCAGCAGATGAGTTTTTTTACAACAAAATTTATATAAACTGTATGTAGGGGGTTTCGGGGTTAAAAAATCTAACTAGGGTTTATGTTTAAAAATGTTGATTTATCCCTGTATTCAGGCACTGAAAAATTGTTACAATATTATTAGATTTAATTTTATTAGAAAAGAAAGGTTGTTTACGCTGTCAATTTCAAGTCAGTCTAGCTCAATTAGGGTACCGGTGGTCTTTTTGAAATTTATTTTTTTATCTTCTAAAAAAATACTAGATATTTAATCTTTAAGTAATCTTTGAGTAATTATAAGTAATCCATAAAGCATCTATATCTGTAATACTATACTGCGTCCATCATATTATCAGTCTTTTGACAGCTCACGCTCATTAAGTTTTGTATTGCTTACGTACAAATATCATACAAATAATATTTGTACTTTATGGATGGGTACCGCCCACTTAGTGATGTCACACATAATGGTTACTACGATTATGCCACAGATTAAAAATAATCGGTAGAAATCGATGTTACGAGTATTAAAAGACATTTAATAACATTATATAAAGTTTTACTTTCTTCTTAGTTAATACATGAATACAAATAAAACAATCAGGATATTTTAATTTATTTTATTAGCACGAGTCGTCGGAATGATAATCAACACTAGACTCCTCCGATGAGGAGTCTTCAGTAGCAGTTATTATTAGCTCTTGTGTAGATAATATATTATCAAACGCAATATCACGTTCCCAATCAGAGAATATTACTCTTTTAGTTCTTTCCACCACACTTGCCCAGTTCTCGGCCGTTACGTGGGTGCAAGCATTTTTTAGCAATTGCAACATTTTATTCGCTGTGAATGGGGGGCTTGTATTGCATCTCGCAGCATGCCCTTTTACTTGTGCCCATATAAGTTCTATTGCGTTGTACTGGCAGTGGTATGGAGGAATCCGAAGAACAGTATGGCCATATTCTGCTGCCATTTCATTGATTACATAGCGTTTTGCTCTCTTTTTGGTTTTTAATATTTTTATTAATTCAACTTTTAACATTGAGTCGTCCACATTTTCTCCATTGTCCCGAAGCCAATTAATTATTTCATGCTTTTTATTAGCCTGTGTTGGCATTTTGTCAATTTGACGGGAGTGGTAGGGCGCATTATCAATAAAAATTATTGATGGTTCTTCCAATGAAATGAGCATTTTTTTGAACCACTCTTCATACACATTTGCATTCATCTCTTCGTGGTAGTCATTTGATTTCTTCGATTTAAATGCCAACAGTGCGTCTTGTACAAATCCTTTTGCTGTACCTGCATGGCAAATGATTAGGCGCTCACCTTTTCCCATTGGTACTGAGGAAGTGGAATCAGCAGTATCATCAGTCCAGAAACGAGATAGTGTGTGGTTAGCGTTGAGCCATGTTTCATCCATGAAAACAATATTTGCCCAATCTTGTATTTTCTTTGCCTCTCTTAAAAAATTCAAAACGTGCTATAGCTATATCTGTGCGTTCCATTAATAATTTTCTTTTATTTAACTTTTTATATGAAAAGCCAATTGTGTTCAAAACTTTGACCAAAGAAGATTTTTCACCATGAAATAGACCACTTCTTTTCAAAGAAACAATAAGTTTTCTCAAAGTTGGAATTTCTTTTCTCAAGTAGTAATCATATACATGACGACGAATAGCGTCAGCGTCAAAGTCATCAACAGCTGTCACCTTATGAGCCCGGCGCTTTCTTTTTGGTGTAGATGGTTTGTTTTGCTCCAAGCCGCTCCTGCCGTAGGCATCAGTAGTGATTTTAGTCACAGTTGATAGACTGATCCCCAACGCGGCTGCAACACGGTTTCGGACTTGCGTGATAGGTATAAGAGGTCCGCCATTTTGATTTTCTTGCTCAAAATACTCATGAAGTTTTAACACTAACTGTCTCGATTGTGCTTTCAACACACGTCCTTTCGGCATTTTCACGATCAATTAATATAAGTTTCACAAAAGTTTTTCCGAGGAATAAAGCTACTTAACTCAAGGTGTAACAGATGCGAGAGAACACTCAGCGAACGTAAATGCGTGTGACTATCACGGGCGTTTCGTTGAGAGTGACAGATCACGTCAAAATGGCGGCCGAGCGGAAGGTCTGTTGATGTTGCCAGTTGATGTATAATATATTTTTTATGATTATAATAAATACACACGGATTAACATTTATTTTCAAAAAACTAAGGCAATATTAAATCAAAATGTTGATTTCTATATCTGTTATTAGTTTACGTAGGTTATCATTAATCGAATTAATTAGGTACGTAATTCGATTAATGATAGTAGGTACTATAATCGGAATGGTATCGCATACGAGAATCTTTAGGACATCACTAAATATGTAAATCGTCAATCTGTCAAAAGATGGTTAATATAATGGACAGTGTATACTGATAAATACGTGAACATTGCAATATTCATGACGTAGGAACTTCGTCCCTTTGTTATAATTTCGGTTCAAAACAAACTTCCATATTGAATTTCTAAGCCCCGTGTTGGATTCTATTGTCGCAATATTGATTAGTTGACTTTAAATTCGTTAAAATTTAACTAAACAAACGCTTGACGATAGTACAAAAGTAACAATAGAATTATTTTGCTATAATCCGCGTTTATAGCAAAATAATTCTATCATAACTTCTGTACTATGGAATTCTGCAAAGTAACGCCTGCTGCTTTATATAGCTTATCGGAATGGTCTGATATTTGAAGCAATATTTGATTCGGAATTTGTCGCCGTGTGGTATCCGACTGAATAGAATAGTACCAACCTCATGAGGGCAGAAAGATGATGATTTGATTCGGAATTTGAACCTTTTTGTAAGCATTAATCATAACCTACTGTGGTCTAATTAAAATCCAACACAGCAATTCGTAAGGCAAACAAAAAATTAAAAAGTCTACATTCAAAGAAACATCAACCTAACAGTGGGAACGTAAACAAAAGGATGAATAATGAAGATATTACCTTGGCTCCATTTTTTTCATTCACCCCGCGCCTAGTAACGCGTATTGTGGAAAATATTGCGGTCATGACCTTAACGGAACAGGGGTTCCGGTCTTTGAAAGGGATCAATTAAAAGTTGCATCAATACGCCGCTCTGATTTATAATTCCTTTTTAATTAGGCACTTGCAGTTAATATATCATATTTGTTTCCAACAAGATTTAATCTCCTGGCCTTATCCTGCTCTAAACGGGGTCGGCACAACATGTTGTCACATGTATTGGCTAGGTATTGTATGACCAGCCGCCTGCCTGACGTCAACATACCTAAGTCGCATTTTACGACACCTTAGTAAGAAAGAGAGTGGTTTTCATGATTCTACTCAACCGCATACCACACGCTAGGTCGACTTACCTTAGTCGCTTTTTACGAAACCTCGGTAAGAAACACGGCTTTAATAAGTGATATATATTTTATTATAAATGGGTTTTATTTTTTTATTACATTTATTATGTTTAATTAATTACTTTATTACTTCATATTTACTTGTTGTTAATTTTAACTGAAAGAAGTTGACTGAAAGAGATTCCGATTCCGGAATAAGCCATTGCATATTATGTTGGTTTTTTTTTTCATTTTTATATTAATTTTAATTTAATAAATACATTCCTAACAAACAGCCAACGCAGAAGAATTGTGTAACGAAACAGATTTCGTTCTTTATTTTCTTTTTACGTACCTAACACTAATGTTCTATAGAACAGTGTCTAAAGAAATAAGTTTTCACATTCTGATCACGTTGGTGAACAATAAATATTTGTGATAAATCTTTATTGTTTCGAAGAAGCACTATAAATAGTAGTAACATATTGTATTTTATGACGAAATAACATTAAGAACATTTAGTAGCAATATATCAAAATTACAAATAGTTTCATACCTCTTTCTTCTATATTTATTTTGTATTATTTCGCAAATAATTTATGCAGTAAATATCTGAAACTAGAAAACAAACAAAATCATCATCCTTTATTATTTACTTGTACAATCATATTTATAACACCGAAATGTTTTGTAACTCAATTTTATTTCTCTGAATAAACATTATTATTATTATATATCCTCTTTCCCTTATCCCACTCTAAATAGGGTCAGCACAACTTGTTATAAACATGTTATCACATAATTTGGCTACATATTTAACGACCAGCCGCCTGCCTGACGTCAATTTACCTTAGTTGTATTTTACGACATCTCGGTAAGATTGAGGGCGGTCTACTCTACTCATCTGGATACCACACGGTGGGTCAACTTATCTTCATTCCTACATAATAAGCGTGAGGTTGACTACGTTAATTCATTATAAATGTATAAGAAAAATCTCAAATTAGCATACAAGATGAATAGAAGTTACACAATATTTATGCAAAGATTTATCGCGTTCCATGTTACAAATAAAGGCTTAGCGCTACAATAAATCATCAGAAAGAAATATATAACAATATTAGCATAAAAAACTTACGTTTTGTATTCCACTAAGTCCAGTTTATAAATCACGTATATCAAAACACGTTCACTTGCAATACTTTAACGAAATTGATTTAAGTAAAACGCGTCCGTTCGCCGCGTAGGTTGGGCGAGTAATGCGAAGAGGAAAATTCTCCCACAAGTGTTCTTATCATTATTAAATTTTTCGAATTTTGATTTGAGAGTATCCTTTTTTTAAAAATTATCATCCTGCCCTTATACCACTTTAAGTGGGGTCGGCTTAACATGTAAGAAACATGGTGTCACATGATTTCGGTATTTTACGACTGGCCGCCTGTCTGATATCAACTTACCTTAGTCGTATTTTACGACACCTCGGAAAGAAATGAGGGTGGTACTATTCTACTCAGCCGACTACCAAACAGCGGGTCGACTTACGTTAGGCGCCTTTTACGAAACCTCGGTAAGAGATGAGGGTGGTACTATTCTATTCAGCTGAATACCACACGGTGTGATTTTAAAATATGCTTATTTTAACAAATTATAGTAAATATACGGGACAATTACATTCAAGGTCGTCCGTTCTCAAATAATCTCAATACCTAATTCTTGTGACAGAGAACTGGTAAAATTAAGGCAAAGACTGGAATTGATCCCCAGTCCCACTCACTGCAACTTCTTCCAATGGGCTAGTCAACAAAGCTAATACTTAAACATTAATTTTAATAAAATTTAAAAAAATAACTGTTTCATTTATAGAAAATCTATACCTCCCTTCTAGTCACTTTCTCAAATATATTATAATAATTTTTAATATATTTAAAATATTTTTTTATATATTTGTTTAGTTCTCATTACAAACTAACTTTGAATAATAAATTTTTGTAATAATTAAAATATTTGCTATAATCCGCAAAATTTATTTTAGCAAAATTGCAAAATAATTTTATTATTACTTTTGTGTTATGGACTTCCGAAAAGTAACGCCTAATTCTATAAATTTATGTGTTCAGTTTAAATAACATTCACACGTAATTAAACATGAATAAGCTACAAAAATATCCATAATACTAGTTCAAAATAACTGGATAAAGAATGTTTATACTGAATAACTGTAATACTACCAAGATAACTTTATCCCATTCGATTATTAGTCTTATTATTATGTAATTTTACAGAATATTTTCTTTCTAAAACGTTTTTTTTATTGCTCATATGTCAATAAAGAATCATTATATCAAGATATCTAAGCTTTTTTTCAAAGTTAATTAATGCTCTAAAGTATTTTTTTTTTATAAAAATTCTTAATTCATTTCTGAACAAAATGATGAAACCTTTTCCCTTTTGAAACATCACAAAACGATGTAAGATATTAATCGTAGCCTTCTACGACGTAGCAACGCTACGAAATTGCTACGTAAACGACTAGAGGCCAATTTTACATAAAAGCGGAATAATAACAAAATTTATTTTAACATTCCTAATATTTATACCTATATTTTTAATTATAGAAAATTTATTTGTCCATTCTAGTTAATTATTTGTTTGTAGTATTAATTCGTTTTCATTAAAGTTACTAACTTTCCATATCGTATAAATAATTCTGTGATATATATGAGAAAGTTCAATTTTCTATATGATAAAAAATATACTTAACATTTTCCGCTAAAAGATTTATCCACATTACATATAGAGCATACCGCAACAAATCAAAAATAAATACGAAGCGTAATATATTAGCATATAATTCTCACGTTTCGTATTCAGCGACGAGTTCAGACAATTCAGCCAAGTTCACATAAATCACAAATGTTACACGTTCACACACTCGCGGCGATAGAACAGAACTGATGGACCCGAATGGACCCGGAGGAAAGTCGCGTCCGCTCGCCTCAAAGCTCGGGCGATGAATGCCAGGTATAAAAGTTCCCCCCACACTAGTGTTATCACTTTTTCAACTTTTGACAACTGTCGTTGTCCGGATGGGCTTTGTAATTTGTTGTCGGAGCGTGTGATAGAAGTAATGACGGACTACGGCTCTCCGTTTATGTATTACGCGTATAAATTATATGGAACGACGCCCGAAAATCCGGTTAAGAAAGTGATTTATTTCTAACGAGATGCCACTCTTTTGAAATTATGGGTTTGTAAAAGAAAGTCATTTAAAAAATAATGTTTTATATGACTATGGGCTTTATTTATTATGGTTATGACTGATGTAATATACTGTGATAATTGTTTATTAGGAACTACGATTTTTAAAATTTATGTACTGTCATTAAGAATTTTATATTTAGTAGTCATTGATCACATGTATATTGCGACTTACTTTATGCCGTTTTGGATTTGATATTTTAACAAGACTTTATATAAAGCGACACGTCAATCTTTTAATAGACATTGCCTTTTAAGTGTATATTTCATCTCTGAGATGCGATCCTACGACCATTTTCAGGTCACCAGTCCACCTCGTTGGGGGTCAACCATTACTGCGTTTTGCAGTACGGGGTTGCCATAACAACATCTTAAGACCCAAACGCCCATGGATTCGCCGCGATAAGAGAAAATATACGTAATGCTAAATGTGTACTATTCGTTCACATACTTGATACATGTAGAATTCGGTAAAACTCATGCACTACCCGACACCGATAACACAACAATACACAAGCACTGCACACATTCACCACCACAATCTTAACAATTGTTTCGCCCCGTAACCAGCATCGTCAGGAGATAGGCTCCACGACGACGGCTTTGCGATTTTGTCGCAGTACACTCTACATTGAGCATTACATATATTTTCTTTTATCACGGATTATAGCAAAATAATATTCTCATTAGTTTTGTATAATGTAGAGGTACTCCAAACATATCTTCGTTTCATCGTCCGATAAGTGACTCTGAGTTTCTTATCAGGCCCATAGTCAGCGACCACGTTTCGCACCGCTATTTCATATGCTGATTAAAAATTTAACACACAAAACTTAATTTTAATACAGAAGCAAATACCTAAGCCCTCTAATAACTGTGTGATTTGCTGAGCTGTAGCACCAGATTTACATATAGGAATCTCATGCGCTACAGAAATTTATATCACAATTTCATAAAGCTTTTATTCCGTCGTAAAAAATTGTACATAAATTTATTACGAAGCTGAGGTTAAAATCGGCTTGGATCAAATGAATTTATCTCTTCTAATTTCAATTTAGAATTTTTTCCCGTGAAAGACTCTTTCACCGGATAATATATTTTACCGGCATCGGATTTATTTTTATAGTACGATGCCATAAAAAATACATAAAAACAAATGAATTGTCCTAATTAGTACGTTTTGAAAACAGCACAAAATCAAACTCAAAATATTCTTTATTCAAGTAGACTTGTTAATATGTACTTTTGAATCAACTATAGCAATCAACTATACTGCTGGTTCGAAAAATTGTTTCTATCGAGAAGAGCCAGCAAGAAACTTGGCGGTTGCTCTTTTCAAAAAATTATTTCTTATAACATTACTATCTTGTACAGGGTTGAAGAGTAGGTATATTTACGTCTCTAATAACGTCATCTAATGCCATAGAATGCTCAATAATATAGTAGGGTTTCTGTGTCAGCCTCCTTTGAATAGTTATTTCAAACTGTGACGGCAAAGCTAAAAAGATTGGAATTACACATCCCAATACCACAATACAAAATTTAAACTATTCATTGATCAAGGCACTAACCAAGGTACCAAGCGTACCGGGGACCCAAAAGCTGGCAGCCAGTTTTTGGGTCCCCGGTACGCTTTACGAGCCTTCAGGATAGCTCATTGAAAAAGGTATGAGCATTCGGGCCCCACACCAAAAGTCTCTACACCAAAAGGCATTGACATACTAATGACTTTTTTTTTGGCTTCTCTAAGGCATTATATTCTATTGGCTATATGGCATCTTGCTTTATATGGCAAGAGTTTTAATCAAGCTACACTTTCTTTTCTTAAAGAGCGTTTTCAATTTCGTCTTCTCACCGCTCACTTCGTTCAAGTGAACGGCTTACCCTTAAAATACCTACACATCCTTCTTGTTTCTATGGTCTTATTTACAGCCCCTTTTTTGTGATTTCCACCCCTGTCCTTTAAGCTTGCGTTACCTGGAAGAAACCGCTCTTTAGCGATAAGGCCGCCCATTTTATTAACTCTTATTTCATTGTGTATTAGGATTATAGTGTATTATAAAGTATATTTCTTTTCTGTTCTAATGACCAGTAATTTTAATTTGTCCAATACTTTGACTAATTCAACTAATAACCTTTTGTGTAGCAAGTTTTATTTATTATCTATTTCATTTATAAGATACTGCCTTCACAGTACAATAGAATCCAAGACGGCTCTCGGAAATTCAATACGGAAGTTTGTTCGGAAACGAAATTATAACAAAGGGAGAAAGTTTTCCGTCGCGTATTTCATGATAGCCTATATGTATGTTATTGTCAAGAATTAGGTGTCCAGTTTCGTTAACAAAAAAATCAATATAGACACTACGAGAAATTAATTTTCTTTACGCGGGTAAGATTCAAAAGGTGGGTTTTGAAGTAATTTATAAGCGAGATATCGTAAAAGGCGACTTACGGTATTCAGCTGAGTAGAAAAGACCCCCATAATTTTTTACCAAGGTGTCGCAAAAGGCGACTAAGGTAAGATGACTTGCCGTGTGGTATCCGGCTGAGTAGAATAGACCACCCTCATTTATTACCAAGGCGTTGCAAAGGGCGAATAAGGTAAGTTGTCGTCAGGCCTGTCAGGCAGACATCATGTTAATAGCATGTTGTGCCAATCCCACTTAGATATAAGGGCAGCAGAATGTGAAAATGTGTGAATGAGATTTCTTTCTCTGACTGAATTTGATACAAAATATATTTGTATATAGTTATTAATTGATTGTTTAATTTTGTTAATTACGACCAGGCAATCTGAACAAATGTTTCTTTTTCTTCTCTTCTCCAAAATATATTTTTCTGAACTTAAAGTATAATTTCTTTAAAAACCACGACAAGATGCGAATATATAACTCAACTTCCGTATTCGATAGCTGAAGCCAAACCTCATAACATATAGAAAAAACTATACATTTACCGTCATTTTTATTCATCATTTTCCTGCCCTCATCCCACTCTACTCTGTACCGAGTACAAAATGTTTTTCTCTTCCATTCTCTCTTATCATTCGTCAACTCTTGCCCTATTCCTTTTATATGCATGTTAATGAAAATCCAATCATCTCTTTTAGGCCTCCCTCTGTATACATATCCATCGACCTTCACATTTAACACTCCTTTGGTCATACGATTTCATTTATTTAATAAAAAATCTGTGCGTAGATTTTTAGGAATGCACTGAACGGTAAGAAAGTATGATATTAAATTTAATCAGGTAGCCTGCGCTTCGGTATATAATATCGCTGCTGAGAGTTTGATCTACTTTTCAATCCGGATTAAAACGAATTACATATTGTTCCAGTTTTAATATTGCGGTGCAAACATAATTATTAATTTACTAATTAATAAAATTTATATTGACTCATTATTTATATCTACGTTTGTAGACTTTGTGGCCATGGAATCGCAAAGAAAGTAACTTAGCTCAATGATTTGGCTCGGTATTTTATGAATGGCCGCTTACCTGTCGTTAACTTATTTCAGTCGTATTTTACGACACCTTGGTAGGAAATGAGGGTGATCTATTCTACAGCCGGATACCACATGGCATATATTTAATAAAAACAAACATTTATTTACAACTTAAATATACAAGTCATTTCTATGTTGAATTCATTTTGTAGTTATAATTAAAGCTTTTTTAATTTTCGACGTGCCTGCAAAAGTGTTATAGCTCAGTGGTGAGACCGTGCGACTTTATCGATAGAGCCACAGGTTGAAATCCGTGCAGGCGCAAACGTTTCTGTTAAAACAAAGTGCCTAAATGATAATTCGAATTTATCACAAGGTGTAGGAAAACATCATGAACTCTAGAAAATTACTGCCTACCGACCCACTATTTAGCAGCGTGGTAGGTCACCCAGCCTTTTGTTCAAAAATAGATAGAGGAGACCTAGACCCAGTAAAGAGATAATAACAGGTCCTAAATTAATGCATCAGAAGACATTAAAATGCCGGCCTTGTTGAAGGGATTACTCCGTCTGCGGTGCAATCAATTACAAGGAAATTAATCTTAGGTTTAATATGTCAGATTGCGCGGCTCAACTGTGACGTCACTGTGGCGTGACAACGGAAAGCTCTCTGTAATTATGACTGTTCCACGGAATTAAATGGGTAATTACTTTATAGAACAATACGTTAAATGTATGTAATCATTCTCCTGCCTTGGTCCTACTCTGAGGTCGGCACAACATGTTATATACATGTCACATGATTTTACTAGGTATTTTTTTATACAGGGGGGACAGGCGGCGGTTATGTCGGACTCGCACCGACTAAAACGACCTGTGTGCTCCACCACGCTGCCGATGGCAAGAACAGGGTGTCTTTGTCTTTACACATTGCCCCCATCCCCGCCGACAGCAGCTCTGATCCCAGCGAACACCTCCGGGTAGGGACCCCTCGAAAAAGTACCGCTAAACGATGCATCGGGAGCACCAGATGCACCGACCACCTCAGAAACCTGTAAGCCAGACGTCCGATATACCCCCTTCGGAACGTCCGAAGGTCCCCTGTCAGGGCGTCAGACGATGGGCTTAGGCGAGTCGCTAACACCGGGATTCGCCAGCAGCAGAATGGATCTAACACAAAAGTTCCCAAAACCGCTCCACTGTCCCCCCTACGCCCCCTCCGCAGAGAAGAAGGAGGCCACCACTGGTAGGAAGGGTAGTAGGGACCTTTATTTAGGTAATTTACCTCAACGATAACAACTTACCTCAGTCGCCCTGTGCGACACCTCGGTAACAAAGAGGGAAGTTTTTGCTACTCAGCCAGCCACACGGTGAGTCAATTTACTTTAGTCGCCTTTTATGACACCTCGGTAAAAATGAGGGTGGTCTACTCTATTCAGCCAGATACCACTCAGTATAAAACAATTATATTCACGAGCACTCATTACAGAGTATGGCTTTCTCGAAGTAGGTTCTTGAAGATGCCGTTTCTTTATGCCACATGCAAATCAAATATTATTACTGATTATTATTAAATAGATATAAATGAAATTAGCTTTCCATCAGCTTAATGACGTTACAGTAAAGCCGAACAATCTGATTACATTAATTAATTCTCATGTAATTAATTTCATCAATGGCGAATAATATATTATTAACGATACTATAGTAGTAATAACTGAAAACGAAGATGTGCAAGTCAAGATAACTGCAATTTTGTCATATAAACATGAATTTTCCATACGAATTCAAAACGTGAGAGACATAAAAAGATGGTTGGATTGTGTGACATCTTTAATATGACAAAATGTTGTTCTGACCCCACTTAGAGTGTAATAAGGGCAGGAAGATGATGATAGTGATATCCACATCATAAAATCATATTTCAACATTTCCAGATTTTCACTAAAAACGAATATGTATCTCTTGCTTCGTATAAGGGGATCAAGTAAACAAACAGACTTTGAACAAGCAGTTTTGAAGCTTTTGTTACATGAGCCTTTCTTTATATTCTAAGCTTAGAATCCAGGCGAAGTTGATCCGTTGAAAGCTACTTGAAAGATAATAAGAAAATATCATGTGTTATTATCTTCAGTTACTTAAACTGTATTTTGAATTTTATTTCAATAGAATACTTCCGATGAGAAAGCGATGCCTTATTAGTACAATTTTCAAACTAATTTCAAGAAATGTACGGCTTAAAGTAACATTACTTTATCGTTAAATATATCAATACATACAGAAGTTACAACAAACTATTTTGCTGTAATCCGCGTTTGTTATATAACCATCTACTAAAATATTAGTAATGTTTCATTTAGAATTATATGCCGTGTGGTATCCGGCTGATTAAAATAGACCACTCTCATTTCTTACCGAGGTGTCGTAAAAGGCGACAAAGGTAAGTCGACCGGCTGTGTGGTAATCGGCTGAGTAAAATAGACCACCCTCATTTCTTACCGAGGTGTCGTAAAAGGCGACTAAGGTAAGTCGACCCGCCGTGTGGTATCCGGTTGAGTAGAATAGATCACTCTCATTTCCTACCAAGGTGACGTGAAAGGCGATTAAGGTAAGTAAACCCGCCGTGTGGTATCCGGTTGAGTAGAATAGATCACCCTCATTTCCTACCGAGGTGTCATAAAGTACGACTAAGGTAAGTTGACGTCAAGCAGGCGGCTAGTCGTAAAATACATTGCCAAATCATGCGACGACATTTTTATAACATGTTGTGCCGACCCCACTTAGAGTAGGACAGGAGGATGTTTCATTTAGATTTATAAAAATAAACGACAGTTAGTGTCATTTTCTTGCTCTCCTGAAAACTCAAAACACACATCAGACCTTATACGTCTCACGCCTAGATATAAAAGCTTTGCTTAAAGTGGATAACGCCTACAATAGCAAGGCAAACCCAATATTAAAACGTCAAATATTTAAAGTCATTTGCTAAATAAATTCACTAAACCTCCTCAATTTAATTGTCTGAATAACATAAGTCTCTGTTACTGAATTGAGTCGGAATGGGACACGTTGTACATTTTAAATTGGACAATAGAATGTAATTCAAAGGTATATTGGCCTCAGTGATTTAGCATAAAGTCGGATATAGAGACCACATTACGTAAGATAAGCGGACGCTCAAAATAAGTACGTTAGAATCGGAAATAGCCAAATATAATTTATTAATTTGTTTTTCTTGTTAGTTCTTAAGTTATTAGATGCTCTATCATAAGGTGAGGTCCTATTAGTTCGAGTACGTTGCGATGCGTTCCGTCATCACTGCGTCGTTTTCCACATTTGTTAAGACATACGCCCAATTATGAGTAGAGCTCAACTGCAACGATGGACAGTGACCCACTGCTACTGGAACTGCTGCGTTGCGTTTTCAACGCAGGTGTGGTAAGAAATGCGTTACGACACAACGCACTAATGGGGTCTCGCCCTTATACTCATATAAAGTCAAAGTTCAGAACAAAACTGACCTAAACCTATCGACACATTAACACGTCAAATAATAATTTTTGTCAAAATGAGAAACGGAGAATTAGATTTTTGTGGAAATAGTTACACCGGAATATTTGAAACTAGCGGCAGAAATAAAATAGACTTTCATCTATTAAACAAAGTTTTCCTTAAGAGATCATTATATTCTAGTGCGGCTTGGATCCATTGGCTCCCTACGACCTTCCTGAGGTCAATCTATCTCGTAGGGGTTTAACGCTGCATTTTATGGTGCGGGATCACCGTCTGACATCTTAGGGCCGAAAACACCCATTGGCTCTACTTATTTTGACCCTATAATTTTTAAATTTTGTTCCTATATTAAATTAATTATTATGAGATGTTTACTTTCATTTATCTCAATTGATATTTGTTTGTGCTGCCATCTGTGTATAGCTGACAACGATACAGAGGTTACTAGCAATTTGGGCTACAAGCTAGGCTAAATACTTGTGTTAGTGGATCACGACTGCAGTATAATAGCCGGGATTCGAACCCACGACCTCCCGATCGCAATTCCGTTACCCTAACCATTCCGCTACCGCCGCTCAGTAGTTTTGTTGCAATTTATATTTTATCGTGGCCTTTAAAATGTTGCAATCAATTTACATACCACAAACAAAAGAGTCCTTGTGGTTTTCCCGCTACATCTTACTGCCGCGCTCGGGTGTGAGCTCGCAGCCCCCGTCAAAGGTAAAGCGGCAAAAACCTCAAAGCTAACCATAAACTTTGATTAGATTTTGTAACAGGCTACGGCAGCGTACATTAGAATGCGTGAGTCGCGACCGCCGTAATTGAATTTTCTAGGCCATTGCCCCAGATTTGGTGTTAGTCGTGAGATTATGCATTGCCTCCCGGCAAAGGATTTTCTTATACTCGCGAAGGAAGATGTGGAAACGTTTCACTTTTTAATTAAATTCCCACGCAGGGAGACGAATGACGTATTGAATTGAATTAGTGTGATATTAAATTTATATTGAGTTTTATCAAGGTCTTTTTTCTATATTTTTGCATACTATCCATATACTTTGATGAATAACATTTGATGAATAACATTTAAATGTTGTTCTTATTAGTTTTATACAAATTCCTTTTTTTCCTTATTAATTGTAATTTTTTGTCATCGTAATTTTTTTTTTCCTGTAAGTTGAACTAAGTTAAGGTGGGCACTGGTTCCCAAAATACAGTTTTAACTAGCTTGGGAGCCAGGGACACAATAATTGTAAATGTGCATTGTTGTAAAAATAAATAAATAAAAAAATAAATAAATATATATATATATATATATATATATATATATATATATATATATATATATATATATATATATATATATATATATATATATATATATATATATGCTAATACACATGGATGAAAGTCTGCCTGTTGCACTTTCATGGCTAATACATAATGAAGTGTATTTCAAAGCTTGTTGATAGAACAATGTTACGAATATTGAAATGTAAATATTTTTTTTAAAGTAAAGTCATTTTACATGATATTTATGTCTTTAATAAGAGGTAAACACTAGTAACGGCCTGTTATTATCCCACTGCTGTGTACAGGACTCATCTATCCGCTTTTGGAGTGAAGAATTGGAGCTAGACCTACCAGGCTGCTCTAATACGGTTTACATATCGCAGAATTCTCTAGAGATATGCTGGTTTCCTCACGAGGTTTTCATTCATTGAAAAGCGGTCAATAAATTGCAATTAGCAAATAAACATATTAGTTTTAACGCTGGGCTATTAATTAACAGACAAACACTTATTGACTTATAAAATACTAAAATATTGGTATAAAAAATAATATCAATTTAATTTTGCTAAGCAAAAGGCTGTTGAACTGTAAGTCTTTTATATTTAAATGATATTCACAATTATTAATACGTGAAAAGAGAAACAAAGACAGAAAGAACCAAACAGAAAATAGTGGAATTTTATTTAGAGGGTACAATAATAAATTTATTCTTATACACGTAATTTGAACACTACGAATACTAAAACAGGCATTATATTATCGTAGAATGTAAATATGACAGTTTAATAGCCGCAATGTCGATATATCTTGTAACAAGTGTTCATTGATTTCATATCGTGTTAAATAGAAATTTCTTACCGATAAAGCATAATGAGAAATGGGTATACGTCAATTGTTACATGAAATAATAGCGCATTAGTAAAAGCAAACCACGTATGATTGGCCTTCAGAAAGATCGGCAGTCATTTCTAGGCCTTAGTATTTGTTTTTATAATAAAATTCCCGTTATATATTTTTGATTTACCGCTACACGTGCTAGCACTCACCCACGCACACACACACACACACACACACACGCACGCATGCACGCACGCACGCACGCACGCACGCACGCACGCACGCACGCACGCACGCACGCACGCACGCACGCACGCACGCACGCACGCACGCACACACACACACACACACACACACACACACACACACATACACACACTTACAATAATTTTTTTAAAGAGTTGCCGCTGAGTTTATTGTTATTCTCGATAAGAGATGAAAGCATAATTACAACGATTCGAAAGTGGTTCTGAAAGCCAATTAATTGTTTGGAATTCAAATTAAATTTGTGCATGATGTCAGATAGACATGTCACTAGTCGGATTCACCAGATATAAGAAAACCTGAGTATGTGGTATCTATGCATTAATTAATTAATTAACGCCTTACAGGCGGCGGACAAAACTGTTGAGGATTACTTAAAAGATAAGAATATGTGGATATAGCTCGCTTAGACCCTGCACAAGATAGTAGTGTCTAAATGTAACTAGTAATAAGAATTATATTATTTTAAAAAGAGCAGCGTTAACAGCAACGTAAGAGTTTAAAAATAAACTTGTAAATAAGTGCTTTTGACGATTCAAAAGCACTTATTTACAAGTTTATTTGAATAAAGAACATTTTGAGTTTGAATTTATCACATTCCGTGGTGACCTATTATTAAGACCACATTTAATTAAATAGTTCGTAGAATATTTTATACTATTAATAATGTAAGTCTTGTTGGTTATCCTAATAAATAAAAATTAGATATAATTTTCCGTTAAGTTAAATTGTGGATAAAGCTCGTGTATAGTTAAAAGCTATTAATTTCCCGCACGAAATACTTTGGGTGTTTTTGTTACCCGTTATAGTTAAAAACCGAGGCGTAGCCTGGTAATCCTGTAAACTATATCCATCTAAACTCCATCGAAACTATCAGCCCTCGCTTATTACAAGTTGGGAACAAATTCGGCCGCGAAGCATTACAATTTTATCCCTCTCCCCCGGGTGGCGATGAATTTCATAACTTTGATAACACTATCTAAAACTATCATAACTGTTTTCAGTTCCCTGATGCGACAATTTCGTTTTATTTTCCTGACATTATCCTCGCACCCTTATCCCACTCTAAGTGGGGTCGTCTCAATATGTGGTACGACCGGTCGCTTGCCTGAGGTCTTATTACCTTAGTCGTCTTTTACGACACCTCGGTAAGAGAGTGGTCTATTCTACTCAACCGGATACCATACTGTGGGTCAACTTACCTTAGTCGCCAGCATGTCTCGGCAAGAAACGAGGGTGGTCTATTCGTCTCTGCCGGATACCACACGGCCTTATTTTGACATTCTCTACATTCAACAATGATTTCCTAAATTTAAAATCTATACATATTATAAACGAAGTCCTCAAGCTATGTATGTATGTAATCGACTTTCTCAAAATATACTGAATGTAATAGAGAATTGTAGATCTACTAAAATACTACAAAAAGGTCTGCCACAACATCTCTATCTCTTGTCGCTAACTCACAATGTATACTTTTATGTCAATTTCAATTAAATTCACTGATTTCAAACGGTTAAGCTGCAAACACATCTAGTTGTTTATATTTTAGACACCTAGTTTTTGTATAAACATAGGTTTTTATAAAATACACATGCTAAAATAGTGAAAACAGAATTATTATTTTAAAAAAAACATACATCAAACTAACCTTGTTTGTAATGTTTCATCGGAACAAATATGCCAATGTTATTTATTCTGCGTAGGAAGTTTATATTTTAGTTTTGCTTTGACCGGAATCGCTTGGGGTTTATTTAGTTTGAGCTTTTCGGGATCCTTTCGTTATTAATAACTTATAATACTGTGTGTTAGATTAAGTGTTTATAGCGATATATATCAACTGTACTAGCTTGCTTGAAAATTTGTTAATATATAAACTTTAATTATCCTAAATTTTGTTGCTACTTGTTCGAACCCATACTTTTTTATCAGGAAAGAACCCTTTATGTGTCCCGCTGCCCGACGAGGACAAGTGGGGGTTATGTCGGACTCGCATGGACTAAAACAACCTGAGTACTTCACCACGCTGCTGGTGGCGGGGACAGGGTACCGTTGAACACATTGCCCCCATCCCCGTCAGTAGCAACTCTGAGCCCCAGAATGCGCCACCTCCGGGTCGGGGCCTCTCTAAAAGTGGCCCCTTCCTCCGCTAATCGATGTATCTGGAGCACCAGATGTATCGACCGCCTCAGATGGGCGCTTTTCAGATGAGCGTCCGATAAACCCCGTTCTGGATGCTGGATTTTATTAAAATCGGTCTAGCCGTTTCATACAGGGACATACTATGATAACATTAATTTTATATTTATGTATAGATAATATTAATGTTTTCATTTAATAAATTTTATTCAAAATGATTTAAATTTATTATTAATTATTTGATATGAATAACAATTTTTAGGCAGAAAAGAAATTACATACATATAAATTAAAGTATTTATTTATAAATTAAGAGAGATGCCAAAAAAAAATCTTATATCACATAAAAGAAATTTACTCTAATTATATTCCAAGAAACCGTTTGAACTTTAGAGCGGATAAAAGATTAAGGAATAACAGAGAAAATAAGATGCTTGCGATTATAGCGTTCACAAACACAATAGTTTGTCTTATTTCTATATGTAGTTTGCAATGTATAATTATTTAGCTTATTTTGCATCTAATTCAATGAATATATTAGATATATATTTTTTTTAATTTAAACTATCGTGAGTAGTATTCATAGTTATTGTATAGAACCGACCATAGTCACGTCTTATTCTATCGGGTTAGCCCGACTAGTTTCGAACCCATCCGGGGCACATATTCATGAGCTCTTTACACGATATTATCGCGGCGGGAACCGCAGTTCCCTACTAGTCTACTACTACTTAACTAGTCGGGTTAAACCGAAAGAATAAGACGTGAGTATAGCCGGTTCTATACATTAACTAAATGTATAAATTTTCTCGATATTCTCGATATTAATCAGCTAGTCGGTGTCCCTACAGTTGAGTTTTGAATTATCCAAGAATAGCTGAAATCCATTAAACTTTTTAAAATTTTATCATTAACTAGCAATCGCCAGCGGTTCCGCCCGCGTGGAAAGATTAAACCATCTTTACTCTTTTGATAACCATAAGAAATAGTTAAAGTGGGTTGACCTTAAAAGCTAGACATATGCTGTTGCGGACTTTTATTTCGAACTTTTAGAGGGGAACAATTTTGTACTACATGATTTTTAAATGACTATTACCGTTTACTCAGCGCACTCAAAGAAAGCTTTAAATTTTGCCATTTTCGTACTATTTTTTTATTACTGCTCCTCTCCTATTCATCTTAGCGTTATACTATATAGCTTATAGTCTTTCTCAATAAATGGACTATCTTACATTGAAAGAATTGTTCCAGTAGTTCCTGAGATTAGCGCGTTTAAACAATCAAACAAACAAACTCTTTACCTTTATATATTAGTATAGATAGCCAAAGTCAATGTTATCATGAATTGTTTTTGTACATACATGTTCAATTACATTACGTATGAGGTCAATTTTCAGCTAGACGACACAATCCGGTCTTTGTTGTGGCAAATATTAATCAAGCTATAGACACGGATTTCATGCAGGAGTATTGATGATTAATTTACATAGTTCGCCAGATGGGTTGAAGTCCTTTGTCATATTTGACTTTAAAGGCAGTTGCACCATTATATTGACCAGAGGATTCGCTACGAAAACTAGAAAGTGGAAAAGAAGATTGCGTGTTGTGGCGAACACCTCTAACCTATGAGATTCTATGCAGAATAATGATGATGATATCACTTAGGTTGTTTTAGTTGGTGCGAGTCCGGGTATGTCGGACCACTAAGGATTTTTCCTCATAAAAAATATTAATACGATTCTGCCTTCATTATTGTACTAAATATATGTAAATAGGATAATATAGGAGTGCGGATAGGCTAGGAGATAAATATAATAAACCAGTTGTCACCAAGACGTTGTTTAATTAACACCTGTACTACTACAATTATCATCATCCTCCAGCCCTTATCCGACACTAACTGGAGTTGATACAACATGTTATAAACATGTCACATGATTTGGCTACGTATTTTACGACCGGCTGCCTGACTCACATCAAATTATCTTAGTCGTATTTTCGACACCTCGTTAAGAAAGAGGTTGGGTCTGTTCTACTCAACCGGATACCACACGGTAAGTCAACTTACCTTAGGCGCCTTTTTTGACACCTGAGTAAGAAATGAAGGTGGTCTAATATTAATTACCTTGTACTATTTTTGACAGAATATATCCTTTATTTCTTAGTTCCTTACTTTCTACGATAGGTGAATAGTATTAGTATTCTAATAGACAGTTTTTAAAGATTTAAAATTTTACTAAATTAACTGTTCACAGAAAAAAATTTAATAGACAATACTAGAAACATAATCTTCATTCAAAACATAATGAATTGTTGATCGATAAATCAAAATGGCGGTTGTTAACAGACTCCCTATTTTCCCGTTCGCTTCGTCCGGCGTACAATGCCATTCATAATTGAACAATGGACGAAATCGTTTATGTCAGAAAAAAAATTATACAGCGACGGAGCCGATACTAAATTTTTATTAGATACAAACGTTCTACTAACCGCATTAGTATCTTTGAGTACACAAAAAAGTCAATTTAAGCTATATTCATACATAATTTATAGAATTAGGCGTTACTTTGCAGAGATCCATAATACAAAAGTAATAGTAAAATTATTTTGCTAAGAAGAATCCGCGAAGAAGTAAAATAGAAAATATATATAATGCTAAATGTAAGTGGAGTATATATATTTTCTATTTTACTTCTTCGCGGATTATAGCAAAATATTTTTTTACTTTTCTATATCCATACGTTTTTACGGCTTATAATGCCCTGGGGTATCCGGCTGAACAGAATATACCACCCACATTTCTTACCGAAGTATCTTAAAATACATACAGTCATAAAGTAAGTTGACGTTAGGCAGGCGGTTGCTCCTAAATTACTTAACCGTATCATGTGACAACATGTTTATAACATGTTGTGCCGATCCCACTTAGAGTAGGATAATTGCAGAAGGATGATGATGATTGATAATATTATTTTGATATAATTCGAGATTGATGAACCGTCAACTTACTTTATTCACCTTTTATGACATCGCGGTAAGAAAGAGGATGACCTATTCTACTCAACCGGATACCACACGGTGGGTCAATTTACCTTAGTCACCTTTTACGACAGAGTGGTAAGAAATAGGGTGGTTTATTCTATTCAGGCGGATACCACAAAAATAATATTATCAATAATTTTGAACTCCGAAAATGAATAATAATAATAGTAATTCTATGAATATGATAATATAAACTTTTATAATTTTGTTCATGCTAATGTTTTACCTGATTTATCTTTATTTTTGATAGGCTTGATAGTTTTTCGACTTTCATTAATATAATTTATAGTTTTGTGTGCGTTTACTGAACACGTTAACGACACAACTTCTCGTCTGGTTGTAAATCGGAGTCGTAAAGTGGACGTCGATGCAAAACGTCCAAACACCTCGTACACGTCCGCGTTTAAACTTTTATGGACCTCACACGTCAATCACTATCACGTTCGAACAGAGGTCTAGCTCATTATTTATTAACAAGGCAATCTATTCATTCCCGTGACTGTTCGGTGCTTTATGTAAAACATTTAAATGTTAAAGCTTTTTTTTAAGCCGTTTCACTTTACGAGTAACATGTCTTTTTTTAGCCGCGATAGCCGTAAACTGTGAGCTCGAAACCCATACCAAACGTCTCAAGTTCAAACCTAGGGTGGGAATATATAAGTTTTATTGAGAACTAGCTCTCCAGATACGCGATGCTGTGGCTTACTCCAGGTTCGAATACCCGTTGAAGCAGTACTCAACAGTAAAAAAAAAACTTTCATCGCCATCTTTATAGTAAGAATAACGGAATCGCGATGGTCATAGTAACAGACTTGCGATCGAGAGGACGTTGGTTCGAATCCCGGCCATTATACTACCGACGTAAACCCTTTCCTAACATAAAGCACTTAATATAAAACTTTAAATTTAACAAACCTGTATGCATTATTTTAAACACTTCATTTATCTGTTTGTCATGAACATAAAAAAAATCCCAGTCACAAAATATATAAGTAATTATATATAAAACATATTAATAATAAACACATCATCATTTCCAAAGCAAAATCATATACTCATTTGTAAAGCCTCTTAATTTCTATTATAATATTCCGTACGCTATAACCGCAAACTATAATAACTCAAACAAAACTAAAATGTTAATTTAGAGAGCTCATCTCTGTTAGACTCTCTTAATTAAATTAACGTGGTATTACGAAAATTTTGTACTGTAAATAACAAACTTTATCTTAAACGAACATTTATTCGCGACTAACGTGTGCTACGGTACACTCCTGCTTTTTGTTAGCGAAAAGTGGACTCTTGCTGCACATAGGAGAGAATTATTATGATGAAGAAATAAATGCATTAATAAGGAGAAAATGACAGCCGAGATAGAAGTATGGCTAGCAACGCTAGCAAAAGATGCTAGGGGGATAGAAATGCAGCGATTAACGGTTCAATAAAATGAAGACTGAGAAAGGAATGCGGTAAGAAGCGGTAAGAGAAAACGACATCATGAAAGGAATTCGGCTAGGAACTGTAGAAGAAAATTACGGCAGAAAAACAAATGCGGCGACAAAGAGTAACAGAAATGACGGTGGAGATATAAATGCAGCTGTAAGAAGTAAAAAAAATGACAGTATAATAAAGAATCTGACTACAAGTAGCAAGAGAAATGATGCTAGAGAAAGGAATTCAGCGATGTATCGTAGGAGAAAATTATGGCAGAGTGAGAAATGTGGCGACACACGGTAACAGAAAATGACGTTGGAGAAAGGAATGCAGCTATAAATAGTAGAATAAAATGAAAATGGAATAAGGAATGCGACTATAAGCGGTAAGCGAAAATGAAGCCGGAGAAAAGAATTCGCCAATGAATCGTAAAAGATGACGGCAAAGAGAAAAGAATACGACGCTAAGCGGTAAATGAAAAGGACGACGGAGAAAGCAGTACGGTGTTACCAGAAGGAGAAAATAGAGGTAGAAAAGATATGTAGCGACAAACGATAGGAGAAAATGTTTATCAAATCAAATCAAATCAAATCAAATCAAATCAAATCAAACAGCATTTATTTACATATAACACTTTCATGCACACAAACAATTAAACATCATAACAAAGAGAGAAAAAAAAAGTAATAAAAAATTAAAATAAAATTAAAAATAAATAAATAAATTTAAAAGAAATAAGAAAGTTAAATTAAAGGGGGGGGGGGGTTAGAATATTTAAAAAACATACAAAAATAACTAAAAAGATACGTGTCCCGCCCCTATTATTCATGCATGGAAGTGTGACATGCAAAACGGTATGTCACTCAGCTTTTGCTAAGGCTAAACCTTGGCACTGATTTTCAGTGACATCCTACCGTTTCTGGACGACAGTGACAACTGGATTAGATTAAAAAACACGATATGTAAACCTATTATATAAAACTAACTATTTCTATCTTATATTCTACTAAAAAGAAGAAAATGAGACGTACTTATAACTATCACTTTATATAAATGGAAGCTTATTATAATGGTAAAAATAAATAAATGAAGGTAAAGGTGCGGTATTTTAAAATAAAGATTAAACTATTAAACTATAAAACTATAACCCAGAAATTTAAACATAATCGAGTGCCAAACTTTCAATTTATAATAATATACAAATTACATGTACAAAGTGATTTAGTATCATCATATTTATATTTCACAATCCAAACAATAACCTTCGAATTTTCATTGTTTTAACAATGAACCGTAAATTATTAAATACTATGAATTCTATATTTGGTGTTATAATAATAAATTGGATTTGAGAACGACAAAAGACAATTTAATTAAGAAAATATTTGGCATTTGTTCTTGGATGTTGTATTGATGAGAAACATTCGGAACAGGAGAAAACTATATATTATATGGAACAAGTCATAGCACGTTACTCGTATTGACAATTGCACACTAACCATTTACTCTCTTACACACACACACACACACACGCACACACACACACACACGAACTTACACACACACACACACACACACACACATCTTACTTATAATATAAACTTACTTATAAAATTTATTAAATATTTAAATATTTTTAACATTAGCATAAGTTAGTTTAGTTATCATTTGGAACACTGTTTATAGTTAAATTGTAACGAGGCGGGCGTTGACACCGGCAGCGCAGTTTATACTTTTGCAGTGTCTTGGTTGCCATTGTATAAGTGCATTTTTATTAATTTCATTTCATTTCAGTATTAAGTCATCATCCTCCTGCCCTTATCTCACCCTAAGTGTGGTCGTCACAACATATAACAAACATGTTGTACAATTCTTTAGTACATTATTTTAGTGTACCTCTGTTGGTTTACGCGGAACACGCTATTAAAGAGGCGAGTTTCGATACAATTGCGCGATTTCTTCAACACATATATTACATAAAACTGTGTATAGTAATAACCCAAACCTTCCGGATGAATTGCACTACTTTTTAGATAAACCGTGCAATAATCCGTACTTACTGACAGACAGCTTTTGTGGACTTTATTCTATAATAAGAATAGATGGAGTATGCTTGAAGGTGCTCAGATTAAATATTCGAAACGAACAAATCAGAGAAATGAAATCATAAACAAAGTGAAGTGGTGATTGGTTAGATCATATTGTAGCTATGATATCAACCAGGCAGGTAATGTGTGGTCCCCAATGTACCACCTAATTTCCAATGTCAATATATTGGTCTTACGGTTGTGCAGTATATTAGGTAACTAATTGCGATAATGTGTCACGAAACGTTTGCTGTATCACACCGATGGGAATTCTACTGAGCCCGACAAATTATTAGTTGTAATTTTCTATATTTCGGATAACAAAAGAGAACGTAGTAATTCACCATCTGTATCTGTATCATTATTTTCTTATTTTTATAGCCAAAATGTACATGTTATATCTATCTTAAATTACTTACACGCTAGTACTGTACAAATCATGCCCACGTTGAATTGTCCCAAGAATGCTGACAGCGTTTCCGCGCTGAAATGCTAAGCTGATTCTTTATGCGAAAAAGGAGCCAGCCCTCTTTTCACCTGAAGAGGCAATTATCCAAGGTGTTAAAACGAATTTAAAAAATCTCCACTTTGACTTTATGGCCCTAGGGTCTGAACTGCAAACGGCACAAATATATAAGTCCCGATGAGAGATTTCTTCCACCGTTTACCGGATTCGGCCATTTCCACCGTCTATATTTTGTTTTTTTTTTAAATTTATTTTAAATTTATTTATTAGCTAAAACTTAGCTAAAAAAAGTACAAATGTGGGTTTTATCAAAAAATTTAGCAAAACCCAGATTTATAAGTTACTAGCGGCCCGCCCCTGCTTTGCAGAGGTATAATATTATATCAAGCCTATGACACTCAGCGAAAAAAATGATTTAAATATATCCAGTAGTTTTGATTTATTCATTACTGCCCGTGGCCCGCCACGCGTTAAATTTGGAGTAAAACGATTCCCCTCTCCCTATACCATCAAGATTTCCTGCTATCTTTGGAATATATACTACATTTTTACTTATTTACTTTTTACATTAATCCCTATATTCTTTATTTTTACAATTAATATATTACAGAATGTCTTAATATACAACATTCACAGCTTTCTTGTTATTAGACAATACAAACATGTTTTCTTGTATGTAAAAAATTCAAACGCGTCCGATCGCTGTTAAATTCGACGTGCTATAGAGCGAAGCCCGGCCTCCGACGCGCAAACACTATGCATGCGCTTGCATTTTAAATCTGTAATATCTTCGAAAATGTTCATTGCCATTTTGATCTATATTAAATCACCAATATATTTAAGGTACTTAATTGGATAAGGATTAAGTATTGCTTAAAATTGCTTCGATACTAAGGGATTATTTTTCGTAAAAAGTAAATGACAAAAAATTCTATTTTGGGTTGTCCATAAGAGACAGACATAATATACCATCGTGGAGTTTTCTGCACCTTTTTAAGTTGTACAAATACTTACATTATTTTGATAAATCTTGTAGGGTTTAGCTTGCGTTTGTAATGTAAGCGGGAAAAAATGTAGTTATTTACGACATCACATTAGAAACCTCAAAAATTACAGTATTCCTCTACTCCATATTGAATGGCATTATACATATAAACCTTCCTCTTTAATCACTCTATCTATTAAAAAAAAACCGCATCAAAATCTTTTGCGTAGTTTTAAAGATTTAAACATAAGGATATAGGGACAGTCACAGAAAGCGACATTGTTTTATACTATGTACATATCCTCAGAATTTTCTAGAGATATGTAGGATTAACAGACATAATCAATGGTTCAGTGGATTTACTGTAAAGACTTAACAGACGGACGGACAGATTTATCGCGATGTATCAGAATATCAGTATTAATATTATTGAAATCCCACGCAATTAAAAACATCCAAATTATTTCCTCAAAACAGGAATTTGAACGATCACAATTACTGTAATGTTAAAATAGGAATTTTGAAACAAAATAGTTACGTCACCACCCAGTATCCATACTGGGATATATCCATACTGGGTTATACATATAAGAACATCGTATGATGTTCCGTCGTATGATGATTCCACAGATGTTATAATAAATTTAATTAACAATTCATTCAGCAAGAGCATTTTCTTCTGCTCAGTCGTAAAGTTTAATTATAATATTAGATTTAATAATATTGTACATAGATTTAGTAAAACAATAAAATTTTGTTTTTCAAAAGAGCTTTTTACGTTTCCGAGTATTGAACAAGGTACCCCAATATGCAGATTAAATTCCCTTAGAAGCCATGGGATATCGCTAGTATTGTCCCTATTTCCCCTTTATTTATATCTCGAGGGCTAATAGAGACAGCAATCGTCGGGAAATTGTTTTGCTGATTGCTTATTAAGAGCATTTAGGTGTAGTGTCGCCTGCAGACTGGGGCGGTAGATTGAGTCGCTTTATAGACTATTGTTCCATTGATTTGTTGTTATTATGTTATCTTCATTTTTTTTACCCTCTGCCGTATGGTATTCGGCTGAGTAGAATATACCGCCCTCACTTCTTAAAGAGGCGTCGTAAAAATCAACTCAAGGTAAGTTGACCTGTCTTGCGGTGTCGGGTTGAGTAAAATAGACCCCCTCTTTCTTACCGAGGTGTCGTAAAAGGCGACTAAGGTAAGTTGATATCAGGCTGACAGCTAGTTCTAAAATACCTAGCCAAATCATGTGACAGCATGTCTATAACATGTTGTGCCGACCCCACTTAGAGAGCCAAGCCCCACTTAAAATGATCATGTACTAATAGTTGACCGTTTAGTATGAAATTTTAAATAATAATAAACGTTTTGTTTTATTATAAAAAAAAAAAAAATTTTATTTGTAATTGCCTGTTGCCATCTATTTATTAACAACTGCCCAAAACCTCAGAATTGTAGCCCATTGTTTAATATTTAAAATTTAATATTATTGATTAATATTTTTTATTAGCTACAACAAACGAAACGCTTAGTATTTAAAATTTCATACAAAACGGTCAACTACAAGTGCATGGTCAATTACTGGTGCCCTCACCTTAATCTATTACAGTATGTGACACGATATGAAAAAGCTCACACATACTTGGATAATTAATCATCATTCTCCTGGCCTTATCCCACTCTAAGTGGGATCGGCACAATATATGTTATAAACATGTTACATGATTTGGCTGCGTATTTTACGGCCAGCTGCCTGCCTGACTTCAAGTTACGTTAGTCGCCTTTTACGACACCTCGGTAAGAAAGATGGTGGTCTATTTTACTCAGCCGGACACCGCTACAGAAATATTACAGTATGTGACATGAAAAGGTTCACAGATACTTGGCATTTTAATCATCATTCTCCTGGCCTTATCTAACTCTAAGTGGGGTCGGCACAACATGTTATAAACATGCTGTCACATGATTTGGCTAGGTATTTTACACCAGCTGCCTGCCTGGGGTCAACTTACGACACCTCAGTATGTCAATTACTAATCCCCTTACCTTACATGGTAATTGCAATCAGTTTTAATTTTTGTTTTTCACGTTAAACCATAATAATTAGCTGCTTTTTTGTTCGTTTTGAAATAGTTACTGTTAAAAAATTACCTACCTGAAAATTATCAACGTAATGGTGTTTGATTTCTGTTCGGACCTTCCATTAGCATCAACTAAGCTTGTGATCCATTAAAAGAGCCAGATAATATGGATGTGTCACGACAAATAACAGATAAACTCATATGTGATTTATTCAATATTTCGCTCTTGACCACTATTTGGGTTCTGCAAGCGTTGACACGCGGGTCTTGTAATTTAATAATAACTAGTTTAATTTTTTAATAATCCCTTATTTCCGACGGTTATGTCGGACTCGCACCGATTAAAACAACCTGTGTGCTCAATCACGCTGCTGCTGGTGGGGATAGGGTACCTATAAAGACATTGCCCCCATCCGCGCCAACGTAAAAATATAATTTAATGCCAGAATTGTACGTAGGTTTCCTCACACTACCGCGCTTAACTCTAGCCGTTTGTTCGCACCCGCTAGAGTAAAATACCGCTTCTCTTTTGTAGAAAAGAGCTGATTAGCGGTGAATTTAGATCTATAATAATAATCCGGCCGACCGATTTACGACCGGCCATCTGCCTCACCTTAGTCGCCTCGATAATAAATGAGGGTGGTCTATTCGACTCAGTCGGATACATGGCGGATTGACTTACCTTAGTCGCCTTTTACAACGCCTCGGTAAGAAATGAGGGTAGTCTATTCTACTTTATTTTCCTTTTTCCATGTCTATGAATCATAGACAACAATAACTAGAAGAATGAGTATTCTTTACATATAAATAAAATATAAAGATAAATGTACAAAAGCGGACTTATCCCAAAAAGGGATCTCTTTCAGCCAGATTTTGTCTCTGAAAGAATAAAATCATATAGGCTGGGAGAGGTCAGGCAGGTCGGTCGTAAAATACGTAGTCAAATCATATGACAACATGTTTATAACATGTTGCGCCGACACGGAATAACAGCCAGTCGGAACCCTGTATAATACTTGGTAACAGCCATTACATAAAATAAACTAATGAAGTCCACCCGGTAATCTCATAGTGTAGGGGATACATAAAATGTTTTGCTGAAAACTATCTTTATTCCGTGAATTATTACATTTGTCTCGTCCTAATGAATTAAAAGCATTTGACACGTGAAATAACATTCGATCTATACTGGTACCCTTAAAATGGCCAATGTGTTAAAGTGATTAAGATTTGAATAATGGGCCTTATTCGAGATTGTATTAACTTAAACTTTTAGCTATGGTGCTAGGGATGTGACCTGGAGCGAAAAAATCGATTGATAAATAATCGATTCTTGCCCCTTCAAGACAAAAGAAAAATTATAGATTGTATTTATCTATTTTAAAAGTTGTCTTTTTAATATTAGTATACTAACGGTCTGCTACTATCTCACAGTTGGGTATAGGCCTCTTTTTTGAAAAGCTAAAGCAAAGCTTGAAGGTTTGGAGCTAAGACCTACCACGCTGCTCCAATGCGGATTGGTAGATCTAGGGATATGCAGATTTCCTCACGATGTTTTCCTTCACCGAAAAGCATGTGATAAGTTTTAATAGAAAACTCATTGTTGCCTGCCCGAGGTTTGAAGCCATGATCGTCTCTAGAGAGTTGCACGGTCTTACCGCTGGGCTATCTTAGCTTTGAATATTAGTAATTAATTAGAATAAAGACTAATTAAAGTGGACAAGTGCGTTTAAAAAATGTTTAATGTTAATGTGTTTCGATTGTAGTTTGTGTACATTAGCTTCATCCAATAATCGCATATTTCATCTTTAAAAAAAAACAAAACAGGCGGTTAAAAAACAGAAGAAAAAATGATAATAAACAAAATGTAAAAAGATTTTAAAAAACACGGTTAATACTGTTTAAAAATCAGTTATAATAATAAAATAATCGATAAATATAAAAATCGATTATTATTTTACATCCCTTCATGGTGGACATTAACTAAGCTCTCTAATAAATACTGTTTGCGCTGAAAGCATTGTCAATATTATGTTATTTCAATGTAAATGCATGGCCGTTAATAAGGTTACTTTGTAAACTTTTTCATAAGTATCCATCATTAGTTAATTATTAATTGGCATGTGATTAACTGGGCTAGAAAAAGGAGAAAACTAATTTCACAATGATGTTTATATGTAAGTATTATTTAGTACCTATTTAAAAAAAAGTCTAAGTTCGGGGCCTCCTGTCACAAGTACTTGTAGAAATACCAGTTACTAGGATAGTCCCAGATTCTGTTTATGATTTTTTAAGAATTTTGAAGGAAATAAGGAAAAGAATTTTGAAGGAAATAATCTTTTTTTTCGATCAACTTTATAAGAATAGTTCTTGGTTAAATAATGATGATGTTATTCAAATAACTACCAAGTAAGTGGTTTTTTATAATGACCAAGTGGGAATAAAATGATTTATGACTCAACCCATTAACAGGCTGCGACGTGTTTGTGACGTTTAACACGTATTTGGCGGAGTTGCCAATGCGAGTTGGTGCGATCTTTATTTTTAAGTACGCACTTATATGATATCCAAACATTAATAATGACTTTCAGGGCCTATTTCATAAGTTACGAATAAACCGTCAGTTAGCTTATTCGGAACATATCTTACACATGTCTCGAAATTTTTCGTTTCTCAGGTTTCTGATCGGCTTATTCAGCACTTAAAGTTCCTGATAAGTTAACAGGTAGATCATGTGGCTGTTATTTTGTTTATCTGCAGGTTAGCAAATACCTATTTCAAATGGCCGTAATTATTTTTTTTACTTTTTAGAGACATTTATCTTATATTTATGCTTCGTTTATTTGTCGGTTAACTATCCAACACTTTATCAGTAACTTATAAAACAGTCCCTAATTCTAATAATTTGTAACGGTACACTAACATTTTTATAACATTTCATTTTAACACCACAGTTAATTTCCTATCCAAATTATGAGCGGGATAGCCTTTTTTGTGAAAATAAATAGTCCGGCTAGCTAGAATAGACAACTCCTATGTCTTACTGAGGTGTCGTAAGTGGCGACTAAGGTAAGTTGACATCAGGTGGGTTGGTCGTGAAATACCTAGCCAAATCAAATAACAACATGTTTAAAACATGTAGTGCTGATCTCACTTAGAGTTAGGATAAGGGCACGAGAACGATATTCAATCATTACATTATATATTTTTTATTTATTACATTTAAATCATACCTTCAAATATAATATAGTATGCTGCAATAAAATATTGCTTGTAAAATAGTCATCATCCTCATCACCTCGGCAAGAAATGAGGGTGGTCTATTCTACTCAGATGAATACCGCACGGCGGGTTGACTTACCTTAATCGCCTTTTACGACACCTCGGTAGGAAATGAAAGTGGTCTATTCTTCTCAGCCGGATACCACACGGCAAATTACTTGTAATAATCTTATAAGTTAAATGTTAAGCATGCAACAAAAAGAATGTTAGTTTCTTGATGCAAAAAGTACGCAATTACTAAAACTCTTACAAAGCTAGCCGAGAAAATGCTAACAGGGGTAAAGTTTGTACAATTTCAAATTAGCAACAACTTCTGGGCAAAGGGAAGGACCTCTGTAAGCAAACGTAAGCGCGAGGATTAATTAATGTTAGTTAAACTCAGAAACTTTATTTGAAATAATTTTGTAATAATATTCCTAAATTCTATCGCAAACTGTGATACAGTTAACTGACATATGTAAATTACATTAAACGGATTCTTTGAATACCGCGTGCAGGAATGTAGCTATTGTGCTACTGAAATAAAAGGTTCACGAAATGTAGCTACAGAAATCGCGTGTTGTTATGCAAAGAAAACCTTAATGCTTTCCATTCAATGTCACTCAGTAAGATTTGCAAATATCATTTACTAAGAATAGTTTTATATATGTCAATCAAAATTTAAATCTAATAAAAAAACAAATATAATTTAAATCTGGCTAACAAGTTGCATACCTAGCGCAGCGCGCTTCTTTAAAAAACAGGATAAAACAATAATATTATAGTTCTGTCTCCCTCGCACTTGTGTTCTCTGTCTGTCAATGTTATGCATTACATACGAAATGGAATGGAATAGGGTACGGTCATTCACCCTTCTATATCATGTATCTCTTTTTCAAAACGTTAACTAATTCCTGTGCCTAAATTACTTAACTTCTAAATTAACTAAATTACTTAATGACAATAATAATAAGAGAAAATAATATACTAGTATTTTTATATTTACAAAAATAATAAACACTTAAACATATCGGGCCATAAATTTAATGAAAAGCCCGCGGAAACATAAAATCGCTTAAACGTCAGAGCAGTGCATTTTATGACTTCACGAGGTTTCGCTTTGACTTTATTACTCGGTATAGCCGTTAGTGGCAAGCTTATAGTTAAGTCCACGGAATGAGCGATAAAAAAACTTTGACGTAAAAGACGGTGAGGTATGAGGCGGTATAAATTAATTAACGCTGTGACATCGCAACTGCTTTTGATATCGTTTTGAAATGAATATAGTTTACATACGAGTTATATTTATTACTTTAATTAAATTTAGAATCCTTGAGGCACCGTCTGTAATTTTTAATTGAAAGTGTAACTGTGTTTGAAGTCGAATGAAATAGGTATTTTATAATAAATTAAATGAAGACACAAGTAAATAGTTGTTTTAAATTAAATTTAGTTACATGTAAACGGGTGTTTTAAATTGATTAAGTCAATAATTTTAAGGTAAATTAAGTTAATTCTGCTGTTAAAAGCGGATGCAGGGTTTTTTTTTAATTATCATCTATCGCACTTTTTGATTACTATATTTATTCTAAATAAGCGTCTTAAAAAAGTTTTTATTTGTAGGTTTTAGTATAAATTCTGTAATAAAATTCTCCAATTAATTAGTTTTGCTATTACAGAGGTCTAAATTAAGTATTAAAAGGTAAGAAAACTATGGAGATTAAGAATAGCACAAATGATAAAAATGCGTAAGTTAAGCTACTGTTCGACCTTACATAACGTAGCAATAACGAAATGAAACTATATTTGAGAATTAAATTTTGAAAAGGACAACCGCCTAGTTTCATCTTAAGTCTTGGAAGGAGCAATTTTTCGAAGCATTTAAAAGCACTTTTTTAGAAGTTTACTTGAACGAAGAATTTTAATTTTTGAATTAATTTTTTTAACCAGTATTGTTTTAGTGGCCGTAGCCATGGAAATATAACAGATATGTTTCAGCTTAATATATATGCATAACTTAACTTTTCTTTAATTCTTACTCCTTAACTTTGCCTCTTATCGGAACTCAAAATATTTTGCAATTTAATCATGCCTATAATAATCATTTATACATTTGAAAGTCTTTTATACTATAAAGTGAATAAAGAATTTGTAATGGATAAAATTCATACAAAATTTTGCGGAAATACATTTAGTATTTCCGCTGATTTAAGAGCTTGTACTGTAAACTGAGATAACAATGGGTTGTTTGTGGCTTATAAAAATAGTTAATAATGTTGTTAACTACAAGAGATGTCTACTTTGACGTTTATTCTTTTTTTCTAACATTATTTATAGTAAATTGTGAATAGAATATAAAGGATAGTGGAACTTATACACAACGAATGTTATAAATAGATATTGTTTTAAAGTTCATAGTTTATGTTAAAAACAGAATGGTTCTTATTGTGAAATGACTTGGAACATTCGGAATTGAAAGATGACTGGGCCTCATCAAAACATGTCTAAACATGTTTGATGTTAGCGACGTGTATACGAGTTATCGAATGTGTTCATAATATGCGCTATCACAGAGATCTTTAAGCTTACTATTCTTACTAATATGATAGATATTAAGTCTGTCTATCTATCTGTTTGTCTGTTACGCTTCCATGGCTTGTCGTTAAATCAACCAATGTCCCAATATCGATGAAATTACCTTCAATTGAAGCTGATATACTGGGCCAATATATATCATAATTTTTTTTTCGAAGATAACAAAAACATATGGCAAATAATTGAAATTATTTAAATTCAATTTAAAAAAAGCTAGAGTTCTTCCAAGTTACGCGTCTTTTTAACACTTACGAGTTTTGTAGGCGCTACGCTACGCTTTATTTCACACAAAACAACTTTTTATAATTAGGTCACTTTAATACTAAAAGCGTGCGATATACCTAATATCAGTATTCTATTCATATCATTAATCAATTAAAAAGTATTTGAGATTGTGTTATTTAATGCATCCTCCTGCCCTTATCCCACAGTAAGTGGGGTCGGCACAACATGTTATAAACATGCTGTCACATGATTTGGCTGCGTTTTTACGACCGGCCGCCTGTCTGACGTCAATTTACCTCTATCGTATTTCACGACACCTCGGTAAGAAAGAAAGAAGTTTAGTTCTACTAAACCGGATACCACACGGTGGGTCAACTTACCTTAGTCGCCTTTTACGACACCTCGGTAAGGAATGAGGTTGGTCTATTCTACTCAGCCGGATACCACACAGCTGGTCGACTTACCTTAGTCGCCTTTTACGACACCTCGGTAAGAAAAGAGGGTGGTACTATTCTATTCAGCCGGATACCACAGATTGTGTTATTTAATAATGTAAGCAAATCGCAAACCTCACAAAAAAAGTTTCGCCCTTATTCTCAATAGACTTATAATCTCCTTCTAAATTGGTAAGCCGATTGCCTTTTCCCGTTTACCGTAACTAGCAATCAAAGTCACGTGGGATTCAATTTGGGCTAATTTACAAAAGACGCTTAGAATTGCGAAACAGGAATATCACGAGTGGATATTAAAAATATGTTGATGATATTTTTAGTGCAGAATATGTTTGCGTATCATTTTGCGTAATTTAAGGTCATACTGAGAAATGCCAAAATATATCACACGGAGGCTTAATTTACCTTAGTCGCCTTTTACTAAAGAATTGTTGTCAAATCGAAGAATTTGAAAAAGAATGTCGTAAATGTAAACCTAAAAATAGTTAAACATCGAATTAGTCACCTTACAAAAGTAATTAAAATATTATTTTGCTAAAATCCGCGATTTATAACGGCTTACAGCATTATTATCGCCTAAACTTTAATATTTAAATGAGTTAATCTTGTATGTATATATTTTGATTATTGAATTTCGGAAACGGCTTCAACGATTTTCATTTAACTCGGCATATAGGGGGTTTTGGGAGAATATTCGATCTAGCTAGGTTTCATTAAAAAACGTCATTACAAGGTTATCTCTGTTTTCGGGTAAATGCTAAAATTTACGTTGAATTTAAAAGACAATTTTCGCTGTCAAATCTAAAGTCATGGTAGCGCATTTGGAGAACTGGCGGTCTACAGAGGTGAAAATATCCACGTGCGGAATTAGTTTTTATTTTTTTTTTTTAATTTTCATTTTTCTTTATTTTTTTATATTATTTAAAAAAAATACCGAGCAAGGCTCGGCCACCCAGGTACTTCTATAAATTACCTATCACCTTTCCAAGTCAACGTGAACGGAACATTTGTTGCAAACAACCCGTAAATCGTTTTCAAGAATCAAGCCCCAGAAGTTTTCAAGTTACAGGCTTCGAATGCTGGACTTACACCGGATTAAATTAAAATGTTACAATTTATGAGTGGAGGCCGTCACAAATTTGAACTCCTAATTGGCCGCGCCGAGTTGCCGCCGTAAAGTATTTAACAGCTCAATACTGCACTTTATTAAAGCCTAAGGTGTTGATGCCCGACTATGCTTTGCGAAACAAAACAATAATCTGACCTGCTAATATTGTAAACTTATTTAAAGTACCTATAAGGAAGTTTTTTCGATTGTATTAGACTAGGCAGTTTCTTGCTTGTTTTTTTTGGTAAAAACACCTTTCTGAATCAGTGGTAGTAGTAGTTTTATATCAGTTTGACAAATCGAAAGTGTTTGTAAGAGTCAAAAGTTGATATAAAAAAATAAATATGGGACACACGGTCGTTCGTTTCCAAAGTAGGTAATTAATAGTTGTGCTATGGATGACAGACAACTGGTGAATATATACACATATAATTTATAAATACATGCTTAATTACTTGGATTCATACAAACTAACATATGACACTGTTCTAGGGTATTTTTTGGTTATTACATAACTAAACTTTCTAGTAATATACAAAATTATGCAATCTCCGCATAAACGTTTATTTTTTATATAACAACTTATGTGATACTGAGTATTTACTTTTCATTATGTGCTTTGTAATGTAGACATTAAAACGAAAAACGTTGAAGGCAAATGTGTAAAATTTTTCGTCGATACGTGTGTCCTTTAAATTAAACCACAATGGTAAGCTCAGTAGGTAATGTAACGAGAAACGAATCCTGAAAACTAATCTGACTTGATGTAGATAGAAACAGGCCGCCAGTTTACCTACTCGTACTTAAGCTTATCCAAATATACCAATAATTGCTAATATTTAATACATAAAAAAGAAAGTATCAGATTCCTTCCATCGTTGAAAGCAAAATTGACAACAAAGAAGCGGACTATGCAATAAGCTCAATTAAGAAAATCCAAATCGTACTTAAAATATACATTCGAGTCCCCAGAATCGTGTAACAAAGATAAAAAGCGATTTGCTACAAAAAATATCTCGCTAATACAAACCCAAGTTGTAACGCGAAATAAAAAAAAGGAAGTGATTCGAGTGTCCCGACGGAATTAAAATTTTTCAAAGTCTCATCGAGACACAACACAATTTGTCCTGAAAAATAACACCACCTCACTTTCAAGAGTAATCCAATTATGTGAAATAACAGACAAACAAAGGGACGTTTAAGCTTAGACCGAGTACACATAACGGAGAAATGTTGCAGCTGAACCGCAACAAAAAAGTAATATTAATTTTCTAGAAACTATTCTCATTAAAAATATCATCATTCTGCTGCTTTTATCCCAATGTGGGGTCGGAACAACATGTTTCAAAAATGTAACATGATTCGGCTTGGTATTTTAAGACGGACGGCCTGCCTGGCGTCAACTTACTTAAGTCGAATTTTACGACACCTGAGTAAGAAATAAGGATGGTCTTTTCTACTCAGCCGGATACAACATAGTGGGTCAAATTATCTTCGCCTTTTACGATACCTCAGTAAGAAATGTAGGTGGTCTATTCTACTTAAATAATAATTCTCACTCAAAATAATATTCGTTAATTTTAATTACTCTACCTCAAAAATCGTGTATCTGTTCTCTTCATATTTTGAAGACATATAACCATTCTATGATAGTATTGATAGCGCAATATGCAGAGAATGTATGACAGTGTACCTAGCACAATCTTTTACAGTTACACGGGCATCACAAAATAGTAGGTGAACATAGTCGGTTTCCCATGGACGTTACAGAAATCCTTCAGGGAACCGGAAGGTTGGCTTCTCAAACGAGCCTGGCTGATTGAAATAACGTGCCTATCACCCGCACGCTCAATAATCGACGGACTGCGATCATGTGCGGACAAAAGCCCGCTAAAAAAAACGATAAGAAGTTTTTTTTCTTCTACTCCTTCATTCATACGTCTTTGGTTTAATTAATCATAGCTTACCGTACCCTTAGCATACCGCTTGTGTAATTATTAAAACTACATGTCAATACACAATATAGTTTAAAACTGTTGCCTGAATGCAGAATGGAATCACAGTAAATATTAGATCATTTCGTGGTTTACACCGAGATGAGTGTCAAATTATTTTTTTATCTCAAGTTGTTCGTTCATAAATATCAACTATTATTATTTATTACCCTTTCGTTGATGATAAAAAATTTCCTTCAAATATTTTCTTATCAAAATTTTTAATTAAGTCTGTAAAATCCACGGATGTAGCATATGCCTTATATACTATATTCCTCATACAGATTCGCTATATAGAACTTTTGCTATAATTTAATCCTTGAATATGTGAAACTTTACTGATTAAGTTCTTACGATTTTTTGAAAAGGATAATTACTTTTTCACAAATATCTCCTTGGAGGATAAAAATATTCTAGTATTTTTCAGTATATAAAATCTGAAACTTTTTGTTTTCAAATACGCCGAGTGATTACAATTTATAGTTTATGTATAGAAATCGGCTATTCTCACAACTCATTCTATCGGGTCAGCCCGACTAGTTTACAAGCCCATCCGGGGCACTTATTCATGAGCTCTTTACACGACGTTCATAATTCTCGTGCCCTTATCCCACAGATAAAACATTAAACAGATTCTTGCATAATTTGGCTTTTATTTTACAACCGACCGCCTGCCTGACGTCAACTTACCTTAGCCGTCTTTTAAAGACACCTCGGTAAGAAATTAGGATGGTCTGTTTTACTCAGCCAGATACCACACGGTGGGGCAACTTACCTTAGTCGCCTTTTACTTTCATCTTGATAGAAAATGAGGATGGTCTTTTCTACTCAGGCGGATACCACACGGCGGGTCAACTTACATTACTCGCCTTTTACGACACCTCGGTAAATACAATATACCTAAATAGGTTTGCTCTTAATATAATAACCGTTTGTTCGCAGTATTGTTCAAGTGAGGGTGATCTATTCTACTCAGCTGGATACCATCTGGCGGGTCAACTTATCTTAGTCACCTTTTATGACACCTCGGTAAGAAACGAGGATGGTCTATTCTACTCAGCCGAATACAACACGACCATCTTTACACGGCGTTATTTAATAATAGGAAGGCGGTCAAAATTGTAAATTCTGTAAAAATGAAAAGCCCTTTGCCCATAAACAGAATATACCTAAATAGGTTTCCTCTTTATATCATAACCGTTTGTTCGCAGTATTGTTCTTGTGAGGGTAATCTATTCTACTTAGCTGGATACCATCTGGCGGGTCAACTTACCTTACTCGCCTTTTACGACACCTCAGTAAAAAACGAGGATGGTCTATTCTACTCAGCCGAATACAACACGACCATCTTTACACGGCGTTATTTAATAATAGGAACGCGCTCAAAATTGAAAATTCCGTAAAAATAAATACCCTTTGCTCGTAAATGGAATATACCTAAATAGGTTTCCTCTTTATATAATAACCGTTTGTTCGCAGTATTGTTCTTGTGAGGGTGATCTATTCTACTCAGCTGGATACAATACGACCATCTTTACACGGCGTTATTTAATAATAGTAAGACGCTCAAAATTGTAAATTCCGTAAAAATAAATACCCTTTGCCCATAAACAGAATATACCTAAATAGGTTTCCTCTTTATATAATAACCGTTTGTTCGCAGTATTGTTCTAGTGAGGGTGATCTATTCTACTCAGCTGGATACCATCTGGCGTGTCAACTTACCTTACTCGCCTTTTACGACACCTCGGTAAGAAACGAGGATGGTCTATTCTACTCAGCCGGATACAACACGGCCATCTTTACACGGAGTTATTTAGTAATAGGAAGGCGGTCAAAATTGAAAATTCTGTAAAAATGAAAAGCCCTTTGCCAATAAACAGAATATACCTAAATAGGTTTCCTCTTTATATCATAACCGTTTGTTCGCAGTATTGTTCTTGTGAGGGTGATCTATTCTACTCAGCTGGATACAATACGGCCATCTTTACACGGCGCTATTATTAAATAATAGGAAGACGCTCAAAATTGTAAATTCGTAAAAATAAATACCCTTTGTCCGTAAATAGAATAATAAATAGCTAAATAGGTTCCCTCTTTATATAATAACCGTTTGTTCGCAGTAATGTTTACTTAAATCACAAAATTTAAATATCTATAAAAAATAATGATGGAATCCGAGAGGTTTGTTCGCTCTGTAATCAGCATTACGTAGATTTTCTTTAACCGCGAACTGTAGAAAAAAAATCCGCAAAGAACATCTCGGAACAATTTCTATTTTTATATTTCCAAATACAAGCCATACTTTGAAGTTAAGTTAATTATAACTTATTTATAAGTGGAGGAATAATGATACTTAAAAAATTTGTTCCGATTTCCTTTTTTGTTTTGTGATTAACTTCGTAATGAATTCGTTTGTTCCTGATACTTTTATATTATTAGCAGAATGGTTACTTAGTAAATGGTAGCCGTGTGGTATCCGTCTGAGTGGAATAGACCGACCTCATTTCTTATCGAGGTGTTGTAAAAGGCGACTAAGGTAAGTTGATCCACCGTGTGGTATCCGGTTTCGTAGAATAGACCACCCTCTTACTTACCAAGGTGTCGCAAAAGGCGACTGAGGTAAGTTGACCCAACGTGAGGTATTCGGTTTAGTAGAATAAACCACCCTCATTTCTTACCGAGGTGTTGTAAAAGGCGACTTAGCTAAGTTGACCCGTCGTGTGGTATTCGGTTTCATAGAATAGACCACCCTCTTTCTTACCGAGGTGTCGTAAAAAACGACTAAGGTGATTTGACGTCAGGCAGGTGGCCGGTCGTAAAAACGCAGCCAAATCATGTGACAGCATATTCATAACGTGTTGTGCAGACCCCACTTTGAGTGGAACACGGACAGGAGGATAATGGAGGATAACGGTTACTAAATGGTTAAATGGACTTTTTAATATTGTAGATAAATTGCCGTAATTCTTACTACGAAATTTTTTATTATTCTTTTATAACGTGCAAAATTAGTAAAATTTTCCTTATACAATCATTCTCTTGCCCCTATCCCACTCTAAGTGGGGTCGGCACAACATAGTTTTCACCATGTTGTGATGTGATTTGGCTAGGTATGTTACGATTCGTCACCTGCCTGACTTCAACTTACCTTAGTCGCATTTTACGACATCTCAGTCAGAAATGAGTGTGGTCTATTCTACCAGCCGGATACCACACAGTGGTTCAACTTACCTTAGTCGCCTTTTACGACACCTCGGTAAGAAGTGAGGTTCTATTCTACTCTACTGGATACCACACGGCGGTATATTAGCAAACTTATAACCGACAAAAAATTATTTTTCGACGCAAATTTCATCGTATATTAATCACTGTTATTCCATAAATTCAAGGTCGTATTATAAATTAGGAAAAACATAATAACTTTTTGATATTAATTCTTGAACGTAATAAAGCGTTAGAAGCGTCAAATAGACTATATAAAACTAATTGACTGCCAGTCGGACGTTGACGAGTCATAATTAGACTCAAATTAGATTTCAAACTGACAGACGACGTTGAGTGCTCGTTATTAGTTCACTAATGACTATTATTATACTACTAATGTTATATATGCTATTATTCGTGCATGTATGTGTGTATAGTATCATTTAAAACATTGTGTGCGGGCACATTTTGCTGCGACTCTGGTAGTATGCGCGTAAATTTGGTTATTTAGTTACCTACATCATTATTTATGTACAAAAAACCAACTTAGTTGTTACACTTACCTGTACTAGGACGTGATCCGTGCTCAAGTATCAATCGTCAGAGAACGTACCAGTACGTGTTTCGCGCTCGAGTATCAATTGCCAGAAAACGTTCTAGTACGTGTCGTGCGCTCAAGTATCAATAATCAGAAAACGTTCTAGTACGTATTTCGCATACAATGTGATAAGACTCAAATTGCTTAGAGATTGTTACTACATTCTGCACACACACCTAAGTTTTAACTTAGAATAACTAGTGTAAACAGCCGATGGCGTGCTCGGCGTAGCGCGCAATAACAAATGGAGATTTCGATGGCAACGAAAAATAAGCCATCTTGTATGATGTGACGTTTGCTTTGGAATATGGTATGATAAATACAAGTGCGGGAATTGAATTTGAATTATAGTTTAGGGTTTCATTAATACTCACTTGTGGACCTTCTTTAACACTAGATAAATTTCATTCCGCGAAAATTCATATATTCATATGGATTTTAATCTTTAGTAAGCAAATATAGCTGTCTGTCACATGGAGAGATATAAAGAAGATTGGGAGAGATTGTATATCAATATGCGGGATGCACCAAAATTGATAGTTTTAAAAGTTCTCACTGAAGAATATATAAAAGCAACAGATAGGTAGTTAAAAAAACACATAAAATGACCCATATCGAATAGAATAATTTACTTTTATGTCCGTTTGTCACACCCCAGCGAGCTTTTGGAACGTAACTTTTGTTTCGGAATTTGCCGCCGGTAAAAATAGTTTTTTCGCGTATTCCGCGTCCATTCAATTTTAGCCCCTCCCTCTAGGCAATAAGAACTAAAGGTTGTTCACCTGTTCGGCTATATGTTATAGCTTTCGGTGCAACATTTTATGCCTACCAGTCCACAGTCATTCATTCGAGTTACGGTTCGTTCGATTAAGTCTGCAACTACGAAAAAAAATTCTAATACCAATTTGGTATTGAATATTTTTATCAATTGATTTCTGATCCGAATACAAAACTAAAAGGGAAATCAATGCGCGAATAACGCGTAAAATAGCAGAGCGAAATAAATTTGTTTTTTTTAAATAGATGTTACTGAGAGAGATATTGAATAAAGGCGCTTTGTTAAGCATCTATTTTTTAACTAACGTTTACTGCTGTATATTAGCGTTGAGATTTTTATTAGGTAAGAAATAATATTTTACAATGGTACATAATTAATTAGTTTACTTTAATCTATGCCTTAATAGAGGAAAAATGAGCTTTATTGTATTATAAAGTAAATATATAAAATGGAAGAAAAAACTACCTATTAAACAGAGACCACCTCGTCATTCTCCTGCCCTTATCCCATTCTAAGTGGGGTCGGCATAACTTGTTGTATCCGTGTTGTGATGTGATTTAGGTAGGTATTTTATGACCAGCCGCCTGCCTGACGGCTTTTGGGTATGAAATGAGGTAAGTATATTCTAGTCAGCCGGAAACCACGCGGCGGATTAACTTACCTTCTCGACATCTCAGTCAGAAATGAGTGTGGTCTATTCTACCAGCCGGATACCACACAGTGGTTCAACTTACCTTAGTCGCCTTTTACAACACTTCGGTAAGAAATAAGGTTGGTATATTGCACTCAAACGGAAACCACACGATGGGTCAACTTACCTTAGTCGCTTTTTACGACACCTTGGTAAGCAACGAGAGTTGTCTCTTCTGTTCAGGCGCATATTATTAGTATCTAAGTAGTTAGTTTTAGTTATTCCTAGTATCTAAGTAGTGTTTGTGTATTGTGGTGCCGGTGGTGGAGGTTTGTGCTTGTGTTTTACGAATCCTGCATAGATTAGGTCTGAAAACGAATAGTCCAGTCTAAATATATTTTTCTTTTACTTGATCGCGGATTATATCAAAATAATTTTATCATTACTTTTGAATTATGGATCTCCGCAAAGTAACGCCCAATTCTATAAATTACATGTATTATAGTCCAAGAGACAGATCTTAGAAAGAAAGGTAAGAAAAAAATGATAATTAATATTGCCTTCTCCAAATAATTAGAAACATAATGACTCAATGTTATTTAAATGAACGCTCGAGCCGTTGTGTGGAGCCGTTGAAAAAAATACCTGAATCGACATAAATTGCGTCATTCGGATTCGCTCACGCGGCCCACGGGCAGGTAACGCTGGCTGATTTTAAATACCTTAAATGCCATTTGAAAATGGCAATCCTAAGAATTTTAAATGTTTACTTTCAAGTTTTACGTCACAAGCAGCTATGAGCCTAACTTAAGTCAGGTTAAATTTAAATTTAATATTTTCTTTATTCAAGTTAGTAGACAAGTGCTTTTGAATCGTCAACTTTACTGCTGGTTCACAAAGCTGTTCCTACCGAGAAGAGCCAGCAAGAATCTCGGCGATTGCTCTTTTAAAAATATAATTCTTATTACCAGTTACATTTAGTTATTACTATCTTGTACAGAGTCGAAGAGTAGCTATGTACATGCATTCTTAATATCTAAGTAATCCTTATAAGCTTTCTGTATTAGTCTTTTATTAATGAACTTATGTAATGGCAAAGCTAAAATTGATTGCTTAATCTTATTATAGAATCGTATAAAAAACCCATAAACCGTACCTTACCGTAACGTACTTTTGCAAGGCGCAAGCAGGAGCCGTAAGCATATATTGGTTCCTACTTTGTCTATTATATACATCACCTTTCGTTTTATAATCCTTTATACTAGTCAAGTTAAAGCCAGCCCAATTTCCATGGCTGGGTCGTGGGCAGCGATGTTCTCTTTCTACGAGGGCCGCATTCGCATTAACTAAAACCCACCACTTCACCAGCACTGCACATGTCCATTTTATGCCATAGCCACAACATTCTCAACACTCTTAGCGCTGCTGGAAGAGATCGCTTATAGCGATAAGCTTTCGTTTGTGTACACTGCTTTTCTATTACATGTCATGTATTATACGCCTTTTGGTATACAAATAAATAAACATCATCAGGGGATAAACTCAACGAGAAAATCGAAAACCAAAACTGTTTAGGTGGAATATGAGAAAAGCTTATTTTGTCAAAGCTTAATAGCGTTTTGTAGAACGACTAGCAATCCTGGCGGCTTCGCCCGCGTGGAAACATCAAAACCGTAATATAGTCTTTTGATAACTATAAAAATAGTTAAAGTGGGTTAACCTTAAAAGCTAGACATATGCTGTCGCGGACATTTATTTAGAACTTTTAGGAACAATTTTGTGATACATGATTTTTGAATAACATTCATCGTTTACTCAGCGCACGCAAGGAAAGGAACAATTTTGCCGTTTGCGTAATATTTATTGTTGCCCCTCTCCTATTCGTCTTAGCGTGATGTTATATAGCCTATAGCCTTCCTCTATAGATGGACTATATTTCACTTTCTGTGTATGTTTGAAAAATTCTATGTTTTTCAAATCGGTCCAGTAGTTCCTTAGATTAGCGCGTTAAAACAAAGAAACAAACTCTTCAGCTTTATATATAATACAATAGATATAGCCGAGTGGTGCATAATCCAAAGTGATACTCATATAAAAGTTCCATCGCTTAGCGATCCATACTTCTCTATGCGGTAAGCTTTGTCGACCCACGCTAAAGTTTATCGCTATAGATGAATGTTGGGATGAGAAAAGTTACTCGGTTTAAATATAGGTATGTTTGTATTCATTTTTAACATCCATACTGTTATGAACTCTTAGTAACGTATTACTTACAAGCCGTGTAGTATCCAGCTCAGTAAGATAGACCACCTTCTTTCTTATCGTGGTATCGTCAAAGGCGGTTCAGGTAATTTGACCCGCAGTGTGAGTAGAATACGCCCTCTTTCTTATCGAGGTGTCGTAAAATACACCTGAGGTAAGTAGACGTCAGGCGGCCGGTCGTAAAATACGTAGCCAAATCTTGTGACAACATGTTTATAACATGTTGTACAGACCCCACTTAGAGTGGGATAAGGGCAGGAGTGTTATTAATGTGTGGTCCCAGAATAGCAAAATAACTAACTATACCACCCTTACTTCTTACCGAGGTGTCGTAAAAGATGACTCAGGTAAGTTGACCCGCCATGTGGTATCCAGTTGAGTTGAAAATATCACCCTCTTTCTTACTGAGGTGTTGTAAAAGGCGACTAAGGTAAGTTGACTCGCCGTGTGGTATAAGGTTTTAGTAGAATAGACCTCACTCATTTCTTATTGAGGTGTCGTAAAATGCGACTTTTTTATGATGATGATAGATCCGTCAGAAGGCGGATAGGAATGGCAAAGAACGCCATGTCACAGCTAGACCGCATCTGGACAAATAAAACATTACGCGAAAAGTCAAACAAAAGCTTGTGACGAGCCTGGTGTTCTCGATTTTCTTATACGGCGTGGAGACTTGGACCCTAAAACAGGCTGATCGCAACCGCATAGACGCGTTTGAAATGTGGTGCTGGAGAAGGATGTTGAGCGTTTCTTGGACAGAACATCGGACCAACGCATCGATAATTAAGGAACTACAGATCAAGACTAGACTTTCTACCATATGTCTCCGCAGGATTTTAGAGTTCTTTGGGCACGTTGCAAGAAAGAGTGGCGACAACCTTGAAAAGTTGCTTGTCACGGGCAAGGTCGAAGGAAAGAGGCCTAGGGGACGGAGCCCCATGCGTTGGACCGACCAAATTCGCTCAACACTCGACTCCAGTATCAGTGACGCCATCCACGCCGCAGAGGACAGAACTAAGTGGCGCAGTATAGTTTTAAATAAAGTGCTACATAAAGATCACGACCCTCAGCATTGAGGATTACGACGCCAGGAGGAGGAAGCCTGTAAATTACTCTATAATGTTAATAGTAAATGTTCATGACAGATACATTTTTATTTATTTCATTTTCATAGGCCATTCCATTTCTCACGTTGAATCGGAAATAGCCCAGTCACATTACTAGAAGGGTCATCATTTACTAAGGGCCAAGAACGGAGAATCGTATATTCGTATAATGGCTTAATACGTCTCCAAAGGGCATGGAAATGGGCTATTATCTGTGAAGTTAATAATACCTGTTTGTCACACGTGATTGCTTGTGAACTACCATTGCTAAATTATGTATGGGCTCTCTTACTATAAATAAACTTGTACATCCACAGAGACGCCCGATTTACTATTTGTGCCTGCGATTTACCCGCGTGGAAATCAGTGAGTTAACCATAAGAGATAGAGACATGCAGTTCCGTCAGAGACGTCAACTATTTGACAATAAATAGTTCAATTCTGTTTTTTTTTTTTGCTTAGAGATATTATATGAGCTTTAAGAGACTTTGTAATATGTAAAAATAAATAAATAAATATACGGGACAGTTACACACACGGTCGTCCGTTCCCAAAGTAAGTAATATATAATTGTGTTATGGTAGACAGACAACTGGTGAATATATATTTATATATTTTTTAAATACATACTTAAATACAAATATACACCCAGACTCGAAGACCAACAAATTCATTTATAGAAAATATTGGCCTTTGGCGGGAATCAAACCCGCGACCTGTGGAGCTGATGGCAGGGTCGCAAACCACTGCGCCAACGCGCCAATCAAAATAGTAGATAAAAGATAGTTGAGCATATAAGAAATTAATGTGCGTACCCGTACGAGATAGAGATATGCTGTTGCGGACTTTTTTTGTAACATTTTTGTTGATCTATAATTCTGTACTGAGTGTTATTATTACTTATTTGAGAGTGTCTTTGTTGGTTAACGTGCAACTAAAGCTCCCAGCGATCTTTAAATTAAACCAACTAAACTAACCAAAGTTTAATTTAAAATAATTACGAATACGGTAATACATTGGCGTATCATTACTCCATCTTAATCTAGGTTTAGAATCGCATACACTATTTGGTCCGAATGTGCTTGCATTATTTAGAATTACAACACGATCGTTTAATTGAACCGTTGTTTGGTTAATAACTGAATATTCAAGTTGTCCTTCATTGTTATCCAGTACATTGTTATCCTCCTCATAGATTTAATTATCAAACGAATATCCTAACCGGAACTTAGCTTGGAATTCTCAATGCTTGTTATATCAATCTCAAAGCTCAATAATCTTATATTTTGATGAGTTCAGAACAAATCATTGAAAGACATTTTTTCATCTTCTTAATATAATATAATTATTATAAAACAAAGTCTCTCAAAAGCTGTCTGTCTAAATGTGATTTTCTCATAATCTACTGAATGGATTTTTATACGGCTTTTTAAATAATTTATAGAATTACGCGTTACTTTGCGGAGGTCCATAATACAAAAATAATGAGAATATTATTTTTCTATAATCCGCGATAAATTTATCGCGGAATTCAGCAAAATTATACTCTAATTACTTTTGTATACGGCTTCTTCTTAAATATAGTGCAATTCTTCTGGAAGTTTTAGGTTTATAGTTCACTAGAAATCACCAGCGGCTCCGCCCGCGTGGAAAGATTAAAACCGTAATATAGTTAATTTAGATAACCATAAAAATTGTCAAAGTAGGTTAACAATAAGGATATATGGTATCGCGGACTTTTATTTAGAACTTTTGGAAGGGAACAATTTTGTAATAGTTAATGTATAGAACCGGCTATACTCACGTCTTATTCTATCGGGTTAGCCCGACTAGTTTCGTAGAATAAGACGTGAGTATAGCCGGTTCTATACATTAACTATGAATACTGCTCACGATAGTTTAAATTCAATTTTGTAATACATGATTTTTGAATAACTATCACCGTTAACTCAGCGCTCGCAAGGAAAGCTTTAAGTTTTGCCGTTTTCGTAATATTTTTTATTTCTGCTCCTTTCCTATTCATCTTAGCGTGATGTTATATAGTCTATAGCCATCCTCAATAAATGGACTATCTTACACTCAAAGAATTTTTCAAATCGGTTCAGTTGTTCCTGAGATCAGCGTGTTCAAACAATCAAACATACAAACAAACAAACTCTTTATATATTAGTATAGATGTACAAATTTCTTATCTCCACCAGCTCTCATATCTTACCTGGATATTTTCCTGTAAATTTAGCAAAAGTAGTGCAAAAGAAAGTAAAATATAAGTTCACATAACTGTCATCCACGAAGTAAGATTAAAAGCACCAGTTAAGGTAACCGCATGTTTTGGGGCACGCCGCGAATATAAATGACGCAGCGGCCGGTCACGTGTGTGTGGTGTGGCCCTAATAAATATCGCTATTCATATTTATTAGCTTTGGACTATACGTTGGTAGATTATGCTTTTTTGTACGTGCAAAAGGTCTTCTGGGAAATAGTTTCAGTTGTATCATATATACAATTGTAAATATCAGGTAGAGCTATGAATTAGAGTATTTTCGTAACAATGAAAACGTTTTGGGTTTGTAGGATGATGAAATGATTGTTATATCGTATTGTTGAAATACTGATATATAGTATATAAAAAAATATATTTTGTTTAAAATTTAGTTTTCCCGCGCAACTCATGTCATAGAGCCGCAGCTGGGTCTATAGAAATTGATGTATCAAGAATAAATATAGCGTCATTGTCGCATAAACCAATTTGTAAGAGTAAAAAAATAATATTGTTTTTGTGATTTAGGCATAATTAATTGCATTAAATGTCGTTGTTGTATTGATATAGAAACCAAGTTGTGTTTTATTTGAACATCCAAATCACATTTTACATACATATGTATTTATGGTTAACAAATATTTAATATACAAATGTTACTTAAATTATTAAAACCTCGTACGTGCTGGCTTAGAAAGTACGGGCGTGACCCAAAGGACTGTTTGATTTGATTTCTGTTGTTGAGTTTTATATAAAGTACGAAAGTAAGAAACGGCTTGTCACTATTCCACAGCAGGGCATAGGCCTACTCTGTACGTTTTTTGAAAGAAGAATTGGAGCTCAGACATTCCACGATGCTCCAGTGCGGATTGGTAGGTTACATATATCCCTAGAATTCTCTAGAGATATTGAGATATCCTCAAGATAATTTGTTTCACCGAAAGCCTGCAATAAGTTGTAATTATCAATCTGACACGTAAGTTTTAAAGAAAAACTCTTTGGTGCTTGCTCGGGGTTTAAATCCATAACCCCTTTGAAAAGATCGCACAGACTTACCGCTGGGCTATCACAACTTATAATTTAAGTATAATAAAAATAAAATAGTTTTGTGAAAATTCAAGCATAAATATATTAATTCTATTGTCCCATTTCTATAAAACCACTGCATAAATATTAAGATAATTCTCATGACGGTCATGCAGAAAAATTATTACCAAATTTTGGTTCGCGTGATTTGAATAGGAAATTACGTCGCGTTCGCCCACGTGGATGTGGTATGACCCTTATAAATTACCAATTATAGTTGGTATTGTGTACTTCGTATCAATGGAATAATATTAATTATAAACTTTACATATTGTTCAGGAAAATACGATAACTTGCAAAAAATCCTTCAACCTATGTAGTTGTCACCACGGAGTGACACAATGTGACACTCAACAAGAGGTACCAAGCTCGAACTCTGGGTAGGCAGGATTAAGTAAACCGCGAAAATAGCATAAAGGAATTTGTGAGATGTCTATATATGTTACCTAACAATCCAGATCTCGCACAGAAAGTTTAGGAACGTTTAAGTTAAAAAAACTTTAGAAGCAGTTAGATACAATGTTCAAAATGCCCCAGAGATGATGAAACGTCGTGCTACAAACTGCTCGGAGTGCAAAGGGTATAAATGTTTCTAAATAAACAAGACACAAAGTAGCCCTTTTGAATTAATAAGCATTATCCACCTACCCTTATCCCACTCTTAGTGGGGTCGGCACAAATTGTTATAAACATGTTGTCACATGATTTGGCTAGGTATTTTACGATCGGCCGACTGTCTGACGTCAACTTACCTTAGTTGTATTTTACGTCACATCGGTAAGAAATGAGGGTGGTCTATTCTACTCAGCCGGATACCACACGGCAGCTTTTGAATTAATAAGAATTTTTCACAATAAGAGTATCTTATTAATATAATAAATGCGAAAGTTTGTGAGTATGGGTGTATTATATTTTTTATTTATTTTTACGCAGTAACTACTACCAAAAATTACTATTTATGTTTGTTACTCTTTCGCAGTGAATCCGCTGAACCAATTAATATTGGTTATAAATGTGTTAAACTGCACTAATGTGCAGTTTGACACATTTATTCCTTATACACCGGAAAAACATATAGGCTATAGAAACCCTTTTACTTCTACAGGAATAGGATGACATTGAAAAGCGCCATCCATTATTGAGCTATCACACGAACACAAGTCCACGCGAACGAATTCACGGGTAAAAGCTAGGTATTTATATACTTGATATAAACATAGCAGTCAGTACTTTAATACATGCATTTCAAATTTAAATTAACCTCATAAAATATGAATTTCATGATTACTAATGTAATGCAACTGTACTGTATTTGTATTCATTACAAGTTCGTCCCCAGTACGCGGACAGCATTCCTAATTTATGGAATCCAGTAATAACTTAAAATATGATATGATACATTTTTAGTTATTACAAAATGAAAATATATGTACCTGAGTTATCTGCTAAAAATATTCTAGTAATACCAATATATAAGAAAATTTTAATCAAGATCATTTATTTAATTATTATATTTAATTTTAAATTGAATGTCATGAAATAAACAAAATCAATCAAATATATTTTAGGTCAATTGTGAAACATATATTATCTCATCCCGTGAAACAAAAGTAGGAGCTACTTTGAGTTATTAAGCATTTTGTCAACAACTTTTAGATTGAGTATTAAAACAAATGAATACTGTATGTAATCAATATATTATCTAGTGATAATGGATTGATTGACGGCATCAATAATTAGCCATACAATTAATTCAGAAGTTTGTCTGTCTGCTTTGAAAGCGAATCCGTTGAAGCAGAAATGATTTAATTTGATACATTAAACCTGACTGACATATGGGAAGTTTCTCGTTTCACTTTTTTTACTTAACGTTTTTCTTTCATACATGGCACTATTTATTATAACTTCTATACCAGTGAAGTCTCACTGGTATAGAAGAAGTTATTACAAATAGTCATTTGCAATAACTTCTGTACTATTGACACTATTTATCATAACTTCTGTACTATTGACACTATTTATCATAACTTCTGTACTATTGACACTATTTATCATAACTTCTGTACTATTGACACTATTTATCATAACTTCTGTATTATTGACACTATTAATCATAACTTCTGTACTATTAAAATTCTTAACTTTAACGAGCTCTCTAATCTTTGGTAATTATGTATACAGCTTGTTTAAATACACTATTGGTAGCTTAAAGAGCTAGCTATATATCGTTAATGTCTAAGTAAAAATATACAAAATACTGAAAATATGATTATGATCGGTCCCTCACGAGTGATCTTATTTCATTATCTTGAGCAGATGAGTATCAAGAAAGCTCGTCTCAAATCAAAAATTTATGTGTCAATTTAAAAACTTGGCCAAACTGCCGGTATATTTCTAGAAATTGGTTATCAGGTGGTCATAATATTAAACGTGTTAGCTCGTTGGCAAGACGCCATACACAGCCAATTACGTGCAAAATCACAGAGTATATTGAAATGAACTATCTTGGCACATTTAGTCTAGTCTTAGTGCAAAAGTAATAATAAAATTATTTTGCTATAATCCGCGATGAAGTAAAATAGAAAATATATATAATGCTAAATGTAGAGTGGACAATCGGTTATCATACCTGATATATGCAGGATTCGTAAAAACACATACACGTCGCTACGCTAAAACTCGTGTCGAGTTGCCCACCTCCTTGACCATCAAATTGCCCCTGTTGGTCGTGTGTGTGTGTGTGTGTTTAGCAAAACACTGCACTTTAAGGTATATATATTATGCACTGCAGTTAAAAGGTAATAATAATAATAATAAAATACTTTATTGCACATAAGAGAAATAAAAACATGAAAGTTAAAATTAAACAAAAAGAAGTGCAAAGGCGGCCTTATCACTAATAGTGATCTCTTACAGGCTACCTAATTAAAGTTAAACTAAACACTAGAAATATAAATTAAGGTGCACAAAGTATTAATTTAATATATTCTAATAACTACACACTAATACAAAAAAAAGATTATATACCTAACAATATATACTAAATGCAAACATATATAAACAATTATATATATATACACACATACATATACATATATAAATACGTCATATAAATACAAATACATTTCTCAATTGATATTAACCAAATATAATTATAATGAGAAATAATAATTTTTAAGACGATTTTTAGGAAGTTCGTTCCACAGCGTTACTGCCCTCACAGTAAATGACTCACCATAACAATGAGAGCGACAAAACGGAAATTTCAGCTTGTTATCACTCAGAGATCGGAATTTATAAGGAAGAAGGGAGTTGGTGCCAAGAAAGGTGAAGCGCTCTTTAAGATAAGGAGGAGTCTGGGGATGGAAAAGAAGAGTATAGAGAAGGGTTAGAAGATGAGTGTTGCGGCGTTGCCGTATAGTAAGCCATTTAAGTCGTACGCGATACTGAGTAATGTGATCGAATTTTTTGAGCCCGAAAATAAATCATATAATAAGATTCTGTAAGCGCTCTAGCTTGTTGAGCAACTGCTGTGACAAATCTCGGTAACATGAATCGGCATAATCTAGTATAGGAAGTACAAGTGTATGAGCCAGAGAAATTTTAGTCTTGATAGGTAGAAGATTCTTCCATTTTCGTAATCTGCCAATGACTCCATATATTCTCCGACTTAAGTCAGAGATGTGGGGTGCCCAGGTGAGATTATTGTCAATGGTGATACCCAGATTTTTCACAGTGCTGCTTATTTCCAACTTGGTACCATCAAACATAATAGGCGAAAGTTGACTACAATTCAATTTGGAAAGTTGTTTATGGTTACCGATGAAAGTGATTTGTGACTTGCTAGGATTTACAGTCAATCCGTAGGACTCACTCCAGGTACTGATCGCGCGAAGGTTAGAATTTATGAGATCAATAGCCTGAGCTATTTCATTAACAGATGTTGACGTATAAATCTGCAAGTCATCAGCGTACAAGTGATAGGATACGGAAAGAAGCTCAGTAACAGTGTTGATAAAGATAAAAAAGAGTAGAGGGGAGAGTACACCAGTACACCTTGAGGAACACCAGCACTGAGACGGCACTGCGTTGAAAATTTTTCTTCTATACGTATGGACTGTTTACGCCCAGAGAGATACGACTGAAACCATTCAATAGCGTTTGAAGATATATTTATAGTTCTGAGAATTGCTAAAAGGATATCAAAGTCAACCGTATTGAAGGCATTGGAAAAATCTAACAATGCAAGAATAGTTACCTGCTGGGTATCGCATCCTTTTCTAATGTCGTCACATACCTTAATGAGGGCCGTAGCAGTGCTGTGTCCGGGGCGGAAACCGGATTGATAAGGACTCAGGATGTTATTTTTAGAAAGATGAAGAGAAAGTTGGTCATAAACTATACGTTCGAGAACTTTAGATAGAAAAGGAAGGATAGAGATTGGTCGATAATGTGAGAAATTTGTGGGATTAGAGGTTTTAGGTATAGGGATGACATGCGCAAGGCGCCACACGTCGAGAAAGGTGTTAGAGGATAAAGAATAGTTGAAAATATGACAAAGAATAGGAAGCAAGCAGTCGAGCGCCAATAGAATCATCTTTCGACTAATTCCGTCACTACCAGTCGCGTCAGACTTTATGGCTAGAATTTGTTTTTTAACTTCCGCATCAGTTACAGGTATAAAGTGGAACAAATCAGAATTAGGTAAGAGACGTGCGGAAAGAGCGTTCATAGTGTTAGCTTTAGTAACATGATCAAGCGGTGTAACATTCGTGAAATGCATATTGAGTGCGTCAAGATCAATATGACTATTCGAATATGTTGATTTTCGCTGCCGCCCAATGCCCATAGCATCAAGAAATTTCCAGACTTTGGCGGAATCTTTGTTATAAATGGATGAATGTATATAATTTCGTTGGGCATCTCTGCAAGTTTTGCTGTATCGATTCCGAAGTTTTTTGTATATAGCGTAATTTCCTTCAGTAGGGTTCATCTTATACTTCGATTTCGCAGTGTTGCGCTTCACCATGAGTGCCTTAATAAATTCTGTTAGCCATGGAGCCGGAAGATGCTTGAGCTTAATGGGACGGAGCGGAGCGTATCTGTCAAACAATTCCGTCAGCAATGAATTAAAGATTATAAGTTTATCATTGACAGTCTGAGCATTAAAAATAACATTCCAATCGATCTGATTGAGATTATACATAAAATGATCTGTATTAAAATTATTAAAACTTCTTCGCATCACAACTCATATTATAGCAACTACCGAGTTTCTTGTTTGGCTCTTCTAGAAGAAGTTTTCCGTACCAGCAGTAGTGTTGACGATTCATTAGCACTTGTTTACAAGTTTACTTGAATTTGAATTTTGAATATTACGTGCTTTTGAGTAAAGGAAAACATCTTCACAAAACCTACACATCACTGTAAAGGTCCTGAGATGTGTGTAACCTACCAATTCGTATTAGACTAGCATAAATAAAAAGACATAGGTCTCTTTTTTTCTCTTAGCTAAGCTGTGGCATAGTATAAAACCTCTACTTTTGCCGACCCCACTAAGAGTGGCAAGAGCATTGTAAGGGCAGGGGGACGTTGAACATAACTATTTCAGATGTTATTATATTACTAATTAAAATGATTTCTATCAATTGATGAATATAAACTACGTATTTTAGAATGAATTCCCTGGCGTGAATCAGACAGAAAATTTAATCAAAACGCCAATTAAATTGCAATGACTTTGAAACAAGCGAACCTGGCATAGTTAGAATGGTCCCGCGCTTTTTTCTATTGATTTTACGGACACTGTAATTTTCCAGAGTGCTTCACAGATGTAGACTTCTAAAAAAGGGCTATTTTTTTAATATACTATATGTTTTAGTTGTACTTTTTTACCGTCAATTATGTGTCTTTTGCTGTTTTCGAAGGAAAACTATTTTTTTATCATATATGTTAACCAGGTATTTCAGCTTTAAGTGTGTGAAATATTATTATTATTGGTCCAGAGACCTAAGCACGTACCTCTTCTGCGCGCATGCATGCGCCCGCGTGTGTTTATGTTTGTGTGTATGTATGTTTGTGGTATTGTGTGTGTGCGTGCGCATACGTTTGTTTGTTCGCGCTTGCACGCGTGTGTGTCTGAGTGCATGTTTGTTTATGTAAATGTTTGTGCTAATGTGTGTATGCGTGCGCGTACCTTTGTTTTGGTTGCGAATTTACAAGCGTTTGCGCGTGGATATTTTTGATAATTTGTGTATGCATGCACGCGCGACTTTGTGTGGGTGTGTGGATGTTTATGGTAATGTGTGTACGCGTGTGTTACAATATGCGATGAAGCTAGCGTGAATATGTGTGAGTGTGTGTTTGTGAGTGTCTATAAAATCACTTTTTTTAAACACTGTTGAGTAGAATATATTAAAAATCTTTGACAATTAACATGCGTTTATTCTATCTCAAAAAATCGGAGGTAATAAGTTTGGCAACCACATAGCTAAAATTTATATTTTCTAGTAGCTGCCTTTACCTGAGAAATTATCGGTTCTCCATGATTATAGTATTAACCTGTGATAATTCTAACATATCTTGTTATTGTGATGGGATATCTTTGTACTTTGTATTTTATACCTATTTTGTTATACCAGTGATTGTACATTGGTCATAAAATAATAATCGTCATGTCAAAGCTTACGCTTCCTCATGCGCAAAATTTGATTCATTTGAACTTTTAATTTCACAAAATAAATAGATTATGACTTTATGTTTGTCGCAAATCGATAGGAATTTTGTCAACGTAAAGTACATTAAAGCACAACTTTGAGACGCCTCAAAGTAAGGAATATTTGAAAAGGAATACCGGCGCTCGGAATATTGGCAATTTGATCAAAACGCCAATTAAATTGCGACATCTTTCGAAGCAAGCGCGACTGGCAAACTAAGGCTTTGGCTTCTACGGATAATTGATTATGAAGACTGTGAAATTTGTGAAACACTTTTTACTGATGATACAGGCTTTTATAGTTTATTAATTATCGTAGTCTTCAAAATCAAACTGCGTACAATAGCTTTACGCACTAAAGCTGTGTCGCCCAGCGGTGAGACCGTGCGACTCTTTCGAGAGCGTCACGAGTTCAAACCCCAGGCAGACATCAATGAGTTTTTCTATTAAAACTTATATGTCTAATTGATAGCTGCAATTTATCACACGCTTTTCGGTGAAGGAAAATTTCGTTAGAAACCTGCCTATCTCTAGAGAATTGCATTGGAGCAGCGTGGTAGGTTTTAGTTCCAACTCTTCTCTTCAGAAACGGAGAGAGGTGGTCTATGCCCAGCAGTGGGATTGTAACAGGCCGTTACTTCTACTATTAGTACTAAAGAGACCCATGTTGCACGATTTTTTCGCAACATTTTGACCTACTTAAAAAAAAATTGCAATCAGTGGGAAACATTCAAAATAAAAATAATTTCATTACTTAATTTATATTTATTTGCCACAAAAAAATCTCAGTATTAAACGTAAAATTTAAAAATTATTATGAACGCTTAATTCAAATTCAAATTCAAAATTTTCTTTATTCAAATAAACTTGCAAAAAGTGTATTGAATCGTCAATTCTACCGCTGGTTCGGAGAGCTGTTCCTAACAAGCGATACCACACGACGGATTAACTTACCTTAGTCGCCTTTTACGACACCTCGGTGATGAATGAGGGTGGCTATTCTACTCAGCCGGATACCACATAAAAATACCCTTAATATATAAATATCTTATTATAATATCCAGGGTATACTGGAAACGATCCTTTGTAATATCGCAACTTAATTTTAATACAATATATTAAATGTTTAACCAACCGCAACCGTAGCAATAAATCCCGGGGTTGTCACAGACAGAAAAAGCTGTTACGGGAACATTCTGTAATAATGGATTTATTAATTTCACGCCCGCGCCTTATTGCGTGCTCTTTGACGCCACCTCCGCGGTGATTAATGTTACTTGCTTCCCCTGTTTTAGCCGGTGAATGTTTCTGGATTTCTTGGAAACAGGACGTGCCATCAATTATCACACGTATGACTAGAAGTAAAAAGTAAAGTAAGTAGCGGCCTGTTACTATCCCACTGCTGAGAATAGGCCTCTTCTCTCCGTGTTTGGAGAGAAGGTTTGGAGCTAATACCACGCGGCTCCAATGCGGATTGGTAGGTTACACATATCTCCGGAAAACTCTAGAGATATGCAGGTTTCCTCACGATGTTTTCCCTTACCGAAAAGCGAGTGATACATTGCAATTATCAATTAGACACATAAGTTTTATTTTATGACTAGAAGTATTATAACTATATTCATAGATGTGTTAAACCTACTGATTAAAGGCCTCTTCTCCCTTATATTCGAGTATAGATCCACCACACTTTTCCGTTACGTTTTGTGTTTCTACGCACTAATCTCAGGAACTACTGGACCGATTTGGAAAATTATTTCAGTGTAAGATAGTCCAGTTATCGAGGAAGGAGGAAGGATTTTATAACACGCTAAGATGAATAGGAGAGGAGCAGCAATAAAAATATTACGAAAACGGCAAAATTTAAAGATCTCCGTGCGTTAAGTAAATAGTGAAAGTGATTCAAAAATCATGTATCACAAAATGGTTCCCCTCTAAAAGATCTAAATAAAAATATGCGACAGCATATATCTAGCTTTTAAGCTTAACCCACTCTAACTATTGTTATGGTTATCAAATTATATCTCTCAGTTGTCGTAACTTAATTTGAAAGTTGTTATTACCTTTAATTAAAATACTACTTATTTAAGTTGTTCAATGTATAATTTTAATGTGAAGTGTGTATTTTGTTGGTGATATATAAATAAATAAAATCAATAAAATAAATAAATAAATAAAAGACTATATTACGGTTTTAATCTTTTCACGCGGGTGGACCCGCTGGTTATTACTAGTAGTTAATAATAAAAAGATTTTACAAAGATCATTTCCTTGCCAAAATAAAATTGCGCAATGTGGCTTCTAAGTATCGGAAAAATATTCCGCAAAGTAAACGTAATCGGATTTCAGGAGATTGCGCCGGGACACTTCTAATTAAGTTCCGGGTTCATTTTTACAGATGTAATTACATTTCTAAAATAATTTAGCTTTGCGGCTTTTAAAATTAATAAATCTGTTGACATTCAAATTTTCAAACTTATATAGATTCATCATGCTCCTGTCCTTATCCCACTCTCAAGTGGGGACGCCACGACATGTTTTAAACACGTTGTTATTACCGGCCGCCTGCCTGACGTGAAATTATCTTTGTCGCCTTTTACGACACTTTGATAAAAAAGAGGGTAGTCTGTTTTACACAGCCGGTTACCTCCAGCGGGTCAACTTACCTTAGTCTCATTTTACGAAAACTCGGTAAGTAATGAGGGTGGTCTAGTCAGCCGGATACTACACGGCGGGTTGACTTACCGAAATCTCATTTTACGAAAACTCGGTAAGTAATGAGGGTGGTCTAGACAGCCGGATACTATACGACGGGTTGACTTACCGAAGTCTCATTTTACGAAAACTCGGTAAGTAATGAGGGTGGTATAGTCAGCCTGATACTACACCGCAGGTTGACTTACCGTAGTCGCCTTTTACTACATCTCGGTAAGAAATGAAGGTATCATATATAGGTAGAAATCTATTGACAATGTAAAGAATATATATTATAAAAAAGACGAACGAAATAGTAAGTTCAGTAAAGTAAGTATTAGACAACACCAAAATTTAAATACTAGATTTCACCCGCGACTTCGTTCGCGTGGACTGTTCTCGTGTGATAGGTCGTTAATAGACAGCGCTTTTCTATGTCATCCTATTCCTGTAGAATTAACAGGATTTCTATAGCCTATATGTTATTCCGGTGTATAAAGAATAATTGTACCAAATTTCATCGATATTGGTTCAGCGGATTCGCCGTGAAAGAGTAATAAGCATACATCCATACTCACAAACTTTCTTATTTAGAATAGAAAAGTACCACATTCATTTCTTACCGAGGTCTCGTAAAAGGCGACTAAGGTAAGTCGACCCGCCGTGGGGTATCCGACTGAGAAGAATTAGACCAACCTTATTTCTTACCGAGCTGTCGTAAAAGGCGACTAATGTAAGTTGACCCACCGTGTGGTATCCGGTTTAGAGTACACCACCCTCTTTCTTACCGAGGTGTCGTAAAATACGACTGAGGTAAGTTGATGTCAGGCAGGCGGTCGTAAAAACACAGCCAACTCATGTGACAGCATGTTTATACCATGTTGTCCCACTTAGAGTGGGATAAGGGCAAGAAGATGATGAATATTAGTAGGATGGGATAGGATAGGATTTTCTTAGTTTGACTTTGTACCTTACAGTTCAAAGTAATGAGAATATTATTTTGCTATAATCCGTATTAAAAAAAATGTGTAATGCTAAATGTAGAGTGTACTATTCGTTTTCATACCTGACACATGCAACCCCGTAAACGGAGCACGCTTCGGTTACGGGGCGAAACAATTGTTGAGATTGTGGTGGTGAATGTGTGCAGTGCTTGTGTATTGTTGTGCCATTGGTGTCGGGTAGAGCATGAGTTCTTACAAATTCTGCATGTATCAGGTATGAGAACCAATAGTACACTCTACATTTAGCATTACACATATTTTCTTTTATCGTGGATTATAGCAAAATAATATTTTCATTACTTTTGTATTATGTACCTCCGCAAAGTAACGCCTAATTCTATAAATTACCTTACAGTTATTTTAGCCGACATAAATTAAGTTCACTAATATTCTACCAGTTAACTATAATTTTGTTAACAAGTAAACCAAATACAATTAATAATTCTGGTCAGCAAACGTGATTGTAACTTACTTAAAACATTTTATTGCCCTCAAACACGAAGTTTGCCGACCGGCGTTATTTAATTAGTTGTACTGTAATTTGATTTATTACATCCTTGGTAAGGAGCGAATTACGTAACCTTTAAGAAATTACTTTTATAAAACGGTTGCTTGTAAAGTCGGTTTTACGGGCAAAGATTTTACGTGACAACGTCTTTTTAAATGTGATAGATTGGAGTGGGAGAGAGACGCAAGGCATTCGCCAGTCCGGCGGGCCTCTCTTTCGTTCGGTGACTCATCGTAACAGACGTGAGCGGGCGTTATACTTTTTCATGAGTGACTTCAAGCCGCAACCTAATTTAAGACGTTGTCAAATCATTTACCAGCTCATCTCAAGAAGCGGCCTTTATGGTAGTCGTAGATGCTATTATATTTTATACCAGCTTTTTCCCGCGGCTTCGCTCGCGTAGAATTTGGTCCCCCACATTAAATATTGTAGATAGTACACAGTAGATATATACTGTCGCGGACTTTTTTTAGAACTATTCAAGACAAACAATCTTACGGTACATCATGTTTGTGCAACTTTCGTTTCGTTTCCTTAGCTTTCAGAGGCCACATTTTTGTCCGAATAATTGACATGAATCGTTATATTGCGACCAAAGTTACATAAAATCAATGCAAATTTTTGCTTATATGGTATACCGATGCATAACCTATATAACTGTAAAGTTTCATCCAAATCCGACCAATAGTTTATCCATGATAAGGTAGCAAACATTCATCCATACTCACAAACTATCGCATTCATAATATTAGTAGGATAGGATAGGGTAGGATTATATAAGCTGTGACAGCCCAGCGGTGAGAACGTGAGTCTCTCTAGAGACCAAAAAGAATAAAGAAAGATTTATAGAAATGGGACACATAATATATTAATTCTATAATTAATAATATCTGGGTGACCCAGCTTCACTCGGTAATTTTTTACAAAAAAAAAACTTTAAAAAAGAAAAAACAATTATTTAGTTGGGATCGATCCTTGGCGCTCACTTTCTCGAGGCTGCCCGCTAACCGAATAAGCTACGTCGACTTGACAGTTAATGGCGAAAATTAAATTCAATATAAATGTTAGTGTTTTTTAATGCCCAAAAATAGGGATAAAACAATATATTTTTTTACATAAAACCTAGCTAGATTCTCCCCCAAAACCTCCTACATACTGAATTTCAGGAAAATCGTTGGAGCTGTTTCCGAGATTCGGAAAATATATATATATATATATATATATATATATATATATATATATATACAAGATTAACTCATTTAAATATTAAGATATTTATGCTTGAATTTTCACAAAACTATTTTATTTTTAGTAAACTTAAATTATAAGTTGTGATAGCCCAACGGTAAGTCTGTGCGACCTTTTCTAAGGAGTCATGGGTTCAAACCCCGGGCAGACACCAATGAGTTTTTCTGTTAAAACGTGTCTAATTGATAATTGCAACTTACGACATGCTTTTCGGTGAAGGAAAACATCGTGAGGAAACCTGCAAATCTCTAGAGAATTCTAGGGATATCTGTAACCTACCAATCCGCATTGGAGCAGCGTGATAGGTCTTAACTCAAATTTTTCTTTTAAAAAACGGAGAAGGGAGGCCTATCCCCATCAGTGGGATAGTAACATGCTCAGCAGATGTTATTTAGAAGCACTTAATGGATGTTTTGTTCATAAATACAAAGAAATTTTATATTACTCCTAATTCCAAAAAATATTTCGAAGCAATAAATTTATCCATATTCTTATATTGAGAAAATATCTCAAGACTTAGTTTATTTAACGTGGAAGTGATCCATATAGACAGGTAGTAAGCAAGTTGGCACGTGTGTGCTCAATATGTCAAGTATTTACTGTTCGTGTAGATACGATATAAATGATATTCTGATATATATTATATTAATGATTTTATACTTGAATATTCGTGGTTTGAAGACATAATTATAAATTATTAGTTTCGGGTACATACCACGGTAATTTGTTTTGATTTGCCGATATTTCGACCCAGTTGCATGGATCGTGGTCACGACGGAACTGCAGGTAGGCGGTACTTCAAGCTGAGACGTTAGGGGCAGTATCTAACTACCCGCCGTCTCGTTCTTTTTATCGGCGCGTCACGGATTGTTCGGCATACTACACTCACAACGTCACTTTTAAATTTTAAATTTTGGCGCCGTTTCTGAGTTTTACACAGTTCTACTACTGGATTCCACGTGTTCGCTAATCTAAAACCGTCTTCGCGATTGAAATTTTTATATTTCTTAATTTCAATGGCTTCGCGAACTATCCTCGGTATGTAGTGGCGATCAGTGGAAAGAACTTTGATGTTATATTGCTGACATCAAGACTGTGTTCACTCCTTTTCAAAAGATAGCCCATATGATGCGGTCTCCAAAGGATCGCTTGCCGTATCAGTGTCCTGGTGTCTACAAGGTTGACTGCAGCTGTGGAAGCTCCTACATCGGGCAAACAAAGAGATCCATAGCCACCCGTGTCACAGAACACATAAAAGCAGTCAAAAACAACGACATTTTAAAATCTGCGATCGCCCAACACGTTACACAAGCCGCAACAAATCACTGGATAGAACTTCACAGCCCGAAAGTTCTTTCCACGTGTTCGCTAATCTAAAGATTAGCGAACACGTGGAATCCAGTAGTAGAACTGTGTAAAACTCAGAAACGGCGCCAAAATTTAAAATTTAAAAGTGACGTTGTGAGTGTAGTATGCCGAACAATCCGTGACGCGCCGATAAAAAGAACGAGACGGCGGGTAGTTAGATACTGCCCCTAACGTCTCAGCTTGAAGTACCGCCTACCTGCAGTTCCGTCGTGACCACGATCCATGCAACTGGGTCGAAATATCGGCAAATCAAAACAAATTACCGTGGTATGTACCCGAAACTAATAATTTATAATTATATATTTATTATATATTTATTTCTATTTGTCCTGTTTTCAATATACAAAAATAATACAAAAAAGTCCGCCACAAAATGACTCTATCTCTTATGTTTAACTCACAATAACAAAAAAAAACTCAAAATTTCAATTCAGGTAAGATTTTGTGACACGCTGATTTCCACGCAGGTGAAACCGCTGGCAAAGTTAGCACTATAATAATTTATTTAAATGTGGTAGCTACTGGTGGTCCTTAAATAAATTAAGTAGAATTAAAAATTTTACGTACTTAGGACTTCTAATAAAAGTGTAAAAGAAATTGCGAACATTATCTTAGCTTATACAAATTGCGTCAACGACCTTTAATTCCTTTTAAGAGGGTTTTTGTGATATTTCTCACGAAATACATTTTGTTACAAATTTTGTTTCAAACCCCTTTCTGTTGTAATGAACTATTTGAATATTAATTGATTTTTCAAACGGGTAATCACTTTTGTGATGTGATTCCACTTTCAATTTCGACCCTTTTTTAATTAAATAAAACAAGATGGGCTGGATTTTTTTAAATGGTCTACGCTTAGTCTAAAACGTTTTGTGGCATGAAATAAAAAATTAAAATACTTCTTGTCCCAGCATATCTTAACTTTAAAAATCAAATTCAAAATACAAAATATTCTTTATTCAAATAAAGTTATAAATAAGTGCTTTTGAATCATCAACGAACAAACAAAGTGTTTTGAGTCCCGTATTGATTACTGTTTGAATCCCACTGATCAAAATTCCAATTTAAGTATAATTTAAATTAGGAACTGAAGCCCAAATTTGATGAGTCAATTCCTATTGATTGTCATACATCTGCTGTATCTGTTATTACGACATCTCCACCGACTTGACGATTATTGTCACCATACTCTTATTATACTAGGGTACAAATGCCTGCCTTAAATACAATAAAGCGAAAGCAAATGAGAGTTAGATGGAGAGTATTTATCTATCTAGTTGGGGACGCCTCTAGGTACAGGACGGGTGCTCAGCTCCTATTCGAGACTATTTCACCCATTTCTCCAAGTTGGGACAAGGGTTTCACTGCTCTCCAGACAGTGTCACGTGCTCTAACCTACCAGTTGCTTTGACAAACCTAATAATATCCCTTATATTTGTTGGGTCCTCAATTTTGATTTCATCCTTAGTATCTCCCATCTTAACAGCGAGTACATAGGGAACTCAGTCATAATGTGAAGACTCGTTTCTTCCTCTCCACACTCTGGGCACGCTGCGTCTTCCTTTATTCTCATTATTGACAGGTATTTGTTTAACAGGCAGTGCCCTGGCCTGTTAGAGACACCTGTAGTGAGTATCTAACTCTTTTCTATGTGTGCTTAGATAAAGACAAGGATACAAGTTTCATCGTCCTTCTCATTACGAGACTCGTCAGATGGTATTGAAATATTGACATGCGGATATTATAAAGCATCAACTGTTTCTAAACCTATTCTTGAAATCAACAATCTAACATTTAAACTTGCTATATTTCAAATATTACACCAATGACAAATGTATTAAAGAATATCTAGGTACTTTTGTAATGATATAATATATTTAATAAATACTTGTCTGAGTCCAAGTGTACTGGACTATTAATATTCAAATCATGATAAGCCCTCACTCAGGACTGGGACTTTGCAAATGTCAGCAATTAGACAGAGTACAGTCCGCAACATAACACTTTATCTTTAACATTGAAATGAGTTAATTTTTTAAATGAGTTTTCCTGAAATTTAGTATGTAGGGAGTTTTGGGGGAGACAAATTGATCTATCTAGGTTTGCTACCTGTTAATGCTAACAATATAATTTTCGATATCAAATGTCTAGTCATGACAGCTCATTTGGGCAAAGGGTGGTTTAGAGAGGTGAAAATACCTAGTTTCGAGCCCCTCCTCCTCCACTATTTTAATTTTTTTTATATCGTTCAAAATAATTACCAAACAAGGCTCGGTCGGTATATATATATATATATAATAATAATGAATTGCTGCTCGTTAGTCCCGCTAAAACTCGAGAAAGGCTGGACCAATTTGCCTAATTTTGGTCTTCAATTATGTGTAGAAGGTTCAAAAGGTGAGAAAATGTGATAAAAATGCTAGGAAATTAATACAAACAACAACAATTATAGTTTTCCTTACAAACAGGGTCATGGAATGGACAGGGACATTATTATTGATTTTCGATGATCGTCCATAGACAACAAAACATTTAAAATGCGAAAGTCTGTATGTCTGTTACGTTTTCACGGCCAATCCGCTGAACCAATATCTATGAAATTTGTCACAATTCATACTCAAACAACAGGGAGGGAACCAATATTTTTATAGAATATTTAACAACTATTTTTATACTGTCTGTACTCATATAGCGATAATTATACGTCTAGCTTAACGAGGCACCGTCATGTAGGATCTTTATACTGCGTAGTGTGTGTCTATTATCCGGCCATTTATCGACTATCGATCCGTGTTTGCTTTTGTCTTATGAAATATGAACGCGTATTGAACCTATTTTGTGTTATGTACGTCGAAACGTTCGAGCGAATTTCAAACATAAGTCATGCAAAAGCTTCGTGTATACTGCTTAGATAAATCATTTTAGAGAGAAATAATTTTATTTAACCCTCTGCCTGCGACTTTGTCGGCGTAAAACTCAGTATTATGATTAGAACCAATATAAACAACCGTTACCTTTTAGCCTTTTCTTTATATGAAAAATAACATTTTTTAAAATTTAAATGTATCAAATCCAAATAATCCTTATTAAGCTTTTTACGAGCATTTTACAATAATCAATTAGATTTAATGAAGCTACAACATGGGTCACTTACACACACGGTCGTCAATCCCCAAAGTAAATAACTTAATACTTGTGTTATGGGTAACAGACAACTGGTAAACATATACATACTAGTGGCCCGCTCCGGCTTCGCACGGGTATAAAATATATAGCCTATGTCACTCAGTAAAAAAATGATTAAAATCTATCCAGTAGTTTTTTTTTATTCATTACTGCCCGTGGCCCATACGCGCTATATTTGTAGCTAAACAATTCCACTCTCCCTATACCATGACGATTTTCTGCTATCTTTGGAATTTCTAAATTTATATACTACATAAAAATAAAGAACATATAGAAGAATGTAAAAAGTAAATATTATGTAGTTAAATATTATGTATTATGTAGTAGTAGTACAATTAATATATTACAGAATGTCTTTATATACAACGTTCACAGTTTTCTTATTATTAGACACAAAAAACATGTTTTCTTTAGAGGTTACTCTTCAAAGAGCGACACATAGTTTGGCCATTTGAAAAATAAAAACGTCTCCGATCGCTGTTAAATAGGGCGAAGCGCAGCTTCCGACGCGCAACCACTATCCGCCTGTATTTTAAATTTTGGGCGGTACCCATAAGGAGCTTTTTTCTGTATAAAAAAAAACAATTCCCCTTTCCCTATACCTAAAGATTCACTGCTATCTTTGGAATATCTAAATTCGTATACTACATTTTTACTTATTTACTTTTACATTTTCCCTGAGTATTTTATTTTTACAATTAATTACAGAATGTTTTTATATACAACATTCACAGCTTTTTTGTCATAAATAAAGAATCTTCATTACACAATACAAATATGTTTTCTTCAGAGGTTACTCTTGATAAAGCGACATATAGTCGGCCATGTGAAAAAAACCCGTCTAATCGCAGCTAAATTCGAAGACAAAGCGAGCAATCGCTATACCCTGCATTTTAAATCTGTAATATCTTCGAAAATGTTCATTTAAATTACCAATGAAGAAGAAAATGTCAAAAAAATGCTATTGTGGGTTATTCATAAGAGATAGACATAATATGTATACCATCGCGGAGTTCTCTGTAGACCTTTTCAACTTTTAATCTGTAAAAGAAAAATCATTTCGCACCTTAAGCTCACCCTCAATCACTGTCATGGCATAACACAGCTCAATAAGTGGCAACCAACTCAACAGACACACACGTAAACAGACTCGCAAATGATAACGCTCAAAGAACAATCACCACATCTAGGCAGAGTCTAGCTGACAGTCGTTGCAGATGGCAACAGTCTAGAAAACAATCGTTACAACTGGAACAAATCCAGAGAATAATCGTCATTCTAGCTGACAGTTCTATCGAACAATAGTCACGGGCGCATTCTATGGCCTCTCATAGCACATCGTCATGTTGATCTTACAGAGTTAATAAACCGAATACCAATTACCATCATAATATCATCATAATAATCTCTCCAATAAAAACTCCATTTTTTATTCCATAGCATCGCATATCGCAACTATCTCTCAAATTATACGAAATTCGCACTCTCCGTGTTGTCTCAAGATATTGATCGTCATTTGTCTTTTCTTTAAACTCTTTAAATTTCCAGATATTCCTTTTGTCCGCTCTATTTGTGAGTTTAGGTTACATCCCCTTCTGAATATAATAAACGACGATATTTCTCCTTTAAACTTATTATATTATTATATTTATTCAATAAATAAAAACATTTTCCCAGAATCAACCCATTTTTTACTCTTTCTCAACAACTTAATGACACATATGACAGCCACAATGCTTTTTCATATTAATGACCAACTCTAAGAAGGAGGTTGTATTAAAAACATGTTATAACACTATTATTTTGATAACTGTCAAATTTTTTCTATACTAAATCAAGGACAAAATTACGTTTAGCTGTCATTTATGTTTTGTTATTCCACTGAAATTTGCGTTTTATTATTTTACTATCATAGTCGTTTTTGTTATACCACGTTTTATAGCGACTTGACGGGATAAAATAAATGCAGTCGAACGGGATAAAAAGTATCCTATGTCCGTCTCCTGGTTCTAAGCAACCTCTCCACCAATTTTCGGCCGAATTAGTTCATCCGTTCTTGAGTTATAAATAGTGTAACTTAGACCAACTTTCTTTTATATATATAGATATAATTTTAAATACATACTTAACTATACACCCAGGAATGTTTTAAATTAGCATTATTTAACCTCAGTCTTGTTTGAAGATGAAAGGAGTCGTGGGAAATCATAGTTTGTGTAAAAAAAACCAGCTATACCCTCATCTTATTCTATCGGGTTAGCCCGAATAGTTTTGAGACGTCGGTCGGCCGTGGCTTCTCGTCATTATTCCGACACCATGATGACTAATCGTCATACTATTAGCCCCTCACTACACTTCCCGTCGCCCTAAGCCGTGGTCCGGCCTCACAGGAGGCACCCTTAGGACGACGTTCCCCATAGCTAGTAGAGCTTCTGCGTTCTACTCTCCGTATTTCACAGATTTGGCGTAGCTTCTGTGATCGCCCGTCTCACCCGGGGATGCTATAAAAGCCGTTAGGGCTAACAGCATATAGTCAGTTCGAAAAAAAATTGAGTTCATCTACCAAACTAATAATATTAACGGGATTTTACAGACTAGGGTACTAGATATAGTACCCTAAGGTGATAACCTTATGATTGCAACGCCCATAGATACATACTTACACTAATAGCGTGAGATCAAAACTTTTCTGTCACGGCCGGTCTGCAGATGTCGAAACTTTTTACCCAAAACCCTTCGGCGAAATATCATGGCACATTACTGGTAACGTGGGCAAAGTTATTCCATCGCGGCTTGAGAAATGAATCCCAAATGAGAAAAGTTTCTCCCTTCGTCTTTACAATTTGATCACAGTTACTGTTATTTACCTGTGGAAATGTTTTCTTCAATTGTTTTCCTTGTAATGTTTTCTACGGTACGAGTATTATTTCATCCTTCCTCTGTTATTTTTATTTTTAAACAAGAATGCTTTTAGCTCACTAGCATTTTTAGTTACAAACTTAAATACACTCCGCAATTCATTTTTTTAAAATCTATTTGTTTCAAACAAAAATAATTTTATGTCAATTTTATTTACAAATTAATTTTATTCAGATGAGTTATAAGCTATGCCAATGTGTTTTCCAAAATTTTTGCGAGCTATCACTGATTGGGAAATAATTATTTAATTAGCTTCAGCGGACACTCTTTTCAAGGCTTATGAGTATATATATAAACATGCCAATATAACAAGCCAATATAACAATACAAGCTTAGTTGATTAATTAGTGCATTCAGCTAAGCTTGTAGTGGTGTTATCATATATTTTATAGTCTGCCCTATTTCTTTAATAAGTGCTCTTTTAAGAGTTATTGTCAACTTGTTTAAGTCAATAATTGATCACACAATCTTAAATATTTAAATGACTTAATCTTGTATGTATATATACATATATATGTATATTTTCGGAATCTCGGAAACGACTCCAACGATTTTTCTGATTTTCAGCATGTACGAAGTTTTGGAGAAAAAAACAAGCTAGGTTTTATTTAAAAAAAAATCATTTTATCCCTATTTTTTTGCATTAAAAAATACTAAAATATACATATATATAAATCACTATTTTTGCCGTAAACTGTCAAGTGAGCGTAGCATATTCTAGGAACGGGTGATCTCGAGAAATAAAAATACCTAGGATCGTTGGTGGCGTCTTGTGATAGGTGTGGCGGCTTGTCCTGCATGTAAATGGTATGTGATTGTTGCCTGCTTCATACACTTAGCATTGCATGTATTCTCTTAACAAACGCTGATTACAGCAAAATAACTTAATTGTAAAGTCTGTATAGAGTTCCACAAACTAACGCCTGCTTGTATAAATCATTTAAAAATTCCCATTTCTGAACAAAAGAAATTTAAATAAACTTTACGGCTGCCTCAATTTCATTAAAACATTAATCAATACGCAATAATCTGGTATGTTTACAATTGTGACCACATTTTCAATTCAGTATTCCGATTTGCGCCGCGTCATTAATAATTCCCTCACGACCGTTGAATAGTTGAGCCGTCGGATGATTAATAACTACGTATTAATCAAAGTATTATCCTCGAAATGGATTTAATTCCCGAACGAAACGTTCCGAACTGGTATTCAGCTTCGGACTTCCCGATTTCAATCTGATATTACTAGAGAATAGAGATGCTTTGTGTTGTTTTAATTAATAATCTGATGTTTTGATGACGCGTTCAAACAATGTGTTGCTGGCTGCGGCTAGTGTGACGTCAAAGTTATATTTGCATTAATTAATTGTTTAATTATTAAATAGGGTTATGGAATTGTTAAATTAGAGATGATGTTTGTATTTTGTTTATTTGATGATTATGTTGTTGTGTTGTTTGTTTTTAATGATTTTCTGTTTCATCTGCGCCGCAAAGTATATTTAAAGAGTAATACGGCAACTTATAGGTAACTCGTTAAGATATTAGTTGGAACCACACATTGATTATTCTTGTGGTGTATTCACAACATGTTATAAACATGATGAACATGATTTTTATTCCGAGATAATATGTGGTCTCAGGGTATGCCGCGTGGTATCCAGCTGAGTACAATAAACCACCCTCCTTCTAACCAAGGTGTCGTAAAATAAGACTAAGGTAAGTTGACGTAAGGCAGGCGGCCGGTCGTAAAAAAGCAGCTAAATCATGTGACAGCATGTTTATAACATGTGCCGACTCCACTTCAATACATAAAAAAATGTCCTTTACAGGAACATCCGCTGGATCATTCCAAAGATCTCAAAATCCAAAAGATCCAAAGTCTGATAATCCAATCAAAATCAGTTTAGCCGGTTCGGAGTCTATAAAGGATATACAGATAAACATTCAGTTTCATATAAGATAGAGACTTTTTAATTTCTAGATAGTTTACCTACTTATAAAGAGAGCTACCCAGGTTTCACTTTGTGCTGCCAAAAACTGGCCACCCTTTCAACTATTGAGGATAAAAAATTACAGAATATAGTGTCGCCTTGCGAAATTCCAAAACACAAAAACAACAACAAAAGTGATTTCGCTTTTTAATTATATGGAAAGTGCAACCTGTTTATAGTATAACTAATCAGGTTTTGCATTCTATATGGAGCAAACGGTTTTTCATCACGCAAGTTGTTTCCTTTTTATATGATTCATTAAATAATTATTACATTATTCGTATATACACTGAATGCACAGACTCTAGAAGTTTTTCATGACTAATATATATTACTATTATAATTTATAATTATAATTATTACTATTATAATCCTACTAGTATTATAAGCTGTATTAACCTAAACAAATTCTTATTTTATTCAAAATGGGAGACATCGTTTACAAGCGAACATTAAACCAAATTATGCGCCTTATAATAGTCTTCTATGAAATTTATATACATACTTCCATAATCTACCTATCTTTAGTATTGAAATGAGTTAACCCTACTAATATTATAAATGCGGAGTATGTGCGTATGGATGTATGTTTGTAACTCTTTCACGGCGAATCCACTGAACCAATAACGATGAAATTTGACACAATTATTCCTTATACACCAGGATAACAAATAGGCTATAGAAATCCTTTGAACTTGGCAGGAATAGGATGAAATTGAAAAGCGCCATCGATTATTAACCTATCACATAACAAAAGTACACGCAAACGAAATTGCGGGTAAAAGCTAGTGCTATAATAATTCTGTTAGGTTTTTATAACAACGACACGCACTATGCTTTGGTGCAGGAATTTAGTGCTAGTATCTATTTGTTCATGTATTTTTATCTTATGAGATTGACAAAGGAAGAGATGAGAAAGAGATTTTTAAACTCCTTTACAGTAATTCTACCCTTCCCTCGTGTCGTCACCGTTTATAATAAAAAGACTTTAAAATTCCAGCTGCAATATCCAGAGAAATATCGTCTGGGATAGAATGGGAAATTTAATTGAAACTTCAATTTAAATGCGACATCTTATAAAGTAACCAATCAGCATCTATAAAACAGTTTCAGTGAAAGAAGTAAATTAATTTATATGAAGGACTATTTATTTTAATAATTGTAGCTCAAATATAAATTTCTCTAGCTGATGTTATTTGGTGCAATGCAGTTACATATAACGTCATACATATTTACTTTTACGAAGTGGAATGGAATATGTGAAGAATATAAAATCAGTTATTAAGTTTCGAATTTTAATGTGACTTATTTATATTTTATGCTTAACAGACAGCGAGGAGACAGTTTTTATTTTGCTATATTCTGAAATTTTCATCCTCGTACCTTCGACGATTGTTTTTTTATAGCTTCTACCTATTGCCAATCTAAATTCTATTAGTCTATGACTCAACCTTTTATTACCCTTATGCTTATAAATAACAAATATTTTTGGTTTTAGATTACAAATGTAAATTCTGTTAGGTGTTTAAGATACTTTTTGTATGTTACATGTATTATTTACAAGCTGTGCCACATGCTTTACTGTGGCAATTAGTGTTTCACAAAGTTTAACTGAATTAAAATTTTGAACATAAAAGTAGTTATTGTGAGTTTACTATAAAAGTTAGAGACATAATATCGCGGACTTTTTATAGTATTTATGTAAATCTAAAATTCTTGGATATTACTTTAGTATATCTCTGCTAGTTAACGCGGCGCACGCAGGTAAAGCTCCTACGAGTAGCAGACGAGTTTTTTTACAACTACGCGACCTCTTCTAGAAAATTTACATCAAACGGTGAACTATTAATGTAAACCATTCCGGATGAATGTCATTATCTTTGAGTAAAAACCGTACAAAACTTGGTTCAGTAGATTCTGAGACAATTGACCACATATAAACAGATAGCTTTTAGGTACTTTTTTATAATAAGTATAGATTTTATAATAAAATAATGGTCAGGATAAGTTCGTAAACGTAATACCTATATTATCTCTTTAAATTCAAAATTTATTAAATATTGTAGTATTCGTTTCGCCTGCTTTTAACATATATGTCTTTTTGTAAGCCTTTTATCGCACATACATTTATATACATTCACTAAATAAAGCCTTAATGAAACATTAATATTGATAAAGCCATGAACCATTTTCTACTTCAGTCCCATATCGCACCGTCACCACAGATACGTTATCCCTTTTCGCGGCAGTTGACGGGTCTGTATGTGTCAGAATAATTTATCTTAACTCGGGCTTACCCTAGGGAATACGTAAAGTTAAAGCCACCTATTTGGATGTTTCTAGTCTCTTCCTGTTATGATCTCTTTCGTGAAATATTTTGATATTACCCAATTACTATTATGTATATAAAATATAAGTTTTGGATGCGGGTATTGTACAAATGTAGTTTTTTATGGTGTCTTTATTTATTTAGGGCTTACACAGTCAAGGTAGTCGAGAAATCCGGTATATATATGCCCACTTAGCATAGCGAACGGCGCGACAAGGATAGCACGATACGAACTGCGTGACATGCGCAACACGAACTGCGCGACACGGACTGTGCAACACAAACAGCGTGATGTGGACTGTGCGACACGGACTGCGCGACACGGACTGCGCAAAACAAAGTGCATGATCTGGACTGCGCGTCATGGACTGCGTGACGTTATTATAAAGACAAACCGCAAGCGGTTTAATGGGGTTTAATATTAGATTCTATATGTTGTTTGAAAATTAAAAATAAATAAAAAAACATGCATTGTCATCGGGACTGAACCAGTACATAAAATTTGAGCTCAAAAAGTCCCCGAGAAGTAGGTCAAATTTTAGTTGCTAGATTCTACCTTCTTCATTTGTTATATACGTACTCGTAAATAACAAATTGAATAATTAAAAAGAATGGTGCACTGATCAGGTTCCATAATTCATCCCAAGAAAACAGTGTGTTATATTGGATATATTATCAAAGATCTCAGTATGTAGAGATCAACGTCTGATATTAATCACTCGAGGCTTGGATCTACCGTTCAATAAGGGTATTGACTATAAATTAAGATACATACAGACAACACGTTGATTATTTAATCAAAACGAAATATGCGGTAGTACTTTTCGATGGTTTAAGGCTACATCAAACATTAACTAATATATTACAACTCTTCAGGTCCTGCTAGTGTCGCGTCGCCTTCATGTCTCGTCCGCTGACGTAACCTTTAAATGTAGAAACTGGTATATTCACATCATATTCTATCGGGTTAGCCCGTTTATTTTGAGCCCATCCGGGGGCCCTTATTCATGAAATCTTGAACGGGGTAATCGCGGCGGGAACTATTTTTTAATTGTGCTAAGGAAAATGTAAAAGTAGGGCTACTTATAAAATGGGTTGCTTTATAATGTAGCAGATATTCACTATTTCCGATAATAGCTTCCATTGAGTATCTTGCCAATTCATTTCAGTAAATGACAGCATTCTCAACTGTTGGCCGAATATTTCTAACTGTACTGTTCTAAATGGCAATAACAAAAAAATTCGCGTTCTTCTAAATTCATTTAAATAATAACAATTTAAAAAAAATACTCTTTTCATAAAATCGAAGATTTTGAGATTAGTATATTTTGACTAACCAGCGATATTACGGAATGCTAAATAGTTTACGCCGCGATAACACCGTATACAGAGTTCATGATACACAAATTCCAAAAAATCAATTAAAAAGACACAAATTCATAAAGCTTATTATACTGTCGAAGACTAAAAGAAGTTAAAGATATTTGATTTAATTAAGATTTTTGATTTATGAAAAACTAATATTTATTTTTTGAAAATAGTGACTGCAGAGTTTCTTGCTGGTTCTTCTCGGTAAGAGCATCTTTCCGGACCAGTCGTAACTTCATTGTAATTAGACGATTCAAAGGTGCTCGTAAAAATCAATTTGAATAAATAATGATTTGAATTTGATTTAGATTAAATAAGACGTGAGTAAGCCGGTTCCTATACATGAACTATGATTACAAAATAATAAAAAAAACAAAACTTAAGGTCTTTGTTGTAAAAATTTATTTATTTATTTATTTATTTTTAACAACATCTACTACCTTAACAGCTAACCAATGCGATAATGGAGTACAACAACTTATTTTATCTTAAAATCTATAACAGATTGATCATATATTACTATAACAAATAGTCCAACTTCCTATCTTTGTGAATTCCCCCAGAGAACAACAAAAGATATCTATCTCCTTGGCAACAATATTAAGAGTGCGCAGGGCGCGTGTAAAGGGCGCCTTCTCGAGCAGGTTGGTTCGCCCACAGGGTACCGCTAGCAGTGGCGGTCGGCGTCTCCTTTCTACATACGTGTCCGAGGCACAAAAACTAACCTGGGCCAGTATAGCTGCACTGCTTACCTTACCTCTTATCACCTTAAATATATATGTAATAAGGGTAAGTTCCCTCCTAACCTTCAGTTCGTTGTATCCAACCATCCCTAACACAAATAAGGTAGGATAATCAATGGATAATATGGATAAACCCCATACAACCTCAAATACAAGTATCTGACGAACTTATTCTGCACCCGTTCCAACATGAGACTATACTTAGTTTCATGTGGAGCCCAAATTACTGCGTTGCTTTCTAGCAGGCTTCGTACAAGAGCATTGTACAATGTGACGATAGCTCTTATATTAGTAAAGCCGCGAACAGTACGAAGCAAAAAGCCCAGATTCCTATAAGCTTTTTTACAGGTTTCAGCTATGTGACTACGAAACGTTAGCTCACTGTTCATAGTAACTCCCTAATCCCGAAGTTCTGTGACTCTCAACATTGGAATCCCATCTATGTTGTATTTATAAAGAACAGGGGGTCTTTGAGAGAGAGAAAGAAATAACTGAACACTTTGATGTGTTAAACTGCAAGTGGTTGTCTTTGCCCCACTTTACAACTCTGTCTATGTCGCTTTGTAGTCTCAAACAGTCACCCTCGTCACGTACTTCAAGGTAAAGTTTAAGGTCATCAGCAAACAATAAACATTTTGAATTCCTTATCACGTTTGGCAGATCATGTATCATTAACGTAAACTGCAAAGGACCCAAATTGCTACCCTGACTAACCCCAGACCTTGAGAAGTGCGGCTCAGACTTGTACCCTCTGTATTCCACATACTGCTGCCTGTCCCTCATGTAACTAGTAAAAAAACTTAGCAAATGTGGAGTAAACCCAAATGATGCTAACTTTACCAGCAAGACATCATTATCTACTAAATCGAAGGCTTTTTTAAAGTCAAAGTATGCTGCATCAATCTGAGTTCCGCTGTCAACTGCTGGTACGATACTGGACATGTAGATAAGGAGATTACTAGACGTACTTTTAGCTGGACGGAAACCATGTTGGTGTTCCGAAAGATGTGCGCTCACCTGACTATATATGTTCATGTAGATAGCTGATTCTAGAGCTTTTGCAGGAGTTGAAAGGACGGCTACCGGTCTATACTGGTCTACCTGGGTTCCCGATTTTCCCTTCTGTACTGGAACTACTCGAGTTGTTTTCCAGATTTTCGGAAAAACCCTGGTTGAAAGGGATTGATTATAAACATGCAACAACGGTTCAGCTAATACAGACCAACAATCTTTAAAAAGAAAAGACCAACAATCTTTAAAAATTTTAAATTACGTACTTATAGTTTTTGTTTGATTCACATTTGACAATAATCACAAACCATTGTGTGATAATATTGTATGTTGTGTGTGTGTGCGAGATCACTTTTGGATTATATAAAGGTTAGACTTTTTTCATGCGTTAGTATCACCTTAATTCAATTACAAACTTCTGAACCGTGTGTCCCGGAATTGCGTGTACGAATTGATTGCCTTTACACTTTGTGTTAACATTAGGAAATTCTGATCGTGTCAAAGGTTTAATTTGTCATTAAATTTGTTTAATTTCAAAAACAAACAGAACGAACGAAATACGTATAAATATAAAAGTTATACAATTTAATTTAAATTAATATTACAGTAATAAAGGAAACGGTTGAAAATGCCTGTTTTATTATTTAATATTAATAGTGCATTGGATTGTAAAGTTAAATAAATATATGGGAACTGTCATTAACTTAGTAGAATAGTCAAGTTAAATGTTTACTAATTTTGCATAAAAATACACATGGCCTATCTTTTAACGTGGCTTCGTTAAAAGACTGGCCCATACGATAGATCACCTAATATGGTTAAACGTAAAAATATGGTCACCATAGATCAATATGGTTAAACGTAGACCTATCTAGCAAACATAATAAAACAAGTCTAATTACGTGGAACGGTAGCCAGTAATATGTCACATCTAATAATAGGTTATCCCACTCTAAGTGGGGTCGGCACAACATGTTATAAACATGTTGTCACAAGATTTTGCTACATTTTTTTCGACCGGTCGCCTGCCTGACGTCAACTTATCTTAGCCGTATTTTACGACACCTCGATAAGAAAGAGGGTCGTCTATTCTACTTAACCGGATACCACACGGTGAGTCAACTTACCTTAGTCGCCTTTTACGATACCTCGGTAAGAAATGAGGGTGGTACTATTCTACTCAGCCGGATACCACACGGCGGGTCGACTTACCTTAGTCGCCTTTTACGACACCTCGGTAAGAAAAGAGGGTGGTACTATTCTATTCAGCCGGATACCACACGGCGTATCTAATAATATGTTATATCCAGCACATTAGACATTGAGACCGCTTTTATATCTATGGCAGTCAGCATAGTATGTAACAGGATCCAACGTCTCTCATCACGAGTATTACACTTACCCAAGACAAATATCAACATTGTATTAGTGTACCCAAGTTCAAAAAGTTTGACATCTAATCACACAAAACGAGGATACATCCATTACTTAACAACAAAAATACCACAAAAGTTATTATAGTATTATTGTTCTGTAATCCGCAGTCGTTAAGAAAATGTATATAATGCTAAGTCTTGGAAATAGAAACCGCTCTCATACCTTATACAAGCAGAATTAGTTACCGCACGTATCATGGGACACCACCACCAACAGCACTCTACCTAAGTACTACACACATTCATTGCTATAATCTCAATAATCGTTTCACCCCGTAACTGTAGCATCAGCATATAGGCTTTACGACAAAACCTCAAAGTAAGCAGTGTTATATACTAGTATAATAGTTCAACCCCCACCACCATTTTTTCTCCAAACTCATGTAGTATACTGAACTGTAAGGTATAGCTTACAATTTTCTACATTGACTTTAAAAGGGGACAATTAAGTGCACAGGCGACTTAGCGATAACGAATGATCAAATAAAAGAAAATTGAATACTAATAAATCGCATACGTCAAAAACCTAATTAGCATTTCGTCCAACCATACCATATTTTGTCTTCTTTTTCGCGCCAATAACTTTACGTTTATGGCAAAAAACACTCACCGGAGCTCGTTATTTTTATTTTACAGACTCATATCGTTCTAGGTGCGCGATAACGTTACGGACATGAATGATATCCGATTCCGGGGTGCTATTACCATATCAATTTGTCTAACATCACATTTCGAAGGCGTTCTCCCTTAATGATATTGTTATTTTCTCTGACATTTCTTTTGTTCCTTTGAGTAGCATTTGGGATGGATTAGCATAATTCGACGTTTGTCTTGTTTTATGAATTTTATTTTTGGCTACGATATTGCTTATTACTCGCCTACGTTCTGACGGGATTATTTATTCAATAATATCAAAAATTTGACCACCTTTATTGGAATTGTACGAATGTATTGGATATCGAAATTGAATATTTCGAATTTGGCTTCCAATAGTCGTATCGTATTTCGTACCTTTTTGTTTCTGTGACGATCCCGTATTTAGTTATTATCTTGTACATCAGCGTAATATAAAATGCAAAATATTATTTACCTAAGTATTTTAAATCAACTAAAGAAATTACAAGAAAACGGTTGTTATTTGAGTTGATTCTTCTTCGAGACAATTTTTTGTTTGCAAAATATAATCTTAGTTTAGATTCAATTCCAGAAACTTCCAGTATCGTTTGTTACTTAACTATCGAGCAATTGTACGCCAAATCAATAAGCGCTCAGAGAAGTTTACACAATTTTAAAGGTATCATGTACATAAAGCACCTTCAGTTCAAATACAGTTTATTTTACAATAAAATTAATTTGATGAATATATGCAATGCTAAGTGTATGAAGCACGCAACAACCACATACCACATACATGCAGGACAAACCGCCACACGTATCACAAGATGCCGCCAACACCAACACTCCACGAACAAAATCAAAATGCATTACGACTACGTTCGTTAATCCTATTCTCCTAATGATCCTTCGGTTTCGGGTCGAAACGATAGTAGAGGTTGTGGTAGTGAGTGTGTGTAGTGCTTGTATCGGTTGTTGGTGTTGGCGGCGTCTTGTGATACGTGAAGCGGCTTGTCCCGCATGTGTGTGGTATGTGACTGTTGCCTGCTTCATACACTTAGCATTGCATATATTCTCTTAAAAAACGCGGATTACATCAAAATAATTTTATTGTAACTTCTGTAGTATGGAATTCCGCAAAGTACTGCCTGCTTCTATAAATCATAAACAGTTTATTTTTATATTTAATGTTTATAATTTAAGAAAAACGAATGGTGCGATAATTTGTTAGTTACATTGCTATTATACTGCAAACTTGATATGTCAAAAGTTGTAGACTCGGCTACTTTTGTTATAATTAATAAAAATCCTGAAATCTCTTACATTTTCCAGTTAAATACTCACTCTAGTTAGTACTGTATATAGGTAACTGATTAAAAGATTTACTAGTAAGCAGTAAGCCTTGATTGAGCAACCGGTGTAGGTGTACGACCGCGTCACATTCATGTTACAATGACCATAAACATACAAATACAGAATTAATTGTCAAAAAGGAATTGCGAAACAAAAAATGCAGAGATAAAAACGTTTTTAAGTGATAATTATGAAAAAAAAATGTCGAACGTTCCAAATTAAAATGTCTCGCACGGCCATAGAATACGTCCAAAGTAATAAAGTGGGCATAAAAACTGACATGATTATACCGGTCAAGTGCTCTGCGCGATGTTTTACGACGCAAGTGAAAATTACATTCAGTTTACGATTGAGCCTGAAACGCTGTATGGTGATGACATCAATTTGGGGAATTGGCCGATTTTCCCATGGGGCTATGAGATTGTAGATCTTCAAACCGTAATTTTAAGGGTCTATTGTCTCATACCAAAAATAGACTTTAACTCTCAGTTTTAGCACATTTTTCAAGTGTCTTCTATTTTAATTATTTTACAAGAGCTCGCAGAGAAATTAAAATAAAATAAATTAAACTGTGATCATCATCATTCTTCTGCTGTTATCCCACTCTAAGTGGGGTTGGCATAACATGTTTTAAATATGTTGTAACATGATTTGTCTAGGTATTTTACGTCGGAATGCATACCCGACGTCAACTTACCTTAATCGCCTTTTACGAATCCTCGGTAAGAAATGAAGGGAGGTCAATTCTACTAAGGCGGATACCACACAACAGGTAAGCTTACCTTAGTCGCCGTTTAGAACACCATGGGAAGAAATGAGAGTGATTTATTCTACTCTCCCGTATACAACACGGTGGGTCGACTTACCTTATTCGAATTCCACGAAGCTTCGGTAAAAAATAATGTTGGTGTATTCTACTCAGCTGGATACTACACGGTGGATCCACTTACTTTAGTCACCTTTAACGACACTTCAGTAAATAATGAGTATAATTTACTTAGACAAGATTGCGGGTCAACTTACTTCAGTCGCCGTTTACGACACCATCGTAAGAAGTGAGGGTGGTCTATTCTACTCAGCCGGATACTACACGGCAGATCATTATACTTCTGATAATATTATAATTTACCAGTCCGATAAAAAATGTAAGCAAACGCAATATATACCCGTTTATTACTCGAGTTCAAAGGTCGAGCAAACGCAATTTAACGTAGCCGTTACGTTTTATATTTTCATTTCGATACACGAAAACATTATTAGCATATTACTTCTTTACTTTACCGGTAAAAAAACAAAAAAATAAAAGCAAAAGCTTGTTGCTTACAATACCGTGCGGTAAAGTATACCGGGAAGTCGACAAATCGTGATTCGTATGATAATGAAATGAATACACTAAGACCGTGACAGGTTTCTCATGGCACTGGAAAAGATTAAGAATAAGAATATCTTTACTTATATAATTGCACTACTATTCTAACAGTGTACATACAGTGAAGTATACAACAAACATACAGATAATAGCAGTGCATTGCTATAAAATGGTAGCTACTCAGCGATTGTTGAGCTGGAAAGCCCAACACTGATTTTCAGTAGCAGCCAAACTAATACTAATCCTAATCCTAACCCCCAATCCACCCACCAACCAACAACCAAAGATTACGTCTTACAAAAGTAGGTATTCCTCGTGTACTAAATCATATGTCATAAATGCGCTGATAATGAAAAAATAATACAAAAAAGAGCCATACGTGGCATTTTCAATTTAAATCCGCGTGATTCCCTGCGAGAGAAGTTTAAGGAAATAGGTATTCTTACATTTGCTTCGAAATGTATTTTCAGTAACTTAGTTTTTATACATAAAAATATAAAGAATTGTAAAACGATATGTAACGAGTACCAAATACTCATTCCGAAAACCATATTACATGACAAACAAATATTTTTATTTATATACCTTTCTTAACATACTATCACTTCAATAACTCTGCCAATATGCATGTAAGGTCGAGACCGTCACAGATAGGCGATGTATATAATAGACAAAGTAGGAACCGACATAAGTTTGCGGCTCCTGCTTTGCGCCTTGCAAATATACCAAAGGCGATTTTGGGTTTAATTAAGTATAACGTTCTATAATAAAATTCCGCAATCAATTTTAGCTTTGCCATTACAGCAGTTTAAAAAAAAGCTTTTAAAGAAAGACTGATACAAAAAGCCTATATATTGAAGATTATTTAGATGATAACAATGCGTGGATGGCGAAACAGCTTTCCAAACCAGCAGTAGAATTGACGATTCAAAAACATTCGCTTACAAATTTATTTGAATAAAGAAAATTGTAAATTTGAATTAAAATTGAATTTGAGTAAAATCCATATATCAATATATTAATCATGCAAAAGAATTTCTGTACCTATGTCTAACGCTTTTATGACTACTGGAACAATATTGATGAAAATTTGTACGATTCACGTTTTGTTCCGGGAAATATAAAAATACTACACATAATTGATAGTATTATAACACTTTAGTTGTCGATAAGTCGTAGATTTAGATTGTACTGCAATGTACAAGTTACATATAATTTGTATTATCATAACCGAAAATCACTCAAATCAATAAGTAATTTATAGAAATAGGCGTAACTTTGCGGAAGTCCTTAACACTACAATAATGAAAATATTATTTATAATATGAATATTATCGCGGATTATTAGTAAAATAATATTTTCAGTAGCAAATTAATAATAAGCTTGCAATGATTTTAGTGTCCTGATTGACATAATCTGGAAAACAGTTTAATAAAATGTTTCGGTAAGCTTTTGCATACGTAAATAGATATGATTTATGAATTTTGACTCAAACTTTTTACCAAAATGATTATAGGGAATTAAACGCTCATACTACTTAATCCGCTAAATTAAATCATTTTATCTGTTGATTAATATGATTCTAAAAATAAACCTAAATGATATGGCTAAATGTTGCTTTTACCAAGAAGAATCAGTAAGAAACTCGGCGGTCAATCCTTTAAACATTTTCAATTTACATTATTAAACCGCATTCTTGTATGAAACTGAAATTATTTTCAAATGACAGAAATGCATGGAGCATTTCTGTCATCCAAATAATCTTCAATTCTGTAATATACTATACGTGTAAGCATATTCCTTACAATTAATTTTAACATTTCAACATTTATATTAGGAAATATCTGTGAAAGCTTAAATTAAGCATTGATTGTTTGCCCTGTAAAGAAGAGGGTATATACATAATTCCTGCAATACACAAATTGCAATTTTAAATATTATTAATAGTATACTTCATACCAGACTGGTCGCTAACTATGACCCTCATAAGAAAAGTCAGAGTCACTCAGCGGGCAATGGGACGAGTTACACTCGGAGTATCTCTACGTGATCTAATCAGAAATGATGAGGTCCCTAGAAAAATTAAAGTGTAGCGAAGCTGAAGTGGCTATGGGTGGGGCACATAGGACAGAAGAACCGATTGGGCTCTGGTGTCTTAAGGTGTTGGAATGGCGACAACGCACCTGAAAACGCAGTGTCGGTAGACCCCCTACAAGGTGACCCCTCAATAAGGTCGCGGGGAGCCGCTAAATTCAAGCGGGACATGATCATGTTTTGTGGAAATCCGTCCTGTGATCTATGTCCAGCAATGGACATCCCTCGTTTGAAATTGAAGAAGAATAGTATACAAAAATGATAAAATTATCTTATTACATACATTCCATGTCATTCTAAAAATGTTGTTTTTGGTTGCATCTTAACAGTGCATTCATATAAAGCTGAGTTCATGAATTTCATGATCATAACATTAAACCCCGTGCATAAGCTTTAATTAAGCTAAATTTCATCAATATTAGTCAAGACGAATATTCCTGGAAGTGAAAGCGTAACGTTTAGACTATCGTATTTATAATATCAGTAGGGGTGGTGCTGTATTCTACCCTTAGATTTATATTCCAAATACAAATGTTGTTGCCAATCGATATTCACCGGAAGTAATAACGATCAAAGCGCCTTACAAGCATCTTATTTGTTTGCTCGTGCAAGTAGCATTTTCTCTGACAAATTCTTGCCAATTGCATACTTTACCACAAACACAGTAAACATAATAAACAATACACATTTGAAACGTTTAAAGAAATTTATTAGTAAGTGGGTGACGAATGTTTCTTATAAGGTTGAATGCATAAGAAGAAGAAAGTTTCTAACTATAAGGAAATTAAGTATATACATAGTATACATTCATACAAGTAATTAATTACAGTTGCACGAAACCATTTATTTATTTATTTGGACATCCAGTTGTTACATATAAAATTACATATAATATTATAAAAATAGAAACAAAAAATAATTTAACATTTATAATTCATGAAAGTGTCACGGCATGCACCAAAAAAAAAATTATACAATTAACATCAAAAAATACATAAAAATTTAAACAAATGACGTTAATAAAACAATAGTATTTACTGTAAAACGAAACAAATAAAAAACAAAAAATAAATTAAATTAAATATGATATTTAGTATCGTACGCACGATAGTAAATATCATATTTAATTTACATTTGTTTGTATGGTAACGATGGCGTTACCATACAAACAAATGTTTAATGATTCCAAGAGGAACGGTTGATACTTGTTTCAAGGTTTCCCGTCTAAAAATCCATTCCATCTCTTAATTCGCTCAAGATTGGATTAGACGCGTTTAATGCGACTTATCCAAGATCTAGAGAAACTCGTTGCGATTAAGATAGTATAACTTAGAGGCTGTATAATTATAAGTATTTATTCATCAAATCAAGGAAAATGTAATATAATAAAACTATTTGAAAAAATACACAAGGTGTTCAGCCACCGTCGTAAAAGCCCGGAAGTCTAGCAATGGGAACGGGACACTTCGGGTTTCGAAGAAAGAAGAAGGAAACACACACCAACTCGCTGGAAGCTCGCATGATGTAACAAACACAGTGGGCAGGGAGCGATCGTGGGCAGCGATGTCCTCCTTCTTCTCTGCGGAAGGAGGTGGCAGAGTGGTTCCGGGAACTCTTGTTATGGATCCAATCTGCTGTTGGTGAGTCCAAGTGCTAGCGACTAGCCCAAGCCCATCGTCTGCTACCCTGCCTTACACGTCCCCAGGCGGTCGGTGCATCTGGTGCTCCCGATGCATCGCAAAGAAGAGGACTTCTCTGAGGTTGAGGTTCTATGAGGTTCCTAACAAGAGGAGGTGTCACAGGGATCAGAGCGGCTGCTGGTTGGGATGGGGGCAATGTGTACAACGGTACTCTGTCACCCCACACCAGTAGCGTGGTGGAGCACACAGATCGTTTTAGTCGGTGTGTGTCCAACATAACCACCGCCTGTCCGCATATGGCTGTACCCATAAGGCGTTTTTTCCTGTAAATTCAAATTCAAATTCAAAATATTCTTTATTCATGTAAATAAGTAAACAAGTGCTTTGATTCGTCAACTCAACTGCTGGTTCGGAAAACTGTACCTACTCGGCGTTTGCTCTTTTAAAAATATAATTCTTATTACTAGTTACATTAGTTATAACTTATTACTGCCTTATACAGGGTCGAAGAGTAGCTACATCCATGCATTTTTATCATCCAAGTATAAGCCTTTTATTAATAGTGTTTTGAAACTGCTGTAATGGAAAAGCTAAAATTGATGACGGAATTTTATTATAGAATCTTATACACAAACCCACAAACGACTTGCGCAAAGCAGGAGCCGCAAGCTTATGTCGGTTACTGTTTTGTCTATTCTTTATATTTTTGTGTAAAAAAATTAAATTGCTGTATAAAAAAGACCTATAATTAATGTATAGAAACCAGCTATACTCACGTGTAATTTTATCGGGCTCTTATTCATAAGCTCTTTACGCGGCGTTATCGCGGCGGGAACAGTTCGCGGGTAGAGCCCCGTATGGGCTTGAAACTAGTCGGCTTCATCCGATAAAATAACACGTGAGTATAGCAGGTTTCTATACATTAATTATGAATTCCACTCACGATAGCTTAAATTGAAAAAGACCTATATTTATATTAACAATATGAGTATAATGAGATTCCATACATACTCGTACACCAATACTCAAGATAGGCTAAATTCAAAACCAATCGAATGCCGTTTCCTGAAGTATTTTAAGCCGTGTTAATCGCGTGTTCTCGCTTATTGAGCACTCAAGTAAGCCCCGACTGGGTTGAAGTGAAAACAGGGCACGCAATAAGGCCCGGTGCACGCGAACACGCGATCACTGCGTGATTGCCGTCACGCTGTAATAATGTATTGTGGGAATTGTTGATCAATGACGCGTTAAATCGGAGCTCGATGTTACGAGTACAGCTCATTTTGTATTCATTTTAATTTCAAAAGTAGTTTTGGAATCGTTTAAGTATTACTGGCGTTAAAAATAGCTTCTGGACTGAGAAATAAAATTTATACCGAACTGAGATATGAATAAATCTATGCACAATGTGTTATAAACGTGTTGCCTAGTTATTTTACGATCGGCCGTCTACCTGACTTCAACTTAACTTAATCGCCTTTTACGACACCTTAATAAGAAATATGTGTGGTTTTTAATACTTAGCCGCAGGAGGATACTCAGAACTCAGGAGGATTGACTCCACGACAAAACGTGCATGTATTTTTACGAATCCTGCATGTATCAGATATCAAAACGGATTGTCCACTCTACATTTAGCATTATATATATTATCTATTTTACAAAAGTAATAATAAAATTATTTTGCTATAATCCGCGAAGAAGTAAAATAGAAAATATATATAATGCTGAATGTAAGTGGACAATCGGTTATCATACCTGATACATGCAGGATTTGTAAAAACACATGCACAAACCTCCACCACCGCCACCATACTACACAAGCACTATATACGTTCACTATCACAAACTCAACAATCGTTTCGCCCTGCAACCGAAGCATCATCAGGAGATAGACTCCACGACAAAAATCGCAAAGCTTTGCGATTTTGGTCGTGGAGCAATAGCAAAATAATATAGCAAAATAATTTTATTATTACTTTTGTATTATGGATCTCCGCAAAGTAATGCCTAATTCTAAAAATTAATTATCTATTTTACTTTATCGCGGATTATAGCAAAATAATTTTATTTTATTATTACTTTTGTATTATGGATCTCCGCAAAGTAATGCCTAATTCTATAAATTAATTATCTATTTTACTTTATCGCGGATTATAGCAAAATAATTTTATTTTATTATTACTTTTGAATTATGGATCTCCGCAAAGTAACGCCTAATTCTATAAATTATAGAATATTATATTCCTGTAATAGATATGTAAACACAAGTTTAAACCGTGTGTAGGAAATAAAATAGTGCAATAATTTTTATTTCAATGAAAACTAAGAGTCATTTTAAGTTAATTTTAATAGTTAATAATAGTAATATAAATAAATAAAATAAGTACAAACGAAGATAGAAAACGTAGTTCAATTTTCAATGAAATTTAGGTGAAATTCTAACATTCATGACATGTTTTAGCCATTTATAACCATTTTCATTGAGCTTGAAATGATGTCAGTTTATATAAATAACTCTTATATTGCCCTTATATTTCATAGGAAACATATTTCAAATCAAAATTTAAAATAAAAGTAAAGTTTCAATTGCATGTCCCAACAAGTTTAGAAAGCAGTTCCGTTGCTTCCTGAAACCTTGATTGCGCGTCGTGAAACTGTGATGTTGGGAAATTGATTTCGCATAGAAATTTTCATTTCGTTGCTTAACTGAAATGTTATAAGGTAGGAAAAATTTGTCGTTTCTTTTAAATAGAACTCAGCTCAGCGTCTTTAAAGAAATATTTGTAAGATTCATTTAATGTATATAAAAATTAGAAATATAATATAAGGGGTATCTAGCGCACGTTCAGAAAGGGACTAGCTTCCATAAATAAATTACCACATTATATTTATTATTTGCTTTCTTGGTAAATTGTAAAATTAGAAGTAGTAAGCAATGATCTACTGCTCCTGGACCAGTGCTATCTCATTCTTTTGTGCAGAAGTTTTTGTACTTCGAATTTCATCCAAGGGCTTAGTAAGTCTCACATATTAGAGATATTATATATAGGTTTCCTGACAATGTTTTCCTTTACCGAAAAGAGTGTACATTACTTTTATCAAACAGCAAGATGTCTTGATATACATTTAAAAATACAATTTAGAGACGTGTTATTAAAACCTAATAATGTCAACATTGAGTCTGACCCAATAAACGTTAAATTAAAGGCAAATACAGAAATTAAGAACTAATAATTATAATCTAACGGGATCATTGTATTTTGAATGCACTTGCAACCAAAGCGTCAACCTAATAATGTAAATTACACTTAACTGTAATGTTTTAATCAGAACCCTACTTAAAAGGATATCGTCTTTATTTATTTAACTAAAAAATCTTAATAATATATTAAAAAATAAAATCTAAAATAAATTTAATCAATGAAAACGTAATAAAGTCGAAAATGTAATCCTTTTTCTGCAGTATAGTACAATATTAAGCGATAAAATTGTTTAATGCGTAAAAAGCTCATGATAAGCTTAAGCTTGAATATTCTGGTGGGGTGGTTATTTATTAATGCTAATTACCAAGTCACCAGCAAGCTAAGCGTTTTAAAAACAAGTGAGTGCATACTTGCATATAAAAAAGCTTGTTAAGGCTTACTTAGTCAAGGGGAATATGTAATATGTAATCAATTTAGGGTTCGTTTTTCAGCAGCATGGTAAAAAGAGAGAAAAACAGACGAAAGAAGAGTGCTTGCAAATATGATGTTTATGTGGATATGTGGTGTGATATGATTGGATAAAATCCAAATGAGTATATAAGTTTAGCGTTTAGGTTGTTTACTTTATATTCAAGTTAAATTCAAATTCAAAATATTCTTTTCAAAATATTCTATATCTCAAATAAACTTGTAATTAAGTGCTTTTGAATCTTCAACTCTACTTTTGGTTCGGAAAGCTGTTCCTACTGAGAAGAGCCAGCAAGAAACTCAGCGGATGCTCTTTTAAAAATACAATCTTAAAACTAGTTACATTTAATCGTTTCTATCTTATACAGGGTCGAACAATATCTATATCCACGCATTCTTATCTTTTAAGTAATCCTCAACAGTATAGTAGGCTTTCTGTATCAGCCTCTCCTTAATAGTGTTTTAAACTGCTAAGCTAAAATTGATTGTGGAATTTTATTATAGAATTTTATACCCAAACCCACAAACGACTTACGTACTTTTTCAAGGGGCCGCAAGCTTATGTCGGTTCCTACTTTGTCTATTATATACATCACCTATTGTTTTATAATTCTTTATATTTTTATATACAAAAATTAAATTACTGTGAAGCAAATGTAAGAATACCTATTTCCTAAATCTTCTCTCGCAGGGAATCACGCGGACTTAAATTGTAAATGTCACGAGTTATGATATGGCGGCGAGTAAAAGTCTTTTTAAAAAATTATTTAATTTATTACAAAAGATGAAAATTATACAAGACTTTACTATCTGAAGACAAGAATGCAAGTGAATTTGAAAGTAATTTAAATAAAAATGAAAAATTGTTATATTCCTGAAACCCGTTTATGATTCCGCGAAGCCCATTGTTTTCCAGCTTGCCTCATCAGCGGATTCCAACGGTTACGGCACCTTAACTCCTCCCTCCTTAAGATGGAAGATGGTCCTGCAGCTTCCAGGAGCGTCCTCGCGCTGCATGTCCTTAGGGGGACTCTTGCGTGGGTAGAACTTCCATGCTGCAAAGGCTATGATTAGAACATACAGGAATACGGTTGACCAACTAGGGATCACCATCATTTTAATCCAGGAACTATCATCTACTTCATCTACATCTTCTATTTTGTTCAGGAGCTCGTGGATGTTATCTAAGGACACGTCTTCTAGGTGTAATTCATAGTGCGCTTCTTCTTGATGTAAGATATCCTTATTAGGTAGAGGAACAATCTCGTTCATCGTAATGGTGTTCGTATGCGCGTCTAGGGTCCTGTTCATGACCGTGATATTGCAGTTTCCTGTTATAGTTATAAGAAATGATCCTGATGATCTTCGGTATTCGGTTTTACTTCCGCATTGCGTCTTTAATACCTCTGGTTCTATTACTATCACCAACCATGTGTTTTCTTGGATTTTCTGAATTATTCCTCGTTTGAGATTCATCTTAGCGCGGGTGCAGTTTCCCTTTTGATGTTTAATAAGAGATATGATACAGTCATCGGACTTCTCTGTGATTTTGGAGTTGAGAGATTTGCAAAGTCGAGTGTCTTCTGATATCTTCTTACACTCTTCTTCCAGGTAAGCATACTCATCGCTTCCAAGTGCAAGGAAATTGGATTTAGGGATAATGGTAAGGTTTTCTTTATTTGGAAGGGAGTATAAATGTATATAATCGTATATCTTATGATCAATGGACGGGATTTCTAATATAAATGTTAAAGAGTGCTCTGTGCTGTATGCCTTTACATTAATAGACTTTTCTATTATATGAATATTATTAATACTAATGTCTGCTACGAGCCTTAAGGGATAAAGTCTTTGCATATTATTAAGTTCTGATAGTAAATTACGAGGGCTTATAATACTAGGGTGCATTATACCTAATTGCGAGAATGTCATCGCATCTTCTAGTATCATCAACTTATCTAAAATTATTTGTAAACTAAAACTTATTTGAATGTATATCTCTAGGAAGTGCTTATTAATTGATTTATTGTGGTATTAGAGGTAATCGTAATATTTTGTAAGATAGAAATCAACCTATTTTGATCATTATTGATTTTTTTTAACTGAGTAGAAAACTCATTTATATTATTTTCCGCCAAATAGAGTGTTTGCTTTTGAGACCTTTGAATTTTGAATACTGAATTGCGTAATTTATTAATTTCGCTTTCGAAACGAATAGCATCTTCGTTATCTAGGTTACCTGTAATTAATTTAACAACTGAACCTAAACCATTAATGATACCACGTCTAACTCTTATCTTAGGTGCAATAAAAATAATCTTCTTATCAATTAAATCTAAATTATGCTCTATTTGATCCCTATATGTGTTATGTAAGTTCTGCGAAGCAGTGTTGTTCTCTGCTGCCTTAGTGCTTGCATATAATGACATGAGTTCTATAGAAACTAAATGCAACTGTGTGATATTATACACGCAGGCTAGGTTTAGGGAATCAATTTGTTTTGTTATGAATCCTTGTTTTAATAAAAGGATTCCGTTAGCATTGTCTACGGGTTCAAAGGTAAGTTCGGATATTATTTGGAACACGTGGGCTCCGAAGACGAAGGTCCTGTAACAAGATGAGGTCTTCGTAGGAGCTTATAATGTACTCTAATAGATTTAGAATTAGGGTGATTGCCTATTATTTCAGCTATGCTATTAGGATGTAAATGAATAATTTTATACGGTCCTTTAAATACCGGTTTTGTTTTATCATTTCTCGCGGTCTTCGCCACCTGTTTAAAAACTGTTTCACCTACCTTGAAGGTAACAGCCTCGGCTGTCTGATTGCGTTTTGCGATGATCTGTTCCTTATTTTTGGACATGTGTGCGGTAACACATTCTTGAATGGCTTCTGCGTTTGTCCTGTGCTTAATTACATAATCTTGGTAAAACTGTTTGGAATAATGGAGTTCTAGAGGGTTTCTAGAAGCTGTGTGTCCGAATAGTAATTCATGAGGAGTATAATCAGTCGTAGAGTGAATAGAATTATTATACGCTATTACTGAAAACTTCATGAGTAGTTGAATAGGGTCGTCTTTGTTAGTCATCCTTTGTATCCTAATAATCTCTGCTATGGTTGAGTGAAAACGTTCTATTGGTGAATTAGAGTTCGGGTTATATGGGGTTGTAAAGTGAATGTTTATATCGTGTAAAGCACACATTTCTTTTATTACTTCATTATCAAATTTAGAGTCGGAGTCTGTAGTTATTTTCAGGGGTGTTCCTAGTACTGAAAAGATGTCAAATAATGCTTCAGCGATGTGCACGCTACTAGTCGCGTTTAGTGGGACGGCTTGAGCGTACTTTGAAAAGTTATCTATGATAGTAAGGAAAGTAGCTCCACCTGTAGAATATAAATCCATAAAGAGATGTTGCATAGGTTTAGTTGGAGTTTCAGTTAATGCTAGTGGGGGTCTAAGTGGATTTCGCTCATATTTAGCCTGTAAACAAACTGTACATTGATTTATGTAAGCTTGAATAGTTAATAACATACTAGGCCAATGATAATTTCTATGAATCTGTTTATACGTCTCCTGAATACCACGATGCATTGTTTTGTCTTCATGATATTTTTTAATCACTTCCTGTTGTTCCGCCTTGTTTTCAACGAGAGTAACGCGTGAAGTACATCTGAACAGTTTAGGGCCTCTATTATTAAATATCGTAGTATATACCCTAGAAAATGCCAGATATAGATCTTCGTCATGGAAATAACAATAAAATACTCTATCAGCAATGGTATGCTCTTTAAGGAATTGGATTATCTCCTTTTCCGTATTGTTTACTGGGATAAACACATCTTTAATAGTGGTTCGTGAAGTCGTCGATCTATTGTCTACTCTATAAGTTGAGCCAGGGGTTGATCTTATGTGAAATTGCTTTAGCTGTCGGTCTATTGCGTCTGATAAAATTGGTATACCTCTGTTCTCATTATCGGGTTGAGTATGATTAGTAGAAACTAGATTGTCGGGGTCAAATGTCACGACACTCATAGTATCTGATTCCGATTGTAGTGTAGGGGGTTGCGTGTTCGTTTGGGGTAAATTATCGTTATTAGACTCAATATTAGGGTTGTCATTGTTTTCGTTAGATGTTGTTGCTTGTATGTCCACTGTCTCGGACGGAGGTTCTGTCTCTGCTTGAACATCGTCAAATATCCTATTTATCAAGTTTTCGTCGTCATTGTCATCTAAGTTAACTGCTAGAGAGTCAATGCTATTATGATAGATCTTTGCTCGTGATAGGGCGTCTGCGTTAGTATTTTGTCGTCCCTTTTTGTAAATAACGTTAAAGTCGTATTCTGCAAGTTTCAGTCTCCATCGTGTCAGTTTAGAGTTAGGATCTTTTAATGACATTAACCATGTTAGGGGCCTGTGATCGGTATAGATAGTAAACTTTCTGCCGTAAAGGTAAGGTCTAAAATATTTCACTGCCCATATTATAGCTAACAGTTCCTTTTCAATCGTTGAATAACGAGTTTCCGTTTCAGATAATGTTCTAGATGCATAGGCTACAGGTTTATCTGAACCTACAGATCCTTGAGATAGTACTGCACCGAGGGCTATGTCTGATGCGTCGGTCGTTAATATAAAAGGTTCGTCAAAATTGGGGTATTGTAAAATAGGGGCGTTAGTCAATATCTGTTTACATTTATTAAAAGATTCTAGGAATTGTGGGGAGTGTACTACTTTGTTATTTTTCTTTAAGCATAAGGTCATAGGTTTAGTTAGCTTAGCAAAATCTTTTATAAATTTTCTGTAGTAGCCAACGAGGCCAAGAAAGCTTTTTATATCCTTTTGAGTTTTCGGTAACGGGAAATTTAACACAGCTTTTATTTTGTCTTGGTTTGGTTTTACACCTTGGTCTGTCAGTTCATGTCCTAGGAATTTAACATGTTTTTGTAGGAACTCGGATTTGTCTAGCTGTATTTTTAAATTATGAGTTTTGAATCTGTCGAACACCTGTCTTAGTTTCTCGATGTGTTCCTGTAGTGAAGTCGAAATAATTATTACGTCGTCTAAGTATGTAAATACGTTGTCTATTCCTCTCAGAATATGGTCCATAAGCCGTTGAAAAGTACTAGGAGCATTCTTTAAACCGAATGGCATCCTAAGGAATTCATAGTGTCCTCTTTCTGTCGTAAACGCAGTTTTTTCTATGTCTTCGGGGTGCATTTCTACCTGATGGTAGCCACTAGCAAGGTCGAGGGTCGTAAAGTACTGTGCTCTTCCTAGTCTGTCGAGTATGTCGTAAATGTTAGGTAATGGGTACTTGTCTTCTACTATTCGTTCATTAAGTCTACGATAGTCGATAACAAGTCTCCACTTAACTTTACCTGAAGCGTCTGGTTTTTTGGGGACTATGTGAACGGGGCACAACCATGGAGATATGCTTTCCCGTATAATTCCCTGTTTTAAGAGATTGTCTACTTGGTTCTGTATCTCTTTACGTTGTTGTGGGGGTTGTCTATAACTTCGTACAAATATCGGAGTCTGGTCGGTTAGTCTTAGTTGATGTTTAACCGCGTGAGTGAAGGAGAGTGGAATATTCTCAGAATAAAAGATATCTCTATACTGAAAACAGATCTTATTTATCTCACGAGATTCTTCTTCATTCATATGGCTGGTACGTATTTTATTTAAGTTATTACATAATTCGTTTTCAATGTCGGAATTTATTTGAATTGTATTTAAATTGCATTTTTCTATGGGGTCTCTATAGGGTTGTAGTTTAATATCCTGTGAGTTAGATATAATCTTTTTATCGGAATTATAATTAATAACGGAAGTATTAAATTTTCCTTTTTTTACTTCCACAATAGCTGCGGGAGATTTTACACCATGAAACCACATAAAGTCGTCATGTATATTGTCACGTTTTACGCTCGTGTTGTAAAACTGAACAAAAAAAATAGAAATTAGGTTTACAACTATATATATATTAATTTATTGTTATATATTTTTATACTAAATTATTATATTAAGTTCAGGGTCGTAGGTCGGTTACAGAAGCGGCAGTAGGATGAGGTGGTCGCTTAAGGGTTGTACTCTCCTGTACTTGGGACGCAGGGCTGTGCATCAGCAGCACGGTACGCGTCTGGTTTGTCCAAAACTGCTGCGCGGTACTCGGCGAGCTTCTAGACAGAATCGGTACCAGAGATTTACTGGGGCCGTGGGGTGGTACGGTGGTAGTGGAAGATTGCCGGTTCTGGCTCACGTCCCAACTTCGGTACTCGGCAAGGTTACCGTCAGCTCCAGTGTTCCTTAGCTTCGCAAGGACATTCAACCTCGAGGGAGTTCCTGAAGTAATAAATATAAGTCTACAGTTGGTTTCATATTTCTGACCGTTAAGTAAGTTGCGTCAGCTGCAAGCCTACATATAATATGCACAGGAAGAGACACGCACAATCTATACTATGATAATGATGTGGTAACTTTTATAAAACCGAAACGGTTACTGATTGGCGGCAAGGTTATTTAGAGACATCGTTTAACTACATGTTACTAATATATTATAAAAACTATATAACTATTACTATCTATTATTACTATTTACTATTTATATCTATTTATCTATTATAAATAAATTTATTATCACTATATTTATATATAAAAATAATTTATAATATTTAAAGAATATATTATTAATAATATGGTACAAAACAACAATAAACCATTTTACCATTACTAACACCACACATAATTTTGAATAGGAGTAATTACATCACTCCGATTCAAAATTTAACGATAGAAGTTAGCACAACAAGTTAGACAAGGATGAGTATGCAACAGATGATTCAGATTAACTATATAAGATAGAAATTAAAAACTTGCACCACTTACCCAGTATGGGATTCAAACAGAATTTAAGACACAAGTATTCAGTTTAAAAATAGTGTATGTTTTAGATTAAGATTCACTTTAACGCCTTATAAGACTGAGATGTAACTGTCAAGTGAGTCAGCTTAAACCAATACTCGCGGACGAGGTCCACTGACACGGTCGCGGCGGGTCAACGCCCTCCGGTCACAGCGCTCCGATCTATTAGTTTAGCTAATAGATCGGAGCGAGCATTATTTAAAGCGCGCGCTCGTTTGAATTACCTCTTACTTTAAAGTTTAATAGTAAGATTGAATTACAATACAATGTTACAATGTTACAGTATCCCCCTCCCTCGAAAGGATTTGACCTCTAGTTAAATCCTTCTCGTAGGTACTGGCTTTAAATCTTTAATATGCCAGGCACCAAGGTCATGGCCTGACATATCTTCAAGGACATATACTAAAGATGACATTTTATCCTTTACTTTGCACTTCAAGTATTTAGGCGCTAACTTCTTAGCAAAGTGAGCACCTTTATCGCTTTGGAAGTAACAGCGTTTCCAAACAATATCACCGGTATTAAATTCGAAACACCTTCGCCTTAAGTTGTACCTTTCCGAATTCTTTGAATGAGCGTTCCACAATGCTAATTGGACTTTATCAAAAACAGCAGAGAGGTGACCTAAATTTTGGGCATATAAATCTCTTGGAAGAAATAAAAGCTCGTTGGGGATCTCATTTTCGAGATAATGAGATCCTGATGTGACGAGCTCTCTACCGTGAACCAAGAATGCCGGAGTGTAACCAGTACTTTCATTTACCGAGTTATTAATTGCGAACTGGATCTTTGGAAGATTAATGTCCCATGAACGGTGATCTTCGTTTACAAACGTGGAAACAGCTGTTATTATAGTTTTATTGTATCGTTCTACGGTATTAATCTGAGGGGTATATTTCGGCGTAAAATGGACGTTGGGAACTGCATATCTTTTAAGTAAATTATCCATTTCACGACTTGTGAATTGAACACCATTGTCTAGAATAATTGTTTGTGGCACACCGTGGATCAAGAAAACGTTATCCTCAAGGTGTTTAGTTACTAGGTCAGCTGTAGCTTTACGCAGTGGGAACATAAGGCAATATTTGGAAAAGCAACATGTAACTACGAAAATATAGCAATGTTGCTTTCTAGAGGATGGTAAGGGTCCGATAAGGTCTATAGATAACGTTTGAAAAGGTCTACTGCATTGCTTGGGTCTTCCCATTGTTCCAAGGGTGCCATGAGTTGGCAGTTTATATGCAAGGCAGGTGTCACATTCATTGACAAACTTTACCACATCGGAATACATTTTAGGCCAATAAAAACGTAACATTAATCTTTTAAATGTTTTAAAGATGCCAAAATGTCCCGATGTTGGTTCGGAATGATTTTCTGTCATAATCTCACTACGTTTTTCCTGAGGAATAACTATTTTCCAATCAAATTCCGACGTAAGAATAGTTTTACTTTTCATATAACGGTACAAGGAATCATTTTCGACACGATAATTAGGAAACTTAGCTGGTGATTTTTGGCAGCCATGATAGATATTAAGATACCATGAGTCCTGAGTCGCGGGCTCGGAAGAAGTTATTGCCGCAAGCGTTGGTATTCTAGAAAGGCAATCTGGTATTACAATGTCCTTCCCGCGACGATGTTTTACATCGAAGTTAAAGGCAGACAACCGAACACCCCATCGTGCCAGTCTGCCTGTTGGATTTGAAATAGATAAAAACCATTTAAGTGCCGAGTGGTCAGTAAAAACCGTGAAAGGTTTACTACTTTCTAAATAGCATCGCCAATGCTCAAGCGATACAAGCACAGCAAGAGTTTCACGCTCTGTGACGCTATAATTCTTTTCAGGACCAGTCAAAGATCTACTCATATACGCTACTGGATGTTCTACGCCATTGATAGTCTGGGATAACATTGCACCAATACCATAGTTACTGGCGTCTGTATGTACTTCAAAAGGATAGTCAAAATTTGGACATGCTAAAACTGGGGCGTTAACAAGGCAAGACTTGAGGTCCTGAAATGCCTTATCGGATTCTTCAGACCACTGAAAAGGGGGAGCATTCTTTTTAGTCGATGTTAACTTGTTTAGTGGTCCAGCGATGGAACTGAAGTTTGGGATAAAGCGGCGGTACCAGGAAGCTGTACCTAAAAAACGCTTAACATCCTTCCGATTTCTAGGGACAGGGTAGTTAACTATCGCCTCGACCTTTTCCGGGTCAGTCCGAAGTCCTTGTTCATCAATCGTGTACCCCAAATACCGGAGTTGGCTACAAAAAAATTGACATTTACTAAGATTTACCGTTAAGTTGGCCGTACGCAATTTTTCAAGCACACGAAGAAGAAGGGAGACATGTTCTTCAAAGGAGCTGCTGACAATAATAATGTCATCCAAATACGCGAATACCTTAAGTTCAAATTCAGGACCGAAAAGAGTATCTACCAATCGTTGCTGAGTAGCTGGGGCGTTTGATAGGCCAAATGCTGTAACTTTGAACTGAAAGGTTCCGCGACCAGGGACATAAAACGCGGTTTTCTCCTTATCCGTTTCCTTGATTGGGATTTGCCAAAAGGCTTTAGATAAATCTATGGTTGACAAGTACTTAGCATCTCTCAAGTTATCTAATATTTCAGAGACATAAGGAAGGCAATAAGCATCTTTTTTAGTGATAGAATTAAGTTTCCTACTATCTAGACAAAATCTTAATTTTCCGTTCTTTTTACCAACTACGAGAACTGGCGAAGACCAAGGACTTTCGCAATGCTCTATAACGTCAAGGGTTAACATCTCGTCTACCTGTTCAGTAATAATCCTTTGTTTGTCCGGAGACATCCTATAATATCGTTGGCGGATTGGTTTAGCATCTCCAGTATCGATACCGTGAATAATGACATTAGTTCTACCAAGGCCTTTTTCTTCAAAAGAAATTTCTTTATACTTTTCAAGTACGGTATCTGCTCTTAACCGTTCAGTGCTACTCAAGCTCTCATAACAATGTAGAAATACTTCTTTTGGATTTAAGGAGAGTTCTAATAACCCAGGATCATCGTTACAAAGATAATTTATATTTTCCGAATGTTTAAAAAGTAATTTGAATTTTGACCAAAAATCGATGCCTAGGATTAATGTTGAATCTACTTCTGGTATAATATGGGCCTTTATAACATGTTTCTGGCTATCGAAAATAATCGGTAAAAGCATATATCCTACTGATTTAAGTATTTGACCACCGGCTGCGGTAACAGAAATTTTAGAATCTTTAATCAAGGAAAACCCAAATTTTAGTAATATTTTATGAGAATCATTTCCCAAAATACTCACAACTGACCCCGAGTCCAATAAGCCATAAATGTTTAAGTCGTTAATGTTATCAATATTTACTTTTACATAAGGACGTGGATCACTGCTCGGTTTTGAATTGAAAATTGCAGCAACGTTGTAAGAATTAAAGAAGTTTTTAATAGAAAGCAACCACTTATTCCAATCTGAGCTATCAAAGTGATTGGCTGTTGATTTGCTGCAATTTTCATTAACTAGTTTTTTTGATCCGAGTCAGGTTTTTCTTTGTTACACTCAGGACATTCGGTAGAGCGCACATCCTTTTTACCGCACTTAAAACAGAAAATAACACGTTCAGCGGGGCACTCCTTCATACTATGAGTATTAACGCGACAACGATAACAAAATTTTGAGTTAGTTATAGCAAAGGTTTTGTTTATATTTGTAAATGGTTTATTATTATTACTACTACTGGAATATGATTTTTGATTACACGTGTATTTTAAGTAGTTTCTATATGATCCTTGATACGCAAATTCCGGTGCTAGTGTTTTCGAAGACCCTGCCACAGGCTCCTTAAAATTATCGGAACGGGCTTTTACTTGTTCATAATTCCGACAAAGGTTTTTAAGTTGACTGATAGAATCAACATTCGACCAGTTAGCTAAAACATTCACATAGCACGGCCGAATATTATGAAGGAGAATTTCCAGCTGGTCACTTTCCTTCAAAGGAGTATTAAGTCTAGAAAACATACCTTGCATTATAGAAAGGTAAATGATAATATTTTCAGATTCGCCCTGTGTGCGGTTGCGTATTTCTGTAATCATACGATAGTCATAATCAAAGATATCAAAATCTTCACGAAGACGATCAATAAGATCGTCCCAATGATTTATACTGTCCCTTACTCCCCGAAACCAATGTAGCGCATCCCCTACGAATATTTCAAAAGCAAAAGACAGTAACTTTTCGAAGGAAATGTTTTTAGATAAACGAAATTCTTCAATCCTTTGTATGAACGAACGGACACAGGTTTTACCGTCAAATCTAAGTTTTGATACGTCAGAGGAAAGACCGCGGTCACAAGTAACTGAAATATTTAACTTGTCTAGATTTGAGGTGACATTAGGTACGCTTGATGCATCAACTTCAACATCTCTTACGGTACTGCTCTTCGGTTTACCGAATTTATGAAACTGTATGGAAAGGTCTTCGAAAGATTTCTTTGCGATTCGTAAATTTGCTATTTGTTCAGCTGAATCAGGTTGTTCTAGTCGCCGTATTCTATGGTGAAGATGATTTAACAATGAACGAGTACGGTCTATTAAGTTATCATCAAAAGAAGTCATTAGTGAATCTAGGTTTAACTTTACCTTACCAAGTGTTTCTAAAATACCTTTAAGGTCATCATCGAATTCTAGACACGAATCAGCAATATCATCGGAAGGATAAGTTTCAGTCAGTTTGCACACCTGACGTCTCAAATCAAGGACAGTACTAGCCGGTATTCCACCCCTGATAGTAACCTCATATTGTAATTCAGTTTTTTGCAAATTTAAGAATTTAATTGGATGTGACATCTTCTGTTTGATAGCTGGGTAAATTGTGCAATAGCCAAATACAAAACAACTACACAGTAAAATGATTGTTATACAGGAAAAACAAAACAAAAACAAAAAAAAGGACGGCACAAATGATTATACAAACAGCCAAACAGTTTAACTCGTTCCGTCACAATAATTTCTTGCTCGAGAACGATGTAGTGACAAAAATAAAAGTTATGAAAAATAAGTAAACAAATATGACAATGATTCAATTTCAAACTATGCGCTTTACAACTATGCTTCCTAAAGTGTATATATTAATAGAAGGTAAATTAAAGTGAACGATAATCATTCTAATTTATATAGCACATAGTTTAAAAGGTAACTAACATCGTTTTACATGAAAGTACCAACACCAAGAAAATAAAAAAAAAATTAAACAACCACGTCAAAACCGAACTGTAACCTTCAGAATTTGGGCGCCATTTGTCACGTTTTACGCTCGTGTTGTAAAACTGAACAAAAAAAATAGAAATTAGGTTTACAACTATATATATATTAATTTATTGTTATATATTTTTATACTAAATTATTATATTAAGTTCAGGGTCGTAGGTCGGTTACAGAAGCGGCAGTAGGATGAGGTGGTCGCTTAAGGGTTGTACTCTCCTGTACTTGGGACGCAGGGCTGTGCATCAGCAGCACGGTACGCGTCTGGTTTGTCCAAAACTGCTGCGCGGTACTCGGCGAGCTTCTAGACAGAATCGGTACCAGAGATTTACTGGGGCCGTGGGGTGGTACGGTGGTAGTGGAAGATTGCCGGTTCTGGCTCACGTCCCAACTTCGGTACTCGGCAAGGTTACCGTCAGCTCCAGTGTTCCTTAGCTTCGCAAGGACATTCAACCTCGAGGGAGTTCCTGAAGTAATAAATATAAGTCTACAGTTGGTTTCATATTTCTGACCGTTAAGTAAGTTGCGTCAGCTGCAAGCCTACATATAATATGCACAGGAAGAGACACGCACAATCTATACTATGATAATGATGTGGTAACTTTTATAAAACCGAAACGGTTACTGATTGGCGGCAAGGTTATTTAGAGACATCGTTTAACTACATGTTACTAATATATTATAAAAACTATATAACTATTACTATCTATTATTACTATTTACTATTTATATCTATTTATCTATTATAAATAAATTTATTATCACTATATTTATATATAAAAATAATTTATAATATTTAAAGAATATATTATTAATAATATGGTACAAAACAACAATAAACCATTTTACCATTACTAACACCACACATAATTTTGAATAGGAGTAATTACATCACTCCGATTCAAAATTTAACGATAGAAGTTAGCACAACAAGTTAGACAAGGATGAGTATGCAACAGATGATTCAGATTAACTATATAAGATAGAAATTAAAAACTTGCACCACTTACCCAGTATGGGATTCAAACAGAATTTAAGACACAAGTATTCAGTTTAAAAATAGTGTATGTTTTAGATTAAGATTCACTTTAACGCCTTATAAGACTGAGATGTAACTGTCAAGTGAGTCAGCTTAAACCAATACTCGCGGACGAGGTCCACTGACACGGTCGCGGCGGGTCAACGCCCTCCGGTCACAGCGCTCCGATCTATTAGTTTAGCTAATAGATCGGAGCGAGCATTATTTAAAGCGCGCGCTCGTTTGAATTACCTCTTACTTTAAAGTTTAATAGTAAGATTGAATTACAATACAATGTTACAATGTTACAATATAATATCCATCTGTATAGTTAGTCTTAATGGTTATAATTTTTTCACATCTTGGTTCAATCTTAAGATTCTTACTAGGATAGTCAAAGTAAATAGGTATCTCTGCGTCAGCTGTACATAAAATCTTATTCTTTATATTAATGTTACACGATAACGCTTTTAATAAGTCCAAGCCTATAAGTCCTTTATACTTAGGGTCAAAGTCGAAAAGAAGGAATTTGTGAATAATATCACTATTAAATGCCGGGGGAAAGGGTTAAATAAGCTACTTGATCGTGACGCGTGACAGCGTGTGCTGTCTTAACTTCGAATGGTTCATATTCAATGAGCTCTTCGAACACGGTATCAATTATAACGCTAGGAGATATCATAGAGCGTGATGCGCCAGTATCTATTAGGAATTTACCTTGAAATTCGGGTAGTTCGATATACGGAAGGTGGTCTTTATCGTGGTGGTTAAGCTTTACTAAATCGGGTGGTCGGTGTTCGAACCAGGAGGAAAATCCTGCTGGGTTTGACCGTCTTCTAGTTCACATTGCAATTCCTGATTATTAGGGATATCACTATCTAGGTATTGGTACTGACCTTGTTCATAGCACGGTTCTGCTTCTTCCTCGTAGTAGGCCGGTTCACTTGTTGAGGGTCCACCTGAGTAGAACAGCTCCTCAACGGCAAACTGTGGTGTTTGAGGCTTTGTAATAGACCTCATGGTTACGTCGGAAACCTTTTGGGGTGGATTCACCTGTTGTTGTTGGGGAATGTTGTTCCTAAAGTTACCTGAAGGGGGTCTGTAATTGCCTGATGATGGGCGGTTCTTCCACGGTAACATAGACTGAACCCATTTTTGTCGTTGTTCGGGTGTCCAGTTATTTTGACGAGGTGTATATGATGGGTTTGGCGAATGGTGTTGTGGGGTAGCTGGGTTATTGAATTTAAATGGATTATGATTCTGCTGATGGTGGTTAAAAGATCTAATTGGCTCCTTTAACCTTGCTTGAGATGTTGACGGATTATTAAAATTATTAAATGTCTTATTATATGCAGCTCTAGCTTCTTCCTGCCTAGCAGCAACTATAGCTGTTTCTAGCGTCGCGGGTTGCGCTATTCTTACGCCTATTGATACTTGAAATTCTAAATTATTTATATATTGTTCTATGACCATGCTCTCATAATATGCTTTATTTGTGTGTGTGCCTACGGAGAATAAAGTATCTAATATTTCTCTGAGTCGCCTACCGAATGACTCGGCGTCCTCTTGCCTATTTCTACGGGTCCTACTTAGTTCTTGCATAACCTGGATTTCGTTACGGGGTTCACGTAGTCTACGTATGAGGGCTGCTTTAACATGCTCCCATGAGTCGAGACACTCTTCGTAAGCTATTGCGTCTATTGCGGCACCACTTAGTCTACTTTTTATTAATCGAATTGTTGCTGGGTGAGCCTTAGCGGACTCGTCTAGTACACTGATAATACTTTCTACCTCTCTTATATAATAATTTAACCGTTTTACGTTCCCATCGTAATGTGGCATAAAATCTGCTATTAATTTAAAACCAGAAAGATCGCAATTTAGAAAAGCCATCTTTTAATTAATTAATATATTTTATTTAATAAATTAAAATTATGTTTATATTCGATAGATTCGATATACGAATATTAGATTTAAAACTATAACGAAATATCGTCTTTATTTAATATCTTAAAATTATATTTATATTCGATAGATTTCATATACGAATAATAGATTTAAAACTATGACAAAATATCGTCTTGAGTGAATCAATATGCCTAATAATGCGATTTGAGCTTTTAGACAGAAACACTTTTAAAATACTCTATATACTATTATATTCGATAGATTTAATATGCGAATAATAGATTTAAAACTATGACGAAATATCGTCTTGAGTGAATCAATATGCCTAATAATGCGATTTGAGCTTTTAGACAGAAACACTTTTAAAATACACTATATACTATACGGTAGGAAATATAACAGAGGAACTTGGATAGCGAGAGTACTCACCACAAGATTACTTTTCTCTGCATCTCCTCTCCGGACTTGTTCTCTTCTTCAGCGCCGCCTTTGTAGGTTCTCTATTGAATTGCGATTTCTAACGATAGATATCGTTCAGTTGGTTAAGAATTAGATTAACCAACTGTCACAATCCGCCACGACTGCGCCAGTTATGATATGGCGGCGAGTAAAAGTCTTTTTAAAAAATTATTTAATTTATTACAAAAGATGAAAATTATACAAGACTTTACTATCTGAAGACAAGAATGCAAGTGAATTTGAAAGTAATTTAAATAAAAATGAAAAATTGTTATATTCCTGAAACCCGTTTATGATTCCGCGAAGCCCATTGTTTTCCAGCTTGCCTCATCAGCGGATTCCAACGGTTACGGCACCTTAACTCACGTACGGCTCTTTTTTGTAATACAAAGATTTTTTCATTAAAGAATTTAATCTTGCATTGGAGAAGTCTGACAACCTACAATTCTTCTCTAGAAAGGAGAGAGTGAAAAAAAATTGCCAAGAGTGGGATGGTTATATTACTTTTATTAGGTGTTATCTGCAAATACAGCTATAAAAGTCCGCGTAGTGGTAGTCGACTAGAGAATCGCAAACCATTTAATTTACCTAAATGTCACACGAATCTTAGACAACATGCCCCTATATACCGAATTTGTTCTCAATTAAACGCATTCAGAAGCGACGTAGATATTTTCTGTGGTTCTTTAGCCTCATTCAAAAGAAAATTGTGCAAATGCTTGCGTAACTCTAAGTAATTTAAAAGAGTAATTTAATTTAAGTGATCTATGTATACTAATATTTGCATGCTGTGTTCATTTCCAGTAGGTTATAATCTTGTCTATTTATTATTGCAACTTCTTGTACACATGTGAATTGATTATATCCAGTTTAATGAACCAAATAAAAAAAAAAAAAAAAAAAAATAGTACGATAAGATTATTGCACTAACACTAGCTAGTGGTGATAAATAAATATATCGCACGTTTAATATTAAAGTGACCTAATTAGTAATAACGCTTAATAAGCACGAAAAAAGTATACTTTACTTAACGACCTATTACAACTGCTGGCTTTAGCTCCTCTATCCATTTCTTGAGAGAAGGGTTGGAGCTAAGACCTGCCACGTTGCTCCAATGCGAATTGGTAGGATACACATATACACAGAGCTCTCTAGAGATATGCAGGTTTCCTCGCCATGTTTTCCTTCACCGAAAAGCGTGTGATAAATTGCAATCATCAATTAGACATATGTATTAATAGAAAAACATTAGTGCCTGCCCAGGGTTTGAACTCGCGACCCCCTTGAAATAATCGCACGGTCTCACCGTTAGGCTATCACAGCTTCGAAAAAAATTAGTTACAGTTAATAAAAGACATGTATTATATTTTTAAAGATATATAAAATATAAATAACAAAAATAAATAGTTTTACCTAAATGCCAATAAACAAAGAACATTTCGGGTTAAAATTACTGCAGGACACAGGCTCCCAAACCACGTTTCTCCCGTCCACTGAAAACCATCTTCGCCTTTGGTATTAAGCCTAAGCAAAATTAAGGAAGCTTTAAAGTGACCAAAGCGGCAATTTAGATTAGAAATTCCGTTACAAGGCGTATTTACTCGACTTCAAAGCATCTATTCAATATTCACTTTGTGTCACTAACGAATAATTACGTTGGGAATAAGACATTTCATACGCTTTGTATTAAAATGCTGGCCATAGGCCTCCTGTCTCCGTTTTCGGAGAGAAGGGTTGGAGCTAAGACCTACCACGCTGCTCCAATGTGGAATGGTAGGTTACACATATTCCTAGAATTCTCTACAGATTTGCAGGTTTCCTCACATATGGTCTCTGGCTGAATAGAATAGTACCACCCTCATTTCTTACCGAGGTGTCGTAAAATACGACTAAGCTAAGATGACGTCAGCAAGCGACCGGTCGTAACGTACCGAGCCAGGTCGTAAAATATGCTCCTTACCTTATCCCACTCTCGGGTATGCAAAACATGTTGTCTCATAATTTGGCACCGTATTTTTTGACTGGTCGCTTGCCTGACGTCAACTTACCGTAGTTGTATCTTACGACACCTCGCTAAGAAAGAGAATGCTTTATTCTACTCAACCGGGTACCACACGGCGGTCAGTTGATGTCAGGCAAGCGGCCGGTCGTTAAAATACGTACCCATATCATGTGACAACATGTTTACAACATAATAAGTGGGGTCGGCACAACATGTTTTAAACATGTGCCGACCACACTTAAAGTGGGATAAGGGCAGGAAGATGAAAATGATGATGCATACCGTTGAACACATTGCCCCCATCCCCGCCAGCAGCAACTCTGAACCCCAGAGAGCGCTATCTCTGGGTCGGCGATAGTCACTTCAATACTACGCGTGCAATATGTTTACGGAAAACACGTCTTACCTTTCAATCTGTCTAACAAAGTTTAATAAATCCCCTTGATATTTCCCGCTGGTTAATCCTCTTATAGATCTTATAAAACTCGTAAAAATCTCCACTGTAATGGAAACGGTATAATGTTTTGTTCTCGATTAAAAGCCTCTCAAAGGAACCTGCTAAACAAGTTGTAAATCTTCCCCAAAAACTCTTATAATCTTTTACTTAAAACAGTACGTTCAGCACTCGTTTTATTTATGAGCTAATAACAGTAAGTTTGCCGTTAACGAAGGTATTGTATTTATTTTGCTATAGAAACGTGAAGTATTTTATTAGTATACCCAGCACGATTTGTAGGGTCTTTTGATGTAATTAAAAGATTATGCTTTGATTTTAATTATGGCACGTTATAAAACTTTCCCTTTTGTTTACTCATCGCCTTTTATCGTAGATATAGTACATGTCTGAGCTTTGCTCGGTAATTTTGTTAAAAGATATAAATAAATGCAATTGAAAAAATCTCTCTCTTCTCTTCTTCATCGTTCCCTCACTGCTGAGGATCATGACTCCTTCCAAATCTGGCAACCAGCTGCCTCCATTGGTAACGCTCCGCTGTCTGGTGAAATGCGTAACTGAGAGGTACCTTCAGCTGTTCAGCAACCTGGTCTGACCATCTATTGGGACTACGACCTCAAGGCATTAATTGTTCTTAAGTCCACCCGTTCCCAACCGAGCTATCACAACTTTACAGATGACACCAAAATTAACCTTTGCATTCTAGTTTAGACGTGTGGTATTCGGCTGAGTCGAAAAAACCACCCTCATTTATTACCGAGTTGTCGTAAAAGGCGACTAAGGTAAGCTGACGTGAGGCAGACGGCCGGTCGTAAAAACGGACGATGTTTATAGCATGTTGTGCAGACCCCACTTAGAGTGGTATAGGGGAGGATGATAATGATTCTATTTTTATTTTAGCAGTTTTTCAGTGCCCGAAAACAGGGATAAGACGCAACTTTTGAAAAATGAAACCTATCATCTTCCTGCCCTTATCCCACTCTAAGCGGGGTCGGCACAACATGTTATAAACATGCTGTAACATGATTTGGCTGCGTTTTACGACCGGCCGCCTGCCTGACGTCAACTTACCTCTGTCGTATTTCACGACACCTTGGTAAGAAAGAGGGTGGTCTATTCTACTAAACCGGATACTACACGGTGAGTCATCTTACCTTAGTCGCCTTTTACGACACCTCGGTAAGAAATGAGGTTGGTCTATTCTACTCAGCCGGATACCACACGGCGGGTCGACTTACCTTAGTCGCCTTTTACGACACCTCGGTAAGAAATGAGGGTGGTACTATTCTATTTAGCCGGATACCACACGGCGTTGAAAAATGAAACCAAGCTGAATCGATTTATGGTCCCTGAAACTCTCTACATACTAAGTTTATGAAAATCGTCTGCCTTATTCATAGTTTAGACCCTATCTTATCCTACTAATATTATAAATGCGAGAGTTTGTGAGTATGAATGTGTGTTTGTTACTCTTTCACGGCGAAACCGCTGAATCAATATCGAAGAAGTTTGGTAAGAGCTGTGATGGCCTAGCGGTGCGACTGTGTGAATCTCTAGAGACGATCATGGGTTCAAACCCGGGCAGACACCAATGAGTTTTTCTATTAAAACTTATGTGTCTAATTGATAATTGCAATTTATCACACGCTTTTCGGTGAAGGAAAACATCGTGAGGAAACCTGCATATCTCTAGAGAATCCTAGGGATATGTGTAACCTACCAACCCGCATTGGAGCAGCGTGGTAGGTCTTAGCTCCAACCCTTCTCTCCAAAAATGGAGAGTGGAGGCCTATGCCCAGCAGTGGGATAGTAACAGGCTGTTACTTACTTACTCGGTACTATTATTCCTTATACGCCGTAGTAACATATCAGCTACAGAAATCTTGTTAATTACATAGGAATAGGATGACACTAAAAAGCGCCATCTATCACGCGAACGAAGTTGCGGGTTAAGTTAAGTTAGACCCCTGGTTAGTTAAGACCCCTGCTGCGAGTTAAGTTAAAAAGTTAGTTATATAAATATATGAGTTAATCTTGTAAGTAACGGCCTGTTACTATCCCACTGCTGGGCATAGGCCTCTTCTCTCCGTTTTTTTTTTGGAGAGAAGGATTGGAGCTAAGAACTACCACGCTGCTCCAATGCGGATTGGTAGGTTACACATATCCCCAGAATTCTCTAGAGATATGCAGGTTTCCTCACGATGTTTTCCTTCACCGAAAAGCGTGTGATAAATTGCAATTATCAATTAGACACATAAGTTTTACTAGAAAACTCATTGGTGCCTGCCCGGGGTTTGAACCCGAGACCTCCTCGAAAGAGGCGCACGGTGTTACCGCTGGGCTAATCTTGTAATTAACTCATATATTTATATAATTTATTTAAATATTAAAGATGTATTTGGCGTTTCCTTTTAAAATTAATATTGTTTGTAAAAAGGTTCTTTACGAGGGAATATTAAAAAATAAACGTTCATTTCCCGTGAAGATCGTCACGGTAACAATATTATAAGGTAGGTAAGAGTCTTTATCAAGGTATGATAATTAAATTCCTTTTAAAAATTTATAAACTTGCTTAATATAATTATGGAGGAGGGTGAGAGATACAACATTTTAGACTGGCTCGTTGGCGCAGTGGGTAGTGACCCTGCCTTCAGCTCGGCGGGTCGCGGGTTCGATTCCCGCCGAGGGCCAACATTTTTCTGTAAATGAATTTGTTGGCCTTTGAGCCTGGATGTATATTTGTATTTAAGTATGTATTTTAAAAATATTGAAGTATATATTCACCAGCTGTCACTCATGACACAAGTACTATGTTACTTACTTTGGGGACTGACGACCGTGTGTGTAAGTGTCCCATATATTTATTTATATTTATTTATTTATTTTTAAGTTAAAACAAAGTGTACCTAGTAACAACCCGTTATTATCCTCTTTTTCCTAATATATAGATGTACAAAACTAAAAAAAAAATATTTAAAAAATTATGAAGATTAATATATCTTTAATATTTAAAGGAGTTAATCCTGTATATATATTCATATATTTCTTTTTCGATTCATGAAATTCAGCAGCAGGGGCTTTGAGGAGGAAAATCGATCTAACAAGGTTTCATTTCAGAAAAATGTCGTTTTATTCCTGTTTTCGGGCATTGAAAAATGCTTAAATATAGAATTGAATGCAAATGATATTTCAGCTATCAAACGTAATGCTATGATAGCCTAATGGGTAGACCAAAATAATTCAAAACCCGGGATCGAGTCCCACACGTCACCGGCGCTTTCTTTTTTTTCTGTAATTGCATTTTTTTCATATCTTATCTCTGTCACGGTCGGTCGGTCGGTACTTTATCATTAAACTTACATAAATGATTTTAAAAATTTATATACATTTCATTTCTAAGCTTATTGTTTGTTTCACAAAGACGTTTTGCTTTTTATTTTTGTACTTAAGAGCTCTAAGTTAAATGGTTCTTGCAACGAAGAGTCTCAACCAGAATTCGTAGAACTTACATCCTTATTGAGAGTGCTGGAGAATTTTAAATTTTATATCACTCTTAATAAAGTACATTTTGTCTTATAACAGTATGACGCATAACATTGCAGTCCTTCCATACTATCTGTCTATAAAATCCAGAGCAAGTGTAGTTCAAGATAGCGCTCCGCACGTCACACAATAAGTTAACTTCGGGGTCTGCCCTTTATGTAACAGCACACTTGGTAAGTGTCCCAAATAAACATCGATCTTGTACTCTATTTGTTTTACTACGAGCGTCGCAAATAAACCCTCGACTCGCCGATATAAACGAGCGTTCAAATAAACGTCCAGGTTTTTTTCGCTGCATATATAATTTTATCTATATTTTCAACTTTAATTGCTACAACATAATCTACAGCAAAATTAACTTGAAACGAACTGTTTAATAATAATTTGTACAAAAGTCTGTCTGTTCTATAAAAGTCAGTTTGCCTGTTACATTTTCATTGCTAATTGGATGGAGCAATATTGATGACATTAAGTACATTTGAGGCTCACAAAAAATCCTTTTTCCTATGGGAAGTGGAAAAATAAATAATATAAAATTTATATTATTTGTACACGAAAGTTAATGTTATTGAAGTCGCTGATACAACTATGTGAGAATTAATACCAAATACTAAGATATACTTCATAACCTTTATATTATACAAATAAAATGGTAAATATTTATATTATTAGTGAACGAAATATAGCGAAGAGAGTCCAAAATTAGCACTTTTATAATATAAATATACCTACTGAGCAAGTATTCCATATTTCCAAATCCTTATAAATTTAGAAATGGTACATTTTTAAGTATTATTATTAAATTAAATTTAATGTACCACTTTTTCATATTAAATATAGCTGATATTGAAATAGGTTAAATCAATTTTAACGTATCAAAATAGTTTGATACGTTAAAATTATATATATACTATACTGTGATTATTATAATACATATTGCCTATACGCCCTACAGATTAATAGTCACAGATTATTCCAAGTAGCAACTCATTTGAGTTACTGTTTTTACTCATTTGAGTTACCTTACAAAAAAATCCTTTTAAGTTTTGAAATAAGTTATGTTTCTAGTTTAACGGGAACTAGAAGTTACATTATAATATGTAGGCAACGTGGCATCGGGCGTTTTAAAAACGCGAGTCTGCACAAATAACTACACCCGTCACAACCCGATCAAACAACTATTTCCCAACTAACAATATCGCGAGCAAGCGCTCAATCTACTTGAGTAAAGCGCTTTTATGATTTGTCAGTGCCTGCGTTATTTGCTGAATTTGTATTAAAAAGTCTTGTTGTTGTACACAATAATAGTAAATAAAAAATTAAAAACAAAATTTAAATTAACAAATTCAAATTCAGATTATTCTTCATTCAAATAATCTTGTAAACAAGTGCTTTTGAATCGTCAACTCTACTGCTGGTTTGGAAAGCTGTTCCTACCGAGAAGAGCAAGCAAGAAACTCCGCGGTTGCTCTTTTAAAAATATAATTCTTAATATGTACTAGTTACATTTTCAATGTGATTGATTTTTTCAAAATCTATTACACGAATTTTTGTTCAATGTCATTTTGAAAATTTTGAATAAAACTAATATCAATGTTATTGGGCGGTAATTGTTTAGGTTTTTCTTAGTCAATTTTTTTCTTATGTTCTTTTTAAGTAGCACTAGCACTATACTAATAATAAAGTTAAGGTAGTAAGGGGATTCTTTTATTTATTTATTCAATATAAATTTAATTTTGTTAATTACATAAGACTCGTTATAAAAATGCGTATGCCTGCCCGCAGAATTTATGTGTATTACTTATACAGAATAATAATGTAACTTGAGCATATATTTACATTTTTTTTTTCATTAATTAAAAGTAATCTTGAATTTACTGATCAGCGATATAAGAAATTGCACTAAAAAAGTGTACAAAGACAAAATCGCTATAATCTGCTAGTATGCATATATGATTGCCTTCAATGTACTGAGAGTAATACAATCCCCATGAATTATGGATCGCTCATTGAAACTAGTAACTGAAGCTACAGAGCTACAGTAAGTCTATCAACGTTGTGATTGCGAATTCCATTACATGCCTTTGTACTTCCGCTACTACGTTAATAAATTTATAATCGACTTCAATTTTTGAATACAAACATAATTTAGATTTCATTATATAATACGTACACAATATCCACAAAGTCATATATTCTAAAATTAAATTAATTAAAATTTTTTATTTCACTTGTATATTAGGCTTTTTTTTATTAAAGTAACAATTTTATTTTATTGAGTTATGTATTTATTTAGATATTTCATTAGATTTTAAATATTTTTAACAACAAATATTTAAAAATATAAAACAATTGGCACCCTTAGGGAGTGACGAAAGGACGAAAGCTCCCGGCACCCAAGTTACGACTTCAGATAGAGGAACCTTCTCACAATACATGCCGCTTAAGCAATACTGCCTTCTGTATTCTGCCCTTGATCCAACAATTATAATTAAACTGACTACCAAAAAACCTCAGTCCTAAGTTAAGTTAAGTCTTAACTCTTACGCCGGAGTGGTTCGGTCAATGGCCCTGTACGGTGCTCCCGTATGGGCGGAGCGACTGACCGACAGGTCTCTGCCTCTTTTGCGTGGAGCGCAGAAGATTCTTGCGGTCAGAATTGTACGGGGCTACCGGACCATCTCCGGCGTGGCGGCCTGCGCCTTGGCCGGGTCCCCTCCATGGGACCTAGAGGTCAACGTACTTGCTCAGGCCTACCGGCGTAGAGTTGAAGCCCGTTCATCGGGGGGAGACTCAGCGCCGGTAGAGGTGGACTAGTGGAGGGCAGCTCAAGAGGAGCTCCTCCGCCAATGGAGGCGTCGGCTGGAATCGCCCAGTGCAGGATTCTGGACGATTTCAGCTATACAGCCCATTCTCCAGGGCTGGGTCGCCAGGAGGCATGGGGTCCTACCCTTCCGCCTGACACAGGTGCTTTCCGGACACGGTTGTTCCGGGAGGTATCTGTGGAAGGTAGCCCGGTGCGAAGAGTCCGGTGAGTGCCACGAGTGCGGCGCCGAATGTGACATGGCGCTGTATACGCTCACAGACTGCTCAGCTTGGGAGGTTCAGTGGGCAGAGCTCGTGGCACAGGTGGGGCACGATCTCTCCTTGCCCACTGTTGTTCGTGCCATGGTGGACAGGGAGGTGGCAGTGATGGCCTCCTTCTGCGAGGACGTAATCTCGGGCGGTGATGACCATAATGGGTTTTCCTCATATGAAAAAAAAGTCTTAACTCTTAGTTAACTTTTGCCTTAAACTTTAAAGTATATTAGTTATAAAAGACTCTTACGTTTCATGTATAAAATTTAAATGGTACGATTTCGAAATTTATTTGCTCACCAAATTAATACACAATATCAGCAAATATGTTAAGTTAATTCTTTAATAATAATATGGAAACAATCACAATTTATACATACGCAGATATTAAAATTTGCCGTTTCGTTAAAATTAGATTTATTGGTCATTTTACTATATGTAGTACGCCGATATACCAAACGTTCGATTAAACTAAAGCTATTATTGCGACAATCGATAGAATAGAAATAATTATTTTTAACCCTTTGAGCGGCGTTTATGAGTTTTTAAATTTTAAGTTATATATATTCTCATACAAAATAAATACAAAATACATGACGATAAATGACTTTTTTTTTTGATACTAGTAGATAAAAAATAAAACTGAAAAATTCTGGCAGTCCAAAAATAAAATAGTACGGCGCAATGATAAAGCAATTGGTACAAACTTTAGCTGTTTATGCACGTTATTTAAAGAGACAAAAATATCCGACGTGTTGAAACGTTATGTCAATTAGCGTTTATCAAATTTGACGTGTAATAGCGTTGATTCGCCTAAAGTGTTTATTTGTGTTCTGCATCTTTATGTATGTTAATCTAAATGAAAAATCACCCTCATTTCTGACCGAGGTGTCATAAAATTCAGCTATGGTAAGTTGAGGTGCCGTGTGGTATACAGATGAGTAGAATAAACCACCCTTATTTCTTAACGAGGTGTCGTAAACGGTGACTAATGTAAATTGACTATAGGCAGGCGGCAGGTCGTAACTAATTCATCAACTAAAATGAAAAATCACCCTCATTTCTGACCGAGGTGTCATAAAAGTCGGCTAAGGTAAGTTGACGCGCCATATGGTATCCGGATGATTAGAGTAGAATAGACCACCCTCATTTTTTTCAGGCTTTTTTAAATGGTAAATCTACGTCAGCCAGGCGGCCGGTCGTAAAATAACTAGCCAATTCATCTAACAACATGTCCAAAGCATGTCGTACCAACCCCACTTAGAAATAATCTAAATCAAATACAAAATAAATCGGATCGAGATTCTAGCGACATACATTAGTAGCGACCCGCAACGTTGCGATTTTCATTGACGAAATTGAAGTTTGAATTTTGCAACTGACATTTCACCGTGCTATAGGTAACTAACTATTGAAGATGAATGTTCCAGTGAGCAAGGACTGGGACAAGAAATCATAAATCCGATATTGGATTCAGTACTTGTGATCTTGACATTTCCAAATTCCAAAGTTGATAGATAGACCGGGATTTTCTATTTGACAATTGCGAAGCGAATTTCAGTTACTAATAATTTAAAGTACGGTCAAAAAATCGTTTATATTTTTATGAATAACAATTTGTGTCAGAAATTCTTCTATTTAATCTAATATAAAAATTCAAAATATTCTTTATTCAAATAAACTTGTAAACAAGTGCTTTTAAATCGTCAATTCTACTGATGGTTCGGAAAGCTGTTCCTACCGAGAAGAGCCAGCAATAAACTCGGCGGTTGCTCGTTTAAAAATACAATTCTTAATACTAGTTACATTTAATCGTTTCTATCTTGTACAGGGTCGAACAATATCTATATCCACGCATTCTTACCGTCTAAATAATACTCAACAGTATAGTAGGATTTTTCTCCCTCAAACCCCCTTAAATGCTGAATATCAGGAAAATCGGAGCCGTTTCCGAGATTAAAAGACATATATATATATATATATATATATATATATATATATATATATATATATATATATATATATATATATATATATATATATATATATATATATATATATATATATATATATATATATATATATATATATATATATATATATATATATATATGTACAAGATTAACTAATTATTATACATAAGATAATATTATATGATGTGTAATATAATTTGAATTTAGAACATAACATCTTGATATTGCTGAGAAAAGAAGAAATGTTTGAAAACTGCAACGTTTGAATGAAAATATAAATATCCTTTCACATTCCCATCACGCCTCCGTAACGCATATTACATTTATCGAACACAATTGAGGGGTAGACGTGAAATATGCTAAACATGTCAACGAGTGACGAGCATTGAGTATTCAAGAGGGCAGGTCTCAACAACCGTTTAGAAATTCTGACAATTATGTTTAATATTCAGTATAATAAAACGCACATTTTAAAAGCAACAATAAAACATTACAAAAGCTTGCATGCTTATTGACAGACGCAATTAGATTAGATATGTTTAGAGAATATGAAACGATTGTTAATGAGGAAAAGACGCCGTGTGGTATCCGGCTGAATAGAATAGTACCACCCTCATTTCTTACCGAGGTGTCGTAAAAGGCGACTAAGTTAAGTCGACCCACCATGTGGTATCCGGTTAAGTAGAATAGACCACCCTCATTTCTTACCAAGGTGTCGTACGAAGCGACTAAAGTAAGTTGACATACCGTGTGGTATCTGGTTTAGTAGAATAGAACACCTTCTTTATTTTTTTTTACTTTATTTTAATACGAAATAATCGATTTTTTAAAAGTCGTTTTTTTGCTGACTATTTGGAAAGTTGAATTTTTAATATCAATAATTAATTACAATAAAAGCTAATTAAAGTGCACAACTACCAATAAATGATAACAAATGCGTTGTTTGTAAGACTCGATTATAATGTGTACTTTAGTAGCTACATTGGTTTAATCCAACATGCATAGCTTAACTTAAAAAAAGAAAAAAGTAATTAAGAAAAAGAGGATAATTAAAATAATCGATTATTTAAAACAAATAATCGATTATTTTTTAACATCCCTAATTCAGGGTAGAAAGTGTTCGGGGTATGGGTGATTTAGCCTGGAACACCGTACGGGAAAAAGGGACCGCAAAGAATTTTATACGCCATATGCATGCCTGATGGTAAGCGATTATGTAGTCTAAGATGGAGCGGGTTTGCCTAGAAGATGCCTATATCGAAAGCAATGCTTTACAGACACCCATATTGAATGAATTGGGAAAAGTCCTAGATATCGTCGGATACGATAACTTTAAGGATTTGATTCCCCTCAGATTCTGAGCCAATAAAAAAGGTTTTCAAAAAGTTCCCTTTAAGGTAAACACAATGATGTTTGGTTAGGAAACTCATGATCAAAAAATACTAAGCGTTAGTAACTTGTATTCTTTGCATTAAACTTTTTTAAAAATTATCCCTAATCATATGTTAAGGAACTCCAAGCCCCATTTACTTACACGGAGCATAGTATGCGCCTTTAAAAAAAGAACCAGAAAAAGCTGGTCATTTTTCTTCTCATTATCTTTCTGCCCTTATCCCAAAGGAGGGTTCAGCAAAATATGTTATAAACATGTTTTCGCATGATTTGGCTACGTATTTTACGACAGGTCTGCCTGAAGTCAACCTGCCTTATTCGTATTGTGTGACACCTCGTTAAGAAAGAGGTGGGCTCACTACTCAATTGGATACCACAGTAGGTCAACTAATCATAGTCGCCTTTTACGACACCTCAATAAAAAATGAGGGTTGTCTATTCTACTAAGCCAGATACCACATAGTAAGTCAACTTACCTTAGTCGCCTTTAATGACACCTTAGTAAGAAATGAGGTTGGTGTATTCTGCTCAACCAAGTACCACACGGCGGGTCGACTTATCGACTTACCTTAGTCGCCTTGTATGACACCTCAGTAAGAAATGAGGTTGGTCTATTCAATTCAGCCGGATACCATACGGTGTAGTCATTTTTCTTCTATGACATTTATTTTGATACTTAATAAAGTTACGGCGCTATCAAAATACCAACATTAAATTAATTCCCATAATGTGGTTGAGACTAAAAGTGACATCAAATTCAATATATATATTGAAAACGTGTCATCTCAAAACAAGTGTAGGTTAGGTATATTATGAGTTTAGTGTAGGCCTCCCGCAGACGTATTGACGAATGTACGAAGAAGATTGATCGTTGCTTTGACAAACGACCATAGCCGACTCACGCACGTTGTGGTTAAGGCTTGATACACACGTAATCTATACTAATATATAAAGCTGAAGAGTTTGTTTGATTGTTTGAACGCGCTAATCTCTGGAACTACTGGACCTATTTGAAAAACTCTTTAAGTATAAGATAGTCTATTTCTCGACAAATGCTATAGGCTATAAAACATCACACTAAGATGAATAGGAGAGGAGCTGCAATAAAAAATATTACGAAAAAGGGAAAATTTAAAGCTTTCCTTGCGTGCGCTGAGTTAACGGTAGTAGTTATTAAAAAATCATGTATTACAAAATTATTCCCCTCTAAAAGTTCTAAATAAAAGTCCACGACAGCATATGTCTAGCTTTTAAGGTTAACCCACTTCAACCATTTCTATGGTTATCAAAAGACTATATTTCGGTTTATATAATATGTATTCAGAACATATTTGTTTCTCCTTTACAGATACTTGGATAGTTAGGTATCATACCATACAATTTTGTACTAAATCTCATGTACAAATTTTTTTCGAACAATATGTTTTAACTTATTTATATAATTTGGTGTTATTTTACGGAGATCCATAACATAAAAGTAAATGATAAAACTATTTTGCTATAATCCGCGATAAAGTTATATATATATGTGGGTGTGTACGTGTGTGTATGTGTATATATATATATATATATATATATATATATATATATATATAATCCTGAATGTAGAGTGGAGTAGATAGTCCACTCTATATTTAGCATTATATTATACGTGTTTCCTTTTTTACTTTACTTTTTTGCTTTTTATTTAATAACTTTTGTATAAGTTTTCGCCTGCGATCTACTAGCCATAGCTACGCTCGCGTGTGAAATATAACCTTTAAGATATTTGTGTGTGTATATGAAGAGCGTATTAACGACGTGGCTACATGGTTTTTGCTTGTGTATTGGAAAAACGACAATATTTATGAGTATATCCACTTAGGGATTTGGACTCTATCTATACAATTATATTATACTAATATATAACACTAATTATATTATATTTATACTATTATAAAACAAAAGCTGTCTGTATGTGATCGTTTTGTACGGTTTTTACTAAATGGTAGTGTAATTCTTCTTATATTAGGGGAAGTCTGAAAGTTGCGTCCATTACAGAAAAGATGAGAAGTGCGAGACTAAGTTGGTATGGTCATGTAATGAGGAGGGATGACAATCATGAAACCAAAAGTCTTAAATATGAATGTGGATGGATGTATGGCTAGGGGAGGGCGAAAAAAAGATGGATGGTTTGTGTGAAAAATTATATGCATGTTAAAGGAGTGGCACCAGAGTGGACGAAAGATAGAGGAGAATGGAAGAAGAAACCATATTGTGCCGACAACACTTAGAGTGGGATAAGGGTAGAAGAATGATGGTAGTGTAATTCTTCTGTAAGGTTTAAGTTAATAGTGCATTCCAGTTTTATGTAAATTGTATTGAAGAGGTCGCGCAGTTGTAAAAAAACTCGCCTGCTGGCAGCTTTAGTAGCGTGAACCGCGAAAACCAACAGAGATACACTAAAGTAAGGTACTAAAGAATTGTAGATCTACTAAAATAAAACAAAAAAATCTCAAACAGTATATCTCTATCTCTTATGGTTAACTCACAATAACTACTTTTATGTTCAATTAAATACACTGATTTCCACGCGGGAAAAGACGTTAAGCACCGCTAGTTATAAATATAGTAAACAAGCTGTTACTCCCAACTTCGTACTTATTCGTTTAAATGTTGAAAAATCTGAACTTAAACCAGAAATTTGAACCAGGGTTTTCTGGTTTCCGACCAATTCGACATCTGAGCTATTATAATCTTGCAGATGATTGCGAAACTTACCTTAGTATTTTAATAATATTGTGGCAATTTTACAAAATGAAAAATTAAAGTTTCTAGAAATTAAACTTAGCTAGTTCTATTTTTTTGCTGTCCCATCTCCTAGTCGTTATCGAAATCCAGATAAAGATTCTGAATTATATATATATATATATATATATATATATATATATATATATATATATATATATATATATATATATATATATATATATATATATATATATAATTCAGAATCTATCACAAACTTTCGTATTTATAATATTAGTAGAATTAACTCACTTCAATATTAAAGGTAGGTAGATTATGGAAGTATGTATATAAAGTAATTTTCTTGGAGCGGCAAAATAAAAACGTGTGTTGCTCTGGAAAATCAAAGATTTATTTTTATTCGTCTTAATTACTATATTTACACTATACACTATAAACTAAAACTAATATAAGTACCTGGAAAATCAAAGAAACGACAATAAAAGTTTATATTTTGCCTTTAAATATTTACATTACATCAATCCTGTTATATTGCTTTAAACATTTTTCTTTTGACGACGTCAATTCGTTTCCTTTTCCAAATTTAAAATTCAGATGTGTATATATCAAAATTAAAAAGAATTTTTATTTTTTACATGTATATAAATTTGATACAAGACTATTTTAAGGCTGTACGCATAATTTGGTTTAGGTAACGTTCGCTTGTAAATTACCTCACCCATTTTGAATAAAAATAAGAATTTGTTTAGGTTAATACAGCTTTTATATTCGTTTGAAGTAATATATATTTTCTCTTTCACAATTTCCAGATGGTTTTTAATCAAAACTTCCTATTCAGATCGAAGCCCGTCAATAATTACATGTTGAACCTTAATATTTAATTTCGCATCATTCAATTCAGTTATCAGGTTTCTAAGCTCAAAATGTAAATTGGAGCGTGGGACGAGCCACGTTTAAACTGTCCCATTATTAGTTGTGTTTTCGAAAATAAAAAAGAAAATTCTATTCATTAATTACACAATTTGGGTTTCATAAAATTATACAATGTTACGACAACTTCAAAGAAATAGGTACTGTTTTTCATCTTTTAGTTTTAATTAATAGATCAATACATATTGGTCTATTTTACTTAGCCGGACTTCTGCATAATTAAACTTTGACAAAATTATGGCTTCACACATGTTAATTTTTAAACTAAATAAATCTTCTTATACGATATATGTATGACTTTGAGACTGTAAAAACAATTTCTTGATTATTTCGAGATATTTTACTTCTGTCACTCTTTGTATAGTCTCTCCACGTATGTAAATAAACGGGTCCTCCAGTATAATTTTATTTATTTGTGTTTTAGTTCCCTGTACGTTACTTTTCGTGAGAGAATGAGATGCATAATACAAAATCAATAATATAATTATATGGCTCTATGGTATCCGGCTGAATAGAATAGTACCACCCTCATTTCTTACCGAGGTGTCGTAAAAGGCGACTAAAGTAAGTCGACCGGCCGTGTGGTATCCGGCTGAGTAGAATAGACCAACCTCATTTCTTACCGAGGTGTCCTAAAAGGCGACTAAGGTAAGTCGACCCGCCGTGTGGTATCCGGCTGAGTAGAATAGACCAACCTCATTTCTTACCGAGGTGTCGTAAAAGGCTACTAAGGTAATTGACCCACAGTGTGGTATCCGGTTGAGTAAAATATACCACCCTCTTTCTTACCGAGGAGTCGTAAAATACGACTAAGGTAAGTTGACGTCAGGCAAGCAGCCGGTCGTAAAAACGCAGCCAAATCATGTGACAGCATGTTTATAACATGTTGTGCCGACCCAACTTAGAGTGGGATATGGGCAGGAAGATGATGAATTATATGGCTGTAATTCGCATTAAAATGCTGTGATGGCCCATCGGTGCGACCGTGTGAATCTCTAGAGACGATCACGGGTTCGAACCCGGGCAGACACCAATGAGTTTTTCTCTTAAAACTTATGTGTCTAATTGATAATTGCAATTTATCACACGCTTTTCGGTGAAGGAAAACATCGTGAGGAAACCTGCATATCTCTAGAGAATTCTGGAGGTATGTGTAACCTACCAATCCGCATTGGAGCAGCGTGGTAGGTCTTAGCTCCAATCCTTCTCTCCCAAAACGGAGAGAAGAGGCCTATTCTCAGCAGTAGGATAGTAACAGGCCGTTACTTACTTTTTTTACTTTTAATTCGCATTAAAATATTATATACGAGTGTAAATTATTAAAAATATCCAGCTGTAGTCAGGATATACAAAGTTATACTCTTATAAGAAAAGTTTCCCCGCCCGGTGACGCTGTAAAAGCCGTTAGGGCTAACAGCATATTGTCAATTCGAAAAAAAAAAAAAAAATAAGAAAAGTTGAAAGTATATCATTTTATCAAATAGAGTATCAATTTCCCGCGTGGCGACGCATGTTCCGTCATAATGATAGATTACCCCCTCCCCCCCCTCGCTTGACTGACGACTGTTTATTGAGCCATTTAGCAATACATTATTCAATATATGCATCAATTTCCCTTATATAAGCAGGCAAGTGAAGTAAAAACAATACATAAATTTTATACATACTACCGTTGTGTGGTACTCAGTTGAGTAGAACTGACCGTCCTCGATTCTTACCGAGTTTTCTAAAAAGGATATTAAGGTAAGTTGACCCACCGTGTGGTATACGGTTGAGTAGAATAGACCACCATCTTTCTTACCGACAAGTCGTAAAATACGACAAAGGTGTCGTAAAATACGTAGCCAAATCATGTGATATCATGTTTACAACATGTTGTATGTTGTTGCCGATCCCACTTAGAGTGGGATAAGGGCAGGAGGATGATGATATTTTATGGGATTAGAATGCTTAACCAGTAAACAATAAAATGTTTTCATATTGTTACTTTCCAAATCTTACGCCATTTGTATAAGTACAAAAGTAAAGTAGCGGCTACTTTACTGTTACTAAACCACTGCTGGGCATAGGCCTCCTCCTCCGTTTTTGGAGAAAAGGGTTGGAGCCTAACGACGCTGCTCCAATGCGGATTGGTAGGTAACACATATCCCTAGAAATCTCTAAAGCATATCAGAAACCTGAGGGTCGCAAAATTCCGAGATAAGTGTCAGATATGTTCCGAATAAGCTAACTGACAGTTTATTGGTAACTTGTGAAATAGCCCCTTAGTGAACTACAATGTCTTTAGTGAATTAGTGAACTATTTTTAGTTAGAGATAGATAATAACGAACGTGCTGATGTTGTTTGTTTGTGGACTTCTTTATTGTGGAGCGAAATCAAAGTAATGCAGGTGGAGATATATTTATTACGATACGTCATACAAGTTTGCGTATTTATTAGCGACTGAATATTGTCTAACAAGTTGCTTGTAATACTGACATTTGAGATGCGCTGACGTCGCGGTACAACGAAAAAAACCCCTCAATTATTTTATTCATAATTCACATATAATGTATGATATATTAGCCTTCATAACTACTGACGAAGTTACTTCGACATCAAACCATAGCACTTGACAGCCTTAATTTATTAGACAACTTTATGCGTGGCCTGTCGTAATTGTTTATGTTAGCAATATATTGTATGCCATTACAAGAAGAAAATGCTATACGCCCACGTTTTAGTAGCATCGTAAAGTGCTACTAAAACTCAACAGTCTTGTCACAAAGCACTTAAATTTAAATCAATTATTTTCTATAACCGATTTGTTGATTTTTCCAGCCTGGGTGTATATTTGTATTTAAGTATCTATTGATCTGAAGACATAAATTTGAACTCACTTTATATGTTCCATCGATCAGTTAAACACTAAACAATCAAAAGAGCATCACAAGATTTAACTTAACTTAAGTAAAGCTGAATACGTTTTTTGAATTACAATAAAAAAAAAATTACAACAACTCAGCTAAAGTAGAGTTTTCAATCTAAAAATGATACACATATCTGATAATACGCTTGATTCTGATAACTGCTTAACAGACAGTAGTAGTAACCGATAACAGTTAAATATAAAAGTATTTAAATCAAAGACAAGTCTTCTTTTAGATTTCTAATTAAGGAAATGAAAATCCGTATCAATTTATTCATTTAACGAAACTTCAAATACTTTTCTGCAAGCTGAAATCAAATGTGTTAAGCCTCTCCATCGAGCAAAAGTGTAGTCAGCTTTGCATACTTTAGCAAGTTTCTTACCAGGTGAAACAGTTTAATGAAACTCCTTCCTACCCATTCTTGAATTTTGTTCAGTTCGGAATCTTTTATTGTAACTAACTTTTCCGTTCTTTACATTTTTTTAATGTACCTAATGGTAACTTAATCTATAATTTAAACTATTTATATATCCATTATAAATTTTGTCGACCATCAACTCATGCATATAATAATAACAATAATAAATAATAAATAAATAAATATATGTCACACTTACACACACGACCGTCCATCCCCAAAGTAAGTAACTTAATACTTGTGTTATGGTAGACAGAAAACTGGTGAATATATACTTATATATTTTTTAAATACATACTTAAATACAAATACACCCAGGCTCAAAGGCCAACAAATTCATTTATTGAAAATGTTGGCCCTCGATGGGAATCGAACCCGCGACCCGCGGACCTGAAGGCAGGATCACTACCCACTACGCCAACTGGCCAGTCGTATATTTTATATATATTTTGCAGAAACTCCTCCAGAAATAAATAGACGCTGTAGCAAAGAACTGCTGTAGCAACGCATATTTTGCAGAAACTTCTCCAGAAATAAATAGACGCTATAGCAAAGAATTGCCGATAAAATTGTAATAAAAAATTGTTTACAACTTTGGAATTGTAATATAATGTAACGTATCAAACAATAAAATATTTTTAAATATATTTGGAGTTGCAACATGTTTGTGTTAAACGCGTGATTGACATCATGTGAGCGAGAACCTCAACTTGGCACAGTTTATGTGACAGTTCATTTATTTTCCATGCACGTCAAATTAAATTTGGACTTATTTTGAAGTTAAAACCGACGCAAGACAACTTTGTTTGAAATTAAGTTTCATTTCTTTGTGGGACAATTTTTTTTTCATTTACAACAAAAATGTACAAGTTATATATATCTTAAATTACTTACACGCTAGGACTACACAAATCATGCCCACGTGGAATGGTCCCAAGAATGCTGGCAGCATTTCTGCGCTGACACTAATTACTGTGCCTAATCTATACTAATATATAAAGCTGGAGAGTTTGTTTGATTGTTTGAATCTCAGGAACTACTGGACCGATTTGAAAAATTCTTCCAGTGTAAGATAATCTGTTTATCGAGGAAGGATATAGGCTATATAACATCACGCTAAGAGGAATAGAAGAGGAGCTCTCTCTCTCTCCGGCTATGTATCCCACATGGTGGTGGGGTCAGCCTTCCTTATTAATCTTCTCCACTTCGCTCGGTCATGAAAATCGTCGTCGTTAACTTTGCATACACTCTTATCTTTTAGCACTACTTCTTTCCACCTTGTCTTGGGTCTTCCAACTGGCCTTCGACCTGGGATGGAAAGTTGTAGTGCCAAATTTCCGACGTACTCAGGTGGCTTTCTCTTGACGTGTCCATACCATCGCAGCCTACTCTCCTGCATCTTGTCGGTGATATCGCGCACACCGAGACTACCTCGCACGTACTCATTGCGAATTTTATCGAAATTTCGAGAAGAGGAGCAACAATAACAATTAATAATTGAAAGTTATTAAAAATTCAAAACTGTTCCCCTCTTAAAGTTCTAAATAAACGTCCACGACAGCATGTGTCTAGCTTTTAAGGTTAACCCACTTTAACCTTTTTTATGGATGTCAAAATACTATATTACGGTTTTAAACATTCCACGCGGGCGTAGCCGCTGGCGATTACTAGTCTACTATAAAATATCAGTTATGTAATAAAATGGTTTCCTTCTCAAATTTTGAGTTCAAACCCGAGATATGACTCTTTGAAAAATATCCATTTACCTAATATACGAGTAGGGTTGAACAATCACAGCTTACATATTTATGGACCTATGTATATTTATTCCTGCGGATATCGAATCCCAACCAGGGTGGGTACGGATGTATAAATTGCCAGAGGCTGCTATAGATAACCGCTTTGCCGACATAAATTCTCGGTAAACAATCTTTGTTATTAGCCCTACGTAGCAACTATTTTGGGTTAAGTTCCAAAATCGAGTCACAATCCCTAGTTTTAATTTAAACAAGATGTGCGAGTGGCTTCGCCTGAATCGAAATAAATGACACAAAAGTAATAATAAAATTATTTTGCTATAATCCGCGAAGAAATAAAATAGAAAATATATATAATGCTAAATGTAAGTGGACAATCGGTTATCATACCTGATACATGCAGGATTGTGCACTTACATTTAGCATTATATATATTTTCTATTTTACTTCTTCGCGGATTATAGCAAAATAATTTTATTATTACTTTCGTATTATGGATCTCCGCAAAGTAACGCCTAATTCTATAAATTATATAAATGACACAATTTTTTTGCGAATCGAAATTTTTAAATATAAAAGTAGGTATTGTGAGTTAACCATATGAGATAGATACATGCTGTCCTGGACTTTTTTGTAGTATTTCTGTAGATCTACAATTCTCTAGTACATTACTTTAGTGTATATCTGCATGTTTATGCGGCGCACGCGAATAAAGCTCCCAGCAGGCGATTTTATTTACAACCGCTCGACCTCTTGAACATATTTAAACATCATCTTCCCGCCCTTATCCCACTCTAAGTGGGAACAGCACAACATGTAATAAACACGTTGCCACATGATTTGGCTGCGTTTTTACGAACGGCCGCCTGCGTGACATCAACTTACCTTAATCGTATTTTACGACACATCGGTAAGAAGGAGGATGGTCTATTCTACTAAATCGGATACAACACGGTGGGTCAACTTACCTTAGTCGCCTTTTACGACTCAGTAGTAAATAATGAGGTTGCTCTATTCTACTCAGCCGGATATAACACAGCGGGTCGACTTACCTCAGTCGCCTTTGACGACACCTCGGTAAGAAATAAGGGTGGTACTATTCTATTCAGCCGGATACCACACGGCGTCTCTTGAACATATTTCACATAAAACGCTAATCTACTGTTAACCTAAACCATCCAGAATAAACTATCGTTAAGTAAAAACCATAGAAAAATCTAATCAGTTGAAGTAGAACTTATCTGTAACTATATAATGTAATCACACGACACCGCGCGTACGGTTGACTTCAAAAGCTATTTGAGCTAAAATATGACCTTTAAAATATGTCCTAACTGACCTGAGTGAAAGCGTGCGACTCTTCTCTCTCTAGGCGTCTAATTGCTAACGGTTATTCATCACAAGTATCAATTTATTCAACAATTCATCGGTAAAGAAAAATATAGTGAGTAAACATCTTTACTTACTATTCAGAAACAAGCCTTCTGCAGCACATCCATGCACTTTCACATAACCATATGTTAAACTATATAATCAGTTTGGCCTTAGTAATAGATTAAATTTATATATATATGTATTTTATGTAAATAGCTGTAAAAAAAAGTAATGTAGCGGCCTGTTATTATCCCACTGCTGGGAATAGGCCTCTTCTCTCCGTTATAAGAGAGAAGGATATATAAATAAATAAATATATAGATAAACAGCTGTAGATTATATAAAATAAAAATATAATAAAAATAAAATACATACACACAACACACATACATTCAAACATGCACACACAATCTATCACTATTAAATTATATTTTTATATAAGTATAATCATTATTTGTTTCTTGCTTTCTTGTTTCGTTTTTGCTGTATTCGAATTTTACATGGTTACGAGGTAAAAGTAAGTAAAGTAAGGTTACGAGGTATTTTGTGTAAAATAAACAAGAAATAAATAAAAATAAGATAGTGGTCGGAGATTTATTAAATGGATGTTTTCATTTTCAAACATTACATTAATATAATTTCTTTGGTGGAGCCACAGAATTTCATTTAGCAAATGTGTAGACGACCTTCAGCAAAGAGGTTCTTTATCAAATTAGTTCTAGTGAATTTAATAAACCTCACATCAGCAGTGGTTTCTTTAATAATTTCTTGTATTATCTTTATTTAGATAAAATAATATTATAACTTTGAGAGGAATGTGATGTAGCCGAGTGGTATCCGGCTGAGTAGAATAGACCACCCTCGATTTCTTACCGAGGTGTCGTAAAAAGTGATTAAGGTAAGTCGACCAACCGTGTGGTATCCTTCTTCTTCTTCTTCTTCAACCGATGGACGTCCACTGCTGGACATAGGTCTCTTCATGGGATCTCCAGAACACAGAACACAGTGTGGTATCCGGTTGAGTAGAATAGACCACCCTTATTTCTTACCGAAGTGTCGTAAAATACGACAAAGGTAAGTAAAAAAAACTCGCAAATTTTGGGTAAAACCACTTTGGTCATCACTTTCTTCTTATCATCATCCTCCTGCCCTTATCCCACTCTAAGTGAGGTTGGCACAACATATTATAAATGAAGCTACAACAAGTTATGCATGTTGCTCTTACGTGGAAGAACCAGAAAGAAACTCGGCGGTCAATCTTTCAAACATTTTCAATTTTACATTATCAAACCGCACTCTTGTATGAAGCTGTAAGTATTTTCAAATCCGGGCTTTTTCATTCAAATAATCTTCAATTTTGTAATATGCATTACGTATAAGTATATCATATTCTTTCTGAATACATTTCTGCATAACCAAATCTAAAATATTGGAGTATCAACCGTACTGGCTATATCAGATTCCAAAAATTAATTTAATATTTATGTATTTTTTTGTTTACGTACCAGTTACGAATTTATTGAATTTGTTTCTGAATTTCATAATCGACCCGCATTGTGGTATCCGTTTGAATAGAACAGACCTCCACCATTTGTTACTGAGGTGTCGTATAATACGGCTAAGGAAAGTTGACGCCAGGCAGGCGGACGGCTATAAAATTCGTAGCTAAAAAACGTAACAACATGTTTATAACATGTTGTGCTGACCCACTTAGTGTCGGATAAGGACAGGATAATTTAAATTCAAAATATTCTTTATCCAAGTAAACGTATAAACAAGCGTAATTAAAAGCTTTCCTTGCATGCGCTGAGTAATAGTTGTTCAAAAGTCATGTATGATAATATTGTTCCCCAATAAAGGTTCTAAATGAAAGTCCGCGACAATATATGTCTATCTTTTAAGGTTGATCCACTTCAACCATTTTTATGGTTATTAAAAGACCATATAACGGTTTTAATCTTTCCACGCGGGTAGAGCCGCTGTCCATTGCTAGTGTCTTTATATAAACAAACTTTTACCTACACCCTGGGTGCGCTACATTCGAACAATGCTCTGCATTTATAACTTACATTAACACTACGGGAGTTCCTGTATTATGAACCCCGCTTTGATCTCAACACCGGTAATTACATTTCCTTTGTCAAAAGTTTGCTTTTTATTCCTCGCTGTAATACAGCCTTTGTTAAACTATAATGAGAGAGAGAAAAGAAAAACTTTTAACTTTTATGTTTACTATTAGTTTACTCGTATACTAAAGTAATATATTCTTATATTAATTAATCAAATCAAATCAAAATATTATTTATTCATATAAACTTGTAAACAAGTGCTTTTGAATCGTCAACTCTACTGCTGGTTCAGAAAGCTGTTCCTACCGAGAAGAGCCAGCAAGAAACTCGGCGGGTGCACTTTTAAAAATACAATTCTTAATACTAGTTAGATTTAATCGTTTCTATCTTGTACAAGGTCGAACAATAGAATCCACGCATTCTTATCGTCTAAATAATCCTCAACAGTATAATAGGCTTTCTGTATTAGCCTCTCTTTTATAGTGTTTTTAAATTGCTGTAATGGCAAAGCTAAAATTGATAGCGAAATTTTATTATAGAATATTATACCCAAACCCACAAACGACTTACGTACTTTTCCAAGGCGCAAGCAGGGGCCGCAAGCTTATGTCGGTTCCTACTTTGTCTATTATATACATCACCTATTGTTTTATAATTCTTTATATCTTAATACCTTCTTCTGCCCTAATCCCACTCTAAGTGGGGTCGGCTTAACCCAAACCACGCCGCCTAAGGGTCGCCACGTCAAGTGGCGCTACTCTTTTTATATGCATGTCATACTTCACACAATCCAACCATCTCTTTTAAGGCCTCCTTCATCCATAACATATCCACATTCATATTTAATATTCATTTGGTCTCATGATTTTCATCCCTCCTCCATTATATTCTCCTACTCGTATTATCTCACTCTAAGTTGGATTGGTACAACATGTTGTAAACACGTTGTCTCATTCGGCTAGGTATTTTACGACTGGCCGCCTGCCTGACGTCAACTTACGTTAGTCGCCTTTTATGACACCCCGTTGAGAAAGAGGTTGGCCTATTCTATTCAGCTGGATACTACACCGCGGCTCAACTTACCTGTGTTGCCTTTTACGACACCTCGGTGAGAAATGAGGGTGGCCTATTCTACTCAGCCGGATACCACACCACAGGTCAGCTTACCTTAGTCGCCTTTAACGACACTTCGGTAATAAACACGGTGGCCTATTCTATTCAGCCGGATACCACACAACGGCTAAACTTGCCTGTGTTGCCTTTTACGACACCTCAGTAAAAAATAGGGTGGCCTATTCTATTCAGCCGGATACCACACAGCGGCACAAATTACCTGTGTTGCCTTTTACGACGCCTTGGTAAGAAAGAGGGTGGCCATTCTATTCAGCATACCACACGGCGGGTCATCTTACCTTAGTCGTCTTGTACGACACCTCGATAAGAAAGAGGGTGGTCTATTCCACTCATCCATATACCACATAGTAGCTCAAATTTAGACACCTCTTACGACACCTGTGTAAGAAAGGTGGTTCTATTCTATTCAGTCGAATACTACACGGTAATATCATATCGTCCAACTCAAATAAAGCTTCACTTGTCAAAAAATATTGATTGATTGGAAATAATTTATGCACAGGATAAATTACGTTCGATTCAGTTATCCGCCATTTTGGGATAAAACTAATATCATTTGGAATAGAGAGTTAGGTCGCTCAATATATTAGAAACCCGTCTTGGTCACAAACTTTTTGTCACTCTGACAGGAGACATTCGGATATATGTCAATCGCATGACCATATGTCACATATCCTTATCATAAGAATAAGTTTCCGTCAGTCTTATACCAGAAAGTTTTATGAAGGTATTGTCGTTTTTTCATACGCCATATTAAATAGAAATTGAAGAAAGAAAGCGTAGATTTCACTTTTTAACTTGAGTTAATTTATCGAATAGTTTACAAACGGATTTTTATTGCATATTTTCTATATATATAAGCGTGTGTTTTCTATATATATCCCGCTGAGTAGAATAGTACCACCCTCATTTCTTAACGAGGTGCCGTAAAAGGCGACTAATGTAAGTCGACCCACATTATGATATCCGGCTGGTTAGAATAGATCACCCTCTTTCTTACCGAGGTGTCGTAAAGGGCGACTAAGTTAAGTTGACCCATCGTGTGGTATCCGGTTGAGAAGAAGAGACTACAATCTTTCTTATCTAGGTGTCGTGAAATACGACAAAGGTAAGTTGAAGTCAGGCAGGCGGCCGGTCGTAAAATACGTAGTAAATATTTTTCTATATGTCCGTTATAAACTCCGAAACGGCTGGATCGATTTAAATGAAATTTTTAAACAATCCTTAGAACGGCCCAGCGGATGTAAAGTTTGGTGGCGATCGGAGTATATTTTTGACCTTTAATGGCACTACTATTCCGAGGGGAGGTTGAAACCAGAATAAACCACAGCAACGCGTGGTTGGACCGCTAGTTTATTATTAAAAACTGAAAGCATCAATTCCATAAATAAGATGAAAACTAATTTATAAAAAGATTTTTTACAGATTTAACTTTGAATTCGTAGGCAATAAGACAATGAATTTTAAAAAGCTTTGTACTCTTGTCTCCACTCACTAGATGAGAATGACCTTTGCCATTAGATTATAATAAGTTTTGCTACCTAAACTTTTCTAATATTAAACTTAGAGTTATTTAAGTACCGCTCTAGAACACTAGCGTCGTGGAGTTATTCACTTTATGTGGAGCGAATTCTGCGAACAACTAATAAATAAAGAAAATTCATAATACGGACTTACCACGAAACTCAAATATTCTAAACATACCCACCAGATTCTTAAGGCCACGGTCATATTATAATGTGCAAAGGTTGTGCGCGAATATTGCTATGAATATAGAAGTTAAAATAGAATTATTTTGCTGTAATCCGCGTTTGTTAAGAGAATCTGTGTAATGCTTAATCTAATTTACTAAACTGACTGACTAAGCTAAGCGACGCATTACTATTTTAAACCTAACCTTTTGATGATGCTTCGATTTCGGGGGGAAACGATTGTAGAGATTGTGGTAGTGAGTGTGTGTAGTGCTTGTGGCGAGTGATAGTGTTGGCGGCGTTTTGTGATACGAGTGGTGGCTTGTCTTGCTGTTTCTTTGTTTTTTATTGCTGCTTCATACACTTAGCATTACATCGATTCTGTTAACGGATTACAGCAAAATAATTATATTGTAACTTCTGTACTATGGAGTTCCGCAAAGTAACGCCTGATTCTAAAAATTTTTAAAAAATTGACCTGTATTGGTATCGCCGTCCAATGGGGACGATTATTTATTTTATTTATTTATTTATTCTTATTGCACTAAACAGAGGTACATTGGTTTGTAATAAATTAAATTAGGATAAGCGTGCAAAGGCGGTCTTATTACTAAAGCGATCTCTCACAGACAACCTTTGGTGAGAGGAAAATACTAAGTAAGACGATATGATTGTTATGTGAAGATAACAGAGACTAAAAACTTAAAAATTGCTCCACCAAACTACTGGAGTGTCGCGAAACTAAAGTAGCTATGTATGGGCCTAATGATGAAGAGAGCTGATGGGCTTTGACGTACAAAAGTAATAATAAAATTATTTTATTTATTTATTTATTTATGTACCATAAAAAATGTAGTAAAAAAACATTATTGGTAAAAAAAGTGTACAAAGGTCAACTTATCCCTATGATAGAGATCTCTGCCAGCTGACCTACGAAGTGAGACAATTTATATTATGGAAAAAGGTACGCAAATATCAATCATTATGAATTAGAATTACCTACTAATTATTTGTTACCTACTAATATTTTGTTATAATCCGCGAAGAATTCTAATTCTTAATTCTTCGCGGATTATAGCAAAATAATTTTATTATTACTTTTGTATTATGGATCTCCGCAAAGTAACGCCTAATTCTATAAATTATTTAAAGACGGGCTTTGAAGTCTTAAGGTATTGGAATGGTGAAACCAAAAATGCATTATTTGTAGACCTCCTACGAGGTGGACTGTTGATCTCATAAACGTCGCGGGGAGCAGCTGGATACAATCGGCACAAGATTGTGTGATGTTGAGATTCCGTGAAGAGATCATTGTACATCATTAGACGTCCATCGGTTGACGACGATGAAGAGGACGCTACTGGTGGTAGTGAACCTTTCCACTCCGGTTCTTGCGGGTGGGTTTCCGCTGATGAACAATATTTTCTCTAAACAATTTGTTACCCGCTTCAGTGACCGCGTCCGCTGCCACAGTGCCACGGCGTTGGCGGTCTAAGCTTCTTTCCCTCTTCGCGTATGCCGAGCTGGCGGGCTTGTTTGCGTCGCTATTATACGATGTTTGCTCTTACTTTTGTCATGATACGAGTACGGCGGGAACTTTTTGTTGGTTTTCGTATGAATGCACGGCTATCCTTCGGTTCATAGAATATGTGCTTGTATTACAAAAAAAGGATTTTCTAATTCTAGCCACAAATTTTAGGATGCTTATGTAGTAGTATATCATCATCAGTCATTATCATTCTCCTGGCCTTATCCCACTCCAACTTATCCACTCCGGCGACTTTTTATTTTTTTTTATACAGGAAAAAACCCCTTATGGATACCGCCGCCCGACGGGGACAGGCGGCGGTTATGTCGGACTCGCACCGACTAAAACGACCTGTGTGCTCCACCACGCTGCCGATGGCAAGGACAGGGTATCATTGTACATATTGCCCCCATCCCGCCGACAGCTCTGATCCCAGAGAACAAACACCTCCGGGTAGGGGCCCCTCGAAAGAGAAGCCCCCCTCCGCTAACCGGTGCATCGGGAGCACCAGATGCACCGACCGCGTCGGGACCTGTAGGTCAGGCGTCCGATATACCCCGTTCGGAACACCCGAAGGTCCCCAGTTAGGGCGGCAGACGATGGGCTTGGCGAGTCACTAACACCTGGACTCACCAGCAGCAGATTGGATCATCCACTCCGGCGACTAGCCTGACTTCGAGTTACCTTAGTCGCCTTTTACGACCTCCGAAAGAAACGTAAGTGGTTTATTCTACTCAGTCAGATACCACACGGAGGGTCAACTTACCTTAGTCGCCTTTTACGACACCTCGTTAAGAAATGAGGGTGGTCTATTCTATTAAGCCGGATACCACATGGCGGCTCCACTTACTTGTGTTGCCTTTTACGACACATGGAACAGGACGAAAGAGGGTGGCCTATTCTAACCAGTCGGATTCCATACGGCGTGTGAACTTACCTTAGTCGCCTTTAACAACACCCCTATAAGAAAGGAGGGCGGCATATCTATAAAGAATTCTTGAGATATGTGTAACCTACCAATCGACATAAGAAAGCGTGGTAGGTCTTAGCTCCAACCCTTCTCTGCAGAAAGAGAGAGAGGAGGCCTATGCCCAGCAGTTGGAGAGTTACTTCGTTACTTCCTTGTTTTACTTTACTTAAATTTAAAAAGATATTTCAAAATTTGAATGAAAACAAATCTTTATAGAAAAATATTTAAAACGCTACCTACAGTCAAAGTTGAAAAAGACAATATGAAGTACTAAACTAGCTTGGTAGAGGGTGACATTAAAAAGCTTTTCTCCGTTCTTACTTTCTGCGTTTTTGATAGATGGCGTGCCAAATATAATGAGCAGTAAGGGTCTTCTCATTCGCCCGTACACAGGTGTGGTACGGACATCGAGATGTACCTCTTGGGGCCACTCCTCACAGGCCTTAAACCAGGATGTTTCTTTAGATTTGTGAGCCTAGACTCTAGCCTTAGCTTTGACATTGACTTTAGACTCTAGCTTTGACTGGCCCGTTGGCGCAGTGGGTAGTGATCCTGCCTTCAGCGCTGTGGGTCGCAGGTTCGATTCTCACCGAGGGCCAACATTTTCTATAAATCAATTGGTCTTCGAGTCTGGGTGTATATTTGTATTGAAGTATATATTTAAAAATTATATAAATATATATTCACCAGTTGTCTGTCTACCATAACACAAGTATTAAGTTGAGGACGGACGACCATGTGTATAACTGTTTCATATATTTATTTTCATATATATATAAAATTAAATAATAAGGTTAAATAAAACACCACTACTCAGAAGTATAAGTTATAATAAAAGTTTATATAAGTAAATTACAGCATTTTTATAGATATATAAACTAGCACAGTGTTCGAAATATATAATATATGTGAGCATAGTTATTCATTTAAAAATACAAATAGCTTACATCTTCGTATGAGTTGCATTATCCAAGAATGAGTGTACTTAAATGTACGGTTCATACATCAATTCTTCCCCTAATTGCTGTGTGAAACGTACCTAATTGTAATGAAAATTTACCTAAAATGCATTTAATGAAGGATTACAAGTAATGTATTAGATCGTCTAATTAGGTTTACGCTTGTGCGCTTCCTCGCAATTTTTTATTGGTCTAAGCTTCCACAGTGCATAGAAGCCTTAACTAAGTTGTGTAAATTTCCCCAATTTTACACGTTACTTTACTTTAGGAAATACTATAAGGAAAAAACGTAATAGAGAAATAATCTTAATATCGATTCACAACTCTCTCATAGAAATGGTTTTTAAGAAAAGCTACATCGTTCAGATTAAAGCTAGTATTCGAAAGTCTTTAGTGAAAGTGGCATCAAAGCTTTCCGTCACTAATTATAACAATCCTTAATCGAAATTCAGAACACTCCCATTGAAGGAGGTGGTCCCCGTAAATAAGTTTTAGATCTAGTTAACATCTAAGGCAGGGAATCACAAATCTAGCACTTACAAGGATATATGAAAAAGAAGATAAATCTGAAACATTCTATGTCTTAATACTAAATTTTAAACTATCGATCTACGAAAATGCCTGAAAGCATCATCCTTTGCCAAAAAAGCTAAAATATTCACTCATTTAATATCTACTTATAAATCTATGAATATCGTTGAATAAGTGCTCTATTCTTAATTTAAATCGTGTCATATTTGAATCAAGAGTGATAAAGACTATTTGTAGATAAACTCTTATAAATCTATGTGTTTATACTTTAAAATTTACTTGCTTAATTTAATTATGACTGACAAACTTCACGCATTTTATAAAGAGGCACTTTTAAGTGGCTGAATTTACGACACACAATACAGTGCACAAAATTTATTGCTACAATAATATGGCAAGAAGTCTTTTTTATTTTTAAGCTTTAAATATAATGTCAAATTTTATCGCATCGTAAGCTGGACTGGACGTCGTCGCTAATTGACAATGCGTTTATTTTTTGTCACATGTTTGTTTGGTCTTTTAAATTCCGTTTTATTTTATTTGTTGTAATACATTTTTTGTCTCCGATAATTTTGGTTGATAATTTTCATGTTTGTTCCAGTGCATGCAACTAAGCATCTGGAGCACGGATCTCTACAGTAACCGAAGTAGGTCCTTGTGCAGTTGGTGATCTAAGTGTTGCAGATCTCAAAGAGGTTGCTGAATGTCCGCTACTTGCCCTCGATCCTCGTCTAGAACCTATAGTAAAAAGAAATATTAATTACAAATCAACATTCGGTTTTCGTTTACAACATGCTCAGCACAAACCATTTGTTAAAACTGACTAAATATTAAACCCACTAAATTCTTATCATGCTGTTAAAAGTTAAGATTGTAACAAATTTCCTAATGATTATATAAAGTCAAACATTATTTGATTACAAGTTGCGGCTATCTACAAAATATGTTAAGCTATTTGTTCTTGCAACTTTAACTATGTTATTGTATATGCAAAAATCGTATTTACACAATGTGTAGTTATTAATGAATCAAAGTTTATGAGTTAATAAGAGTTAAAATAGTTGATATGTCACTTGCTAGTGGGACAAATATTAAAACCGATCATGCTACTGATAATATTGAAATTAATCGACCATAAAGTCTAACTTTATTACATTTATCCTAGTGGTTTTATAGCCGATTTATTTTCAATATAATTACCACCCATAATAGTGTAAAATCTAAAATTGCGTAGAATTCTTGAAAAACTAAATCTATTATAAATTCTGTTGCCGTTGAAAAAATCTAAGCAAACCTTACAAAACATAGAAGTTACCATAGTTTTCTTCATTTTCTTAGGACAGTTACATGTTGATGAACTAAAAATAAAATCGAGCAAGACAAAATTAAGCGTTAAGCAATCTGTTTCTTATAAAACAATATATTGCATATTATATTATTTAGCTACATGCGTTACATAATTTTTGGTTATTAAACTTATGTCATTGCAAACGAAGCAAAAATAAAATATATTCCAAGTAACCTGAAGATTTTCGGTGTATCTGATGGCTTTGGTGGGGACGTGCTGTCGATAGATGAAATATGTATGAGTCATGTGATATATTTAAAATTAGCAAAAATAAAAGAAATTTGTGGTAAAGCGAATAAAATATAATATCGAAAAATAGAAAAAATGAAAATTTTAATTTGGTGAATTAAAAATACGAATCACTTCTTTATCACACGGAATTTATAAATATAATAATATTTTTACAGTCTAAAACATATAGGTATACCATTTATATGGTTATAAACTCATATAGCAACACTAAACAGTAAGCGAATAAAATTCTTAAAACAAATACTATCACAATGAGCAACACTTAGAATGAGATAAATAGATTGAAAAAATGGAAAGGAAATAGTTAACGCAATAAATACCAGGGCTCGGAGAATGCGGTCTCAGTTCTTGTTGACTCGCCTGCCTTGATGGAGGTCGCATGCTTACACGAGATCCACGACGATCCTGAAATTTTATAACCATTTTTTTAATCCTTATAATCAAACTAAATATTTTTACCAAATCCATTTTTCTCTTTGTTATAATATATATGTATATCATAAATAATCATAAATATATATATATATATATATATATATATATATATATATATATATATATATATATATATATATATATATATATATATATATATATATATTTATGATTATTATGTTTTTTTAGATCAATACGTTTATCTTTTTTCAGAACCATTTGCCTCACCCATGTGGTCAAGGTCAACAACTACATATCAAATTGATGCAAAGTGATAATCACACGTGAGCATAAATATATCACATTCTTAATATTTAATTGACCTTATTCAAAAAAGTTTATTTCTAGCAAATAGCAATAAAGCGTAGAATAGCCCCTAAAACACTTGTTAAGGACATCCATAACTTGGAAAAGCAAGATAACACCATCTTTTTAATGGGTAGTGCCGTGATGTGATAGATATCATTGAAATAAGGATAACAATTTTTTTTTTTTTATGTCAGGAAAACCCATTATGGGTCATCACCGCCCGACAGGGAGCGGCGGGTATGTTGGACTCGCACCGACTAAAAACCTGACAGTACTCCACCACGCTGCTGGTGGCGGGGACAGGGTACCTATATAAACATTGCCCCCATCCCCGGCAGCAGCTACTCTAGACCCCAGAGCGCGCCTCCTCTGGGTCGGGGCCTCTCTAATAGTGGCCCCTCCCTCCGCTAATCGATGCATTGGGAGCACCAGATGCATCGACCGCCTCGGGGACCTAACTCCAGCGAGCGTCCGATACCCCTTTCGGACCGCTCGGAGGTCCCTGTTAGGGCGGCATGCGACGGACTTCGGCGAGTCGCCTGCGCCCCGCTCGCCTGCGGCGGATCGGATCCAAGGACTCGACTTCCCGGATCCGTCCCGCCGCCTCCTTTCGCGAGACAACGTCCTCGCAGAAGGAGTCCATCGCTGCCCACGATCGCTCCCTGTCCACCATGGCGCGAACCACAGTGGGCAGGGAGAGATCGTGCCCCACCTGAGCCACGAGTTCCGCCCGCTGAACCGCCCAAGCTGGACAGTCCGCGAGCGTGTGCAGCGCCGTGCCGAATTCGGCACCGCACTCGTGGCAATCACCAGTCGGTTCACACCGGGCCACCCGCCACAGATACCTCCCGAAGCAACCATGTCCGGAAAGCACCTGTGTCAGGCGGAAGGTGAGGACCCCATGCCTCCTGGCGACCCAGCCCTGGAGAATGGGCTGGATAGCTGAAATCGTCCAGAATCCAGCACTGGGCGATTCCAGCCGCCGCCCCCATTGGCGGAGGAGCTACGGCTGAGCTTCACGCCGCCAATCCACTACAACCGCCGCAGAGTTTCCCCCCGAAGAACGGGCTTCAACTTTGCGGCGGTAGGCCTGAGCAAGCACCTTGGCCTCTAGACCCCATGGAGGGGACCCGGCCAAGGCGCAGATCGCCTCGCCAGAGATAGTCCGGTAGCCCCGCACAAGTCTGACTGCTAAAATCTTCTGCGCCCCGAAGGATAACAATGTATCTAACTCAATTAAGCGTAATTATGAATTTGGTCACTTTCATACAAAACGTGCGATATGTAATCAGTACAAGGGATATAGCGCTAACTTTTTTTCAGTGCATAGGTATCCAGTAAAGGCATGTTGCTTACAAAATATAGTAATTAAATGGCAAAAAAAAGTTTATTAAGGTACGTTAGGTAATTATTAAATTAAGGTTAAGACAATAAGACTACTAAAGTAAGTAAGGTAGGTAAGAAAGAAATTAAAGCTACCTGTGAATGCAGCAGCTTGGAATCACGGAGCAAAGATACATTCATAAGACGAGGATTTGGTGTGTTGAAGATCGTGCGGTTCTCCCTCCATCGAGCTCTAAAATAATTTTAAATAGAAATTAGTTTACGATCATCTAATAATAAAAAGTTTTCAAAATTTTAATTTTTAATATAAAATCGATATAACCGTACGTACATTTCTACCGTGTGGTATCCGGCTGATTTGAATAGAACACCCTCATTTCTTAACGAGGAGTCGTAAAAAGCGACTAAGGTAAGTTGACCCACCGTGTGGTATACGGTTGAGTTAAATAGACCACCCTTTTTCTTATCGAGGTGTCGTAAAATACGTAGCCAAATAATGTGACAACATGTTTGTAACATGTTAGAGTGGAATGAGGGAGGATGATAACGGTACGTATATTTACAAGATATTTGTTTATGGGTTTTCTACAAACAATCGTCCAACTTTCATGATCACATTCCGTAGAAATTACAGTTCGCCAAAGCTTTAAAGGTCTCTAAAGAACGTTAAAACTAAGAGGATGGACTAATTAATCTAATAATTTACTAGTCTATCCTCTTGATATCTGGTCCACATTCTTTGCTATTTTTATCCGTATTTTTCTATAACCAGTGGCTTTCAACCAACAAATGATGGAGTCATCAACGATTACATGTCATCAACAATGGAAACATCATGAAATCATAACATTACGCTATCGATAAGCATATAATCCAATAAAAATGATGTTTTAGTTCGAAGCAAGCTTTATTCTGGGGATTTTACTATCTAAAGCTCTTATGCATACTATATACTGTAGCAGTCACTTCACCATTATAATATACTGAAAAAATAACTAGGCTTTTTATACCCATTTTTTCAAAATTCTGATAAAACACTACTTACTTGCTAAACAAACGTAGTACAACGCAAATGATCACGAACATAAGCGCCATGCCAACCAAAACACCAATCATCGCTGGATCCAAGGTCCTTATAGGTTCTTCTATTTGTTTTACCGCTGGAAAATATAAGTAAATACCGGTTTTTATTTTTGATATATTACTTTACCTTTTCACTATATTAATTCAAAAGATTGGATCATTTTGAGTCTTCTTACTCAAAGACGTGATGATGCAATTGTCATGCAATCTTGCATGCTATCTTGTCATGCAATTGTATTGAGCTACAAGTATGCTCATGGCTATATATATTTTATTGAATTAAGCTTCATATGAAATAGATTAAATTTGAATAGCTTTTAGATAATTATTTTAATATATATTGCTTAGTTTACTTAATTGTATTGCGGTGTGAGAACAAGTAAAGTTTTATTATAACGTATGATCAATATGCTGGATAAGTCAAGGAGATCATAACAAATGGCCATTTTACCAAGCACATGTAAATCCTAATTGCCTTCTATACGAAACAATTTTATCTTTCGTACCAAATATCATGACTGAATTTAAAGTGGATATAATACTTACGGTTGCAAACATACCCTCCGTCGATGCCTATCTCAGCGACCATCTCGTACAGACAGACGCACCGCTCGTTCCTACACTCAGTCATCCGGACCATGTCATCGCATTGTTCGTTAAATGAGCACGTTTCGTTGATGCCGGCAGCTGAAAAGATTGGAAGAATCACTCGAGTGGTTATTTATAAGATTTGTTTTTGACCTAACCGTGTTTTTAAACTATCGTGAGTGAGTATTAGTGTAGAGACAAAGTAGGTACCAACATAAGCTTGCGGCTCCTGCTTTGCGCCTTGTAAAAGTACGTAAGTCGTTTGTGGGTTTGGGTATAGAATCTTCAATAAAATTCCGCTATCAATTTTAGCTTTTCTATTACAGCAGTTTAAAAACACTGTTAAAAAGAAGCTGATACAGAAATCCTGCTATACTATTGAGGATTACTTAGATGATTAGAACGTGTGGACATAGCTCTCTTCTGTACAATACAGGAACGACTGTAACTTTTATTAAGACTTATATTTTAAAAGAGCAACCGCTGAGTTTTATGCTGGCTCGTCTCGACCTTCACGACCCAAACAACCTTAGTTATATACTAATCGGGAAACATTTGTTGCGTTTGTGGTATTGAACGTGCGCGGTCCCTTTTGTCTAAGCGGAGAGAACGCCTTTAATGGGACTACACCAGCCTAGTACATTAAAATAAGTTCACAATTACTTATTACAACACATTTATCAAAATAAGTTACCGCAATAAAAAGATTAAAAAATCATTTATTTATCCTTACTGTAGATTACTGTTGAATAATAAAAAGTATTACTAAAATTATGGTCGGAATTAACTAACAAAGAAAAATAAAAACAAAGCTTTCATATCACCCGCTAGCTGAGTTCGTTGACTTTATAAGTGCATTTATGTGTAACCGAGGTCAATGATCTTTATTTTCACGGAAAATTTTATTTATGGCTTGATCGTAATGATATCTTTATTATTTAATTGTTAATCTTGTATATATAAATATATATTTCTTTCCGAATCTCTGAAACGGCTCCAACGATTTTCATTTCAGCATGTGGGTTTTGGAGGGAGAATTTGGCTAGGCTTTATAAAAAAAAAAGTTGTATCATCCCTATTTTTGGCATTAAAAAAGTGGTAAAATGAAGAATAAATATAAAAAATATAAAAAAAAATTAATTAAAAAAAAGGATTTTTTAGTAAAGAAACGTAATGTTAAAATAGCCGATAGGTGGACAGGCGGACCGAAAATGTTCAAAACTCGGGTTGCCATCGGCGCTTTCTTTCTTTTTTTTAAATGTTTTTTTATTACTTTTAAAAAATCATACAGCAAAGCTCAGTCACCCAGCTTCGTTTTAAACTAAATACAAAATACAAACACGCTAACTTAGTCATTTAAGTTTCATCTGCATTTCGTAGTTTGCGAATCTCGGTCGTTATCACTAACGTTTAATGTTAGCTAACCCTAAGTTAATTAAAGTGGTTATTATTCTATCCATAAATTAGTAGCCTAACTCATATAAGTTTCAAAGATAGAGAGGCAGTTGAATTAATGATATTCTGCTTTGTTACTTGATGATTTTTTAGAAATCAGAGATATGCTGTCGCGTACTTTTTTGTGCTTCTTTTGTAGGTCTATAATTCACTTGTACATTAATTTAGTGGTGTATCTCTGCTGGTTAACGCGGTGGTCGCGACCTAAGCTCTCAGCAGCAGTATTTTGTCAATTACAATATAGGCTTACCGCTCAAATCAGTCCTCGACTGTGGACGGCAAACGATCATACCGTGGTGTAATAGACGACCTCAGACCCCATTCACGTTCTATCTACCCCCCCCCTTTATACCCCGCAAGTAAAGACTGAGTTAAGCGGTTAGCCTATAGCAATACTATTTAAATTACTAGGATATTAAATTTTTTTTTAACAATTTGTAAAATATAATTAATAATGTAAATATATTAAGATATTTTTATAGACACACTACATGAGTTTAATGCGCAATAAAAAACGTACAGAACATAAATTCACGTGAATTTATTTCTTATCGCTAAAAAGTTTTTCTACGAACAACTAGACTTTTTCTTTTTTTTTTTTAGTTATTCAAACTAGATACTCAACTTTGTAACGATTCCAGATACAAGTTTTAACATGTTAAAATATTAAAGCCCTGTTTTACATGCGCATGTAATATATTAGAGACGTTACCAATTTTTTGCACTATACGAGGTGTGTTCAAAAAGTATCGCGAATTTTGTGTATTTTCAAAAATTATTTATTTATTCGTAAATATCTATTTTGTCCCCTTCAAAGTAATCCCTCTGGGATATTTTACACTTGTGCCAACGTTTTTACAAATCTTCGAAGCACCTTGTATCTTGTTCAGCTCCTCCTTCGATGCCGTCTTTATCTCGTCAATCGTGGCGTAGTGTCGTCCTTTCATGGGCCTCTTCAGTTTCGGGAACAAGAAAAAGTCACAGGGGGCCAGATCTGGGGAATACGGTGGCTGCGGTATCATTGGTCTGTTGTTTTTGGCCAAAAAGTCGCGTACAAGCAGGGATGTGTGAACAGGGGCGTTATCGAGGTGCAAAAGCCATTTTTTGTTTTTCCACAAATTATCGATTAAAATCGAATGGCACGAGCCAATCAATATGCCTAGGTCCTCGGCAATTTCTCTATCGATGATTCTAAGATTGGCCAATACCATTTTCTTCAATTCATCAATTTTTTCGTCTGCTGTTGAAGTGCTCGGGCGTCCGCTCTTCGTCATTCACATCTTCTCGGCCTTTTAAAAACATTTTGTACCACCGATAAACGTTGCTTTTGTCCAAAGTAGCTTCTCCATATGCCATAGTCCACACTCGGAATGCATCCGTGCACTTAATTTCGTTTTTCACACAAAAATCGATACAGGTTGCTTGTTCCATTTTTTTAATAGGTAAAAATCGAAGACGAACCAAAACACGTGCAAGCAAAGCAGCTGTCAACAATTAACCGAACATTCAAAATGGCCCAACTTGTCAGCATAAGTGAGAGACATATGTACCAACATAACGCCACAAAAAAATCGAAATTGGAATATATGCAACTCGCGAAAATTCAAAATTCGCGATACTTTTTGAACACACCTCGTATATATTTATTAAAGTACTAAAAAGTACATTTTAAATTAATTCCTATTTAGTACAATACAAACAAAAATATATGCTAAAAATTCCGAAGATAAACAATAAAAAAATAAAGGAATTATACATATTTATATTTATATTGATTATTAAGGATTAGATATTACCCATCACTCCAAATTGGAGTAAAGAGGTGGGTCTAAGCTCTAATCCTTATCTCTAAAGGATATGCAAAGCCTCTTTAAAGATGTCGTTTTTAATTTTAATATTTAAGTCTCGATGGGTATTACAATAAAATAAATAAATAAGAATAAAGGTTTCTTTAGGTATTGAGAAAAATTACTTGGAAAGTAAAATCAAGTTGTATTTAGATTTATTTGGGACCATCGATTTTATTAAAATAAAAAGTACCATATGATGTATCACTAAGTATTATTCCAGGAAATATATCCATAGACGCTAACACTTTTTTGTGAAATAAATAAAAATATTCACAAAAAAACCCTAACATTAAAATTTTAATACAATACCGTTTCCCTTAACGACAAACTTTTTCAAAGCTAGCGTCCAATCTCGTTGAAACGAGCTTTCAATCCTCGCTCATAAAACAAGTCTCAGATCCAATTTCATTATACAACCTTCAAATTCAATTTCAACATCTTCAATTGCGATTGTATGTTTGAATTATTTAAGTTATTGAATTTTATAATTTATGTTGATACACTGGCTATACTCACGTCTTATTCTATTGGGTTAGCCCGACTAGTTTCAACCCAGTACCCGTAATACTAAGTAATACTCTATTAATGTGGTATTACATGGTGGCAAGATTTAGTATTATGTTACAGTACTAAAATTTATAGAATTCTATTTATTCAAAATAGCAATTACGTAATACGAGCAACTTTATTTGATTTAAGTAATAATCTGACAATATTAAAAGATTATTGAAAAATTTAGTTTAGTATTTATTTAAGTTAAACTATTAAAAACTCATCGTTCCCCATGATTAAGAGCTCACAAGGAACTAATTTCTAATAGCAAAAAGAATGCACCTCTAATACAAAAGTAATAATAAAATTATTTTGCTATAATCCGCGATGAAATCATTATAGCAAAATAATTTTATTATTATTTTTTTAATTATGGATCTCCGAAAAGTAACGCCTAAATCTATAAAGCACCTCTAATAACAAATATAAACTTAGAAAAGACATAAAAATGTTGAATGAATCAAATTTTACAAGTGTACATTTGTTTTCCACCAATATGAAAATTGCATGATACTTGCGTTATATAAATAACATTTTTGCACTGGTCAACTTTTTTTTGTAACAAAAAAGCTTAATTGTCTAAAATGCTTTTGAAAAATTACGTTGTATTTTAGTTACACGTATGCAAAACTAAATTAAATTGCTTTTTATAGAGTCCCCGTGGAGAACTACGTAAAGTCGGAAAATATTATAAACTGGAATATTTTAATTTTTCACTTCATTATTTTATGTATGCACTGAACTGAAATTAAGTATGAAGTTTTTGAACTAATATGTATGTCCATATTTGTTCAAAAGCTGCTTTAACCGGATGGTGAGGAAATTTTTGTAGTTAAGAGAATTCCTAGGACATACGCCGTGTGGTATCCGGCTGAATAGAATAGTACCTTCCGCATTTCTTACACAAGTTGTCGTAAAAGGCGACTAAGGTAAGTCAACCCGCCGTGTGGTATCCGGCTGAGTAGAATTGACCAACCTCACTTCTTATCGAGGTGTCGTAAAAAGCGACTAAGGTCAGTTGACCAACCGTGTGGTATCCGGTTTAGTAGAATAGACCACCCTCTTTCTTATCGAGGTGACGTAAAATACGACTGAGGTAAGTTGACGTCAGGCAGGCGGCCGGTCGTAAAAACGCAGCGAAATTATGTAACAGCAAATTTATAACATGTTGTGCCGACCCCACTTAGAGTAGGATAAGGGCAGGATGATGATGAAGAGAATTCCTAGGAAATGTGTAACATCTAGAAGAAAGGAGGCTTATGCCCAACGGTGGGGTAGTAACAGGCGTTTACTTTTACAAATATTATATTGATTTAGATTCTAAATTACTTATATGTAATAAGTAGTCACTTATATATTAAAGTTATAAGACGATTTAAAAGATATCAAACTTTTCGTTCGTTCACTTTAAGCTTACAAAATCAACCTGGAAATCCTTTGAGTAGATCCCTAAAGATTTTAAACGTATTATGACTTCCTTTAAGTTTTTGAAAAGAAGAAAATTGTTATTAAAATTGGAAAGTCTGTCTGTCCGTCTCTTACGGATTTCACGGCTAATTGGCTGGACTCATATTGGTAAATTTTTTGCACAATTAAAGTTTAAGCACTAGGTTAACATATATGATAAAAAATCCAGCTTTTCTTTCAGAAACAAGATAAACTCATTGCATTATTAAGGGTATCTAAACTCTTAAGTTGCCTTAAATGAAATCGCGGCTACTACGATTATTTATATAGTAAATATACTCACGTCTTCCACATTTGTCGACGTGGTTGGTGGCTTGAAATTCTGGATGGCAGCGACATGTCTTCAGGGTCTGGTCGCACACGGACTCCGCGAATCCGCAGTCCATAACAGTTGAGCAAGTGTCACCGTACATCATGGTGCCACGTTTGGATGGATCTGTATTTAAAAATACGATAGATTATTAAAAAATATCATTATTAATAAGATAAGTGATGTTTGATGTCATTAAAGATTTAACTAATGTATAGGAAATATGGGTACTGGATAATTCCTGATAATTCAGGATAGATATGTTTAAACTACCGAAACGCTTTGGGACAGAACATAGGCTGCTGCCTCTGAACTGAACCACCTTTTTCAGAAGGACAATACAGTTTATAATAGGATATACGCTGTTGTATCTGTGTATTCCACTGTTAGCCAACAAGGACCAAACTTAGAAACTATTGCCCGTCTCAGTGCCTTTATTATCATATCTCATCTCATTTGCCATCATGCCTCATCTCATTTGCCATCATACCTCATCTCATTTGCCATCATGTCTGCTCCCACAACCCAACTTACAAATCAAATGAAGATTACTAGTGATTTAAACTCGGCTAAACAAAACCCGAGCTTCAGTAGTGTTGTGAGCGTACCAAGCGTCATTTCTTATAAGCGCCTATTTTAAATGTTATACATTTGTGTCACATCTATGTCCATACGTACTAAACGCAACAGTAGAGGCAAGTTGGAGCCCTGCCGAGAAGATCTCAAATACAAGCGGTACCACTGACGTCATAAGTGTCGTCAGCCTCTATCACTCAACTCATATACTTGCTTAAACGCTTCTGTGTCGTCTAACACATACCAGCAGCAGGGTCGTCTCGCTTACTCCCCTGGGAGTAGGCGGGGTACGGGCCTCGAGGCGTACCTCCTTGCCCGGGCAGTTCCTCGCGGGCACTTAAGCCCGGTCTGTGTTTAGGCCGTAGGCCGAGGTCACCTAGGTGACCTAAGGGATGTCTGGTTCGGTGGTGAGGTCTGGGAATGGTAGCTCCCAGACCTCAAAGTCTTCTTCAGGTCGTCCTAAGTCGGGTGGTGTCATATCCGGTGGTGTCATAATCCGTGGTGTCGCCCTCTCGCCCGTCGCGTCGTCCTCGTCGTCGCCATCGTCATCCGCATCGGGCCGCGGAGACGGTGACCGCAGGAGCTCGCGAGGCAGGGAACGTCCATCGGGTGGTCGCGCATGGAGTGGCGCGATGCCGTGGAGGGGGAGGGGGTGGAACACATACCAAACGCAGCAGTAGTGGTAACTTCGAGCTCGGCCGAGCAGGGCCCGAGCGCCAGCAGCGCCGCGAGCGCGGCGAGCGCCGCCCGCCTCGAGCGCTCGGCCCGCATGCCGCTCACTCGCCCCTGTCACATACCAACATAAAACCTGGAAAAGAAACATAAACCGCTATAGTGTTTTACCCAAACACGTCATCATCTGCCCTTATCCCACGCTAAGTGGGGTCGGCACGACATCTTATAAACATGTCAAAGAGTTTAGCTACGAATTCCAATCAATCAATCAATCATTTATTGCATATAATCCATTTACAGGATGTTACAATTATATTTTTCAGTAATTACAGTAATCTTAATTTGCTTTGCGATTTTGGTCGTGGAGTCTATCTCCTGATGATGCTTCTGTTGCGGGGCGAAACGATTGTTGAGTTTGTGATAGTGAACGTATATAGTGCTTGTGTATTGTGGTGGCGGTGGTGGAGGTTTGTGCATGTGTTTTTACGAATCCTGCATGTATCAGGTATGATAACCGATTGTCCACTCTACATTTAGCATTATATATATTTTCTATTTTACTTCATCGCGGATTATAGCAAAATAATTTAATTATTACTTTTGTAATCTTAATTTCTTATAAGTCATTGTGTCTTCGTGTCATCGTGCCAATCTTAATTTCTTATTAGTCATTCAAGACGTTAACTTTCCTTAATCGTATTTTACGACACCTCGGTAAGAAAGAGGGTGGTCTATTCTACTCAATCGGACACCACACGGCTGGTTAAAAGGAAACAATATGCGTCAATAACAAAGAGAGTATACGAATTCCCTAATTTTAGTTCTAAACTGAGAAATAAAATTCCGTAAAATTATAATTTCACTACCAATCGCCAGAGTCCCCGCCGCGTGGAAAGATTTAAACCATAATACAGTATTTTGATAATCATAAAAATGGTTTAAGTGGATTTACCTTAAAAGCTTGACATATACTGTCACAGACTTTTATTTAGAACTTTAAGAGGGGACCAATTTTGTAATAATTAATTTTTGAATAGCTATTCCCGTTTATTCAGCGTACATAAGGGCAGCTTTAAATTATGCCACTTTTGCACTATTTTTTATTGCTGTTTCTCCCCCATTCATGTTAGCGTAATGTTATATAGCCTATAGCCTTCCTCGATAAATGGACTATCTTACACTGAAAGAATTTTCGAAAATTTTTCAAATCGACCCAGTAGTTCCTGAGATAAGAGCGTTCAAACAAACAAACAAACTCTTCAGCTTTATGTATCAGTATATGTAGCAAAATAGATATAGATTTAAATGCTTGTCTTTTAAATAATAATGTCTTTGTTCATATAAAAAGTAAAGTAAAGTAGCGGCCTGTTACTATTACCATTGTAGGGCATAGGGCTCCTATCTGTGTTTTTGAACAGAAGCGTTGTACCTAAGACTGAACATGCCCAGCGCCCTCATTTATTACCAAAGTGTCGTAAAAGGTGACTACTATAAGATGACCCGCCGTGTGATATCCGGCTGAGTAGAATAGACCACCCTCTTTCCTCAGTAGAGGTGTCGTCAAAACCGACTATGGTCAGTTGACGTCTGACGGATGGCCGCTCATAAAATAACTAAAAAAAACATATATTTCTTTTTTATTTCTTAATATCCTTGTCTGGATATTGCACATCCCTCTTAAATAAATAATCAGAATACAAACCACACATCACAACATATTTAAAACATTCTGTGCCTACCCAACTTAAAGTGCGACAAGGGCAGGAAAATGATTACTGTTTCCTTTTAACATTTAATAAAAATACAATTTCATAAAACCAGAGGGTGAACTTTAATTTGTTACAAAACAAAAATTGCCGTTGTAGCGAAAAAATTTTGTTACACCTCTATTATAGCAGCTTTTTCTTTGACTCACTATTAATGAGGTACGTAAAAGGTTAGCTTTGTTTAGTTAGAAATCTTATATGTTTGTTGAATAAAGAGTTCTTTGTGTAGAATTTCTTTTGTTATAGTTCCTGTAAAAAAAATTATAAAAACACGTATTACTGTGAACCTGTTTTCTATATAAATTATAAGAATGATATTTTTCCTCTACACTTATTCAATAAATAAGAAGCAGTTTTCTCAGTTAACCCATATATTATTTCCCAACAACTCAATGTGACACATTGACGGCGACAATGTTTTTTTTTATATTATCGATCAACTATATAAAAGAGGTTGTATTTGAAACCTGTTGTAACAAAATATATATACTTGACTCGATGGGTTCATTTAAAGGCTAACCGTTTAACTGAGTCCTCGCCTGCGGATTACAAGGGTGCGGTGGTGGGACGAGAACTAGGAATAAGGTAGGTTAGATCACCACTTGTATATCATTCTACGAGCGCTCGTCGCCCGCACCTATCTGAGTCACCGTTCTCGTCCTACCTCCGCGTTCTTGTATCCCGCAGGCGAGGACTCAGTTACACGGTTAGCCTATAACTTAAGTAGCTGCGAATCTATGACTAAGTAAATAGGTAAATAAAAAAATATTATACAGAGACAATTATACACACGGTAGCCCGTCCCCAAAGTAAGCAACTTATTACTTGTATAATGGGTTGTGTTATAACTAAATCTAATAATTAAACACGCCGTAACATGATTCACACACACACACACCCACACACACACACCCACACACACACACACACACACACACACACACACACACACACATATGCAGACAAACTCATACGGAAGGTACGCCTATGCATACACACACACACACACACACACAGATAGAGAAAGGGAGCACCGCAAAAGGGCACACACATTCTTCCTATATCACCCTCGTCAAGTTTAGTATTAAAATATTTTAAAAATACTTTGAACATTTGAACAGAAATGATGGCATGCAAGCCTCCATTTCTGTTCAAATGTTGACATACTGACATACTTCACTTACTCTATTTTATGTTATATGGTCATAAAGTTTACCATAAAAAAATGGATCATAGCACTGTCATAATTTACTTAGCTTATATTCCAATTTTCCATAAAATCAATTCTTCCCACGAAGTGTAACCTTAGAGTTATTATTCTAAGAGACATGACATAATTAGAGGGAATATGAAACTCGTTTAGATGGTCATAAATATACTATAATCACATACAAGCCGTGTGGTATCCGGCTGAGTAGAATACACCACCCTAATTTGTTACCAAGGTGTCGCAAAGGGCGAATAAGGTAAGTCAACCCGCCGTGTGGTATCTGGCTAAGTAGAATAAACCACCCTCATTTCTTACCCAGATGTCGTAAAAGGCGACTAAGGTAAGTCAAACCGCCGTGTGGTATCTGGCTGAGTAGAGACCCACTGCGCCAACGAGTCAGTCAAGACTCAATAAGCCAGGCCAGTCAGACTAAGGTAAGCAGATGTCAAGCAGGCGGCCGGTCGTAAAATACCTTACCAAATCACGTTACAACATGGTTAAAATATATTGTGCCGACCCCACTTACAGTGGGATAAGGGCATGAGAATACTCGTTTTGTACGAACTGGAACGCTTTCGAGACTGGGTAATGTTGATGCAACTATTAATCGTAAAATGGTTTTCATCGCACTTGACATCCTGCTTGGTTGATGCAGAGAGGATCACTGCAACCGCTGCCTCTTATTTTTCATAACGAACTGTTACTATCCCACTGCTGAGCATAGGCATCGTCTCTCCTTTTTTGGAAAGTAGGGTTGAAGCCACCCACCTATTAAAAGATATGCCGTTGTCGTCATGATGTTTTCCTTCACGTGTGACAAATTCAATCACACATAAGTTTTAACAGAAAAACTCATTGATGCCTACACGGGAAACCATGTTCGGTCTCACTATTGGGCTAACACCGTTTTGTTATCAGATTCTTATACTCACAACAACTATACTACTGTTCTTATACTAACAACCTGATTACAAACAAAGTATCTTCAAACCACAATAATTTACTAACTAACAACAACTATACTACTGTTCTTATACTAACAATCTGATTACAAACAACGTATCTTCAAACCACAATAATTTACTCACTAACAACAACTATACTACTGTTCGTATACTAACAACCTGATTACAAACAACGTATCTTCAAACCACAATAATTTACTCACTAACAGCAACTATACTACTGTTCTTATACTAATAACCTGATTACAAACAACGTATCTTCAAACCACAATAATTTACTCACTAACAACAACTATACTACTGTTCGTATACTAACAACCTGATTACAAACAACGTATCTTCAAACCACAATAATTTATTCACTAACAGCAACTATACTACTGTTCTTATACTAACAACCTGATTACAAACAACGTATCTTCAAACCACAATAATTTACTCACTAACAGCAACTATACTACTGTTTTTATACTAACAACCTGATTAAAAACAACGTATCTTCAAACCACAATAATTTATTCACTAACAACAACTATACTACTGTTCGTATACTAACAACCTGATTACAAACAACGTATCTTCAAACCACAATAATTTACTCACTAACAGCAACTATACTACTGTTCTTATACTAACAACCTGATTACAAACAACGTATCTTCAAACCACAATAATTTACTCACTAACAACAACTATACTACTGTTCGTATACTAACAACCTGATTACAAACAACGTATCTTCAAACCACAATAATTTACTCACTAACAGCAACTATACTACTGTTCTTATACTAACAACCTGATTACAAACAACGTATCTTCAAACCACAATAATTTACTCACTAACAACAACTATACTACTGTTCGTATACTAACAACCTGATTACAAACAACGTATCTTCAAACCACAATAATTTACTCACTAACAGCAACTATACTACTGTTCTTATACTAACAACCTGATTACAAACAACGTATCTTCAAACCACAATAATTTACTCACTAACAGCAACTATACTACTGTTCTTATACTAACAACCTGATTACAAACAACGTATCTTCAAACCACAATAATTTACTCACTAACAACAACTATACTACTGTTCGTATACTAACAACCTGATTACAAACAACGTATCTTCAAACCAAAATAATTTACTAACTAACAGCAACTATACTACTGTTCTTATACTAACAACCTGATTACAAACAACGTATCTTCAAACCACAATAAATTACTAACTAACAACAACTATACTACTGTTCGTATACTAACAACCTGATTACAAACAACGTATCTTCAAACCACAATAATTTACTAACTAACAACAACTATACTACTGTTCGTATACTAACAACCTGATTACAAACAACGTATCTTCAAACCACAATATTTTACTAACTAACAACAACTATACTACTGTTCTTATACTAACAACCTGATTACAAACAACGTATCTTCAAACCACAATAATTTACTAACTAACAACAACTATACTACTGTTCGTATACTAACAACCTGATTACAAACAACGTATCTTCAAACCACAATAATTTACTAACTAACAACAACTATACTACTGTTCTTATACTAACAACCTGATTACAAACAAAGTATCTTCAAACCACCATTAATCCTCTAATAATTTTACATGAAACTAAGTTGTATTTAGCTACAGCCATTTAATTTTCCTAAGCCTCTTATAATGAAAGTTTTTTGAGGTCTGAACATCAAGTAAATAGGATTATGGTTTTATGAATATAATTCTGATGTGCTTTTGTATGTCTGTATTTTATTGTGTTGCAAAATCCTTTTTCTACGTAAAGACCGTTTTATTATGTTATCAGTGATACAATGTCCTTCTCCGTCATCAAAAAGGAAATACAGAGATAGATAATTAACCAGATTACGGATATCCCGTTATTTATAATGTTGTAAAATAACTGCTTTATAATAATTAATTTATAATTAATTTTAGATAATGCTCCATATTAAAGTAACAAATAATAAACGTAATGAAATCTTTTTATACATAAAAGAACTTACTTATTCCAACCAAAAAGCCAATTAATAATTTTTCACTTCACTTCAACAGATTATTGCCCGATATGCTATTTGAATGCAGCGGTTTTCTGCAATCTATTTATTGCGTAGTTGTAAACTCGCGACACCAAAACGCACTTGTCACGGGAGCCTAATACTAGACAATGCAACATCCAACACGGATCCCTCACGTCGATAAATTAACAACGATTTAAAAGGAATATACGACGTTTCTTCAACTGTTAAACGGTCACAGCTGCACGTAGATCTCTTTATGCGATATCCACACCACACGATCTTATGCTTTGATCAAGCTCCTCGCGACCTTTTTGAAGCCACTACACAATAAAACCACGCTAAGTTTATGACCATCATCCGCAAAACGACTTTGAGCCTTATTAAAACATAATTACATAATTTTCTCTCTGCACCGCTTCGTGGCACAGTTTTTCCTATTTAATCACGTTTCTGTGTCAAATGTTGCCCTTAGCGTTTTCAAGTTACACTTTTTTCTCGTTCGCTGAGTGATTGATGTGTCAATTACGTGACATTGCTATGGTCAGCTCCCTTCGAGTTATTAAAAATCACTGAGTGTTTTATAATGCGATATGGTAAGCGAGACTGATTTCTGTGTGAACTTATAATTACAAATACAAATGAGTATATTATTATTTTCATTATTTGAACCGCCATTGTAGGTCCTTCCTAAATATGGACGAGTGAGTTTGTTTAACACGAAAGTCTTGGAATTTTATGCTTTTTTTCGGACACTATCTAAGACTGAGCCTTTGAGGTATTGACAGCGTCACCGGGAGTGATAGCCCAGCGGTGAAATCGTGTGCCTCTTTCGAGGGGTCACGGGTTCAAACTCTGGCAGGCACCAATGAGTCTGTCTGTTAAAACATATGTGTCTTATTGATAATTGCAATTTATTACACGCTTTTCGGTGAAGGAAAACATCATGAGGAAACCTGCATCTTTTTAGAGCATCCGCATTTAAGCATCGTTTTAAGTTTTAGCTCCAATCCTTCTTTCCAAAAAAGGAGGCTTTTGTCCAGCAGTGGGATAGTAACAGGCCGTTACTTTTACTCGCAAGAACTACTAAGTCGTACTTGCGAGTAAAAGGTCGGGGGGTAGTGACCAATCACGGAACCTTTGACTGAAGAACGACCGTTTTCCATCTGCTACGGTCCCCGGCTACGCGAATGGCATCGGAGACATTAGTTTCGAGCATTGAACGAAGTTGGTCGGTCCAGCGCATTGGACTTCTTCCACGCAGTCTTTTGCCATATACCTTCCCGGTCACAGGTTCTCGAAGCTGTCGCCTGTTTTCCGTGCGATGTGACAAAAGAATTCAAAGATGCGGCGAAGACATTGGATAGACGTGGTCGTTTTTATACTTGGAGTTGCTCTAGTATCGACTTATTAGTACCCATCCATCCAGCCATCCATAGAGATCTCGACCTCCCCACCATTGCTCATTTCTTTAAGCGCGAAGTCTTACTTTTAGAAACCAGAGGTTCACCAGAATAACAGTGGCTTCCACTTACATCCCTGTTAGGCCGACACACCTAAAATATAGACGTCCAAAAAGCATCCTGTATGACCCTGACGATCAAATAACGATCGCAAACTCACACACATATAATACACGCAAAGAGCGTCTTCGCTGGAGAAGACGAGGTTCTACTTTTCTGACCTCGGTCGGCCGTGGCTTCTCGCCATACTCCCGACGCCATAATGACTAATCGTCATACTATTAGCCCTCCACTACACGTCGCCCACCCGCCCGGTGACGCTGTAAAAGCCGTTAGGGCTAACTGCATATTGTCAATTCGAAAAAAAAAAAAAAAAATACACGTCGCCCTAAGCCGTGGTCCTCACAGGAGGCACCCTTAGGAGGATATTCCCCGACGCTAGTAGAGCTTCTGCGCTCTACTCTCCGTATTTCGCAACTTGGGTGACGCTTCTGCGCTCGCCCGTCCCTGCGACGCTGTAAAAGCCGTTAGGGCTAACAGCATATAGTCAATTCGAAAAAAAAACGCTAAGCTATCCACGGTATCCGTAGCATTCTCCTCCAGCAACACATCTCGAATGCGTCAATGCATCTGCGAGCGGCCACTTTCAATGTCCATGTCTCTGAACCATACATGAAAATGAAGAATGGAAGAGTGGATACTAGTCTCTTTGTTCCATCGTGATATTGCGATTTACCTACGTATTAGTACGTACTATATAGTTTTAATTTTTTTTATAATTATTGCATAGTGATGTCACAATATTTCATAGAAACGCTAGTAGAGCAGCACCCCGACCCCGTACATTGATTAGCCGGGGTTTCCCGCGCGTGACACACGCAACTCACAATTACGTTTATTATACTGTACGGACTAACCGAATTCGAATTCCAAACGACCTACCTGCTTAACCATCCATCGATAATCGCAATTTCAACATAATATGACTGGTCCCTTGACGTAGGAGGCGGTGACCGTGTCTTCAGCTTCGCGGTTCTCGGGTTAGATTCCCGCCAACAAACATTGTTTAAAAAAATTTGTTGGTTGAATAATTTATCGAATTAGGTGCAACTTTACGGAGATCCATAATACAAAAGTAATAATAAAATTATTTTTATATAATCCGCAATGAATTTGTCGGTTCTTTGAATCTGCGTGTATTTGTATATTTAAACATTTTATATAAATATATATATATATATATATATATATATATATATATATATATATATATATATATATATATACTAGTTGTCTGTCTGCTTTAACACAAGTATTAAGTTACTTTGGGAATGGACAGCCGTTTGTAATTGGCCGAAATATTATTCACTTTTTTTTACTGTGCTAATACATTTTTTTAAATTAAACAAATTATTGTATTGTAGCCACCTGGTATCCGACTGAGTAGAATAGACCACCTTCATTTCTTAACGAGGTGTCGTAAAAGGCGACTAAGGTAACTTGATTCGCTGTGTGATTACCGGCTGAGTAGAATTAACCACGCTCTATATACAAATTTATTACAGCGAATTGCCTAAAAAGCGCAACAGACAGAGAGACTTTCGCATTCATAATACATGTAATGGATAATTAAATGCTACCTCTAAAACAAAGTAAAAAACTATCCTTTAAACAATTGTATGATTATTCACTCGCTGTATGCTTGTCAAACAATTAACTTGGTTGAAATAATAACACTGGTACAAACAAAATCAAAGGTTCTAACAAAAATATATTTGTTATTACATACAACGAAATAACTGGCATTCTTTACTAATTGTAGTGTTAGAGCTCAGGTACGTTGGTAATTTTTTAATAAACACATTTCACCATAAGTAAAGGTCGTATTCCATTAACCATATTTCAAATTTTAAATATTCTTTATTCCAATAAACTTGTAAGCAAGTGCTTTTGGATCGTCAACTCTACTGCTGGTTCGGAAAGCTGTTCCTACCGAGAAGAGCCAGGAAGAAACTCGGCGGTTGCTCTTTTTAAAAATATAATTCTTAATACTAATTACATTAAGTCGTTACTGTCTTGTACAGGTTCAAAGAGAGCTCCACACATTCTTATCTTCTAAATAATCTTCAAGAGTATAGTAGGCTTTCTGTATCAGCCTCTTTTTAACAGTGTTTTTAAACTGCTGAAATGGCAAAGCTGAATAATTACTATATCTTACTTATTGTAGTCTTTTTTATCAATTTACGAGCTGTACTTTGTTTCTCCCGCAAATCAGTGTATTTTATTGAAATTTTAACGTAAAAGCAATTAAAAACTAATTAAAATATTATTTTGCTATAATTTGCGATAAAAGCCATCGCCAATGATAACACAACAAAAGCACTGCACACATTCACCACCACAATCTCAACAATTGATTTCGCTTTCGCAATCGCTTTGCGATTTTGTCGTGGCGATCTCCTGACGATGCTTCGGTTACGGGGCAAAACGATTGTAGAGGTCGTGGTGGTGAATATGTGCAGTGCTCATGTATCCATTTTGAGAATGGGTTAACCTTAAAAGCTAGACATATGCTGTCTCGGACTTTTAGTAAGAACTTTTAGAGGGGAACAATTTTGTAGTACATGATTTTTGAACAACTTTTGATTTTTGATTTTGAAAACAGCGCACGCGCAGAAAGTTTTAAATTATGCCGTTTTCGTACTATTCTTTATTGCTGCTCCTCTTCTATTCATCTCATCGTAATGTTATATAGCTTATTCTTCCTCAATAAATAAACTATTTAACACTCAAAGAATTTTTCAAATCGGTCCAGCAGTTTCTGAGATAAGGGCGTTCTAACAAATAAACAAACTTTCCAGCTTTATATATATTAGTATAAATGACAATCAGAAATAATTTAAGCTATGTCAATAGTTCACGAACCAGAAGTTTATTAAGGGTGCTGAATATAACTTAACGTTGAACATTTCTGTAATTAATCCATGTAGGCTCAGCCTAATGTAGCATTTATGCCAATAATTAAACGCAATAACCAGTTGAGTTAATAGCAAATTTGTACTGCCATAATTATAGTGCTAAAATATGGTTAATTGGGTGTATAGCCTTGAGCAATAAGCAAGAGTTTAAAGAAAGAAGTCTTCTATAAACAAATGTTTAAATCGACTTATAAAAAGTTTTCTAATTCATGTGATTCGCGTTTTATGCTTTACTTTTTAGATATATTTCTAATCTTTAATATTTAAATGAGTTAATCTTGTATGTATATACAAATATATATTTTCGGAATCTCGGAAACGGCTCCAACGATTTTCCTGAAATTCAGCATGTAGGGGTTTTCGGGGAGAAATCAATGTAGCTAAGTTTTATTTTTTTAAATTCGTTTTGGACGGACATAATAAAAATACTTAAATAGACATTGAATATAAAACACTATTTTTTCCATACATTGTCAAGTTAGCAGAGCTTATTCCGGAAACAGGCGGTCTCGAGAAATAAAAATACTTTGGATCTAGCCCACCTCCCAATTTTTTTTTCTTGAAGTTTGAAGTTTCTTGTTTTATTTTGTAAAAGGCTCGGTCAACCAGGTACTATTTATTAATCAGCATCTTCAGATCTGTAGTAACTTATTAAAATTATTTATATCGAGCATAGGTAATTTTTATTTAACACATTATCATCTAGTATACTATGCCGTGTGGTGTCTGGCTGAGTAGAATAGACCACCCTAATCTCTTACCGAGGTGTAAAAGGTGATTAAGATAAGTTTATCCGCCGTGTGATTACCGGCTGAGTAGAATTGACCACGCTCTATATACAAATTTATTACAGCGAATTATGTAATAGAAATGTGATTAAACAAGCGACAATACAAATCATTTTGCAATATCTTAATATTTAAATGAGTTAATCTTGTATATATATATATATATATTTTCCGAATCTCGGGAACGGCTCCAACGATTTTCCTGAAATTCAACATGTAGGAGGTTTTGGGGGAGAAAAATTGATCTTGCTAGGTTTTATGTAAAAAAAAAATTGTTTTATCCCTGTTTTTGGGCATTAAAAAACACTAACATTTATATTGAATTGAATTTTCGCCATTAACTGTCAAGTCGACGTAGCTTATTCGGGTGACGGGCAGACTTGAGAAATGTGAATGCCCAAGGATCGATCCCCAACTAAATAACTGTTCTTTTTTTAAGTTTTTCTTCGTAAAAAATTACCGAGCGAAGCTCGGTCACCCAGATATTTAATATTAAATGAGTTAATCTTGCATATATATATATATATATATATATATATATATATATATATATATATATATATATATATATATATATATACTAAAATTCACATTGAATATATAAAACACTATTTTTGACCTTAATTGTCAAGTTAGCGTAGCTTATTCGGGGAATGGGTGGTCGCGAAAAATGAAAATACCTAGGATTGAGCCCCACCTATCCTATTATTCTTTTCCTTTTTATTTTGAAGTTTTTCTTTTTTTATATTGTAAAAAATTACTGAGCAAAGCTCAGTCAACCACAATGTTAAATTAATATTATTATTATTGTATTTTATTTTACAATACTGCAGTAGACCAATTTTATTTCTTACCGTGGTGTCATAAAACGCGACTAAGGTAAGTTGACCCACCGTGTGGTATCCGGTTTAGTAGAATAGACCACCCTCTTTCTTACAGAGGTGTCGTAAAATTCGACTGAGGTATGTTGACGTCAGGCAGGCGGCCGGTCGTAAAAACGCAGCCAAATCATGTGACAGCATGTTTATAACATGTTGTGCCGACCCCACTTAGAGTGGGATAAGGGCAGGAAGATGATGATTTTACAATACTGCAATGTACCGCATTACTTTAATAAGTCTATTCAACAATATGTATAAAGTATGCATTACGGTAAAACTTAACGAATCCAACTATATTTTCCAGCTACGAACTTGGAAACTGTAACAAAGCTTTGCGACTAACAAAGTGTTTAGAGTGCCACCAATTTGTCTCGAAATACGACGTAGAACTTGTTTTTGGTTGAATAACAATATTTTTTTTTTAGTCTAAATTTTACAAAAAAGCTAAAATAGGTTATCAACTCTATGTTAGGAGCGACTGAAGTTACAATTAAATTATTTTGCTGTAATCCGCGTTTGTGAAGATCCTACTAATATTATAAATGCGAGAGTTTGTGAGTATGGATGTATGTTTGTTACGCTTTCACGGCGAATCCGCTGAACCAATTTGGCACAATTATTCCTTATACACCGGAATAACATATAGGCTATAGAAATCCTGTTAATTCTACAGGAAAAGGATGACATTTAAAAGCGCCAATCAATCTATCATGCGACAACAGTCATCACGAACGAAGTTGTGAGTAAAAACCACACACAAAAAAAGAGAGAGAAATACAGTCTCATTTGCTTTCACTTTATTTTATTACTAGCTATCGCCAGCGGCCCCGCCCGCATGGAAGGATTAAAACCGTAATATAGTATTTTACTAACCATAAAAGTGGTTAAAGTTAACCTGAAATGGCAGTATGCTGTCGTGGACTTTATATTAGAACTTTTAAAGAGCAACAATTTTGTAATACATGATTTTTGAATAACTTGACCATTTACTTAGCGCAAGAAAGCTTTAAATCTTGCCGTTTCCGTATTATTTTTTATTGCTGTTCCTCTTCTATTCATTTTAGTGTAATGGTATATAGTACCTGTTTAGTAGCCTTTCTCGATAAATAGACTATCTTACACTCAAATATTTTTCAAATCGGTCCATTTGAAAAATTATTCCAGTTGGAACTGGAGTTTGACCGCGCTAATCTCAGGATTATGCGCGTTCAAACAAACAAAACAATCTCTTTAGCTATATATATTAGCTATTCAGCTATATATAGCTATTATATATATTAGTATGGATACTTCATTTGAAGATGGCTTTTTAAATTTTTTTTAAATTAGTAAAAAAAAAAAACAATTTCTAATCTACACCATCGTCATCCACTGCATCTTTCTTAGATTTAAACAGATACAAAATCCCATTTAATATTAATGAGAATAAAATTGCATGTGAGCACTGTTGGATGCTGGAGTTTTTGAGAACAAAAGGGAAAACTAATGACTCGCTCTTGACGAGATAACAAACACGAGATGAGAGGCGCGCTCATAATACAGCCAGTGGAAGTTTTGATACGGTGAAAATGTTACTGAGTTAATTATTAGTACCGTGGTGACTGAGCCTTACTCGGTAATTACTTAAAAGACATAAAAAACACAATTTTTTTAAAAAAAGAAGCAAATGGTGACATGTGAATTTTGACTGTTTTATTTCGCGCTTTCGCCAGCGAACTATCTAACAATAACAGCAAATTTTAGCTTCTATCCCATTATAGCAGTTTTAGCCGTGTGGTATCCGGCTGAATGAAATAAACCACCCTCTTTCTTAACGAGATGTCGTAAAAGGTGACTAAGGTAAGTTCATCCGCCTTGTTGTATCCGGCTGAGTAGAATAGACCACCGTCATTTCTTACTGAGGTGTCGTAAAAGACGACTAATGAAAGTGGACCAGCTGTGTGGTATCCAGCTGAGTAGAATAGACCGCCCTCATTTCTTACCGTAATAGCCGATTAAGGTAAGTTGACCCACCGTGTGGTATCCGATTGAGTAGAATAGATGACCCTCTTTCTTACCGAAGTGTCGTAAAATACGTATAAGGTAAGTTGACATCAGACAGGCGGCCGATCGTAAAATACGTAGCCAAATCATGTGACAACATGTTTATAACATGTTGTGCCGATTTCACTAGTGTGGGATATGGGTAGGAGGATGATTTAATTACATTATCATTACGATGTAGAATGAAATAAAAAAATTACCGCAGTCATTAGGAAGTTAATGTTTGCTAGCAATTGTACAAAGAATCGGAAAAATATAAGCTACGATTGGTTTTATAGATGTAATCAAATCGTCAGTTATCGATTTCAGGCCTTCCTATGTATTTATAAGTAAGTTAGTAGCGGCCTGATACTATCCCACTGCTGAGGCCCTTTCTCTCCGTATTTGGAGAGAAGGTTTGGAGCTAAGACCTACCACGCTGCTCTCATGCGGATTGGTAGGTTACACATATCTCCAGAAATCTCTAGAGATATACAGGTTTTCTAACAATATTTACCTTCATCAAAAAACGTGTGATGCATTGGTTTATTGGATTGGTAGGTTACACATATTTTCAGAATTCTCTAGAGTGTGATAAATTTCAATTATCAATTAGACACAAAAGTTTTAATAGAAAAACTCTTTGGTGTCTGCCCGGGTTTGAACCCGTGACCTCCTCGAAAGAGTCGCCAAGTGTACCGGCTGGGCTACTACAGCTTTGATGTATCTATACTAATATATAAAGCTGAAGGGTTTGTGTGTTCGTTTGTTTGTTTGATTGATTGTTTGACTCGTTTATTTCAGGAACTACTGGACCGATTAAAAAAATTCTTGATTGTAAGATAGTTCGTTTATTGAAGAAGATAACATTACGTTAAGATGAATAGGAGAGGAGGGTAGTACATGTACATGAAACTTATTTAATGTAGGAGCATGATATTTTGCTTAAAGCTTTTTTTTTGTCGGACAGACAACGTAGACAGAAATTATCTTATTATTAAAACGCTTTCAGTGATTGCAGGTGGGAATCTTCCACATCAATCCCCAGAATTCTCTAGAGATATGCAGATTTCCTTACGATGTTTTACCTTACCCGAAAAGCGTTTGATAAATTGCAATTATTAATTAGACACATAAGTAACAGAAAAACTCAGGTACTTACCTTGGGTTTGAACTCATGACCCCCTTAAAAAGTCTTGCTGGGCTATCAAAGCTTTTAGTATAAAAAAGTAATAATAAAATTATTTTGCTATAATCCGCGATGAAGTAACATAGAAAATATATATAATACTAAATGTAGAGTGGACAATCGGTTATCATACCTGATACATGCAGGATTCGTAAAAACACAATCACAAACTTCCACCACCGCCACAAACTCTCAAATCAAACTAGAGTTTGTGATAGTGAACGTATATAGTGCTTGTGTAATATGGTGGCGGTGGCGGAGGTTTGTGCATGTGTTTTTACGAATCCTGCATGTATCAGGTATGATAACCGATTGTCCACTCTACATTTAGCATTATATATATTTTCTATTTTACTTCATCGCGGATTATAGCAAAATAATTTTATTATTACTTTTGTATCATGGATCTCCGCAAAGTAACGCATAATTCTATAAGCTTTTAGTATAGATAAGTGAAAACTAAAGTTATAATTTTTGTTTGAACAAAATTTCGTAATGTGCATTAAAAGAAGCATTGGCGATAAGTTGGATCAAACATTTGTTTATACGTCACAAGGTTTTTAGTTTAATGGGCCAACCTCACGCTTACAAACGTCTCAGAGGCGCCGCGCACTGCGGTAAATGCACAACGCATGCGTAAACCGAACGAGCGAACATCATTCTTATTCCATTGTGTTTGAGTTTATTTTACATTGAGATATAATTGACATAATATATCGGACCGTCCCGGGCTGAACCCTATGATTTGGTTCAGATGCAACTCAAATACGAGAGTGAGATCATCTCTTGTATTTTTGTTGCAGTTATTGAGTATGAGTTGAGTTGTGGTATCCAGCTGAGTAGAATAGACCACCCTCATTTCTTTCCGAGGTGTCGTAAAGGAAAAATCGACTAAGGTAAGTTGACTCCCCAAGTGATATACGGTAGAGTAGAATAGATCACCCTCATTTCTTTCCGAGATGTCGTAAAAGGCGACTAAGGTTAGTTGACCCGCCGTGATGTATCCGGCTGAGTAGAATAGACCATCCTGATTACTTACCAAGGTGTCGTAAAAGGTGACTAAGGTAAGTTTACATCAGGCAGGCGGCCGATCTTAAAATAACTAGCCAAAATATGTAACAACATGCAACGTGTTTTAAACACGTTGTGCCGACCCCTCTTAGAGTGGAATAAGGACAGGATAATGATAATGAAAAAATATTTGTATTACAAAAAAGAGCCGTACGTGGCATTTACAATTTAAGACCGCGGGATTCCCTGCGAGAGAAGTTTAAGGAAATAGGTATTCTTACATTTGCTTTACGTATATTTTAAGTAATTTAATTTTTGTATATAAAAATATAAAGAATTATAAAACGATAGATGTATACAATAGACAAAGCAGGAACCGACATAAGCTTGCGGCTCCTGCTTTGCGCCTTGCAAAAGTACGTAATTCGTATGTGGGTTTTGGTATAAGATTCTATAATAAAATTCCGCAATTAATTTTAACTTTGCCATTACAGCAGTTTAAAAACACTATTAAGGAGAGGCTGATACAGAAAGCCTACTATACGCTTGAAGATTATTTAGAAGATGAGAATGTGTGGATATAGCTCGCTTTGAACCTGTACAAGACAGTAACGACATAATATAAATAGTATTAAGAATTATATTTTTAAAAGAGCAACCGCCGAGTTTCTTGCTGGCTCTTCTAGGTAGGAACAGCATTCCGAACCAGCAGTAGAGTTGACGATTCAAAAGCACTTGTTTACAAGTTTATTTGAATAAAGAATATTTTGAATTTGAATTTGAATTTGAATTTGACTAGTCAATTTGTGACATAGGATATGGGTATATTGCCCATATCCTACTAATATTATAAATGCGAATGTTTGTGAGTATGGATGTATGTGTGTTACTCTTTCACAATCCGCTGAACCGATATTGATGAAATTTGGCACAATTATTCCTTACACACCTGTGTAATATATATAAAACCTGTGAAATCTACAAGAATAGGTTGACATTGAAAACTACCATCTATTATTGACCTCACACGAAAACAATTCTCGCGAACGAAGTCGCGGGTAAACGCTTGTATTATAAATGCGAATTTTTGTGAGTATGGATGTATGTTTGTTACTCTTTTACGGCGAATCTGCTGAACCAATATCCATGAAATTTGGCACAATTATTCCTTATACATCGGGGTAACATATAGGCTATAGATATCCTGTTAAATAAATAAATATATGGGACACTTACACACACGGTAGTCCGTCCCCAAAGTAAGTAACTTAATACTTGTGTTATGGGTGACAGACAACTGGTGAATATATACTTATATATTTTAAATACATACTTAAATACAAATATACACCCAGACTCAACGACAAACAAATTCATTTATAGAAAATGTTGGGCCTCGGCGGGAATCAAACCCGCAACCCGCGGAGCTGAAGGCAGAGTCACTACCCACTGCTCCAACGGGCCAGTCAAAATAATGTGATGACATTGAAAAGCGCCATCTATTATCGACCTATCACGTGACAACAGTCCACGCAAACGAAGTCGCGGGTAAAAGCTAGTAGCTAGCTGTAAGTAATACGATAGTTTAATGGACATTTCACTATCGGGGACACGCCTTATAAATCTGACCTGAAATGTTTACCCATAGTAAATTTACCGATTTTCGACCAATATTTAAAAGCAATTTGACTCGCCAAACAATACTAAAGTGCATTTTTAGCTCAAACATACTGTGCAAAACCTTTTACTTGATGTTAAATATTGGTAATAATTTTTATTTTATTTCATATTCCTTTATTTTGGACTAGCAATCGCCAGCGGCCCCGCCCGCATGGTAAAATTAAAACCGTAATATAGTATTTTGATAACTATAAAAATAGATAAAGTGGGTTAACCTTATAAGTGGGTTAACCTAGACATATGACTTTTATTTATGTTGTCGCCATTGACTTCCGCTTTGTATTTTATAGCAACACAGTCATGAAACAAGAGTATCGCGCCGTTTTTGATTAAAATGGTACCAACACTGTGACGTGTTGTTTCCGGTTGAGTCTTCCTATTGATAAAACGTTTCAGTGACATTGAGTCTTTGTTCGTCATTCAAGAGAAGTGCATCTCGCAGCGGGAATTGTGGTATTCCTATTATATCGTGTTATTGTATATAGTGTGCGCTAACATTTAGAACTTTTAGACGTGAACAACTTTTAATACATGATTTTTTAATTAACTTTCACTGTTTACTTAACGAACGCAAGGAAAGCTTTAAATTTTTTCATTTTGTTGTTTTCGTAATATTTTTGATTGCTGCTTCTCTCTTATTCATCTTAGCGTGATGTTATATAGTTATATAGGCATTGAAAAAAATACTAATATGTAGAATAGAATGTAAATAATGTCAATGATATTATAACTCAATAGGTAGCTAAAAAAGCGAAAATACCCAGGCTCATGTCCCTGTTATTGTCAACCGTTATTGCTTTACTTATTTGTTAATTTTTTCATAATTAAAAAAAATACATAACATGCCTCGGTAACTCAGGTACTATTTATTTAACTGGCTATATTTATTAGTTACTATATTTATTTAACTGTTTATTTGTGTATGTGTGTGTGTGTGTGTGTGTGTGTGGTTTTGTGTGTTGTTGTGTGTGCAAGTCTATATGTTTGTTTGTGTCTATGTTGAATCAGTAAGAGGGAAATGATTAGTGTACAATTGTAAATAGTTTTCCGTCTTATCAAGATATAACGACTGCAAAGAGACTATAGTAAAGTAACTGCCTGTTACTATCCCACTGCTGGGCATAGGCCTCCTCTCTCCGAAAGAAGGATTGGAGCTAAGACCTACCACGCTGCTCCAATGCGGATTTGTAGGTTACACATATCTCTAGAATTCTCTAGAAATATACAGGTTTCCCCACGATGTTTTTCCTTCACCGAAGAGCGTGTGATAAATTGCAATTATCAATTAGACACATAAGTTTTTACAGAAAAACTCGAGAGACTATAATTTTATACAATACGTGACCTCAATGTGATAATCTTAATTATTTCAGCCTTATATGAATATTCAACTATAGTTCAACAAACATATCATTCAGTTTATATAAATCTGCCTCTGTTGCTTGCCAACTCAGGCTTTGTTCCTTTTATTGGCTCAACTTGGCTCTTTTCCACAGAACAATCGCACCCCTCTTTGTTAGTGATGGTATATGTACATTTTATCTTTAAATGAGTTAACCTTACGCCGTGTGGCCACCCTCATTTCCTACCGAGGTATCGTAAAACGCGACTAAGGTAAGTTGACCCGCCGTGTGGTATTCGGCTGAGTAGAATAGACCACCCTTATTTCTTACCGAGGTATCGTAAAAGAAGACTAAGGTAAATTTACAAACCATGTGGTATTCGGCTGAGTAGAATAGACCACCCTTATTTCTTAGCGAGGTGTCGTAAATGGCGACTAAGGTAAGTCGACCTGCCGTGTGGTATTCGGTTGAGTAGAATAGACCACCCTCATTTCCGAGGTATCGCAAAAGGCGATTAAGGTAAGCTGGCAGACAGGCGGCCTGTCGTAAAATACCTACTTAAATTATGTTACAACATTTTTATAAAATGTTGTGCCCACCCCACTTAGAGTGGGATGTGGGCATAACAGGAGAATGATGTTATGAAAACGGATAGTCCATTCTACATTTAGTATCATATACATTTTCTATTTACGTTATCGCGGATTATAGAAAAATAATTTTTATTCATACTTTTGCATTATGGATCACCGTAAAGTAACGCCTAATTCTATTAATTATTTATTAAAAAACAATTCAATATAACGACGCTATTGCATATTATTTTTAAACAAACATACATCATTATTTTAATATGCAAATGTATCGTGTGAAACGCTATGGTGTGAATCATTATGCTATACCTATTAGTGGATCATTAAAAAAGGTAAATTATTCAAAATTATGTTTCTGTACTCTTCTTCGACCTGGCCATATTATAGAAACTTTGATAATTCATAAGTAATAATAGTATTATTTTGCTACAATCCGCTAGGAATTCATTCATTCATCGCGCAATATAGCAAAATATTTTTATTATTACTTTTGTATTATGGATCTTCGCAAAGTAACGCCTAATCCTATAAATTAATTTGATAATTCATTAGTTTTTATACGTTTTATAAAATGCAAATTTAACTTTTATAAGGAAACAAATTCTTTATAATTAATTTTATTGTGGTATCCGGGTGAATAGAATAGACCACCCTCATTTCTTACCGAGGTGTCGTAAAAGGCAAGTAAGGTAAATTGACGTCAGACAAGCGGCCGGTCGTAAAATACCTTGCCTAATTATGGGACAACATGTTTGTAACAAGTTGTTGCGACCCCAGTTGGATAAAGACAGGAGAATAATGAAATAATTTTCATAAAATTTTGTAAATCGAAAATTAACTAAAAAATTAAGTATTTATAAAGACAATTCGGATATTCAAAGTTCGTACATTGTTAATACAATATTTAAGTCAACAAAATCCATACTAATATTATTAATGCGAAAGTCTGTATGTTTGTTACACTTTCTCAGCAAATCAACTAAAGCGATATTGCTAAAAAGTACAATTTATGCTTATACACCGGGTTAACATATAGAATTAAAAATACTACTGTTCTTTCGAAACTAAAACACATAGTACATAGTTAAGGGTATTTTAACATTTAAGTTGATGTGAGCGACTACAGCGTTTATAGAATAATCGATAATATAGTATAGCTTAAACAAAGTTTAATAATTCAAGACTATAAGACATTGATTTCACGTTACACGCCTCAGACGATCTGACGTGTTGAGGGAAAGCAATCTTAATATGTAAAGTATATTGAACATGTTATAAACATGACAGGTTTGAGAAAGGATCTACTTAGTTTTACTGTACGAATAGCTTTCGAATTTGACCTTTTTTCTGGAAGACCTTTTTTCTTTTTTGTTGCCTGCTCCGCACACTTAGCATTACATATATTCTCTTAACAAACACGGATTTAAGCAAAATAATTTTATTGTTTATATCAATTCGTTATTCTGTTGGGATATAGGAGTACAAACTAATACAATATCGCATGTAAATTAATAGTAAATAATAAATCATCAAATAAGTCAATAACGATCACATAAATTATTGTCACTAATAAGGCATTTTCATATCAATTTGTATATAATGGGTGTACAAACAGGGGGTAATACAAGGGATGGGGGTGAATTAAATACGTCCCAAGTGGCCGTTAAGTGGGTGAAGTAGCGAACTGTAAAAGTCAATTAGTTGATGATCAATAGACTGGAACCAAGAATAAATACGAATATTAATATTCAAATAAAATGGGGACCGAATAAATTTAATCGCATATAGACTTCGACCTATTTATGGTATACGTCTGCTAAATATTCAGACCTAAATTTGGCATGTTCTATGTGTCTATCCTCTTAAGGAACAATCAAAGTTATTGAATTTAAACTATCGTGAGTGGTATTTATAGTTTATGTATAGTATCCTATCCAACCGCGATGGTACCGTATATAGAGCTCATGAATAAGGGCCCCGGATGGGCGTGGAACTTGTTGCACGATAGAATAAGACATAAATAGGCTAGGATATAAATAGGATAGGCTAGGATATAAATAAGCCTAGGTTTCCATCTCCATATCCACCATCACTCGCCCTCCAGGATTAAAAAAAATTCAGAACACGAAGAATAAGGAATTATAACCACCAGGTAATCGCTCGCGTTACCTAATAGTGTGAAACGGTGTGTAAGTTCTTCTTCCTTCCCTTTTCCCTTTATTTGGGATTAAGTCTACTTATCAATTCGCTCCAGGTCGCTCTATCCTGGGTAGTCACTGGTTTTAAATTTGCTTCCAGTTCCTTCCATATAATGGACTGGATAACTTTTGTACATCTACTCCCTCTTAGGCGTTCGGGAAGGTTTAAAGCGGGTTTTACGACATGGTTATTTGATCTTCTATGGATGTGGCAATCATCCTCAAGCTCAGAGGGCCCTCTAGGCTCAGACCTCCCGCCGTCCTGGAGTATGTAGAATTAAGAACACGAAGAATAAGGTATTATAACCACCAGGTAATCGCTAGCGTTACTAAATAGTGTGAAACGGTGAAAAAGTTATGAATTTAAACTTCATCAGTGCTTTAACGGTGAAGAGTAAGCCTCTAATTGAAGTTGAGTGATCTCTCTGACGGCCGATAACGGAATTTCCGTTGCTCAATCAATACATCCGCTGATCGCTGAATAGGCTTTCGATAGTTTTAGTTAGTAGGTAGTTCATACAAGTAGAGGTAAATTAAGGGACTTCCATTGTACAAAATTAATTATAGAGTTATTGCACTATAATTTTGTTTTAAAAAAACATGGAGTAAGTGAAGGAAGTGCAATACATTCTCATACGTGATACGTGCAGGGTAAGGTACCGCACGTACCATAAACTGCCAGGTCCATCACATCCATCACAGTCCACAAGTATTACACACATTTACCTAAACAAACTTAACGATCTAAATTTATAACAAAATTATGTTGCTATAATCTGCGTCAGTTAAGAAAATCTATGATATGCAAAGTGTAGAAAGCAAAATCCGTTCTCACACTTTAAACACGCAGAATTAGTTACCGCACATATCACAAAACATCACCACAAACAACATACTACACAAGCACAACACACTTTCACTACGATAGTGTCAACGATCATTTGGCCCCGAACCGAAACATCATTAGAAGATAGGCTCCACGAAAGATAAAGTATTGTGGTTATGAATGTTTGCACTGCTTGTGTATTGTTGTGTTATAGGTAGTAGGTAGGTCTGTAGTGCATAAGTTTTCGAAATCTGCATATATCAGGTATGAGAACATATAGTACACTGTATTTAACATTACATATATTTCCTTTTATCGTAAATTATACCAAAATATATTTTTTTATAACTTTTATATTATGGATCTCCGCATAATCAAAGTTTTACTCTGGAATGAACATGTAGGAAAAATCCCATTTCTCCTCTGGGAACAGAAAAAACAAAGAGTGTATTTTAACGTTTACGTTGAAACAGTCGTCGGCGTTTTGTTAGTTAGTATTCTAATAAAAGCAAGATAAAAACACTAATGTTAATGTTGCCATAATCTGTATTTTATTATTAACAAAATGGCCGCCGCTTGTAATAATTAAATTGTCATAACAGAGGGTTTGTCCGCGCCAGGCGGCGGCAGGCACGGACAATGAACACGATATTTTGTCTATTAAGGTAGGTAACGACACCTGCATTTTACTGTTTATGGAATATTTTATTGTCTTTGAATGAATTGTTATTGTCTTTAAACCATAGAGTTTTATACTAGAAAAGTGAAGCCTAAAATGTGTTGATTGAAATAACACAGACTATTATAACTCTATGGTAAAATTAAACAAAAAAGCTTTAAAGTTTAAACAGGTGATTTAGGAAATTAAACATTTTTTTTAGTAAAAATATTTATTGTTTAATAAGTGTGGGAGTATTGACAACGCAACAAAAAAAGCGTTAATAGGCAACCTTCTAATTTGTCTGGTTTCATTTTAAAATATTTTGTCATAGCGTAGGTTAACATATTTTATAACTCAGTACTGAAGTAAATCATAGACAAAATTGCACCTAGAAGCTAGCAAGTAATAAAATCATTTTAAAATTCTCTAAAACAATTGTGAAATTAAAATACCTCACAATTTATTTTAAAATTGGAATGCAAATTTTTTTTTTTATATTTAGCTTTGCTTATGACGTGTTGTGTCGACCCTACTTAGAGTGGGATAAGGGCAGGGAGATAATGATATATTTTAGACGGGCTATTATAATATATGTATAATAATAGTATAGTAAATAAAAAATACGACTTTATTATAAAGAAATATTTCACAGAATATATTCTAAAAATATTGTTCTAAAAAAAGTTTAACGACACATCTGTAGGTTTGTATTTATGTATTTGGTCCGAGGCAGTCTGAATAGAAGTTATTGTGCGGCATATGGCGGCTTTGTACTTCAATTTTGCTGTTGAATTTTAATATTTTCATTTCGCAAAATACACAGAATATATTATAAGACGCACCTTTTAGTTATGGATTTTATGAATTTAGAAATACTTTCTACTTTTGTATTGTTTGGTTATACTTTTGGAGAAGGTGTGGTATCTGGCTGAGTAGAATATACCACCCTCATTTCTTACCGGGGTGTCGTAAAAGGCGACTAAGTTAAGTTGACCCACCTTAGGTGTCCAGCTGAGTAAAATAGACTACCCTCATTTCGTACTGAGGTATCGTACAAGGCGACTAAGATAAGTTGACCAGCCGTGCGATATCCGGTTGAGTAGAATAGACCACTCATTATCTTATCGAGGTGTAGCATAAGGCGGCTAAGGTAAGTTGCGTCAAGTGGGCGGCTGGTCGTTAAATACTTAGCCAAATCATGTGACGGCATGTTTATAATATGTTGTACCCCACTTAGAGTGGGATGAAGGGAGAAAGATGATGATTTATCGTTTCTATAACCGTCGCTTACAAAACGCTTTTGACTGTAACTGGCATTTCATTTTTTTTTAAATATATGGGACACTTACACACACGGTCGTCCGTCCCCAAAGTAATTAACTTAATACTTGTGTTATGGTAGACAAACAACTGGTGAATATATACTTGAATTTGTTGGCCCTCGGCGGGAATCAAAGTCGCGACCCGCGGAGCTGAAAGCAGGGTCACTACCCACTGCACCAACAGGCCAGTTCTTTGCCATTCAGGCCATTGCATTGGATCTGACCTGTACAGTATGCTAGTATGGTGTTCAATCCCTTAAAGAAACATATGTCGATTATGACGTCTATCCATTGAAGAGTTATGACATTCAGATTTGAAATATAGAAAAAAGTTTCTGCTTTTAAACGGTCCTCGTTAATAGGTTTACTTTCATGTTGTTAAGGGTCGCAATTTATCACGCTGTTATGTTTAAGCGTCATATAATAGCTTCCTGAAACTTTGTGATTAACTGAACTGTGCTCTGGAGTAACCTACTTTAAACAGTTTACACAAAACTGGCCAACTGCGGTTGCGGGGCGATTGTTGAGTTTGTGATAGCGAACGTGTATAGTGCTTGTGTATTGTGGTGGTGGTTTGTGCATGTGTTTTTACGAATCTTCCATGCATCGTGTATGAAAATGGATAGTCCACAGTATACCTAAAAAGTAAGTAAGTAAAATTAAGTATATTACTTAGTTTTACTTACTTACTTTAGTATTTTCTATTTACTTTAATAGTGCCTGGGTGGTTAATTTTTTTAAATATAAAAAATATTTTTAAATAATCAAAGAATGTACCGATGACATGTGGGATTCAAACTCGGATTTTGATCATTTTCGATTCTCTCGATATCCATCGGCTAACGACATATTTTAAATAACCAAAAACAGGGACAAAACGAAGTTTTTTTTTAATATAAACTAGCTAGATCGATTTTCTCCCCCATAACCACCTACTTGCTGAATTTCAGGAAAATCGTTGGAACCGTTTCCGAGATTCAGAAAATACGAGTATATTTATCACTACATATTATAAAACAAAGTCTATATTTCCGTATGTACGCATAAAACTTTAAAACTACGCAACCGATTTTGATGCCGTTTTTTTTAATAGATAGAGTGATTCCAGAGGAAGGTTTGTACGTATAATAACATTCAATACGAAGTAGAGAAATAATGTAATTTTTGAGGTTTCTGTAAATAATTACATTTTTTTCCGCTTACATTGCAAACGCAGGCTAAACCCTACGAGATTTATCAAAATGATGTACTAAGTATTTGTACACCTTAAAAAGGTCTACAGAAAAGTCCGCGATGGTATATATCTATCTCTTATGGATAACCCACAATAGCAGTTTTTTTCATTTACTTTTTACGAAAAATGATGCCCTATGTTCAAAGCAATTTTTATACAATACAGCATTAATCCTTATCCAATTGAGTACCTTAAATAAATTGTTGATTTAATATAGATCAATATGGCCGTTTACAGCATGTAATTTAAGTGAACATTTTCGGAGATATTACAGATTTAAAATCCCGCGAGGAGGCCGCGCTCAGACCTATAAGCACTTCGAATTTAGCAGCGACCGGAGGCGCAACTAAATGTCCTTCTTTCAAGTTTATATTGTCTAATGATAAGAAAGCTATAAATGTTGTATGTAAAGACATTGTCTAATCAATAGTAAAAATAAATAATATCACTACATAGTATTAAACAAAGTCGCATTCTCTGTCTGTCCCTATGTCCGTATATCCCTATGTATGCTCCAATCTTTAAAACTATGCAACAGATTTTGATGCGGTTTTTTTTTAATAGATGGAAGGTTTACATGTCTAATAATATTCAATATGGAGTAGAGAAATACTGTAATTTTTTGAGGTTTCTAATGTGATGCCGTAAATAATTACATATTTTTCCGCTTACATTGCAAACGCAGGCTAAACCCTACGAGATTTATCAAAATTATGTACTAAGTATATGTACAGCATGAAAAGGTCTACAGAAAAGTCCGTGATAGTATATGTCTATCTCTAATGGATAACCCACAATAGCAGTTTTTGTCATTTACTTTTTACGAAAAATGATGCCTTATGTTCAAAGAAATTTTTTACAATACAGCATTAATCCTTATCCAATTAAGAACTTTAAATATATTGTTTATTTAATATTGATCAATATGACCCTTTACAGCATGTAATTTAAATAAACAGTTTCGAAGATATTACAGATTTAAAATGCAGGGGCCGCGCCGCGAGCCTATAAATAGCGCGTCGGAGGTCGCGGTTCGCCTCTCGGCGATGCTTTCGCGCTCGCCCGTCTTATTGGTGACGCTGTCAAAGCCATTAGGGCTAACAGCATTAGTCAAATTTGAAAAAAAAAAAAACGCGGTTCGCCCTTTAACCATTTGAATTTAGCAGCGATCGGACGCATTTATGATCGGAGCTCTCTAGCGAGGAAAATAACAATCACTATCACTACATATTATAAAACAAAGTCCATATTTCCCTTTGTATGCATAAAACTCTAAAACTACGCAACAGATTTTGATGCGGTTTTTTTTTATAGATAGAGTGATTTCAGAGGAAGGTTTGTACGTATAATAACATTCAATACGGAGTAGAGAAATACTGTAATTTTTGAGGTTTCTGTAAATAATTACATTTTTTTCCATTTACATTGCAAACGCAGGCTAAACCCTACGAGATTTATCAAAATAATGTACTAAGTATTTGTACACATTGAAAAGGTCTACAGAAAAGTCCGGGATGGTATATGTCTATCGCTTATGGATAACCCACTAAAGCATTTTTTGTCGTTTACTTTTTACCAAAAATAATGCCTTATTTTTGAAGCAATTCTTATACAATACAGCATTAATCCTTATCCAATTAAGTACCTTCAATAAAATAGTTGATTTAATATAGATCAATATGGCCGTTATAAATTACAGCATGTAATTTAAGTGAACATTTTCGGAGATATTACAGATTTAAAATGCCGTGAGGAGGCCGCGCTTCGCCCTATAACACTTCGACTTTAGCAGCGATGTCGCTCTTTCAAGAGTTTGTTTAAAGACATTCTGTAATTAATTGTAAAAATAAAATACATAGGGAAAATATAAAAGTAAATAAGTAATAATGTACTATATGAATTTAGATATTCCAAAGATAGCAGGAAATCTTCTTGGTATAGGGAAAGGAAATTGTTTTTCTCCAAATTTAACGCTACGGCCACGGGTAGTAATGAATAAATCAAAACTACTCGATCGATTTTAATCATTTTTTTACACTGACTGACATGGGATATATATTTTATACCCGTGCGAAGCAGGGGCAGGCCGCTAGTATATCTATAAACAAGATTCATTCATTTAAATATGAAAGATTATATTATAGCAAAATAACTTTATAATTTCTTTTGTATAACCGATCTCCGCAAAGTAAAACTTATTTTATAAACTAGTAAACTATCTTTAATGATGGAAATATACTATTGAAATCTTTTTTCAGCATTATACCAAACAAATACTAATGTATGTTCACCATATGTTTTTTTACCTATCAATTAAAGTAGGAATTTTTTCGATAAATGAATTCAGGACATTTAAAAAAAATGACAAATCATCGTCATATTTCACTAAATTCTTAATAAATCTTGACAAATTATGCATTAAAACCTTTATTAGAATGCACTCTATTGCAAAAAAAAATATTCCGATAATTTTTTTTATCGCAGACACACAGATAGAAGCTAAAGTTTTAAAGAGAAAAAGAAATAGAAAATAAATTATAGAATAAGTGTGTATATAAATTGGTTGAAATGCAAACTAAATTTTTATTAATAGTCTATACGAGTTAAGCTGCCAAAGTTGAGAATTTTCATCAAAAAGTAACCCTATCAATGAGAACCTCATAGGTTTATCCCACTCAAAGTGGGGTCGGCACAACATGTTATAAACATATTATCACAGGATTTGGCTACGTATTTTGCGACCGCCTGCCTGACATCAACTCACATTATTCGTAATTTACAACACCTTTGTAAGAAAGAGGGTGGTCTATTCTACTCAACCGGCTACCCACCAAACAAGGCATACCTTTTAAAACATATATGAAATAAAATGCCTTACCTTGAAAAAAGGTGTTCAAAACGTTAGAGTGAAATACGTTTTTTTCATCTATTAAAAAGAATTTTATTTGAAACGGAATTGTGATGAAACGAATATTTTTTCAGTGGAAATCTGTATTCCCGGAAAAATCTAGGTTACGCTGATTTCAATGAAAATAGTAGAATATGCTCTTTCAAAACCTTTTTCATTAGAGATGTAACGAGCATTGACAGTTGGATTGTATACAGCTTTATAATGCGCAATATTTTTTTTTTTGGTGTGCGTCTACGTATTTTACGTCCGGCCGCCTGCCTGACGTCTTACCTTAGTCTTATATTACGACACCTCGGTAAGAAAGAGGGTGGTCTATTCTACTCAGCCGGGTACCGCACGGCTATCAATTTTAAAATTATTGTATTATAATTGATAGCCGCTATCAATTATAATAATACTATATTTTAAAATACGTAGTCAAATCATGTGACAACATATTTATAACATGTCGTGCCGACCCCACTTAGAGTGGGATAAGGGCAGGAAGATGATGAGTGTAAACAATATGTTAATAAATAAATAAATCAACTATTGCTTAAAAATACACAGTCTCACGGTGTCAATGGCTTTATATCATCGAGTGTTCAAAAGGTATTTACAGATATAGGTTTCCATTAACGGAAAAAGGCCCCCTCGTATTTTCAATTCCATAGCCGTACTTTATATTAAGGTTCGCGTTCTGGTAACGCGTTCGCCATTCACGAAAAAAGGTACGTCATGTACGTGAGATAAATACATTATTTTGCCATGTTTGTGAGATGTTTACTTTTTGGATTACTATTTGTATATGTGATATCAGAATTAGTACAATATTCTTTCTTTTCATTTTAAAATCGAATAGAATTGCATTATTTCTTTTCTACACACATTACAGTTAAAGTTAAAACAATAAAAAATTGTAATTAACATGAAAAAAGAGTTAAAAAAACTTTTATATTACGTTGTGTGGTGGTGTGAAGTAAAAGAAATAGGATAACCACTCAGACTAATAAGGACGGTGAGCCCTACGCTGATTTTCAGTGGCCTAAGGGTTACGTTATTTTGAATATGCAATATATAAAGTGTAGCTCCCTACGCTCGACAAACGCCATCTAGTGCGCAACTACAAATACTTGCCTCCCATGTTAATGGCGGACCCGCCAGTGAGCCCAGTGAGCGGAACAACGGGCGCTACACCGTGGGGGTCTTTCTCGACATCGAGAAGGCCTTCGACCGTGTGTGGCACGCCGGGCTCCTGGTCAAAATACTGGACACCACCATGCCGCCTGCTTATGTGCGAGTGCTGGCATCGTTCCTACACGGCCGTAGCTTTTACGTGGCAGTGGATGGTGCCGAATCCCAGCCACGCACCATCCAAGCCGGAGTACCCCAGGGTAGTTGTATATCGCCGCGTTTATACGCGGCGTATACGGATGACATCCCCACCCTGCGCCACCATCTGCGGGAAGGGGAGGAGGACGTGCTGTTGTCGCTGTTCGCCGACGACAGCGCGTATTTCGCGTCGTCCTACCACCAGATCGTCGCCACCAACCGCATGCAGCGTATGCTGGACTTGTTGCCGGAATGGCTGGACAAGTGGAGGATGGCTGTCAACGTCGGGAAGACGGCCGCTCTGCTAACCAGCCGCTCCAAGCCGCTACGTCAGCTGACTCTACGAGGCCAAGACGTAGAGTGGAAGACCACAGTGAGGTTTTTGGGGTGTGAATTGGACCGCAGCCTGTGCATGCTCCCCACGGTGAATCACATCGTGGGTCGAGCCGCCGCTGCTAGGTCCAAGCTTCACGCGCTATTCACATCCCACCTACCTATGAACACCAAACTGCGGGTCTACGGTGCCTACGTCCGCTCGCGCTTGACGTATGCGGCACCCGCCTGGTACGCGCTATGTTCGGCGTACCAGAAGCGAAGACTGCAAGTCCAGCAGAACCGCTGCCTGCGACTGATCGTAGGAGCCCCGAGGTATGTGCGGAACGACGTCGTGCATCGGGATACCAAAATGCCGACCGTGGAGGAGTATGTCCGTCGCCTTGCGCGCCGGATGTTCGCACGTGCGGACAATAGCGCGCACGTACATCACCACGGCATCGCGCCACTCCATGCGCGACCACCCGATGGACGTTCCCTGCCTCGCGAGCTCCTGCGGTCACCGTCTCCGCGGCCCGATGCGGATGACGACGGCGACGATGTGGACGACGCGATGGGCGAGAGGGCGAAAACACCGGATTTGACACCCCCGATCATGACACCACCCGACTTAGAACCACCTGAAGAAGACTTCGAGGTCTGGGAGCTACCATTCCCAGACCTCACCACCATCATCCCTTAGGTCACTTAGGTGACCTCGGCCTACAAGGCCGAAACACAGACCGGGCTTAAGTGCCCGCGAGGAACTGCCCGGGCAAGGAGGTACGCCTCGAGGCCCGTACCCCGCCTACTCCCAACGGAGTAAGCGAGACGACCCTGCTGCTGGCGGACGCGCACGCATTTTCAAATAATATTCAAAAACGCACAAAAGCTTAAAATTACAAAACGCACCTATGGGTATAAATCTACAAAGGGGATCCCAAAGAAGATACATCTGGAATAAAGGTGAGTTACACTATATCTTCCTTTAAATAGATTCAATATTCAAATTCCCATACACTGTTGTTAGCCGTTAAGTTAGAATATATAGAAATTTCTGAAAAGCATTAAAAGAAACCTCATAATGTTGACACCGAACCTGGAATAGGTGTCAGTAAAATATAAATGGGACTTAAGACCTTGACGCCAGAGTATCTAATCCTCACATCGAGTCTACGTTTAGAACAGTACTTTGACCCCGTAACTTAGTAATCAACGAATCGTCTTACTTATTAATGTAAACGTAACGCTTAAAATCTTTCAGTACTTACAAAGCGACTACAAAAGTCTTTTGGACTTTTTGTAAGTTCTGACACGTATTTGGTTCAGGCGAATTTCGTTTTGTCCTCCATGTGGTATCCGAGTAGAATAGATTACCCTAATTTCTTACCGAGGCGGAGGTTGTAAAAGGCGACTAAAGTAAATTGACCCGCCGTGTGTTATCCGGTTGAATAGAATAGACTACCCTCATTTCTTACCGAGGTGTTGTAAAAGGCGACTTAAGTAAGTTGACCCGGCGTGTGTTATCCGGTTGAGTAGAATAGACTCTTTTTTTTAGCAGGTAGCAATAAAAACGCCACTCGCCGATCGGTTCGTCTGTCGCTGTGCGAGTGTCTACGCGAGCGCGGAACCTTCGCTAATGGCCGCTCGATCACTATAAATAATTCGCATCAAATTTATTATAAAACATTGAACAATTCGTCTAGGACTTGCAATATAAAGTGCAGTGCCTAAATTTAAAGTGTCGTGTCGAGTTTCGGACTCGTAATAGTGTTACTGTTCGTTCGAGTAACCATTCCCCTGGCGTCACAAGGAACGGCCAACCGCCGGCGCATATTGAGGACTTCGAACCTTCCAGTACATGGTGGCAGTACAAAGGCATCGAAAGGTGGGTGGTGCTAAGTTGTTACTTCTTATCGCTGAGAATTGAGCATTGTCCAGAAAGATAGAAAATAGTCAAAGCCCTGAACCCCCCCCTATGCAGTCCACTTAAATTACCAACCAGCGACCAGGAATAGGTTCTTTTTAATTAAGGAACATTTCCCTACAGTTTTAAAAAAATCCTAGAAGTCACTTTTAAGACAAAATCACTTAAACCTTAAAACTTACTTAAGTATTTTAATACTTTCTATCAAGAGCTAATTCATTAAAATATTAAAAAACGTTAACATTTTCATCTCAACTTAAGCTTATAACGTAAATCGCTTTTAACTTTTATAAAGCTAAACAATCTTGCGTGACTTAGTAATTACTTAGACTGAAAGTTGTTGAGTTAATAGAGTAAATATTTGAAATATTTCACTTGCTTTTCATTAGTATTGTTTTGTTTGTATTGTATTTAAATTCAGTAGCTGGAGCTGTATTTGTTTAATGCTTTTGTTTGGACAACAGTTTTTATTCATTAACTAACAGTGTGTGATTTTGTACTGCAAAGCATATTGCAAAGTTAATAAACAAACTGAAATACTATGCTTTGTTTATTGATTTATTGTTTTTTCTTTTAACTAGATGTGCTGCTTTTGCCGCATCGAAATTAGTGTCACAAAATTTTTCCCAATTGAAATTTTGAACATAAATTGTAATTGTGTGTATAAAGTAAAGTAACGGCCTGTTGCAATCCCACTGCTGGGGATAGGCCTTCTCTCTTCAATTCTGAAGGGTTGGAGCTAAGACCTACCACGCTGCTCCAATGCGGATTGGTAGGTTGCACATATCACCAGATTTATCTAGAGATATGCAGGTTTCCTCACGATGTTTTCCTTCACCGAAAAGCGTGTGATAAATTGCGATTATCAATTAGACATATAAGTTTTTAAATTGAAAAACTCATTGGTGTCTACCAGGCGTTCGAACTCGTGACCCCCCTCGAAAGAGTCGCACGGTCTTACCTCTGGGCTATCACAGCTTCTATCTACAGCTATTGTGTGTATATAATTGTGTAACTTTGTAATAAAAGTAATTGTGAGTTTACTATAAGCGATAGAGACATGCTATTGCACTTTTTTGTAGTATTTTTGTAGATCTACAATTCTCTAGTACATTAATATAAATGAAAACATTTTATGCTAAATTTAAAGTGTACCATCCGTTTTCTGATACGTGTAGAATTCGTGAAAACTTATGCACTACCAATCAACAATAATACAAAATTATAAAAGCACTGCACACATTCACTACTACAATATCAACAATCGTTTCGCTCCATAACCGAAGTATCGTCAGGAGAGGCTCCACGCAAGGTAGAGATTGTAGTAGTGACTGTGTGCAGTGCAGTGAGTAGTAAATGTAATTTTGTAAATTCTGTATATATCATGTATGAGAACGGATCATACACTCCTCACCTAGCATTAGGTACATATATTTTCTTTTATCGCGGATAAGCAAAATTATGTTTACATTACTTTTTTCTTATTTTATTATTTAACTTACTTTGAACTTGTTAATGAAATCTGTATAAGTTAAAGCAATCTCGCGCGAATTTGTAATGAACTTTGGGGTAGACTATTATTTATTACACGAGGTGGTAATAGCTCCGCAAAACGAGCTATTGCTTATGAATAATAAAAAATTAACAACGTTAGAGATTATCTTATTTATGCATGATACTGCTGTAGCTGTAAGCTACAAGCTGTAAGCTGTAAGCTGTGATGGCCCAGCGGTGCGACCGTGTGAATCTCTAGAGACGATCACGGGTTCGAACCCGGGCAGACACCAATGAGTTTTTCTCTTAAAAAACTTATGTGTCTAATTAATAATTGCAATTTATCACACGCTTTTCGGTGAAGGAAAACATCGTGAGGAAACCTGCATATCTCTAGAGAATTCTGGAGGTATTTGTAACCTACCAATCCGCATTGGAGCAGCGTGGTAGGTCTTAGCTCCAATCCTTCTCTCCCAAAACGGAGAGAAGAGGCCTATTCTCAGCAGTGGGATAGTAACAGGCCGTTACTTACTTACTGCTGTATTTAAGAGGTATAGAATCCATTAATTACGTCGTGTGGTATCCGGCTGAATAGAATAGTACCACCCTGATTTCTTACCGATGTGTCGCTTACCAAGGTGTCGTAAGAGGTGACTGAGGTAAGTTGACCCGCCGTGCAGTATCCGGCTGAGGAGAATAGGCCACCCTCAGTTCTTACCGATGTGTCGTAAGAGGCGACTAAAGTAAGTCGACCCACCTTAGGTATCCAGCTGAGTAGAACAGACCACCTTTATTTCTTACCGAAGTGTCGTAAAAAGAGCCTAAGGTAAGTTGGCCCGCAGTGTGGTATCCGGTTGAGTAGAACAGACTACACTCTTTCTTACCGAAGTGTCGTAAAAAGAGACTAAGGTAAGTTGGCCCGCCGTGTGGTATCCTGTTGAGTATAACAGACTACACTCTTTTTTACCGAGTTGTAGTAAAAACGACTAAGATAATTTGATGTTAGACAGTCGGCTGGTCGTAAAATACGTAGCCAAATCATGTGACAACATGTTTGTAACATTTTGTACTGACCCCACTTAGAGTGGAATAAGGGCAGGAGGAAGATGATATTTTGAAAACACTTTTGCGCATTTCAAAATAAAACTGTTCAGCCGACACGACTTTTACTCAAATATAAAAGTAATTTTCAGTAAGTTTTTAATACAAAGAAAACGATATCAAATGTTACAAGATTCGTCAAAAACTAAGAGGTTAATAAGAAAATACTAAAAATAGAGGAATCTATACATTTTTCGGATTGTACTTTCAAATAAGCTGTGGTAGCCCAGCGGTATCACCGTGCCCCTCTTTCAAGAAGGTCTAGGGTTCAAACCTTGGGCAGGCACCAATGAGTTTTCTAGTAAAACTTATGTGTCTAATTGATAATTGCAATTTATCACACGCTTTTCGGTGAAGGAAAACATCGTGAGGAAGCCTGCATATCTCTAGAGTATTCTGGGGATATGTGTAACCTACCAATCCGCATTGGAGCAGCGTGGTAGGTCTTAGCTCCAATCCTTCTCTCCAAAAAAAAAAAAATACTGAGAAAAGAGGCCTATGCCCAGCAGTGGGATAGTAACAGGCCATTATCTACTTTCAAATATTGAGTACATATTCATGTAGATTAGATGATTAGATATATCTCGTCAAATTAAAATTCAAAAAGTAATGTCTACGTCTAAAAATTGGCAATTTCATATCACAGAAAGTGTCAATAGTTAGATATATAAGTTTATGATTTAATAGAGAACAAGTTAAGTTAAAAAAGCTATTAACAAAATTTTATATTCCTAATATTAACCGTTGAGGAGTTCCCTCGTCTGGAGCCAACCATGGCATCAGATCATGCGTATCATAAACATGCATTGTCATCGGAACTAGACCAGTATGTAAAATTTCAGCTCAAACGGACTCTACGAAGTGGTTTACATTTAACTTGGAAAATACCATCATTTATTTAGAATAGAATAGAATAGCTTTATTCATTCACACAAGACAAAATAAACAATTAACACACAGAGAGAAGCAATAACAACAAAAAATTATATAAAAGGTGAATTTAAAGTGTGTCGTGCCAATGAAAAGGTTCTGGCTCAGCTTAGTGTTGAAGGTTAAAAATACCAGCAACGCTGATATTCTGCCGGATCCCTGTCGAGGGAAGCCCGTATATAATAAGTAAAGTAAAGTAAGTAAGTAACGGCCTGTTACTATCCCACTGCTGAGAATAGGCCTCTTCTCTCCGTTTTGGGAGAGAAGGATTGGAGCTAAGACCTACCACGCTGCTCCAATGCGGATTTGTAGGGTACACATACCTCCAGAATTCTCTAGAGATATGCAGGTTTCCTTCACCGAAAAGCGTGTGATAAATTGCAATTATCAATTAGACACAAAAGTTTTAAGAGAAAAACTCATTGGTGTCTGCCCGGGTTCGAACCCGTGATCGTCTCTAGAGATTCACACGGTCGCACCGATGGGCCATCACAGCTTGATATATTAAGTAGTACTATAAAAATATAAAATATAAATATAATATAGATCAGATCAGGTAAAAGTAAGTTAAAAAAAATATTCCTAGTGTTAAGATACTAACAGAGTGTAAACGCACGTGATGCATTTAAAGGTCTATTCGCTCTATTTATTTATTTTAAAGGATTATCTACAGGCTACATCTTGATCAGGATGTAGACACACTTAAAGATAGCCACAAATTGCGCTTCGGTTGGGTCTGTAACCTTTACACAGTATATTTATATTTATAAAGAGGCTGATACAGAAAGCCTACTATACTCTTGAAGATTATTTGGAAGATAAGAATGTGTGGATATAGCTCTCTTTGAACCTGTACAAGACAGTAACGACTTTATGTAAATAGTATTAAGAATTCTATTTTTAAAAGAGCAACCGCCGAGTTTCTTGCTGGCTCTTCTCGGTAGGAACAGCTTTCCGAACCAGCAGTAGAGTTGACGATTCAAAAGCACTTGTTTACAAGTTTATTTGAATAAAGAATAATTTGAATTTGAATATAAGTTAATAAAAAAATTATCATATTTATATTTATATTTTCACAGCATATTTATATTTATGAGTTAATAAAAAATTATCACATACATGCACGACAAGTTAAACAAAATTTTTTAACAAGAAAATTGGGTTTAAAATTTCGGAAATATATTCCTCGAATTAAAAAAAATTACTGTAGGACAGTGGGAACATTATCTATATTGTAATTTTCGCGCGCTTTAATATTTTCCATTTGGCAAGGAGTGGGACGATTCCTGCCAAATGACCTCTTTTAACGTGTTTTTTTCAACCGCGGCAAAAAACCGAGGTAATAAAAAACTTTAACGGAATACAGACTTAATTATCTAACTGTAATTACCGTTATTCATATATAGTGAAAGTGAGAAGGAGGCAAATGTCATTTACTGATTCTTAAATTGTGTAAATAGGGTTTCTCAAGTGAATTATCAATCTCCTGCCCTTATCGCACTCTAAGTGGCCCAACAAGTTAAAAAACTTTTCAACAAAATTTCGTCGCAACTAAGGTAAGTCGACCAGCTGTGTGGTATCCGGTTAAGTAGAACAGACCACCCTCTTACTTACTGAGGTGTCGTGAAATACGACTAAGGTAAGTTGACCTACCGTGTGGTATCCGGTTAAGTAGAATATACCACCCTCTTTCTTTCTGAGGTGTCGTAAAATACGACTAAGATAAGTTGACGTCAGTCAGGTCGACGGTCGTAAAAATCATGTCAAATCATGCAGCCAAATCATGTAACATGTTTATAACATGTTGTGCCGACCCCACTTGGAGTGGGATAAGGATAGGAGGATGATTTTTATTATTACTTTTGTCTAAGGACTAAATTGTGAGTTGATGGTAAATGTGGCAATACAGCGTCACATCCTTAAACGCCATTCGCACTTGGCTGTAAGCCAACTGGCATTACAAGGTTCTTAAATTAGGGCAATGCACAAAACGTATACTTAACTTGTGCATAGCCAATTATGTGTTTAACAGTTGGAATAGCTGAAAAGTCGATATTGTAATTACCTCTAAACATAATAGGCCCTATGTAGTTATATAAAAAAGGGTACATGGATTGAAGAAGTGACGCCGTATGGTATCCGGCTGAATAGAATAGTACCACCCTCATTTCTTACCGAGGTGTCGTAAAAGGCGACTAAGGTAAGTTGACCTACCGTGTGGTATCCGGTTTAGTAGAAAAGACCACCCTTTTTCTTCACGAGGTGGCGTAAAATACGATAGAGGTAAGTTGATGTCAGGCAGGCGGCCGGTCGTAAAAACGCAGCCAAATCATGTGACAGCATGTTTATAACATGTTGTGTCCACTCCACTTAGAGTGGTTTAAGGGCAGGAAGATGATATTTCGAGTCATAGTATTAGCTATTATTTTTCCCGTAAATCAAGTAGATATTTAGGGCAATATTTTATTTAAAACGCTACCTTAGTTTCAGCTACGAATCCACCTTATATGTTGCCCTGGTTTTGAGATACTTGAACGGCGTTTGGCGTTTTGCCAACGGCTAACGCACAGACAGTTCGGCTACATCTACACGTCACACAGTACGCAGCGGTTTGCGTCTGGGAGAATGGAAGTAATGGCTACGCCATAAGCGAATATATAGGTGGCTGGTTCGATAACTTACTAATATAGCCTCAGCTTTTAAGTTGATATTACAAGACTATTGTTATCTAGGCCATGATGACTTGCAATTGTCCAACATTTACAACAATAGAATTCTTAATATTATTTAACGAACAAAGTTCATTTGCTGATAATGACGTCATTACAATCTTATTCTCAGACTTTTAAATTAAAATACTGTTGTTTTGTTTTTATTATTTACAAACTGGTGATCGTTTCATTATGTTCATATATATACTCAAATCTCGGAAACGGCTCCTATGATTTTCATGAAATTTACCATGTAGGGGGTTTTGGAAAAGAAAATTCGATCTAGCTAGGTTTCATTTAAACAAATGCTATTTTAATCCTGTTTTCGAACACTGAAAAAATGCAAAAGCTTACGTTGAATATAAATGTCAATTTTTGCCGTCAAACGTTTAAGTCCATAGTAGCTAATTTGGGGAGCGGACGGTTCAGAAAGGTGAATATCTAGGATCAAGCCCCATCTGCCCAAACATTTTTTCTATTTTCTTTTTTTTTTCGATTTTTATTTTTTTTATATCATTAAAAAAAAATACCGAGCAAGGCTCGGTCACCCAGGTAATAATATTTAAGTTGGTAACAACAATAATCGTTTATTCACTGTCGCTAACTTTGTTTTCTATTACATGGAAATCACTTTTTCGTATTATGTAGTGTTTAACAATATACGCTTCCCTTTTACATGCGGTATTAATTTTGCATGTAAGAATATATTATGTTAAATATTTTAAAAAAAACTTGTTCGTAGTATGTAAATCTTGTTAGTAACCTAATAAATGAAGTACATGGGTTAATATTTTTAATATTTTTTTAATAAATAAAAAAAGCAATTAAAAAAATAAAAAAAAAACATTTTATCTGGGATTGATCCTAGTATTCTGAATTCGAGAACGCCCATTATTCAATTGAGCTATTAACTGACAGCGAAATTATTATTTGATTTCTCATAAAACTATAGCAATTTTTTCAGTATCTGAAAACAGGGATAAAAAACATTTTTTCTTAATAAAACCTAGCTCGATCGATTTGCTGAATTTCATGAAAGATTTTGGAGCCGTTTTCAAAATTCAGAAATATATATATATATATATATATATATATATATATATATATATATATATATATATATATATATATATATACTAGCTTTTACCCGCGATTTCGTTCGCGTGGACTGTTTTCGTGTAATAGGTCGATAATAGACGGCGCATCCCAATGCTATTCTATTCCTGTAGAATTAACAGGATTTCTATAGCCTATGCGTTATTCCGGTGTGTAAGGAATAATTGTGCCTAATTTCACCAATATTGGTTCAGCGGATTCCCCGTGAAAGAGTAACAAACATACATCCATACTCACAAACTTTCACATTTATAATATTAGGATTAGTAAGACAAGATTAAGTCATTGAAATATTAAAGATTAAAAAAAATATTTTTGGCACATTCAGCGAAATTTATTTATTGCTAGAATACATGAAGTACCCTTAAAACACTAAAATAGGCAGCCTTAAGGAAATCGTAATTACTTATTTGGGAAACGCGATATTTCCGCAGTACACACGCCACTACTATAAATTTTCATGTTTGAAAAAGTGAAATGGCTACTAAAAACACCTAAGACTTGATAGACTACCTTATGATTGCTGCTCCTTTCCTATTAATCTATATTTCTATAGCGTGATGTTTTATCAGCGCACGCAAAGCTTTAAATTTTGCTTCATACTAATTTTTTATTGCTGCTCCTCTCCTATTCATCTTAGCGGGATGTTATATAGCCTATAGACTTTCTCAATAAATGAATCAAAGAATTTTTCAAATCGGTCCAGTAGTTCCTGAGATTAGCGCGTTCAAACAATCAATAAATCAAACAAGCAAACTACTCAGTTTTATATATTAGTATAGATATATGACTCTTAATTTACATGTAGCATTTTTTTACTTTTATCTTGCCAACTTAAGCGTTTAAGTACCCTTAGTAAAGCAAAATGTTTTTCTATATTCCCAAAAGTAAAATGGGACTATTTAATCCTTTATTATATCCTGTAATTGTGCTTGATTTCATCATCTTTGGAATAAACCTTTAAAGAGCAACCACAGACGGACGGCATACAAAATACAAAATTCAAATTCAAATTCAAAATATTCTTTATTCAAATAAACTTGTAAACAAGTGCTTTTGAATCGTCAACTCTACTGCTGGTTCGGAAAGCTGTTCCTACCGAGAAGAGCCAGCAAGAAACTTGGCGGTTGCTCTTTAAAAAATATAATTCTTATGACATTTAGTCATTACTGTCTTGTACAGGGTCTAAGCGAGCTATATCCACACATTCCTATCTTCTATGTAATCCTCAACAGTGTAGTAGGCTTTCTGGATCAGTCTCATTTTAACAATGTTTTTAAACTGACGTAATGGCAAAACTAAAATTGATTGCGGAATTTTATTATAGAATCTTATGATTAAATATGTCACTCAGAGCCAACAACTGCGTAGGAGATATTTTTGGACAACATTCTTACTCAAAGCCGTGTATGTAGTTGATAAATAATAAGGCTATTTACGTTAAAAAGGAAATGGCAATAGAGGTTAAAAGGGAAGTGGCAATAAAGGTCTAATTCACTCATAAAATCACAATTTTAATGAAACAAGCATAAAGACAACTTTAGAAACTTATATTAAGGGAACACTACTACGTTTTGGAAAACTTAAACCTAGATTTTAAAATATGCTTTACATGTTATTAAAACGTAACAATTTTGCAAATTTCTACGTTCTTGTAAATGTCGTTTAGTGTGATATATGATACTAGCTTGTACCCGCGACTATATTCGCGTGAACTGTTATAGGTTGATAAAAGATTGCGGTTTTTAGTGTCATCCTATTCCTGTAGAATTAAGAGGATTTCTATAGCCTACATGTTATTCCGGTGTGTAACGATTAATTGTGCCAAATTTTATCGATATTGGTTCAGCTGATTCGCCGCGAAAGAGTAACAAACATACAACAACACTCACAAACTTTCGGATTAATAATATTAGTAGGAAGTAACTGGGTGACCGAGCCTTGCTCGTTAATTTTTAAAAAGATATAAAAAGAATGCAATTAAAAAAAATAAAAAAGAAAGAAAATATTTATGATATACTCTTAATTTAGATCTAGCATATTTTACTTTTATTACGCCAACTTAAGCGTTTAAGTGCGCTTAATAATGTAAAATGGTCGTGTTCCCGAAATAAAAACAAAACTATTCCATCCCTTTTTCTAACCCGATGTATAAACTTAATTATGATGAATTTCATCAACTTTGTAATAAACCTTTAAACCGTAACAGACAGACAGATGGAATACAAATGTTTTCCGTGTTTCTGTCTATCTATTACGCTTTTCTGGCTGAGGAAATATATAAAAAATTTGGTACAAATAAAGCTTATATCCGAGCTATTATGGTACAGGGTAAAATAATTCCATTTTTCCATTGGGACTAGAAAAAAACAATATTGATATAATCTCTCACTCTCGAGACTTATATATTTGTGCCGTTTGCAGTTGAGACCCTAGGGCCATGGAGTCAAAGTGCAATTTTTTTTTCCTATTTAACACCTCGGTTATTTGCCTCTTCAGGTGACAAGAGAGCCAGCCCTCAGCCCCTTTTTCGCACAAAGAATCAGATTAGCGATTCAGCGCGGAAACGTTGCCAGTATTCTTGGGACCATTCCACGTGGGCATGATTTGTATAGTCCTAGCGTGTAAACAATTTAATATAGATTTAACTTGTACATTTTTGCTGTAAAAATAATATAGCACAAAATATTAATATTGATAGAACAATTTAACGATATTTTAACAATAACGTCGTTGCGAATTAAGTCCTCTTAACCGAATTTTCAACACGGTTTTTTTCTTTGGAAACAACAGCGTACATAATTAAGGAACACAAAAGTTGATGCGAAAGAAATCCCACTTACAATTATCATATTTAATGTATTAGTACACCTTTAAAAAAATCTTTTATTTTCAGAATATATAGCTTTTGTTATCTACGTGCTATATTTTCTCAGTTTACCAACAAACAAGGAAAACGTATACAGTAACTTACCCTGTCATTCCGTCACACAATGGGCGCCGAGCTAACCAGGCTTATGCCACGCTGTATCGAACCTTATTCCTTTCTGCCACATGTGTCAAAATCCCCTGCACCTATTGCGACACTCACTACAGTTTATTACTTCATCTGTACTTCTTGCGAATGTTTCGGTAGGCACGGGCGCGGCTTGGGAACTCCTGCCGCGGACTACGGGTCGCGTGTACTAGGGATGGGAAAACGTTGAGTCGATATTGGGTTAACGCTGTAAAAAGTTCTTTGTTGGCTTTAATGTTGCATGCTATTGGCTAGACTGAAACAATTTATTAATAGGTTACTGACGTGTAAAATTGAATCATACTAGAATAATTATTTTTCAACAGAATAATGAGTAATCGTTATTCAAACGACTATCTGTAAAAATTATTTACAAGACTATCATTTATGTAAAAAATATACATTTTTTTGTGCATATAAGAATAAAGATATTGTATTTATTGTTTATTATATTGTAGATATCTTAATGTAATAATTATATTCACAGAAAAAAAATCATTTATTTTCATATATGTAGTGATATGGTAATATAGAAATTTTACTTATATATTTAAATATTTTGTTATAACTAATACAATAATACAACAATAATACAATACTGGTTTCTAATCTATATATATATGAGATCTTGATATATTTGTGTTACATTTAAATGATCAATATATTTAACCTAATCATTTCTAAATGAGCTCTTTTATAAAAATAAGGATAGACTATTTTAAAATAAAAAGTAAAACTTATTTTTTATTTTGCCATACCATTATTTACTACCTTTTTAACTATCTCATAATTTGACACCTTCATTGGAAACATTTTACTTTAGAAAAATTGTTACATAAAGTATATATCCTCACAACATCATTCGCCTGTCGTTATTCCACTCTAAGTGAGGTCGGCATAACATGTTTTAAACATGTTGTTTCATTTTTTGGCTAGATCTTTACGACCAGCCGCCTTCCTGACGTGAACTTACCTTTGTCGTAATTAACAACTCGGTAAGAAAGAGGTGGACTATTCTACTCAACCAGATACCACAAGTCCGGTCAACTTACCTTAGTTGCCTTTCACCACACCCTGGTAATTAATGAGGTTGGTCTATTCTACTCATCCAGATACCACACGGCTAATCCCTAGAGTAAAGTAACTATAAGCGTGCATATAATTTTGTTTTGTTTCTTCCTTTTGTTTAATGTTACTGTATCGATAAAGCCATTGAACTTTTTATCGACATATCACATCACTATTAAATGGAATAGTCATGCGCATTGCATCCAGACGTAGTCCCCAAATAACGTCTCAACGCTTTGCGGTAAATTATACATTCGGCCAAAACTATGTTTTTGGGATTTTTTATAACAGAAAGATCGACCGTTTTTCGAATTTTTTGATATAATACTTTACACTGAGTGCCCTAGCTACGTTAAGTGAGGTTAAATTTAAACTAGTTTATAATGTTCATGTTCGTTAACTTTCCATTCCAGTTAACTCAAAAACAGTTTTTATGGTGTGTGATTTATGATTAAATGCGGAAGATATATTTGTGGTATGTTTTTTTACAATTTTATTAGCTTACTAGCTGACCGGCAAAGCGTTATTTTGCCATATAAATTATTTTTAATTTACGTTTAAAAAAATGAAAAAACTTGACCTGAATATTTAAAAAAATGTTAGCGGTGGATAACCTTTATCATTTAGGGATATAAAAAATAGATATTACCGTATACGGTTGTCAATGACTTGCGCTTTGTATTTTATAGCATAAGAAATAATTGTGTCAAATTTCATCGATATTGGTTTAGCGGATTCGCCGTAAAAAAGTAACAAACATACATCAATGCTCACAAACATTCGCATTTGCAATATTTGTAGGATTACCTGAGTGACCGGATGAATTTTTTTAAGATATAAAATTATAATTAAAAATGTGCAGACGTAAGCTGGATTCGATTCGGGTAATCTGAATCCAACTTTACCAGTTCCCAATTGAGTTATAATAACTTTGCAAGTGACAGCGTAATAAACCTATGTTTTCTGTTGATATTGTAGCAGTTCATCAGTGCCTGAAAACAGGGATAAAATAACATTTTTTAATGATACCTAGCCAGATCGATTTATCAACCCCAAAACCGCCTACAAAGATAGTTTCATTAAAATCATTGGAGTCGTTTCCTAAATTTAGATTATATCTAAATATTAAAGATTTAGGGTCTGTTTCACTAGTTACGAATAAACTGTCAGTTAGCTTATTCGGGATGTATATCTCGGAATTTTGCGCTTCTCGGGTTTCTGCAGCACTTAAAGTCCCTAATAAGTTAACAGGTAGATCTAATGGCTGTTATTTTGTAGGTACATCTGTTGGATGATAAAATACCTATTTCAAAATGGCCGCGAAATTATTTTATTTCATTTATCTTTTTTTAGTCGTTTTTTTAAGACTTTTAACTGTTACTAGTTTATTCGTAGGTTAACTATCCGACACTTTATCAGTAACTTGTGAAACAGGCCCTTAGTGTGACAGCGGGTAGTGCGTACTCAGCATAACTTTCTTTTAACAAAGATTATGGTAACATTTTATCGCCTCTTTTAATAAAAAGTACCGCAAAGTAATTTGCATAAACAGGGGTAAGTAGGGGTTAACGCTGTAGTAATTCAATTATGCAACACGATGTTCATGGATTTTTTATAGATAATGTAGGCTAATGCAATAACACTGTACCATTGCATTTAAATTCTCTTTGTTGGAAACAAATTGGATTTAAAGCTATCGATAGCTGCCCATAAATCTATGTAAGAATTAAATTACTGAAAGAAAGAGTTAGTAAGACTATAATCTTTAATATTTGAATGAGTTAATCTTATATATACTCGACTTCAAGGATTTTCATGAAATTCAGCATGTAGGGTGTATTGGGAAGAAAAAATTGATCTAGCTATTTTAAAAAAATGTCCTTTTATCCCTGGCATTTTCAGGCATTGAAAACTACTAAAATTTAAATAATTTATAGAATCAGGCGTTACTTTGCGGAGATCCATAATACAAAAATAATAATAAAATTATTTTGCTATAATCCGCGAAGAATTCTTCTGAAAGAATTCTTCGCGGATTATAGCAAAATAATTTTATTATTACTTTTGTACTTAAATTTATATAAACTAGAAAAGTCTATTTTTGCTGCCATTTGTAAAGTTGTCTTAACTCAGTGGGGATCGGGCGGACTAAAGAAGTGAAAATACCAGCGTTTTCTTTGTTTTGTTATTTTTAATAGCATTTTTTTTATATCTACTAAAATATAAAGCCGAAGAATTTGCTTGAATGTCGAACTAATATCAGGAACTACTGGACCGATTTGGAAAATTATTTGAGTATAAGATAGTCATTTATCAAGGAAGGCCTCTAGATATATAACATCACGCTAAGATGAATAGGAGAGGAGGAGCAATAAAAAATATCACGAAGACGGCCAAATTTTAAGCTTTCCTTGCGTGCGCTGAGTAAACGGTGAAAGTTATAAAAAAATCATGTAATACACGATTTTTTCCCCCTAAAAGTTCTAAATAAAAGTCCACGACAGCATATTTCTAGCTTTGAAGGTTAACCCACATTTTTATGGCTATCAAAAGACTATAATACGATTTTAATCTTTCCACGCGGGCGAAGCCGCTGGCGATTGCTAGTATAAAATGTATGATGCTAACAATCATAGATAGAATAGGGCACCGCAAACCTTAGTACTATTCACGTGGCCTAACCATTTGGCTTTGAAGACTCATTCATTAACATTCATAACATATAAGTATTACTTGCGACATCGTTCGCGTTTGATCTTAAATATTTAAATACAATTGAATAAAATGTGTTTTTTTTCATGTTTGCAATGGAAAAACGGTGATTTTTTTAAAACCTATATATTAGCTCGGCATGAATATTCTTCTAGTAGGTTAGCGGTGAAATCTTGACAGACAGACAGGCTGAGAGACTTTTAGTTCCATTTAGTTTAAAAATTGCTGATAGCAATTGAATTAATGAAGTGAAGAAAACTTACAAAGGCTTAAACTACTTAACAAAGGCGTGAACAAAGAAGGTTGGCTTAACATATTTTATATATTTATTGGTTCGTATAGATATGATATACTAGTTGCTGGGATTCCCATGTCACCTGAAGTAATACATCCCTGCAATCGATACAAACTACTGCAATACGTAGTAATCATTATGCAGGTTTAGGATTCCACAAAGCATAGTTATTTATCGTTTTATTTGAAAAAGGTATTTTCATTTTACAAAAATACCCATAAGTACTTCATCATCATACTCATAACAAATTGTTAGCAATTGGCGAACACTTACAGAGATCTAAGTATGCCTTGCAACTTATTACTTCATTACGTTTATAAACTTTGATTGTAGCAAATTTCATCAATATTGCTTAAGCGAATTAGCCATAAAAGCGTAACAGACAAACTTTCGCACTTATAATATTAATTATTATCCTCCTACCCTTATCCCACTCTAAGTAGGATCGGCACATGTTTTTAATTTTTTTATTTGTATTTTACGATCGGCCGCCTGCCTGACGTCAACATACCTTAGTGGTATTTTACGAAAGCTGGATAAGAAAGAGGGTGGTCTATTCTACTCAACCAGATACCACACGATGGACTAACTTACCTTAGTCGCCTTTTATGACACCTCGGCAAGAGTGAGGTAATTTCTATTCAGCCGGATACCACGCGGCGTGCATTTATAATATTAATATGAATAGCTAAATATTTTTTGTTAATGTTGTTCGTAATTATTTTATTTAATTTTGATTGTATCGCGACCATATCTTGCCTTGACCTTAATAAATAAAATAATAGAAATAAATGTTTTAAGTCCGATCCATAAATAAAATAATCATAAATAATGGTGCCACGGGCAATATTAGCGAAGATCACGCATGACGGCTGTGTTAAATATTAAAAAGTAACGTATTTCCCGTGGGAAAGAACACAAACCGCCTTACCGATATATTCTACTTATCTTTGAGCGTAGACAAAGTAGAATATAATGAAATTTTCATTTGTAACTTGAATCTTGAAGCAAATCCTTTTTAAACCTTTTTACCCAGCTATGCTAGGTAATTATTTAGAAAATAAAATAAAAAAACTAAAAAAAAAAGAAAAAACAATAGGGTAGGTTGGGCTCAACCAAAGGTATTTTCATTTCTCGCGACCACTAGTTCCCCGATTAAGCTACGCTAACTTCACATGTTGTCGCCATTGACTTCCGCTTTGTATTTTATAGCAACACAGTCATGAAACAAGAGTATCGCGCCCTTTTTGATTAAAATGGTACCAACACTGTGACGTGTTGTTTCCGGTTGAGTCTTCCTATTGACAAAACGTTTCAGTTACAGTCAGTCTTTGTTCGTCATTCAAGAGAAGTGCATCTCGGAACGGGAACTGTAGTATTCCTATTATATCTTGTTATTGTATATAGTGTGCGCTTACACACATTTAACGGCTAAAATAGTGTTTTATATATTCAAAGTAAATTTTCACTCGGGAACTCGATACGAGTTTACGTCTGGGCCATTTAATGTAATGGTAGATTTCGGTGCCAAAATTAATTAAAAAAAAACAATTTTTGGTCCTTAAACCTATTATTTATGTTCTATAAGTGGATGATACAATTTTTAATATTCAAATTTATGTATGTTACTTAGGGGGGCAAAATATTTTTTAACGTGGAGCTAGACCAAAAAAGGTCGGGAAACACTGATATAGAGGGTGTCAGGGGCGAAAAATCGATCTAGATACGGTTTATTAAAAAAATGTCGTTTTACCCCTGTTTACAGGCACTACAAAACTACTAAAATAGGAATAGAAAAGAACCTTAAATTTGTTGTTGAAAAAGAACCTTACATTTCTAAAGTTGTAATAGCTATTTGGAAACGGGCGGTCTAAAGAAGAAAGCTCAGGTATCACCAACCCTTTTTGGCTTTTTTTTAGTGTCATTTTAAAATAATTTATTTTATTTTATTTATATTTATTAAAAATTATTTAATAATATGTTTATATAGATTGTTGAGTTTGTGATAGTGAAATATATAGTGCTTGTGTATTGTGGTGGCGGTGGTGGAGATTTGTGCATGTGTTTTTACAAATCCTGCATGTATCAGGTATGTTTGTTTTACAAAAAAGAGCTATACGTGGCATTTATAATTTAAGACCGCGTGATTCCCTGCGAGAGAAGTTTAAGGAAACAGGTATTCTTACATTTGATTCACAGGATATTTTAAGCAATTTAATTTATGTACATAAAAATATAAAGAATTATAAAACGATAGGTGATGTATACAATAGACAAAGCAGGAACCGACATAAGCTTGCGGCTCCTGCTTTGCGCCTTGCAAAAGTGCGTAACTCGTTTGTGGGTTTTGGTATAAGATTCTATAATAAAATGCCGCAATCAATTTCAGCACTGCCATTACAGCAGTTTAAAAACACTGTTAAAAATAGGCTGATACAGAAAGCCTACTATACTCTTAAAGATTATTTAGAAGATAAGAATGTGTGGATATAGCTCTCTTTGAACCTTCACAAGACAGTAACGACTTAATGTAAATAGTATTAAGAATTATATTTTCAAAAGAGCAACCGCCGAGTTTCTTGCTGGTTCTTCTCGGTAGGAACAGCTTTCCGAACCAGCAGTAGAGTTGACGATTCAAAAGCACTTGTTTACAAGTTTATTTGAATAAAGAATATTTTGAATTTGAATTTGAATTTATTATAATTTTTTTTTAATTTATATACGGATTTTCCACTCTAAATTTAGCATTAGGTATATATATTTTCTATTTTACTTTATCGCGGATTATTATAAAATAATATTTTTATATTAAAGAAACAGAGAATCCTTCGATCATCCAAGTGCTGATTCATTAAACACAATTTATTTATAGGTGAAGATTTGAACTATTACATCGCTTAAAATATCACTTCATAAGGCGTAATGAAGCGAGTATGGAACCTGTGACCCGGATGATCGCGTCAACCGTGTTTAAATGCATCGGACTAACTAATGAGTTTGCATGCAAAGTATAAATACACTTGGTTGAATAGGTACTATAAGCAAAGCAAGGACAAAAAAGGGTTATTTAATTTATAGAATTAGGCGTTACTTTGCGGTTGTCCATAATACAAAACTAATAAGAATATTATTTTGCTATAATCCGCGATAAAATAAAAATCGTGGATTGTAGCAAAATAATATTCACATTAGTTTTGGACAATTGTATAATTTTTAACTCTATTTTCAACTCCGCTTGAATAATTTATAGAATTAGGTGTTGCTTTGCGAAGTCATCATCCTCCTGAGCATATCCTACTCAAAGTGGGGTCAAGGGTAAGAAACAGGTGGTCTATTCTACTCAGCCGAATACCACACGGTAGGTCGACTTACCTTAGTCGTGTTTAATGATACCTCAGTAAGAAATGAGGGCGTTCTATTCTACCGGCTGTGATTTAATTTTAATTTTGTTGAATAATCAAAATAAAAAGTAAATTAGATTTCGGGATTTGAGCGTAGTTTTCTCATATTGTTTTGGATGGCGCAGTTCACCTTATCTAATATATAGTTTCCCAAGTATATAATAATTGACATAAGTACCTAATTCATTAATAGTACATGCTCCAGTGAAATTTCAATAAATATAGAAATAGTTCACATCTGTTATATTATAAAATTTACCTGAAAATTTGTTGCTATTTAAAAAAAGTAATAATTATTCATTAGTATACTAAAATAAACATTTTTATAACATAATTGGTTTGATTATTTAAAAAAATATTAGTTAATTGAATTAAATAACGAAAGGAAACTAATGAAATGATTCTAATAATTCATCTAGAACCTAAATTTATAACAATTAAGACGTAGTCTGACGCGTTCATGCTAGGTGGCGCTGTTATCTTATGTGTGTAGTTTTGTATATTTATGATAGATGGCGCTAGTTTGCGAAGTTTCATATAAAAAATAAACAATTTTCAAACATATATTTTATCATTTTTCAAATAATACTATACCTTTTTTAAAATCAATAAAATTCATAATAAAAAACTAAGCAAATGGAAATTCTAAATAATCAAAAACAAGTTTTCTAGAACAAGAATAATATGACGCTTCTGTGTGGTAAAACAATACTTATTAACTCATCCTTATTGTGTTATTATAAAACTGATCCGCCGTATTTAATATAATATGCATAGATTGCTAAAATAAGAGCCAGAAATAATAAACTACAATATGAAGCCATACGAAAACAAATAATAAAAATAAATACTCAGTTACTTGTTGATATTGATATACTAAACATATACGAAATAGGATGATGTTTATATCATAATAGGTCGTTGATCCGTTCCAAATGCAATCCATATTAATTAGAATGCGTAAGTATTTTTGTCTGTCTAGGTGCATGTTTAGCTCACAATCCGCTGGAGCGATATAAATAAAAGTCGGTACAATTAAAGCTTATATTTTTATATAGGTAATCTTTGCTTTACATATGTACTGCCACCACTGCTTGGTGTAGGCCTCTTCTCATCGTTTTTGGAAAGGAGGATTGGAGCTAAGACCTACCACGTTGCTTCAATGCGGATTGGTAGGTTACACATATGCCCTACAATTCTCTAGAGATATCATCCTCCTGTCCTTATACCAATCTAAGTGGGGCCAGCACAACATGCTGTAAGCATGTTGTCACATGATTCGGCTACTTATTTTACGAACGGCTGCCTGCCTGATGTCAACTTACCTTTGTCGTTTATGATACCTCGGTAATAAATGAGATGAGCTAAATGAGGAAGAAGAATTAAAAGTTCTAACAAAATCCGTCACAATCAAATAACCAACTACATTTCAGTTGCCGTGTGGTATCCGGCTGAGTAGAATAGACCACCCCCATTTTTTTACCGAGGTGTCGTAAAAAGCGACTAAGGTAAATCGACCCGCCGTGTGGTATCTGGCTGAGTAGAATAGACCACCCTCATTTTCTTACCGAGGTGTCGTAAAAGGTGACTAAGGTAAGTTGACCCACCGTGTGGTATCAGGTTGAGAAAAATCATCGTCAGATCATCGTCTTTCTTACCGACAATATTTTGGCAACATGTTGTATCGACCCCACTTAGAGTGGGATAAGGGAGGATGATTTTAGTCTCTTGGCTATTTAATGTCCAATTAACAGAAACCCTACTTTCTTATAAATAAAGTAAAAATTAGTAACACGTTCTTCTGAGGCCACTCGGGTAATCAAGTAAAATTTATTGTTATTTTCCTCGCCAGAGTCAATATTTTATGAATTTAACTGCGACCCGTAACTAATTAGCGAAACCTTTTAGCAAAATTGAAGCCTGACTAGTTTTCATTCAGTTGAAACAGGTTTTTATTGCCATAAAGAACCTAGGTTAATGGCGCATTGGTAGCTATTTCGCGTTAATTTAAACATTTGAATAGCTTGATTAAACAAAATTTATGTTAGAATTATTTTGCTATAATCCGTGCATGATAACCAAAGTCTATACCGATAATACTAAATACCTAGGTGACAGAGCCTTGCTCGGTAATTATTAGAATGATGTAAAAAAATTAAAATAAAAAAAATTTTGAAAAGAAATTTAAATAATAGGGCAGGTGGGGGCTCGGTCAAGTATTTTCACCTCTCTAGACCGCCCGTTCCCCAAATGAACTACCATGACTTTACGTTTGACAGCGAAAAATTGTGATTGTATCCAACGTAAATTTCAAAAAAAATTAAGTGTCTGAAATCAGGGATAAAACGACTTTTTTTAAAAATAAAACTTATAAAGATCAATTTTTACTCCTTACAGGCTGAATTTCAGGAAAATCTTTAGAGCCGTTTCCGAGATTCCGAAAAAATATATATTTATACATACAATATTAACTCATTTCAATATTAAAGATGTACCTGGGTAACTGAGCCTTCCTCGGTAATTTATATTAAAGGTATAAAAAAAGCAAAAAAGAGGTAGTAATAACAGGGGCTTGATCCCAGGTATTTTCACTTCTATAGTTCGCCTGTTACCTACTGAGCTATCACAACTTTACAATTGATAGCTAAAGTATCATTTACATTCTATTCAAAATTTTATCTTATTTTCAGTGCCCGAAAACAGGGATAATAATTTTTTTTTTTTAAGAAACCTAGCTTGATCAATTTTTTCCCTCCAAAATCCCCTACATGATGAATGAAATGAAAATAGTTGGAGCCGTTTCTGAGATTCGGAAAATATATATGTATATATTTAATATTAAGTGAGTTAATCTTGTATGAATGTATATATATTTTCGGAATCTCGGAAATGGATCCAACAATTTTCCTGTAATTCAGCAAGTAGGGGGTTTTGTGGGAGAAAAATCTAAAAAAATCCCTGTTTTTGAGCATTAAAAAATACTAAAACTTATATTCAATTGAATTTTTGCCATAAACTGTCAAGTCAGCGTTGCTTATTCAGGGAACGGGCAGTCTCGAGAAATGTAAATACCTAGGATCCCCAACTACCTACTCAATTTTTTATTTTTTTTGTTTCTGGGCATTAAAAAGATACTAAAATGTAGAATTAAAAGCAAAGGATAATTTGACTGTTGCCCGTTGGCGCAGTGGGTACTGACCCTGCCTTTAGCTCCGCGGGTTGCGGGTTCGATTCCCGCCGAGACCCAACATACTCTATAAAATGAATTTTTTGGTCTTTGAGACGCCGTGTGGTATCCGGCTGAATAGAATAGTACCACCCTCTTTTCTTACCGAGGTGTCGTAAAAGGCGACTAAGGTAAGTCGACCCGTCGTTTGGTATCCGGCTGAGTAGAATAGACCAACCTCATTTCTTACCGAGGTGTCGTAAAAGGCGACTAAGGTAAGTCGACCCGTCGTTTGGTATCCGGCTGAGTAGAATAGACCAACCTCATTTCTTACCGAGGTGTCGTAAAAGGCGACTAAGGTAAGTTGACCCACCGTGTGGTATCCGGTTTAGTAGAATTGACCACCCTCATTCTTACCGAGGTGTCGTAAAATACGACAGAGGTAAGTTGACGTCAGGTCGTAAAAACGCAGCCAAATCATGTAACAGCGTGTTTATAACATGTTGTGCCGACCCCACTTAGAGTGGGATAAGGGCAGGAGGATGATGAATTTTTTGGTCTTTGAGCCTGGTTGTATATTTGTATTTAAGTATGTATTTAAAATATATATTCATCAGTTGTCCGTCTACCATAATACAAGTATTAAGTTACTTACTTTGGGGACGGACGACCGTGTGTGTAAGTGTCCCATATATTTAATTTTTTTAATTTAAGCTATAAAAGCTGTCAAAATATATACCTAAAAATGTAATAAAATAGAAGATGCATCGTCACAGTATTAAGACAGAGCAAAATAGTAATTCCTAACACGGGTTTTAAAAATAATTAACGTTACAGTATACTTCGCTGTACACTTTGATTGTTCTATCTAGTTCGTAGTTAGATGTCAGATCATTAAAACTTTAGCGGTACGCAGTTCTGCAAATATTGCGAGTGATAGATCGCGCGAACTTGTAAAAACTAGGAACTCGATAATATTAACAACTTTTCTTGTTTATGAACTTGTGTTGTGTTTTGAAAAATATAATACTAACTGTTATTCTAATATTCATCGTCTTACTTCTGATTTTATCCCACTTTAAGTGGAGTCGGTACAAGATGTTATAAACATGTTGTGATGTGATTTGGATAGGTTATTTAACGACCGGCCTGACGTCAACTTTTAAGCCGCCTCGGTAAGAAATAAAGGTGGTCTATTGGGCATATGTATAAATATATCTATCATCATCTTCCTGCCCTTATCCCACTCTAAGTGGGGTCGGCACAACATGTTATAAACATTATGTCACATGATTTGGCTGTGTTTTTACGACCGGCTGCCTGCCTGACGTCAACTTACCTCAGTCGTATTTTACGACATCTCTATAAGAAAGAGGGTGGTCTATTCTACTAAACCTGATACCGCACGGTGGGTCAACTTACCTCAGTCGTATTTTACGGCACCTCGGTAAGAAAGAGGGTGGTCTATTCTACTAAACCGGATACCACACGGTGGGTCAACATACCTTAGTCGCCTTTTACGACACCTCGGTAAGAAATTAGGTTGGTCTATTCTACTCAGCCGGATACCACACGGCGGGTCGACTTACCTTAGTCGCCTTTTACGACACCTCGGTAAGAAATGAGGGTGGTACTATTCTATTCAGCCGGATGCCACACGGCACCTTTTCTTTAATCATATATGTATAAATATATTTATCATATATTTTTTATATAGGTACATTATTTTAATATTTAAATGAGTTAATCTTGTATGTACACTAAAGTAACACAAAGCATAAAAGTTTTATTTCAGAAACGGAAAAATACATATAACACAGTTGAAGGTACTTCAAAGCTTAAGTTTATTTTATTTATTTTATTTTATTTTATTTATTCGGAACAAGCAGTGGCAGTTACATTAAAACATTAGAATAAACTAAATACGCCACAAAAACATTAAATGCACTGCCTTTAGGTGCCACAGCATGCACATCATTATTTGTAAGGACAACTTAACATAATAACTAACATAATAACTTAACTAAAATAACTGTGTAACTCAACTAAAACTTAGTTGACGAACGGAGTCGCGTATACCATTAGTATCTCATATACGTAAATAAGAAGTACGTACGAATGTATATTATATATTAATGAAATAAAAAAAAAATGTTACGTTTTTTATAACTATGTACATCCTTGTTTTACACGAGGTACATAAAAGGCACGTGTATGAAATATCACCTTTAATTACCTTAGTTATAGGGCTGTCACACTATACGCATTTTCGATTTATATAATTAATATCATAAACGCTGTGTGGTATCCGGCGAAATAGAATAGTACCACCCTCATTTCTTACCGAGGTGTCGTAAAAGGCGACTTAGCTAAAAATCAACCCGCCTCATCCGATAAAATAGGACGTAAGTATAGCCGGAATCTATGCATTAATTATGACTAGCACTCACTATAGTTTAAATTTTAAATAGTTGTAGATTCATGGAAATATGACTGGACTGGAGCCGTAGAGGCAGAGTACAATCCATACTAGCACCTCGGTTAATTCCCTCTTTAGGTGACAAGAGGACTGGATTTTTATTCCCACAAATGAGCAACGACTCAATCCAGAAAAAGCATTGCAAATCGCAAAATTTTTGAAGCATTATTAGGTCTAAATTTATATAGTACAAGCGAGTAAGTGATTTGGGACTTGTGTCCAAATAGATATAAAAAAACTAATCCGTCTTATACACAAAGGTGTCAACCCTAAATAGGGCAGCGCCCGCAATAATAGCACACCTGATGCAAAGTTATGGTGCAAAAAAGAAAATGTACTATTTATTACTTAGACGGGAGTAGTCTGCCAAAGTCATTAGGGTGATTGATCCACAAAAAATAATTTACCCTATTAGCCGGGATAGTTAAATGGTGTTAACGGTTGATCTGTGCCAGGGTGTTGCGGATTAAGACACTGGCCAAGCACCTATAAGTGTCCCAAAAAAACAATGGCCCTAATCGGTATTTCCAATTTACTGCGGGATTTACAGTTAAGGAAAATATATACAGCTTGAATATCTCACAAGAATTTCTTAGAATTCTTTTGATACCTTTCTGGCGGTCAATGCATCTGGTGTTCTGATTAGAGGAGGATAAGGCCACTGTTTTGAGAGGACCTGACCTGGAAGTGGCGCTCTCCGAAGTACAGAGCTGGTGCTAGGGGGGTATAGGAGTAATATGTACGCTTTCCTCTCTTCGCCACCAGTAGCGTGGCAGCACTATCAGGTTTTCGCTCGGTGTAATTGTGACATAACTACCCCGCATCCTCGTCGGACGATGATATAGTGGCGAAGAGACAACGAAGGTACATGAGACAACGTCTACCAACCTATTCCGTCGTAAGAGAGTGGATAGGGGGGGCGAAGGGTCGCCCATAACCGTAGGCCACGTTAAATGAGATCTCCAAACGCCTAATTAGGGGATTCAGAGGTCTGGCTGGAGAAAGGTCCCTTGGGTTGGCCGATTCATTAGGTGTTCCTGATGCGTCGTTTGTCATTATAACAGATCTTGTATAATAGGCCCCACATGGTGCTTTTGCAAAGAGCGGCTATTGCTGACGAGGGTACAGATGTAATGCGTTCAGTATTCCTGTGCCCTTCGTCAGGCAGTATGGTGGAATACCATGAGGTTTTAGCCGGTAAGAGTCCAGCATAACTGCAATACCACGTGATTGCAGTACCTATAAAGGGTTACCTCATAAAAAAGGGGGTTTACTAAAGATACTCTTTTATATCTTATTCTTCTTCTTCCCCTTATCCCACTCTAAGTGGGGTCGGCACAACATATCATGAATCGAATTAAATAATAAGATGACAAAAGCGTCAAATGCTCGACATATATAAGTAGCGCCTACTTGTACATATCCTTAACTTAGTAACTCTTATCTCAGGCACGCGCGCGTGAGGTACTCAAGAGTTGACACTTCTCAACATTTCGGATATGAAAGATCCTAGTTTTCATCTCATTAAGGTCCTTATTTATCTGGCATCACCGCCCAGCGACATCCCTTGCTAATGTCACGTTCCTTCCATTAAGATATATTAACTGGTTTGTTTTTTATAACATAAGCTCATAATTGTAATTAGAAAAGAGCGTCTAAAAGTGGCCGAGTTTATAATACTATTTTAAAGACTAAAATGTATAATATTATAAGATACAACTATTGTTAAGAAGCATTATTTAACATTAACATTAAGATTGACATTATATATGATACTAGTGGCCCGCTCCGGCTTCGCACGAGTAAAAAATATATAGCCTATGTCACAGAATGTGTGTGTGTCAAATGAATTAAATCGAACCAGTAGTTTTGTTTTATTGATTACTTTTTTTTGATTATTACATCATTGGGCAGTATGATAATAGTAAGTAAGTAAGTAACGGCCTGTTACTATCCCACTGCTGAGAATAGGCCTCTTCTCTCCGTTTTGGGAGAGAAGGATTAGAGCTAAGACCTACCACGCTGCTCCAATGCGGATTGGTAGGTTACACATACCTCCAGAATTCTCTAGAGATATGCAGGTTTCCTCACGATGTTTTCCTTCACTGAAAAGCGTGTGATAAATTGCAATTATCAATTAGACACATAAGTTTTAAGTGAAAAACTCATTCACACGGTCGCACCGCTGGGCCATCACAGCTTCTGTAAGCTTCACAGCACAGTATGATAATAAATGCATGTTAAATTTGGAGTATTATGGTCATTTATGTTTCGTTATTCCATGTCATAGTCGTTTTTTTTATACCACGTTTTATAGTGACGTGGCGGAAACGTAGTTGAACGGGATAAAAAGTATTCTATGTCCGTCTCCTGGTTCTAAGC